>CM060189.1:60897657-63297657 GCA_030549335.1 Pontederia crassipes
AGGAGGGGCGGCGGAGCTAGCAGGCGCAGAGCGATTGCGGCAGAGGAGGGAACGACGGCGACGAGTGCGGCGAGACAAGGCGGACGGCGGAACTAGGAGCGCTGGGCGGCTGACGAGCGAGGGTGGTACCGAGCGGGACGGCGAGGAGGGAATGCGCTAGGGTTGGCGGAGGCGATTGCTAGGGAGAGTGATGGTATGGAGGATAGAGCATAGTTTGACTGCTGCAGGAGCAGCGCAAGGGATGGTGGTGCAGGCGAGGCGAGGAGGAGGCCTCAGCCATTTTGGAAGATAATAATGCAAGAAGTCAAGTGCTTACATAATTACGCGAATAATAATAATTAAATATATTCTTCTTTTTTTTCTCGGTACCGGTCTTCTCCCTTGGAGTCAACCCCTGTGGGTCAATCGCGATTACTGTGTGGAAATTTAGTTATAGAATAAATCACATTCACCATCCATCACTAAACCAATCAAATTAAATGCCGTAAAGTACAGTTTATTATTGTTCATTCGAAAGCGTTTAGAGTTTACTGCATTTTTTGTTGGTAACCGCCGTCATTTTTTGCTAGCTAGCACTCGTTTTATCTGTGCTTGGGTTGAGTGATTCAATTTGAAACATAGACGAGTAGTTAATTTCCTCATTTAAAATTCGGTTGAATTTTCACCCATAATGGAATCTACGATTTTAGTCTGTTTTTTTTTTATTTTCTAATGGATGAATAGTACTTGTGCCTTGCGAAATTTGCTCCTGTTCAGTGCGATTAGTTTTGCAATATCACTTCAACTCAAGAGATCGATTAGGACTTTGTTGTCTATTTCAGAAATGAGTTGAAGTTTTAGAAAACTGCCCTATATGTGTCGAATACTATAATTATTTTTTTATTTTTTAAGAAAAGAAAGAAAGAAAGAACGTAAATGAGAGAGACCAATACGACGGAGTCTAGTCATAGGCAGGGCTTGTGTCTGGACAAGTTGTTAACTGGTTGCACCCCCCCCCCCCCCCCCCCCCACCCCCCACCCCCCCCCCCCCCCCCCCCCCAGTACGTTTCATTCTTGTCATTGAATCTGACCTAACGACTCATTAGATAGCTAGCAAAAGGTCGAAAATATTTGAATCATAAATATATATATATATATATATTCATCTGGCTTCAATAACTGGACAGCAATGAACGTCAAAGTTAGGGATTAGGAACCTTTAGGATTACATATTTTACAGATGATTATTATTTTATTTTATAATTACATTTTTTAATATATGGCTAGAGTTGTAATTAGGCAGAGGATCCTCAAAAACTTTACTAGTGCGCTACGAGAATTTTATTATTTTCTCAAACTTTTTGAACAATCATCTTAAAGGAAGTGATCGTCATAGCATTTTGATAGGACTAGAATCCTATGACACAAAATATATCCTCGTAGTATGAAACCGTAAAACAGAAAAGTGCTATCTAAAGATAGTCTTTTTACTCATTGGGAGGACATTTTTCACACATCTTTCAAGTCATGTATTCAATGAACGCGTTACAAAAGGTTCACTTACAAACAAGCCATGCCACATAATGAAGGCAGGAGAAGGAAGATTCCACGAGGCAAAAGTGAAATACAATTTTAATATGCTACTGAAAGAAGATAGAAAAAAAAACACCGCTACAATAATGCATACCATGTCATTTCTTTGGGGAATGCATATGGCATGTTTAAGAATGTTGACCGTAAGACGACTTTGTCAGGAAAAGAAATGCAACTATGGAAATGTCTCTAGTCTCTCATAGAAAAGCAAGCTGGCTTCTGCTGCAAAAACGTCTTCCTCGGAGACATTGGATACGTCATGGTCAGAGACATAGAGCCACGGCCGAATCAACCTTCCTGTTGGTCCCATCGAACTGCCATTGTTTAACCCAGAAGCCACCCTCCTGTAGGCCGTATAATGCCCGCTTCCATACTTGCCATAGTGTTCAACAACAGAAGAAAGGCAATAGACATAACTCTTGGGTGGGCATGAAGCGTCAGACCCACTGGCCTGTGTGCGGGCAAGGGAGATCATTAGAAGTTTGCTTCTCAATACATATTTTATTTCTGTGCGACAAATATGATATCAAAATGATGGTCTCCAACAGGCAGCATATCACTTTTAGTCTTCATGCCAACTAACTTGGCATTCATATCAATTAGATACCGTTGTAATTGTCAAATTACATTTTTTTTAGTCGAATCGTCAAATTACTTTGGTCAATACAAATAGCGAAGTTATAAAACCACAGAAAAATCAGCATGACGATAATAAGTTTACTGAAATTTCACCAGGAGCATGTAAACATACCTTCCTATCAAATCTTGGTTCATCCCGAGGACTAGCTTGTAGGACATTGAGGTCAGAAGAAATCAGTTCATTCTTGGAAACTGCATTCTCACTATTTCCCTCCTTAACAACAGTTTCATAAGGATTACTTGACAATCCATTATATGACTCTTGCAACTCATTTCTAGTGATGTTATCTGAACAAATATCTACAACCACAGAATCTTCTGGGATTTGCCTCTCCAATTGATCCACGTGATCTGCCAAATGTTCGTCATTCCGGTAATGTTGCATGTTACCCACCAAAGTTTCTTGTCCGAGAGCTGTACCAGCCTTGACGAATGGAAAAAGGTCAAGAAAGAAAGGAAAAGAAATATGTCCCTACAATGCAATGCAAAATCAAGTTAAGGAATACACTAACATTAAATCCCATCCTGTGCGCAGAATAGAAATATTTCGCACCTCAAGTTTGATAAATTCACCATAGTGATTCATAGAAGCACGCTGTAGATGAATGCATAAAATCTACAAGACAATGTCAATGAATTAGACAATGTAAAAAGTACTTGGATGAGTTCCATTCTATTGAATGGTGATATGGGTTATGAAAGAGGACATTGTTATTTATTAGAAGCAAAGCAAAAAAGTCACAGTACAGGAATGAGGCATTAAGTGTTTCCAACCTTTGGACAGCGAGCAACAACAAGCTGCTTTAGAGCATGTGAACTCCCAGTCCATGTTATTTCCTCCTCATGGAAAAGACTTTTGCAGTCACAAGAATCGAAATTGACACATTGCATAATCCTATTAATCTTCGTCTGTAAGATGAAGACTTCTAAAGTAGGTGAGATGAGTTACAATAAGCATAACATTATAAAATTTCCAGGTTAAAAGACAGAAAAGGATGATGAGTTTAACAAAATGCTAGGAATATATACAAAACCATGATATTACATAGAAGGAAAAAAAAATTTAACATCAAATGAAAAGCACCTCATTGTCTCCTTGGACATGAGATAAATACTTTAGAGCAGTCATATGCCAACATCGAGCACACTTGTAATTTTCGAGATGCTCAACTGCAGTAAACTGTTTGAGGCAATTATCCAAAGTGCAGCTATCCATCTAGAATCAACAAAAGCATTGAGAAGAAAAAGACAAAAAAAAGTTACTAAAAGGAACTTCCAGAACAAGATTACTGACTTGGTGAAATGATGACTATAACATACAGAACCAACAACATAAGACCCGCAATGAACATACGATATCTGCACTTCTGTCCAGCACAGCCGAGAGGGACAAACAGCGGAATTGTTCAAAATCTATTGAAAGCTGTGACAAACAAATAACAAAGATTAGAAAAAAGTTATTGAATTTTGGATAAAATCATTTTTCTTTATTTTTGTATTCTTACAGAAATAACGTTAAATAATGGGGCAAAAGGAGTTTGGCAAGTAAAATACTGATGGCAGAAGGGGATTTTAGAGGCAAAGATATACAATAATGACAAACTATTACGCGCCAAGCTAGGCTTTCACCCACTAAAGATAAACAAGATATTGCAGAAAGTGTCTACTAGAGGTTAAAAGAAAGGATAGTACCACATATGAGCAACTTTTACAGGTTAATATGCTCCCAGTTGCTCCATCAAATGGGCCAAAGATATGTTCCCTCCATCTCTCAAACTCACTCTGTCCATCAACCCTTGATTTGTAAATCCTAGAAGAAAATTCAGTAATTTCTGCTAGCGAGCTGACATTTGGCACATAACTATCCAGAAGTTCAAGTTCCAAGGAAGACAAAAGATGCAGAAAAGCTTCTGCAGCATCCTACAAGCAAAAAAAAAAAAACTTACCAAGAAAGCAAAACTCAAAACTTTATTCAATCTTAAACACAAACTGCAGCACTGACCTGCTGTCTTGTTAGCTTGAAATTGCCAACATATGAATTCAAGGCGAGCATAACTTTTCTTGGATTAAGTACAGTTCTTTTGTACTGAACGATGGACAACTCTGCAAATTATTTGGAGAAACTTTGTATAAAATACAAATAAAACAAATGGAAGTAAATCTAGGAGAGCATAACTTTTCTTGGATTAAGCACAGTTATTTTGTAATGAACAATGGACAACTCTGAAAATTATTTGGAGAAACGTTTTAAACAAATGGAAGTAAATCTAGCTCACAGAAGCAGCACAAATAGTCATCATTGAACAAGTAAGACCACACATAGTTTAATAGTTACATATTACAAATGCACGAAGTTATCAATGATGCATATTTAAGAGACTAGAAAAAAGACTGATTAGTCCATCGAGTTAAGTAGTTTATCATTCAAATCTTAGCACAGAATTCAAACAGTACACACACATAAAAAATATGAATCGTACATATTAGATGTAACTATACATAAGTATCTACCCTAAAAAACTATGCATAAGTATTTGTATAAAAGACAAGTAAAACAAATGGAAGTAAATCTAGGAGAGCATAACTTTTCTTTGATTAAGTACAGTTATTTTGTAATGAACAATGGATAACTCTGAAAATTATTTGGAGAAACGTTTTAAACAAATGGAAGTAAATCTAGCTCACAGAAGCAGCACAAATAGTCGTCATTGAACAAGTAAGACCACACATAGTTTAATAGTTACATATTACAAATGCACGAAGTTATCAATGATGCATATTTAAGAGACTAGAAAAAAGACTGATTAGTCCTTCGAGTTAAGTAGTTTATCATTCAAATCTTAGCACAGAATTCAAACAGTACACACACATAAAAAATATGAATCATACATATTAGATGTAACTATACATAAGTATCTACCCCAAAAAAACTATGCATAAGGCTTTGTTGTTGTTGTTGTTGTTGTATACATAAGTATCTACCCCAAAAAAACTATGCATAAGTATCTTCTCAAAAAAAAAATCTATGCATAAGTAAAATGAAAATGCACCTTCTAATAGTGTCATCAAAGCGACTAGAAGAGGCATCGTTTCAATATTTTCATCAAGAGATTTTTCATCCAGCATATTTCTTAGAAAGGGAAGGAAGCAACTGGTGCTTGCAAGTGCCTGTTAAAGGTCCAATCTTCATTTAGCAAAACAAAACATGTACATTTAAATTCTGTTAAGAGATACATAGACATTTCTAAAGGAGGAATAACAATTTAAACAAAAGATTGTCCAAGATTAGTTTAGCTCAAATATCACAATCAAACTTCTAAATAAGCATAATAAATGTTCAATACTGTGGAAGGAAAGCCAAGGAAAACACTCCGAATCTATCAAGCATGCCAAACTAGATCATTATTAGGCTAAAAGTTTTTTTAGAAGAGAATAAATGTCAAATATGCACTTAAGTGTTGGGAAACATAATTTAAAATATACACTTGTTTCATGATGCCCTCTGCTTTATTCTGAAAAATCTAGCATCTGACATGTCATTAATTTTACCCAGTATGATGGCATATGATCAGAAAGCATTCATGGGTTTGAATTTCAATGGAAACATATGCTGGAAAATAAAAGAAGAAGATGTAAGAATGTCATAATAAATAAGATACTGACGTAACACATGAATGAATGTGAAGCATGTGCATGAATAAAATTAAAAAAAACAAAATTCATGAGAAAAAGATATAAATGCAGTAAAGAATGTGAAATTAGCAGTTTTGACCATGCAATTTCCAACACTTCTAGTTACTGTCGACCATCTTTTATGCTGTCAAAGTCAGATTCCGCTCCAACAATAGATAAAAACTCTCAAGGGTTCAAGATTAGCAAATGTCCTTCTACAACATCTTCTAGTTACTATCACATTTCCTTCACGACATTCACCTACTCCACCAAATACAGACACCCCCATGGGCTTTGGCAATGTTGTTGATCAACACCATGAGAATTACATAATGGGCGAATATGAAAGGTTCATAACATAAAATACACTGGCTGGAGAACAAAAGAGAATAATGTACCTGTAAAATCACATTAAGAAAGCAATTGTTCCCAAGATTCTGGAGACCAGCAACAGTATAACTGGAAAAATCCCCCACATCTGGTGCAGTCGATGAACCAAAATAATTCATTTCCCCATCCTGCAATGTGAAGTATAGACCTGCCACTCCCACTCCAACCCCAAGAATGCCGGCAACAATTCTATATTGGGATGCTGACAACCTCTCAATCCAATGCAGTAATTTCTTGACATGCTTGATATCACGAATGATTTTGTAGGCATTTACTTCCTTCGGATGCCTCATAAAGTAAAAAAACTGATACCCAATCAAGAAAGGTGGACTTCAGAAACCTGCAAATGCATACACCAGGCATGCAACATCCATGAATCATAAAAAGACCCACAAAACTCAACTCTCTTATTTTCAATCATGCAACAAGAAATAGGGAATCTTGAATTGCGCACTCCTCTTGCCAAACCAAGTCAAGAAGTGCTCAAACAGACTCAGTTCACGAAAACACTAAAAAGGAGGTGGAAATTTTGCATGGTAACGAGAGTTATAATCAAAGGCAGGCTTCATAGATATCGGAGAATAAATCATGAACAACAAAATGTCGATATTTTCAGTTCAATCGCTCACATTCCACGCACCTTCACCATCGAGTCATTTCAGAAATCTATTCCATGCACAATAAAGCACAGCCCGCTTTCAAGTATGCACATGGATTATATAGACAAGTGCTCACAGAATCCTTCAAAACCACTCAACAATTCGAGTATATGCACCCATTTATTCGCCAAACTTATCATTCTAGCTTTCCGAGGCCATATCATTCGTCGCCGCCAGAAAACTAAGCGAGGGAAAGAAGACGCACCGATCAGACGATGGTTCCGTCGGATCTAACGAAGAGAAGACGCGAATGCAACGATCAAGAAAGGGGCCTTTCTTCCTCTCCACCTCCTCCTCCTCCTCCGCCTTCTCCTCCTTTCGGTGTTGTAGATACTTCACAGTGAACACGAGCGGCAGAAGGGGAGCACAAGAAGAAAGAAGGGCAAAAAAAAGCGAAAAGGTAAAAAGTTGGAAACTGGTGGTCGGTGGTTTGCTTCTGGATTACTCATCCGGTTCGAGCCGGCCGCAATTAAAGAACCGTTTCGGTCGTGTTGTTTGTTCAATCGATTCCATAATTAATTAATTATTGAGTAGTTAGTTTATGTTACATTATTATCATAATAATTTTAAAATTATTGGATGATAAAAAACAAACTACTTCGAATGATTTAGTTCACATTATTTTTTTTTCCTTACACGTGTTAATAATTAAGTATCTAACCCATCAAGATCAAATTAGCATAAGTATATAATTTAATTTACGAAAGCTAAGATAATTATTTTTTAAAGGGAAAAATTACTTTTTGAAATGTTTGATTTACATATAACTCCATTTAATTCATTAATTTATTTCATTATTAAATTGTTTTTTTTACTTGGCCCAGGCAAAAAAAATACATTGTTATCCATGGGCCTTATTGAACCCCAAATAAGGTTACTTAGACTTGGTTTCAAGTCCATCAGCATTATCCATGGCCCTTATTTCTTGGACTTTGTTACTGGGCTCAACCATTCAGTTTATACTCCATCCTTCCAGTTTCCTTTTTTTATCAGCAATTTGACTAATGACCTAAATTGATATGTAATTTTATTAATTGAAAATCAATTTAAAAGAAAAATGCTAAATAGTTGTGTATTTGGATACAATTACTGAAATCAATAATAATTAGTTAGTTATGATCAAACTCACTTAGAGCTTGTTTGGCAAATCCTTTTAAGAAAATTTCCTTCTTTGGTAACTAAAAAATAGATTTGATAAGCATTTTTTTTTACTTTCTTATGAGTAAAAAGATCCATGAATGTATTATTTTGTTCTTATAATGAACATAAATGTTTTAGATATATTTTCTCCATTATAATATTAAAGACATTTTTATCATTTGAGTAAAATAATAAATTTTATTTTTTTATAATCAAGAGTGTACTTTTTATTTTGAAAATCAACTTTAACTATTAAACTATTTATTAACACAATAACTTATTAATTATTCCATATCAATTAAGTCAAACGGACTCTTTTTCTTAAAAAAAAAAGTACCCTTCCCTTGCTTTTTTTTCTTATTAGCTGCTTATAAAATTAGTCAAACAGGACTTACTACACAATTCCACCATCCAAAAATAAAATAATATGGAATAATAAGGGCTAATAATCTAATAATCAATATTTTTAAAATCGGACCGACCGTCGGTCCGGTCTGGTTTGATATTAAAAATAACTTTTAAAAAAATTGAGATGAAATGGTTCAATATGAGTAAAGTCGGGTTGAAGTGAAAAATTAGTTCAAACTGATTATTTAAATTAATAGAAAATTATTAGTTGAAAAGAAATTATAAAATAAGGAAGATATAATAATGAAATAAATGTTGGAAATAGAAAGTATAAGTAATTAGGAAGTATTAGAAAATGAAATTAATAATAAGAAAATTACAATTGAAATTTATGGGAAAATAAAATTTGAAATAATAGAAAAATAAAGAATTACGATATTAATAACAAGGAAACTATATTTGAAATTTGCAAAGGAAAAATGAAAAAAAAACTATATACAGAAATATATTAACAAAATTCTAAACAAAAAATTTTAAAATAAGAAAATATTTTATTAAAATTATTGTAATAAATACGTGTTCGAATTTTTTTATTAATTTTAACTATTTTTCTATTAACAATTAATATATTATTATTTCATTATTTTATATTTTTTTATACTTCCATTTATACTATATTGTTTTTTGAAAGAAACTTAGATATTACTACTTTAATAAAAAAAACTGATTCAGTTTGACCGACTCCACTTAAATTGTTCGAACTATGATCTAGTTGCATTTGATCGAGGTCCGGTTTCAAAAACATTGCTAATAATAATTTATCGACTATTAATTGGTTTAATTAATTAATAGAAAGATTATACGATTCAGTGAACTTTTGAATATTATGATTAGCAACCGAATATTATGACCACTTATGGAGGTTAATTGCTTTTGCTTTAGTAAAATTTGAAATTCTATTTTTCGTGTGTACATATATGCATATATATTATCTTACAGTTTTATATATTCCAACCAAGATCATTATGATATGATCCGACCTCTAATTTAATCATGCATTGGTCCACTTTGAGTACAGTAGAAATGGCTTAGAAACAAGTAAAAATGGATGGAACCGACAAAAATTGGCAAATAAAAAAAATAACTCAACTGCAAAGTGAGAAAATTAGAAAATAAATGAAAAAATTTTCTGGTTTAAACATTTTTTCTAATTTAATAAATTTCTGGTTTGAAAAAGTGTTAACGCTTATAATATTCATAGGGAAAAAAATTAAATTTCTAGTTCAATATTAAAATTATGGATATAATGAGCGTCCATCCACTCCATTAAAATAGGATGGACGCTCCTACCTACATCTGCATCTAGTAGATGTGAAATCAATAGCTAGCACAAAAATAATGGTTCACCCCATTAGTAGTCACGGTTCAACCTTCTACTGAACGGTTCAAACATGAAGTAGATGCTCAATTGGTCGGTTCAAGTTTTGCAAAACATTCACGATTGTCGTTGAAGACATCCTCGACCTCCTGCCGCCTGCGCTGAAGACAACCTCAACCTCCTGTCGCCTGCGCTGAAGACGACCTTGACTTCATGCAGTTGTTCCATCGAGTTTCCTAGCTTATATCTCGCCCCATTGAGGGACACCGATGCTAATGCCTTTTGTCCGCAACAAGATCAGACTGGCAACAGCAGAAGGGCTTATGATCCTTGGAGGGTAGGAAGCCTATGGTAAGGGGTGTTCACAGGTCGGGTTGGACCCGACCCGACCAAATTTGGTCGGATCAGGTCGAAGGGGATTGGGAGGCCAAATCCGATCCAACCCGACCCGGTTCGGGTCGGGTGGTCGGGTTAACCGACCACCCAATTTTCTTTTTTTAATTTTTTCTTGCTATTTTTATATTTTATTAAATATAAAAATATTATTTAATATTATTTTAAAATCATAAAATAAGTTTTATAATTGTTTAATGTTATTTTTGCAATTTAAATATTTTATTTCAATTTTAATTTTTTTTAAAATCAAATATAAGCATAAATTTGAATAAAAAATAAAAAAATAAAAAAAATTCGGATTGGTCGGGTCGGGTCGGGTCGACTCGGGTTGGAAAAATCCAATCCGTACCCGACCCGACCCATGGTCAGGTCAAGTTCAAATCGGGTCGGGTCGGGTCGGGTCGGGTCATCGGGTTCACGGGTCGACCCGACCCGATGAACACCCCTACCCATGGTGATTTAATACAATAGTGGATCAACATCTATCATCTCTATCTTATTCGATGGCCGCACATGCAGTGAACCATAATCCTTAATCCATTGAACTGTCTGTTGAACCGTGTCCGCATATGGAGTGAACCATAATTTCTATGTTGGTTGTTGATTTCACATTTGATTGATGTTGATGTAGGTAGGAGCGTCTAGCCTATTTAATAGGATGGACACCCGTTAAATCCTTTTATTATCATTCATCATAAAAAAAAATTAAAACAAGGATTAATTACTTTAAATAATTGATAATTCAAACTATATATATATATATATATATATGTTCTTTCATGAATACTCTTCAAATGTTATATTTACCGAATACTCTTTTTAAACTCAATTGTTTAATTATTAGAATTTAATCATTAGTCACTAATTACTATGCATTACTTGAATAATTATTTTATTTTTTGTTTAATTATTGAATATTATTTATTAATTAAAATACTATCAACTATTCTGATTTAAGATTAAAAACAATTAACTTATTAGAAATATGGAAGATGAGGTTGCAGAGACAAAATAAAAAGTGCTAAACAAAAATAGATTGCTATTTCATATAAGGGATAAAGAAATTAACCCAAAATCAAAATCGAAGTAACCCAAATTGAGAAAGTTACATTGACGCCTTTTCTTTGTAAAATAGAAAAATCAAGCTCATCTTTCTGTAATTGGTAAACTTGGAAAAAAATGCACATGGGCAATATGGAGTTTTATATGAATGCTCTTGAAACATCTCCTTGGTCATGAACCAATAAACAATTTGGCGAAGATTGCAGGGAACGCAAATCACATTTGATGTGCCATCTATACACCCATCTTCTCTTCCTTCTCCTTGTAATAAACAAGTTTTCTTTCATTTAATAAAGTTCCACCCAAACTTTCTCCGTGTCCATAATATAATATTAAAATAAAACAAGCTTGTACATGCGACCAAGGACAAACATGTTTGGAGTGATTGTTCGTTACACTAATATATAACATAAAGAAAAAGAAAATCTCACATTAACACACATACTTAACATAATGAATCTTTTTTAATGAGTATGATATATAGAAATCGTGAAATTATTTAAGGGGTCAGCACATATTATAAAATTAACATTTAACATTAATCAATTTTAGCTTAATAAATGAAAAGATTACTAAAAAGATTAAAGAATGTAAGAATAAAAGAAAAACATAATAAAAAAATCAATTGCAACGTCCTAGGGTTTTCTAAAAGGAGTAATTTATTAATTGGATTAGAATTATAATGGATTAGCGGAGAATTTGGCAAAGAATATGAATATAATTAGAAAAAAAATGCAAAGAGAAAATAATTCTAATTCTACTTGAAAAAAATGAATTGCGTATCATTAAAATTATAATTAGAAAGGATACAGGAAAGAAAGAAAAATTAAATCCTATTGAAATAGAAATTACGATAATGGATTTCAATTTGAATTGAGATAAAAAAAAAGACAAACTTAATGGGTAAAGGACTTTCAAACAAAGTAAGATTGAGATTTTAAAAAGTTAGAAATAGTTTAGCCATTAAAATAGTATTATTTATTATTACAATTAAAAATTGGAGTGATAAAGTATTATTATATTAAATAATTTTGAAAATTAAAAAATGAATAAATAAAAGAGATAAGATGAAAGTATAGTTTGATTGAGAAATAATTATGGATTGAATTATAATGTTAGTAGTATTGCAAAGGATCCAAAATTATGTTTTTTGATAAAAGAACCCGACCCAAGTTTAGTGGTATTCGACCCGATTATGAAGAACTCGGCCAAGGTTTGTTCAAGTTCACAGAACTCAGCCTAGGTACCGCTCAGCCCGGGTTAATATCACCAAACTTTTTGGGTGGGGTTTGATTCAAATTGTATCACCAAACTAATTCTAAGTTAATATTTATCTTTCTGTCTTAATTAGCCTCCAATAATATTTTTTCTTAATTAACTCCGAATTTAATTTTTAATTCACCTCTTAATATCAATATGAATCAAATTTTATATTAGTCCAATGTCACTCAAAATCCCTTCACTATCTCTCATCAATAATTTATCTCAATCAAACTATACTTTTATTTTATCCTTGTATTTCTTCATTTTCTTCAAATTTTAAAATTAATTAATATAATAATATTTTATCACTTAATTTTTGAATTAATTAAATAATAGTTGCTATTATTTTAGGCTGAAATATTTGTCATGAAACTCTTAATCCTACTATATTTGGGAGTCCTTTATTTATTAAACATTCTCTTGGACCTTAAATCAATTGAAATCCTTAATTTCAATGTAATGACAATTCCTACTCTCATTAGGATTTAACTTTCTTTTTTTTCCTTTTTCTTTTCTAATAATACTTAAACTCTAATTCCTTCTTTAAGTAGGATTATTTTTTCTTTCTCTTCATATATTTTAAATTATATTCCTATTCCTTTTCAAATTATCCTTTAATCTTTTTAACCTATAAAAACTTAAATCTAATTTAACAAATTACTTTATTATCCTTAGCAAATTTTTGGATGTTACAATAAACTTAAGAAGTTGTGGTGGTGTGAGAGGGGAGAAAAACATATAGAGAATCTATCTATCTATCTATATTATATTAAAAGCAAAGAAGTTTGCAAGGAGAAATTGACATTTGGCAAAAGTAGAAGCTGACATGTGTCCATGTAGTTGGCACTTTAAATTCAACTCCTAATTTGAATGTGCCATTAGATAATTAATATAATTTAACTATATTATAAACTAAAAATTATTGAATAGTTACGATAACTATATAATTTTATTACGCATAAGGTTATATAGTAACTATAATATATTATAACCTAATCTAGCTATCTTTACTTACTATATTTAAAGCAAAATCTTGGCACACAGATGTGGTTGACATGTGTCTCTCTAATATGCTAGATCTAATTAAATATCAATTTTTATACTGATTGTTTAGTTAAAAAGTAATTAGAAGATTATTGAATAATTAATTATGACAAATAATAGAGACAACATTAACAATACAATAATACTTAAAAATAGAAATATTTTTTAATTTTAAATAGAAAAAATATTATAATTGAAGTCATTATATGCCTAAAATCTTTTGATCCTTTACATTTTTTTTAAAATATTATATATCTATATGTATAAAATATTAAATGCTCATAAAATATTAATTTGTAACTAATTTTTTAAATGATTAATTATGTTGGTTATAAGATATCAATTAGAGAATTGGACGACAATTATTCATAATTATATAATAATAATTTATTTGGTTCCATAAATAATGAAATAGAATTAACAAGAAAAAGCAAAATTAATTTATTGAGCGGTTCACTTACGGTTTTAAACTTAAGCAACCTTCATGTTTAATTAGTTATAATAACCAAATTTACATCTTATAAATAGCAAAGAATGTCGTCATCATTCACGGATGCCTCGCGGACATTTTAATATTAGAAACACTTGCATCACTTAATTTTTTTTATCTCTGGAATTGGCTTATCTTTTTTTTCTGTGATTATATTGATATGAGAAGAGTATCCTCGTATTTATATGATCATGGAAAAAAGGGGTAAGAATTAGTTTAAATGATATCTATCTTATCAATGATGTTAGAAGGGATATCATCGTGGTATGAATGTGTCATGATAAGAAGTAGATTTTATGAGTAGTCGATTATGTGATAAACAATTTTTACACATTTCTTTGGGTAAAGACTCTTATGTGTTAGATAGTTGAAATAAATTTATTAATAAATATATTTAACTCTTTTTTATATTTACATTTGTTTTTCTTATATTCATTAGATTTATATCCTTTGCCAACATTTTTTTCTCATTTAATTTTGAATTTTATTGCGTTGCCTGCAAAATCATATTTATGTATGTATACATATATATTTATATATATATTATAATGTTGGTTGTGTATTAGCATGTGATGGCAGTCCAAGGATGATTACCTTGGATGGGTCATGCTATCTCCATGCATGCTAATAATCAACTTATAGAGAGCCATATGTGGCCACTACTTCCACTTCTACAAACTTTATGGATGCATGAATGTCATATATGCATGAACGTGGTCTCATAACAAGTAATAGACAATTACTTTCTCATTACTTTCAACCAAGCCAGTGTTGAATTAATATTTTTATTAGAGTTTTTCTAAATTTTATGCATATTATTAAAAAAATAATTACACATATTGGAAATAAATAACAAAATACCATGTAATTATTAAAAATTGACCTCTTAAACTATTTAAAACCATGGACATCATAGAATAAGACAAACTTTATTTTAATTATTCATTACATATTTAGAAAGTTTAATATGACAGTGATGTTAAGGATTACTTTTATAATGGTGTTATTATGCGCAATATTAAATAATAATTTAAAATTCCATTTCTTAAAATTATATTAATACCATGTAATTATAGTTAACATTTGGACTCCATTATGAATTTGAAAACTTTTTATAACAATATTTATGAAGGATACGGTATGATTAAAAATTTTAACATTATTTGTTATTATGTCATAACTATGTTTATAAATATTTTTAATGACCCAAATTAAATATTATGAACAAACCCATTAGATTTAATGCATTTAAACATTTTAAATTTATATATTTTAATGACAGTTATGAACTCTCACCCATAGTAAGTGTGACATAAATTATTTATGATGATTTCTGATTCTGAATTGTATCCACTATCCAACCACTTTCGCACTTTCGAATACTAGGTTGGGACCAAAAAGAATATCTATGTATACTTAAAAAAGATAATGTGCAATGAGAGCTAATTATCTCAGGATTGAAATGCACAAAGTTGTTTATGGTTTAATGGATATATCAACTTAAATAGGTATGACCATATTACCTATGTTTAACATAAATATCCTGCCTACTTAAGTAGGTAGTATATCCATTAAATCCAATTGTTTGGATTTTTTATATGGAAGAAATCTAAATGATATCAACTAACAAATAAAATGTGAGCACGCACACACATAATTCACATGATATGCTCACAAATTTAAAAGAAACATTATTATTATTATTATTATTATTATTATTATTATTATTATTATTATTATTATTATTATTATTATTATTATTATTATTATTATTATTATTATTATTATTATTATTATTATTATTATTAATATTAATATTATTATTATTATTATTATTCACGTGATATCAACTAACATTATTATTATTATTTAAAAAATGTTATCAATATTAAATATATTTAAGTACGAGTAGATAAAGAATATATAAATAATTATAAATAATATATTCAGAAAATTAATTATTTTTATTATTAGTATTTTTATTTTATTATATGAAAATTTATTATTAAAATTATTTTAATAATTGTCTTCTCTCCGTGCATCGCGAGTATTATACTAGTCTATACTATATTAAAAGCAAGAAAGTTTGAAAGGAGAGCTTGACATTTGGCAAAAGTAAAAAGTGACAAGTGTCCTTAAGAATTATAATTAATTAGAATATTATTTATACATGCATATTATTAATTGATGAAAAATTTATTTGTCACTCATTTTTAAATCAGTTATAGATAACTAATTAGGATATTAGCATATATATTATTTATGAAAGATACATTCCACATAATTTGGCAAGTGAAGATGTTATCATATTATGAAGTTAGTTAGCTACATAATAATTTTGAATATAATATATATCTTATCTTATCTTTATCTTATATCTATCTTACTATATTAAAAGATTTCATAAGGAGATGACATTTGGTATATTTATAAGGTGCCACATGTCCTATTATTTATATATTATAATTAATTACAAGAATAGTTTACATATTTCATGACATACTAATTTGATTTTTTTTAAAAATATAATGAGTTAGTTACAAGATATTTGCAATTATATAATTTAGTGGAATTATCCATAACCATCCATTGAAAAAAAAATGATGTTATCCATACCATTAAATAAATTTAAATTTAATAAATATTAAGAAAAAACATATTGGATAGTTATGATTATAAAAATATCATAATTATTTAATAAATTTATAATTTTATTATCTATATAGTTATAATAACTAATTATATCTTAATGATTATATTGCAACTACGAAACAAATTCTATCTATATGGTTATATTGCAACTGCGATTTATAGATTGTAATATTTATTCACAAACTATTTGTTATAAACAAATCTATATCAACAACTAAACAAGAAATTGACTTATTGATAAATAACCATAAAGTATTAATTATGATTAAAAATATTATAAGTAAATAATAACATAATATAATATCTATCTATTTATCTATCTATATTAAAAAGAAAACATCCAATTTTTTTAAAGTTTCAAATAAAAAGTAGAATATATATAATAAATATATTTAAGGATATATAAGTATATAATGCTTATTAGTTAGTTATTTGAAAATAATAATTGAAACTTAAGTGATAAGCACGTTGCTCGTCGCCCATGTAACTACACCATGCCTTCTCACAATTCCAACTGCTTACTCTCAATTTTTGAGATAAGTAACTGCTCACCCTCAATTAATCACCTTATAAATATAAAGGATAAGAGAAACCACTCACCCTCAATCAACCACAATAAATTATTGTGCTCAATCTCACTCATTGGAAAGAGATGCCAACCGAACAAACCGAGTAAGAAGAAAATATTATGGATGTTTTGACCAATAGGTAACATGTTTTTCCTTTCTTTCTTCTTTCGCAATGAGATTAATTATTTGAAATGCATTACAATGTGCAATAGTAAAGTATGTGTGGTGCAAATGTGTTCAGTTGAACATTCTAATAACACAATCTTCCTGAAAATAATATTATATGACCAAAAGTTATTTTTCAATCTTCATATGTTTTTAATTTTATAAAAAAATTCCTTTGTTTATGTACTGTGTTACTCATGACAGATAAATAACTATTTTTTCCTCTTCTTTTGTCAGAATACATGATGTGCCCTTTGGTAAGTAATTAAAACTATTTTAATCTCGTATCTCTAAAAGATTAATTTTTTTCCAAATTATATATATTGTTTACATACCTTCTCCTGCCTCTGTATCACCTAATTGAAAACAATATAAAAGGATAATATTAACCATCCTTATATCTATATACTATATTACAAGGAAGATAGTATGAAAGGAGAGTGCCATTTGACACATCCATGGAATGCCATGTCTTCTAATTAGGATATAGATTTGGAATTTATTTTTAAAATGATTAATTATTAGAATTAGTTACAATATGATTTTATTAGAGTTGTAGATAAATTATCCATGTGTACAAACTAATTTAATTTTTTATGAATTTATGACTAGATAGTAATTTGAATGATTAATTAGTAACGACGCCTAGCAATTTAAAATTAATTAAAATATGAATCAATTTCTGTATTTTTTAATTGGTGATTAGTTAATAGTAATTTTATTTCTTCCTAAAATATCATAACATCGCATGCAGTGAATTATATAATATATGTAATATAATATTAAATGTATTTTACTTTCAAAAATATTATGGTATTAAAGTGAGGGTACGAAAAAAATCATCCAAAAGATCAATTCACTAGAGGTTTTTTTAATGATTTTAGGATTCTCTTTAGTTTTTTTAAATGACTATTAATTTTTGAATCAGTTTAAAAATATAGTAAAATTCAAATTAACAAATAAGTTTAAAAATTTTAAAATACCCAAATTTAAATAATTAAGACTAATTAGTAAGTGTATTAAAATTTATATAAAGATTAGAAGATATTTAAGATTAGAAAATAAATATTTTTAATATTAAAATTTTCCTAATTACATTAGCACGAGAATAAAGATCATTTAATTCACATCATAATCATTTTGAATTCAAATTTAGTTGTTAATAGAGAAGTCTAACAACTATAGTGGTAAGATATTATGTATCTAGGTTAAAAGCTTTTCCTAAAATTTTATCAATATTTGATTGCCCTCATTAACAAGATTAGGTGGAAACAAACTTGACTTCATGCCCATTCTTTCTCTCTCTCTCTCTCTATGTCATTTTCCTCTAGAGTTATGCAGAATAATATATTATTGAAGGTTAGTTTTTATAAAAAAGAATATACATGATAAGAAATGGTGGCGGATGGCTATCAGTTTTGTTACTAGCTTTTTTTTGTATTATATTTCAGTTATTTTATTCCATTCTTTATAAAACTATGTTAACTGAGAAGGTAGTACCTTGACGATGGTAACTGTCTAAACCTGTAAATATATAATTTTAATATATTCTGAATTCATATATTATTGATGGTAATTTTTTAATTACTTGAATAAAGGATAATGAGTGACATGATTTATATGACATCTAACATTACCACATGATGGCAGGTGAAACTCTTTTATGAATTATTTATATTGGTTAACTTTCTCGAAGGATAGCCACACCATATCACAAAAGAGACAGTAATGATAACTAATTACGATATAACTATGGGTTACTCATCATGTTTTTGTAAACTAATTATAACTATTAATGTAATTATTCAAAATAAGTATATAAGCTTATTATTCCACAACGAGACTTATGCCTTAAATATGGCGGAGTTCACTATTCTAAGATGACTTTTGTTTAATCTTTACATGACAAATGCAATAATTTAAATATATTTTATTTCAAATGGTAATGTTTGCCAAGAAAATATTAGTATACCATAACAATAATTTTGCCAAGTGTTATGAGTTTATATTTAATTGGAGAATAACCTATATATGCATATTATTCACAGACTTATTTAGGAAAAAAATATTTGACAGTTATTTCTAAGTCAGTTATAAATAACTAATTATAATATTATTTTATATGTTAATTATTAAAAATTATTTGGCATTCATTTATGAAATCAGTTATAGAATACTATAATTGTACGATATTTATATTAATTTGGTACGATACAATTAATAAATTAGACATCAGATTATCTAAATGATGTCATATTTTAAAAAATAGAAATCACTTTATTATATAATTATAAATTTTGGAACATGGATATATTACCATATTATTAAGTTAGGTGACTAAACCATAATAATTTTTAATACCAATAATTCAATTAAAATTTATCACTTACAGATAATTAGAACTAAAATTAGTTAACATTGTATAACTAATTACAAATTAATATATCATAATTTTGTCGGACAATTAGTAGCTTAATTACTGTCTTCCTTTGACACCATATAAATACTGAGGAAACAAACTATATATGAGATATATCATGAAACTCATATAAAAGTGTAATAGACTTCAAATTAATATTTCAAAATTAAATAAGAATGTTATTTTTTAAGAAGAGAGGAAAATAAATGGGACACAAAGGATATTAGATATACCAATAAATTATTATTCTAATATTATAATTATCATATTGCTTAAGTAATAATAAGATATATCAAAATAAAATTTACTTATTTTATAACATATGATTCATTTAATTTTACATCATCCGCGCATCGCGCGGGCATCACACTAGTACTATATTAAAAGAAAAGAAGTTTGCAAGGAGAGCTTGACATTTGGCAAAAGTAGAAAGTGACAAGTGTCCTTAAGAATTTATTTTTGAATGAGTAATTAGTTTGTTAGTAACACAAATTTGTTTTGGATAAAATTTTATAATAAAAAATTAGTGTCCACATAAAAAACCTTATAATAAAATTTTATCTATTCTTATACGTGACAAAATTATATGTTGATTTATAATTATTGATTAAGTACACATGTAAATATTAAACAATACTAAACATATTATACATATTTGAATTTACATGTAAACTTTATCATAAAAAATTATTAGTTTAGATGATGTATATCTGTTGGAGAAGCACTTCACCAGAATCTTACACGATTTGGCAGAAAATTAGTAGTACAAAAAATTATAAAAATCTTACGTATCCGACATGTGTTAGTAATAGTTAATATCTATAGTAAATTAAAAGAAAAGTAGTGCTAACAAGTGTCCTTAAAATATTAATGATAAGTTAAAAAATATTTTGCAACTACATTGTCATAATTAATTAAATATTAATATTAATTTGTAACTAAGTTTTAATGATTAATGATGAGAGTTGGTTACATAATTAATTAATTATATAATTATTTAAGTAAAATCAATTAACATGATATAACCAAAATATTAATACATCATGTATAAATGTTTTTGGACGGTTACTAAATATAAAATATTATTGGGTGATAGTTATTTTTATTTAGCAACTGCATCTATTATTCTCCGTACAATTCACCTTATAAATGCCTAGACAAAATCAACTTCAATCAATGTCTCTCCACATTTTTCTCTTCTTCACGTAAAATTGCTCTCTCTCTCCTCTCTCTCTCTCTCTCTCTCAACACACAACTCTTTTATTTTTACAAATTTAGTTGTTAACATGTTATATGAAATGTTGAACTTTCTTGCATCGATAGCACTATTTTGATTATTTATTATTTACATATTCCAGCAATCATTTTGTATCATGTTTTATTTTTTTTTGGTTCCTTATTGTTTAAATCTTCTATCAATTTTTTCCTTTAATTATGATATTTTTCTTAAGCAGTATAATATCAAACCATGTTATGACTCAAAAATAATTTTTATTAGCGATCCCGATCAATTTAATACATAGTATTATTGCATAATAAGAAGTTTTATCAAGTGAGAATCTTAGCAATATGATCTCTTTTTTTTCTTCAATCTTCATTTTTCACTTTGGGAAAATTATTCGTTTGAACTCAACCACGAATATGCTAGAGACATTTTGGCATTAGAATCACTCTTTTGTAATTAACTTTCACTTTGCCTCTTTTTTCATTGATTATAATGGCATGAGAGGATTTATCATCATATTTATATGATCTTGCGAAAAAGAGAAAAAAAAGGTCAAGAGTTAATCTAAGTGATGTATCACGTATATCTATCTGTGCTCATCTTAGAAGGGATATCCTTGCACTGGTGTCATGATATTTGATGGAGTTTACAAATTCAATGTATTATGTAGTCAACTTTTAAAGTGTGTAGTATGATCTCATAAGTTTCTGACACTTTTTTTAAAAACTCTTATGTCAAATAAGAATATTTAATTTTAATATTTACATTTATGATTCTTATCAATAATATTCACTAATGATTGATAAAGGGTCATGTCCTTACCCAATACTTTTCATTTTATTTTTTATTTTTTTATTGCACTCCCCCCAAGATCATGAGACGAATGTGGTGGATTGATTACGCAGCAGAAATTGTAGGAAGAGTAATAATTAACTTGCCACATAAAGTGAGTGTCACTACTACCCACTACTTCTACTACTATGAAGGTTTAGACACATAATTAATTTATCACTATTTTCAACCAATAAATTAGTTAAAACGAAAGATTATTTACTCCTTTAAATGACATTTTTCCGGTTATTTTTCTATCCGTAGTGGAACAATTTACATTTTGTTCAAGAAACAATGTTATTTGATCAGATCAAGTTATATTCATTAGTCAAACATCATTAGTTGGCTTATACTCATGTTTATGCATAAGTATGAAGCAACATTTTGGTGGAGGATAATAATAATTCAATATTGCATGAATAGTTTTTTAAAAAATATTTTAGTATTAATAGTGTTACAAAAAATAAACATTTATTTTAAATTGTTAAAAACTTGAACTAACTAATATGTAAAAACTACAATATACATTCTTTATAATGTGCTATGAAGTCAAACTTTCTACTATGGCAATTTTCCATGGATCATGTGATAAACTCCAAAATAAAAGCATAATGGTTAGACTAGAGAATATAACTGAAATACACAACACACGTTATAATCGCACATATAGGAAAGTTAATATATATTTCAATTTAAATATAAAAAATAAAATAACATGTATATACCAAGTTAATTCAAGATTACAAACAAAACTACAATTTTGGGAGATTAATGATATTAAATTAAAATATACTAATATTACGAAAACATAACTATATTAAATAATTTTAAGGATAATATTAGTATTGTGTAAATTATTTTTAATACAAATTTTCTATGTATTGTACACATTTTAAAAAAAGATTACACATATTGAATTTTTTAACTAAATGACATTTAATTGGTAAATAATTATAATTGAGATTTGAACTCTAGAAACAATTTCGCATGATACACAAGTTTTACTTAAACCTATTTACAATCATGGCCAACATAGCTTATTATATAAAGGCACTAATTTGATGCCAGATGGTATGCTCTCTCACATTTAACAAATACATGAACCATCACATGTCCTCTAACATTTTATAACTAACTAAAATGGTTATTAACATGTTGATTGGACGTTAGTTTGTAACTAAACATTTTGAAATGATTAATTATGCGAGTTATAAAATATTTATCATAATAAAAAATTTATGTGATTAATTATGATTAATAAAGTAATTTTATATTCATATTACGGATTTTTACAATTCTTACACAGATTTAAAAATAATCAGGAAAAATATCTACAAATAATATTATATCCAATATAAGAAATTAAATATCTTGAAAATTATTTTAATTATAATTTAAGCTATATTGACCATATTGATAAAAGAGCATATACTACTTTTTTTAACCTAACATATTAAACTAATTTTTTGTAATTGACTTTATCACTTAATTTTCTTTTTCAAAATTAACAATGGTTTGTCATTTTTAATAAATGATAATCCAAATGTCATTTAACAAAAATAATTTGTTTGATCATGTATGTTACATGTTGATTGATAAAGTTACTAGACCAAAAATTTTAAAAGTTGTTAGTTTTGAATTATTATATCATTAAACTAAGAAATTTTTATTATTTAAAAATATAGTTATTTGATAGATTGATCGAAAAGAAAAGTTAGATTCTTGCATGGAGTTCTGGACTCCATTGCAACATTATAGTTAGTCAATTGTGTTAACATGTTATAATTAATTAAAAAAATAACTTACATGCCCATGAGATTTTAAATTGAAATGTCATTATTGTGTAAGTTATTGTATTTGTTTATAGCATTTTAATATTTTTTTATTTCTTATTAAATAAGTCACTATTGTGTAAGTTCTATACCTTTTTAGTATATTACTCATTTCTTTACATCAAGCCTATGAGTTATACCAATAACATGTTTTCAAAAAATTAGAGTAGTAATCAGAGCAAATATAATATATGATTATATGTATCATGAAATTCAGATAGATATGAGATAAATTAATAAATTAATATTTCAAACTTACATGAAATATTATTTTTTAAGAAGAGATGAAAATAAACGAGACACATAGATAATTAGATAAGACTAATAAATTATGTTTCAAATCATCATATTCTTTAAGTAATATTAAAATATATCAAATTAATATTTACTTATTTTCTTAACGTATGATTCATCTAATTTTGCATTATTCGCGCACCGTGCGTGCCATTACACTATAAAAAATTCAAGGAACATGAACAATTGTAAAAATGTAATTTGTGTATAGTGTAGAACTATCTAGCATATTAAATTATTTCATAAAAAATAAGAATAATTCAACAATTACATGAATCTATTATCAATTATTCATCGTGTAATTTAATTTTAACTTATTTCCAAATAATTATAGTAGTGACCGAAGAAAATATAATATGTGATTATATGTATCATGAAATTTATATAGATATGAAATAGTTTAGTAGATTAATCTCTGAAAGTTAAATGAGAATATTGTTTTCTAAAAAGAGTGAAATAAATGAGACACAAAAGAAATTAGATAGAATAATAAATTATTTCTACAATTTATAATTATTATATTATTTAAGTAATTTTAAAATATATCAAACTAATATTTAATTATTTTATAAACATACAATTTATCTAATTTCGCATCATCCGCGCTCCGCGCGGGCCATCACACTAGTGAATAGTAATAGTAAAACATAAATATTCCTACTTGTTTATCTTTTACCTCTTTCACATGAATCAAAGTGTACATGGTTGACATCACTTATTTTCATTTATTTTCTCTTTTTTATTCTTCTAAATTTTAAAGATGAGGAAATAATAATAATAATAATAATAATAATAATAATAATAATAATAATAATAATAATAATAATAATAATAATAATAATAATAATATAAAACATGTTTTTAAGATAGAGCATGAAACATAATAATAAATCATAAATATTCCTATGGACTTTATCTTTTATCTCATGAATCAAAGTGTACATGGTTGCCATCACTTATTTTGATTTATTTTATCATTTTTATTCTTCTAAATTTTAGATATGAAAAATAATAAATCTAACATTTCGAAATTTGACCTCATCATATCGTGAAATCTTTGCTAAGAGAATTACGGTCTTCGATACTTTTTTTACCCTTCCGTTGACCAGGTTGGTCAATAAGGGTGACACATAAGCATGACTTTTAAAAATAAAATGTTACAATAATTACTTATGAAATGTGAAAGCTAATAAGATATATGAAAATAAACGAGTACATCACATCGTATGAACATCCATACTAGGCATATACAAGTCCAGACCATAATACATAGCATCCATGAATCTCACATATAACTTGATGATGTAAAGAAAGACTTAGCATATGCACGTGCTACCTAAGCTGAAGCCATCACATATACATCAACCATACTCGCAAACAACTCAATGTACTTGTGGAGATCAACACATGAGAGCAAACTCAACCATTAGTATAAAGTTAAGTGTGAATTCAAATAGGTCATAAGGATGATCCATAAGAAATAAGCACAAAGGAAGCATAATGCAGATCTAATATGATTCATGAGGATTATCATAGGGAACGATGATGTGAATGAAGTTCATTTCTTGATCATCTTTAGTTCATATCATCTTCCATTAAAAAGGCATCATCGTTCCATTTCATTTCATTTCATGTTCAAGTTCATAAAGACATAGTTGTCTCATTCATTTCATCTTATTCATTAGTTGGGAGAGCTCTCCGCTTTTAAGGAGCACACAAAAACCCAAATAGTGACGAACGGGTGCCAGTGGGTTCAAGTGGATCGACTGGATAGATAAAATATGTAGTGATACTTAGTCATATGTGCATGCTTGGCAAGGTGGTTGAGTGCTTGGAAGTTGTGTGAAAAGGCTCATTGTTTGCACATTATACATAGACTTTTTTGCGTTTTAATTTATCAATAAATATAGTCTATACTATTACCATAAAAAATAAAATGATGCACATGATATGATAAAAAATTTATTCTCTCTTAAACTATGTATTTATTCTTATTATATTTTGTATAGAATAGAATAATGTATTTATACTTATTTTTTATATCAATTAACTTAAATGATTAAATCTCATAATAATTATAATTTATTTGTATTATTTATATCATTTGGAGAATATAGTTCATCATCTCATTGCTAGAATATGCTAACACGTAATTTTTCTTGTTTTTAGTTTCATAATAAATATACTTTATTTTATTATCATCACAGGTGAATAATATACCGAAAGGTTTGGTTACTAATAAAACGGAATGACGTCGTATGATCTATGTAGCCGACCCCACCTAGTGGGATAAGGCTTTATTGTTGTTGTTGTTGTTATTACCATCACAAATAATATGGAGCACAATATATTAATTATCATGGAGATATTATTTCTCTTTTTTAAATTGTGCATTTCTTCTAATTATACTTTTTATATGAGTATTATCATATTGCATGACAAAAAAAAGAATAATATATTTAATAATTATATTTTATCTCAATTAAATTAAATTGTATAATTTCATGACAAATATACTTTATTTGAATTATTTATATCATTAAGAGAATATATTTCATGTTCATGCACTTAATTTTGATTGTGTACCGTCATTTTATGATTAAAACATGTATGCATATTCTTTATACATAATTCTTTTTTTGTATTTATAAATTATAACTAAAGTCCATATAATTTATAATAATTTTTAACATTGTAATTGAAAAAAATTACAGTAATTTTATAGTTTATATTAATAAAAATTTAAAGTCATTAACATTATGTAAACCCAGTCAACTTTTAGGCTAGCTCCGCCACTGCACATAAGTGTGTAACTATCTAAATCATGATGCTCAGTGCTATGGAAAATGCTCTATAAAGGGAAAGGATGGTCTCACACAAAGTTGATAACATCCTCAAATAAAGTAGAGTCTCACACAAGACCAGTAACCTTCACAGAGAGTGTCTCACATAAGGTCGATAATCTCCCATCTAGGTAGACAATGATAATCTTTCTCTTTATCTTTATTAACTATGAACCTACCTTTTGATCACTTGGATCAATCAAGCTCGTAGGGAGCAAGTATGGCTTCAGATTATCTTATGGAATCATTTAGAAGAGAATAATCAAGTGGAAGATATTTAATCAAATCAAATTAGGATTATGTTCATTCTCTATCCATGAATCGGATACCCGGAAGTCAAGTGATCATCCGTTCTAGCATAGGTTCAGTGATTGTCCATTAGGAATTCGGACGTCCATTTTGGAGTATTCATTAGTCGTTCGTTTGGAAAGAGAATACCTATTTTTTATGTTCATTGAATGCCTTTCAAGGAGATTGGACATCCATTTCATAAATTCAAGCGGTTGCCAGTTCAGTGTTTGAACACCCATTTTGGATTCATGTTTCTATTGTACAAAGGCCGAGTATGAATCAGATGCTCGATGGGCTGGTGATTGTCCGATATCACATAGGTAGGTCAGTCAAAAGTTTCGAATGCCAAAACTCGATCAGTCTGGCCCACTTTGCGATCGATCGAAATGGGTTCCCGGTCGACTATATAATCATATGCTAGTTTTGACTTTCCAGATTGAGTGCTCGATCCTTGAAACAGTCATCCGATTTGGGTGTCGCTACATTTGGTCGAATAGAATCGGACGCCCGATCTTGGATCGGTCACCCGATTTAGTTGGCAAAACCACATGTCATTATACAATTATTAAGTTTTCAATCCATTTTTCACACAAAGCATATATATAAAAATGTACAAATTCATGACAACTAGCATGATTTAGAGGGCGATTCTTACATGTGCATGATCAATTTAGCACATCCCTTTCTCAATTAAGGGTCTCACTCAAAATGAATCATAACAACCTTACCGAAATTCTTTTTAACCATTTTAATAGAATTTTATCCAAGATTTTATAACCAATTCTAGATTAAACATGAGTCTAAAACTAACATCATGGATCTATAACATCATGGCATAACAATCACATGAAGAAGACTTCAAACCAATCATTTTAACATCATGCATATTCAGATCATATAGCAAAATCCTAAGGTATGATTTCTAACCCATCTAACATGCACCCTAACAACAAAACAATCCTTAAAACATGTATAATCCTTTTGTAAAATTCTCATGACCCGGATCCCGAATAACACACATTTTTAGATGATTTTTAGTTGGATCTTCAACGAATGAAGCCCTTACGCCCTCAGCATTCCTTTTTTCTTTGGTCGAGCCAAGTTGTGGAGCAAGAATAGACCAAACAAAAATGGAGAAAAGAGAAATGAGAGGAAAGAAGAAAGAGACGAAGATTTAATTTTAGTGGATGTGAAAATTAGAGTTTCATCTTTTGAAATTTGTGGAGAGAGATTACAAAATCCTTCTTCATTATGATGGTGTAATGAAAAAGAAATCAGATCAAATTTGATTCTCTTAACATTTTGCTAGACGTTCCAATGAATTTTAATGGATGGAACTCTATCGACTATTGCTATATCAATCGCCCATTCTATGGATCGAGCATCCAATATCCGACGTTAGTAATATATAAATTTTTAAATTTTTATGAAGATTTTATAGTGTATTACTGTAATAATATCAGACAAATAGAACATATTACAATATCAAAATATAATTTTCGTGTAAGCTTTTATTTTATTTTTTTAAAAGCAAAATGGATTCGGCTGCTCGAACTCCGTGAAAGTTTATTTATAATAAAGATATCTACTTTCGCTTTATTTATTAAAGTAGGTGCGTGGAGAGAGAGATGCGTTGGCCGTCGCCTTTAGTATCTTTCCAACAACTCCTACTTAATAGTACGTAAATAAATAATATTTACTATAAATGAATGCCTCGTACGTAACCTCGTCGGCAATATATAATATTAGAAAGCGGATTATTGATTTTCGAGTTGATAATTTCAAATTCGATATTTCAATAAAGTTATGGATAAATCCCCTCAAAATGTAAAACCAATCAGCCCTACGCCAACGTTTTATATATTTTAATGACACACACATATATATATATATATATATAATTTATAATTTAGTATGTGAAGCAATTAATGACGCCCCAACCCCCAAGATACGTAGTCATAGGATATTCCTATTTGAGATGCTCAAAATATTCAAGCCATTGAACAATAATAAATTATTAAAATTAAAATCTGAAGTTAATTGAGACCAATTATGTCGAGTTTAATTACTATGGATTACCCATTATTCATAAATTAAACATAAGTAGCTCAATACGTGGAAAGAGATTTTATATGTGGATAATCGTATGAATATTCAATTAGTGCTAAATCTCTGTTAACAGAAGTTAAATTTAAAAATGTTGACTTGTTGATTTTTATTCATCATTTTAAGTTATATTTCGTTCGTTATAGTTTGACCTCTCTGAAATTAATTAATTATTTTTAATTGTAATGTCATTTTTTAAAATTTTAATATTTATTTATTATATTTTGTCTCCTTCCAAGTTCCAACATTGTCCTGATTCGTCCCTGTCTATTCATTGACCATATGAAATTCGAAATTAACTAATATGAAATTCGAAATTATATCACATGTTAATCAGAATAATAATTTAATTTTTTGTTCGATCACTTCTCAACATTTTTTCTTTTTGAGTAGTCAGCCATCAGTATTTAGAAAACGATGTCCACAATTCAACTCGTGCGACGCTAAAGAGGACTCTGTCCACAAATTAAAAGTTATTTAAGTGAAGAGGAACAGTTTATCATTTCACCTTTACTTTTGGTACTTTTCAACAATTTAAAACAAAAAAAAAAGAAAAAAAAAGAAGACTAATCCTCTGCAGCTGCCAGATGCCTTAAAAACTCTTATAAATGAGGGGCCTGGTTCATCTGGTCTGGACCTGTGCCTGCCTGCAAGCAAGCCATACGGCTTCATCTCCTTCACCATTAATAGCAGCATCATCGCATCTTCATCTTCTTCTTCTTCAACTGGTTCTACTGCCATGTCGACTCTACTGGTCCTACTGCTCTCGTGCATTGCCTTGGTCGCATCCTCCTCGGCGGCTCGTCAGCCGTACCCTCCCATAACTCCGGGCCTCTCCTTCGATTATTACAAGTCCACCTGCCCCAACTTGGAGTCCCTCGTCAGAAGCCACCTCAAGGCTGCGTTCAAGAACGACGTCGGACTCGCCGCCGGCCTTCTCCGTGTCCACTTCCACGACTGCTTCGTTCAGGTCAGCTACCTACTTTTGTATGTATATACGTTTGCATGCATTTCCATGCGTACACATATGGCCAGTTCTTGAAGCGAACTGTTCCTGCGCGCAGGGCTGCGACGCGTCGGTGCTGCTGGACGGATCGGCCAGCGGGCCGAGCGAGAAGGATTTCCCGCCCAACCTTTCGCTCAGGAAGACGGCCTTCAACGCCATTAACGACCTCAAGGCCCTCGTCACCCAAGCTTGCGGCCAGATCGTCTCCTGCGCCGACATCGTCGCCCTCTCCGCTCGCGACTCCGTCTACTTGGTACTGTGATATGATCCTCTCTTTAATCAATTAGCTTTTCACTGGTCACTACAATACTACTACGTAATTAACTTGAAAGCTGACCAGCTTTAAAATTACGTGGAGACTAAATTAATCATGACAGATCCCAAAAATTTAGATGAAATTCTTTTTTTTTCTTTTCATGTCTCACTATATATAATTAGCTAGTGGCTGGTGAGCTGCAGAAAAAGTAGCTGCATGGCAAACTTAATTTATTACTGGCAGCGCATTAGTAGGAGATTACCATGTTTAGAATTCGAATCCTGAATATATCATATTTAACAAGACAGTGCTGTTAACAAAGTGAAGACCTTTTTCTTAATCTGCAAATGCACACGGCACCCTCCTGATCTACTTGATGGGAGCATACTTTCCCAGAACATGAGTTGTCCTAACACGTTGCAGATAAGAAGTGCTCCACTTGAGTAGATCACAAAAAAGCAGATCTTTGGTACAAACAGTGTTTACCTAACTTAATTTAATTAGGCCCCAGATTAAGTAATGAGTCGTGGATGATTAGGTTGAGATGAGGGGAGAAAAAGTGGTTGGATTCCCCAGATTAAGTAACTTAATGTACCCTTCCAACTAAATGGCGTGGCATCCGTGTGCCTTTTGCTTTTAGACCAAAAACAAACTACTTGCACGAATTCAGAAGCTTTTCCAAAGTTAACAAAATCTATTTCATATTGTTCTCTCGATCGATGGTCAGCAAAACTAGGACATGATTGATTCGGACTTCACCTTTGATTAGTGCAGAATATATTCCACTTCACTTTCATTAGTGCAGAAGTAAAAAAAAAAAAAAAAAGAAACAGTATGCACAGTTCTTTATCCAAAATAGATTTTGCATCTGACATCTTTTTCTTTTCTATGAAATGCATCCGACTTAATTAAGTAGCATGTGCGCATCAATGAGATGTCTGTGTCTACGCTGTAACATTTAGGCAAGTGGCACTTATATTTTTTTTTTACCTTTTACGTGCATGAACTTTAACATGAGCTGTCTCTTACATTTGATCAGTCCGGCGGACCCAAGTACAAGGTCCCGCTCGGCCGGAGGGACGGCCTGAACTTTGCGACACGCGACGCGACCCTGGCGAGCCTCCCTGCGCCGTCCTCCAACGTGACGACACTCCTGAACGTCCTCGGCACCCTCAGCCTCGACGCCAACGACCTCGTCGCGCTCTCCGGCGGCCACACCATCGGGATCGGCCACTGCACCTCCTTCCAGGATCGCCTCTTCCCGTCGCAGGATCCAATCATGGACAAGACCTTCGCCAAGAACCTCTTCCTCACCTGCCCCGCCCTCAACACGGACAACACCACCGTGCTCGACATCCGTTCCCCCAACACTTTCGACAACAAGTACTTCCTGGATCTCATGAACCGCCAGGGCCTTTTCATCTCCGACCAGGACCTGTACACGGACAAGAGGACGAAGCCCATCGTCACCAACTTCGCCGTGAACCAGTCGGCCTTCTTCGAGCAGTTCGTCTACTCCATCGTCAAGATGGGGCAGCTGAGCGTGCTCACCGGGAACCAAGGCCAGATCAGGTCCAACTGCTCCGCCGTCAACTCCAACGCGGACTTCTTGTGGTCTGTTGTCGACGGCGGCCGTGAGGGCGAGAGCAAGGTCTTCTAAGCTGCATCCATGCACCATGCACGTGTGGTTAGATCGATCTCGTGCGCCCATTAGTGTACTGCAGCATGTTAAATTTTATCAAGATCAAATAATTAGAATGAGGAGGCGTGTGTAGTGTGACAGCTTTCGTTGTTTGCAGTTAGCGTGCGAGCATCTTTTGGCCATTTCTGGTCTCTAGTTGGTGTACTGCCTTCTCAGAAGAATAATATTTCTATATCATATTATGATGTCAATTTGTCTTTGGATAAAGAACAAAAGAATATTTTCTTGATAAAATTTGATGATTTTAAATGATTAAATTGGGAGTTACTATCATCGACCAATTGTTATTTCTTGCGTTTTGTTATTATGTATCGACACTGATCATTAATTTATTATATCAAGGCATGGTTAATTAGAGCAGGTGCAAATCATAACGCCAATGCCAAGATATTAGTTCTAGCAGTAGAAAATGAGGATATTATTAGGAACCAGTATCATGGTTGCCTCATTTTTGACAACATCTAGGACAAGTCTTGGTTTCATGTGAAGACGGACAAACGACAAAGATCGTGATCGGGTCGGTCAACTCATGTATGATCTGTCACACCATGCACGACTTGATACAATTTTTCTTTACAAAAAGATTATTTCTACTAATAATAAAACAGTAAAAAAATACATGATATTAAAAAATAATAAAATATTATAATATATGATATTATGTTATTAGATATATATTTAAAAACTCATTTTATATATAATATATGATTAGATATTTAAATATATAATAAAAAATAAAAATATATTTGTCGGGTCCGTGTCGGGCCATTCCTAGTATCGACTACGAGAAATATACCGAATAGCCACATACTTTAGCGATTCAAAGACAATGATGCTAAGTCAACTCCAACAAAGTCGAAACAGCAACGCATTTCGGTCGACAAGCATGAGACACTAGTTACATCACAATAGTGTCTAAATAGCGTCACATTTGCTACCAACTCAATGCCAATTTTTGTGCTTTCTCGATGGTACAACGTTACTATAATTTGAATGCGAAAACACAAATACGCGGTAAACTATAATGCTATATTGGCGTCGACTAGTGGCGACACTAAAGTGGCTGAAATAGCGTCACTCTAGCTATCGAGGATAGCGTCATGCTAATGTGAACCTAATGTGTCGCTATTTTGAAGGTGGTGCTATTGAGACAATGTAGCTCAAATATTTATTAAAATTAATATTCTTATATGCATATGAATATTAATTATTAATTATAAATTGATTAAATATTAACTATAATAGTATTCATAGATCTATACCAATAATAATAGAAATATACATACATGGATACATATACACGTACATGTATACAAATAGAAAGATATATATATATATATATATATATATATATATATATATATACCTATTGGTTTAATTAAGTAGGTAATGTGATTTTGTATAATTATGTATGTTATTTACACTATAATTTTATGAATAAATTAATTAAATATTGATTATAAATGTATTCATATATGCATATAAATATAAATACACATAGATATAATTATATATATATAATATACAATATATACCTATATTAACTAAAGTGGGTAATATTAATTTGTTGTGTAAATACATTTGTTCAGATAAATAATATATATGTGAAACATATATAGTTCATCTAATTAGTATACCGACATCTACATATGAAGAAAGAAATAATGTTAATTTGACTATACTTTATATGTTTATAAATACGAATATATATATATATATAATTAGGTAATGTAAACTTAATTACACATTTGTTAATATAAATAGTATATATATATATTATATGTATGTATGTTGATGCAAGAAATTATAACAATTAATACTATCAAGTGCACTAGTCGCTCAAGTAATAAAGTGTAAGAGTAGAGTGTGAACCTACAAGGAATTAAGTTAACTAAACTAATTTCAATGGCTAATAGGAGACAACATAGTTTTGGATAAAACATGTGCATAAAATAAAATTACAGAAAATTAAAGAGTAAAACTAAATTAATCTAATCTACTATTGCATGGGGCTTAGACAAACTGAATTGACCAAATATTACAAGTTAGATTCTAACGACGGATTAGAGTCTACTGAAATTATTAATTTCCATTTAGGATCAATCAACCTATTTTAATTCAAATTAAATAAAGACTACTCTGTCATGTATCATAATCTAATCAAACTTGAGATTAAGATGCATTAAAATGTAGTCTCTAAACTATTATCACTCATAACATGGTAATGATTAACAGACCGCACAACTAATATTCCATCAAGGATCTTACGAGTTGTGACATACAATACTTGGACTTAAAAGTCAAGAATCAATTCTACAGAAATTATGCAATCAAAAGTAACTACTCCTATAAGGATGATAGCTAACTATAGAAGGCAATCGATCTTTTTGAATAAGCATTAATAATAGCATGCATATTCGAAAGAAAATTGAACTATAATCGATTATAAAATAAGATTTAACAGTTTGTCTTTAAGAACTATTACAAACCAGAAAGATAACAAACTCTAAATTATAGAAGCAAGAACTAAGATCCTAAACTACAGAAGAACTAAAGACATGAAAATAAATGTCTAACATCATCCCAACATTAAGTAGAATAGATAATACTCTTTGAAAATCACCGATGAACTGCCACAGAATTCTCGTCTAGAGTCGATCCAGCAGGAGTCTTCTCAATGAGCCTTTAGAGTCTTCTCACGTTCTTGGCTTCAAAGGACAGGTTGCAGGCCCTAACATCCCTAGCATGCTCTTTTCTGGCTGTAGAAGGCCATATTTATAGGGGTTCAAGTTTCCATGTGATTGGAGAAGAAACAAAAACTTTTTCCATGTGAAATAAGGAAAATTCGAATATGAATTACTTCTGAAATTTTGACCTTGTCAAACTCCAAAATTTGGGTCATAATATATTTTCAAATTATTCTAGGATCATATAATATGAGTAAGAATCCTTATGCACTTCAAATTCTTTAAAAAAATCCATCCAAATCTCGAATCTGTGGTCTATCACGGCCTATTATATTGTTTTAACAGCCTAAATAGAGTACAAATCGGATTAGAAATGAGTTTTCACGACTTGTTATATGCTTTTCACGATCCTTACAATGTTAAAATAATGGATTTCACGGCCTATGAAAGTCTGATCACGGCCCGTGTCTCGGGCACCTTTTTGGCTGTGGAAAAATGCATTTTAACGGCCCAGTATTGATTTTATGGGTTTGTTTCACGGCCCGTGAAATGCTCATCACGGCCTATGATAATCCATCTCAGCTTTGTCAGCTTCACTTGTTATCCACTTTCTGACTCTGTTTGAACTCTGATTTGAGCGATGTTTTTTCCGTTGACTTCGTAATTCAATTTTCTTACTTCTTAGACAATAAAATACAAAATTTGGATAGATTTTCATTTTTGTAAAATTAATATAAATAATCCCATAAAATAATGCATGCTATTAGAAAATGATTCAAAATGAGATTAAATGTATTACTAAATATATGCTGTATTTTGCAGGATCCGGTCGCTGGTGGCGGGCTAATTTTTTTTATATTATAAAAATTCTTTGTGACGGTTGCGACTGCCGAAAGTTTTGTCGGTCATCGCGCGACCATCGAAAGTTTCGAAGGTCGCGACCGCCGAAGTTTCGACGGTTTCATCAACCACAGCAAATATCGACGATCGTGATAGTCGAAACTTTCGACGGTTTTGCGACCGTCGAAAATTTCGACGGTCGTGACTGTCGGATTTCCATCGAAACTTGCGACATTTTTTTCCAACCGTCGCAAATTAATTTATGACGACCATTTTTCGGACAAATCGATTCCGTCAAAAAATCCATCGGAAATGCGACCGACGGTTTTTCGGGAACCATATGTAATTTCCACTTTTCTTGTAGTGTTTGCAACACAGACTATTGTGAGACCCGTGAAATAAAGTAACGCCCCATGAAATATGAAATAAATGGAATAACGCACTGATTATGTCGTGATAACTTTATAACGACATGTAATATTCAACTTACCGCCCCGTGAAAATTGAATAACGACCCGAAGAAAGAAAATTTTAAATTTCAAGAAAAATCAGCTTGTGGCATGCAGAGACTTGTGAATAATAATAATAATAAAATAAAAAATGACAGAAGGAAACTAAAGAGACTAAGCAACTAAGATAATCAAACTAACTAATCTAACATAAACTAAATTACGTGAAAGATCTAAATTATAAATTTAAGGATTGAAAATAAATAGTTCTAAGTTTAAAGTCGCTAGCTACTACTTTGATATGGCATATGCTAAGACTAAAATAAATAATTAAGGAATTAAGGAACAATCTCACCGGGATTATTTGATGTGATCATGAATGTTCGAAGTGGTGAGGCTCAGCACGTGTAGTGGTGAATGACGCCCAACGTCTCCACCCTTGTGTCATCGTTCGGTGGTGGAGGTTTTTCAAGTACAACAACGTTCTTATATTGAAGTTGGAAGTTGTGTTGCTGATTAACATGAATAGTTGAATGATTTTTGGGTCGCCACTAGACTGAAGTAGTTTGTGTTTTTGATATCGGTGATGTGCTTCTTTGTTTACCCTTGATTTTCCAATGTTTTGTAGTAGTTGTAGAGGTCTTTATTGACGTTAATGATGTTCTTTCTCCCCGTGGTGATATCTTATTTGCATAGCTGTGGCTGCTGATGTTGATGGTAATAAAATCGATGTTGGAGATGAAGTTGATGTAATAAGGACCTCTGAAGGCCAGCTCCTCCTTCGTACTTGTCCATCTTCAATGAAGTATTCACTTATCTTCTTTACATGCCATTGCGTAGTTGTTGTCCTTACTGAAGACTTTGACCTTGGATGTCCTCTTCTTTGATATGAATCTTGATGGTGGCATGGGCATATGATGATCGAAGGGCTCTCGTCGATGTGCTTTGGAGATTTAGCACTTAGAGAAATCAATTGTGCAACTTGAATTTCTAATGCATGCAACTTTGCTTCTAACGCATCGAACTTGAGCTTCGTGTCGAATAACCAAATCGAATAATTCACTTCTATTTGTTTCTGAATTTGAGTCAATTGAGCTACCAAGTTTTGAATATGTAAGTCTTGTGCTTGTAGTTTTCTTTCAATTATTGTAATAAGTTGACCCATTATTCCTTCGATATCAACTTTCGGCTGAGCTGAAGGCTTTGAATTAAGAAGTGATGTGACATCCTCTTGCGTTTCCTTACTTTGATGTCATAAATTTAAAAGTTAACTCTCCAAATTTTCGATTTGATACGATTGCTTGGAGAGTTGTTTCAACAGGGGATCTAACTTGTTTGTGATGATGACTTTTGGGTCCAAAGAGAAGTCTTCATAATCAATTTGTTGAGACATCTTCACGTCGTTGTGAACTTTATGTTGTTGGACAATAGTGTTATCTTCCTACATCTACATATGAAGAAAGAAAGAATGTTAATTTGACTATATTTTATATGTTTATAAATACAAAAAAATTGATATAATTAGGTAATGTAAACTTAATTACACATTTGCTAATATAAATAGTATATATATATATAATACGTATGTATGTTGATGCGAGAAATGATAATAATTAAATATTAGGAAGTGCACTAGTCGCTCAAATAATAAAGTGTAAGAGTAGAGTGTCAAACCTACGAGGAATTATTTTAATTAACTAAATTAATTTCAGAGGCTAATAGAAGACAATAAGATAAAAGATGTGCAGAAAATAAAAATTACAGAAAAGTAAAGAGTAGACAAACTGAATTAGATTAGATAAAATTACAAAAAATAAAATTACAGAAAACTAAATTAATCTAATCTAATCTACTGATGCATGGGGCTTAGAATGATAAATGAAAGTGTAGACAAACTGAATTGACCAAATATTACAAGTTAGTTTCTAACGACGGATTAGAATCTACTGAAATTATTGATTTTCATCTAAAATCAATCAACATATCTTAATTCAAATTACATTAAGACTACTTCCTCATGAATCATAATCTAATCAAACTTGAGATTAAGATGCATTAAAATATAGTCTCTAAACTATTATCACCCATAACATGGTAATGATTAATAGATTGTACAACTAATATTCCATCAAGGATCTTACGCGTTGTGACATGGACTTAAAAGTCAAAAATTAATTCCATAGAAATTATGCAATCAAAAGTAATTATTCCTACAAGGATGATAGCTGATTATAGAAGGCAATCAATCTCTGAAAAAGGATTAATAATAGCATGCATATTCGAAAGAAAACTGAACTATAATCAATTACGAAATAAGGTTTAACAGTTTGCCTTTAATAATTATTACAAACCAGAAAGATAACGAAGAACTCTAAATTATAGAAGTAAGAACTAAGATCCTAAACTACAGAAGAACTAAAGACATTAAAATAAATGTCTAACATCATCTCAACATTAAGTAGAACAGATAATACTCTTTAGAAATCACCGATGAACTGTCGCAGAATTCTCGTTTAGAGTCGATCCAGTAGGAATCTTCTTAATGAGCCTTTAGTCTTCTCACGTTGTTGGCTTCAAAGGACAGGTTGCAGGCCCTAGCATCCCTAGCATGCTCTTTTCTAGCTGTAGAAGACATCTATTTATAGGGTTCAAGTTTTCATGTGATTGGGGAAGAAACGGAAACTTTTTCTATGTGAAATAAGGAAAATTCGAATCTGAATTAGTTCTGAAATTTTGGCCTTGTCAAACTTTGAAATTTGGGTTATAATATATTTTCAAATCACCCTAGTATCATATAATAGGAGTAGAAATCCTTATGCACTTCAAATTCTTTAAACAATCCTCCCAAATCTCGAATCTGTGGTTTGTCACGGCCTATTATATGGTTTTAATGGCCTAAACAGAGTACGAATCAGATTAGAAATGAGTTTTCGCGGCTTATTACAGGATTTTCACGACCCATACAGTGTTAAAATAGTGGATTTCACGGCCCATGAAAGTCTGATCATAGCCCGTGTCTCGGGCACCTTTCTGGCTGTGGAAAAATGCATTTTAACGACTTAGTATTGATTTTACGGGTCTATTTCACGGCCCGTGATAATCCATCTCAGCTTTGTCAGCTTCATTTATTTTTCACTTTCTGACTCTGTTTGAACTTCAATTTGAGCGCGGTTTTCTCCGTTGGCTTCGTAATTCAATTTTCTTACTTCTTAGACAATAAAATACAAAATTTGGATAGATTTTCATTTTTATAAAATTAATGTAAATATGCCCATAAAATGATGCAACACTATTAGAAAATGATTCGAAATAAGATTAAATGTATTATTAAATATATGTTGTATTTTGCATGCATCATATGTATGTATGTATGTATGTATGTATGTATGTATGTATGTATGTATGTATGTATGTATGTATGTATGTATGTATGTATGTATGTATGTATGTATGTATGTATGTATGTATGTATGTATGTATAACATATTTCATCTAATTTGAATACTTACATAACAAATATATATATACTTATTTCAACATATAATTTGTATATACAACGTAAATGTTTTAATTACCTATAAATCATATTTTTATCTCCTTAATCATATAATTATGTGCATGAATTAAGCATTATAATTTAATTAGAACCACGACATAATGGAGTTGACACTAAAATGTCTCCATTTGGCTTCATATTAGCATCACCACAGTGCCACAATTTCTTCGGCGCCAATTTATAAACGTGATAGAGCCCTCGTCAGCATCGCATATCTATCACACTACTTCATGTTAAATCTGATTTCTTTCCTTCGCCAAGGTAGCCTCTCATTAGCATCGCAAAATTTGGTGATGCTAAAAAATTTACCTTTAATTCCTACCCCCTCTTTTGTTTTACTATTTTACTTTGCCATCGATCTTCCCCACTCAGCCATCGTCGTTGCCGCTATGTTGTCATCATCACCGGCGTCACACTATTGAGTTCGCCCATCATGGGTTTGTTGCCTACACCACCCCCACCGTGTTGGTCCACCCCACCATTATCCTCCATTCGACAACCCCGACACCGTCATCCGCCTTTGTCCATCATCGTCATCATAACTCCATCATCACCCTTGCTCTCACTGCTCGGCTTGTTTGCCATCGCTCGGTGTGTTCGCCATTGTAGTTGCCATTCACTACAAGAATTTTATAATTTTTTGACGGATATATAAGTGGGCATATTACATTATGCCCACTTATAATTTTACAATTTCCGTCGAAAAATTGAGTTTTCGATAGTTTTTTCGATAGAAAATAATGACTTCCGACGGGACAGATATTCCTGTCAAAAGTTCAAAAGGAGTTATTCCCTCCGGACTAATTATATACAAATGCATCTTAATTAATGTGGACTAAAATTTTAACATAATGATTATTATTTTATAAATCACAATATGACTCTTTCAAGATATATAAGTGGGCATATTATAAAAGACATAATACATTTTTTATAAATAATTTTATCCATATTTGGTTTTTATTTTTAATAAATATTTCTTGCATTAATATAGTAAGTATTAAAATGACATTCCACAATTAATAAAAGGTTACTTAATAGAATTTTTAATAGAATTAATTTAAATAAATAAAATTTATGAATTTATAATTAGGGTGGAAAATTTATAACTAATTTTATAATGTTAATGTACATATATTACTAATGTTAAACAATATGTGTACATACTAACAGTATTATATATATTAATATTATACTAAGGCACATATATCTTAATCTTAGTCTTTATCAAGACTTATCCTAATATTTTTCTTTAAGATGTTTAAATTGTGTTGAAGACTTATCCTAATGTTATGTCATTAATTGATACAGAATTTAAAGGGTATGCTCTTACTTTTCATGATGTTTTAAATTAGTGCATAGTCTTTAAAACATATAATAAAAAACAATATTATAATGATAAAAAAATTGAAAATGTACTTTTTAGAAAAATTATTTTTTGTCAATTCGAAATTTGTACTTATGATTAAAATTAGTTATATTATGATTAAAATTAGGTATATCTTGGATTGGAAGTTAGTTAATTTTAAGTAACTTAAAATTTTATCTATTTTATATTCTAAATTTATTTATAATATATATATATATACATATATATTAAAAAGGAAATGAGTAAAATGATAAAACATTAATGACAATTATGAGAAAATGAAAATTAATGATAACTTATTTAATATATTATTTTATTAATGCATCAAGAAAGAATATAAATAAATGTGAAAGAGAAATATGTATTATATTATATTTTAAAATTTTATAATAAAATATTAAATTTGATTACGACGGATATTAAGCATATACTTGTATTATATTACACATATCTTATTATAAAAATAATTATCGATGGGTCTAACCTTTGGAGTTATCGACGAATGTAAATTTGTCGATAATTCTGAAGTCTAAGCCCCGTCGGTAATTTACCAATGAAAAATTCCCATCGGTAGTAGTGGACGACTTTTTTGGCCTTCGATATTGAGGAAGGTTTATTCTATTTGTCGCAAATGCCGTCAGAAAATGCAAAGGATTACACAAATAGGTCATTTTCTTATAGTGTTTGCTGAGCCACCAACTATTTTGTGTCCTTCATCCATCCATGCATGACGCCGCCATCCTCCATCTTGCCAAGATGTAGTTCTCCATCCATCAATAAGCCACCTACCTGACCATTTTCTCTTAAAGAAATTTATTTGTTTGTTCTTTTATGATGTTCGTTGATGTGCCGCTAGGTTCACCATTGCCCACGCGTTCGCCTATCAGCCGGCCCCTTCCGCTGATGCCGTTTGTGACCCCGACGCCCTCGTCACCCTTCTTTGACCATTAGTAAGTCAGCATTATGCTCTTGCATGCATACTTGTTAATGTCAAATGTCATTTTCTCTTTACCTTCATTCATCACATATTGTTTTGATTTCAAATGTCAAAATGTGTAACAACCATAAAAAATATAAATAAATAAATAAACCAAAATGTGAAGAAAGGCTCGGCGGACAACTGTAAGAGATTAATCCGTATCCCCATCGAAACAAGAATTCAAGAGATTAGATAGCATCCAAAAAATTAAGGGTTATCACATTTACTATAGTAGATTTTAATCAGGAGAGAGGATGATTAATAGATAAAACAAAACAAGCATTAATCCTTTTTTCCCTCAACCTCACAAACTCTCCCCTCTCTTTCATTCTGCCATCTCGTTCGTGATCGGTGAGGAGGAAATTCTTCTTGTGGTCTCTAAGTGCAAGTGTAGGCAACGTTCTTTTTTTCCTAACCTGATTCTCTACACCTCTTCATATCTTCCTCTGCACCGAATGACTTGCAGGCGCTGATCGGTCGGTGGAGGAAGGGACGACGAGAGAACATGGAGGACCCTACTGATACAGATTTCAACAAATCGAAGCAAGGATAAATCGCAAACAGAGATGGGTGAATTGAAATCACATTGCATGATTTGAATAGATCTGATTCATGTCCTCTCTCTCAAGATTAATTCACGTCCAGAGCATGATGAACATGAAGATTGATATTCTATTGATCTTATTCCTATTCGCATGGTTGGATTGTTTGGTTAGGGCTGATATGTTTTGTTTGATTGTTAAATTGTATGATTAAATTGCTTGTAGGACTTCATTATTATTGTCAACTGATCTGCCTTGTTGATTATTAGGACTTAGAAACTAATTTAGGGTGATACTATGTTAAGTATAATTGATTGTTGAGTTGAAAATTGATTGGAACTCCTGTCGTCACGGCCGTGCCACCCTTCTAGCACTCCCGTGCCATCGTCGTCACGGTCGTGCCACCCTCTTGGCACGCCCGTGTCATAGCCTGGCCACGATAGACTGGTCGACTGATCCACTAAATCGGTCGATCGCCCTCATCTTGCAAGGATGCCCATGTCAATCCCCCTTTGCCATACTTCACCAGCACGCCTGTACCACATGACAAGCACGACCATGCCATCCGCATCGGCACACCCGTGCCACATGTCCGTCTCAGTCATGCCGAGCTACAAAGCAATGACCCCTTGTTACATCCATCCTTTTCCCTTGATTTTGATCTGAATATTATTTTTGTTTCCTTATGATTGATCATGGTTACGATTGATTCAATGTCATGTCCTCACTAAGATCCATTCCTGATTAAGACATGAATCCTTTTACTAATTTACTTTCCTACTGATCTTATTGCCTCCATTATATGAAGAATAAAGAATAACAAGTTTTAAGGTGATTAATAAGTTAAGATGGAAGATGATTAATGGGTTGCCAGTTCAAGCCAAATGCTTCATGATAAGGGTCGCTCCCTTGGTCATGGTTTGATCACCCATTGACCCGCACAAGGCTGTATCGTTTGCTCGGCATATCCTAATAATCTAAAGTCACCTAAAATCACCTGATTTCTAAGCATGTTTCAAGATTAAGAAGTAGGGATAAATAAAGCAAGCCATGTTTCAAGTATGGATAAGTAAAGCAAGCATGAATTCCAAGTCAAGTTATTATCAGTACTTATGTCATGATTCTCAAGCATGTCCTTATTTCAAGTTTATCAAGTATCACATGATTTTACTAATTATCAATGTCTATTTATCTTTCATATTATGATTTATAATGATCTCATGCTATACTTTCTGTTCAAGATAAGTACATCGTTCTACTTCTGATTTAAGCTATTTAAAGTTATGCATTGTATTCCTTTATTGGTTCTTCACTAGGCTGTAAAGTTTACGGGAGAACCTCATCCCCTGTGTTTGATTTTCACAAGGCTAGGTCAGTGATGGTGTTGAGTTTGTGTGCTGCGACGAAGCTCAGGCGACTAAAAAGCACATGAATTACATGGCCTATTTAGTTGTTTATTTTCCTTCCACATTTATGAACTTATGATGTAAAAACCATATGATATTCATTAGAGAGATGTAGTCATTTTCTATACTTCCGCAGTAAATATCATTCTTCTTTATTTTTATTTTTTCTTCCGCTGATGTGTCTCGATTATTGACTGAGACTTGGTCAACAAGATGATTAATGTCATAGAGTTTGTAGCGTTCTCAGATTGGTCTTCTCCACGTGGCGTGAGTTGATTTGGGGGTGTTACAAAATGTCCCAAGGTTAATGATCCTAGTAAAAAAGGCTTATCTTTCTTAGAAGGGGTCCATGTCTATTGATTCATGAGGATCTCACAAGCATCCTCATCCTAAATTCATATAATACACAATGTGATTTTAATAATCATTGTTTCCGTGAGCCTACCAAATAAACAAATTCTTTGAAGTATTTGTTACTTAGGTTCATGATGCAAAAAAGACCATCTAATAATCAATCCCCAGTAATTACAATCGGTAATCCTTTTGTTTAATGCCACTAGCAAGTTTTTTTATGTTACATTATCACTCTCAAAAACATCATTAAGAAGTTTTTGTGATTGTATATCTAATTTCAAGTTAATCTCACAAGTAGAAAATGAAATTTGAAGTTAGGATGCAGTTTGGCAAAGTAGTCTTCTCTTCTTTAGACACCCACATTCCACTACATAGAGTCATATCATTGCACTGTAATAGTTAGCATTGATCTCCATCTTTTATTCTTCCACCCTTCTTCAGTTAAAGACAAAAATTAAAAGTTAATAGCCCTCTCATACTTCTGACTACATTTTCCCTTCACAATGTTATGCTATAGTTCACTACAAGACTTTTGCGACTTTTTCGATGGATAAATCCATCGGAAAACCAAAGATATATGTCAAAAATTGCAATTTCCAAAGGAAAGACATCGTTGAAAAATTGCTTGTTGGAAATGGATTTTTGATGGGCGCTTGACGACCGACGGTAGGACCTACCACCCCAAAAACGCCCTTCAAAACTTTCGAAGGGATCAACCTGTCGAAAGTACCGAAGGGTAGCCAACCTTTGGTAATTCCGATGTGTTTTTGCCATTGGAAGTACTGAAGGGCAGCTTCTTTTTAATGGAAAATTCCGTCCAAAGTTCCAGGAATGTCGCCCTTCAAAAGTACCAAAGGGTCCTGTTAGGATTTTTACACGAGAGAAATTATGATGTTGAAGCCAAACCTTCCACCCCCTCTTCTCATGTTTCCAGGGTACCAACATCAAACTTAATGGTACCCCGAATTACACTTTGTTCCCAAGCTTTTCGAATTTTTCTCGATGGACAAAAGAAGTTAAATATCATTATAAGGGTTGTTTTGAAACTCACTAAAGAAGGATTTGAAAAGTGGGAACAAGACAATTACTTTGTCATAAATTGGTTGATGAATAAGAGCAATGAATATTCGCTAACCTACTTTACAAAAAGAATGCCAAGGAGATATGGTCCAATCTTGATAATAAATATTCACATCAATTAGCGATGTGAAACTTGTTGATATTTAGGTCTCATGTGGTCGATTAATCAAGGTGATATGTCTTTAGTAGAATACTACTAGGATTGTTCACGGGTCGAGTTTGGCCCCGACCCATCGGTTCCAGGTTGGATCCGATCCAGCACGAACTACCAACCCGATTCATGTTGGACTAGATTGGGACGGGTGGCCGGGTACTTGACCACCAAATATAAAAATATTATATTTATTTACAAATCATAAAATAATTTGTTAACTATCTAAATATTATTATCAAACTAGTTAGGGTCGGGTCGAGTCATCGAGTTCACGGGTCGACCTGACCCAATGAACACCCCTAATTACTACACTCTTATATAATCATTATTTGAAGAACTATCCATTTTTTCATCATGTTGTGATAAGCAAAATTATCAAAGGGTAAAGTGGCAAACCTATCGGTTTCTTGATGGACTTAGTTCTCGATTCCAAGTTGTGAAAGATCATATGTTATCCTCTAATGTCATCCTTATAAATTGTATACAATCTTCTTTAAAAGGTTGAGTCCAACACCACTTCTCTTGTTGTTGATCGTGGTTCAATTATACCTAACAATGGTTCTCGTTGTGGACGAGAACATGATCTTACTCGTGTGAATTGTAAGCACACAAACCAGTAAGCATCCTCATATGATCGTGCTACAGAAGCCACCACTAGTCATCATAACTCATCATCTTCCTTTCAGCTACCGCTACTGATTATACTCTTTTTATACTCATTTGATGAACATTTTGAGACCATCTACCGCTACTAATTCTACAGCTGCTGGATTAGTAGATACATAGGTAGTACTAGTAGATACATAGGTAGTACTGTCCATTTGCTTTTGTTAGAGTTTACGAAAAATGGGTGATTGATTTTGGTGTTTCTTATCACTTCATTGGGAATGGTACTACTCTATCACATTCTGCCTCAACTAATACAATTAGATTTGTTCGCTTGGCTCAAGGAAGTTTTATCCAATTACATTGGCTGGAACTATTGAGTTTTCTTGTAGACACAAGCTTGCAGATGTTTATTGTGCTCTTGAGTTTCCTTTGAACTATTGTTGTTAGCAAGCAACTTAAACGCAAGGCTATTTTTTATATCACTATTATTTTTAGATATCTGGGTATGAGAAGAATGGACTTTATTATTTGTATATTCTTGCTCTGTTTGTTGGTGCTGCCTCCATTTCCATTGATCCTGTCCTATGGCATCGTCTTCCTTTTGTCTATGTTCTTAGTCAAATGCTTCCTAAACTTCCTAATAACCTTCATATAAATTGTGAAGCTTTTCAGCTTGGGAAACATCATCATACCTCATATCCTCAACGTTTTGATCCTCCAAGTACCACTATGTTTAATGTAGTTCACTATGATATTTAGGGTCCTTGTCTTGTAAAAGTATTATTGGTCATCGTTACTTTATTGTCTTTGTCGATGACCATAGTCTTTTTGTCTTGTATATTTTTAATAAAGAGTTGTTATGAGATATTGAGTATTGTCAAACATTTCTTCAATAAGGTTCAAAATTTCTATTCATCTACTATCAAAGTTTTTCGATATAATGCCTTGGAATTTATGCAGTGTGAGCTCCAATCTTTCTTATCCTCCAATGGGATTATTCATCAAACCACTTTGCTTACATTCTCAACAAAATGGTGTTGCCGAGAGAAAATTTCGTCGCATCCTTGATGTTGCTAGGGCCCTTCTCATTCGTATGAAAGTTCCAAAGAAATGGTATTGCCGAGAGAAAACTTCGCCACATCCTTGATGTTGCTAGGGCCCTTATCATTTGTATGAAAGTTCTAAAGCATTTCGGGGGGATGCAATTTTGATTGCAATTTATCTCATCAATCTTGTTCCCTCCTCTGTTCTTAAAAGGGAGGTTCCATTTAGCTTGTTCAATCTCAATGTCAATGTTTTTCCTCTTCCCCTTGGAATCTTTGGCCGTGTTTATTTTGTTTAATTTTTAATACTATTGACAAGCTCTCTCCTAGGACTGTTAAGCATGTCTTTTTGGGTTAGATATCGTTGCTATGATGCTATATCCAAAAGGTACTATATTAGTCGGGATATCACCTTCTTTGAAAAAGGGAGCCTTGTTGACTCAATGGGACATTATATTACACTCGAACCAGCCCTTTTGTAGGTCTATCATGGAAGAATAAGGCACATATGCCTATTCCTTTACCTATTGTTCCTACTACTGACAAGGCATCTGAGCAAGCCTCTTCACAATCCCCTTCTAATTCCCAATTAGAGCTTGCATCAAATGCTTCTTTGCCCACAAGAAGGTTTGCCGATGATAATCAGTCAATAGCCTTACGAAAGCTTGTAAGATTTTGTACTCTGCATCCTATGTCTCACTACACTTGCACTGATCGACTGAGTCTTAAATTACATAATTTTTCTTTGACTCCACATTATTTCCAAACACTATCTTGAGGCCTTACAAGATCCAAAATGGAAGTAAGTTATGGATGATGAAATGAATGCACTTCTCTCTAGGGATACATGGGTCTAATTCAACGACTTGAAAAATACAACTGTAGTTTATTGTCATCGGATATGCACCGTTAGAAATCATCCTAATGGTAGAAAGTTTCAAAGCTCGCCTCATTGCCAAAGACTTCACTTAAACATATGGAGTGGACTATTTTGAAACTTTTTCTCTTGTTTCTCATCTTAATTCAGTTCGAATACTTCTTTCCATTGTTGTTAATAAAAAATGGCTCATTTATCAGCTTGATATCAAAAACACATTTCTGTATGGTGATTTGACAGAAAATGTATTTATGTCACAACTCCTGGCTATGATGTTGAGAGGGAGTATGTGTGCAAACTCAAGAAAGCCATTTATGATCTCAAGCAAAGTCCTAGAGCATGTTTCAACGGTGAGAAATTGGTTTCTCCCGTTGTACTACTAATCACTTTATTTTCGTCAGAAAGAAAGAGCACGGGTTTGGGGTACTTGTTTATGTAGATGACATGATTTTGACTGGTGATGATAATGTTGAAATTCTAGAAACTAAAGACTTATTATAGAATTTTTTTATTACAAAAGATCTTGGAAAACTTCACTACTTTCTTGGAATTGAGGTTGCAAGAAACTCACAAGGATTGATCATTTCTCAAAGAAAATATGTGATGGATATTCTAAAAGATGTAGGTACATTGGGAACTAAGCCCTCATCCATTCCTATTAATGGGTCTACCAATATTATCCTCTTTTTTATGATACTAAAAAGATATAGGAGAATTATTGAAAAACTTTTATACTTGATTGTCACTCGACCTCATATTGATATTAGTTTTGCTATTAGTCATGCTAGTTAGATTATGGAGAAACCACACTATAGTTATTGGAATATTTTTTGTAAATATCTTAAAGACTCTCTTAGAAAATGATTATACTTAAAAATAATGGTCATTTAGATTTTTTACTTACTCGAATGTTGTTTATGCTAGCTTTATTGAAGATAGGCATTCTACTATAGGTTTTATCACTTTCTTAAGAGGCAATTTGGTTACATGACGCAGTGAAAAACAATCAGTTGTTTCTCGATCAAATGCTAAAGTTGAATATTGAGCCATGGCTCATACTGCTTGTGAAGTGATATGGATTACTTTGCTACTTGATGATTGGGATTTTCGTACTACGCTTCCAATAAGTGTTATCAACGCTAGATCGGACCGGTCGATCAAACGGATCGGATCGTCAATCGACCAATAAGACGGTCTATTATAAGTCCTAAAATCAGACCCCTAATTGAATCGGATTGAACTGATCAAGACCGATAAAAAACTAATCAAAATTGATCAAAACAAGAAAAATCGGGATGAACAACAATTTTTTGGCCAACCAAAATTTTTTATAAAGTTCGCTATTATAAATTTAAAATATATTCAAAGATTATTATTATAAAGTTTATTATCATAAAGAATAAAGAATCACATTGGCCCATTAATCTTCTCCTGTATTTATAGTGACCCTTTACTCTCATGCTACTATCATCAATGTGAATTATGTTTGTAGTTTGTACACCTTACTTATTCTTCTTTTCCTTCATTTAGTCTAGAATTTATTAGACTTTGAATTTTAACTTATGGATTATAATTTTATTCAAATTTTTTAATATCATAAATTTATATTATAATGTAAGTTAATTATATATATTTTATATTATATATAATATTTATTATATTAAATAAATTAGTTAGGAATGAATGTTGCAAAATTCTTTTTATATGCATAAATACAACAAAACTATAACATAGTGAAGTATAGTATTATATATATAGTAATATATATACACAAATTTAAAATTTCTTTAATTTAATATGTAGTAAGTTCAAATTTAATATATCACTAATTATACTATATACGTATTTATAGAATATATAATTTTTATAATATTTTGAAAAAAAATTACTTATTTATTTCTTCTAACATAAAAAAATAAAGATATGAAATACAATAAAATTAAAGTATAGAAATTTTATATATAATAAACAAATTCAATAAGATTTTCATTTATTAAGTGTGTAAAATTTTAACATCAAATCTTATGATTTAAGATTGCTATTTTTTGTATAATCAAAATATAATAGCTTCATTTAGTATATCATATTAAATATAATATTTTATTGCTATCTGGTCTGATCGATTCGACTTGAAATAAACACATGCCCTATCCTAAAGATATTGCCTCCATTTTCTATGTATTGTGACAATCTCTCTCTACAACCTATGTAGTATTAAATCCTGTATTACATGAGAGAACGAAACACATTAAGATTAATTGTCACTTCGTATGTGATGCTATTACTAAATAGAATATTACTCCTGATTTCATACGTACAAACGGAGACGAAATAGAGGAATAAAGAATATTTTATTTTCGACGCAAGTTCAAATTTGTGATAGGTACAAATGAAAATCACTTGATAAAATATTTCTGGAAAAATTTTGTCACTGACATTTATGGAATCTTGTATAAAATATCAAATTGGGTAATTGCATTAAAAAGGGAAGGGACAAATTTTAGCAGATGGTGCAACTACATTTGGTGTTAAACTTGCATTAGGAAAAAATGTATTAAATAGCTTATATGCCATGGGAGGGTTACAATTTTGAAGTAGTACTAGTTATTTTATTTTGAAAAGTTGTTTTTAAGAATTTTTTTTGTAAAAAAAATTTGATTCCTTCTTTATAAAAGATTTCTTGTCATACCGATACGATTCATATAAAATCCATCTGTTCAAATATCATCATATACATCTAGAAAGTTGTGTACTTTGAAAGAAGCTTGTACAGTTTGATAGATTTGTATGTAACTATTGAGAATTGAGATGTTATACATAATGTCAATATTCTGCCAAAAAAATTGATTTTAGTTCAAAATAATCACACTTTGTTCATGTACGTTTATCTTTAAAAGCTCAAGCAGAAGCCCATTTACTTATGTTACTAAATAAAATATTACTCCTTACATCTCTTTTGAACTTTTCTAATATTTTCATGAAAGGATTATCTAAAAAATAACACAACCTTTTATATGACAAGATAGGCATGATTGATATGTATACTCCAGATTGAGGGAAGTACTAAATTTTTTCAAATCTGATAGAGAAAATTCTAGAGATAATTAGAAATTGTTAAAATTCCTATGCACCCATCACCCGTCACTCAATACTTCTTCACCCATCACTCAATGCTTCTTTTTGTCGCGAACTCCTATTTCTAGTATTCCCATGTTTTCTATATATGAGAAGACATTGTTATAATAAGAACATGAAAAACAATATTTTCTTTGCCCAAAAAGTAGCAGAATGAGCAATATCATCAGAGCGATGGGTTTTCAAATTTCAGGAAAGTGCATTCTATAACAGATGGTATTACTCTATACCGCAAATCATATAATCTTCATCTTGGGGTCTAGGATCATCTTCCACTACTTTTTTTCTAGATCTCGTCGAAGGCACAAACTATAACACATAATTTTCAGAAACTTAAATGAACAGGTAGAGTATCAAAATAACCAACTGTTTTATTACTAACCACCCACCACATTAGTGCACATTTCTTCAACGCACCTTCATCTACCGTGCGCAAAGAAGAAAATGCTTTGATCACGAAGGTTTGCTAAGCTAAAAAAGAACTCCCTCAGTATACTAAATACTAAATATCCGCCCCATAAGAGGGTGGCGGCCGGATCCGGCCAGTCCGGCCGCGGCGGCGCCTCCACCCTGAAGAAGAGGAAGAAATAGAGGATGCCGGAGAAGAGGATGGGGTCGTCGTCGTCGGAGAAGAGAGAGTGAACAAGGTACCTCGTCGCCGGATGAGACCGAGCTTCGTCGGATGAGCGCGAGCTCGTCGTCGCCGGATGAGGCCGGACAGATGAATTGCCGGGTCCGCTTCCTCGCCGGATCCATGTGGTCGCCGGAGCCGCAGGGTCGCCAGAGAGAGAGTTTTTGTGTCACGGAGACCCTACCGACGGGGGAGCTCCCCTTTCGTATTACCGATGGACACCGTCGTCGATATTATCGACAAAACCATGGAGTAAACCGTCGGTATACATGATATTAGGGAATAAGGAGAGGCCGTTGATCCGTGATGGACGGCGGGATACGAATTGCGCAAAAATAAAAGAGATCCCGGTCCACTAGCGGTCTAAATCCGGTCCAAAATAATTTTTCGATTTGTGGTTCAATTTTTTTTCACATCTCGCCCGACTCTTCTTTTTCCCACGCCCTTGCCGCCAAGTACATCGCTTTTGTTTGCCAACCTTTGCTTTTTTTTCTGCCTCTCTTTTCTTCGTATACCTTGATAGGTTGACCCATGAACCCGACGATTCAAATTAGTTTGGTCGGGTCGGGAATCGGGTTGGGTACGAGTCGGAATTTTTTGACCCGAGTCAATCCGACCTGACTCGAAGACCCGGTTTTTTATTTTTTAATTTTTTTTTAGTTTTTAGCCTATATTATGTATAAAAAATAAAATATTTTAAATGTATAAAATAATTTTTAAATTTGAATAAGTTATTTTATGCTTTTTAAATAAATATTATATAATATTTTTTATATTAAATAATAGATAAAAGTAAGAAAAAAATTAAAAAAAAAGAAAAAATGGTGATCGGATCAGGCCTTAAAAAATGGGGTGACCCGACCCGATCCGACCCGATCAAAATCGGACAGGTCGGATCGGGTCAAACCCGACCCGTGAACACCCTTATACCTCGATTTTCCTCACTTTTCATCGGAATCGTCACCATCACCTCTGCTCAAGACACTGAGGCCACTGCCATCTTGATGCATTTGCTCAAGACATCAGGACATCGTTGTCCTGTCGCCTCTACTCAAGACGTCGAGGCCATCGCCATCTTGTTGCCTTTGCTCAAACGCTACTCCCATCACCTTTGCTCAAGACATCGAGGATACAACCACCCTCATTTTGCTTATATTACTGCACTCTCTCTCTCGTCAAGCACGTCGTGTAACGTCCCTAAAATCAGCCTCATGACACGTGTCGCGAGCGGATCTCTGAACACGTTACACGATGAACAATTCTATAGCCCCAAGTCAACAAAACACATGACAATAATATGCAGCGAACACGAAAATAATTAAAATCTATTCTAATTCGAAACATAGCAGAAGCGATAAAACATAATATCACACCAAGCTCAATGACATGTCATGACGGATAATCCAAATACAAAAGATGAAAAGAGACTCGAAGTCCACAACATAACGACTCCATAAATACTCATCGCACGAGGACATATAACATAATTCATAATAAAAGTCTCATAGTGTCTCATACATAATCCATAAACGATGTGAAATATTGTAACCAAAACAAGACCGACACCATGTGCAATATGCTGTCATGGACTCTCCACTGACTTCAACCTATTCTTCCATTACTGCACGAACCCGGATGCATGAGAGGCCCACCTCCCATTAGTTCTATATAAGGGCCATAAAAATAAGCAATTCAATAATCCATAAAAATATTTTTTATTAAAACGATAATAAATGCACAATAAAAAATATCAAATTAGATCATGAAAGCCAATTCTCAATTTATATTCCAATTCCATCAATCCATTGCATTAATAACATTTCATACTCAATTATCCATATTCATAGTGGTTAAGAACATTTCATTGCGTTTACACTTTGAAATGCTCAATTATAATGTTATTCATATGATATTGCCACTTAACTTATCTTCATAATTAGGTTATCAATCAATTATTAATGAACCTTTACCAATAAGATGAGGTGCTTGGTTGTCCTTGCGCCCATAGGCTAGTCAAGCTTTAACATCCCGAAGTCAGTGTCATTTCTATTTCCATACATATATCCATTCAACAAGGGCCTAAGTATTCAACCTCACATGCCATTTCCATATAAATTTTCATTTTAACTTTACGGTTTAGCATGCAATTCGACTTCTATGTGAGTCAAGCAATAATTATGAACATAGTATGAAACAACATGATATCAGCCAACAATCAAAATCAAAAGAGGCATTGTATTCAATTTCCAAAATAACAATTTTCGGTCAGTCGATCGACCGATTACACGACCGAATAAAACAGTGGCTATTGACTGTTGTTTTACTTATTGGATCGGTCAATCGCTCATCTTGTCTAGTCGATTGATTTGAATAGTGGCCACTGATCCTAATGGTTGTTCGCCCATCAGGTCGATTCGATACGTTGCCCAATTTGAATAGTAGTTGCAGGTGTCTACAACACTCACGATCAATTTAAAAAGTAGCGTTCGAATTTCTCGATTGGTCGCCTATCCGATCGACCGACGTTGCGACCGAATAAAATAGTAGCCATCATGCATATGAAACTCATGGCCCAATCAACTGCTCGTACCAATCGATCAATCGATCTATATCAAAAAATCACATAAACAATCACTTCATTCTGTCGTTCGCAAGCCAAAACACATATCCATTCCTTCTTGAATTTTTGACTACTTTTCTAACATTCATAAGTCCATAAAACAACACCCAAATCCAACGAAATGAATTATGCTTCCATTCACGACAAACACGATCAAACCCTTAAAACAAACAACGAAAACATCATAAATCAAATCGAATCCAATCCAAGGAGTTCAAACACATTCTCATTCCAAGAGTGATTGGAACGAGGAAACATGTGAGTTCATCCATTACATATCTTAATCCCTAAGCGTTCCTAGGGACGTTTCCACGCCTTCTAACTCCTCGTCGACCCCAAGTCAGTCCCCATTCAGCCCCTTGATCTTCTAGCTCCTCCTCTTTCTGTTGGATGCCTAGAACACCATGAACAAGCTCTTGAGCTCATAGGGGATGTTGCAACTAAATGGGAGGAAGGGTGAGGGAGAAGGAAGAGGGCTTTAGGGGTTTGGGGTTTCTTTTCTACACTTTTTGCCACATGACAGATTTTTCCCCTTAACCACCTTGCTTTCGAGGGTATAAGAGTGTACTTTTTGCTTAAGAATTCTAATGTCCACTTTGCCCTTAAGATTCCATTGCTTTTTAGGCTAATATGGTCCAATTGAAAATTAAGAGTGTTACACGTTGTCTCTCTCTTTGTCTCATTCTCTTACTTTCATTACTGATCATGCCTGGTGTGATTAACAGTTTAGACTTGATTATGGATTTCTAAAGCATTTTTTTTATTTATTTACCCGTGAAGGTATCCTTGGAAAGCTTCTTTAGATTAACAATTTTCTTTTACTCATGCTTCTCTTATTTGTTGCAGGTTACGAGCCTGATTATATTTTTTATTGATGATCCGCAAATATCAGCAAGCCCAGAGGACAAAATCTCAACCCCAACAATCTATTAGTTACATCCTCCATTACGAATTCTCTTCTATTGGTATCTAAATCAGGCAACGCAAGACTGATTAAGCAATGCAAGACTGATCACTCATTGTTTCTTACTACAGATACAACATCACCCGGTGTTGGCCACCCTCATTAGTGTTGTAGTCGTCTGCGCCAAGGTGTCACCCGTCGATGCTTCTTACCTCACCGTCCTTATTCCAATTGACCTCCAAGAAGTCCATTACTGACTACGACACAACAGGGCTTGATTGGTCTATTTTTAACATTCTTAAATACTTTTACCATGTAGGTTGATTAGTTATTGAGAAAGTAGGCATTCTCGAGCAAGATAGAATCTAAGGTAACCGTTGAAACACAAATTATTTGTGTGTGCACATTTGCGTCCAACTTATGCTGACAATTAAATGATACATAAATAGGGTGGCGGCTTTGATTTTGATGCCGTGGTAATTGCAAACATACTGGAAAACTCCAGTACAGTTGTTGCTGGAAAGCAATACTACTCAGACAGGAGATGAAGGAGGCAAGCATCAACTACTCGGACAAAAGAGGTGACAAAAGATTAATTCAAGGGCGCCAAAAAGTTTGTGGCAAGCGTAACTAGCTTCTTTAATTAATGTTGCCTCACTTCTCTCCTCTCTCCCTTGTAAATGAGTTGAATGCAATTAGAGCCACCAACTTTTAAGATCAGAATGCGCTGAAGTGAGTCGTATGAGAAGAGGACCATGTATGTACTTTCGACGTATCAAGAAAAAAATTTCCTTTACTTTTTTGGGTGATGTTCTAAGCTTAATCGTCTTTTATTTATCATCCTTCACATGCAAAGAAGACATTTTTCAGAAAACATTCAAGTGATATTAGTTTTCAAACAACAATATTGGCATTTTTCATTCAAGCTGCAAATTTTCAAACTCACCCACTGTAAAATATATATAGAGAGAGTGAGATTACATTCCAAATATGGAAGATCTTAAAATTTCCTCAAAAGACACCACAGATATGCAAAATGCTCATGTTGAAGTTAAAAAAGAGGCTGAACATTCAAATTAATGAATTCAGAATGTTCACAATCAGTGCGGTTTGTACCTTGTCCAAACAAATGAAAGATGAAGCATAGTGCAAAGAATTTGTGGTATTACATATGGATGCTTCAATGTGGTATAAATTTCCAATGGTACACCTTGCTATCCAAAGGTTTACATATTAGCAACATATCATTGCTAGTATCCATTTGCTATGCCATTATAAGGAATAGATGTTACACAGTTATTAGTGACTCTCTAATTACACTCTGACTTAAGGAGAAAACCAAGAAAATTTTAAGGCAGTGCATATTTGAATAAAAAGACAAGACTATATATTGTTGTTAAAATAAGCAATGTTGTTAAAATTGGACCGAATAATCGGCCGGTTGAATCGGTTCAACCCAGTTCAATGTAGATTTTGAAAAAAATAAATAAATAAATGATAAAAATAGGAGTGTTAAACGAGAAAAAAAGGAAAGAAATATAAGGAAAGTTAAAGAGGAAGGAATATCATATGTATACAATTAAATAGGAATTGAAATAAAAAAGTAAGTATTTAAAATTGAATAATATTAAAATGGAAAATTATCAAAGGGCATAAAATAAAGAAAATAAAAAGGAAAGTGTTAAACAAAAAAATAAGAACAATTTAAGATAAAATTTATTAATATAACATCTATCATCATTAAATAATAGATATTAAATTATTAATAATATATTTATATTATTATTATAAAACTTTTAATTAATAAAAATTATGTTATATTATTTTTTAACATTTAAACAAGTTATTAGTACAATATTCATATACTATATCATACTATATCTTTATAATTATTATAAATTTTAATAAAATTTGGTTGAACCCGGTCGGACCAGTCCAATTGTGACCCAATGATGTGTCTTGTTTGTCGTCGGTCCAGTTTTGAAACATTGATTATATACAAGTATTATGAAGTGATCACTTCAAGAAAAATTGGTATTTTCGATGGACTCATCCATCAAAAGTCAAGGTTTCCGATGACTTTTCTGACAAGATGAATCCGTTCGAAAAGTGGATGTTGCAAAATCATTTCCGACGAACAAATATTTCATTAGTGGTGGAGTACGTGGTCTTCATTCAAGGAGGTAAACACCACACTGAGCTGATGATTATCCAGCCATGATATGAAGTGGCATATGAGATGAGATGCATGGTGGTCAACCACTTGATTTTCACATGGATGTATGTGGAGTTCTCTTTTCTTTTCTTTTTCTTTTTTACTATGGTGGGAGGTGATTGCAATTTTGTCAAAATCCTATTAAACACTAAGCAGATCAAGTAACTGGTAAGATGTAAAATTATACTTAATTAAACTAGGGCTTATCATAGTAAATAAGCTTAAGACTAATTATGCTATTTAGATTTATCTTAAGGATATAATGTATCTCCTCCTCCATGAATGAGTGGGGGAGATGGTCCTCCATCCTTTCGCGACCATTGATCATGGATCGACGGTCACCTCAGTAAGGCGCGGTTCAAAAAAAAATCGTGTGGTTCAAAGGAAAAAATCGTGCAGTTCAAAGAGGGGGAGGGGGGTTCGCTTGCCCGGCTTCCGTCTACGATGCTGCGTTCTTCCTTCTCCAATGCTCTATGGAGCCCCAAGGTCATCTCCATGAGCTCGCCATGTTCTTCCTTCTCCGACGCCGCCTAAAGCCCTGAGGGCGTCTCCATGAGCTTGCCGCGTTCTTCCTTCTCCGACGCCGCTACATCTCAAGTTCTTCCTTCTATTCCCTAGTGTCCCGATCGCCCGTTGCCGATTGGTCCCCTCGTCGTGAGGTTCGGCTTCGTCACCGAGAGGTTCTTTCTTTTTCAACATGAGATCGCAACCGCCGCGAGGTCGTTGTGAATCATGGCCAATCGCCTATGCTCAATCATCCCAATTTCCCATCACTGCCTGGTCCCATCGTCGCGAGGTTCAGCTTCGGTGCTGCGAGTTCGCCACACGATCTTCGTTGCTGCGAGGTTCAGCTTCACGCCTCGAGATCGTCTTGCCGCCGCCCGCAATATCACCTCAAGTCACTGCTCGCACGATCTCATCGTCGTCGTCGGCACAGTCGCCACGAGGTTGCTGCCCGCACAATCTCATGGCTGCCACCCGCAAGATCACCGCGAAGTCGCTGCCGACCGTGAGGAAGCCACCGTGAGGTTTCCGTTGCGATTCCCCCCATGCGTTGTCGTGATCGTCGTCTCCCACTCTCTTTGCGATTTTTTTGTCGTTGAACTGCACGCCCGAACTGGCTCGCAACACCTGAACCGTGCACTTCTTCAAGGTGAATCACGTGCATCATGTGCGACCGTCAGATGCGGATCCGACGGCCGAGGATGGGGGAGAACCATCCTCCCCCTTATCTTAATTAATATATATTCCATCCAATAGTTCAGAAATGGATATAAGATCAGAATTAACTTCAATTTCTTCTCAAAATATAATTAACTGAATCTTAATTATTAATCAAGCTAATTGCCTAAAGGGCATTATGATATTACAATTCAATTAAACCTATATCAAAATAATGATTAACTTAATTAATTTATAGTCAAATTAGTTAACTCATTTATGATTATCCGGATATTACAGATATGGTTCATTTCCAACTACTTCTTAGCATTTCTTATCTTAATCAAATATGGTTCATTTTAATGGTCGTGGAGATTCATGAAAAGCCGATTTGTCATGGCATAATACAAGCAATGCTTGAATTTTCTTAGACTTCTTGTCCTGAAAATATAGGCACCAGCATGCATTGGCCATTAGTATGTTGTAGCAAAGGCATCTGTCTTCCTAACAGCCTCCAAAACTTGGTATGGTTAAATAATGCATACTAGAAAACATATATATTTGAACTTAGACGATCCAAGTTATCTGATGTGTTTTTTATAAATAATGTGTTTTCTTACTAGGTACTAGGGTTGTATATAAAATCTCATCTCGAGACATGATTGTGATCTCAAATTAAGATTCTTTTACACTTTAGATATATTTTCACTTGCGTGGTCGGATAATAATAATGTCCCCTCCTTTTTCAATTTGATTAATGATTTTTCTGTATGATGTAATAAATTGATTGTTTTAGTATAAAAAATAAAAAATCTAATTCCATTTCGGAAATGACTATGACATGGTAGAGATAGGAATCAAACATTTTGATAGTTTGTGGAGAACAAAAGGTCCTAGTGATGCCTCTGCTACAATACATATGTGGTGAATTGTGATTATTAGCATGAGTAGCTATCATAATAGAAATGGAACAAATACTTTACTTATTCTAATAAATTTGAGGTCGAACTCAACTGAAAACTAAATACTAATCATTCTTTTGTCATATTTGTTTTTTCTCTTTTTTATTATGTTCTCATTTTATTTAATAAGAATGTGGATCAATATTCTTATTAAAAAAAAAGAGAATATGGAAAAAAGAGAAATATGATAGTTTATTGATGTAAGAATGAATTCTTATGCTAAATAATCTGATCCATATGACATATGCCTTAATGTTATCCATATGCAAGAAGAAACAACTAGTTGTCCATTACAGAAATGACGAGGCATGATCGTAGTTGAATTCATCATTGGAGAGATAAATGTGGCGCTATAATAGAAAAATATAAAGATAGTGTTGATGAATTTATTAAGGTAAAACATGGAAAGGAAGACATTATTTCTACATATGGCAAAATCTTATACTTGTGTCGTAAATGCAAATGTTACCAAAGAAAAAACACATGGAAAGGAAGGCATTTTTTCTGTATATGGTGAAATCTTATACTCATGTCATAAATACAAATGTTATCAGTGGAAAGTTAGGTATGACGTGAAGAAGGATTTATATTCTAATGATTTCCTAACGAAGTACACAAATTTAATCTGTCATAGTGAAGAAAGACAGACTAAAGATAATTAATGCTAACATAAATACCAATGTGGGTGAGTCGAGCAATCCGTGCATGGACATGATACAAAATGCAATGTTAGCAAAAAATGTTGGCGAAACATTTGTTGAAGAAAGAGACCAAAATCCTTTGGCTTCTAAGTTTTTTAACCTCCTCAAAGAAGACGACGGACCTTTTGTGGGATGGATGTGAAAAGCAAAGTACTCTTTCTGTAGTGACACAATTGATAGAACTTGAAATTAGAATTTAATATGCACGTAAGTAATTTTGTCGGATGATTGTCATTATCAAGGGTATGCTTCCGATAAAAGTTATCGGCAAAATCTTACAAGTGCAAATGAATGATGAGAAATTTAAGTTTGGAATGTCAAAAGATTGATGTATGTAGTAATAATTGTATGTTGTATTATAAGGAAAACTCACTTGTGAGTTGTTCTATTTGTGGTAAGTCAAGATATAAACCGAGAAAAGATCCTCAAATTTCAAATAACAATGTGGCAAATGCAATATTAAGATATTTTTCCATAGTTCTAATTTTGCAACAATTATTTCTTTTTGGGGTGGCACAAAGAAGGAGTACATAATGATCCGACTTCAATTTCACATCCTTCAGATGTTGAAGTATAGAAATAATTTGATGCACTCCATCCGACTTTTTTAGTAGAATCATGTAATGCTAGATTGGACGTTAGTACTGATAGGTTCAACCCATTTGGCACATTAGATACGACTTATTCATGTTGGTCAATTTTTATCACACCTTATAATTTATCTTCAAGCATGTGTATGAAACAAGAGAACATATTGTCTCTTTGCATGATCCCAAGTCCTCAATCGTCCAACAAAAGCTTAAATGTTTATTTGAGGCATTCGATCCATGAACTTAATATGTTGTGAGAGGATGGTGTGCTCATTTGTGACAAATCTAAAAAGTAAAATTTCATGATGAGGGCTGCATTAATATAAATCATTAATGATTTCCTAACATATGAAATGCGGAGTGGTTGGAATATGAACGGTAAACTTAGTTGTCCCATATACAGAAAGGAAATAAAATTATTTTATTCAAAAAATAATAAGAAAGTATGTGCCTTTGCCTATGAAGAATTCGATGCGTCGTGATCGAAATTCATTGGAAAGAATACAAGTGAGTACACATTACCTCCAAATTGTTTGATGGGAAAAAAGTGTTAGAGCAAGTAAGCAAACTTAATCAAGTTTCATGCGAATTGAAGACCAATTTTTACGAACAAATTGAGTTTGAGCGCGAAAAAATATTTTTTTAGAGTTACCTTATTGATCTTCAAATTTAGTTCGGTATAATTTGGACATGATGCATGTCAAGAAAAACGTATTTGGCAACATCGATGTCAAAGAAAGAATAAAAGATAACATACAAATGCGTGAAGACATAAAAATTTTACGTAGAAGACCAAAACTAAACATTATTTTTCTTCAAAATGGTAAATGTAAGAAGTCAAAAGTTGCTTACGTCTTGGATCATGATTAATGAAAGTGATTTTCGAATGAGTCAAATAATTAAAATTTTCACTCGGATATGATCAAATATATCTCATTGTTTTCACATGACAAGTAGAAAAATACATGATCAAATATATCTCATATTTTCATGCAAAAATTATTTTCAATTGTCTTTAAAAGACTTTTGTCAAAGGTCATTTAGGAAATTATAATAGAATTATTTATGTTCTTTAACAGCTAACATGAAAAGCTCCCTAAATGAGTGTTCCCCAGACAGATAAGCCCTATACTAATAGAAGTTGAGTTGAGCTATAAGTGTTTTTCCTATTTTAAAGGCGAGTTTTTGTGTTTTTTTTAATACAAAAAAATACAAAATACATATATATGTATATATATACATATACATGAATTTTTATTTTTCGATAGGATATATAAATCAATATAGACAGCGGTACAAAGTCGAAAAGGTGCAAAGGAGCTCTCGTGGTCGAGACCGTCTCCATCGTGTCGAGGAGCGCCGCCGAGGCTCTCTTTCTGCCAAAATACAAATGGTTGGTAGAGCGCGCTCGGCACGCACAAGCCGCCGGAGGACGGTGGTGGCCGGGAATATCACCGGCCCCTCGCCCCCGACGTCGTCGACGACGGTGAGGCCAGATCAAGCGTCCTCCGATCGGGAGATCGATGTGATGGTGCCCGCTCTGACGCAGGGGGCGGGGTGGAGTACTGATCAGTTCACTTCCGGCAATCAGTTGGCTGCTGCTGTAGGCGACGATGCTGGTGGAACTGGTGGATCGAAGAGGGTCAGGGAGGAAAGCAAGAAGAAAAAGAAAAAGAAGAAGCAGAAGAAGAAGTCTGCTGATTCATCACGTTCCAAAAGGTCCCGGGTGAAGGGATCATCGTCATCATCTGCTGCTGCTGCTGCAGGTGAGGGCTGATTTGCTCGTTCAGGTGTTCCATGTCCATTTCTTGTCCTCCTCTTGTGTTATTTTATGTGCATGCCTTTGCCTTCCTCTACTTATCTTTGTATTATTCTATGTGACTTCTTCGTCGAACCTCTCACCTCTGTGGTCTTGTTGTGCCGAGCTCTTTGGCATATTGCGTGCATGATTTATTTGTTCTTCATGAATCTATTTATTCAGATTTAACATGATGTCACGATAAGATCAATTAAGTTGTATGAGTCTGAGAAGTAATTAGCTTAATCCCCAGATGCAAGATCTAGAGTCTCGAGTGCCATGCAAGGTATATATGATCGATCTCCACGAATGGATCAGAAAATTTTGAGTCTAATACTTATATGTATATATATGTCTATTTTCTGATCTATAAGTTTCGGTATCATGTTTATAGAATATTTTTTAGCAATCGCGAAGAGAATCTATGATCACTTCCTTAGTCAACACCCTTGTCAATGCCTTAGAGCTCTATGATGTATAATTCAGTTAGCAAAATCGAAAACTCATCAAATAATTTTCATGTACATTTTTTTACCAAAGTGTTCTTCATTTCAGTCAAATCCTCGTAGTCTCTCTCTCTCTCTCTCTCTCTCTCATTTGTTCTTATAGTTCTTGAATATTTCTGTTTCTTGCAAGCATGTTAGCGTTCCTATTGCCATCTAACCTGATCAATAAAGACCCAAAACGACACTTTAGTTCAAGCGTCCAATTTTACTCTCATATTTCTTCTGTGTTTTTCCAGTACCTCAAGTACAAGCTGCAGCTTCGTCGCCAGCTCAGGCGTCCAAACCTCCTTCGGCGGGCGAAAAAGGGGAGACAAAAAAGTACATTGGTGTGCGGCAGCGGCCATGGGGTAAGTGGGCTGCGGAGATAAGGGATCCCAGGCGCCCCCGCAAGCCGAATCGCATCTGGCTGGGCACGTTCCCCACGGCCGAGGCCGCCGCCCGCGCCTACGACGAGGCGGCAATCCGCTTCAGAGGGGACAACGCAAAGCTCAACTTCCCAGAGGACGCCCCAATGCTGGAGGAAGAAGCTCCCCCGGTCGCTCCAGCACCGGTGCAACTTCCTGACTCCGACGGTCCTCCGCTGGCCCTTCTCGAGTCCCAGCCGTCTCCTGCACCGGTGCAACTTCCGGAATCCTCCGACGATCCTCCAGTGGTCCTCCTCGAGTCCCAGCCGTCTCCAGCACCGGTGCAACTCCCGCACTCCTCCGACGATCCTCCGGCGGCCCTCCTCGAGTCCCAGCATTTGAGCGAGCAGCAGCAGAAGTTGGACAAGGACGCCAGAGACTACTTGGAGTACTCCAAGCTGCTCCGGGGCGTGGGGCAGTACAAGAACTGGTCTCCGTCTTCTCTTCTGGACAAAGTAGCTCGCCCAGTACCCTCAGCGGTGCCTCCATCGTTGAACTCTTCTTTGTCGTCTCCTCCGGCGGTGGCCGCTAATCCTGTTGCTGCTGCGGCGCCCGCGCCTGTTGTTGCGCCACCTAAATCTCCTCTGCCGTTCGATGCTTGGCTCTTCTCTCCCGGAGGAGTGCGGGAGGCGAATGGTTTCGCGATGCCACCATGGATGGTAGCAAACCCACTACCACCAGCTTCGCCGTCCGAGTTGTAGTCCTGCATGCATGCGCGCAGATGATTCAGACGACTCCGTCACTTTTCGTTTCGGCAAGTTCAATTTGCATTTTTTAAAATAATGATTTCGTTTAAAGAAATCTTTGGTGTACGAGACAAGTTATATTTTTTTTCCCCCGGTCCGGTGACAGACGAGTTATATTTCTTTTAAAGCTTGAGACATTACAATTCTGTGTACAAATTACAATGTTCAATTTTCTTTTCCTTCGTTTGGTTATTCAAGTTATTTACAAAAGTTTGCAAGGTAAGAAGCAAGAGACCATGCAAACGTTTTAACAGTTCAGACAGCTACTGTATTGCATATTCCCATATGATCTAAAGGGCCAGTCCCTTCCTTCTTACATATTTGGTAAACGAAATCACCTTTGGCCGATGAATTAAAAAGTTAAATCAAAAGATGTTTGCAGTTAGTCCATCGTTCCATCAATTGTATATGGACCTTGGCATCATTCAATAGGTTACATATGTATATCTAATACTAATTAGTTTATGAGTAGCATTGAATGTTAGGTGAATTGACATCATAATGCAAGTGCTAAGTTTGTGTCCGTCAGTTCCTGCGTTTTTCTTTGTAGGTGTTAATTGATCGAATCTGCAAACACCTAGAAACGCAAGATCTTTGGAGTTAGGACCACATTGAGCACATATATGTAAAAGAAATTGGAGTACAAGATAAGATAATATGACCATTAACAAGTTCAAAAGAATCATTTTATCTCTAGTAAGCTAAAACAACAAAAAGATGGATATTCTAAACCTAGATGGTAAGGTGGCTAAATAAAAAAGGCCTATGATGTTCTCGTGCTCTTAAGAATCAATATATGCTCAAAATAGAAAGAAATATTGTCTCACAAAAAAAAATATTAGAAGTGTACAGTGGTCAACATGCAAATTTTAAACTCCATCCAGCAAATGGAATAAAAAGAAAATGCTATCTCTTATAGTTGTTCATGTAGTTGAAAGACCACCACTGTGCCCTTCGGTTGGTTTCATGTTCCCCTTGTGAAGGATGGTTTACAGATTCAACAGCATGCAATAGATAAAATAACATGAAGTTGTTAAAGTAACTTGAATGATAAATGCACGATTGGCACCAAAAGGATTGAGATTAGTGAACAGTAAGTCCTCAGTATAACAAAGACAGTTCATGAATCCAACATTATGCAACAAACAAATAATGCCGTTGGTAAAGTAACTTGCAGATGCACAATAACATTGTATTACTTAGATATGCAGCACATAAAATAACATCTGAACCAAGAGTCTTGTCCAATATTCCAAACCACTATTAAAAATTAATGCTTAAGCCAGACAATTTGAACACATAGTTAAATCTTAAGTAAAAAAAGGAAAAGAATGAATACTTTTGCACCATCTAGACCACCATCCATTAATTAATTATATTCTTAAGTTAAACAACACTAAACAATGAGTATTGTACACCGGATCACCATTTGGTTAATAAATTCTTAAGCTTACAACATCAATGTTTTCTTCTTGCAACAAAAGATGAAAGTAGGAAGATAATAAATGTTGTACAAGAAGAAAAGATAGCTAGGAAATATGTTTCGAATCATCAGATCAACCGATGATTTGTCATCAAAGCTAGTTAACTAATAATGAAGAACATGTACTAGTGGAACATTGTGGTCTATAACTCTCCATTATTTTCTTGATCAACTAGTTTTCTTAACAAATTCAAGTGGAATCATATCACAGTGGATAAAAAAGACTAAATATATTCATATATATCAAATATATGTGCATTGGACGACTCCAGATAACATTTTCCATATATTATTAACACTCATAATACAGTCATCAATAGCTCCCTTATACCACAAAATTCCATATTTAAGTTCTCAAATCCCTGCCTTCTTAGGCTGAATATAAGAATACAAAATAGTATGAAGAAATTAAATCATTTTAACGTAAAGTGGGGGTAGCCGAAATGAGGATATTGAGATGGATGTGTGATCATACAAGATTAGATAAGATTAGGAATGACCATATACGTGAACGAGTCGGAGTGGCTCCTATTAGTGAGAAAATGGTAGAGAATCGTTTGAGATGGTTTGGTCATGTTCAGAGAAGACCATTAAATGCGCCAGTAAGAAGAGTAGATCAAATAATCTTGAGTCCGATTAAAAGAGGGAGAGGGAGGCCAAGGCGGACACTTGGCGAACTAATAGAGCAAGATCTATTGGTGAATAATATACCGAAAGGTTTGGTTACTAATAGAGCGGAACGGCGTCGTATGATCCATGTAGCCGACCCCACCTAGTGGGATAAGGCTTTGTTGTTGTTGTTGTTGTAGTCAAATGCATGCAAGGACTCACACGACACAGATATAACACAAAAAAAAATGAAGGATACTAACGTATAAAACACACCAAAACAGAAATAATTGTCAAAACTGTATAACAAATACTCAGGTAAAGAAAGTTTCTTAGCTTATTGTTCTTGCAGTGAGTTAAATAACATGACATAAAGTAATACCTCATCTTTCCCTGACAACTAATGTCCTTGGATCAACTGCAACTGAACCAATAAGTACCAAATCCACTTTAGTTTCTTTTCATTCAAGTAAATAGGTCAACCATATTTTGCAAGACCTCAGAAGTACATTCCTGCATAACTAAACCTGAACATAGCATTTGAGATTCTCATACGAAAAAAAAAACAACCCTCAATCTCCTTCCCACCTGCATAAATCCAAGTGCTACTGAAATTAAAAATAATGTGAGAACAAGTTGTGGGCTACAGAACATTTGTGCTTACTACAATTAATAAGTTTACATATTCTCCATGACCAGAACTAAAGCTCCCTATCCTCCAAATGCAAAAAAACATCACAGAATTGCAAAAATTTTGAGAAGGATAAAAATTTTTGGCGAACATGAACAATGGTCTAAGAGTTACCACAACATTATGAAATTAGAATAAAAGAAAGTTTAGTATAAATGAACTAAATTGAGACATCAGAGCTCTTTGAAACAGGACACTTGACTCGATGCAAAAGTTGACTAAACATCAGGCAAACAAAGGAGCAAGAACAAAGAATTATTTCAATAACAAAAACAAAATGCCATAACTTAGCTACAATCTCCTGAAGGCTTGCCTCGTGAAATTGACTATTCACTCCTAGAATCATGAGTTCAGATGTTCCAGAGTGACTACTAGAGGAATGGAATGTTTGCGTCAGGTTAAGGTGTTCCACTTATCTTTGCTAAAATGCACAGTAATGCCTGGAAGTCACAAATGAAATACAACTCATGGAAACACTGCTAGTCTCAAAGGAAAGACCTTCAAGTATTACATAACAACCTTATTTCTATAGAAATGTAGAAACTTAATCAATATAAGCCAACCTGAAAGCTATTAACTTGACTTGTCTCTAAGGCAAAGCTAGATTGACTTTCACACAATGCACCTTTTGAATTACTTCACAACTCCATCATTTGAATGCCACAAGATTCAAATCACTGAAGAGGTTATGCTATGACATCGATCCAAAAGTGCAAAGTATTCAATTAAGAGAACAATAGTAAACATACAAAGATCACCAACAAGAAACCAACTCAAAGCTTTGCATCTTACAAAAAATTAATTCGACCACTTGATCTGAAATGACAATGTGAACCTATAATTTCATTTCTGTGATGAACATTCTATACAATATTTTCAACACATGTTGAAGAACCAATATAACCGTAATGGCAAGCATGGTATTACACATTGCTCATGTTCCTATTAGGAGTTAAATTACAGTCTGTAAGCACTGTTGTAGGAAATTAATAGTGTAGTTATGAAAGATCATTGTTTTCTTTCACAATATATGTGTTGCCTGTTGACATTGAATACCTTATTGAGTTAGGAGTTCAAGTTCCTCCACTCCGAGATCTTGGTCTACCTTCCAGTTTTTCCCCTAAAGAAGGCAAGACAATCTAAGTACACAAAATACAACTAAGTAATAAAATTAGGGACATAACGAGATTGCATGGGCATTTAATATTCATCATGATAATCAAATTAAAGAATATAACAAAGATTATTGGGCATTATCCGATTCAATACACCAAAAAGACAGAACTCTTACAGAATGAATTTAATTCTACAAATTGTAGAACAGATATGGCGGTGACTTTCACACTCACTTCTTAAGCCGCCATGGCGGCACGGTAGATGTTGAGGATGCGGTGGTGGGAGGAACGAGGGTTCCGGGCGATACCCTCGGCCTCTATTAAATCCGGCGCCCCTCCTGAACATTGCAAATCAATGCCTTCGAATCGCCTCCCTCCTCGCTGGATACCTCGGAGGACGTCGCGGTCCGGGCCGTGGACGAGCGTGCCATCTTGTCGGGGCGGAATGGAGATAAATAAACCCCCACCATCATAGTGGCCCGGGTGGCAAACGGACGGATAGATGACCGAAAGGCAGCGTAGCTCCGAGCAGATACTCCGGCGACTCCGGGCGGAGTTCGTCGAAGGGGAACCGCCGGAGGTCGCGTGGAGATGCGGTGGAGGGAGAAGAGCGGCTTCGTCGCAACGGCGCACACGTGGCGCTTTCACGATGAATCCATAAAATTCATGGTCCTGTTTTGGGCTTTTAATCATTTTCTGGCCTTAATGATATTATAGGTCGACCATTTAGCCCATTATGACGTTTGTGGTGCTCACCTGAGAATAATGTTTTTACTTTCTTTAATTCATTTTGCATTTCAATTTTCGTTTTCTAGTACAGTCACAGACTACAGTACACAGCTCAATATGACAAAATGCAAAAAAAAAAAAGTGCGAATATTTATTTATTTTTAATTTAAGCAACTTAGTTGCTCGTTATATGATTTTAGGCAAGTGCTACAATAATGTAATTCGATAATTTCTTTTTTTATTTTTTAACAAAATCTTGACTCATCAAATATTTGGGGTGAAAGTTATCTTACTCATCAAATATTTGGTAGAAAAAAATCAAAATGTTCAAATCATCTGATTGAGAAGAGTGATTCTGATGGCATACATATATATAATTTATTAGATAAAGTATGTATAATATATACTCTTCGTCACTGTCAAATTTTTTTCTAGCTGATTTTAGTTCCTCAAACCACGCGTGATTGAAGTAAACGAAAAACATATAGTACATCTTTTTTTTGTTATTTATGTAATATTTTATATCACATTATCAAGCTATTATTTGTGTCTTTATTGATATGTTTAATATTTAATTATAAATTGATTTTCATGTTAGTTTTTATTTTATTATCTTATTTCATAATATTATTATAAGTAGTGATAAAAACTGATCAGTTAGAAAGTGTTTTCTAAAATGATTTTATAACTAAAAATTAACTAATTGTTTTTGGGAAAAATGATCCAAAAATGACTTTCACCCGCTCTTCAATAAATAAATTCCCGGATGAACAAAAATAAATCCAAAAACCTTGCATAAAAATACAGCTGTATTTAATTTTTTAAAAAGCTTCGAAGTTACTCGATCAATATAAAGCATTTTCGGATGATAAATACCTACAAAAAAGTTATTAGATTGATATTAAAAAAGCACTACTTAAAAAATTATTATTGTCACAATATTTTTATCCTTATGAGATATAATAAAATGACAATAATATGATATGAAGTGACAATAGTGTTATCCTATTAAAATAAGAAATTAATGTGAATTCATATAAACTATATATATCTTAATATTACTATCATATAAAAATATTGAGAATGAGAAAAAAAACAAGCCGAAAAATTAATATAGTTTTAGGGTGCTTCCATAAAAAACAACCCGACCCGTATCTGTTGGTTCCCATGCCCGGCGTTTCAATTTTCAAGTCTTTTAATCCTCCTCGTTGGTCGCATCGACCCTAAACACCATTCGATCCTTGGAAGTCACTGCGACGCAAGAAGGCTCCTGCAGGGACGAGGAATTCTACAGCTACTAGCCATGGATCTGTCGCAGCTCCGGAGAGCCCTCGACTCGAAGTCGTTCGACAAGGTTGCCGACCTCTGCGATGAGCTCCTGTTACAGGCAAAGACACACTCTCCTCGATTCCCCGATTCCTAGGGTTTTTACCAGTGTTGTCCTTCGATCATATCATTGTTATCTGGACCTTTTTGTAATTGCTTATGCGAGTAACCCTTGTTATTAGGTTTCGTCTCGTGGGATTTCATACGAGGAGGAGTGGCCTTACTCGATCCATCTCCTAGGGCACATCTTCATCAATGATCTGTGAGTATCACGTTCTCCTCCGTTTTTTATGGGTTATTTTGGTTTGTTTTTTTTTTTCTGTAGTGCGATAATTGAACTGGTCATGAATATTTGTTTTTTTCCCTCTTAAACAAATGTTGTTTTTGTGTGGTCATGTTTTCAGGAACAGCGCGAGATTTTTGTGGAAGTCGATACCGCAGGAGATCAAGGAGAGCAGGCCCGAAGTGGTTGCCGCATGGAGGATCGGGCAGTGCCTTTGGAAGCGGGATTATGCAGGCGTCTATGATGCCATTCGGGGTTTTGAGTGGAGCCCAGAAGTGGTCAACATGGTTGCCGACTTCTCAGGTGGTCTCCGAGCTCCTTAACTTAGTTTATCTTTTCTGTGCTTGCCCTCATATTATTTCGGTTGCCTTCAGAAACTAGTCTATCTGGATGATAATGTATGACCAACTAGCTTGGATACACTGGTGGTTGATGACGATGACTTTACTATTGGTCTTAGACACACACACACACGGAGAGGCATATATATGTGTGTCAAAAGAACTCTTTCTAAGCTTGGTAGTCATTGACCCTTTGCCAAGCTTCGCAGTCAAATGATTTAGATCTTTTGAAAATTAACTTTTTATTAGATCTTTAAATCATAAACATGTACAAGAGTGTTGGAAACAAGGCAAGAAAACTCAGTGGTGTTGGTGCCCTGCTCAAAACCCCGATAAGGTGATTATGATTATAATTATTATGTCAGATCTGCAAATGGGTCTCTGTATGCAAGTCTTTATTTTTCTATTGCATTCAATATTAGAAAATGTGGCAAACCAGCCATAGTTTCTTGTAGAATTTCCACATTAGTAGACTATGTTGCACTGACACATTAAGTCAGGGGTCTACGGACCTCCATTGGTTTCACTTTTCTTTTGTCTTGGTTTGAACTCATGTCTTCAATTAGGCTTTTGAAAATTAACTTTTTAAATCAACTGAACATGATTGATTACCGCACAGAGAACTATTCAAAGAGGATGTTCCAGTTGTTAACTTCTGCATATTCAACAATCACTGTGGCTGATGTGGCCCATTTTCTTGGGATGAGCGAGGATGAAGCTACTAAGTGTATGTTTTCATTCTTATGGCTATTAATGAAATTATTCTTAACTGCCAAGTTTTATTTGGTTAGTCAAGGTAACAAGAATCAATTAGCTAGATGCGCAGTTGCAGGTTTACTTTTCTGCTTATCATGTTAAGAAAATGAAAATGTTGTTCATGATGTGCAGTTCTTGTGACAACCAGCTTTATTGTTGATAATCATAAATGGGTTGAAACCATCAAAACATAATCCATTGTATTCTCAAAGTCAACGTCAAACTCATAAATCAACATAAAACTTGTCTAATCAAATTTGCTTAAAAAATTCAACATAAGTATGCATATATAGTCCACTTATACTTTGCATAATGGGTTAACTGCTCAACAACACAATATTATCACATAAATAAGGAACAGTCAACATGATGTCAAATCAACAACATGTTTCATTAAATTAACAAATTGAGCCTCGAGCTCATATCACATTAACAAGATAAATTGAGCCATATGCTTGTCATGTTCATCATTATATGAAAGCATCATGCTCTTTCTTAAGTCGAAAAAGGAAATGTGTTATCAAATCCAAATTATCAAGGTAACACAACTTCATAAGATCATAATGATGATAACAGAATGATCATCAAATGATTACAATGTAGTATTCCCATTATTTACATCCAAAGTTATACCTGCTGCGAATTGAAGTCAAAATGAACAGCAATGATTATTGTGTGACCATCATTAGCTTCAGTTCCAACATGGATTTTCTTCAGAAACCTCAAATGAGTTCCAAACCCTTGTCCCCTCTTCTGATCAAGTCTGACAACAAGAAAACAAATCTCAGTAATCTGGTACAGTCACTTGTTTTCAGCATCAAATAGCAAAACAAGAATTTACCTCTATCGAACATTGCCAGTCCCCTCCGAACAATTAGACTTCTCCATCTGTCAATCCACAACTGGGCGAAAAAAACAAATACCCAAGCTAGGCCCATAAAAGAAAACGAGAATGAAATTCTAGTCCACCTCAGATCTTAAATCTTTCATGAGATAATGATGTCACCATGAAGAATTGGTTTGTGATTGGTGATTAATGTCGACAATCTCAGTTAATGAGAGCGTGATGTGGTGCCTCCCCTTTGTTCGCTAATAAGAAGAGACAAGGGGGACGGTCTCTTCTCTCTCTCATTTGTACATATGAGCTATTTTCATTTTTTCCTTCAAAAGACCAAATATCCTTCACTCATAGGCATAATTATTTTTTGAGGAGACTCATAAGCATAATTATTAATATGCTATTAATCTGAAACCTTGAGCATTAAATTTCTCGCCTATGGGTTGTTCTTTTGTCCGAAAATTGTGAAATCTATTTCCAATTCCATCTAGAGCTTCTTGATTTTGATTTAGACCTAGATTTTTTATGCTATGCCCATGATTATTTGACTACCAGTCTTATTCCCGATAGAACACTGTACCCTTGTAAGGCCTTAAGTCTTACAAATTCAGATTTTAGTTTTATTCTGCAGACCTTTGATCAGCTGTTCTGTACTGCCTCTGTGCTAGCAATATATATTTCTACAATGCTAATCTTGCTGACAATAATTTTGCTAGTCCGTTAAACCTTATGAACTTGCAAATTCATTCTATCCATATCCACATCACACTTTCTGATAAGAATCTAACATTTTATTTTTTTGAAAGGAGAATCTAACATTTTATTCAGTTTCTCCGAATACCTTTTTTTGGAGGAAAATGATTTTTCTGCCAATACTGATTCACACCCAATTCAATTGAGTAGAGGTTGTATGATGGTCTATGCTTATGATGATGTTTCTTGTTTCTGTTTGTGCTATTTGATGATGGCATCATAGATGCGTAGAGTATGATGCTTTTTTTTTTTTGAGTAAAAAGGATGACTACCAGGTTATGTGGTTGTCATCTAGGTATATATATATACACACACACATATGAAAAGGAGATGATACACAAATGTTGGCTCTTGGGCTCTCCAAGAGAGAGCATCAAGAAATGGAAAAGTATATCAGCTATTGGTTTGTGATTGGCCATCCCCAATCTCCTGATATCTCTCTCTATATGATCTTAAAAAATAAGTTCTTGGGATATTAATTTTAGATATATATGGTTGCTTTTCCCTTATTGTTCTTTTGATTGTTTCTAAAATTTCCAAATTGCCATTGATCTTCTTTTGAAGTATGTTAAGATTCTAGTAGATGTGATTTGTAGAGGGCTGGATTAGCTGAATAATTTTGTGTGTGCAAGAAATGAGGCCAAGGTCTAACTAGATCAGGATTGCTTGTGGCGTGGCAGCACAATAAGCATTTTCTTTCAATTAAGATAGCGTTCGGTTTTAAAGAGAAAAATAATGGAGGTTGAATTGAGAATAATTTTGCTAACTTTTCATCTCTGTTCCTCTCAGAAAACTTTTCATCTTCATTAAAATTTTGAGATTCCACATCAAGGTTAACTAATTCCGTCTAATGTTATGGTTAAAGATTGTCTCTGGAAAGTTGCTTCCAACTCAATGAATTCAACACTCCCTCTAAAAAAGAAAAGCTGAATGAATTATGAATTCAGCAGTCTTTAGAAATTCTTGCATCTTTGTTGTGTTTTTTTTTTTTGAAACTGCGCATCTTTGTTTTTGATTATGCTGTTATGTTTTATCCACTTATCTTTAGTTGTATATTTTCTCTTATGAATGTTATATGCAGACGCTTTGAAACATGGCTGGACTTTAGATCCATTCTCCAACATGCTTGTAGTGAGGAAGCCGAAAACAGTTGCAGAACGTAAAGTAGATCCCAACAAGCTTCAACGGTTAACTGAATTTGTTTTCCATCTGGAGCACTAATCACTGTGATTTCAGCATACTTCCTATGAGCAATGTAGTTGGCATGATAGATTACTTGCTTATTAAAATGGTAAGAAATGGTCTGGTTGTGAAGCTTATTCAGATTCACCACATTTTCATGGCGTTATGTTGCTATCATTTTGTGGTTTTGTAGAAAGGCCTCATTTCGTGCATTGATGTTCACAACTAGGGTCTGATTGCTGATGGGTTTTTAATTGAACGACATTTTTCTCTCATTTCTGCTTGGGTGAAATCCTTTGTGGCGAAGCACCTTAATACACAAAGCAAATAATAGGCATCAGGGAATCTTCTCTTAGTTCGTCACCATTTTGAAGGTAAATGTCATATTCATTCACATCTATTCAGAACAAGTTGGAGGATGGTATTTCCTTGAGACATTCTCCACACAACCATCCTTCTATGAATTTGTTGGGGCTAATAAAGTTAAGAGGTAAAAAAATACGAGTATGTATGGGTTAAATTCCGCAACGATTTCGCAATGTGCTCGGTACAAGCTTTTTGTCATCCTAAAATGTTGGAGAAGGCTTAAGGATTGTTACATAACGATTCATTCATGATTATAGCACTCCATCAATGAAGTGTCCTTGCGAATATGCCCTGGCTCTCATCTTAATTTCCCGTCTCTTATACATGCGAAGTTCCTTGCCGGTGCTCCCAGATTTTTGTGGTTTAACACAAAAATATATATTTTTTATACGAACAAATAAATAAGAGAATTATTACAACAACAACAAAGTCTTATCCTACTAGGTGGGGTCGGCTATATGGATTATACGACGTCATTCCACTTTATTAATAATCAAATCTTTCGATATATTATTTACCAATAGATCGTGCTCTATTAGTTCGCCAAGTGTTCGTCTTGGTCTCCCTCTCCCTCTTTTAATCGGACTCCAAATTATTTGATTTACTCTTCTTACTGGTGCATCTAATGGTCTTCTCTGAACATGACCAAACCATCTCAAACGATTCTCTATCATTTTCTCACTAATAGGAGTCACTCCGACTCGTTCACGTATATGGTTATTCCTAATCTTATCTAATCTTGTATGACCATACATTCATCTCAACATTCTCATTTCGGCTACCCTCATTTTACGTTCATGTTGTCTCTTTATAGCCCAACATTCACTACCATATAACACTGCTGGCTAACATTCACTACCAAATAAGAGAATTATTAAGTAAATATTATTTATATAGACATCTACATAAATGTTACGAGGTTAATTTAAGAATTAAATAATTATTTAAATACTATAGATTAACGTAATTAAGAAAATAATTATTATATATCTGGACATACTAATTATATTAATACATATTAATTAACGTGTACGGTGATCGAGAAACCAAGGGTCGCGGCCTCGCGGGTGTTTGGAAAAATAATGCCAACTCTGGTGCCCCCAATCCGAATTCTTCTCACAATGTATATATTTTTGTCGATTTCGAAATGGAAAGATGTAACGTTGTTAATGGACTCAAATATGTCGAGTTAATGGAAAGATGTAACGTTGTTAATGCACTCAAATATAATGATTAGAAAGATCATGCCGTAAGCCCCTAACTAAGCTTGGTTGGAACAACTGATGAGTAGGATAGTGTCTCAAAGCCACCGTTTAATTAGGGGAATAAAGATTATGGTGGTGCTCTTATATTCCCACTTCGGATTAGTCATTAGTACTAATGGGTATCCAAAAATTAGAAAGGACACGACCTTAATTTGTCGTCACACATGGCAATCTCGGGCTTCAATTCAATCGCCGAACTTGATAACTCATTTGTTTAATTAATACATGAAAAAACCGTAAGTTAACAAAACGAATCGCCTCAACGCCTAATTAATATCCATGATCAGTTTTAACGCACGATCGATCCCTCTCAACTCAATTATTAGCTGTCAAGAATGTTAATCAACTATATACATACATGCGTAACTTAATTATAACCTTCTGCATTCCTTAACGTCGGCGAAGACGTACGTGCAAATACCATGCAACTTCCTCTACTTACGTACGTATACCTATATATAGATCCCTGATTCCCTGCGCACAGACCACAACGCCTTCGTCGTCCTGCATACATTATTCCTGCCTCCGTCCACGAGCGAGCACGCAAAAAAATGTCGTCTTCCCCGAGGCAGACGCTCTCTCTCTTCATCTTCGGCTGCTTCCTCGCGCTCGCGGGCGCCACCCGTGACCTGCCGAGCAGCGACGCCGCCGTCGCCGACTCCCTGGAAGCGCGCCTGAAGGTGGCGGGCCTTTCCTACGGGGGCGGGCCGCTGTTGAACTGCTGGAACGCGCTGATGGAGCTCAGGTCCTGCACCAACGAGATCGTGCTCTTCTTCGTCAACGGCGAGACCTACCTGACGCTGGAGTGCTGCCGCGCCATCCGCGTCATCACGCACAGCTGCTGGCCCTCCATGTTCGCATCCCTCGGATTCACCCCGCAGGAGGGCGACGTTCTGCGCGGCTACTGCGACGCCGAGACCGCCGGCGACGGCGCCGCCTCTCCGCCGCCTCCCCATGCCCTCGCTCCGACTGCGACCCCTGCTGCCCCTCCGGTGCTCATTTCCACCGTGGCTAATATGTGAGGACTTAGTAGTAGAAAGAGAAGAGAGAGAGAGAGAGAGAGAGAGAGAGAGAGAGAGAGAGAGAGAGAGAGAGAGAGAGAGAGAGAGAGAGAGAGAGAGAGAGAGAATAATATCGTAGCCATGACAAATATTTGCTTCTGTTCAAGGTGCAATGCATGCAACATGTAAAGTGCTGTCGTCCCAGTTCCTCCTTAATTTGCGACTACTTGCGCACATTAATTAACATTATGCTCAGCTTTTAATTAAACCATTCAGTTTAAATTGCAGCATAATTTATATTCACAAATATTGGAAAAAACAAAACCGGTTAGTTTGTGGAGTGCTTTTTTTACCAATATCCATCATGAATACTGTTTAATTATACGTGATAAACACCACGTAATATTTGAGTTGAAGCATTTATAAAAGTTAAAAATTATTTTTTTCCAGTCTTAGTGAAAAATGGTGCTGACGATTTAATTCACATGACATTAATAAGTTAAAAATCGGTCCATCATTTTCATAAATTGATTGAGATTTGATATACCAAACTAAAAGTGTATCACAAACTCTTTGATCATGGACAGAGAAAAGATAAAAAAAATCATACAAAATTCATTCACTATAATTAATAAAAAAAGATGCATAGTTTGTACGAAAGCGCAACTAATCCCATTATGTTCTTCCGACATTCTTAATAAAAATATTATGTATTCATAAGCATTCAAATTCGAGCCGCTCATGGTTAAAAATTACTTTTCTGCAACAACGTTGGTTGAATCGGTTCAAGCTCTTTGTTTCTTTGGGCCTGCCACTTGAACCGATGAATGAGCCACCTGTAAAGAGCTGAATCGGCCCATATCCATTTTGTTATGTTGTAACATCTATACATTAGGTTAGGTTGACAATGAAAAGGTTGATGAAATGGGATATTTTCTTATTTTTAAACAAATAATTTAATGGAGGTGTAGATCAAACATCCAACTGTTTATTTAAATTAATGTAATATATAAGCATCATAATTCAACACCGATAATATGAACTGATATTTCACATTAACATAAAAGTTACATAATTTATTAGGGTGATGTTCTTCCATTTATTACAAACGGTCTATCTATCAATCATGAATGAATTAGATTATGAAATATCAACTTATAAAGAGAGTAAACTCTTTTTCTTTAAGAATTATATTTTCGTTCGCTTACCTTTAAAATTTTGAGTTATTTCCATAAATTTTTCCTAAACTATCACGATTTTTTATATTTAATCATAAATTATAAACTTATTTTTTTGGATCCTTAAACTATTGTGACTTTTCCATTTTAGTCCTCCCGTCACTTCTGTTATATCTTCCATTAGTTTTATTTTTTTTATTTGTGAAAAGACTAAATTATTCCTCCCTCCAGAAAAATATGAAATAACAAACATAAAAAATAAAAAAAATTATTGGAAGGATTAAAGTGGTAAACAAAAAAGATTTTCATTTATGAAAAAGACTAAATTACCTTTCCCTTGATTTTTTTCTTTTTATATTTATTATTTGATATGTTATGAAGAGAGAGGTAATTTAGTCTTTTCATAAATAAAAAAAATTAAAAGTAACGGTAAAGGTAACAGAAGTAGATAGAAGGATTAAAGTGAAAAAATCATAATTTAGGGATATAAAAAAAAGTTTGTAATCTGGGGTTAGATGAAAAAATCGTGATAATTTTGGGGAGGTTTACGAAAATAACTCTAAATTTTTTTAATTTTGTACTACTACCTTTTTTAATATTTTTGTACTAATTCTATTCACACTATCTTTAACCTTTTCATCATATCTTAACATTTGCAAAATTAACGGTTAAGCATTTTATTAAAGTATATTTAACGCTAATTTTGATTAGAAAAATATATATTTATCATTTTTTTATTCCGATTTCAAATTAATTAGATTCTAATAATGCTATACATTGGAGAGATTTGGAATACATTAAAAAAAGTAACAACAAAAAATAATAGTAACAAAACTGAATATTTGGGTAAATTACACCAGATGCCTTTCAACTTTAAGGTTTGCTCAGCGATACCCTCCAACTTCACTTTGTAACACAAATGCCCTTCATCTTTTAACGCGTTTCACCCGATGCCCTCTTTACCTTTGATAGCCAGTTTTTCGGTTTTTCGTCGACGTGACGTCCACGTGGACGTCACGTCGACGAAAAATCGACTATCCTAAGTAAAGAGGGCATATGGTGAAATGTACTTTAACTTTAAAGTTTGCTCACCAAATGCACATAAAATTAACCAATTTGAGCAAAGACAGCGCCGACGAACGCGAAAAGTGAACGATGAAGGAGGCAAACGACGAAGGAGTGCGAACAACGAAGAAGTACGAACGGCGAAGGAGGTTTCATACGAACGACAGCAAAAAAGGAAATAAGAAAATAATTTAACAGTGAGTGGATCAACTTACGGTAAGTAGGATGATTTAATATGTGGTTCAACGTCGGAGCATGTTACGTCAGATGACTATTTGCATGGAGGAGAGAGGAGATGACCACGTGGACGTCACGTCGACGAAAATTTGAGAAATCGACTATCCCAGGTAAAGAGGGCATCGGGTGAAACACGTTAAAAGATGAAGGACATTTGTGTTACAAAGTGAAGTTGGAGGATATCGTTGAGCAAATCTTAAAGTTGGAGGGCATTGATGTAATTTTATGTGCCACGTCGGAACATGCCATGTTGGACGACTATTTGCATGAAGGAGAGAGGAGATTGCCACGTGGACGCCGCGTCGACGAAAAATCGAAAAACCGGCTATCCCAGATAAAGAGGGCATCGGGTGAAACGCGTTAAAAGATGAAGGGCATTTGTGTTACAAAGTGAAGTTGGAGGGTATCGCTGAGCAAACCTTAAAATTAGAGGGCATTTGATGTAATTTACCCGAATCGAATATAATAATAATAATAATAATAATAATAATAATAATAATAATAATAATAATAATAATATTATTATTATTATTATTATTATTATTCAACAGATATGAATAATCGTTTACCATTTTACCCATGGCCATGGATGACAATCATAGTTTTACGGCGTTTTATTTAGCTGAATCTTCACTGACCAAGTGACCATAATTGTAAACCACCTTCGTTGCGGTTTCGCCGGAATTTGCAACTGCGTCGGAGAACAGCCGCCACTCGATTTAGCTCGAGAGATCTCTTCGAAATCGCGGGAGAACACCGGCGCCGATGCCGAGAGCCGTCGAGGGTCTCGGCCTGGCGGCGATCTCCTACGTGGGTGTCGATTACCTGCGCTACGTCTCCCCGCACTGGCACGAGCGCCTCCAGCCGGCGCTGTGGGCGGTGCTCGCTCTCGCGGCCGCGGCGCGCGCCCCGTTCTACCGGCACTGGAGCCTTGAGCTGCGGGCCGCAATCCCCTTCCTCGCTTCCTTGGCCTTCATGCTCTCTGCCCTCCTCTGCGAGGCCCTCTCCGTACGGTTCGTCACCGCGGTGCTGGGCCTCGATTGGCACAGGTCTGTGCACAGATCGACGCTGATTTCTTTATCATGTAAAAATATGCGATTTTTGATTCGTTAGAACTTCTAACAAGCTTTAGGTCGTTTTTGGTATGCAAATTGATAAGGGAACTTGCTTATATTACATGCGTATCATTAAGTTGATCCAGGTAAAAGTTGGATTTTTAAGCTGCTTATGCTTCAATATTCCTATTATTTGAGCTAATTTTTTGTGCGCCCCTTTGATTAATAACTTGTTTGATTCGAATGTGATATAAACTGGATGTCACGTAACCTAATTGGCGTAATTTCCATATTTTTTGCATCGTGTTGGCCAACTTTCTGTTCTGTTTTCGAAAAGCTTCTTTTACCAAAGGAAATCTTACTAAATTAAATGAATTATGAAAATACTAAGCGCCAAGATGCAATAATTTGTTATCTTCTATGTTGGCAGTTCGTCATATCCTCTTCCTGATACTGGTCAGTGGTTGCTACTAGCTCTAAATGAGAAGCTTCCGCAGGTTATGGTTGATGTACTAAGAGCTCACATTATTGGCCTTCACCATTACCTAATGTTGTTTGCAATGTTAGCCTTCTCTGTGGTTTTCAACTCGGTTAAAGCTCCTGGCCTTGGATTAGGTGCAAGGTATATGTTCACTATGGCTATAGGGCGATTGCTTCGGGCTATCTCATTTGTTTCTACTATTCTCCCATCAGCACGACCTTGGTGTGCTTCAGCTCGATTTCCAGTACCTAGGCATCCTCATCCTTGGGCACAGAAGTATTATATACCATATTCTACTGATTCGGTTTCCATTCGGAGGTTAATAAAAGTTGATAGACACTATGGTTAGTTTGAGAATGATCTTCTTTTATTTTGTTTTTTCTTTGAGGGAATCTTCTTGTATTCTTCATGGCACCATTAAGATATGATGACAAAATATTTGATTAATTTTTGCTGCTTGCCGTTTATAGCTCAAGTTGGAGAATATCCTAGTGAATACCTTCCTAATTGGGGTAGAATGAGCTTCCTTATTGACATTTTGAGGCCTACTGTTTCCGAGGGATCCTCATGGTATCAATTGTTGAAGAAAGCTGGCGGAGGCTGCAATGATCTGCTATACAGTGGTCACATGCTTGTCTCTGTATTGACTGCTATGGCATGGACGGTATGTCCGATGTCTTTCCAAACTTTCTACGCGTTTTGAACTATCTGCTTGAATCTACGGATGATGCCTTTAATTAAGTGGATGAAAAGTTGCACATTATTGTGGCCAATTTAAAACCAATGCATAATAGTAATGATGTCATTTAATATCTTCATCTCATGGCCACCTATTCCTATTGCATCACCATTTTCATGCGACTTATTTAGTAACCTAATTCCAGTTAAGTGATGCTTCATTTTCATTGCTCAGATAATTTACTTTACTCTCCATTCCTAAAAAGGCAACAAATTGATGATAATATGCAAGTAACTTCTCTCCTTTCATGGTTCTTATGTGATAATACAGTCTAGCCAAACTTGGGTACATTTACCTAATATATTGTACCTGCCTATAAAAGGTCAATGAAAATTCTTAATTCATAAGTTTTTTGTTTTTCTACATTTCCAATGTGATAGTTCCTCGATATCTGTTTGATCACTTCTGCACCTATGAATCAATAAATTGCTTTTGATTTGGACGCCTCTTTTTCAGGCAGAAATATTTTTTGTCAAGTCAATTCCATTTTGGAAAAATCTTTCTCTACTATCTGTGACTCAATAATCCTGTATCACAAATTTGATGTTTGTAACTTTTTAAACCGTGAAGTTATTTATTTAACTTGATCCCACTTTCAGTTTTCTTTGAGTTTGCCAGCAATTTTCAAGTGCTAATGATTCTGTGAATCATGATCAAGTGATTCTCACAGCAAGAAATTCCAAAAAAATTAATAGATTGATTCCCTGTACTTCTAACTTCTCAAACTGAAAACTGACGTTTGTTGTGTGGTTTGAAGTCCAAGTTTATATATCTTATGAGTAAGAAGAAGGATGTATCTAAGACGGTTCTTTCTTTTTATTTGTTTTTACATATATATTCAAGATTCATGTTTCAAGTTTTTAGATGTGCCAATAGCAGACTTAGGCATTTTGTAGTTAGTGTTTGGGTGAGATGTTTAGCTAATGTAGCTTGTTTCAGGAAGCATATGGAGGTTGGACTTCAGCTGCCATATGGATTCTTGTCTTGCACAGTGCTCAGAGAGAGGTACGAGAACGCCACCATTACAGCGTTGACTGTGTTGTGGCGATCTATGTTGGCATCCTTTTGTGGAAGATGACTGGATTTATCTGGTCAGCTAGAGATTCATCGAAGGCAAAAAGATTAGCAAAACTGGATGAGGTCCAAGGCAGACTAATGCATGCAGCCAAGGATTCAGACATTGATGAGATCAGGGAGCTACTGAAGGAAGTGGAGAAGGCAAGCCAAGAGAAGCAGAGCACTTCTCAATGGGCCATCTGGTTGTTCGCCAGCGTCACCATTGTTCTGTCCCTTGTCATAATTCTCCTAGCATTTACATGGACAAGTGATGGATGATAATTGCTCGCAAGATCATTGTGTGACTTTGTATTGTCTCCCAAGCTTAGAGCTTCTGTTGTATTCTACGTGTTATGTTACGCATTTTGTAATTTTGGTCCACGTGTTCTGTTAAGGAGATCCCTTTCGTTCAAGAATTAATTTGACTACCTTTAGTTTGATGTATCACTTGATTTAATTTGTATAAGAACAATATTTTTGGTCTGTTGAACGAAGAGAACTTAAATCCCTTTTGAGGAAAGACTTGTATCCCTTATGACAGAGATGATGCCTGAGAAGGATATTTCAGTCCATCTGTTCTTGAAGTTTTAAAACACAATGTCGCATCTTTTGTAAAATCAGGTTGTCAATATGCCAATATTAAGAAAGAATAGTATTTTGTGTAACGCCCTCAGAATCACACCTCCCGCCACGTGGTCGGATTGATCCCGGGGGCGTTACACTATTTATTGCTCTACTGACCTTGACGATTTAATAAAACGACTTACGTGGCACTAAGAAAAATAATAATAAACATATTATAAAACTTAAATGCGGAAGAGTAGTCGAAGTGCCATGATAATGAATTGAATGCGGAAATTCATGATGTCTCGTATTATAGAAAATATGCGAAAGTCTTTGGTGATTCATATTATAGATAGTATGTGGAAGTTCATGGTGTCTTACAATATAGAAAATTATGCAGAAATATAATAAAGCTTGTCTGAAGTTCTATATGCGGAAGCCAAACATGATGTCTCTGAACATAAAATATTTTAAACATAAATGCAATAAAAGCTCGGAGTAGACAGATCAGTCATGTGCAGCATTCTTCAAGCTCTGCGCCCTCCCACAACTCCTCAATTGACATTCTCACCTGCAAAATTCTATTGTAGGAGAATAGAATACCCATGAGCAAAGAATGCCCAGTACACAAGCAATAAACGATGAAATAGGGATCGATGAAAGAAATGTATAAATCTTTATTCATATCAGTACTCTGTTTTTTATCATATCAATGCTTTATCTTCGCTTTGCTTTACCATGTCTCTACTATACTTTACTCTATATTATCTCTGCTTTGTTTTAGAATACTCTGCTTTACTGTGAGTTGCACTACGCCTTTTATATTACTAGAATATCCTTAGGGTTGATTGTCCTATGTGAGCTTGACTTTATTAGGTTGGGAAGTCAGAGGTGCCTCTCTGATTCTCTGATGCCAGAAAGCCCATAGGGGAAAGAGGTGGGTGTTACAACCTCACCCAGTTCGGAAGTAGGGGGAAGAATTCCTACAGTCCAGGAACAGTGGTCGGTTACAAGACCTGTAGGTTCACTGTCAACTCAGCTAGTTACCTGTCCCTCTGACATAATACTTTAATCTTTAAGGGAAGGGGTATGTCTTTTAGCGTCACCCTTCATTCGAAATACAGGTGGGAGAAACTTGAAATCTCAGGAATAGGGGTCATTTAAGACAATAGCGTCGTTGTCCTCTCAACTAACATTCTATCTCTTCTCTACTTTAAATCTCTGATCTTTGCTTTAACTTTGAGGCGGCACATAGCAATCCCATGTCTTTATCCTTGACTTTAATTATCTTTCGTTATTGTGAAAAATTATGATTTAGGGTCCACTGGAGGTTGATATTTGTACAATGAGACTCAGCCAATATAGATGAACTAGTCAGAGTCGTAATTTGATTAGGGGTGGATCAACCCAATTAAGTGTGGTCAATTCATCTCTGTCGGACCGATCGACCGTTCTAGATGGACCGGTCGACCGTCCTCTGGTATCGATCGACCGGTTCTCCGAAATCGGTCGACCGAGTTCTCGGTCATCACGTCTACGAATCGGTCGACCGTCCAGGGTGTCGGTCGACCGATCGCCAGGCCACGAAGACGTACACTGCGCGTCAGATCGGTCGACCGATCATAAGATCATCTATTTATCCATGTACTGATCGGTCGACCGCCGTGGTGGGGCCGATCGACCGATGATGAAAGGTTCGTGTGTGTTCTGTGTGTAGACCGGTCGACCGGTCTCTGGAATCGGTCGACCGATCGCTGCGATAAAATAGGGCCGCCGTATTTCTTCATGGATTCCGGCGGCCTTCCGGCCGTCAATTGATGCCGACATGAATACAAAATATGTAGGAAATAACTTCAAGATCATATTGAACCTATCCTACGCATTCAACAAATCTCTAATTCATCGTTTAGGGATTTAAACGCTTCGAGTACCTTTCTCGTCAGAAAATTGAATGCGTCGATTGCTGTTTCTTCGTCGATCATCGTTGATCGTTCGTGATCAGTGCGAGTGAGTCGCCCGGTCCTTGCGTACGTGAGGAGGGCTGCCGTGCGTTGAGGAAATGTTGAATGACGAAGGTTGCCGGTCGCCTCTGTCTTCATCGCTCAGTCGCGTGTCGCGGTCGTCGGTCAGAGGAAGAGAGGAATGAGAGGGAGGAGGAGGTCGGGGGTTCCAAGAGGGCGCCACTGCGTCCCTCCCCCCTTCTTATATGCTCCGCTTGGTCGGCCGGAGACGAAGGGGCGGAAGGCCAGGGGAGGCGACGCCTCCCCTGCCGACCCTTCGTTTCGAATTTCCTTTTTTTAGAGGCAGTTACTTTACATTATTTTTATATTATTACCCTCTAAAAAGAAAATTCGTCCTCGAATTTGGATAAGGGTTAAGGCTTACCTGAAAAGTTCAAGAAATTTCTCTCGCATTTCCGATTCGACTTCCTAAGTCGCTTCTTTTCCTTGGTGATGCTTACATGCGACCTTAACCAGCGCCACACGCTTCTTCCCTTGTTAATGTTCTTGGTAGTCCAAAATCTCCGTGGGCTGTTTCTCATATGTCAGATCCTCTTTGAGGTTTGGTTCCTCAATTTGGATCACGTTGGCGTAATCGTGCTTGTACATCCGGAGGAGGGAGACATGGAAGACGTTGTGCACCCTTGAATACGCCGGAGGCAGGGCTAACCTGCATGCGAAGTCTCCAACCATCTCGAGTATCTCGAATGGGCATACGTACCTTGGGCCCAATTTTTCCCGTTTGCTGAAACGCATTACTCCTTTAGTGGGGGAGACCTTGAGTAGAACTTGATCGCCCGCCTTGAACTTATGTTCTCGACGCTTTTTATCCGCGTAGGCCTTCTGGCGATCTTGAGCAGACTTCATTCTTTTCTTTATTAGTTCCACCCTGTCTGTATACTTCTGCGTCTGCTTTTGTAATTCAGCGCTTAAGATTTTTCTTTCTCCAACTTCGCCCCAACACGCCGGAGAATGACATGAGCGACCATACAGTGCTTCAAATGGAGACATCTCTATACTAGCATGGAAACTATTATTATAAGAAAACTCTATGAGAGTTAGGTATTTATCCCAGCTACCATGCCAGTCCAAAGTGCATGCTCTCAACATGTCCTCCACTGTCTGGATTGTCCTCTCGGTTTGTCCATCAGTTTGTGGATGAAAGGCAGTGCTATACCGGAGCCTTATCTCAAAAGCATTCTGGAGACTCTTCCAGAATCTGGAGGTGAACTTGGGATCTCTGTCGGATACAATGGCTGTCGGAATTCCGTGAAGCCTAACAATCTCCTGCACATATAAATCCATGAGGCTTTCAAGATATTATTTTACCTTGATGGGTAGGAAGTGAGCCGATTTAGTGAGTCGGTCCACTATAACCCAAATGGCGTCATGCCCCTTCTGCGTCCGAGGTAGGCCTGTGATAAAATCCATCGATATTTCTTCCCACTTCCACTATGGGATGCCTAGACTCTTCAGGGTTCCCTGTGGCTTCTGGTGTTCTATCTTGACCTGTTGGCACACAATGCATTTGGAGACATAATCCGCTATCTCCTTTTTCATGTCTGGCCATCAGAAACTTCTCTGTACATCCTTGTACATCTTTGTACTCCCTGGGTGGATCGCAAATTCGGACATGTGGCATTCGTCTAGCACTTCTCTTCGAAGTTCCGGTTTGTTCGGTACCCATAGCCGGTCGCCGTACCTGATGCCACCATCTGAAGAGACCCAGAGATTCGTTGTTTCTATACTTGTCTTTATCATCATATCTTGATACTCTGCGTCTTCCACTTGTGCTTCTATAATCCTTCCTATTACATCTGGCACTATGCGCTGCATCATCATTAGTGATCCATCGTGCCTCACTTTTAGTGTCCATTTGAACACTTCTTCCATGAGTTCGAACCGGCGTAGACGCATGTAGGCCAAGGATCCTTCCCATTTTCTGCTGAGCGCGTCAGCTACTGAGTTTGCCTTACCAGGTTGGTAGCTAATGTCAAACTCTTAATCTTTTAGAAACTCCATCCAACGCCTCTGACGCATGTTCAGCTCCTTCTGTGTAAAAACATACTTTAAGCTTTTGTGGTCTGTATAGACTACAAATTCTTCTCCATACAAGTAGTGACGCCAAAGCTTGAGGGCGAACACTACTGCTGCCAACTCGAGGTCATGCGTTGGATAATTAACCTCGTGCTTCTTCAGCTGTCTGGATGCTATGCCACTACTTTGCCATGTTACATTAGCACGCATCCCAATCCCGTGCCACTGGCGTCGCTGTATACCACGTAACCACCGTTGCCCGATGGTAACGTCAGGATCGGTGCTGAAGTGAGTCGCCCCTTTAATTCTTGAAAACTTTCTTCGCATTCGGGCGAACATATGAACTTTTCTCCTTTCCTTGTGAGCTTGGTCAGCGGCAATGCTATTCTGGAGAAGTCTTTGATAAAACGTCTGTAATAGCCAGCCAAACCGAGGAAACTCCTAATTTCGGAGACATTCTTCGGTTGGATCTAATTGGACACTGCTTCAACCTTCGCGGGATCCACTGCTACTCCGTCTTTAGAGATGATATGTCCGAGGAACATGATCTGCCTCCAATCAAAATTCGCACTTTGAAAACTTTGCATATAGTTTCTTTGCTCGCAATGTTTCCAGTACTGTCCTCAGATGCTCTCTATGTTGTTCCATGCTTGACGAATAGACGAGGATATCATCGACGAAGACAATTACAAACTTATCCAGGTGTTCATGGAAAGTTCGATTCATGAGGTCCATGAATGCTGCCGGGGCGTTTGTCAACCCAAACGGCATCACCATGAACTCATAATGTTCATATCTTGATCGAAAAACCGTCTTCGGGATGTCTTCCTCTGCAACTCTTAACTGATGATATCCACTCCTCAGATCGATCTTTGAGAACACCCTTGCCTTGGACAGTTGATCAGATAGGTCATCGATGCGAGGTAGTGGGTACCTGTTCTTTATTGTGACTTTGTTCAACATTCTATAGTCGATACAAAGTCTCAAAGGCCCGTCCTTCTTTTTGACAAAAAGAATAGGTGCTCCCCAAGGTGAGACGCTCGGCCTTATGAAACCCTTGTCCAGTAGTTCTTGAATCTGATCCTTCAATTCTTTCATCTCTGCCGGAGCCATGCGATATGGGGCTTTGGAGATTGGTGCAGTTTCGGGCGCTACTTCAATGTGGAAGTCTATCTCCCTCCGGGGCGGTAGACTACTGACATCATCGGGGAATATGTCAGGAAATTCCCTTACCACTTCTATGTTTTGGGGAGTCTTCTTTGGTTGTTCTATTTTGATTATACTGGTTAGGTAACCTCTGCATCCTTTTTGCAGTAGTTTTTGTGCTTTTATAGCAGATACTATGATTTTTGGTTCCTTTTGTGCAATTCCCCTGACTATAATTTTATCTTTATTCTGTGTACCTATGATTACTTTCTTTTGTTTGCACAATATGAAAGCATCATGTGAGGTCAACCAATCCATGTCCAAAATTATATCATAATCTCTCATAGGGATGATGATGAGATTGGCAGGATGGTTCCTTTTCTCTATTTCTATGGGTACATTGGGAAGGTGTTTTGTGGTAATGAGGGTGTCTTGTGGGGTTAATATATTCATTTCTAGGTTCATTGTTTTTAACCCTAATATTTTGGCACACTCTTCTGATATAAAGGAATGCGAGGCACCAGAATCGAATAATACTTTTGTAGGTAAATCGGCTATGATTATCGTACCTCGAATGACATCCGCGTCATTCTGCGGTGCATCCTCTTCCAGATTGAAGAGTCTTCCCTGTACCAACTGTTGTTGTCCGCGTCTCGGACAGTTCACTGCTATGTGCCCCATTCCGCCACAGTAGTAGCAGGCTCCTGAGTTCCTTCGGCATTCCCTAGCATGGGTCCTGCCACAAGTGTTGCATAAAATCCGCTCACCTTGTGCGGGTGATGCTTGCAGGGCCCTATGAGGCTGTTGCCTCTATTGTTGAGCCGGACGCCTCTGTGCTTGCTGAGGAGGTCGCTGCTGTTGCTGTTGCTGTGCTTGCTGTTGCGATGGGGGAGGAGCTTGTTGTGGCGGACGGTACGGCTGTTGCTGTTGTTGAGAGCGATGGTTCTATTGAGGTGCCGCATAAGGATGGTACCGATTATCCCGTCGCTGGTGTCGACGGGTGTTATTACGAAACTGTTGCTGCTGTTGTTGCGGCTGGGAACTCTGTTCTACATTCTGTTGGGCCTTCTGGGCTCTCTGCAGGTTTTGATGGTCTTTCTCCGACATAGTAGCCAAAATGATGGCGTCCTCTAAGGTCTTGTAGTTTCCGGATCTGGTATGAGGCATCAGGACGGGATTCAGTCCGTCCAGCTTGGTCACATCCAATTCGTCTATGGTTAACTTGGAGTACTTCCTCAGCCTGATGAACTTCGTCATGTATTGCTCTACCGTCATTGTCCCTTGTACCAAGTCCAAGAACTCCTTCTGCTTCAGATCCCTTTGAAATCTGGAGAAATAACGCGTCTCAAACGCCTGACGGAAATCTTCCCATGCAACTGTTCTTATGTGCGGAAAGCTGGTGGCCTTTCTCGCCTTCCACCATTCCTTGGCATCTTTTTGGAGGGTGTCCCCGGCGAAGAGGACCTTCTTGTTTTCGGGCACGTCGAGGATGTTGAACTTGTCCTCGATGGTCTCTATCCACTATTCTGCTATTACGAGGCCTCCTTCCCCATTGAACATTGGAGATTTTGACCTCCAGAAATCTTGTAATGTGCAGGCGAAAGGGACCCGATGTCCTTGTTGGGCCGGTGGCTCTGGTGGAGGAGGAGAAGGTGGAGGTGGAGGTGGATACGGTGGAGGTGGGGGAACATATAGGTTCTCCCCTTTCACAAAATTCTCAGCCTCACTGGTGTAACCATATTCTCTTCTTTGATATGACATCTATAAAAAGGACCATACCCATAATTGAGAGAGGCACATAAAAATTCGAGATTCTTATTCTTAATAAAAGGAAAAAGAAATCTTAGATAACAATTGAAGCCAAAATACTCAATATTCATTAAAGCAATTATTATTCTCTTGATGAGGGTGAAAAAGCATAACATATGTCTGAGGCACACTAAGGCCTTCAAAATGAGATACGTCGAACACTAATCCCCACGTCTAGAATGATAGGGGCACTCATCATCAGTGTGTCCCATATAGCAGAGATCACAGCACTCCTCTGGATCGGTCTGACTGATAGGGCTCGCGTATCTGAACTGTAGCTCTTGTGGTGGTGCAGGGTCTTCTTCGTCATCGGAGGATATATAAATTGGGTTATCTTTATGTCTTCCCTCTATCAGTCGGTTCTCCCCTGGAATCACGTTTTCCCATGTCCCGATGGGTGGGGAAGAGGGATCAGGGTCGTTGCTTCCAACGCTCTCTAAATTTGAATACTCTGGTCTCTCTAGAGTAGGCTGTGGAGGGGTTGGGGGATCTAGTGGGCGTCTGTTAATCCCAATTATATGACCTCCCCTACGTAAAATCCTGGTGGTTATGCGACGTGGAGGCATCTATAACACAATAAACCCAATAATATAAGTATGATTCTCATAGGAATGTACTTATTACTTACTTGAGGAGTGGAACCACATATGCTTGAGAAGCTTACACATGACTTTATTTTGAGCTGTGTAACAATGAGAACGATGAACGCTATGCATGAACCTATACTCTACTATGTTCAATGAAGGAGCCAAGAACCTGGCTCTGATACCAAACTGTAACGCCCACAAAATCTCACTTCCCGCCAAATAGGTGGTCGGATTGACCCCGGGGGCGCTACACTATCTATTGCTCTACTGACCTTGACCATTCAATAAAATGACTTACGTGGCACTAAGAAAAATAATAATAAACATATTATAGGACTTAAATGCGGAAGAGTAGTCGAAGTGCCAGGATAATGAATTGAATGCGGAAATTCACGATGTCTCGTATTATAGAAAATATGCAGAAGTCTATGGTGATTCATATTATAGATAGTATGTGGAAGTTCATGGTGTCTTACAATATAAAAAATTATGCAGAAATATAATAAAGCTTGTCTGAAGTTCTATATGCGAAAGCCAAACATGATGTCTCTGAACATAAAATATTTTAAACATAAATGCAATAAAAGCTCGGAGTAGAAAAATCAGTCATGTGCAGCATTCTTCAAGCTCTGCGCCCTCCCACAACTCCTCAATTGGCATTCTCACCTGCAAAATCCCATTGCAGGAGAATAGAATACCCATGAGCAAAGAATGCCCAGTACACAAGCAATAAACGATGAAATAGGGATCGATGAAAGAAATGTATAAATCTTTATTCATATCAGTACTCTGTTCTTTATCATATCAATGCTTTATCTTCGCTTTCCTTTGGCTTTGCTTTACCATGTCTCTACTATACTTTACTCTATATTATCTCTGCATTGCTTTAGAATACTCTGCTTTACTTTGCTTTACTGTGAGTTGCACTACGCCTTTTATATTACTAGAATATCCTTAGGATTGATTGTCCTATGCGAGTTCGACTTTATTAGGTTGGGAAGCCAGAGGTGCCTCTCTGATTCTCTGATGCCAGAAAGCCCATAAGGGAAAGAGGTGGGTGTTACAACCTCACCCAGTTCGGAAGTAGGGGGAAGAATTCCTACAGTCTAGGAACAGTGGTCGGTTACAAGACCTGTAGGTTCACTGTCAGCTAGCTACCTGTCCCTCTGGCATAATACTTTAATCTTTAAGGGAAGGGGTATGTCGTTTAGCATCACCCTTCATTCGAGATACAGGTGGGAGAAACCTGAAATCTCGGGAATAGAGGTCATTTAAGACAGTAGCGTCGTTGTCCCCTCAGCTAACTACCTATCCCTTCTCTACTTTAAATCTCTGATCTTTGCTTTAACTTTGGGGCGGCACATAGCAATCCCATGTCTTTATCCTTGACTTTGATTATCTTTTGTTACTGTGAAAAACTATGATTTAGGGTCCGCTGGAGGTTGATCTTTGTACAATGAGACTCAGCCAATATAGATGAACTAGTCAGAGTCGTAATTTGATTAGGGGTGGATCGACCCAATTAAGTGTGGTCAATGCATCTCTGTCGGACCGGTCGACCGTTCTAGATGGACCGGTCGACCGTCCTCTGGTATCGGTCGACCGATTCTCCGAAATCGGTCGACCGAGTTCTCGGTCATCACGCCTACGAATCTGTCGACCGTCCAGGTGTCGATCGATCGGTCTCCAGGCCATGGAGACGTACACTGCGCGTCGGATCGGTCGACCGGTCCTATGAAAGGTTCGTGTGTTCTGTGTGTAGACCGATCGACCGGTCTCTGGAATCGGTCGACCGGTGACTGCGATAAAACAGGGTCGTCGGATTTTTTCATGGATTCCGGCGGCCTTCCGGCCTTCAATTGACGCCGACATGAATATAAAATATATAGGAAATGACTTCAAGATCATATTGAACCTATCCTATGTATTCAACAAATCTCTAATTCATCGTTTAGGGATTTAAACGCTTCGGGTACCTTTCTTGTCGGAAAATTGAATGCGTCGATCGCTGTTTCTCCATCGGTCATCGTTGATTGTTCGTGATCGGTGCGAGTGAGTCGCCTGGTCCTTGCGTACGTGAGGGGGGCTGCCGTGCGCTGAGGAAATGTCGAATGACGAAGGTTGCCGGTCGCCTCTCTCTTCGTCGCTCAGTCGCGTGTCGCGGTCGTCGGTCGGAGGAAGAGAGGAACGAGAGGGAGGAGGAGGTCGGGGGTTCCAAGAGGGCGCCACTGCGTCCGTCCCCCCTTCTTATATGCCCCGGCCAACCCTTGGTCGGCCGGAGACGAAGGGGCGGAAGGCCAGGGGAGGCGACGCCTCCCCTGCCGACCCTTCGTTTCGAATTTCCTTTTTTTTAGAGGCAGTTACGTTACATTTTGTTTCCACAAACAATAATTTGCATTGCAATTGTTGGGGGATGTTGCATCTTGAAATCATCCACTCTAAAAAACATATTATTAAGCTATATAATTTATGACCTTGAGGCTTCAAATACATGTTACTAAGACTATATACGAACTGAACCAACCGATCGAAATGGTCTCAAACCGTTTATGAATTGGGTTTGTAGTGGTAGAATAGTTGGTCCAAAGTAGACTAGCCAAATCCGGAATTGAACCACCAAATTGAATGGTTCTATTGAATCATTTTTTTAATTCCACCTTCTAAAGACATGAAAAAAAAAACAGTAGAGTTGAGCTTCCGACCATCAACCTCTTGCTGTTTATAGCATTCACAATCGACTCTGCCATTGTATGGTATGCAAATTAGTTGTTGCTAAAATCCTTTTATTTACCATATTTATGTTATTATCAAATTGATCATTTTTTACCATACTTGAATGGTGAAATAAAAAAATAAACTTCTAATAAAAAAATGCTAGATAATTTATTTATTTTGTTTAAAGTTTAAAGTTTTTATTTGTCTTAAATAAATACTAATAATTAAGCCAACAAATTATGAGCTTATATATTCAAGATCAAAGTTTTAAAAAATATTTGAACCACTATCTTGTTCTTTTATTTATTAAAATTTTTAATATTATTTCATAATGCAGAAAAAATCTATACCTATTTATCTACGGTAAACATGCATTTTAGTGTGATTTGTGTATTATTTAGTGCATGTTTGTCGAATTAATCCCCAATTTTCTATTTTATAAATTTTCTACGTCATTTATATAATAATTATTTTTTGTTGATTTTATGTATTTTATGCAATTTTAGGACTGGTAGAAGAAAACCTAAAGGCGACAAGATGATTGTCAAGTGAGGACACCTCTACAAATTGTACCAACTCTTTACTTTTGATAGACATTGTCGTCATTTTTCCAGGCTTTATTTGTCATTGATAACTTATCCTAGGTTGAGAGACTAGATGAATATCAATGTAAGAGGAGATTGATTATCGTGTTCTGATTATAATTGAGAGGTAAACTTGGAGTCGGTAGTGCTTTTTTTTTTATAGAAATCAATCATCCTTTGTCCGAGAAGGTTTGCTACCCATTATGATTTATTAAAGGCTGAGAGACTGGATGAATCTCAATGTACATAAAAAAAGAGGTGTTGATTAAGTGATGCCATAACAATAAAAAATTAATTAAAAAAATGAAACTACCAACTAAGAAATAAAGGTCACGATCCCTGGAATGAGGGAGGTTAATTTGGGAGTCATTGGAGATAAATTCAAATATTAGAAATTAATGAAATTAATGCCCATGATCCCCTCATAATCAGCTCATGATCTCCCCATAATTCCTCACATATGTGAAAATCGAATTTATCCTATTTCACTTCACGCACACCTCCAAGGGATCATTGCACCTTTGCTTCATCTCTTGGGGAGATCGACCAGGAGAGGAGACGCCGGCGTAGGGACAATGAAGAGGGGCGTAGCATCATTCATTAGGCAGGATCAACGAGGAATTAATTTCGAAATAGGTGGGTGAAACATGAATCACCTTAAATAATTTTCTTTTAGAATAATTCGAGTAAAAATCTGGTCAAGTCTCGTAGATCTTCTTGTTCATTTTGCTATCCAATAAACTCATTAATGGTTCTATAGTTTCTCTGATCATGGAGTTAATTAGTAACAGAGAGTGAGAAAAAAAAAGAAAATGATCATGTTCATGTTAAGGATCCAGATAATGCTACATATATGTTTTGATTGTTTTGTTATGCTTGTGTTTGTTAAATCTCATGTTTGATATGCGTGCCTCATATTACTGTTTTGTCCATGCATGATATTCTGGTTGCGATTTGTATTGTGACTAATAAGTTAGGATAAAGGTAGATAAACTTACGACATTCTGCGCATCTAAAGAACCTAAGTCAGGTTCTATGAACTCGGCTTAGGTTCATCTCGAATCCCGTCCGAGAAATCTGGCACCCCACCTTGAGACCTCGGATCCCAACACGAGTTAGCGAGCGACAACGACCTTCGGATGCTCTCAACATTTTGCTACCCGACATAGATTCGGACTCAGCTTGGGTTTGTTGCGCGTTGAAACCCGGTAGTCGTGACATTCCTTTGAGCTCGGCTTGAGCCCATTTTTACATGGCCTGTGTTCCACCACTGAATTCGGCCCGGGTTCTACTAAACCTCCTCCTCCTTTTTTGAGGCCTAGAACTCGACCTAGATTCTTCCACCAACCTTGCCTAGTCCTTATGTGATGTTTCTCTTGATGATTAATTATTTATCTTTCTTGATTTGATTGTTCATTGAACTCATGATTTACCATTTCATTAAATTTGTTTGCTCATGATTGAAACCTAAATGACACTCAACACTGATTATTGTTTAAAACCAAAGTCCTCATGCTGTCATTATTTGATTTGTTTTCTCATTACTTAATCAGTGAATTTGAAATGTTATTCGGATACTGATTATAAAAGAGTAAAGATGATTAGTATGTTAATAAGATGAAAGATAATTACTAGGCCTCCACTACCGTTAAAGATTGCTCCCTTCCCTCCTTAGAGGGCATTCATCATGATTTGATCACCCATTGACTATAGGCATATGACTGTATTGTTTGCTCGGTGCATCCCGTAATTAAAGAGCTCATCCTATCAACTAAATTCTATTAATGATTCTACAAAAGATTATAAAATGCTATGAATATGGGAAAATGATGTGTAGCGAACATGTGGATGATGATTATTTACATGAATAATCAGCCATATAGACATTTCAATGGTAAAATGTAATTGATGATTTTGTTTCTTATAACTCATGTTTTCCATCTCTTTCCCGATCATCCTACTCACGGACTTCTTCTACAATAGTAGGAAGAGAAAAATGAGTAGGCATATCAGTTACATGCATATCAGTTACATGCATATCAGTTGCATTCTTCTACAATATATTATCTTATATGTTTATGTTTTATTTTATATGTTTGTGTTATAACTATGCACGTATAATGTTCATTGTGACTCAGGCTTTATATGACTCCTACATTATTTGATAAAGTACCTAAGCCGATTCAAATTACTTATATGAATTTTTAGTTGGATTACTTTGCATTGAAGCTAAGAATTATAATTATTAATTATGTTCAAATTATGTAACCTTAGTTGGACGACAGTTTAAGTATAATATAGTTGTCTAAAAATCATGTATAATATATGGATGGACAAATATAGAAGTTTAAAATAATAAGAAGATACATTGGTTCGAGTAAATGTTAGAAGAAAATATGATCCAATAAGTAATTGATTGTTTGGCTTACCAAAAATTTTAAATTTGGAGTACACATTTGTATAGGTGCATATAACATAGTATGCTTACTAAAAAAAATAGTATAGTATATGATGAAATAATTATTGAATCTTATTTATCATAAGACTTGAAATTACCCTCAGTATGAAGTGTTCATAGATAGATATGGTCACAATAATAATTTCTCTATCATTGCAGTATAGATATTTTCAAGACAAATTAGTAATGCTGGCAAGGAAAAGAATAAATTAAATAATTTTATGAAATGCATGTAATGGTTGAAAATGGATGAATTTTTTAAATAAATTAAATCCATTTAATTTAGATATGGCTAAGGAAATATGAGCCTTCTTCCATCATGTATTAAAAGATGAAAACATCATGTGAGATTTTTTTTTAAAAAAGAACTATAACATTTAGATAATGGATTATGTAAGCCATCACATGATACATATGATATTCATACATTTATAGATTAAACAAAAGTAAACACTATAGTTCGTTGAAATCTTGTTGTGTTCAGGATGTTTCCTAAGATGCCTCAATGTCTATATGATGAATGGATTTTCTCAGTTTATCCTGATCAATTTATCATCCTAAACTTATTTCTTATATTTATATATGTATTGATTTTTCCTATCAAGTTTAGAGTCATTTTAGACTCTTTCTCCAATGTGCTAAATGACATCGTTAATGAAAATTGACAATGGAATAATGTGTAAAGGATAGATGTGGTTATTTGTCCTCTATTTTATTGATTGCTTTGATTTTTTGTCTTGCTAATTGAATTCATCTCACACATCCGCTTGCATATATTCATGATGGTTTACTAAGGACTCATGCTTTGTCATGTATATAAATTATTTCATTCACTATGTATTTGAACTTTACCATATGTTTCATCGACCGATTGATTCCTTATCGTAGCTACCACTCAATCTTAACACTGATTCGAAGTGCTTTTTACTCCCCTATGCCAATTATACTGATTCGTTAACCTATACATGGAGTTGAAAGGTACTCCACTACCAAAAGGAAAAAAAAACTTCCCATGGTAATATATAACCACTGACTTCTATGAAATTACTTGATACTAAATTGTAACGAAGAAAACTAATTAAAGGCACCACATGTAAAACCAAAGGGTTAAAGTTGAAGGCAACTTCCAAAGTCAGAATATCACAGATCATTGATACAACATTTTGAGACATAGAAAATATATTGAATGCCATCGATCAATAAAACATGTTATTCCAAAAACATAAATTGCCAAGAATGTATCATCCTCAAATGAGTTATAAGGCTCATAATTGATTCCCAACATACTTGTCTCATTTAACAATTGCCTACTATTGGTTTCTATGCTTTGATCAATCTCTCAAGACATGTAAGTCATAGCTCAAGTGTCCATATTTCCAAAGGGTTTCCATTGCACTATATTTCCAAGAACATCAGCATTGGACAATATTAAACATTGATTGATCGATGGCATTTGAGGTGACGTTGGAACTCGAGCTACAAATGCACTAAGAGTTTTGCATCTTTTCCATAATTCTTTACCTAGTACAAAAATCGAGGATGGAATTTCTTTTAAGGAAATTATAGTGTAACAACAACAAGAAAATTAATTAAAAATGAAACTACCAATTAGGAGATAAAGGCCATGATCCGTAGAATCAAGGAGGTTAATTCCTGACAATAATGAGAGGAAATAATAAGAGTTGTTGGAGATAAATTCAGATATTAGAAAATTAATAAAATTAATGCCCATGATCTTCTCATAATCTCTCACATGCGAAAATCGAATTTCTCCTAACTACTGTTTCACTTCACACACACCTCTAAGGGATCATTGCACCTTTGTTTCATTTCTTAGGGAGATTGTCCAGGAGAGGAGAAGGACAATGAAGAGAGGCACAACATCATTGATTAGGCATGATTGACAAGGAATCAATCCCGAAACAGGTGGGTGAAACAAGAATCACCTTAAATAACTTTGAGTAAAAATATGATAAAGTCCTGTAGATCTCCTTATTCATTCTGCTATCTAATAAACTCATTAATGATTCTATATTTTGACTGATCTTATGCTTCCATACGGATTGGAATCATGCTACGCATCACCTTGAGATTGTTCATATGATATTAATTATATGTGATTAGAGTTCATTAATAACCGAGAGAAAAAAAGACAATGATCATGTTCATGTTAAGGATCCAGAAAATGCTACTGATATGTTTTGATTGTTTTGTTATGATTTTGTTTGTTCAATCTCATATTTGATATGCGTGCCTCATATTACTATTTCGTCCATACATGATATTCTGGTTGTGATTTGTATTGTGACCGATAGGTCAGGATAAAGGTAAACAAACTTATGACATTCTGTGCATCTGAAGAACCTAACCTAGGTTCCATGAACCAGGCCCAGGTTCATCTCGGAACTCGTCCGAGTGCTCTGTCACCCGACCCTGAGACTACGGAACGGAGATCAGTTTGCCTTAAACCTAGCTCGGGTTAGCGGGTGATGACATCCGGACGCTCTGAACATTTTGCTACCCGATCATTCTTTCGAGATAGGCCCGAACCCATTTTCACCCTCGGCCTGCGTTCCACCATTGAACTCGACCTGGGTTGTCTTATATTCGGTCTGGATTCTGCTTTGTTGAAACCTCCTCCTCCTCATCCTGAGTTCTTCCACCGTCCTTGCCTTGGTCTTGATATGATGTTTTTCTCGATGATTGTTTATGTGTTTTTCCTGATTTGACTATTCATTGAACTCATGATTTACCTTCATCATTGAAATTGTTTGTTCATCATTGAAATCTAAATGACACTCAACGTTAATTATTTTTTGAAACCAAAGATCCTCGTACCATCATTGTTTGATTTGTTTTTTAATCATTTGATCATTGAATCTAAAATTTATTCAAATACTAATTATAGAAATGTAAAGATGATTAATATGTTAATAAAATGTAAGATTAATTACTAGGTCTATAGTCCAAACCGTGCCCTACCGTTAAGGGTCGCTCTCTTCCCTTCTTAGAGGGCATTCGTCATGACTTAATCATCCATTGACCATAGACACATGACTGTATTGTTTGCTCGGTGCACCCCATAATTAAAGAGCCCATCCTATATAATGAAAGGATGAGAAATTTCAAAGTCACGCTTGTCAAACACATAATCATTGAACAAAGTTACTGAAGCATTGTTAATATTATCAAATCATTGATAATGGGTAAAGTATCGAATCATTGTTACCGAATATGGATACCAAATCATTGTCATCAAATCATTACTATCGATGAATATCGAATTAATCGATAAATACTAGATCATCGTTATCATTACCGTTGAATGATATTGTTGAATAGGATGTAGCTCATTACATGTTTATTGATCATGCCTAACCTTTATTGTTATAAACCTCTAGCTCACATCTCCAACAAAGGTATGCTCTTGATATGAATTTACCAATTTATTCTAATTGAAGATTATCCGTTGTATATTATCATTGTTTTCTCACTTGGGCTGTAAAGCTCATGGAAGAATTGTCTCCAGGTCCATGGTGGATGACGTGATGTGATGCGATGATTCTCTGGCAGTGGCAAGGCACAAAAATTTAGGGACCTATCTATTTGTCTTTATGTTTCATTAAATCATGATGTAATAGCTATGGAATATGTTAATTAAGACTATGAAGTAACTCTTATACACTTTCGCACTTTATTGATATTCTATTTTATATTTATTGATTTCTTTATTTCCCTTCCATAGATGCGGCACATTTGTTGATAAGTCTTGGTCAAATGTATAGTCAAAGTTATTGTATTTGTAGTGCTTCCAAGTTGGTCTTTGTCACGTGGTGAGGATCGATTTGAAGGCATTACAGACATCGAGAGGCGACCTTAAATTCGAGTGTTGGGTGACTCAAGAGGTGAACCCATTTGAATTCAGAATATTTGTTCTCATCAAGACATCAATTTATCTATCATAAATGAGTTACAAGTTAATCCGGATATAGTAAAATAATATGAAGATACATCTAACAAAAATATTTATGAGCGCATATTTTGTGGCTGATGGATATACAACTCATTTATTGGGCTGTAAAATACAAGAAGTTATTATAGTCGTCCGATTGCAATGAAATGTGCTGATTTGTCCATTTGAACTCCAGTGTTCAATGTAATACACTTGTCTCTTTGGTGGGCCTCTTTCGTCTTACTCACGCCAATACCACATGAACAAGAAAGCAAACAATGATTTCTCTTGCACAAGTTATATGCAGATGATGTGTGCATTTGTTTGCATGTAGGAGAGCTCATTTTGCACAGAATGTAATCATTGTCATGCACAGGTTGGATGAGGTCCTCATCTAAGATTTCATGTGACAAAAATCCATTCTTGTACCTCCCAATCATGCCTGGATTTGACACAGAAACAAAAAATAATTCAACTGTTGTCATTGCCTCTAGGTACACATCAATCTAGGAATAAAAATGCAACAACAAATTCTTACCTTTAAGGATTGATATGGGAAATAACAAAGAGAAAAAGAGAAAAAGAGAGGGGATGGGAGAGAAGGGAAGAGTGAAAAATAACAAAGGAAGATAATAGAGGTCAGGAATGTACATGAGGACCATCACACACACCAATACAAATGGAAAGGTTAAAAAATTGAGCTATAAATTATAGCTTATTGTATATTCCTTAAACTCATATATCTATCAATAATTAATATAATTTTGCATATCAAAGTATAATACTATTATTAACAAATTTAATAAGTAAAGTGATAAGCTAGTTGTTCGAATATTTATTTATTTTTACTTCACTCTTTAATATATAAATTAATATAAATAAACTCAATTCATGAATATAATTATTAATATATATATATATATATATATATAAGACAAAGTGCTAAAACTAAATAAAATAAATAATTTTTCTAGAATTTTACTTTTATTAGATGCTGAAAATGTGATTTTGACTAAATGAAATAAATTTAGTGGCAAACAATTTTACATAACATTGGATGAGTGAGAGGTTGACGTATTTGTAGTATAGGATTCAAAACTCTCCTCTGCCAACTATTTCTTAAGAATTTAAGAAGTAAAAATTTGTTAAGATTGGAAGGTATAAAAAATTGTTCAAGTCAAGATTCAATCCACTTTGATGATTTTTCTAATTCAAAACTAACTAATGAATCTTTCGAACCTTAGTCAGACCGGTTTGAGTAAAAATTTTACAACATAGTTTGAGACCTATACCTAATCATTTTTCCATTTGTGCATATTTATGTGATTGGATTTCTATTTATATCTCTCTTAAAAAATGTAATCATGTCATAATGTATTGGGCCAATTATTAGTTCATTTAGGGCCTAGAAAACAAAAAAAAAATAAATAAATAAAGATGATAATCCCAACTTGGACTTAATCACATGAGAAGCTAAGCCACAAGGAGTGGGGTAAGCAATGAAACAACAATGTTATTGAGTTGAAACTCACATCCATATTTATTCTTATAAACTAAACATATATATATATATATATATATATATATATATATATATATATATATATATATATATATGAGAAAAATTAGGGTGAGATCAAAGAAATGGATTCTCACTCGAATCTTTCATCTTGGTGCAATAGTCGAGATCACAACATACACATGGCCTGATTTCAAAGATTCATAAAAAGTGGATGGGTTCACTGATCTTCTTCCAAACCCTATCTCTCCTCATATTTTTCTCTTCTCCCTCTCCTATCTTCTCACTTGAAGATGCTTAGTTCAGGTGGTAGCAATTCCTCACGCCAAGCTTTAGGGACTACGCGTGGTAGCCTTCGATGATCCTTCGTTCTGTGATCATTGAGGACACAACCACAAAATCGAGCTCCCTCCCTTCTTCCTGATCTCAAACGCCAGGCAAAAGGTTAGAATGGCCCTCCAATGGAGCTTCCTCCCTTGTCCCTCTGTTGATTAATTTCTTAACTATTCAGTAAGAATGTGCTTCGAATGCTTTATAATTTTTCTTTCACGCTAAGATTGCTATAATGTGCTAATCTTTTTTTTTTCATGCTAAGATTTCTGTAATGTGTTGTGATGTTCTTTATAATCTTTTTTCAACACTAAGATTCTTTACTATAATGTGATGTAATATAGTTCTTTTTTTCCATGTAAAGATTCTAAACTGTAATGGAAGATTTTTTTTTCATGCTCTACAATTTCTTTGCTGTAATGGGAAAATATTTTTTAATCATACTGTTGGCTAGATGTTCATTTCTCTTCTATTTCCACAGAAGTGACATGTTATAGGGTGCCATATAGAAGGGCATTGTTGCTACTTCATCTCGTTAATAATGAACATGAACTTCTAGGGGTTTTTTCGTTATAGTTTTGCTATAAATTTAGAATCGTACATTTGGTCCATGCATTAATTCCCATGATTTTTTTTCATGCCAAGATTCTTTATTGTAATATGCTGTCATGTAGTTCTTTTTTTCATGCAAAGATTCTAAATTATAATATTTTAATCCTGAAACCTTTTATGTTTTATCTTACCATTCTTGCGTGTAAGGGATGATTTTCTCCCTTCCTCCCTACTGTAATGGAAGATTATTATGTTTCAAGCTCATCACAAAATTTCCAATGACATCGAACATGAACAATGATATGGGTACAATTCCATCCAAATGCCAGGACAACTTTATTGACAAAATTAGATCAAACTACGTCGAGCGGCGAGATTGCAGCCGAGAGCGCTCGAGATTGCCTTTCCTTCCGCAGGGCATCGAGTGATGGTGTTGATAGGGCAGATCGACGTCGAGAGATTGTGTCTCTAGGGACCATGTGGGAGATGGGGTATTGCTAGCAAGGTAGTGAAGATTAGGATCTTACATAAGATTAGAATAAGATTGAAGCATCGTAAGATTGGATCGAGAATCGTAAAATCCTACCTATTAATAAAATATATTTTTTAAAAATAAAAAAAATATATTTTATTTATTTGTCATATTTAAATCATAAATTGCATCTTACTTAGTCATACTTTTATTGATTCTTAAGCAAAATTACGTCTAAACATATTAAAAATAAAAAATATTAAACTTCATATAAATAAATTATTATTACCATATATAGTTTTATTAATATTTAAATGATTTAATTAATCTATGAGTTAATATAAGATCAGATAAGATCGTAAGATCGCGTGACCAAAATTAACATCGAATTAAGAATTTCCACATAAGATCTTGAAGATATGATCGAGGTCGGTTAGGGGTAGTAATATCATAAAAATCATAAGATTTAAATTGAGATCTTGATAACCTTGATTTCTAGGGCACTAGATGGTGTTGAACCGGTGTTTTTTTTTCAAATGGCTACTTCAATCTGAAAGATTTATAATGGCCAAGATTGAAAGAGAGATGATCTCGACCATTGAACCAAATGGCCAGGATTGAAAGATTTAAGGGTGAGATTGATTTCTTTGATGTCACCTTAAATTTCGTCTCTCTCTACATATATATAAAATATAATCTTCTAAATAAATTTTAACTACTTCACATTCCAATTTTTTCAACCCCAAATGTTAATTAATATAACTTTTCACATTTAACTTTATAAACTAAACATATAAATACATAAATAAAGGATATAAGAATCTAAATAAAAGTATTATTTAACTTTCATTTCGTTCCTTTCTAATTAGTCATGCCATCCAAATAAAATTAATTGTTCACCTTCATTCTCTTCCATTTTCTTCTCCTCTTTTGTTTCCCCCTTTTTTTACCTTTCCTTTAAGTGACTCTTCAGCCAAAAAAAAATTATAATGAGGACTATGAGTTTTTGTGTTTGTTGAGAGCCGATTTATAGCCTATGATATTTCGAGTTTCCTAGTATGTAATTTTCTTTTCTCAAATTCTTCCTTTGTTCTCCTCTATATAAGAGACCTTGGGGTTTCTTTTATCAATGAGAAATAATACCCTTGTTCTTCACATGGTATCAATGTAGTGATTTTTGTGCCTGAATTGAGAAATCCTAACCATTGCACACAAAAAAAAACCCTAGCCGTCGTCTCCTTCATGCTATAGAAGATGCATAAGATCCACTCTCTTCACATCATTTCTGTCCTTCTCGTTGCCAACTCCAATGAGGAGGCTATTGCATCCTAGGCATTCCTATTGTATAAGGATCCATTGGCTGCCTACAATCCTCTGAAAGGCTTGCTTCCTCCATTTGATATGGCAGATAAAATTAATATGGTACGACTATTCAAGGAGAGATCAAACACTTAAGCCTATCAAGATGAATGGAATCAATTTTGAGTTGTCCTCCATGGAGTTCATGAGTCCTATGGAGTTCATGATAAGGAGCATATTCTAATGGAGTTCAAACCGACAATTAAAACCATGACATATGCTTCTTAAAAAAAGGGCAATGCCTTTGCCAAAGTTAGCTAACAGGGCATTATATTTGGAGATAACAAATGAAATCCTACATAAACCCATAGTCAAGGCTATGTAGGATTCTCTTGCTGTGACATACTCGCAAGCAAAAAACAAGATGAAGATTCTTCACTTGTAGATATCCATCAGACTAGACAAAGTGGGCATCCTTTCCACATTATTACACCTCTCTGTATGCAATATTTGAGAAGCTTCGCAGTTATTTTCAATCTATGAATGTGAAGATATATAGGCATATAGGGATATGTGATGCAGATTTAGATATATTAGCAAGCACATTAATTGTTCAAGTAATAAAGTAGTGAATATAGACATCATTTCCATGAGGACATGTAATAGTTGTTAATTTATTCTACTTGTTAAAGAAATAAATGTGGATTTTTGAATTAAATAATAGAAAAATAAAAGATTAAAGAATAAATTAATCAAGGATCACCGGATTTAAAAGTATAGATTTGATGGCTAGGATTACACTACTATCATATATGAGTACTTAAGCATGAAATTCATATGATTAATCAATAAAGTAAAATTCTCGAATTAAATTATCCAATATTTTAGACTTTAATTCCTATGTTGAGAACAATAAAAATAAATTAATCATGTGTTTTTAATCTAACTTATTACTTCTAAAGATGCATTCTACTAGAATTCTAAATTAAGAGTTTTTTCAAATCACCTTAATTACTACACAATTGGGTCTCTTTTGATTCCCCAATTATGACAAACAAGATATAATAATTTTGAGCAATTCAAATGAATCTAACTTCTTTTCATATAATACATGGATTCATAATCATTAAATCACATTAATGAAGTTAAAACATTCTAACATGCTATTAATTAATCAAACTAAAGAAACAATAATCGCAGACATGAGTAGGGTTCAATCAAGATAACCCTAAAAGAAAAGTACTCCATAGGTCTAAAGTACAAGATAATTTTAATATAATTGTTTTAGAAAAATGGAAAAAAGCCTAAGAACAAGGATAACTACAAAATCTGTCCTCCTCTCATGAGTTTCCGACAAGGTTTTGTTATAGAGCCCTCGGATCTTCTTCACAAAAGCCTTCAACACTTTTTCTATAGAACTGATTTTTTAAGTCCATTTGGTCCTCCTATAAATTTTCACCTATATATGAGTAACAACCTTGATTTCCAACCAAAAAGTAGATAAAAATTATCCTATAATCGTCCGCTAGACCCACCATCATGATCGTGCCTTGGGTTGTCATGACCATGTTAGAAAAATGATTTGGGGCACTGATTTCTTTTTACTGGCACGATCATGAATAAGTGCTGGCATGTTCGTGATAGAACCTTCAATTTTTTTTGGTCAAGCATTATCGTTCTGTCATGTGCGTGATGAGGTTGTGACACAACCATGACTAAATATAATTTTTCCTAGCTTTGCCCTTCTTTCTATCACGATCATGCCCAAGAAATGTCATGACTGTGACTTCATTTTGAGGTTTATTTTCAAGCTTTCTTGCCTAATTCCTACCATTTTTGTTTCTTTCTATAAATAATTTCTAAGCTTAGGTAGCAATCAAATCAAACAAAATTATCTCAGAATAAATCACACAACTCCTTTAAACACAATATTTTCCTAAATGCTACTTAAATGTCCTAAATTAATGCATGACTTTTTATGCATCAACATGTTAATGTTAGGAGTCTTTTCCTCTCAGACTCTATCCAATTTATGAGTCCGTGAGAAATCAATTATTGACCAATGCAAAAATTTCATCTATTGAGGAGTGTTTCAATCGTCCCAACCAAATAGATGTTCTTGCTACTCATAGTTTGAAGACTTCCTCAGTCATTCCATTTAATGTTGATCAAACTCATGGCACTAGTAGAGGTCGTGGTGGTGGTGGTGACGTGCAAGTTGATCACAATTCAACTATTGCAGTACGTTAGGACACACAGAAGAAACTTGTTGGCAGAAGTATGAGCGACTTACCTCTACCAACAATGTGGCTAATGATTCCATTTAATCCACACCTCATCATCCTAAGACATCAAATACGCGAACCTTATCTCACAATTGAAGCATCTGATATTTGGTTCTTCATCGTTAATTCCTATTCAGGTACTCCTTTTGCTTGTACCATAAGATCATTTGATGGATCCATAGGGTGGATTAATTGTCAATTTAGGCTCTTCCTGATCATCTTTGTAGAGCTAACAACTTACATCCATTAGTAATGTAGCTCTAGGGAGAACTGTTACTCTGGGAGATAGGATTCACACTTGGATTAGTGTACTTAGACAGATTCAACTCATTTCTTCTATGCAGTTGAAGGAGCTACATGTTCCTACCTTTTTATTATCCATCAGTCAAATTTGCAAAAAACTAAAATATCATGATATTTTTTATGCTCTATTTTGTGTTTCAGGATATATTGATGAGCAAAATGATTAGATGGTAGTATAGATTGACATCGAAGTACATGCACAAAGCCAAAAATACTAAGATAGGTTAGAAAAAACTTGTGAGAGGACATTCAACATTCAAATTACTAAAATATGTTAATATTAAATGATTGGATGGAAATATTATCAATGATTACGATTCATTAATAAACATTCAAACTTATAAGTTTAATAATTTATTTTCCAATTAGGGGAATCATAAATAATATAAAGAAATCAGAATGACTGTTCTTGATTGGCTACAAGAGATAATGTACTATATGACTGACTATCATTTTCATATATTATTTATAGTGAGCACTGGACCCCACAAAGATGGAGAGATCCCTGTTAATAAAAAATTATTTTATACTATGTACATCTGGACTTAAATAGGTATAAACAAAGAATTTATTGAGGACTGGTGCATGAGATGCAATTACCATTTTATCTTACAGTACTTCCTAATACATGAATTCAATATTTTACTGAAATTTTATGTTTATTTTTTTGTTAATATATTCCATTTGGATGCTCTTCTTTCTTGCCAATACAAGAATTAGTTTCAATTGTTTTCACAACTGTCTTTTTTTCCTTGTTTTGACAATTTGAAGCTTTGAAGTCAGTAAATATTGTGCTAGGAATCTTCCATATGAGATTGTTTCATGGCACTTAAATGTTGACATTTGTAGTAGGAATGATAATATTCCCTGACCCCCATGGGGCCCTATGGGGAATCCCTGATCGGGGCCCCGAATTCGGAAAACTTTTTCTCCACGGGGTCGAAGATGGGGGAAAACTCGAACCTTCTTTCAGGGATCAGGGCGGGGCAATTCCAACCATTCATCCTATCCTATATACAACACAAACCTAAATCTATTTTTCCCTCCTGACGACTGATCTCTTTTTCTTCTTCCTCCATTTTCCTAACCATGGCCGATTTTTCTTCCACCATGATGGGCGATCAAACACCAATCTTCTTGGGGCCTCGGTCGACGAGTGCGGCGCTTGCTGGAGGAGGGCAGCAGCGGCGCACATGGAGGAGGGTGGCGGCGGTGCTCGCTAGAAGAGGGTGATGGCGGCTTCAACCTCCATGACTACCAAGCGAACTTCCACGTTCGTCCCCAGCGAGGAGGGGGCAGTTCTTGTGATGTGGCCAGATGCACGATGGCCGGACATAGGACGAGGAGGGCGCTCATGATGACATCCGACTGGACGCGGCCTCCACGACCTCCAATCTCCACCTTTGTGTGGCGCTCTGTGCTTGCGACAGCGGCCTGCCAGACGCGGACGCTTCTGCCTCCACGAAGGGCAGCGGTACTCATTTTGGCGGAGGGCGACCAATGACGTCTCCTTCTCAGTGGCCGATCAGGATGATGTGGTCAGATCTCTAGGAGCAGGACCTCGGGCAGTCAGAGCTAGTGTGCGGAGGGCAGCGTAGTGGTCGGCGGACGACGATGAAGGGACGATGATGAGAGAGATTTGTGTTTTTTAGTGTCACTCAATTTTTTTCTATTTTTATTTAACATGAAAATTTTTATTCTTAACATCCTAAAGTTGTAGACAGTAGATATGTAATTGGAATATATTTCTGACTATGTATAAATAATATACAAATATTGAATATTTTCTATTTTTATGTTTTTTAGTAAAAAAATTAAGGAATCGGGTCCTCGGGGGATTCGGGGCCGCAGGAATCGGGATGGGGGATAAAATCTTCCCCCATCGAGGATTCGGGATGGGGTCGGGGGTTGGTGATCGGGGTGGGGGCGAGGGGAGTGTCCCCCGCCCCGAATGGGGTCGGGTGCCATTCCTAATTTGTAGTATTATTCCTACATTGCTACCTTTGTTTCAAGCGCTTTACAATGAAGTGCCATATTACCAAATATGTTATATGTAAATGTTTTCAGAGTATATTGTAATTTGATCTGCTACACGTATTTCAGTCCAAATTATACTTGGTCTTTCTAATGAGTATAGACTATACATAAAAGATGAATTCATAGGATGCTATTAATAATCTTTCTTCATGTAACTATTACAAAATTGAGAGGATAAGTAAATACACTTAATCCATAACATGCTTAAGAATTTGCAAATTCTTATCATGCAAAAATGAAAAAAAAAAACAATATAGGCTGCACTCTACTACATTGATCATAGTTAGCACAATTGCATGGACAAGACGTAAATATTTAAGGGAACAATTTAGGCTTAAATTCTTCGGCTATCATAGGCAAGATGCCATACTAGCCGTGCGAGATGCCATACTAGCTATGCATGTTCATGAATCCTTAAAAAGAGATAAGGCATTCTTAAAAGATTGTAAGCTACCAATCATCTTTATGTTCTGTTGTAATTGTGGAACCATCAGTATGGAACCCACATGCATCACCATCATTTCCGACATCAAATACCTATGATTTTTACATTTTGACATGGGCAACAAATCTTTTCCCCATCCATAAATCGAGATTGAGAACATGCAAAATAACAAAAATTTCTAAACCATCAATAAATTGCCTATTAATCAATCCCTGTGAATTTCTTCTACAATACATCCACATCCTATTTGATGTACTCATTTTTCCTACAAAGTAAACTAACCAAAAGTTAACATAAACCAATGATGAATTGCCTATTAATCAAAGTTAGCTATAGGCAATATGACACACGAATTTTTTACTTATTTATTCTTACTGATATAATCAAGATATGAGAAAAAGGTTGGTCCTCATGTACTATCAGTTTGGAAGGAATCCTAAATGCCTTAACCTTAGTAGAGAAACAAATGTGACATATGTCTAAAGTATAAGAAATCCAATATATATATATATATGGTGAAATGAAATCATAAAGTAAAGACCATAATTTTCTAAATAAAAATAATGAAAAGTTAATGCATCACAAAAGAAATATTATAATTGTCCCTCAAAAAACAAAACAAAATAAAAAAAATGCTTTTTTAGCTCGATTACATGAAATATCTTGTCTAAGAAGATGACGAAAAGTCAAACATAAAATAATACTATAATAATAGGAGATACCTCCAAAATTTTAATTGAAGTAATAATTCCTCATGATTTAATCTTGAGTTTTTTTTATAGAACAAAACATGTTGATCTTTTTCTTAAGGAAATGAGTAGTTAATAATGTTAAGCTCTAGTACTATCACATATTGAACATAACTAATTAAGTATGCAGGTCATTTTCCACAAAAGACTATATGCACAACTAACCATAAGTGCTCTTTTACTCCAGCACTCTCCATGGGAAGGTACCTAGGTCTCCCCATACTGCACGGGCGTGTATGACGCGAACATTTCCAACATGTAGTAAATAGAGTCCAATCTAGGAAAGCAAGTTGTGCGGCATCGACTCTCTCTTTCACGGGAAGAACAACACTCACATGTTCAGCATTACAAGCCATTCCATCACATGTCATGCAACCAATGAGGTTCCTACAATCAATTTGTAATGACATTGACAAATGGTTCATGCTATCATTTGGGGTCATTAGACCGAACAAAAGAAAATGCATGCAAATTCATGCAGTGGCATGGAAGGTGGTCACACAACCATGAAGGAATGGTGGGTTGGGTCTAAGGGATACCTATACTTTCAATACGACTTTTCTCACTAAGCTTGGTTGGGGAATCCTCTCCAAGCAAACTGAACTATGGGTGCAAGTTCTTAAGGATGAATATGGACAACGTTTCAATCCGAGCATTACTCAAGTTCTTATGGCATGTTGGAGATTTTTCATGTGGATAAATAGAAAGATCTTTGAAGTCAATATCTCAAATCTCTACAACCAAGAGGAAATTATAAAGAGTGAAGTAGGGGAGGGGCAACTTGATTACCCCACCAAGTGGAACCCACTGCCAAAGGGTTGGAAAAGGATAAACACAGATGGGGCAGCAGTGGGTTTAGGCATAAGATCAAGTCCGAGTGGTCTTCTCCATGATGGTACAGTTACAATGGCTATTAGGGTTCATGCAAAGGCTTGAAGTTGTCACTGCAATTGAAGCAGAAATATGTGGAGACTTGATGGACCTCCAATAGGTAAGGCAACATGGATTTAAATATATGGAATTGGAATTGAATTGTAAAGAAGCAATAGATTTTTAATAAATAGGGAAAAGCCAGAAAGACATCTTTCTTGCATGCTCTCTCATGGTTGGGAACTTTTGAGGCGCAATTGGCAGGTGGCCATCATCTACAGAGAGAGCTCTTGCACACCTTCTCTAGCTGACCAACCTAGTTTAAGAGTGTTGGATACTCCACCTATCTTCTTGGGACCATATCTCATGGGAGATCTTCTAGGGACTCATACCCCAGATTTCTTCTTCTATTTATTTACTACTTTTTGTAGCAAGAGGATAATTTCCTCTCTTAAGCAATAAAAAATTGTTGATCAAGGAAAAAAGTTCACTATCTAATTAATAACCAAGAGTAAACTCATTTACCCACTAAGGATCAATTAACCAATGAGATAAACACTTTTCCATTCCCATTTCTTATTGCCACATTCAAAATATAAAATGGTCTAATGATTGGTTTTTCTACTCCAAAAGAAAGCAATTGAAGCTTATCAGTGGGGAAAGAAAGAAGGGAAGCTATCATTACAGATTTTAAAATCATTTTGTCAAGCTGTGTCAAAGTAAATCATTCCATTTTCCAAATAAGTGTAGGTTTTCCTTTCCACATACTTGAAGTATATCATTTTCATTATGATGGCATATATAATTTTCAGGGCATGGGAGTAGTTAACATAGCAACAACACAAATATTTATAAACAATTTTAACTTAAACATAAGTATCTAAGAAGCCATCAAGAAAAAGCATGAAACCATTAATCACTAGTTTGAAAAAAAAGAAGAGAACAAAATAAATGTTTATAACTAAAGAAAATAACTAACTTGACAACAGAGACCACCTATAACAACTTGGAGGCACCCAAAATAACTTCATTGTTGACAATGACTATCGTAGAAGGAGAGTCAATGAGCATTGACGTTCTTCTCACAAGGAGCCTCAAGGCATTTGAAGATCTACAAGGTCCCATGTAGAACCATTAGGATGATGAATTTATGAAACAATGAAAAAAAAATGGCAACAAGGAAGAGCATGAAAAGAGAACTCTTGATAGAGTACCACCAAACCAATGTTTGATTTGCAGGAAAGGACCACTGGTATGAATAGGCACAAAATAAGGAATAAGCTAGGGCGTTTTGTTCTTGGGCAGGCTGCAAAAAAAAGAGGTAGGATTAAGTGGGGAAATAATAGGGAAGTTTCAAAAAAAAAAAGTCAAGTGAATACATGTGAATTATATTATTATTAAAAAGGAAATAAATATCACAAATAATTGTGGTATAAACAAATGGTCGCAATATTTTTAAAATATAAGCAAATAAAACATGGTTGCAAATTGGTCACACTTTTATTTTTTATTTTTTCACCAAGAAGTAACACATTAATAATTAAATTGCGATCAATGAGAGAAAATGATGAAAGTGATCACAATATTTCTAAAATAAATTTAGCAAAAAAAAATGAAATTATTTGGAGATCAAATGATTACAAAACAACCATAATATTACAACAACGATTTTGTGGTCGCAAATGATGGTCACAAATTGAGGATCTTTTTGTTGTGCTAATTACACTATATGTCCATTCAATTCAATAACAATTATCTAACAATCAATAAAATGGTGGCCCATAGCTTTCAATTTTTTTCTTTTTGTTCTTTTCAATTTTACATACAATAATAAATTAAACAACCCTTATCCATAACTAATTTCTCATTGATTGCCATATTTTAAGTCACAATTCTCAATTAATCAATTAAAAAATAAAAAAATTTGTGATAGATTAATGTCATAATATTCAATTATAATAATAAATCAATTATAAAAAATGAATTACAATACTGATATGATTAGGAACAATAAATATAATAATAATTTTAATTAATTATAATTAAGTATATTACATTCTCCACACTCGAAACTCGACCTACATTGGGAAAAACTTGGGTTGTGTTCTCTATTGTCCAATTCCTTCTCGATCGACAGGAATCAAGTTGAATGGGCTCAGTTTCCATCTTTCCAAATTCCAACCTCATAACCTAGGTTGGATTTGCATATCAATGTGTGCAATTGTAACGTCTACAATTTTCATAAGGCAATTAAGAGAATAAATTGGGATTTAATGCCATTAATAGAGAATTCAAATCGAATTAAAAAAAAGGAAAGAAAATGGATGGCAACAGCCGGCCGGGGGAGGAAATTCCTCACCTGATCGTGCTCGGAATACGACTGGCCGGCCGACCCTATAAAGAGGGCGAAGGGGAGCGCCCTGCGACCCCTTCGACGCCCTAGCCAACTTCCACCACTTTCCCTTCTTCTTCCTTCGAATCGGCGAACGATGCACTCACGTCCGAACGGCGGAACGAAGCAGAGCACACACGCACGTAAGCCAAACGATGATTTTCGACACGCAGTGACCTTCCTCAACGTGCGCAAGGGTTCGGCGAACTCTTCCCTGTCGATCCAGAGGCGATCGTCGACGACCGGACGGAGAACAACGACCGGCAAAATAGAAAATCGACGAACAGAGGTACTCTCGCGTTTAAATCCCATAGACGACGAACTAAGGATTATTTGATGCATAAAGTTGATCCATTATAATCCTGAAGTAGTTAGTAACATTTTTTATATTGTGATCATCGCCGTTGGACGGCCGGAGGACCCCTGGAAACGGAGAAGAAGTTCGGCAGCTCTATTTTATCGCAGGGACCGGTCGACCGATATCTGGAACGGTCGACCGGTTCATGCACAAAACTCTCACGAGTTCGTATTAATCGGTTGACCGGCCTCACCATGGCGGTCGACCGATCTATTTGTCAACGGACAGATCTGACTTCATGATCGGTCGACCGGACATTCGATCGGTCGACCGATCTAACACGCAGAGCGTGTTCTCATGATTCTACCACCGGTCGACCGATCACTGGAACGGTCGACCGATCTTACGCACAGTGCGCAATTTGGTAAACCTTGCAACTGGTCGACCGATCTGCAGAACGGTCGACCGATCCAATTAAGTAACCTATCGACCGGCTCACATGTGCGGTCGACCGATCCAATTAAGTAACCGATCGACCGGCTCACATGTGCGGTCGACCGATACCCCAATACCCGAAGGTCGATCGATCCACAAACACCGGTTGACCGATATTCTCGAACGGTCAACCGGTCCCACAGTGGATGATCGACCGGTTCAAGTCCACAGATCGGCTCGGCCGAACTCAGAGGAACGATCGACCAGTCCAGAAACGGTCGACCGATTCAGACAGCGAATCGATTCTAATTTTAAATCATAAATATGAGATTATAATCAGTTCACCTGTATGGGTTGAGTCCTATTGTACAGAGATTATCGCTCTGTTGGGTACTAAATCATAGATTTCATGATGACTGAAGATAATTAAAGTAAAGACAAAGACATGTGATTGCTATGTGCCGCCTCCAAAGTTTAAAGCAAAGATCAGAGTTAAAGCAAAGGAGGGATAGGTAGTTAGCTGAGGACACAGCGAAGCTACTGTCTTCAATGACTACTATTCCTAAAATTTCAGATCTTCTCCCACCTGTATTTCAAATGAAAGGTGATGCAATGGTCACACTCATTCCCCGAAAGATTATTATATTGTGCCAGAGGGACATGTAGCTAGCTGAGGAGACAGTGAACCTATAGGTTTTTTAATTGACCACTGTTCCTGGATTGTAGGATTTCTTTCACCTACCTTCCGAACTGGGTGAGGTATTAACACCCACCCCTTTTCCCTTTATGGACTTACTGGTTTCAGAGATTCAGAGAGGCATCTCTGGCATCCCAACCTAATAAAGTCGAGCTTGCATAGGATAACTAACTTTAAGGATATTATAGTAATGTAAAAGACGTAGTGCAACTCACAGTAAAGCAATGTAATGTAAAGCAGAGTATTGTAAAGTAAAGCAATGTAAAGCAGAGTACTGTAAAGTAAAACATAGAGTACGATAAAGTAAAGTACAGTAAAGCATGAACATGGTATAGTAAAGATTATGTAGAGTAAAGACAAAGAATAGTTATAGTAAAGAATGAAGCATAGACTTTGATATTGTCAGATATTGATACATTGATTTCATGATTATCATTGATCCTTATTTCACCGTCTATTTTGCTATTGTATTGGGCTTTTTGCTCATGAGTATTCGATTCCCCTGCAATGGGATTTTGCAGGTGAGAATGCTAACTGATGAGGTGTTGGAGGGCATAGAGCTTGGAGATTACAGCACATGACTACTTTATCATCAAGTTTACTTCAGTTGAATTCAGTGTTATGATTCCCATGTTATTCATAGACATCATGCTATTCCGCTTATTGAATTTCCTACCGCTTATTGAACTCCTTGAGATTTATGATCTCTTATCATCTTGTTATCACATGTATGGGTGAACTATGCCTTTGATATTTTGACTATCGGACTTTCGCATTAAAGTCCTTTCTTATAATATTTCGACTATTGAACTTTCGCATTAAAGTCCTTTATTATAATTATTAATATATTGGTGCCAAGGTCAAGGTCAATAGTGCAGTATATATGTAGCGCTCCCGGGGTCAAGCAGACTGCCTACGTAGCTGGAGAGGCGATTTTGGGGGCATTACAATTTGGTATCAGAGCCTAAAGTTCTTGGCTCCCTCATTGATCATAGTACAGTAGATGTGCATGCATAGTATCTATTGTTCATATTGTTACACATTTCAAAGTAAAGTCATGTGCAAGCTTCTCAAGCATCTATGACTCCACTTCTCAAGTAAGTAATAAGTACATTCTTGTATGAATTATACTTATGTTATTGAGTTAACTTGTTTTATAGATGCCTCCAAGTCGCATGATAACCAGAGTTGTATGTAGAGGTAGGAGAGCTATTCGTATAGTTGGGGCACGTGCACGCCCACTAGATCCTCCTATTCCGGAAGTAGAACAAGCACCAGGACATGAAGATAGGCATGTAATCCCACCACAACTTGCTTCAGAAGAACAGGAGCAGTCGGATCTAGAGAGCGTGGGAAGTAATGATCCAGAGTTACCCTCTCCACGCGACTTCCTACCCAGGGAGACACACGAAGAAATAAATCGAAGGTGGCACATGCAGACGATAGGAGGACGCCTCAACAATCCTATTTGCCTATCTTCTTATGGGGAAGAAGAAACCCCTGAGCCAAGAAGAGAAGTTCAAAGTCGGGAAACCAGTCCGATAAGTTAGTTTGATCCAGAACCATACTACAGTTTGTGCGATCAAGATGGACATTTTAAAGACGAATGTCTGAATCCTCCAAAACATGAGAAGAAACCCGGGAATGAACCTGGGGAACCTTCTCGATGTAGCGATTAGTGCTTAATGCTTCTTAATGTGAAGGCCTTAGTGTGCCTTAGACAGATATTTATCGTTTTGCTTTGACTAACCATACAATGATATTAACCTTTGTTTTAGCAGATATTGAGCCGTAAGGTCTCAATTTTTATCTAAGATTTTTATTTTGGTTAAAGATCTTTGATTATATGTTTTTATCAAATATTGCCATGGTCTTTTTATAGATGTCTTTTCAAAGAAGAGTATCAACATCCACTAGCGAGATCGAAATGTATCATGAAGGGGAGACCCATTTTGTTCCTCCACCTCCAACGTATCCGCCTCCACCTTCCCCTCCCTTACCTGAATCATCAGCACAACAAGAACGCCAAGCTCCCATCACGTGCACCGTACAAGATTTTTGGAGGTCAAAACCTCCGACGTTCAATGGAGAGGGAGGCATAGAAGTAGCTGAACAGTGGATAAAGACTCTGGAAGAGAAGTTTGATATCCTCGACGTCCCAGAGAACAAGAAAGTATTATTCGCTGGAGAGACTCTCTAGAAGGATGCAAAAACGTGGTGGAAGGCAAAGAAGGCCACTAGTTTTTCGGAAGTCAGAACTGTTGCATGGGGGGGCTTCCGCCAAGCATTCGAGACGCGCTACTTCCCTACCTTCAAAAGGGATCTGAAGCAGAAGGAGTTTCTGCACCTAGAGCAAGGGACCATGATAATGGACCAGTATGTGACCAAATTCGTCCGGTTAAAGAAATATTCAAATTTGATTATGGACGAATTGGCTCTAACAAAGCATTTTGTGGATGGATTGAGCCCCACACTGAGGTCCCAAATCAGGCTAGGGAATTGCAAAACCCTGGATAAAGCAGTCAGTCTAGCAACCATGACCGAGAAAGACCATCAGGACCTTCTGAAGGAAAAGAGGGCCCAACAGAATGTAGGGCAGAGTTCCCATCAGCAACAATAGTTTCGTGGGAACAATCGGCAACACCAACGATGAGATAACCGATACCGCCCATACCCAACGCCTCAATAGAATCACAGTCCACAACAACAATCCTACCGTCCTCCACAACAAGCTCCTCCCCCACAGCAACAACAACCACAACAACAACAGCAACAGCAGCGATCTCCTCAGCAGGCGCCAAGGCGCCAGCTCAGCAACAGAGGCAACAGCCTCCCAGAGCCCCTCAAGCACCACCCGCACAAGGTGAGCGGGTTTTATGCAACACATGTGGCAGAACCCACACTTGGAAATGCCGCATGAAGTCTGGAGCTTGCTATTATTGCGGTGGAATGGGCCACATCGCAGTACTATCCGAGATGTGGACAACATCAGTTGGTACAAGGAAGACTCTTCAATTTAGAAGAGGATGCTCCACAGAATGACACTGAGGTCATTCGAGGTACGTTATTCATAGCTGAATTACCTACTAAAGTATTTTTTGATTCCGGTGCCTCCCATTCATTCATATCTGAAGAATGTGCCAAAACATTAGGGTTAAATGCAATGAACTTAGAGCATAAGATGAATATATTGACCCCACAAGGAACCCTGATTACCATAAAATTTCTCCCTAATGTACCCATAGAAATAGAGAAAAAGAATCATCTTGCAAATCTTATCATTATCCCGATGAGAGATTATGATATCATTTTGGGCATGGATTGGCTAACCTCTCATGATGCTTCTATCTTGTGCAAACAAAAGAAGGTAATTATAGGTACACAGAGTACAGATAAAGTTATAGTCAGAGGCATTGCACAGAAAGAGTCAAAGATCATAGTGTCTGCCATGAAGGCACATAAATTACTTCAAAAGGGATGCAGAGGTTATCTAGCGAGTGTGACTAAAATAGAGGAATCAAAGAAGATCCCTCAAGACATAGAAGTTGTGAGAGATTTTCCTGATGTATTCCCTAATGACATGAGTGGTCTATCGCCCAGTAGGGAGATAGACTTCCATATTGATGTGGCACCCGGTACAGCACCAATATCCAAAGCTCCACACCGCATGGCCCCAGCAGAGATGAAGGAATTGAAGGACCAGATTCAAGAGTTACTGGATAAAGGTTTCATCAGGCCTAGTGTCTCACCATGGGGTGCACCAGTCCTCTTTGTCAAAAATAAGGACGGATCATTAAGACTTTGTATCGACTACAGAATGTTGAACAAAGTCACAATAAAGAACAAGTACCCGCTACCTCGCATCGACGACTTATTTGATCAATTATCTAAAGCAAAGGTGTTCTCCAAAATTGATTTGAGGAGCGGATATCATCAGTTAAGGGTAGTAGAGGAAGACATTTCAAAAATAGCATTTCGATCAAGATATGGGCATTATGAGTTCTTAGTAATGCCGTTTGGGTTAACCCCCGGCAACATTCATGGACCTCATGAATCGAACTTTTCAAGAACACTTAGATAAGTTCGTAATTGTCTTCGTTGATGACATTCTCATTTACTCGCCAAGCGTAGAGCAGCATCGAGAACATCTAAGGATAGTGTTGGAAACTTTGCGAGCGAAGAAGTTGTACGCAAAGTTTTCCAAATGCAAATTCTGGCTAAAGCAGATGATGTTTCTTGGCCACATCGTCTCTAAAGATGGAATTACAGTAGATCCGACAAAAGTGAAAGTAGTGTCCAATTGGACTCAGCCAAAAAATGTCTCCGAGATAAGGAGCTTCCTTGGTCTAGCAGGATATTATAGACGCTTCATTAAAGATTTCTCCAGAATTGCGTTACCACTGACCAAACTTACAAGAAAAGGAGAAAAATTTATTTGGTCATCCAAATGTGAAGAAAGTTTCCAAGAATTAAAGAAACGGCTAACTTCAGCACCAATCCTGACGTTACCATCCGACAATGGTGGTTACGTAGTTTATAGTGATGCTAGCGGCACAGGATTGGGGTGTGTACTGTTGCAACATGGGAAAGTAGTGGCATATGCATCCAGACAGTTGAAGAAGCATGAGGTCAATTATCTAACGCATGACTTCGAGTTGGCAGCAGTAGTGTTCGCCCTCAAGCTTTGGCGCCATTACCTGTATGGAGAAGAATTTGTGGTTTATACTGATCACAAGAGCTTAAAGTATGTCTTCACACAGAAGGATTCAAACATGCGCCAAAGACGATGGATGGAGTTCTTAAAGGACTATGAGTTCTCTATCAACTACCATCTAGGTAAAGTAAACTCAGTGGCAAATGCACTTAGTCGAAAGTGGGAAGGATCTGTTGCCTTCATGCGCCTTCGACGATTTGAAATGATGGAGGAACTGTTCAAGTGGACACCAAGAGTACGGCATGACAGATCATTAATGATAATGCAGCGTATAGTACCAGACATGATCGGAAGAATCATTGAGGCACAAGTAGAAGATATAGACTATCAAACAATGATGACCAAGACCAGTCTCGAGACAACAAATTTCAAAGTCTCTGCAGATGGTGGCATAAGGTACCGCGATCGACTATGGGTACTGAATAATCTAGAACTCCGCAGGGAAGTACTAGATGAATGCCACAAATCAGAGTTTGCAATTCACCCAGGGAGTACAAAGATGTACAAGGATGTACATGGGAGTTTCTGGTGGCTAGATATGAAGAAGGAGATCGCAGAATATGTATCTAAATGCATAGTGTGCCAACAAGTCAAAGTAGAACACTAGAAACCTCAAGGAACCCTGAAGAGTCTGGGTATTTCACAGTGGAAGTGGGAAGAAATATTAATGGACTTCATCATAGGCTTACCTCGGAATAAAAAAGGGCATGATGCCATTTGGATAATAGTGGACCGACTCATAAATCGGCTCACTTTCTACCCATCAAGGTAAAGCAATCCCTTGAAGGTTTAATGGATTTATATGTACAGGAGATTGTTAGACTTCACGGGATTCCATCAACCATCGTGTCTGATAGAGATCCTAGCTTCACATCAAGATTCTGGAAGAGTCTCCAGAATGCTTTTGGGACAATGCTATGGTATAGTACGGCCTTTCATCCACAGACCGTCGGTCAATCAGAGAGGACGATTCAGACACTAGAAGATATACTTAGAGCATGCGCTTTGAATTGACATGGAGATGTCCCCCTTTGAAGCATTATATGGTCGACCATGTCGCTCCCCGGCATGTTGGGGCGAAGTTGGTGAAAGGAAAATCTTGAGCGCGGAATTACAGAAGCAAACTCAAGAGTACACAGACATAGTTGAACTAATAAAGAAGAGGATGAGGTCCGCTCAAGATCGTCAGAAGGCTTATGCAGATAAAAAATTCCGAGAACATAAGTTCAAGGCAGGAGACCAAGTCCTACTCAAGGTCTCCCCCACCAAAGGAGTGATGCATTTTAGTAAGCGTGGGAAATTGAGACCAAGGTACGTAGGCCCATTTGAAATATTAGATATGGTTGGAGACTCAACATGCAGGTTAGCCCTGCCTCCAGCATATTCAAGAGTGCATAATGTCTTTTATGTCTCTCTACTCCGGATGTACAAGCACGACTACGCTAACGTGATCCAAATTGAGGAACCAAACCTCAAGGAGGATCTGACGAAGAACAACCCACGGAGATATTGAAATACCAAGAACATCAACAAGGAAAGAAGAGAGTATCACTAGTAAAAGTAGCATGGAAGCACCATCAAGGAAAAGAGGCCACCTGGGAAGCAGAATCAGAGATGCGAGAAAAGTTTCCACAATTATTCGGTAAGTCCTAACTCTTATCAAAATTCAAGGATGAATTTTCTTTTAAGGGGGTAACAATGTAACGTCTACAATTTTCATAAGGCAATTAAGAGAATAAATTGGGATTTAATGCCATTAATAGATAATTAAAATCGAATTAAAAAAAGGAAAGAAAACATATGGCAACGGCCGACCGGGAGAGGAAATTCCTCCCCTGATCGTGCTCGAAATACGACCGGCCGGCCGACCCTATAAGAGGGCGAAGGGGAGCGCCCTACGACCCCTTCGACGCCCTAGCCAACTGCCGCCGCTTTCCCTTATTCTTCCTTCAAACTGGCGACTGACGCACTCACGTCCGAACGACGGAACGAAGCAGAGCACGCACGCACGTAAGCCAAACGATGATTTTCAACACGCAGTGACCTTCCTCGACGTGCGCAAGGGTCCGGTGAACTCTTCCCTGTCGATCCAGAGGCGATCGCCGACGACCGGACGGAGAACAGCAATCGACGAAATCGAAAACCGACGAACAGAGGTACTCTCCGACGGCTCTATTTTATCGCAGGGACCGGTCGACCGATATCTGGAACGATCGACTGATTCACGCACAGAACTCTCACGAGTTCGTATTAATTGGTCAACCGATCCAACACGTAGAGTGTGTTCTCATGATTCTACCACCGGTCGACCGATCACTAGAACGGTCGACCGATCTTACGCACAGTGCGCAATTTGGTAAACCTTGCAACCGGTCGACCGATCTCCAGAACGGTCGACCGATCTAATTAAGTAACCGATCGACCGGCTCACATGTGCGGTCGACCGATATCCCAACACCCGAAGGTCGATCGATCCACGAGGACTGGTCGACCGGTATTCTCGAACGGTCGACCGGTCCCACAGTGGACGGTCGACCGATTCAAGTCCACAGATCGGCTCGGCCGAACTCAGAGGAATGGTCGACCGGACCAGAATCGGTCTACCGATTCAGACAATGAATCAATTCTAATTTTAAATCATAAATATGAGATTATAATCAGTTCACCTGTATGGGTTGAGTCCTATTGTACAGAGACTAACGCCCTGTTGGGTCCTAAATCATAGATTTCATGATGACTGAAGATAATTAAAGTAAAGACAAAGACATGGGATTGCTATGTGCCACCTCTAAAGTTTAAAGCAAAGATCAGAGTTAAAGCAAAGGAGGAATAGGTAGTTAGCTGGGGGCACAGCGAAGCTACTGCCTTCAATGACTATTTCAGGTCTTCTCCCACCTGTATCTCGAATGAAGGGTGATGCAATGATCACACTCTTTCCCCAGAGATTATTGTATTATGCCAGAGGGACAGGTAGCTAGCTGAGGAGACAGTGAACCTACAGGTTTTTTAATTGACCACTGTTACTAGATTGTAGGATTTCTTCCACCTACCTTCCGAACTAGGTGAGGTATTAACACCCACCCCTTTTTCCTTTTATGGGCTTACTAGCTTCAGAGATTCAGAGAGGCACCCCTAGCATCCCATCCTAATAAAGTCGAGCTCGCATAGGATAATTAACTTTAAGGATATTATAGTAATGTAAAAGACGTAGTGCAACTCACAGTAAAGCAATGTAATGTAAAGCAATGTAAAGCAGAGTATTGTAAAGTAAAACAATGCAAAACAAAGTACTATAAAGTAAAGCATAGAGTACGGTAAAGTAAGGTACAGTAAAGCATGGAACATGATATAGTAAACATTATGTAGAGTAAAGACAAAGAATAGTTATAGTAAAGAATGAACCATTGACTTTGATATTGTCAGAGATTGGTACATTGATTTCATTATTATCATTGATCTTTATTTCACCGTCTATTTTGCTATTGTACTTGGCTTTTTGCTCATGGGTATTCGATTCCCCTGCAATGGGATTTTGCAGGTGAGAACGCTAACTGATGATGTGTTGGAGGGCACAGAGCTTGGAGATTGCAGCACATGACTACTTTATCATCGAGTTTACTTCAGTTGAATTCAGTGTTATGATTCCCATGTTATTCAAAGACATCATGCTATTTCGCTTATTGAATTTCCCACCGCTTATTGAACTCCTTGAGATTTATGATCTCTTATCATCTTGTTATCACATGTATGGGTGAACTATGCCTTTGATATTTTGACTACCGGACTTTCGCATTAAAGTCCTTTCTTATAATATTTTGACTATTGAACTTCCGCATTAAAGTCCTTTATTATAATTATTAATGTATTTGATGCATAAAGTTGATGTACGACGAACTAAGGATTATTTGATGCATAAAGTTGATCCATTATAATCCTGAAGTAGTTAGCAACATTTTTCATATTGTGATCGTCGCCGTTGGACGGCCGAAGGACCGCCGGAAACGGAGAAGAAGTCCGGCAGCTCTGTTTTATCGCAGGGACCGGTGGACCGGTTCATGCACAAAACTCTCACGAGTTTATATTAATCGGTCGACCGGCCTCACCATGGCGGTCGACCGATCTATCTGTCAACGGACAGATCTGACTTCATGATCGGTCAACGGGACATCCGATCGGTTGACCGATCCAACACGCAGAGCGTGTTCTCATGATTCTACCACCGGTCGACTGATCACTGGAATGGTCGACCGATCTTACGCACAGTGCGCAATTTGGTAAACCTTGCAACCAGTCTACTTATCTGCAAAACGGTCGATCGATACCCCAACACCCGAAGGTCGATCGATCCATGAAGACCGGTCGATCGGTATTCTCGAACGGTCGACCGGTCCCACAGTGGACGCTCGATTGGTTCAAGTCCACAGATCGGCTCGGCCGAACTCAGAGGAACGGTCGACCGGTCTAGAAACGGTCGATCGGTTCAGACGACGAATCGATTCTAATTTTAAACCATAAATATGAGATTATAATTAGTTCACCTGTATGGGTTGAGTCCTATTGTATAGAGATTAACGCCCTGTTGGGTCCTAAATTATAGATTTCATGATGATTAAAGATAATTAAAGTAAAGACAAAGACATGTGATTGCTATGTGCCGCCTCCAAAGTTTAAAGCTAAGATCAGAGTTAAAGCAAAGGAGGGATAGGTAGTTAGCTGAGGGCATAGCGAAGCCACTGTCTTCAATGACTACTATTCCTGAGATTTCAGGTCTTCTCCCACCTGTATCTCGAATGAAGGGTGATGCAATTGTCACACTCCTTCCCCCAGAGATTATTGTATTGTGCTAGAGGGACATGTAGCTAGCTGAGGAGATAGTGAACATATATGTTTCTTAATTGACCATTGTTCCTGAATTGTAGGATTTCTTTCACCTACCTTCCGAACTGGGTAAGGTATTAACACCCACCCCTTTTTTCTTTTATGGGCTTACTGACTTCAGAGATTCAGAGAGGCACCCCTAGCATCCCAACCTAATAAAGTCGAGCTCGTATAGGACAACTAACTTTAAGGATATTATAGTAATGTAAAAGACGTAGTGCAACTCACAGTAAAGCAATGTAATGTAAAACAATGTAAAGCAGAGTATTGTAAAGTAAAGCAATGCAAAACAGAGTACTGTAAAGTAAAGCATAGAGTACGGTAAAGTAAAGTACAGTAAAGCATGGAACATGGTATAGTAAAGATTATGTAGAGTAAAGATAAAGAATAGTTTCACCGTCTATTTTGCTATTGTACTGGATTTTTTGCTCATGGATATTCGATTCACCTGCAATGGAATTTTGCAGGTGAGAACGCTAACTGATTAGGTGTTGGAGATTGCAGCACATGACTATTTTATCATCGAGTTTACTTCAGTTGAATTCAGGGTTATGATTCCCATGTTATTCATAGACATCATGCTATTCCGCTTATTGAATTTCCTGCCGCTTATTGAACTCCTTGAGATTTATGATCTCTTATCATCTTGTTATCACATGTATGGGTGAACTATGCCTTTGATATTTTGACTATCGGACTTTCACATTAAAGTCTTTTCTTATAATATTTTGACTATTGAACTTCCGCATTAAAGTCCTTTATTATAATTATTAATATATTGGTGCCACGTATGCTATTTTGTTGAATGGTCAAGGTCAATAGTGCAGTATATATGTAGCACTCCCGTGATCAACCTGACTGTCTACGTGACAGGAGAGACGATTTTGGGGACGTTACAGCAATGCTTGTCGCGCTTAAGTTGCCTAAACACATGCCTAAGTTCTTCAAAATCAATCCGGTCCTTTTCGAATCTTTCCCGTATTCGACGAAACCTGTGTTCTATAATTGATTACAAAACCACATTTTTTACATTGTTCTTGTTGCTATACTCTATGCAATTCAATTTACAATTATGAAAAGTTATTGTCTAAGGGGCATGAGTACAATGGTCTATAATGACGAAAATCCATCGTTATAGGGATCTCCGTTAAAAGACTAACTACTTTGCATGAATAAGAAAATTACTCCAACCATTGCTCCATGGTGCTACCTCAAAACATGTGTGAATCACCTCAGGGATGCTGCCAGGACTTCGGATTGGGTCTCTCATCATCCACTAAAGTGCATTGGATTTGCATGCAAATGAGAAGAGACTTTTGTACAGAAATAATATTTTTTGTGTGTGCGAAGAAACTCAAAACCTTTGAATACTATTTATTAGTTTTTAGGTGGAGTTTGATTCTAATTGAGTCGTTCAATTAACTTCGAAGTAATCTTCAAGTTTTTAACTTAATTAGCCTCTCATAATATCTCCTCGTCAACTAATTCTGAATTTGACCTTTATTTCTTATCTTAAACTCAATTTTCATAAAAGTCTCCTTTTATCTATTATTTCCAATACATAATCTCAATCAAATTATATTTTTATTTTATACCTTAATTCAAAATTTAAAATTAATTAATATAATAACTTGAAATCTTTTGCCACAAATAAGAAATTAATAAAATAACCATAATTGACATATATTTCTTATCTATTTTTTTATTAAAAAAATATTATTTTATTGAACAAAAATTTTCCGTCCTAACTAAGAATTCTATTCCCGTCCTAACTAAGAATTCTTTATCTAAGTATGTATTTGAATCCCAATTCAAATTAAAATTCAGAATTATAATCTCATCACGATTTTCTTATAATTTATTTTTTCTTCTTTTTATTTATTACTCTACTACATTAATCCTTTTCACATTCAAATTTTTAGTCAGATCTAATTAAAATTTCTATCCATAATCATATTTCAAACCCTTTTCCACTTTAATTTATTTTTCTTTTTTGCTCTTCCATTTCTAATTATTCTTTTACTTCTTTTAAAATTATCCTTTTATCTCATTTAATTAAATTATTTCTTTTGTCGTCCTTTGAATCTTATGGTGTGTCATAGAGTTGATATAATTCATCTTATTTTCTCTCATAGAAAGGGCGATTTGGGGTTCCTAGTGAAGACGATGACCTAATCCCAATCCGAAGGAGGGTTGTGGGTTGAAAATTTTCAATCTGAGTCGACTCGATCTGATCCACTAATTTGAAAATTTAATTTTTTTACTTTTTTATTCAATTTTAATCATATATTTGATTTAAAAATTTTAAAATATAAACTAAAATATTTAATATATAAATATCAAGAAAAAATATTTTAGTACTTTAAAATAAATACTAAATATTTTTATATTAAATGATGCAACAAAACAAGTAATTTTTTTTAAAAAAGTAAAAGATAATGGTCAAGTAACATAACTATATGATACGATCCGATTCAATATGTTTGGATCAAATTGAATAGAGTTGAATCCATTTTGTTACCAATGCACGCTTTTAGCTTTCCATCCAATCTTATTTGGCAATCATAGAGTACAAGGCAGGTCCATCCATCCATCAAGATTTTTTTTAGAAGGTATACAAATGCCAAAACGTCCGATGCTAACGTTTCTACAGCATTTTCTTGGCATCTAATGCACATTCTACTTGGCGAATGTACAAAATGTATGTGTATTTTCCTTTGGAAATTTATTAAAAAACTTTTAACCTTTTTTTTTGTTTTATTATTCAATGTAATATGTATGTAATATATGCCATTATAATTCTTTTGTCAAAAATAATAATAGATTTAAGGTATTTTAAACTTTTTGATATGAAAACCTATAATTATATCTTTATAAATAATTAATTTATGAAAATAATAAGTAAGAAGCAATCTAAGTGTAGGTCTACAATGTACAAAAATAAAATTGATGTTAATCGTGAAAATTAATAAAAATATTACTTTGTTAACTATGAGAAAATTAATTGTATTATTGATCGTTGAGAATGAATTAAATACGAAAGGAATTCATAAAATGAATTGAAAAGATAAAAAGTAATTATTATAAATTATTTATGATTTAGTTGATTGATATTAAAGATGAAAGATAATATACATATTTATTAATGATATTAAAATAATAAAAATCTAAAGCTATTAGATCATAATATTAATTTAATATTATTATTGTCGATTACTAATGTTTAGGGGCCTTGGATAGGGATGAGGCATGCTTGAGTGGCCGAGCGAAAGCTGACTTCGTTTAACAACAATTTATACATTAGTAATTAAATTGATCGTTAATAGTGATAATTGATATAGATAATGAAAATAATAGCAAATATTATTTGTTATTAGTAGATTAAGTCTTTTTGATAAATTGTTACTTGATATCGATGGATAAATTAATAACTAAATTGAGATATTAAAGGGAATAGCAAAATTAAAAAGGATAATATAGTTCCTCATTTATGTGTACAAAATGTTGATTGACCAAAGAAAAAAAGGAATAGTAAAATTAAAAAGGATAATATAGTTCCTTAATTTCTCAGTTGTTAATATAAAAATATAGAACGTTAGTTTTTTTATTGATAATTTGGAGTAGAAGTGAAAATGGTTCAGGTCGAACAGTTTTTACGGGAAAAATCGTCTTATAAATTTTGAGTGATCTTTTAAAACATAGAAAAACCATTTAAATTTTTTTTTTCTGAAAAAAATCTACCTAGGTGGTCTCGATTTTTTCGTACCTTAAAGTAATAAAATACTTTAAAAATACAGACATTAAATATATTCCATTCTATGTTTTAAAAAATTAAAACATTTCAACTTATTTACGTAAATAAATGAAACTAACATATTATTCCATTATAAATTAAAATATTCTGGTTAATTTTATAGAAACTTTATTACAATAGATTAATAACTTGATAACATTTAAGTTTAACTACATCATAATAGATTAACAATGTTACTCGACTAATAAATATGGGTAAAAGAAAATGTAAAACTATGAAACATTATTGCAAAATCGTGGTAATGTTTGTAAAATATATTTGATTCGGATTGCTCCCTCAGATTTTTTTGTTAGGAGCTTTAATTTTAATGGATGATTTTAATTATTTTAAAAAATTAATCTAATTTTTCATCGGAGTATGAATTTTTTATTTTTTTGAAACAGTTTTTTTAATTAGTTAGATTCTTTTGGTGGATGGATTTTTAGTTACTTCCCTAGTTTAGGGATGTAAAAAAAGTCAAGTTGTTCGTGTATATATATATATGTATGCTGACACACAACTCGCGATCTTGATAAAGTTGACATCTCAACTGCCTCATCAATGGCAATGCAGGGGTGCCATCATCGTACACCGAGGAAACCATACCATATATATTATACATTAACAATAATGTACATACTAAAATCAACCATCGTAAAAAAAAAACAAATAATAATTTGTAACCTATATATGCAGTCAATTTGATTGCATGCATGAATAATTAATGGCGACAAGTATATACGATTGCAATCAAGTATATACTGTTTAAGTAATGATATTAAGTTGAAGCAAAAAAAATTTCAATGAAAGCCTCATCTGCATGCTTTCCGAGGCGAAGATAAATTAGTTAGACTCGATGATGAATCATCTTAATGTTACATAGATTAGACTATTCACATGGTTTTTCGAACACTAAAATTGTTAAATTTGATAGTCGACCGCTGACAACTTTGACAAAATAATATAAGAAAGAAAATATATTTTAAATAAGAGTTTAACTTTGATTTCACTTAATTAATTTTTCTAAAAATTTAAACAGTTAACTAAGAATGATGTTATACGGTGAGAATCGAAAAAGTATATACGAGTGCAAGACTTAAATCTTTCACATCCGAAAAGGAAAAATACGTACCGTGCCAATATATGCAGCACGTTCATAATTCCAACTTTGCAATAATTGTGATGCTGATGGATATTTCCCAAAATTATCCCATTCAATCCACAAGATGTGGATCGCAGATCGAGCCAAAGGACGTTTGGATGTGTAAAAACGTATGGAAAAAATAATGTTTGGATGAACACGAAAATATCTTGTGCAAGAACACCACAAAAAAAACATTTTTTTTTTCAAAAATATAACTAGTAATATGCCCAACTACATATTTCAAAATAATTCATAGATTTTTCTTGCAATTTCAATTTCAATAAATTCTGATTAATTAATCTAGTTCTGAGCATTAAGTATCAAGAACATTACACAAAAAATGCTACTTTAGAGTTAATTTCTCGATCCTTTTATCACAGTCTAATAGACCCATCTCGGGCTTCCAATTCAATACATTTTTTTATTATTATTTCACTAATTTTGTGAAATTTCATATTAAAAAAATAAATCTTCCTTTTAAGTTTTTATTTTCAAAATATAACTGAATGTAGTATTATGATCTAAATTTGAAATCTCGTTCAAACTATATTTTTCTTAAAAACGAAAGAATTAGCTACGTGCTAATCGTTTTAAATCGTCGCTCAGCCTCTCATGAGGAACAGCATACACATCTGTAATTAAAATGTTTTTGTTTTTTCTTTTTATTGGAATTCCATTTAAAATATTTCATCGCCAAGCAGCGCCTATAAAATCTGGTGAGCTGCTCCACTTAAGCCCTCGTCATCACCACCACCACCACCACCACCACCACCTCTGAATTCATTTGCACGCGCTCTGCAATCACCAAATGGCGGAAGAGAAGCACCACCACCACCACTTCGGCCACCACAACAAGGACAATGACCAAGATAACTATAACTCCGGCCACAGCTCCGGCGGCCACAACGACGGCTATAATACCGGCGGCCGCAACGACGGCTATAATGCTGGCGCCGGCGGTCGCAACGATGGCTATAACGCCGGCGGCCGCAACGACGGCTATAACGCTGGCGTCGGCGGCCGCAACGACAGTTATAACGCCGGCGCCGGCGGCCGCAATGACGGCTATAACGCGGGCGCCGGAGGCTACGGCGGCTCTGCTTACTCGGCTGGCGCCGGCGGCTACGCCGGGGGGAACGATGAGCATGAGAGGCATAAGAAAGAGCAGGAGTACGAGAAGTACGAGGAGGAGGAGAAGGAGCACAAGCGCAAGGAGCACCGGGGCGAGATGGGCGCCCTCGCCGCCGGCGCCTTCGCTCTGGTACAGCAATACATACGTGCAGTATCATTCATCAGACGAACTAATCTAATTAAGCTGCTTAATTATGTTGATAATGTTTTGTGTGTATGTTGTGGATGTAGTACGAGAAGCACGAGGCGAAGAAGGACCCGGAGCACGCGCACAGGCACAAGATAGAGGAGGAGGTGGCGGCGGCCGTGGCCGTGGGCAGCGGCGGGTACGCCTTCCACGAGCGCCACGAGAAGAAGGAGGCGAAGGAGGGCGCCTAGGGGGCTCACGGGAAGAAGCATCAACACGGCCTCTTCTAAAGCCCAGCCCTCCGTTTGGCATCGATCCATCTCCATCCATCTGCCCTCGTCGTCTCTTTAATCTCTCAGCTCCTGATCTGCGCTGCGTACGTACGTACATAAACTCCGGTCATTAACGCATCTAAATAAACGTCGGAGATGCATGCTTAATTGGTGTTCTCTTTTTTTTTTTTGTTTAATCGGTGTAAAACGTTAATAATAGTATAAATAAAATGTTGTTGTTCTTGGTGTGTCAATGCCCCATGAAATTAAGATACTTCTTCTTCAATTTTATCAAAAAAAAGAAAAAAAGAAAAAAAACAGAACATTACTAAAAATGTCTATCTGTGGTTTGCTAAGTATGATAAAATACGATAACATTTTAACTAGAAAAGTTCTTGATTTCGGACAAGAAAGATGAAATCTAAAGCAACAATTGTACCTAGAGACGAATATTATATATTATATGATTGGGGTTTATTTTATAATGTAAGAATAGAGAAAATTTGTAACTTAAAAAGGAAAATAATATGAAGCACTCCTAAATCGATTCTATGAAAAAAAACTCTTATATGTTGGTGTATTTTTACACCACTATGCTATTTGTAACAGGTCGTTTTTACTTTTTTTTTTCTTTTGAATGAAAAGCTTAATGCATTAAGTAAGACTTGGAGGAGCTGTTTGAGAAGTGGAACCCGGTGAACCAATTTCTTGATTTCACCCGATTCCTCAAACACTCCTTTGAGGCTCGATTCCCAAGGTGTAATCGAGCCCCTTTTACTTACGTTTTTTTTATTTGATGTTTTTTTCCCTTTTCAACCTTTTCTTTTCTTTATCATTTTCTTTTTCTTTACCTTTCCTATATATAAGTAATTTATTTATTATATATAAAATATTAATTATAAAGGATTAATATAATATTATTTATTATTTATCATTTTATTTTTAAAAATAATATTTCAATTAATATAAATTATTAAAAATTAATTTTTATATTTAAATAATATAATATTTAACAAAATTTTTGGCATAAATTTTTTTAACATAAATTTATTTATTTTTATTTTTTTAACAAATTTTTACTTTATATTTATAATATATATTTTTAATTCAAACATCCACTAAAATTAATCCATTGAATCTACTTTTTCCTATCACATCAACTACCTTATTCCTCATCATCAAATTTCACTTCATCCAAACACATCTCGAACTAATCTGTCAGCTCAAACTATTCACAAAAATTTAGTGAAAATCCAGTTCCAATTGCCAAATGGCCCTAGAGAGTCATTGTACAAAATATGGATGTCCAAAAGATGCAATGTGGTCGATAGAAGAATTGTCCACCCGAGCACAAACTACAATAGAAGTAAAAGAAAATAAGTGCAGAGTGTCCCAATATCTACCATGATGCCGCCAAGAGTCAAGGGACAGCAGCGAATGCACGTAACAATCTGGGTCAGTGAGTCAGCATCGGAGCTAATCCTAATGCGAGTGAGTCCACGCCAAAACAAAAACTTGCGATCGACCTATGTGACATCTAAATGTGTTGACCATCTAGACAAGGTTTTTTGATCGATCATAGCAGAAGCTTGCTTTATAACTTGTCAAATATTATAATTTCTAAGGTGCTTGTCCTAAGTGACGCTTTGGTGGAGACGTTTGTGGGCAAATAGGTGCCTAGACAACATGCTTGACCGGGACGCTTTTATGTGTGGGTTGTCACGCCATGCTTGAAATTCAATGTTAGATTTATGAAAGTTTTAAAATATTTGTTGAGAATAGAATGCTTAACTACAAAGCATTCGTAGGAGTACTACTTGTTCTCCTCAAATATACCAAGGTACAGGTGTTGTATTGACGACGTGTGATATGGAGGATAAGCTTCGGAGGTGCACTCTTTTTTAGCAAAATTATAAGATTGCCATCAACTTGAAGACTAAGCTTAACTTACAAAAGTGAGTGGAAACCTAAAGGAAAAATACAAGAAAAATTAAGATAATCTGGCGGTCGATGGGCGCATTACAAGGCGTCTTTGACGTTTTCCTCCACTCAAGTCAGTGACTACCTCAGTGCTACAGTTTCAAATTCTTCAATCTTTTGCTTGAATTGTCATAGGGTTCCTACAGACTCTCTCAACTTGTGTTAGCATCCGATCTTTCGCTCCATCTAACAAGGTACCTTTGTTCCGCTTTGATCCTTGTATGGTAAGCATTTCTTTGTCTTGATTAGTGAATTGTTGACAAATAGCCAATGAAGCACAATTTGAAACCCCACGTTTAGGATCTTCGACATATGGCTTGAGCAGCTAATATGGAAGATTGAATTTTGCATCTGAAGCTCAAACTTGTAGGACACCTTGCCCCTTATTTAAGTCTTGAAGGGGCACTCATAACGCCTAACGGGACCTTTGTGTAGATTCATTCCTCTAAGCTGAAGATGCTGGATCAGCTTCACAAGTACCATATCTCCGACATTGAAGTTGATGTCTTATCAGACATGTCGTCTCTCTTCTTAATGCCTTCACTGCTTTGTGCAAACATGTTGAAGCCATGCCATTCTACTCACATCGTTCCCTTGCCCATGTAGTAAGCAATAGGAACTTTTCCACCATAGGAACTAGCGATGGTGAGTGAGGTCTTGTTGACCCATCACTATCTCGAAGGGACTCCTATTGGTTGACTTATTCCTTTGTAGATTATAAGAGAATTATAGGATTTCAAGTAACTTTGTTCAGTCCTTTTGATTGGTATTGACATAGTTCCCAAGTACATATTCAGGATACAATTCACCTGTTCTATCTAGCTGTCATTTTGGGGGTGAAGTACCATGGAGAAATGAAGGTTGGACCCCAACAATTGGACCAAATCCTTTCAGAAGTTGCCAAAGAATCATCCATCTCGATTGTTAACTATGCATTGGTAAGGTCCTAATACTTCACCTCATGCTTATGAATAGATCTACAACTTCAATTGCAAGACAACTCATGGAGCTAGCGACGAAGATAACATACTTAGAGAATCGGTTCATGTCTACCATGATGGTACCTGCCCTTTTAAACTTCGGTAGGTCAGTGATAAAGCCCATGAAAATATTTTTCCATGATTTATAAATTCTGAAATGGGCATGTCTTTGCAGTGGGATCTAACTCCAACCGCGTCTTGATCCTTTCGATTAGGTCGGCATGAGAGGAACTCATGGTCACCAATTTTGTGTGTCAGCGAAGGACATTTGCAACATCATTCATCTTGTCGAGCTTGTAATCTTCGCTGTAGTCGAACTCCATCTTAAAATTTTATCACCATACATGATTTGGCGAGAGTTTCTTCTGTGTAGCTATTGCGACATTGTCAGTCTTGATGTGGAACCGTGACTTGAGGAGGTAGTGCCGCCATATCCTTAGGCGATGGATCACTATGGTCATCTCATTCTCTTAAATGACATAGAGCCACTTCGTGTTGTTGAGTTTGTGACTTTGGAATATCATGGAATGTCCCTCCTACATAAGAATTTCTCCGATAGCATAATCAGTCACATTGTCCGTACCTCATAAGGCATAAGGCTTGGTGTAGTATGGCAAGACAAGCATCAATTCCTCCGTAATGGCCTATTTTAATGTGTCAAATTCCACTTAGAAAGTAGGCATCCACTCTCACTTCTAGTTCTTTAAAGGATTTGTCACATGGAAATACCCCTTATTGAACCATATGTAGTAGTTTTTCAGGCCAAGGAATGAATGTAGATTAGGAACCCGCTTGGGTCTCTCACTCCATGATAGCTTGAATATTCGTACCATCCATCTTGAGCTCCCCACCTCCATGACATATCCTCAGAAGTGCACTTTTGGTTGAATGATCACACACTTCTCTTGCTTCACATATAGTTGTTCCTATTGTAACACTTCGAGCACTTGCCGGATGTGCTCAATGTACTCCTTCAAAGTGCAGTTGTAGATCATCTTATCATCGAGATAAACAACCACAAGCCTATGAAGGAAGGGTTATAATACCTTGTTCATGAGGGTGCAGAAGGTTGTTGGGGAGTTGGTAAGCCCGAAAGGCATCACAAGGAATTCGAAGAAGCCATATCTTGTGACGTACATTGTCTTCTACACATCATAGTCAGCAATTCGGACCTGCCAATATCCCGAACAAATATCCAACTTGTATTGTAGAAGTCCACCACGAGAGGGATGTGATACTTGTTCTTCATCATAATCTTGTTCAATGCCATATGGAGATTTCGATGGCCAAACATTTCCTACATTTAGTGGTTCAGTCAACTGCTTACGTAGTTCAGTAAGTTCTAAATGGGCTAGCCAATAAGGAACTCCCGATGGTGGCTTCGATCCTGAAACCATATCAATGACATGGTCAACTTCACGCTTCAGAGGTAACCACTTTTGTAGCTCTAGGGGCATGACATCTACAAAGCTCTCAAGAGTCTTGAAAACTTTTATAGGTGTTAAAGTGGAGGGCCTCAGATCTTCCAAATGACAATCTTCAGAAAGGTTTGATCCTATCTTATCAACCGCTTCGACACTTGCACGACAAAGAGGGTGTTCTACTTTAAATCTCCGTCAGACCTCACTAGAATGTTGTAAGATCCCTTGGGATCAAAGATGACCAAAAAGTTAGTGAACATGATGTCACACACTACAATGTGCCATAGGAAAGAGATAGCCCCACTACTTCATAGTCATCCACGAGTATCACTATCATGACAAAACTTTTTGACCATTTGCCGATGCATACCTTCACTTCAGGAGAAATTTTCATGATCGAGATAGATTTCATGTTGGCTGTCTTGAACATGGCCGAAGTCTTTTGTCATGGCAGCTTCAACTTTTTAGCGACTACTTATAACACGAATAACTCCGATGCTCCCGTATCGATAAGGGTGTTGAAGACTTTTTCATTTAGCTCGATGGCCATGTAGAGTTGGGTGATTGATGTCGATCCTTTCTAGGCATTGATAACACTGAGGACATGCATTGAGTTGAGACATGTCTCGTCCTTCTCCGTGATCGTTAGGGCAGTACATAACATCATTGCCTTTTGCGAGCAATTTCTTGTCCAAAGAGGATCCTTACAAATGTAGCAAGGCTTTGGTGACTTTTCATCCATCTTAATTGCTGTCATCTACCTTGATGGCCCTTGCCTTTGTCCTGGTGTTATGATTTAGCCTACCTCCTTTTGGCCTAGGCTTATCTCCCCCACCATTGCCCTTGCAAAAAGATTTTGGTGGCATGGCATTGGACTTTGTGTAGTCTATGAGTGACTCAGCAGGATGGAGGATGGGGCAATTTCCTTGCTCTAACTCCATCCTAGCCCAAGGCTTTAGATCGTTGATGAAGACTGCTAGTAGTGCATTTTCATCCACTTAAGAATATTGTAGGCTAAGTTTGGTGAACTTTTTCACCTACTCCTTCAATGTGGTCTTCTAGCTACTGTTGAACAATAGAATCTTGGTCTTCAGTCCCGACTTGACCGGATGAGTTGTCATTTGAATTCTTCAACATCTCAATGGGATCAATATTGCCACATTCTATGTCATCACAATGACATCTCCATCATAAGCTCGTTGCATCTTGTAGGTAGAAAGACACAATCCTTGTTTTGAGATCACGTTCAAAGCCTCCTTGTACCATTGAACATTCCACAAAAAATCATTGATCTCCTTTATCGACCCTTCACCCTTGTACGACCTCAACTTTGGCACATCGATTCTTAATTCGTGCAAATCAATGATTCTTGGCGACTCATTCACTAGAAATCGTTTGAGGTCTTTGTGTAGAGCATGCTCCATGTTCTGTAGCTTATTAGCCATGGACACCCTTTTGTCCATGATCTTCGTCTCCATGGGTTCGAGTCATGCATAGAGTAGCACACGCTTGTCTTGCATCTCGCCAATGCCCACTTGGATCTATCTAAGGTATTGTTCGTAAGAGGTCATGATGTCTTTTAATTCGGCACACCATGATTTAAGCAGCCTTTCTCTAGTGCAACTTACTCTTAAGTTATTTCCGAGTTTGACGTCATTTCCTTCTAATCGCCAAACGTGTCTCTTTGTAGTCCTAGAAAACCTAGCTCTGATGCCAACTTTTTATGGGATCATTTTTACTCATGATTGGTCTGTGTGATGTCTAGACATTTTGATTTGTGTAGACAAGTTCTTTTGGTCGAGTATAGTGGAAGCTTGCTTTGTGGCTTGTCAAATGCTATGATTTCCAAGGCATATTTCCCTAATCAACAATGGAGGCGTTTGTGAGCAAACAGATGCATAAGCAGAATGATTCATCGAGACACTGTGTTTTGTGGGTTGCCACGTCTTGCTTGAGGCTCTAGCTAGGTTCTAGGTTTATGAAGACTTTGAAATTTTTGTTGAGAATATAATGCTTGATTAAAAAGACTTCGGAGAAGGACTAACTACTTTACCCTAGTATGTACATGTGTTGGATTGAGGATGTGTGATGTGGAGTATAAGTTTCGGAGGCACAAGTTTTTAGTGTGAAATTAAAGATTTCCATCAATGTGCCAGACTAGGCTTACCTTACAAAAGTAGGTTGAAATTTAACGAAAAAGTATAAGGAAAAGTAAAATAACTTGGTGGTTGTCAGAGATGTTGCAACGCATCCATGACACTATCACCAATTATAATTTATGATGTAGGACAAATTAGCTAAGGATTCAATTAATTTTAAATTAATTAAAATCTTATCTTTTAAATTTTAATTGTAAAAATTGATTTATATGTCATCATGATGATATATAATATTATCAGGCATCAATTGAAAATCCAACAATCACAAACTAAATAACAATAATCTATTTGTTAATTTTTGTAATAAACTATGTGATTAAATTTGAAAGTGTAAGATAAATAAAATAGAACTCTTACTAATTTAAATATGAGACAATTTAATAAATCTGTCCTACATAAACTTATGAATATATACAATTAGACTTAAAATGGATCTACAATGATTTTTCTAAGTCTCACGAATATAACTTGAGGATATAATTAGTAATAATTATTTTATTATAAATAATTTGCCTGATTCCCATGGTGGTAAGTTGTCGTAACATAATAATTGAGAGGACTTATTTGATTAGAGATCAATTAATTAAACATAAAATGATGGTTCCTACTAACTTGGACTTGGGATAATATAATTCATCCAATTCCATTCACACAGTCCGTATATATCAAATATACTTTGTTTCCATTTACATTTTGTAATATGGTGGAACGATTATATTACATTACAAAAAGTATGCCATTTGTAATCGAATATATATAAGTTAGATTTTAAGGGATATGATGTATTTGGTATTTGTGGCCAATTTTATTAATGTTGAGATTTTACATAAGATTGTAATAAAATATACTTTAAATTAGTCTCACATGCATGTCATAAAAAAATAATAAGTATATATGGGAGCATTGTCTCATTAGTTGTGACGCGTTTTGTAAACCGTATAGGCCAAAGTTTGGAGCGGACGATATGCATATGCATAAATCACAGAGAGATGGTGGTATGTATGTAAGCATCTTGACTAGGCATTACATTTTCAAAATAAAATTATATCAAAACATAATAAGATTGGAAAAATGTATTACATTTTATATAAATTAATTATTATTCTTTAAATATATTAACCATATAAAATCATATAGTATTAGATAAGGTCATAAGATCTTATATTTAAAACTCTTAAGATAAGTTCAAGAGTGATTAATGATATTAAAATCATAAAATTGTAAAACCTTAAATTTTAAATTGAAATTAATTTGGTTTATAATAATAAAGAGAAAAAAAGCAAATATGTGGTTAATGGTTGAATCTTAATCGGGTTTAATGCAAACAAAATTTTAATGATCCCACATCTTCCCCACCATCAACCCATGTTTGGTTTGGGGATAGGCGTAAGAATAAGGTGATATTATATTATTCCACCAATGAGACTAGTTAACATTTCAAAAAGACAATGGGCAAAGTTGTCATTAATAAAAAAATTATTCTCCTAAAATTTTTTATAATCCCACATCATCCCCACTATCAACCCATATTTGATTTTGGGATAGGCATAAGAATAAGGTCTTATTATGTATTATTCCACCAAACAGAGCATTTAACATTTTAAAAACACAATGGACGAAGTTGTCATTAATAAAAAATTTCTCCTAAACAACATTTTTTTATAGAGATAAACTATTATACCAAAAAAACTGGAGTCAAACTTATCCTTGTCTCAAACTTCAAAAAATATTAATATATTAGAATAATCATCCTTATCCCAAGGATTATTATTCCAATCCAAACACTAAGGGGCCGTTTGGTTAAAGGATAAACGACAGAATGTCTCGATATTTCGAGAATATAGTCAAACATGACGCAGAACAGGATTATCTCGGTCAAATTTTGAAAATCTTGAAACCACGTTGAAAAATGTAAAATCACCATTTTATTCTCGTGAAAAGGAATAAGTGTATTCTTCTATAGAAGAATACACTTATTCTTCTTTTTTTAAAATTTTTGACCGTATTTTATTTTTTTAAAAAATAATCATATATTATTGTATAAATATTTTTTTATTATTATTATAATATTAAACACCACATATGTATTCTAAAATATTTTAAATATAAAAATTATACTTTAAAATTTTATTCTCTGTAAATCAAACGATAGATGGAATAATAATATCTTTATTTTTTTCAAAATACGATATTCTTCTATTTTATTCTTTTCAACTTTATCCTGCATCCGAATGTTCTTAGCAATGCAAAGAACACAAAAATTCTAGCTTATTTTGTTCTTACAACAAATACAAACGGACCCAACACCTTAATCGAAAAGTTGATTTAATGCTTGGGAAATGCTCACATAATTCAAATAAAAAACTCCAAAATGTCATGAGCATACTTTGGCCCATGGACAAGGTCAATTATCTGATTTTTTTAACTAATATCCTTTTTCTCGATTGTGCGTACCACATAATTTATTGCATAAGCAACAAAAAAAAATGAGAACATTATGTTTCCACGGCAGTGAAGAGCCAAATATTATTATTTTTCACTAAAAAAAGTTTTGAATAGTCACACGATTTAACATCTCAAAAAGTGCGACACAAAGTCCACATCAACAGAGTTAAAATAGTGTTGCTATATGATCATCGAAAGGTATGCACACTAGTTGCCTCATAATGGCCTCAAATTAGTGCTACCCTCACAGAAAGTTGATGTCAAACTTGTATCACATATAACTTGATTATATTTAGGCATTATCACTTATTTTTTATTTATGATTATTTCATTTCTTCAAATATTATAAGTTTTTATTTGAAGATTTTCGAATGTATAGATTGTTTTATTTGGATTTCATTTCTCGTTAAAAAGGGACGAAATGAAAGAAACGTCCGGAAGACATTTCAACATATTTTGATTATTGAATTTAATCTTTTTTCTATTAATTTTCTAATAACATGCATTATTTTATTGTCTTATTTACTTTAATTTTAAGAAAAAAATGAAATCTCACCAAATATTGTGTTGTATTATATAGGAAGCAAGAAAAATGAATTATGAAGTCACTTGAGAAAATTGTACTTATTGAAGTTAAAATGGAGCTAGAAAGTGAAAAATAGGGAATATATCAGTAAAAATGCATATTTTTTAATGAGAAAGCTATTCGAGTTATGTCCGTGACCAACTGACCCATGAAATCCATTATTTTACTCCCAATCAGACAATCTAAGGGCCATGAAATGCTCTACGGGCGTGAAAATAATTCTACTCCATTTCAAACATTGTTTACGCTATGAAAACTCTATAACATCCAGTAACGAAGTTCATATTCGACTTTTGAATGAATTTTTAGTAGAATTTCAAGTACACAAGGTCTTCTATTCATACTACATGATCTCAAGATTATTTGAAAATAAATTATGACTCAAAATTCAAAGTTTGTTTAATTCTACTCCGAATTTTTCTTATTTTAAATAGAAAAAAGTTTATATTTCTTGTCCGATCACATGGAAACTCAAAACCCTATAAACAGAGGTCTTATACAATCCAAAGAGAGGATGCTTGGGCTTGCAATAAGAGCTTTGAATCCAAGAATGAATGAGAATTTTTGAAGAACGATGAGGAAGAATTCTCCGTTCACATGAAAAGAAAATGATTGGGGCATGAAAAGATGAGTGGTTTGATTTATGTGATGTGCAACTACTTGAAGTTGATAAATAAAGTAAAATCAGTGAGCAAAGAGCATGTTTCATTTGACATTGAAGAAGTTGGCTCAAGTGATGAATGATTGCAAGATGAACCACACGAAGCAAAAACAATGTGGATAAGTGTTCAACAAATAAGTGAAGATGAAGGTGAACTAAAAGTGGTTGAACAGGAGAACACCATGTTCTCAACTCCTTTGGAAATTAATGATGGTCTCAACATTCAATTAGATGATAATGATGATACCCAAGATGAAGAGGAGGATCATGATGCTCACATATCATTGGATGGGAATAATTATAGTATTTCAAATATTAATCATATATTTTCTCTCTTAATAGTTTAGCTAGTTTACATACTCGTGCATCGAGATTAATAAAAAAGAACAAATATAATCTTATTTAAAATGAGAAAAGTATCAATTAGAAAAGATGGAAAATACTAAAAGACCTAACATATATTGAAACAACTTCACTGTATACAACATTTAATAGCCTCATCATCATTCTTTCGGAGTCGATGTATTTAAAACTATATGGCCCCTGTTTATGATGCTCAGGTCCCTATACTTATCAAATGTTTCGTATGCTCATCAATGTCTCAACTGGTAAATTATTATAGAGGATATATACAGCAAAGAAAAAGCTAATCATGCCACAATTAGAGAGGGTTGCATTATTATAGAAATTGAAATATGTGAATGGATTGATGGAAGGATACATATGACAATATATTTATCTCTGATTCTGGAGTGTTAATTAATACAAAACAAATACCTCAAAGGCTAAACACAAACTTTTCATAACAATTCCCCATCGCATGCATGCACGTCTGTTTCGGGCCGCGTTCTGCCCACAGCTCATCGGATCAGTGATCACGTCCTCCTCTTGCTGATAATGGAATAAGGATTCCCATTGAACAGCTCCTCGATATAGTTCTCGAGGTCCTCCGGGCCGAACTTAATGTACTTCTCCGTCTGCCGGCCGGGGTCGAGGTACTGGGAGAACCGCGCCACGAACGAGCGGTACGCTGGCACGATCACCGCCGAGATGGACACCCGGAGCTCCGACTGCAGCTGCTCGTCGCTCACCACCCACGAGCTCTGCGTCTTGTGGATCTCGTCGAGCAGGGTGTTAAAGCTCTTGAACCGCTCCTTGAGCACTGGCTTGATGACGTTCCCCTTCGACTGGAGCCCCTCGTCCCGGAAGCACGCCAGCACCCGCGACCACGTCTCTCTTTGGTAATTCTTGTGGTACTGTCGCAGCTCCGACGACCGCTTCCGACTCCATGCGTCGCCCAGCAGCTGGTGGATCTCGGGGGACCCTTTGATCTTTTGCATGATGCACCTCCCGTTGTTCATGAAGAAGACATTGCGCAGTGCCAAGTCCTTGTAGAGCTTCGACTTCGTCTCCAAATTCGAGTGCAGCAGCTCCATTACGACCATGAGCTGATCTGCGAATGGATTGTGTTTGCTCGTGGTAGTAGTGACGTTTGTGCTACTACTACTGGCGTTGTTATTAGCGACGGTGGTGGTGGTGTTGCTCCGGTGGCCTTCTTGCGCGCCCTCGACGTCTTTGTCGTGGCTGGATGACCCGTCGGAGCTCTTGTGCTGCCTGAACACCTGCTCCAAGGTTTTCTTGTACTCGCACGCGCACTTGAGGTAGTTCATGACGTGGCGAGTGAGAGGATGGACGGCCCCTCCCGGCACAGGAGTTTTACTGACGTCCATCCTTATCGTGTTCTCAAGGTCGCAGAATATGACGACAGCGGCCTCACCAAGACGAGACCGAACAGAGGAAATCTCTGCCTTGAGGTCCTCAAACCCGGAGGACTCCTCTTGATCTCCTTCTGCAGGGAACAGGGCGTCGATGAGAGGAGCCGTAACCCGCAAGGTGTCGTACGCGTCGAGTACCTTGAAGAGCTTCTCGGCCGAGCGCTTCGTCATCGCGATAGCCTCCGCGAAGGTGAGCAGCTGAATTATGACGCCGCGAGCGAGATTGTGGAAGAGACCGTAGGAAATGGCATGGTGATCGGCGAAGACTGCCGCGCAGAGGTCGTGCTCTCTCGCGAAGGAGACGGTGACGATGTGCCGGAAGGCCTTGCACCAGTTGGCAATCTGACTTTCCAGGGTCTCCCACGGCATCTTGTTTACGTCGTCCATGCTGAGCTTCTCGAACCCAAATCCTGGAAGCGCAGCTTCGAACGCATTCTGCCGGGCGATGGTGAACGCCTGGCAACACTCAGTAACGTAACCCGCCGAGATCATCGCGTTGGCGATCTCATGGAGTCTCTCGATGGTCTCCGGTGAAATAGCGGTGGGTTCGCCGGAGTGACATTCCCCTGCAGATCGGTTGGAGGACTCGTGGGAGCGGTCGAAGGACGACGACTTCTTATTCTTCGAACTGGCGCTTCCGGGCTCTACTTGCTTCGTTCTCGGGTCCTCGAGCAGCGAGCAGAACTCGTCCTCGAGGGAGGACATGGAGCGCTGAAGGGCGGCGCCCGCCTGATTCATAGCCTTGTAGTACTTCGGGTCAGCCGACGAGATCTTGGTAAGGGCCGCCTTCAGCTTCCACACACGTTCTCAGAGGCGAGAGTTCCTCATTGGCAGACCATTTGTCCTCGCCGGTTTTATTCTTTTAGATCTCCTTCTTCGCCAATCTTACGTACTTCTCAGTGGACGGCACGGGGATTTCAGGTGCCCCGCCGCTCTGTTCCTGGACGCAGTCGTCGAGACCATGGAAGAGAGACAAATTTGTTTCCTCCTGCTCCTTCACGGTCTTATGTTGTCCTATTGTCTTCCTCACATGGTCTCTGTCCTTCTGGTATTCCTGCTCGTGTCGAATGGAGCCTCGGGAGAGGTCGCGGCTGATGTTGTGGTGTTTCGTTTCGGAGGAGGAGGAGGAGGAGAAACTACTGTATTTTTTAGAATGATGAGACTGAGTCCACCCCATAATTTTAGCTCTCTCTCCCCCTTCTTATGTTGTTATCTTTGTTTCCATTTCTTAACAATAGCAAAAGGTGGCGAAGTGGAAGGAGAAAAAAGTGGGAAATGTAGGGTGACGGAGAGAGAGAGAGAGAGGGGGGATCGATAAAGGTTTGAAATGGTAGTAGTGTTCAATCTTATTATTAGGAATGTTTTCAGAACCGAAGGTTCGTGATCGACGCCTCCAATTAGGTTCGACGGAATTGGACCAACTTTTTTGTGTGGACCAATTGTCTTTAAAATAATATTTCTTATAATAATTTTAAAAATATGATATAATTTATATCATGTAATAAATGAATATTGTACTAATAACCTACTAATAATAAGCTTACTAGTATAATATAATATTTTTATTTATTTTAATAATGATAAATAGAAAATGTCAGCTTATTATTATTATTATTATTATTATTATTATTATTGAGATTGCAGTGGTATATTTTATCTTAAATTACTATTATTTTTTCTGTTTTCTTTATTATCTTCATTTGTATTTCCATTTTTAGCCCTTTTCATAATTTCCTTTTCAATACTATTCAATTTTTTTAAGGATTATTTCCTTTAACCAACCTTAAACTATCGCGATTTTTCACATCTAATTTCAAATTATGAACTTCATTTTTTGGGTCCCTAAATTATCACGATTTTTTTAATTCGATCCTTTCGTCCAATTTCGTCAAATTTTTCGTTAACTTTAATTTTTTGCATCTGTAAAAAGTCAAAAATGCTCTCAAGCGAAAAAAAAAACTTGTGGAGAAAGAGAAGGGGGGTGTGACCGTTTGAAGAAAAGAAGGATCCCAAAGATTCCCATGCGCATGCGCCGACATTTGCGCAGGGACGTCGGCGCAAGGAGAGGAGGGGTCCCCCCTCTCCCTCTTTTTTTTTATATATTATTATTAGATATTACTTTATGAAAAAATGAACTAATTTAAGGGGATGGATATAATGGACTTTTCATAAATGTGAAAAAAAAAATAAAGGAGAAGTCGACGAAATTGGACGGAAGGATGAAATTGAAAAAATTGTGAAAGTTTAGGGATCCAAAAAATGAAGTTCATAGTTTGAGGTTAGATGTGGAAAATCGCGATAGTTTAGAGACGGGCAGAAGAAATAACCCTTTTTTTAATGCTTACCTTTTTATTTCTATTTTTATTAAATTTTAACATATCAATCTTTTCTTCTTTTTTAACTTTCCTTTAGTCGCTATCTTTTTCCTTTTTTGAACTTTTCATTTGTAGGTTTTTTTTTAAATTATTCCAAATTGGGGTGAATGGATTCGTTGGTTTTCTCAATTTAATTGATTTTTTTGCCGGTTCTAAGCCGGATCGGATGGCTCGCTATTGAATCGGCGGGTTTTAATAATATTTGACTAATAAGCCAAGGAAAATTTGATCGACAATGCGGGGATTTTGGAGGCTTGGAGCCACGTTAGTGACAGACCTATTACGAGACAATAGAAATAGAATGTCGTTCTCTTTTTTTGGTTGGTTCTTTCCTGATCACATATTAAAGTTTTGGTCCCCCATAGAGTTCGATTAATTTTGATATTGTTCACCATAGAGTTCGATTAATTTGATATCGCCTTAGACAATATGCGTAACTATGATGAGTAAAACTTCCGACGTGAATAATCCTTTGTTTATTAGTGCTTTTGTGCGATATATTTTTCTCTCGTACAATTCACATTGCATCAGTTGTATAATGCATTCCAAATTCATCTAGTTAGTTCTTGTTCTGCCCTGAAGCATTTGCTTGTCGTGATATTTGACCAATCACTGGTAATTAATCACATAATTTGGATCAGAAACCGAGTGGTTCACCTCTCCTTGATGCTAAAACGATATGATCTTTTAGGACTTAGGAATAGTCTAACAAACAAAGGCCGATTCGTATAAATTGATTCCGAGGAAGGCACATAGTTTTCATGCAATACTTTTGGTATTTGAAGGCTTCATTTCACTTCAGCAGGAAGGATCAACAACAGGCCAACTCGAGTGCCTCATTGTAAATATGGATGATCGAGTTCAACAATGTCGACGGAATCAAACCACAAAATCAAGGCAAGAAGTGATAAACACAAGTTTCCAGATTCCTGAACTTTGAAGCTTTTCTTTTCTTTTCTTTTTTTTTTTTTTTTGTTGTCGTTGTGAATGTGACAGTCTTATAGATCATCTTGAAGCTTCAAATCTTCACAGAAGACTTCTGAGAAACTATTCTAATGGAGTCAGAGTCCCGCAGTCATAGTACAAGCGGTTCATCAAAACCTGCGTATAAATGTACTTATAGAAGACGTTATCCCTGAACCACCTCACCGTCTTCTGCCACAATCCCGTCTCCTCCGCCTACTGCACGAAGCCGAACACGTACGCCAATGATATCAGCGCGGCGGAGCGCCACCTCCTCTCCTTAACGTGCCGTTCGATCCCCTGCTCGATCTGGCTCCGCGACCGGGCGCGGCCGACGCTCCGAGCGAGCACCACGGCGTCCTCCAGCGCGCTGCATCCGCCTTGGCCAAGGTCGGGCGTCATCGGGTGCATGGCGTCGCCGGCGACCGTGACGCATCCTCTGTGAGTTTTCCCGAGGATCACATCCCACGGCACTCTGAGCATTAGAGGAGCCCAGGTTATGGTGGGCAAGTCGGAGCGGCGCACCACCTGTAAGAACTCCTCAGGGAAGTCCTTCGCTAGATTCTCTGTTACCTCTCTCACAATGATTCACTGAGACAACTTGGTAAAAAAAAAAGAAATTTTCTGCAGCAAGTATATAAAGATCGTGGTGAAGTGAGAGTCTTGCCTCCTGAAGTTGATTTAAGGAGCAAGAACCAGTAGATCTCCTTGCTGTTGACAGTGAAAATTCCAGCCCTCATGCCTTGGCCTACGAACTGAAAGGTTCCACTTCCGAAGCCATGGCCTTCAGGAAACACTGATAGGCCTCGGATTCCTGTCCTGCCAGAGTCGACGGGCTGCCGCAGCCCCAACCACTGTGCCACGACAGAGTGCAGTCCATCACACCCAATCAACATCTTGAACATCACAAGTTGTAAAAGAGTGATCACTTCAAGTGCCATCTTGCTTGTCCTAATAGATCATGCAACTAAAAATTGATGTCCTGTTCAGTCATTGAACCTTAGCTTTGATGATTGATCCATCGTCTAGATGCATCGAGGTTGAATAGTGAGGAGACTCATCTACATCTTCATTCCTGACAGAGACCACCTTGGAGCAGAACCTTATGGCGCCGGTTGGTAATCCCTCGGCCAGCACCTCCAGCAGCGCCTTCCTGTGCACTGATCTGGCGCCAGTTCCGTGCCTTGGAACAAGCAGTGCAGCCCTTGTGAAAACTTAAACGCAACCACAGAAATTACAAGCCCTAGCAACATGTGTTAGCACGATTTCGTACTACTTTCATGGTCTATCTTCAGAAATCTAAGGTCTAACCACAGCAAGAGTCGAAGATCCACTTCATAGTTGAGGTACGATTATGAACAGAAAGCGAAGGAATGAACCTGTTCTTCGCCTGGGCGAAAGCAGCATCCTGCGCAACACTACTGTCAATGTTGACGACACGGCCTCTGTCCAAGAACAACACATCACAATCTACAACCTCTTGAGCTTAATAATTTGATATATCTCAAGTTTGAGGGATCGAGGAAGTAAATGTAGCAGTGCGGGCGGACGTACGTACTTTTCGAAGGCGCCGTAGAGGTTGCTGAGCCTGTGAGCCACGCCGAGGGCCTCGAGCGCAGGCCAGGCGTTGGGGAACATGTTTATGGCGGTGCCCGTGGTCCGGAGCTCGTGATGCCTCTCCAGCACCAGGACGTCCCGCAGCCCCACTATTCTCAACCCCGTGGACGTCGCCAGCCCAACGATGCCGGCGCCGACGATGACGACGTCATGTAGTTCCTCCACGGCCATCGGTGCTCTGTGGTTCCAGTGTCGATAGGCTTTTGGAAATGGGAAAAAAAAGGGGGAGAGAAACAAATGAGGTGCTTCAACGAATCTTCAGTTTCTTTTTCGTATCTTGTACTTTTCTATTTATCTTTTATTGTCTCCTTGTCTTTCGTTAGTATTTTTGTAATTGTCCAAGTGTGATTAATTTTGTTAAGAATTATGAGCGTTTAATTAGTTTGGCATAAATTAATCCTCGCCTAAATAAAAATAATGAAGTCTTTTGCAAATCATTGATTTACTTGATATCAAACTAAACGATGTACTAGTCTTTTACTAATAAAAACGATCAAGATCTGAAGCCTAAGGCAGCAACCATGGCACTTCTTTTATGAAAAAAAAAAAAAACCAATTTGCCGGATAGCAAAAGTGCTGAAAAAAAAAAACGATATAATGTATATCCTCCCCTGCAAAAAAAAAAACAAAAAACAAAAAACAAAACAAAAACAAAAACAAAATTGTAAGGGGGAGGATGGTCTTCCGCCCATCCATGGTCATCGGATGCGAATTCAACGATCACCTTATTTTTGCGTGGTTCACTAAGGAATAAAGGCGCGATTCACTAAAGGGAGGAGTGCAGTTCAGGGATTTGGAAATTGCGCCGCACTTCTCGATGTACCGCTTCGTGCTGCCGCTGCACACGCCGTACAGATGAAAGCGCACGCCTCCGCAGCCCTCACAAGCCCTAGGCAACAGATCTCTTGAGTTCCCCTGACTCATGAAGGCGACACATCTCTTCGGTGCTGCCGATGTACCACCCTCCGATGAAGACTTTTGTGAGGCTGATGTGTTGTCGACGTCGACCCAGGATCCCCTTGAGCTTCGTGAGGATGGATCCCCTTGACCTTCGATGAAGATGAATAGGTCGATGGCCACGTGAAAGCCATGAAGGATGGAATGGACGGTGATGAGGATGACAAGGAGGGAGATGTATAGATGACGATCCGACAATCAGAGGGGAAGGAGGAAGCGGGGGGGATCGGAGCGCGCGAATGGCGACGGAGGCGATGCGGACCCTGTGGAAGATGCGACGGGTGGCGACGTCGAAGGGGCAGATGCCAAGTAGACAACGAAGTAGAAGGGCTTGTCGGCGTCGTCGAGGATGAGGGATTGGATGTCCTCGAGGGTGCGGAGGGAGGAGGAGTTCGGTAAGTGGGGAGGCAGATCCGACAAGGACAACGGTGGACATAGAGGAGTTTCGACGGTAGAGCTTGACCCACGGCAGCCACATTAGGGTTCGACATTGACGATCTAAGACATGAACTGGAACCGTGCTCCCCTTTAGTGAACCGTGCAAAAATAAGGTGGCCATCAGATCTGCATTCGATGATCACGGATAGGCGGAGGACCATCCTCCCCCTAATGAAGACGAAAATGTTAGTACAAAGACGAAAATAACTGAGAGTCCAATTATTTAAATTTTGAGATGAAGACGAACATGTTAGTATGAAGTTTAAATTTAGATATCACTATTGTTATTTAAAAAAATATTATTGTCATTTTATTTTATTAAATAGGGATAAAGATGTTTAACATTAATAAAAAAAGTGATATTAATATTTTTGGCATGGCAATAGAACTATCTTGAAGTTAGAAGTTTGCGAGACGACAAGTTAATAACATATGAAACGTCCCTGTACGACATCTAAAATAAAAATATGGAAATCTCCTTAACTATTCATTTATTTTGCAATTTTAATGAAATTAAAATCATCAAATTAACTTCTTGCAAAGAAAGTTTCCAAGGCAAGATGGGATCTTACTTGTAAGGCATTTTATACAAATCTTAAATTTATCGTTATACATCCAGAAAATCCGTGCTCTTAATTCATGTATGAAAAACACTTGTAATACAAAAGTTATATCTTCTAATATATCTGAAAAACACATTACCTAATTAATGAGAATAAATAGAAGAAGAATTTGAAAGTAGTGATAATAACTGCATCTAACAATGATATAATCTCAAGCCTCAGAATTAGGCATAAAAATTTATAGTAATGTGAGTTCCAATAGCCTCCTGTTGTTAATAATTCTGATTTCGCATGCATAAAAGAAGCATATCTATAGAAAGTTAATTAGGAACCTTTCAAATACTCCGATGGTCTTTTAACATTGTTCAAATCAGCAGTTATAATCACAAAAAATTGGTAAGTTCTGAATACTTTTAAAAAATGGCATATTCTATCATTTAATATACATGATAGATAAAAAATGTGTAAAAAACAATTGGAAACATATAAATACATATAAGCTTTATATGTAATGTTTTTCAATTTGATAGATTGTCCAAAACTATATGCACCTTTGAATTCACCAAAGCTAGAATTAGAACCCAAACTTTATCTTCCTCAATCTTTTTGCAAAGGGAACATCAACATTCAATAGATGAGCATTAACTGAGAATTAATTAAGAAATGCCAAAGCAGCAAATAATATTTGCAAGCAAAAGAATGTTAGGATAAGTTTCAAAATTTGTCACCATCACGCGACGAAATATTTTTTCTTGCGTTATCTTTTTTGGTACATCTTTGACCATTTTGTTGATCCAGATGGTCAAAGAAAGTGACACATAAATGAAAGACTTAAATTAAAATATTTTAATAATTAAAAATAAAAATGTGAAAGCTAAATAAATAAAAAGTATATCACATCATTTGAACGTCTTGAGCATATACAAGTCCGTGTCATAGTACAACTTGATAGGTTCCATATATAATTCCACTATATCTAGCTCTATGATAGTCATGTGCACACATACCACCCGAGCTGAGGTCATCACACACACATCAACTTGTCACGCAGATAACTCATGTACCTACGAGATCACACATGAGAGCAAGCTCAATCGTTAACATAAAGTTAAGTATCAATTCATAATAGACAATAGAGATGACCCATTAGAATAGGCATGAAGCAAACATATAAATCATGTATAAGAATCAAACAAAAAGAATCATCATGATTTCATTTCTATTCAATTCATTTTATGTTCATGTTTATAGGGACATTGTCCTTTCATTCCATCATTAGTCATTCATTGCCTTTCATCTTGTTCTTGGGATTTGAAGAGCTCTTTGCTCTTAGAGAAAAACCATTACAAACACACAAGTATGCGACTACCTAAATCATGGTGGGTCAATGGAGATCAGTGCCATGACATGTGCCCCATAAGAGAAAGATGGCCTTGCACAAGTCGGTAACATCTGTAGGTGGAGTCACTCATACAAGGCTGATAACCTCCATAGAGAGTGGTGCCTCACACAAGGGTGATAATCTCTCATTTAGGCAGGCAATGGTAACCCTTATCTTTTACCTTTCCGAACTATGAACCTAACTTTTAATCACTTAGACCAATCAAAGTTGTAGGGAGCAAAGGTGGCTCCACACTTTCATGTGTTTTCATAATGGAAAATGATAATCAGATTGACAGAGCTCAATCAAATCATAGGGGTTAATTAGAGTCATAATCATATTTTGTCCATAAATTGAACGCTTGAAAGTCAAACAATCGTCCGTTAGGGGTGCATTCAGCGATCGCCCGAAAAGAAGTTCGGACATTTGTTTGATTTGTATCCATCGATCGTCCGATAAAGGTTCAGTCATGAGTTTGTCTTTCAGCCGTTCAAAGGCCATGTATGGGTCAGACATATGAAAGTCTTTCGATCGTCCGATATGGCATAGGTGGGATCCACAAGCCTTTGGTCAAGAGTTTTGGATGCTCGAAACTTGTTTGATTGTCTGCTAGAACTAGGTTCATGATCCTCAGTCGACTGAAAAGGATCTTTGTTTGACTATCGAATCATTTATCGGCATGAATAGTACATATAAGTCATCCGAACCGGCGATCATTTTGCATGGGTTCTTTTCTTGACATTTCTAGTTCAATCATCCTAATTAGTTTCAAACGTCCAATCGAGTCCAAATTGATCGTAAAATGAACAAGTTTAGGTCATTTGATCTGCTAGTCACTATACTCTTGCCGAGTAGATTTGAACGTCCGAAAGATATTCGGTCATCCATTTAGTCGGCAGAGTCGTAGATCTTTACGTAATCCAATCAATTTTTCATAACAAATCATATACAAACACTCACTACATGTCCCTAATATACACTATGCCACATAAGTTAGATATAACCATACATATATCTAAATCAAATAGATCACTCATATGAAACTCCTCTTAGAAACGAAATCAAACATCAATAGAAGAATCATTCTACTCAAGTACTACCCATTTTCTGTCATATTAGAATTTATTCATAGGATTAATGTACTTCAAGTTGACATATTCATCAAGAGAACATAGATCTATAGTATCACGATAACATTGCATGTAAATCACATAAGAACATCCAAAATATTTCATTTCATAATTGAATATGTCAATAATATCTAACAGAAACATGGAGCATGATTTCTACCTCTCTTAACATGATCTAGATCATATTTTTCAAGAAATCTACCGAATGATCTAGATCTCGAAAGCATCCCTTTTTGACGAGGCTCCTTCTCCCTCCTTGGTCCACTTTGTTGTTTGCATCTATAGGAGGCCCTCTAATCCGAGACTACAAAGAGAGAGCACAAAAAGAAAAATGGCAGAAGAAGAAAATGAGGTATGAAGGAGAGAGTAAAAGAAGTAAAATGAGGCTTTTATGATCTTCACTACTAGGGGTTTCATGATCCTTTGAATCCTCACGGTCATGGGTACAAGAGTTACAAGATCTTGGTGTTATGGTGGTTCAATGATTAGGGAATAAAAAACGTATCTTTTCATTTTTTATCTATGCACTTTCGGCCGTTCGAAAGTATTTCGATGATCTAGTGGATCTTAGCAGAGGTTGCCGCCATGTTGTGATAACGCGCGCCCATTTCAATTTTGAGTATCCAAAAGTTCGACTTCAGCAATGTAAAACATTTTAATTTTTTATAAAATTTTGGTGTGTTAGATTATAATACCCATAGAAAAAGGATTGATCCCCGAATCATGTACAAAGTAGAGCTTACCGAATAAGTGTGGAAACTCCTTGCACATCTTTGACTTGAGTTCTCATGTAGCCTCTTTTATGTGATGGTACTTCCATGCGACATTGACCAGTCGTACCTCTTTGTCCTTTTGATATTGTACCTTGCGATTCAAGAACTTTATGGGATTCTCTGCATAGACCTTTAGTTTAGGCCTCGATCCATGCAGCATTGGCGTCATCGTGTTTGTACTTCAAGAGCATGGAGATGTGAAAAACATTGTGAACTCGCCCGTAGGAAGGAGATAGGGCCAACCTGCATGCTTCATCACGGACTAACTCTAGAACTTCAAAGGGGCTAACAAATCGAAGGCTGAGTTTCCCTCGTTTGCCGAACCGCATAACGCCCTTCATCAGAGACACCTTTGGCAATACCTAATCTCTGGCTTTGAACGCTAGTTCCCTTCTCTTCCGTTCCACGTAGCTCTTCTATTGGGATTTTATTTCCTTCATCCATTTCTTGATGACATCGGCTATATCGACATACTCTTGAGCCCGAAGCTTGCTCATAGCTACTCGCTCTCCGACTTTGCCTCAATGTGCAGGCGATCGCAAGGTCTCTTGTACATCACCTCGAAAGTCACCATGTCAATGCTGGAGTGGAAGCTATTTTTATATGATAACTCTATCAGTGATAAATGCTCATCCCAACTATTGTGTCAATCCAAGGCACAAGCTCAAAGCATGTCTTTCAGAGTCTAAATTGTCCCCTTCGACTATTCGTCTCTCTATGAGTGGAAGGTTGTATTGTAGGTGAATCTGGTACCAAATGTCTTCTATAGACTCTTTTAGAACCTTGACGTGAACCGAGGATCATAGTCCAACACAATTGAGATTGGAATCTCATGAAGTCGAATGATCCATTGCACGTACAGCTCTAGTAGACTCTTCATCGATTGTTTCCGCATGATTGGAATGAAGTAGACCACCTTCGTCAATCTATCAAACATGACCCTAGATGGCGTCGTTTCTCTTCTGTGTCCAGGGCAGACCAGAGACGAAGTCTATCGTGATGTTCTTCTTCTTCCATTTCAGCACTCCTAGGGGTTTCATAAGCCCATATGGTCGTTGGTGCTCGATCTTGACCTGCTGACAAGCAATACATTTGGAGACGTAGTCGACTATCTCCCTTTTCATGTTGTGCTGCCAGAAGCTGCGTCTGACTTTTTGTACATCTTCATCTTGCATGGATGTATCGTGAACTCTAACTTTTGACCTTCGTTGAGCACCTCACTCTTGACCGTAGCATTATTCGGAACCTAGAGGCAGTTCTGATATCTAATCCTCTTTGTCAACCTTGAAGTCTTCAGGTCCATTATGGCATCTCTTGAACATCTTCGTGTACTCTTCATCTGTATATGTGGGGTGATGATCCTACTGATCATACTTGGTTGTATCTTGTGCATCATGGACCTATGTCCTACAACTCTAGAATTTCACTAGTTAAGTTTCTCAATCATTTCATACCTACAGGACTAGAGGAAGACCAGAGAAGCCTCCCATTTTTAACTAAGATCGTCGACCACCAAGTTCACCTTCTCGGGGTGGTACTTGATCGCGAACTTGTAGTTCTTGAGGAACTTCATCCATCTCCATTGATGTATGTTCAAGTCCTTCTGGGTGAAGATGTATTTCAGGCTCTTATATTTAGTGAACACCTAAAATTCTTCACCGTATAGGTAGTGCATCTAGATCTTCAATGTGAACACTATCGCTGCCAGCTCTAGATCATATGTCAGATAATTCATCTCGTGCTTCTTCAACTGCCTCGAGGCGTAGGCCACTACCTTCCCATGCTGCATCAAGACACATCCAAGGCCACTACCCTCTGTTTCCTAATGGAAGAGTGAGAATCAGAGCGTCAGCATATCTTCAATTCTTGTAAGCTATTCTCACACTTGCCCATTCATATGAACTTCTTATTATTCTTCATTAGATGGGTGAGCAGGGCTGCAACCTTCAAGAAATCTCGGATGAATCATTTGTAATAACCCGCCAAATTGAGGAAGCTGCGAATCTCTGTCGCATTCTTCGATTTAACCTAGTTGATCACTGTCTTGATCTTTGCTATTTCCACCACTATTTCGTGTCTGGAAATGATATGCCCAAGAACATCATTTTCTTCATCCAAAACTCATACTTAGATAAATTTGCGAAGAGTTGGTGCTGATGCAAAATTTCTAAGACAATCCATAGATACCCTTGGTGTTGCTCTGAGCTAGAGGAGTATATCAGAATGCATCTACAAAGGCAATCATAAATTGATCCAAGTGTTGCTTGAACCCTGTTCATCATATCCATAAACGTAGTTGGATGCTTATCTCACTAGAACTATCTAGCTTTTAGCATTTGTCTTACTTTTTACAATTAATGGATTATGATACTTTAACTTTTTTTATTTATTGAGATGTAATTTTCTTCCCTTCCTATTTACATATGCTTTTCCTTATTTACAATGAGACCTTGGGAAAGCTTAGTATAGAAGTCAGATGAGAAAGGAGTCAAAAGGTTAGCCAATTGTTTACTGAAAAATTAGGTGTTGAGTTGAAGTGACCTACGTTTGAACCAAGAGAAAAAGACTTAGGGGAGTTATCTTTTGCTTTTGCTGAAAGATATTGATTAGCTATGTTCTCTGGCCATCTCGAGAGATGATGAAATAGATTTTCAGACTATGTTCAAGTTGAATCTAGAGTCTCGTTACGAGAGTGGAAATAGATTGAGTGATTATTGGCATGAGAGTGTGAGGATCCATGTTTTGAGCTTATAATAGTTTGACATACAATTGTGCTAAAAGTTTTCATGTATGATTGTTGATGGTTCTCTCCTGAAATAATTCTTCATGCCCTAATGTGCATTATCAATTGGATTCTCTTACTTCTTTCTTCCTAGTAATTTCTAAAATTAAAAAGAACAAAAATCATAAAAAAATATTTATCAGTTGTTTCTAAAATTTTAGTTTTCTAATTTTGCTACAACTTTATCTCATTTCCTTTTCGAATTGGGTTTCGCTCATTTTAAGTTCATTAATCTAAAAAGGCAAATTATCTCTCTATGCTTCTATCCCTTACTATGCTATAAAGAAGGTCGTGTGCTTACGATTTGAGTTGTATATATTAGGAATTATAAATTTTGAAACTTTCCTGAAAAAGGTTTGCTGCATTGCACATCTACATACCCCTTTATGGAGGTTAACTACCGTCGTCATGAGAATCTAATTTGGTTGAAACTTAGTGAGTTGGCAGATTTGAGATTTTCTTTTTCATGTTTTGCAACTCCTATTCCTATACATACATAATCTCATGCATCACCCGCCAACTTGTTGCATACACGATCATGCAATCTTCATCACACTCCATCTCTATAAATATCTCTCCAATCTTTTCTATCAATCATTTGATCTCTTTGAAGTCACCTTCCCATTAAACTAGAGAGGATATAATTCAAGAACCCTTCCCATTAAATTGGAGTCTCTTTAAGATTGTAAAGGGAAGGTACAACATGACTCTCGGTATTGGAGTATTTCGTGTGCACTGAGCGAGAGCCATGTGGCAGTGACCCTTGTTCTACTGATCCTCATGATGTTCATTGATGCTAATTGTTCACCAGTGGATCCTAGACATGTTGATTGTTGGCCTATCGATTATGAGCGATGACAGATTCACTCTTTGGGCCATACACAATAAATAATGATAAGTTCTCTAACAATAATTTGTTATATTCTCATACTATTTGGGATAATCTCCTTATGACCGGTTACCCATCTTTTAGATAACCTTCTCAGAGAATGAGTTATTCCTTTCGGAATAACGTCCTTAGATCTTGGGTTATTCTCTTTGGAATAATCTCCTTAGAGCATGTGTTAATTCTTTCAGAATAAGCTCTTTTGATCTTGCCTTATACCATCAATGAAATCATTATATTTCTATTGGTTAAAATTTATGTCATTTATAGCTTTATCCATGACCTGATCAAAAGGTTCTATATCCCATATTGCATTTAGTTATTTAAGCTAATCATGGTTTAAAAAATTTGATCCTTTCTTGATGGCACTATGGTTGTTCATATGTCTACACGAGAACTCAATGCTATTAAAAATAGCTAAGAAATGCCTCTCATAAGATACCTTCCATGGCAAGGCCCCCCATCTTCCGCATATCTTATTTTTTTTATAATGTCTCAAGATTCTAGAAGTTTGTCTCAACTTACACTACTCAATTCTATTACTTGAGTTTTTAAAATTTTGACCAGTTAACATATTGACTTACATCAGCACAAGACCTAAATACGATGAGTTTTATATTTTGCGAAAGTTATTTATACAATTTACAATGATGTGTTGATTATGGGCTTACAATTGTGGACCCGAAAAAATTGAGGGAAAATTAAAATGGGGAGCCTCCATCGAGTGTGATAGATGTGAGAAGTTATTTTGGGTTAGTAGAATATTATCGTCATTTTATTTAAGGTTTTTCAATGATTACAATTCCATTAATCATGCTCCTTAGGGAAAATGTAAAATTCGAATGGGCGGAGTTATCTTAGAGTAGCTTCAAAAAATTAAAGAGATGTTTTAACATTTTCTACGATGTTAAAATCATGCATGTAATAGATAAACATATTGTAGGGTTCCTTGTCATATGGATATGGAGTATTATATGGTGATAGTGAGAAAAAAATATTGTAGGGTTCCTTGTCAACACTATGATTAATGTCTTTTGATTATTTTTTGTTTAATATATTGGTATATGTTATATGTATTAGCAAGTAACGAAAGATAAGATTAGAGGTTTTACCAGTTTTATTTTTAAAAATGCTAAAACATTGTTTGACGTATGCCCTTAATGAGAGCCGCGGCAAAGCAACTGTCGCAGCTTGGCCCACCCACATGTGCATAGTGCAGTTACGCAACTACATAACATGTGGTTACGTGAACTGATGCCTCAACTCTATAAATAGACTTCGAAGTCTGCATGATATAAAAATGTAGATGTGTGATCATCCTTGTCGAGACTCTGTTGAATTCTGTGCAGGTACTTTGAATCGTGATAGTGCGTCGACTTTCCATAGTGATCATCGTCCGTTATCGTTACAAGAACAATGTAAAGGGACTCTGTAATAGGTTAGTTTCTCTATATTAAAACCTTCAATATTAAGAGATTATAATAACTGGGATTAAAACTTTGTCATCAAGTATAGATATTGTGCTTCAACGTTCATGCATTTGATGTTCAGAAAGAAAATGACTAAAAATTATTTCTTTAAAAAGAAAATTTTGTGAGATATGTGATTCTTGCTTTTAATTATTCTTGCTTCTTGCTCCTCTTGGAGGCGCTCGCAGGAAGGTCCTCTTAAAAGATAGCGAATGTTGAAAGAAGACAAAGCAGCATTTATGCCGCGTAAATGCGAAGGATATCTATCATACAATACAAATGGTCCTTGAGGAGAGGACCTGGCATTACGGACTTTTACAGACCTTGACAGACGCTGTTATGGCAGTTGTGGCGTTGCGTAGCCAAAAAAACAACAATTACTGTGGAAGTGGAACGAGAGCCCCACATTCGTAACTCTGAATGGCGTGCATCACCTTCCCAAACGCGAACCGGTAGAGGATGGCGCCCCTCAGCCACTTCACCACCCGCTGCCACGCCCCCGCCGCCCCGCCCAGCAACTGCACGTGGCCGAACAAGTAGGCGGCCGTCGTCACCCCCGCCACGCGCCACTTCCGCTCCCCGACGTAGCTCTCGATCCCCCGCGCGAACTCCCCGGAGGTTCGGGCGCCGCCGACGCACCGCGCGAACACGACGGCGTCCTCGAGCGCCATGCACCCGCCCTGGCCCAACTCGGGCGTCATCGGGTGCATGGCGTCGCCGGCGACCGTGACGCACCCCCGGTGAGTCCTCCCCCCGGCAATAAGGTGCCAGGGGTTACGGAGCATCAACGGAGCCCATGACAGGCTTCGCGGGTCGGAGCGTCTCGCCACTTCCAAGTATTCTTCCGGGAAGCCCTCCGCCAAGCTGTCGGTCACTTCTTTCACGATTACCTCGGGATCTCTAGCAGCCTCTTTCCCTGCACATACCGAACGTCGACCTGTTATCAACAACATTTTAAACCCTGTTTACAGACCTGTAAATGGGGAATCTGCAGGCTCTGCTCGCCTCTTGTAATGGAGTGGTGATTGAGGAACCAGTAGACCTCTCTGCTGTTCAGAGGAACGAGTCCTCCTCTCTTGCCATCTTTCAGATACTGATATGACTCGATCTTGAGGCCATGGCCTTCTGGGAACAAGGACACACCACGGACCGCCGACCTACTTGTCCGGATCGGCTGGCTGAGCCCCAGCCACTGCGCTACCGCAGAGTGCACGCCGTCGCACCCTATCAGTGCCTGTCAATCACGTCGAAAGCTTAGCAAAGAATCTTTGTTTATATCGAAGTCAATTAAGATCGATCACAGAATCTGAAATTCCGTCTTACCTTTGCTTTAATGGTGGTTCCATCTTCGAAGTTGAGGGACACTGGATGCGAGGATGACTCCGAGGACTTAGCACTGATGGAGATGAGCCTCGAGCCGAACCTTATGCTGCCTGCTGGTAACTCCTCTGCGAGTGCCTCCAAGAGGACCTTCCTGTGCACTGACCAAACTCCTCCCCCACCCCTATTTATACTCCACATGGAACGCAATTGGTACAATACAATTTAGTCTGCACCATGAAGAAAGATTTAATGGCTCTTTTTTTTACCTTCCGTTCTTCTGAGAAAAAAGAAGCGTCTCTGTCCGTCCAGTATCAAGGTCTGTTACGTAGCCTCTTGCAGAGAAGAAATCCACGAAGCAAAATGTCAGAGTTCGAGTTTAGAATCTCAATACACTTGCGATTATAAACTGAAACACGCGCGAGTGCGCAGATACAGCATAGAAATTTGAGGGGCAGGAGAGGGATACATCTCAGAGGGCTGGTACAGGGCGGCGAGCTTGCCGGCGACGCCGAGGGTCTCAAGGGCACGCCAGGCGTTGGGGAACAAGTTGATGGCGCCTCCGGTGGTGCGGAGCTCGTGAGACCTCTCCAGCACCAAGCTCGGCAATCCTAGCCGCTTCAGCGCCACGGCCACGGCGAGCCCTGCGATCCCCGCACCGACGATGACGACAGTGCTGTTCTCCTCTACCACTGACATCTTCCTTCAATTCAAACGCTGTTTACGCGTATCATGACATCCACCCACATTATGTTGATACTTATAGCGAAACTGTGAAGGGCTTGTAATTTGACAAATCATTATTCTACTAACAAGAACAGAAATATATGTTTAAATTAAAAAATATTAGCCTTTTATATAATAAGTTTAACCAATTGGGATGTGATAAAAATATGATATTTATTTTAATTAAAAACTTGAGTTATATATCATTAACTAGTTTACGTATCCGTGCATGCATGGTTGATACCAATGGACAAATATAACTTTGTTTAGATCAATGGAAATGTAATCAATTCCAAAATAATAATACTAAATATTTAAAAATTTTAAATGTTACCAAAAATTTCATTGTCTACAGCATTTGTAGCTTTATTCATGATAAGTCAAAATCTTTAGTCTTTGTCTATTGGGTACTCAAGAAATAGCCACGTATGTAAAATTGTTTTTCTTCCAGAAATAATATCACAATAATTGACTCGACTTTTAATAGTCATGACAAAAAATAATACAAAAAAATTTATCTACACTGAAATTTGATAGGCAATCTTGCAAAGTGAAATAAATGCATTTTCTCTTGTCTTATTTTTTGATAGAATTTTAGCTTATTAATCTTAATATTTGTTACATAATCCTGAATATCATGGGTAATCCAATTTCCAAGTGATAGAACAATATGGTAGTGCTGAAAATTTAATATTATTTAAAACTTCTCATGCATGGACGTGTTGCAAAGGTCCAAACGAAGGATTAGACATGCAAATTGTATCACCGCTCAAGTATGTTTTCTCTTAATTATGATTTAGTGATATCATACAATTATTGATTGAACATTTGAACCAACCATATCAAGTGTAGTAGCAAGATTAGGAAGATTTTTTTTCTATGATAGAGGCAATTTATATCATTAACATGAAGAAAAGTTACAATTTCTGATAATGGTTCATGAAGTAATTTATAAGGAGATCCTCAAGCACATTAATTTTTCCCAGTGTCATCCATTGGATTTCCAATTATTCCAACACCAATTTTCAAAATCCAATTCGAAAAAAAAACTTTTATCTCATCCAAAAGTGTATTTGATTGGTTGTCTTGTAATGTCATTTCTTAGCTTTAAAATCCAACAATGATTTCATAAATAAGAAGAATTTAAAGAAGCATTTACAATAACAAAATTGTGACTAACTAAAACTCCAAAAAACATAAAAAAAATTATTATCAATGAAAAAAACATCTAAAAAATGTCTCTTGAAATCCTTTATTTGCCGGGCAATATCTTTGTTGATAATGTTGAGTCAAAGTTTTAATAACATATAAGTTATATTTTGATGAAACAAACCTCGAAAGATTAAAGTCAAAATGCTGAAAACGTTTAAAGAAAAACGGATAACTTTATGCACAAACTTTGATTACATAACTATGAAATGATTAGATTTGGATAAATATTAATTACCATTTGTAGAGAATTCTGTTAGCTTCCATAAACTCCAAGATAATCTAATTTGGATAGTTGTGTAAAAAGTTATGCTCAAAATAGTGCAGGTCGGTCAATCTGCCGGTCGAAACAAAGAAGGCTGGTCGACATGATACCGGTCGATCGAATAGAAGATGTCGGTCGATCGATAAATACTGAGCCTGCCCCAGACGACGTAATACCGGTCGATGTATCGGTCGACGGACCGGTCAACCAATCAAGCGCAGAAGTTGAAGAAATCGCGCAACGGTCACATAGACCGGTCCAGATGTGCGGTCGACCAGCCTCCGAGTAAAATGAACAATAACGGTCAAATTTGAAAGAGAAATTTATGGAGTAAATTCTGGATGAATTTTTCACACACTGAAACCTATAAAAGGAGTGTCAAAGCCAGAGGCAAAAGCATCCATTCACTCATTGAAGAAAAATTTTAAGTTTTCAAAGGGAGATCATTTCTTGAAGTTGTCATTTTATAGCTTTCCCTTCTTTCTCTCTTCTCTTCTTGTGAGCATAGATTTGTAAAAGAGAGAAACACTTTTGTTAAGAAAGAAAAAAAATAGAGAGAACTCTTGTGTAAAAGAGGTTCAAAATCTTACCTCTTGAGCGAGAGAAACAGATTAATTTCCTAGGATGAGAGGTTGCCTTGCCTCTCAAAGCGAAGAAAATATGGTTGATGTAAAGGGATTTCTTTCTTGCTCCATTTGGAACAAAGGTTTCAAGGTCGAGAAGTCAGAGTGGGAACGTAGGCCAAGGTGTGGCCGAACATCGTCAACAACCACCGTGTCTTTGTGTTTGATTTTCTCTCTCTCTCCTCATTCATATTATATTTATGATCTGAATTGCTTTATTTTAAAAGATTTAAAGAATCAATTTTGTGCTTTCGCGATGATCTTTATGAAATCAACATTTTTTATTTAACGCCAATTCACCCCCTCCCCCGTCTTTGTGCCCATTGAGATCCTACAATTGGTATCAGAGCGAGTTGCTCTTGTTTTGGATTTTTTAGTCATCTTGTTTTTATATCTAATTTTCTTTAGATCTAATCTTTTTAAGATTCAATCATCGTGTTTTCAGATTTAAAAATCTTCAAGAGCCATGACATCAAGTGGAATTAGTTTTGCCGAAGGGCAATCAATTAGTTGTCCACTCCTTTTAAATGCATCAAATTTTACGTGTTGGAAAATTAGAATTCAAGCATATATTTGTTTTATTGATATCGACATGTGGGACATAGTTGAAAAAGGTTATTCTGTTCATGAAAAATTACATTCTAAAGAAAAAGAAAAGATTTTTTCAAAACTTGATTGGAAAGTTAAAAATATATTTTATTGTGATTTGGATTCAACGGAGTTTAATCGGATTTCAAGTTGTGAAACCGCAACCAAGATTTGGGAAAAACTCATCACTATTTATGATGGAACCGATAAAGTTAAAGAATTTAGATTGAATATTTTAAACCATCAATATGATTCTTTGAAAATACATGATAATGGATCCATAAATGATATGATTATTCGTTCTAATGATACTTTGAATGGCTTAGCCTCATTAGGCGAGCCAAGATTCTAATCCGCAATAAGTGAAAAAGATTCTCATGTCTCTCTCCTCCAAATGGCATACGGAGAGGATTGTGATCGAGAAAAAGGATTTGAACAAATTGGATTTTGATGATCTTATTGGTTCACTTCTAACCTATGAGATCTCTATTCAAGAAGATCAAGAAGAAAAAGCCCCCAAGAAGAAAATATTGTCATTGAAGGCAAATATGATAGAAGAAGATTCAAGTGAAGAGGAAGTGGATGAAAAGAAATTTGCACTCTACTCAAGAAAATTAGATAAGTATTTCAAGTTAGTTAAAAAGAAAGACAGGAACGAGAAGTCAACAAAAAAATCATACAAACACTACAAAGAAGAAAAATCCCAAAAAGGTAAAAAGAAAAAATATGAAGAGTATAGTGAAACAAGTAGTTCATCAAGTTCTTCTAGTGTTGAAGCATACATATGCTTGATGGCACACGACGATGAGGTAATGTCTAACCCTTCAAATTCAAATTATGACTCATCAAACTCTTCCAAAGAAATTCTCTCTTTAGATGTGAATAAAGAACTCTCATACCTTATGAAAAGATATTTCTCACTTAAAGAAGAAAATGAGAAATTAATATATGAAATTGAAAAATTAAAAGAAGAAACGGATATATGCCTTATGAAAAATGAAAATGAAACTTTAGAAATTACACATGCATGTGAAATTGTCAAACTAGCATGTTCATTATAAAAAGTAAAACAAGAAAATATTTTTTTCAAAAATACACAAAATAAGACCATTTCACAACTAACAAAAAATAATCTTAGAAATAATTTTGGACATAAAAACTCTTATTGGAAATAGAATCATCCCTTTAATAGAAAATCTCATTTCAAATGTTTTTCATGTGGCTCTTATGGTCATTATGCATATCAATGCAAAATAAGAAAATCAACACAACATAACATGATTTGGGTTCCGAAAGAACATTGTCTAACAAAATAGTACCAAATGTTACATAATAACTTTTTAGGTGTGCCTCTGCAAAGCAAAGGACAAGCGGTGAAGTCACAAAGGTTATGGTAAAAATATCATTTACTTTTTTATTTCACCAAAAAATTTCAAAACTACTATTTCTTTAACAGAAAGCGGAATATATAAAAAGATTGATCATAATGATAGGGGGAGCATATTAAAACATTATTTTCACATATCATGGATATCACATTATTTTATCAAAGTTTTTATGCCATATTTTGATTCTTAATATTTTTTTTTACTTTCATAAATTGGTTTTCATTATAAAATAACCATAAATTTAGGAGGTTATATTTCAAAACTTGCAATACTCTACATATCTATTATATGACAAAAAGGGGGAAGAATATTTTTTTTTGAAAATTGATTAAGGGGGAGTTACATATGGTTTCTTAAATACTTCATTTACAAACGACTTTTTGATGAAACAAAAGGGGGAGAAATATGAATATCTCCCACTGTAAGAAAAGTTAAGTGATAGGGGGAGTAAAATTATTTTTAACAAGATTTTACAACTTTTTCGCCAACTTATATAATTTTCATATTTTTCAGTTTGTCTTCATAAAAAAGAAGGAGATTGTTGAGTCAAAGTTTTAATGAAAAAATCTGAAAAGGTTTAAAATGTTGAAAAAGTTTAAAGAAAAATGGATAACTTTATGCACAAATTTTGATTACATAATTTACTATGAAATGATTGGAGGAATATTAATAATCAAAGTTGTAGAGAATTCTGTTAGCTTTCCATAGACTCCAAGATCATCTAATTTGGATAACTGGGTAAAATATTTTACTCAAAATAGTGTAGGTCAGTCAATCTGCCGATCGAAAAAGGTTAGTCGACATGATACCGGTCGACCGAATAGAAAATGCCGGTCGATCGATAAATACTGAGCCTGCCTCGGACTTGGGTTTTGAGTGATATTTGGATTTTGAGTGATAACTTGCTGAAATTTAAGAAAAGGTCAAATTTTAAATTTTTCGGTCTCCCAACTCACTAGCTGCAAGTGCACAGGTATGTTGTAGTAGACTCAGGTTATCGTATCTACAAAGATTTGAAGTCCTAAACTACCTAAAAATAGTTTAGATTAATCCTAATTAAGATAGAAAAAATATATTTTTAATTGGAAGTGAAAATAGTTTTTTAACAAGTGCAGAATGACAACAGATTTTGGGGTCTTGAAAACTTTTGCAAAACTGAATTATAAATGCTAAATTAATAGCTAGAAAGGTTTAACTATCAATGAGGAAGGTTCTTCTAGGATTTGGGGTTCATCTAAATTAATTAAGGATGAAATGGATCAAGTTATCATTAAATGTCCAACTTTGATTCAATCATGAAAATGGTTGTTCCCATAGCTCAATAAGCATCTAACTAAGCAACATATTGTCATATAGTTGTTAGCTAGATTGAATCAATAGAGGGTCCCTGAAAATCAAGTTATCATTCAGCTCAATGGGGTGTTCATTGCTGATTTTTACAATTCAAAGAAATTCTGCAATGATAACTTGTAATTGCAATCATAAAAAGATGGAATCATTCCAATCAATCAAACCAGAATGAAATCTACTCAAATATAGTGCTTGTGCTCCTTGATTCATCTCTGAATTTCAGGGGGATTTAAATTCAACCTCTCGGTTGCAAAATAAAATGAAATCCACACAAACACAACTCAATTGGAAGTGCAAAGCATATGACCACAGGAATTCACAATTGCCATTGCTCCTTGGCCTATCTCTAGATCTCAAGGATGACCTAATAACTACTTCTCAGTAGTGGATTAAGTTGAGGCTTGACAATGGGAATAAGAATTTAAATAAAAACCAGAAAACAGGAGGTGGAATTCTGCAATTCAGAAATTTAGAACTATAAATCAATGGAAATCTGGTTTACCAACTGATTCTTGACCCATCTCTGAACTGCAAGATATCCCTAAAGTTCACCTCTCAGTGATTGAAAAACATAGATTCCATTATCTAAATATTAGAATGTCATTACATGTAAATGTGATTACAATATAATATTAAATTTATGAAAATTTATTAATCATTTCAATGAAATACCTATAAGCTAGAGACCTTTTTACGGTCACAATTTTATACTAAAATTTACTTTCAACTTTTTTCTACGCAACCTCCATCTTAAATAGGATGATTTTTTCAAAGTTCCAAATCTACTATAGTTTAAATAATCTAGAAACTTGATTTCTGTAAAAGAAATTTAATATGTAACATAATTTAATATTTGATATATAACATAAATAATATAATAAAACTAAAGATATATCTGCATGCATTGAGCCAATTGTTCAATGGTTTTAACTTTCACAACAATAGACCCTAATTTATTTGAGAGAGAATAATTCTCTTGCGAGCAAATTTGAATGATTATGTAATGCATAAAAAATTCGCAATTACAGAAATTTCAATTGTGTTAGACCCTTCATCATCACATAATAATAACAATAAAATAATTAACCTAAATGCAATAAAAATTATTAATCAATAAGATAAAATAAAAATATTTTTAGCGGAATACTTCAATAAAGAATTTGAAAACTAATGTTATAGAATATAAGATAAAGCTAACATTCCTTATATGAAACATCTCTAACATAAGTACTAATGACTTCACATCATAATGACATCATGACATATTTATAGAACTACAAGAAAAATGTCGAATAGCGACGCATATTAACGTCACCATAACACACATCGCTAAATAGACGCCAATAGCGTCACAATAATGTCGTTATTTGGACGACAAATGCAGACGCTAATGGCCTCTCAATAGCGATGCTTTAGCGTCGCATTAGCGTCAAAAGATGTCGACGCTAAATGAGGCACCGTCGAGACACTATTTCAACGTTATTGTCACACGCGAAAATAAAAAAATGCGCGACAGATGATAGCGTTGTATTAACGTCACAAACTTGCGACGCTAAGTTAGCGTCACCACATCGGCGATGCTACATCGATAGTAAAATAAGAGGCGATATTAGCGCTGACATCTTGCATTGTATTGGTGTCGACAAGTGTGCTGCTATATAGCGTCGGAGGATTGCGACGTTAAGTAGACTTTAGTTTGTGCTCTTTTGGCAATATATGTTATATATTGTATAGTATATTATATAATACTATACTAAACTATATTATACTATACATTATACTATATTATACACCATACTATACTATATTATTCTATTATATAATATACAAAAAATTAATAAACTATGTTATACATACATTGTACTCCAATTCCCAAATTCTAAATCTGGAGAATAGTGCTTCTTCATTTTTTATGAGATTCAAATGGTGATTGCTGGAGATCCGACCGTCGGATCATGGGAAAATTTATATCTCCCATAAGTCACAATAATATAGATTTTTTAGTATTTTTTGGTGATTTTAGGAGGCCAGAACGCAGAGTTAAGAACCTAGCAAAATAAAGACTTCCAATGGTCATCGATGTGAATCCGGGAGGAATCGGTCGAAGCAAAAATTATGGGCTCATAATGATCGACGCGAGCTGTCCACTCGCACAAGAATCGCATCGATCGGAGGTCGGAAGAAATTCAATAAAATGGGCAAAATTTTAAAATAGAAACGATCGATTCTCCGCCATCCTAGCTCGGATTGCCACGAAAAAATAGGCATTTCGAAGGGCTCGAGAAGGTGGGGTAGCGCAAATATTTTATGTTTCATGTCTTTTCTGTTTCCTCCGATTCTCAAAATACTCATTTTTCGTAATTCTAAAAATTCCTCAAAACTTTTGTCCCTCCTAAGAAATCCAAAAATGTGTATTCTAAAAAATTGGATCTTTCGGGAGTGCTCCGAACGGTCTTGTTTAGTTGACATATAGTTTGCAAATTTTTCTAAGAAATGTTGATTTTCTTAGATTTTTTTGTTTAAAAAGAGTATTCAAAATTGTCTATTTTGCTTTGTGCGCTTAAAAAATATTAGAAAATATTTTTCTAAAAAGTTCGGACATCTCGGGACTTTTGAGAATGGCCTCGTTTGATCGTCATACTATATATACTATACTATATTATACATATACATATTACATAGATATGTATACATATACACATATTACATATATACATATATGTTGATATACATATATATTTTTGGTGCCACCTCGATGTTGCAATAGCATCGCCTTCATTCTAGCATCACATTCACGTCACAATCGCATCGATGCCACTCCTCATAGCGTCACGATAGCGTCGCTTGTTTGGGACGCTAATTTAGCGTCTAATGTTTGTGACGCTAACGTCAACCAACTTTGGAGGCGCTAAAGACTGGCGCTATGCTATCAGAATAGAAATAAAATGGCATCACATTAGCGACGCCATAGCATCGAAACGAAATGCATCGCTATTGGCGATCTGTGTGCCCATTGAAGAACAAATCCTAATCCATGTTAATCCGACGGCCACCATTTCTCGTGTCTCTTTCCTCCTCCGCGTCCGATTTCTTTTATCCACCCTCCTCCTCCGTGTCTCTCTCCTCCACCTCTGCTCCTTCCTCCTTCATCCTCCTCCTCCTCCTTCTTCGTGTCTCTCTCTCTCTTCTGTGTCTCTTTTCACCTACCGACAGAGGTCGAACGTCGGAGGTTGAGCGGCAGGCAACGACCAGGGGGATGTCATCAAAATGGCTCTGTCATAATCGTACGTTCTCTCCCTCCCCTCATCATCGAATGCCTAGGGACATCGTCAAAATGGCTTTGTCATCGTCATTCTCTCCTCTCATCGTCGAATGCCTCATTTCGCCCCATCCCGGATGCCTCCACCATGCCCCCGTCCAAGCCCTAAAGGTTCACGGCCAAGATGAAGGCACCCAGGCCTCGACAACCACCGAGGAGGGGAAGGAAGTGTCCGATCTCGGTCTCACGCCCGTCGTCACCACAACCAATCTCGCAAGATGCTGATGTCCACCTCCCTTGCCTTCTTAAAAGGACGGTGATGATGATGACCCGAGCGTGACAGTGTAGGGGCTATGGGGGGACACGGCAAGGGAATGATGACATCAGCAACAGAAGCAACTGCCACAGGTCCGGCCCCTTCTTCGGACTGCACATGGCCGTGAGGGACACGTGGAAGGCCGGCCAGAGGCTGCTCAAGGAGGTGGAGGCTGCGCCTTTGGCCCCTTCGCCGGTATTAGATTAGAACTATTAGATAATGTAATTTAATATATTACATTAGAATTATTTTCTTCTTAGATCAAACTCATGTATGTGATTAGAACATAATTTTATGATTAAATTATCTGATGAGTGTAATTTAACTATAAATGTAATTTAATCAATAAAATGTATGTGATTGAGGGTAATGTAAAATGTACATGTGTAGGGATGTAAATGTATGTGATTGAGGGTAATGTGAAACGTAAATGTTGTTTAGGTGTCTAAACGTATCCACTTTAGCGACGCCATAGTGTCTAATTAGCGCCACAAATGATGGCAAGAAAATGATGTTAGCGATTATTTTAGCGTTATATTAAAGTCAGAATAGCGTGTATATTTAGTGTCATGTTAGCATCACCTTAGCATCAGCATTTCAGCGTCCCGCTGGCGTCGCAATAGTGACTCCACCTATCGGTTCGCCACGCCACTAATAGTGTCATTATAACGTCGGAGTAGCGTCGTCAATGCTGTTGGCACGAAGTCGACGCTATTAGTGTCATAATATTAGCGTCGCCAGTCCTATGACGCGAAGTCGACACTAATGCATCGCTACTTTGTTCAGTGCCTAATTAGCGACGCATTAGAGACTATTGACATGTGTCGCTAATTGATCAATTTCTTGTAGTGTAGCCTAGAACGCGTGCATTATGTCATCATGAGCTGAACCACCACACATCCTAATATTAGTTACTTCCACAAATTCAGAGTGCATGATCTCTCAGTTAAAGTATGTAAAGGTCAATGCTATGCAATGAATCCTAAGCAGGATACTACATGACTTATATAAGCAGATTCATATAATAAAAAAAAACATGCATTAACTTTCAATAGCATGGAATGGCATGTAGTAATCATCACCATACAAAAGTATGTTGCATACATTAACTTTCAATCATAGCAGTAAGCACATTAAGACTTACACTATCATTACCGTGCCTCAGTAAACCTTCTCATGGTTGCTTTATAACATGTTGGACTCCACTTTCATGGACATCGATCTTTACCATTCAGTCTTTACAATAAGAGTCTTTGATCTTATGTAGTAATTGAATAATCATGTTGTTTCCCAAACAATAGGCTACATAGGCCTTGGAGACAATGCTCCCCTCGCTTGAGGGAGAGTATGAATATACATATCATTACCGATAAGATACAGTTATTTCTTAAGAAAATACTTACACACAAGATGCAAAGAACAGTTGTTTCTTGATAGTCGGTTGAGGGGCGACATGTAACAATATTCTTCAATTGGGTGCATAATGTTTGCAATCATCAAACAATATTACGCCTCTCAATCTTCATAGTTTAGCCAAGTTATGACTGTGCATGCATATTGTATATCTAAGGGTCATATGCAATCATGACACAACAATACATAACATATATACATTAAAAATAGGGTTATAAATAGCATAGTGGTTATTTTCAATTGATCACAGTCGCGATAGGATCTGTTGGATCTAAGTTTTAATGACATATTAAATTATATTTTGATGATACAAACCTCGAATGATTAAAGATAAAATGCTAAAAAGTTTAAAGAAAAAGAGATAAGTTTATGTACTACACTTTGATTAAATAATTGGTCACTGATCTTATTAGTTTTGGATGAATGTAGATTGTAGAGAATTCTGTTAACTTTCCATTGACTCCAAGATCATCTAATTTGGATAACCGTGTAAAAAGTTATGCTCAAAATAGTACAGGGCGGTCAACCTATCGGTCGAAGCTATGAAGGCCGGTCGAGATAGTCCGATCGACCGATCTCAGACACTGGTCGACCGATCAATGCATGAGCTATCAAATCCATGTCAAGACTATACCCGTCGATAGTTCGGTCGAAGCACCGGTCGACCGATCAGCTCAATGGCTATAAATCAAAACTACGAGACTGTACCAGTCGAGACACCGGTCGATGGTTTGGTCGATCGACCAGCTGTGGTAACTGGAGAAATCAGCGCAACGGTCATATAGTCCAGTTGACCGGTCCATAAATGCGATCGATCGGTCCATTACTGAAATGAATAGTAACGGTTATATTTTGAGGAGAAAATGTAGAATTAATTCTGGACGAATTTTCCACATACCAGAGCCTATAAAAGGAGTGCCAAGGCCAGAAGCAAATGCAACAAATCCAAGCATCAAAGCAAAACTTCAGGAAATCAAAAGAAGATCATTTCTCTTGAAGTTATCATTTAGAGCTTTCTCTCTTCTCTTCTTGTGAGTGTTCTATTGTAAAAGAGAGAAACTATTTTTTCAGAAAGATTGTGAGAGCTCCTGTGTAAAAGAGGTTCCAAATCTTACCTCTTGAGCGAGAGAAAAGATTAGCTTCCTAGGAGGAGAGGTTGCATTGCCTCTCGAAGCGGAGAAAAGGTGGTTGGTGTAAAGGGCTTTCTTCCTCGCCCCATTTGGAACAAAGGAAGTGCTTAGTGGAATCTCCGGCGGTCTTGAGGTCAAGAAGTCAGAGCAGGAACGTAGGCCAAGGTGTGGCCGAACCTCGTCAACAACCGCCGCGTCTATTTGTGTTTGATTTCTCTCACTCTCTCTCCCTCTAATATTGTGTTTATAATCTGAATTGCAAAGGTTTTAAAAATTGGTTTTGTGCTTCCGCTACGAATTTTGTGAAATAGATATTTTCGGTTAAACACTAATTCACCCCCCTCTTGGTGCCCTTTGGAATCCTACAATTGGTATCAGAGCGGGTTGCTCTTGTTTTGATCTTTTGAATCTTCTCATTTTCAGATCTAATCGTTTTAGATTTAATCATTTTCAAGTTTCAATCATTTTTTTAAGATTTTAACAATCTTAAGAGCTATGGCATCAAGTGCATTTGTTTTTGTCGAAGTACAATCAATTAGTCGTCCTCCCCTTTTAAATGCATCAAATTTTGGATATTGGAAAATTTGGATTCAAGCCTACATATGTTCTATTGATATAAACATGTGGGATATTGTCGAAAAAGGTTATTACTTACATGAAAAATTACCTTTCGAACATGACGAAAAATAGAAATTTTTTTCAAAATTGGATTGGAAAGCAAAGAACATCTTTTATTGTGCTTTGGATTCAACGGATTTTAATCGGATTTCTAGTTGTGAAAGTGCAGTCAAAATTTGGAATAAACTTATTACCACTTATGAAGGAACGGATAAAGTCAAAGAATCTATATTGAATATTCTAAATCATCAATATGATTCTTTCAAAATGTATGATAATGAATCTATAAATGATATGGTTGCTCATTTTAATGACATTATGAATGACTTAGCCTCTTTGGACGAGCCTAGAACTAATCCCCAAAAAGTGAAAAAAATTCTCAGGTCTCTCTTCTCCCGTTGGCATACAAAAAGGACGATGATCGAAGAAAAAGATTTGAACAAATTGGATTTTGACGATCTAATTGGTTCACTTCTAACCTATGAGATTGGAATCCAAGAAGAAGAAGAATCAAATGCTCCCAAAAAGAAGACATTGGCTTTGAAAACAAGCAAAAGTGAAGATGATTCGAGTGAAGAAGAAGTAGACGAAAAGAGACTCGCTCTCTATACAAGAAAACTCGATAAGTATCTCAAATTGGTGAAAATGAAAGAAAATAATGTGAAGCCTACCCGAAGATCATGCAAAAATCACAAAGAAGAGACATCCCATAGAAGAAAGAAGAAAATGCATGAAGAGTCAAGTGAAGATGAATCAAATGCCAGTGAGGGTGCATATCTATGCTTAATGGCACATAATGATGATGTATCATCCAACTCTTCTTATTGCTCTAGTGCTAATACTGATAATGATGATGAGGATGATAATATTAATTTTGACGTGCATAAATAATTTTCTTTCTTAATTGAAAAATATCTTACTCTTAAAAAGAAGAATAAAAAAATTGTTGGATGACCTTCATATTATGAAAAATAAGCTTGAAAAATTAAAAGTGGATAAGGATACATATTTTATGGAAAATGAAAATTTTAAAAATGAAATTGAAACTTTGGAAATTAAACATGTACGTGAAATTGTAAAACTAGCATGCTCTTTAGAAAAAGAAAAGAAGGAAAACGCCTCTTTGAAAAATATAGCTATTTTTTGATGTAACAAAAAATAATCCTAGAAAACACTTTAGATATGAAAACTCTTGTTGGGAATCTAATCATACATATAGAAAATCACATATTACATGTTTTACATGTGGATTTAATGGCCATTTTGCGTATCAATGCAAAGTAAGAAAATCTTCACAAAATGGCATGATTTGAGTTCCAAAAGGAACTTTGACTAACAAAATTGGACCCAATGAAGTTTGGGTACCAAAAGTTACTTAATTTTTTTTCCAGGTGTGCCTTACATGTAAAGCAAAGGACGAATGAAAATGTGAAGGCACAAAAATTATGATAAAAGTATCATTGGGAATACTCTTGTTTTCTTTTAAGTGTTAAGCCTATTTTTCTATTTCATTCAAAAACTTCAAAATGATTATTTCTTTGAATGAAAAGAAAGGAACAAAACAAATTGGTCATAATGATAGGGGGAGCATGTTAAAACTTCAAAACTCTATTTTCAACATATCATGAATATCATTGTTGTATCAAAGTTTTATGCCATATTTTGATGCTTAACATATTTTTCTATGGTTTTATAAATTGGTTTTCATTATAAAATAGTCATAAATTTAGGGGGAGTTATATTTTTAAATCTTTATGTTGCAATACTCTACATGTCTATTATATGACAAAAAAGGGGAAGAATAATTTTTAAGGGGGAGTTACATATGGTTTCTTATATGCTTCATATACAAATTATTGTTTTTGATGAAACAAAAAGGGGAGAAGTATAGGAGAAATATGATCTGAATATCATTTTATATGAAGAGTACCTTACAATTAATATTTATGTGAATATCTACCATTGTAAGGAAAGCTGTGTTAGGGGGAGTAAAATTGGTTTTACAAGAATTTTACAACTTTTTTGCAATTTATATATTTTTCATATTTCTCGGTTTGTCTTCACAAAAAATGAGGAGATTGTTGGATCTAAGTTTTAATGACATATTAAATTATATTTTGATGATACAAACCTCGAATGATTAAAAATAAAATGCTAAAAATTTTAAAGAAAAAGAGATAACTTTATGCACTATACTTTGATTAAATAATTGGCACTGATCTTATTAGTTTTGGACGAATGTGGATTGTAGAGAATTCTGTTAGCTTTCCTTAGACTCCAAGATCATCTAATTTGGATAACCGTGCAAAAAGTTATGCTCAAAATAGTGCAGGGCGATCAACCTACCAGTCCAAGCTATGAAGGCCGGTCGAGATAGTCCGGTCGACCGATCTCAGACACCGGCCGAACAATCAATGCATGAGCAGCCAAATCCACGTCGAGACTATACCGATCGACAGTTCGTCGAAGCATCGGTCGATCGATCAGCTCAATGACTATAAATCAAAACTGCGAGACTATACCGGTCGAGACACCAGTCGATGATTTGGTCGACCGACCAGCTACGATAACTAGAGAAATCAGCACAACGGTCATATAGTCCGGTGATCGGTCTATTACTAAAATGAACAGTAACGCCTATATTTTGAGGAGAAAAATGTGGAATTAATTCTGGACGAATTTTCCACATACCAAGCCTATAAAAGAAGTGCCAAGGCCAGAAGCAAATGCAACAAATCCAAGCATCAAAGCTAAACTTCAAGAAATCAAAAGAAGATCATTTCTTTTGGAGTGATTATTTAGAGCTTTCTCTCTTTCTCTCTTCTCTTCTTGTGAGTGTTCTATTATAAAAGAGAGAAACTATTTTTTCAGAAAGATTGTGCGAGCTCCTGTGTAAAAGAGGTTCCAAATCTTACCTCTTGAGCGAGAGAAAAGATTAGCTTCTTAGGAGGAGAAGTTGTCTTGTCTCTCGAAGTGGAGAAAAGGTGGTTGGTGTAAAGTTCTTTCTTCCTTGCCCCATTTGGAACAAAAGAAGTGTTTAGTGGAATCTCTGTCAGTCTCGAGGTCGAGAAGTCGAAGCGGGGACGTAGGCCAAGGTGTGGCCGAACATCGTCAATAACCACCGCGTCTATTTGTGTTTGATTTCTCTCACTCTCTCTCCCTATAATATTGTGTTTATAATTTGAATTGCAAAGGTTTTGAAAATCAGTTTTGTGCTTCCGCTACGAATTTCGAAATCGATATTTTCGATTAAACACCAATTCACCCCCCCCCCCCTCTTGGTGCCCTTTGGGATCCTACAGGATCGTCACGCCTGTGCTAGAGGCCTCGTAACGGTCATGACATTGGACATTACAGAAACCCCATTCTGCTCCTTTTTCACCATATCATGGCCATAGGCATTACAATTAGCTTATTTTCCTTTTCACTTTTGCCTGCTTAGTCGCGGCCATTCAACAAGTTGGCACGGTCGTGCCAGCGTCTAGAATTTCGACATTCAGCCCGAAAATTCACAAATTTCGAAATGAAAACTTTAGGAAAATAATCCATAACACCCTAAAGATTCTAGGCATGAATTCTAAACATTTAGGCATCATAAAGAACATGAAAATATATAATTTCATTTATTCATATAGATCTAGAGTTTCAATCCCCAATACACATAAGAAGATAACATGGAACCTTAACATGTAGATCTAAGCATGGATCACATACAAGCATCTTTCATGTCTAAAGCTTTCACGTGCAACCTTCATTCATAATATCTAGTTCTCAATCCAATCTTGCAAATATTGAGAGAAGAGAGAGGGGCTGGATACTCTTTACATACCTAATTAATCTGATTTTGTCCTTCTCTTCTTTCTTTCTCTCCTTCAACTTTCTTCCTCCTTGTGCTCCTTGTCCTCTTTCAACCCTAGCCGTCAGGTGCATATATAAGAAAAAAAAGGGTGAACAGTAGGTGTCTAGGTCTTTATATGTGGGAAATTAGGGTTTTGGCCCAACAACAAATGTTACCCTTAATTAAAAGATTAGGGTTGTTGCATCCTCTCCTCATTAAAAGAAAATCCATTCTGAATTTTAACTATAACATATAACACTTACCAAATAGTTTTGGAAACCATTCTTTTACTTCTTCTAATTTTCATGTTCCCTCAATTCCATTGTGATGCTTTCATGCAACCATGGTTGTCAAGATCGCTTTTTGAATCATAAGATCGTAAGATCCTACAATCCAATAGTCGATTGCGATCTCGACCTCATTCTGAAGATAAAAAACATAGGACCATAAGTGGATCTATCGTTGCATCGTAAGATCGATAGGATTGTAAGATCGGTATAAGGATCGTAAGATCCCACTGATCCTATGATTTTATTTTTTACAATTATTTATTTAATTTTTTTATTGCAAAAAGTAAAAAAAAATAAAAAAATTGGTAAGAAAGAGGTAAAATTCTCTCTCTATCACAGAGATACTATGCTTTTTTTTAAAAAATTAATTAACTTTAAAAATTTTAAAATTGGTAGTAGTAGGGTCTTCCATATAGTGCCGCAAATGGTGACATCTTTATGGAGAAATGGTAACTATTATTGTAGGCAAACTCAGCTAAGGTGAGATGGACATCCCAACTTCCGTACCAAATTTATGGCACATGTCCTTCAATGTTTGGGTAGTTCTTTCACTTTACCCATCACTTTGAGAGTGAAATATAGTACTATAATGGCTTCTTCTCCAAATGCATGATACAACCTCTGCAGAACCTTGTTGTAAACCTAGAGTCTATAGATGATATAATGAAAATATGAATCCCATGTAATCGAACAAACAAATTCACCATGTTGATTGCTGATTGTCTCATGTTATATGGCAAGAAGTGAGCCTACTTTGTCGGTCTATCCACAATGAGCTAGATAGCATCGTGACCCTTATCTGTCTTAGGGAGACCCACAATGAAAATCATGGTGATCTTCTCCCATTTCCATTGGGGTATAGGTAATGAGTTCAACAATCTTGTGACTTGTGCTCAATCTTGATTTATTGGCACACTAAGTGCATGGAAACAAATTCTGTCACTTCTCTTCTAATATTTTTTCACTAAAATATTTTTTACATGTCTTTGAACATCTTGGTAGTTCTAGGATATATAACAAAGTTTTACTTGTGACACTCAGTTAGAATTTATTTCTTAAGCTCCTTATTTTCAAGTACCCATAACTTGCCTTGGAACCTAATGGTCCCATCTTCATCACTCTTGTAGTTTGTGTGCCCCTTCTCACATGGAGCCTTCATGTCTTTGTATTCTGGATCATTCCTTTGTACATGTGGAATTCTGGTCACCAAACTAAGTTGAATGACATAATGCATTATCATCTTTCCCTATGTGCTCCCCTCAATTAGAGTCCATTTATAGACCCTTAGGCATGCCACTAACCCTTATTACTTTCTGCTTAGATCACTGAGTTGGCCTCCCCTGGATGGTCGAGAATATCGAACTCAGTCCTTAAAATATTTCGGCCTTCTCATTTGTCTCCTTTTGAGTTCCTTTTAGAAGAATACATATTTTAGACTCTTGTGGTCGACGAAAACTTCGAATTTCTCTCTCCATACAGGCAATGCGGCCATTTTTTAAGTCAAACACCACCGTTGCCAATTTCAAGTCATCAGTTCGATAGTTCCTCTCATGGGGCTTAAGTTGTGTTGAGGCATAAGCCAAAACTCTTCCATGTTGCACCAAAACACATATCAATCTTGTTTCACGTGCATCATTATACACTGTGGCCTCCAACTCCTGCGGGAATTGTTAGCATCGGTGTTATAGTAAGCCTCTTCTTCAATTCCAAGAAGTTTTCTCCACATCTCTGTGTACAATTAAAGTTTTTGACTTTCCTAATCACCTTGGTCATTGGATAAGCAATCTTGAAAAAGTCTTGAATAAACATCTTGTAGTAGCAGGCTAACCTAAAAAAGCTTCTTATCTCTATCACTATCTTTGGCCTTTTCCAATTAATGATAGCTTCCGCTTTGGTGAGGTCCGTTGATATATCTTCTTTTGAAATAATGTGACTTAGAAACATAACTTACTCCAATCAGAATTCACACTTGAAGAATTTTGCATACAACTAGTATTTTCATAAAGCCTCCAAAATAATTTGTAAGTGTTTTTTGTGTTCTTCAAGACTCGATAAATAAATTAGGATATCATCCATGAACACAATCACAAACTTATCGAGATGAGGTTTGAATATACTATTTTGCAAGAGCATTTGTTAATCCCAAAAGCATAACAAAAAAATCATAATCAGCATACCTTGGCCTAAACACTATCTTAGCATTGTCCTCATTAGCCACTTTGAGCTGATGACATCCACTTCTCAAATTAATCTTTGAAAAAGCTAACGTTGAAGACAACTGATCAAATAAATCATCAATTTTGAGTAAAAGATAGTTATTCTTGATGGTCATTCTGTTGAGCATCTTATTGTGAATGTATAGCCATATCTTCACAAATAGAATAGGTGCACCCCCATGGGGACACAGTCTCATGAATCCTCTATCAAGTAACTCCTGCAATTGCATCTTAGTTCCTTCATCTCCGCTAGTGACATTCTATAGGGAGGTTTTGAAATAGGATTTTCCCCTAGCATCAACTCAATATGGAAGTCGATATTCTTTTTCGAAATTAATTCCGGGAACTCATCGGGATGTCAGGAAAATCCTTAACCACTTTAAGTTCTTGTAGTGGCTTGGTTGGAAATCACATTTGATGACGCTAGAAATCCTTGACAACCCTTGTTCAGCATCTTACTTTCCTTGGCTAAGGAAATCATCATCTTCTTCTTTCTTGATGGCATTCCATGAAAGGTCACAAAAGTATCATCCTTTTTTATCTTTACCTTTCTTCATCAAAATATCATGTAGGCATCATGGTATGACAACCAATACATGTCTAATATGACATCATAGTCTACCATAAGTAACACTATGAGGTCAATTGAGCATTTCGCTTCTTCAATCAATACTAGTGTCTCTAGGAAGTATTGCCTAGTTGAGACCTTCTTTAGTGGTGTTGTTATGTTTAACTATCACTTCATACTTTTCATCTTAAATTCCTCATATTAGAAAACACATCTTATATGAAATAATGTGTTGCACCAGAATCAAATAAGACATTAGTATAGTGATCAGTTACAAGGAGGTCACCTTGGATCACTTCATTGGACTTCTGGATCTCATCTACCTACATGGTGTAGACTCTTCTTGATGCTCGTTGCTCGTTATCAACTTGCTTGTCATTTCCTTGATCTTGTTGTTCAGGCTTCTTCTGGAATGGTCCCTCACATAATGGTCAATTTTGTCACAACATAGACATGCACCAGACTTGATTCTACATTCACTCACGTGAAATCTATGGCATTGAGGACAAAATGGCCTTGTCCACCTTCACTTATGGAATATGGCTTGGAGTCTTTGTTCTCCTTGTTCTTATCTTTCCTCTCATCTTTTCTGGACTTCTTGCCTTGTCCGTACATCATATGTGTCCATTTCCCTAGACAACTTGGACGACAGAGAACTTGCCTTAGCCATGAATGGTAGGATCATCACTTATGACATTCATCCTCAATCGTGGATTCAATCCTTTAATGAAGTGGTTGATCCTCACAACTTTTTCATCCTCCATCAGAGAGGATTATATCTCTCAAGTTCCAAGAACTTATTGAGGTATTCTTATATTGTCATGCCACATTGCTCATGAACTCAGCTTGCTTCTTCTCCCTTACATGTGGAGGGAGGTAGTGGTCCCTGAAGGCTTTCTTGAAGTCTCTCTAGATGATCTCTTCATCATCGTCAAATTAGGGCTTGGTGACAAACTTCCACCATTGACGAGCCTAATCAACTAGCTAGTGAGTAGCTAGATTGACCTTATGCTCATCTGCCCTAAACTAGTGATGATGTCCAACCAAGTCTCATCCTTGTCCGAATCCTATCCCCATTGGAAGTAGGGATATGCAACTTCAGGAACTTTTATATCCTGAAGCTTGAGCGACTAGAGTGGCTAGTCAGCATTCCTCTCCATCACATGAACCATGCGGGTCATGCTCTTAATGAGGTTCATATATCCTTCTGAAGTGTTAGAAGGACCTCCTTATTCCATCATTAGCATAACAAAAAACAACCAAATATTAGATGGTTAATGTAAACATACAATCATATGCCACAAAACTTACACACTCTTTAACTTCGGATGGCTTCTTATAACATGTTTATACATGAGTTTAGAAACTTAACATTCTATGACATATTTAGCATAGGTTTTAAGCATAATTTAATACCAAACTGTAACACCCCAAAAATTCACTTTAAAAGTTGGGGCCAATTAGGAGAATTTTGATTGTGTTAGCTCATTCGTCACCACATAATAATAATGGAAGGATTAACACAAATGTGGTGAAAACTATTCAATAACATAAAATAAAAATAATGTTTTTAGCAGAAGACTTCAATAAAGCATTTGAAAACTAATAATATAGAACATAAAATAAAGCTAACATTCTTTATGTGAAACATCTCTAACATAAATAGTTTCATAATGACATCATGACTTATTTATAGCCTAGACCTTGTGCACTTCGCGATCATGAGTTAAGTCGTCATCCATAGTGTAGGATTTCTTAGTTACAAGATGTAGATGTAATGATATGCAATGCAATCTAAGCAGAATACTACATTACTTGTATAAGTAGTTTCATATAATAAAAGAAATATGCATGAATGTTATGTACTTATCAGTATGATTTACATGTCAATCATTCATATCATAATATCATCATGCATTAATATCAATATCATTGAACAAGGTTGTCAAGTTCGAGTTTCTACCTATGTTCATTTTACGGGAGGTGAACTCGTATCGTAAACTTGATACGTAAATACGTAGAGTTTAGATATAATATTACTTCAATAATAATTATTTTTTAAAATACATCAAATATATTAATAGATATATAAAATTAAAATGCCATTAATAATTAGTGAATAAAATTCACAAATATTTTCAGAATATGATTTAAGCTTTATTTCATCATATTTATTAGTATTTATATATTAATAATATAACTTACAATAAATTAATAAATTAAGATATAAATAGATAGATGTATTTATAAGATTTTTTTGTCTAAAGTAGTATTTATTTGTTCTCATTATTGTCATAAAAACTATACCATATTTTCATCATATGAATAAGTTTGTATAAATATTATGATCCAAAGAATAAATAGAATTTATTAGCAATCATCTACTAATAATAGTGTAGAAACAATTATTGTCCATTCTTATCTTAATATTAATTTATTATTTTTGTAAAAACATTAGTATGATTAAAAAATAATAGTGTAGAAAGAAATAATTAAATATATATGGAATTTTTGTGGATATATATATATACATGAATTGATTGAAAATAAATGAAAAAAGGTATCAGCAATAAGTTTTATTTAAATATTATGATCCAAAGAATAATAAAATTTATTAGCAAGCATCTATAATAAATTATATATTTTGTCCTTTCTAATCTTAATTTTAATTTATTACAATATTTTTAAAAAACTTAGTATGATTAAAAGATAATATTGGAGAAAGAAAAACTAGGGAAAGGTACCAGAGCCACCTACTAGATGAGACATAGTGCGCATGTGACTGAACTCAGAGAACTCACTACTTATGTGTGAGATTAAATGTCTTTACACGTTTTCACGAATTAAAATGCACTAAAATCTGATTTTACCCCTAATTACGATTTTAATTCGACTCAACTCATTTTTGGACCCTAGAAATGTGAAATTTATTTTTTTATAATCTTGGTGTGGAATAACATCTAGTAAACATCATGATACAAAAGTATGGTGCATACATTAACTTTCAATCATAGTAGTAGGCACATTAAAAGTCGTGCACTTATCTTACCTTATCTCAGTAAACCTCCTCGAAATTACTTTATAACCTGTTGCACTCCACTTTAGTGTGCATACTAATTGAACATGACATTGTCCTCACAATAGGTTAGTTAGGCCTTGGAAACAATGCTCCCCTCGTCTGAGAGCAACTAAGATACATTTATTCCTAAAAAAATGCTTGCACAAAAGATGCAAAGAACAATTATTTTTTGACAATTAGTTGAGGGATGATATGTAATAGTATTCTTCAATTGGTGCATTATATTTGCAAACATAAAATAATATTACGTCTCTCAATCTTCATAGTTTAACTTAGTTACGGATATGCATATATCTCATATATCTAGGTGTCATATACAATCATCAAACATCAATATATAACATTTATACTTTAAAAATAGGATTTTAAATATCATAAAGGTTACATCTAATCGGTCACGGTCGGGACAGAGTTGTCATGCCCGTGCCATAGGAGTCATAATGGTTGTGACATTCATATTCACGAGCATTACAGAGCCATGTTTCATCCCTTTTTCACCATTCCATGATCACAGTTATGACGAGGTTGTCATGGTTGTGTATTGCTTCGTAACGATCATGAACTAGTTCATCACAAACGTTATAGAGGGCTCGATTTCAATTGTTTTGGCTGCCTTCTCGCTCATGGTCCTGATCAGGTGGTCACGACCATGATAGGAGTGTCAAGGGAATTACAGTGAGCCTGTTTTCCTACTTGCTTGGTCACGTTGTGCCAACGTCTCAAATTTCGATGTTTGACTCGAAAATTCACAGATTTTGACGTGAAAACTTTAGAAAAACAATCCAAAACATTCTAAAGATTTCAACATGAATTGTAAGCATTTAGGTATCATAAAACACATTAAAATATGTAGTTTCATTCATTCGTATAGATATATGGTTTCAATCCCCAATACATCTACGAACATAAAATTGAACACTAGCATGTAGATCTAAGCATGGATCACATACAAACATCTTTCATATTTAAAGATTTTTACATATAGCCCTCAATCACAATTCCTACGAAGAACTAGTGTACTTGGAGCTCTCACAATCATGAAAATATTGAAAGGGGAGAGAGTGGTTGTATCCCCTTTACATATCTTGATTAATCTTAGTTTGTCCTTCTCTTCTTTATTCCTCTCCTTCCTCTTCCTCTTCTTCCTTCTTGTGCTCCTTCTTAGTCCTCTTTCAACCCTAGTCATCAGATGCACAAATGAGGAAAAAGGATAACAATTTGGAGTCTTTTTGTGTCCATTTCAAAATTAATTCAATTTTACGTATTGTGATATGTGTCATAACTTTTGGAGGTTATTATGAAGAGTTAGAGTATAAGTTTTATAATTTACAAAGAGAGTATCTAAATAAACTCTCTAATGTTGTGTTTAGATGGAGGGTTTATAACGGTAGGCTAGGTTTAATAAGGATGGGGTGAGTTTAAAAATTCTATACCTTGTTTGGATACCACTTTTTTTAATTTAACTAAGGATAGATTGGTCTTCCTAATCTCATCACTTGACTTAAAATCAAACCCTCCAAATTTGTGATTTTGAATGGATAGAAATAATTATCCCCATTCTCCATATTTATTCTCAACCAAATAAAAAAATTCATAAGGATAATAAAGACATTTACCAAATTTAATCTTCCCTAACTCATATATCATATTTTGTATCTAAACAAAGAGTGAATCATCCAACAACATCCTATTAATTTATATCCAAACATACTTTATATGAGCACTCACCATACTTGATCGTATCAATCCTCACTGCATCGCCCCAATCCACCCCTCTTAACTTAAATTACCAAACAAAACCTAAGAGTTGGGATTACAAATAGTCTCAAATTTGAGTGATTGCAATCTTCTTTTATTATTTTCATATAATATTTCATTGTCCAATATTTTCTTTGTGCTCTTCGTTGTATAATTTTCTCACGCTAAATTATCAACATAAATCTTTGATATTTGTTTTTTTATTAGGTCCCTGAGCATTTTTTAATCAAAAAAAGGTCACTAGAGATATTTATGTTTATAATTTAATGCCCTTTTATAGATGTCTAAAAAGTGGCTATATCAAAGTTTTACATCATGAAACTATAATGCAGAAGGGAAAAGAAAATTCTCTATAAGAACTAATAAATCCTATGGTTCATGTGCTTTCTTGCCACTAGAGCTTCGTCACCACACACCTACTCCACCTCGTCACTGACCTGGTCCTGTGAAAATAAGACACAGGGGAGGAGGTCCTCCCATAAGCTTTACAGCCTAGTGGAGAACCACATAATATACAATGCATGACAGGAATATAATAATAAAAAATAATTAATCATGCTAGATTTGAACTTGAAAGGATAACATGGCTGCATCATAGATCATTATACGAGATAATTAAGAGGACATCATAAATCATGAGAGTCAATGATACATATTAACTTGGAATCATGGCATACTTGTAAAACATAACAATAACTTGACTTGACTTTAATCATGCTTCTTGATCTTGGTTATTATTAGAAATCAGAATGATTTTAAGTGCCTTTAGTTCTTGGGGTATGCCGAGCAAACGTTACGGCCTTGTGCGGGTCAGTGGGTGATCAAACCATGACCAAGGGAGCTACCCTTATCTTACTGCACTTGGCTTGGACTGGCAACACATGATTAATCTTTCATCTGAACTTATTAATCACTTTTAACAACTTATGGCTCTTTGTTCTTGGTTCAGTAGATTCGATAAGATCAATAAGAAATAAATCAATAAAGGAATAAATTTTGAGAATTAGTGAGGGATCTCTGTGGGGTTAGAAAAATAAGATAAACTATATATAGGTAATATTGAAATAAAAAGGGAAATAATTAACAAAGCTAAGTAAAAGGTCTCTGGATATCAGTCGACCGGTTCAGAGGAACGGTCTATCGGTGGTCTGATCGGTCGACCGGTGGTTAATTCGGAGCGGTCGGTCCATTCAGTTGAACGGTCGACCGGTGGGCAGGTGTCGGTCGACCGGATCGGTCGACCGGTCGACATATGTAGAAATCAGCGGCAGGCAAGTTATCGATCGACCGGTTGCTAGCAATGCCTACGGATCGGTCGACCGGTCAACGTCTAGAAAAATTGCAGACTTCGATTATTCCTGAAATTTTTCAACATAAACTCATCCTAATCTAATTCCTAACTCCTAGCAATCAATCAAACATAGCAAAAACAGCAAGGATTAATTCAAACAATCAGGAATTAAACAATTCAAACACAAATTCAATAATCAAACGTTAACCCTAGAGCACTTCTTCTTAATCTCTTTCGTTTCATAATCAATTAGGGCATGGATTTGAACAATTCAGAGGTCATGCAAGGTGATTTCGATTCATCCACCTCGGTTCACGATCAATCCGTTCTTCGATTCGTCGGAAAATAGTCAATCAATGCCCCCTGTTTCCTACGCTTTCTGCCCCTGTTCTTCCTCTCTTTCTCTGCCATAGCGCCAAGAACGACGAGCAGTGTTCCTGCTTCTGCTCACGCACGAGAGGGGACGAAGAAAACCAAAACAGAGAGAGGGAGGTCGTGAGGTTTGAGGGAGAGGGTTTAACGAATTATGTTTTATCTTATATATATATATATATATATATATATATATATCCCTCCCCTAATTAAATCTGATGAGATCAGATTAATTTCTTTCCTCTTAAACTTTGAGTGGGAGTTGATTTCTTTTATCCTTTTTGTGCTCTGCCAGGCGTCCTTACGATTTCTTTTCTTTTCTTTTTTTTATCTGATTGGGCATGTTATTACATTCTTACCCCCCTTAAAGGAAAATTTGTCCTCGAATTTTGCACTAAGTAGAGGGCTTACCGAAAAGTTGAGGGAATTCTTGGCGCATTTCCGACTCGAGTTCCCATGTTGCATCATCTCTGTTATGGTAACGGCAAGCTATTCTGACTATGGGGACATCTTTGTTCTTCTGACGTTGCACTTTCCGCTCTACTATATGCGTTGGATACTCAACGAAGGTCAAGTCTGCAGCTAGATCTGTCTCCTCTATCCTGAGAACATTTGCAACATCGTGCTTGTACCTCTTAAGCATGGATACATGAAATACATTATGCACTCTCACATAAGATGGGAAAAGAGCCAGTCTGCATGCTGCCTCGCCTACCAGCTTGAGTATCTCGAAAGGGCCTACATAGCGAGGACTGAGCTTTCCTCGCTTGCTGAATCTCATGACTCCTTTCATAGGAGATACTTTCAGAAGAACTTGGTCACCAGCTTGGAAGATCTGCTCTCGTCTGTCTTTATCAGCATAACTCTTTTGTCTTCCTTAAGCAGTCTTCATTCTCTGCTTGATCAATTCAATTTTCTCAGCATACTCTACTTCTTCCTTAACTTCTTCCTTAGTCATAATCTTCTCCTCACCTACTTCACCCCTATGGGCAGGTGAACGGCAAGGTCGACCATACAAGGCCTCAAAAGGTGCTATATCAATACTTGAATGGTAGTTATTGTTATAAGCAAATTCAATCAGATGAATATGTTCATCCCGGCTACCCTGCCAATCTAATGCACAGGCCCGCAACATGTCCTCAAGTGTTTGAATAGTCCTCTCAGACTGCTCATCTGTCTGAAGATGGAAAGTTGTGCTGAAGTTGAGCCTCGTGCCAAAGGCCTCCTGCATGCTCCTCCAGAATCTAGCAGTGAATCTGGGGTCTCGATCAGACACTATGGACTCTGGGATACCATGGAGTCTGACTACTTCCTTTACATACAAGTCTAGCAGACTCTCCACTGATTGCTTCCATCGGATTGGAATAAAGTGTGCCACCTTCGTGAAATGATCCACGACTACCCATATGGCATCATGACCTTTCTTAGTCTTAAGCAAGTTGGACACAAAGTCCATAGTGATCTTATCCTACTTCCATTGTGGGATTTCCAAAGGCTTCAACTTGCCATATGGTCGCTGATTCTCAATTTTGACTTGTTAGCACACTAGGCATCGACATACATATTTCGCTATCTCTCTTTTCATGTTCGGCCACCAGTAGCTGCATAGTACATCCTTATACATCTTGGTGCTACCGAGATGGATAGCGAACTCTGACTTGTGGCACTTATCCAGTACCTCTCGTCGGACAACAGCATCGGTGGGAACCCATAACTTGTCCTGATATCTGATTTCTCCATCTCTAGATATCAAAAAGTCTGCAGGCTCATTTTGACATGTTTTTAGAACCTTCTAATATTCTGGATCTTTCTTCTGAGCTGCTATGATCTTGTCAATTAAGCTGAGTTTCATCTGATGCATCATCCATAAAGCTTCATTTGTGCCCCGCATGGGACAACATTGCTCAATTTCTTCTAGCATCTTGTACTCATGTAGTCTCATATAAGCTAGCGAGCCTTCCCACTTCCTGCTTAATGCATCGGCGACTGAATTTGCTTTACACAGATGGTAATTGATAGCAAATTCATAATCCTTGAGGAGCTCAAGCCATTATCGTTGCCTCATGTTAAGATCCCTCTGATCGAAGATGTACTTGAGACTCTTGTGGTCAGTGAAGATCTCGAACATCTCTCCATACAAGTAATGCCTCCAGATCTTCAAGGCAAAGACCACTACCGCCAATTCTAAATCATGTATGGGGTAATTGACCTCATACTTCTTCAGCTGCGGTGAAGCATAGGCCACTACTTTGCCGTGTTGCATCAGGACACAGCCCAATCCTGTCCCACATGCATCACTGTAAACCATGTAACCTCCACTGCCTGTCGATATGGTGAGAATTGGTGCCGAAGTCAGACAGTCCTTCAGAGTCTGAAAGCTTTGCTCACACTTATCTGTACAGATAAACTTTTTCGTCTTCTTTGTGAGATTCGTGAGAGGTGCAGCAATTTTGGAAAAGTCTCGGATAAATCTCCTATAATAGCCTGTCAAACCAAGAAAGCTGTGAATCTCAGAGGCATTCTTCAGTCTTACCCAATTCGTTATCGCTTCTACTTTTGCGGGGTCTACTGCAATGCCCTTCTTGGAGTCTGTGTCCTAAAAACATTATCTCCTTTAGCCAGAACTCACACTTTGAGAACTTGCCATATAGCTTGTGTTGCCTCAGGGTCTCTAATACTATCCTGATGTGCTCTCGATGTTGCTCTGGACTAGAAGAATAGATCAGAATGTCATCCACAAATACAATGACAAACTGATCTAGATATGGTCGGAAGACCCTATTCATTAAGTCCATGAACGCTGCAGGAGCGTTCGTCAGTCCAAACGACATGACCAAAAATTCGTAGTGGCCATATCTTGACCGAAAAGCAATTTTTGGTATGTCCTCCTCGGCCACTCTCAGCTGGTGGTAGCCACTATGTAGGTCGATCTTGGAGAACACTGATGCATTGGACAACTGATCGAAGAGGTCATCTATACATGGAAGGGGATACTTATTCTTCACTGTCACTTTATTTAGAATCCAATAGTCAATGTAGAGCCGCATGGAGTCGTCCTTCTTCTTAACAAACAAGATTGGTGCGCCCAAGGGTGAGACGCTCGGTCTGATAAATCCTTTATTTAGAAGCTCTTGTATCTGCTTCTTTAGTTCTTGCATTTCGGTAGGTGCCATGCGGTAGGGTGCCTTAGAGATGGGTGTTGTACATAGTAGGAGCTCTATCTTAAAATCGATTTCTCGTTTCAGTGGTAGTCTAGATGTGTCATCAGGAAACACATTTGAAAATTCTCGCACCACATCTATCTGTTGGAGCTCAATGATAGGTGCATCTATCTTGACCACACTAGCTAAGTACCCACAACATCCTTTCTCTAATAGCTTCTGTGCCTTAATAGCTGAGATGATGACCTTGTTTCTTGTTGATGGAGTTTGCCTTGCGTTCCTATGATGATCTTCTTCTGTTTATAGTGCATGGCTGCATCATGATACGAAAGTCAGTCCATCCCTAAAATAACGTCGTAATCCACCATGGGGATGACTATGAGGTCTGCAGAAAAATTTTTCTTGTCTACATTGATAGGTACATTCGGGATGTACCTGGCAGCATGGAGAGTACCCATAGGTGTACTCACATGCATAGCATGGGGCATCTGCTTTAGAAAACTAAGAGTTTGGACACACGACTCTGAAATAAATGAGTGTGTAGCCCTAGAATCAAATAAAATAGTAATAGACAAATTGGCGATCGGGAGAGTACCTCTAATGACATCATTGTCATTTTGGGTTGCATCAGCTTCTAGGTTGTGCACACGACCTTGCACAACGGGATTTGCGCCTCCTGCTGTCCGGTTGTTTTGGCCTCCTCTAGCAGCCTGTGGGCAATTTCGGATGAAATGTCCGAACTATCCACACTGTATGCATGCGCCGCTCAATCTGCGGCACTCTCCATCATGATGACGACCACAGTGAGGGCATAAGGGTTCCGTGGTACTGCTAGTTGGCGCGGTGGTGGTGGCAACATCCTTGGAGGTTGTGTTGGCAGTGGCACAGGACGTGGCTGAGCTGGGACTTGTCGTGGGACTTCTCTTTGCTGGTATGGCCTGAAACGGCGATCACGACGATCATCCCTCCTAAATGGTCGGCGATCATCGGTTCTAGGCTTGGGCTGCTCTATTGCTTTAGCCGGAGCTTTGGCCTTACGTTCAGCTTGATCTTTCTCCATACGTGTAGCCAACCTCACAGCCTTTTCCAGATCCTCACAGTCTCCAGATTGGACCTCAATCTTCAGAGCTTGTTGCAGCCCATTGATAAATCTGTTAGCTCTAATACGCCTTTCAAATGGCATCGGGCAGTACTGCTCCAATTGGATGAATTGGGTGTGGTAATCCATCACAGACATAGTTCCCTGCTGTAGTTGCAGGAACTCCTCTTGTTTGTTGATGCGGTCAAGTTCAGGAGTGTAGCGGGCCATGAAGGCCTTCTTAAACTCATTTCATGCTATATCCTCTTCTTTCAGCCCTCTGAACCTGGTGGCCCTTGTAGTCTTCCACCAGCCCAACGCAGTACTAGTAAGCATGTGTGTGGTATACAGGACCTTGCGTTCATCAGCGCATCTCATCAGCTTAAAAATTTGGTCCATAGTCTCCATCCATTCCTTAGCCTTGAAAAGTCCGCCTTCCTATCATAATGAGGCGGGTGCAGCTTCAGAAAAGCCTGAATTGTGTCTTCCACTGCTTCATGGCGTGCCCTCAGATTACGGCGTCTCGATGCCGGTGGACTGCCTCTTGCTTGGCTACCCTCATGTGGGGCAACCTCATCAAAGTATTCTTCTACTGGCGCTCTAGCGGCGCGACCTCTGCCTCGTCCACGGCCTGGCGCACGGCCTCAGCCACGACCACAACCACGCCCCCGACTCGGCTAGGCCCCTACTCAAGGAGTGGGCCTTCCGGAACCTCCTGAGCATTCTGGCCTGATCTGACAATCTGCTCCTGTATCTGCTCTGACTGTCGTGACATGCTTATCCTCTATTCATATAATAAAATCATGCATCAATAAATCATAACTTATCTTAAACATAAACTTGACTTACATTACTTTTCGGTGGAGGGTGTGGTGACTGCTCGGCGATAGCACATGAACCTTTTTACCATACTATACTATTCTATACACTAGGACGTCAAGAGAGTCCTGACTTTAGGCTCTGATACCATAAATATAACGCCCCCAAATCGACCCCCTCCAAGTGGCGAAGACCAACCTGGAGACACTACGACGTACTATGACTTTGACCATAATATTGATCATATCTCAGTCAAGGATCGAGACACATCAGCGGAAGAATAATAAAATAAAAGAGATAAAGAAAAGTATAACTTTAATTAGCGAAAGTCTAAAAAGTGGTTATATAATTTCTAAGAAAATAAAATAAAGTTTTACATCATGAAACTATAATGTGGAAGGGAAAAGAAAAATCTCTATAAGAATTAATAAATCCTATGGTTCATGTGCTTTCTTGCCGCCAGAGCTTTGTCACCACACACCTACTCCACCTCGTCACTGACCTGGTCCTGTGAAAATCAGACACAGGAGAGGAGGTCCTCCCGTAAGCTTTACAGTCTAGTGGGGAACCACATAATTTACAATGCATGACAGGAATATAATAATCATAAATAAATAATCATGCTAGATTTGAACTTGAAAGGATAACATGACAGCATCATAGATAATTATACGAGATAATTAAGAGGACATCATAAATCATGAGAGTCAATGATACAGATTAACTTGGAATCATGGCATACTTGTAAAACATAACGATAACTTGACTTGACGTAATCATGCTTCTTGATCTTGGTTATTATTAGAAATCAGAATGATTTTAAGTGTCTTTAGTTCTTGGGGTATGCCGAGCAAACGATATGGCCTTGTGCGGGTCAATGGATGATCAAACCATGACCAAGGGAGCTACCCTTATCTTACTACACTTGGCTTGGATTGGCAATCCATGATTAATCTTTCATCTGAACTTATTAATCACTTTTAACAACTTATGGCTCTTTGTTCTTGGTTCAATAAATTCGATAAGATCAATAAGAAATAAATCAATAAAGGAATAAATCTTGAGAATCAGTGAGGGATATCTATGGGGTCAGAAAAATAAGATAAACTATATATAGGTAATATTGGAATAAAAAGGGAAATAATTAACAAAGCTAAGTAAAAGGTCTCTGGATATCGGTCGACCGGTTCAGGGGAACGGTCGACCGGTGGTCTACTGATCGGTCGACCGATTTGTTAAGATCGGTCGACCGGTGGTTAATTCGGAGCGGTCGGTCCGTTTAGTTGAACGGTCGACCGGTGGGCAGGTGTCAGTCGACCGGTCAACATATGCAGAAATCAGCGTCAGGTAAGTTATCAGTCGAACGGTTGCTGGCAATGCCTGCGGACCGGTCGACCGGTCGGCGTCCAGAAAAATTGCAGACTTCGATTATTCTTGAAATTTCTCAACATAAACTCATCCTAATCTAATTCCTAACTCCTAACAATAAATCAAACATAACAGAAACAACAAGGATTAATTCAAACAATCAAACAATTCAAACAAGAATTCAATAATCAAACGTTAAGCCTAGAGCACTTCTTCTTAATCTCTTTCGTTTCGTAATCAATTGGGGCATGGATTTGAACAATTTAGAGGTCATGCAAGGTAATTTCGATTCACCCACCGCGGTTCGCGATCAATCCATTCTTCGATTCGTCGGAAAATAGTCAATCAACGCCCCCTATTTCCTACGCTTTTTGCCCCTATTCTTCCTCTCTTTCTCTGCCCTAGCGCCAAGAACGACGAGCGGTGTTCCTGCTTCTGCTCACGCACGAGAGGGGACGAAGAAAACCAAAACAGGGAGAGGGAGGTCGTGAGATTTGAGGGAGAGGGTTTAACGAATTATGTTTTATCTTATATATATATCCCTCCCCTAATTAAATTTGATGAGATCAGATTAATTTCTTTCCACTTAAACTTTGAGTGGGAGTTGATTTCTTTTATCCTTTTTGTGCTCTGCCAGGCGCCCTTACGATTTCTTTTCTTTTCTTTTTTTATCTGATTGGGCCTGTTATTACATGAACAATTTTGATCTCGTCTAACTCAATTAACTATTGAATGAGGGAAAAATAATATAAATTTTATCGACATTCAAACATGTTAGGATTTCTGCACGAGAGAAATTATGCACTGCGAGAAAACTCGAGAAATTTAAGGTAACGCAGAAGTTTATTAGATGGAAGAAACAGAAGAGGATTACAAGATCAGATTGCTTTCTCTTTGGACCCCCTAGGGAGTTTATATAGGCACTCTATTTAACAGATGATAGAAACTACAGACCAACTGGGACTCTATATTGATCTCAAAAATAGAACACCTATCTTGTGATAAGAAAATAAATCAATTCCTTAACAATCTAATGATAAGGAAATATACATAATATGTCAGACAGATTTCCTTTTATTTCAGAGTTTGGGTCCAGATGAATTTTCAATTGAAGTAGGATTCAAGGCATTATTAACAATCTCCACCTTGAATTGAATCCTCAAATCAAATATCTAACACTCTCTGCCACCGCCAATCTTTGTTCTGATTCTACACATGCGATAGCATCCTTATAACTTGATTTGGTGATTCCACCTCTTCAATTACTTGGAATGCATATGCAACCATGTCATCAAAGCCATAACACTTAGGAGGACCTACCTATCTGCGTGCATGTCCCAGCAGCTAGACTTGCCATTGCTTCTTCGCTTGCTCCTCATACTCTGGATGCTGAGATTCTTTTACCCCATTCTGAATTGGAGTTAATCCAAACTCCACCTGTTTGTTGACACATTTCTCTACTGAGCCAAAACATATGATTTCCGCTTGAGCATAGACATTTCATCAAATGATATATTTCTACTATGAATGACATTATGCTCTGAAGGAGACCAGATTCTAAAGACTTTTACACATGTACCATATCCCACAAAGACTCCTTCTTTGGCCTTTGGTTTCAACTTTCCTTCGCTGACATGATAATAGGCTAGATAGCCAAAGACTTTCAGATTAGTATAATCAGTAGAGTTTCCTGACCATACCTCAATGGGAGTCTTCAGATCAATCGCAGTTGCAGGACTTCGATTGGCAAGGTAGCATGTTGTGCTAACAGCCTCAGCCCTGAATGACTTGTTCAAACCAGAATTAGAGAGCATGCACCATGCCCTCTCCAGAAGAGTTCTGTTCATACGTTCTGCTACACCATTCTGCTGTGGTGTATCTCTGAGGTGCGATGTCTGGCAATGCCTTCATCATTGCAGAATCAATCAAATTCAGACGAACAAAACTCCAAGCTGTTATCAGTACGAAAGCGTTTCACCTTTCTCGATGTCTGATTCTCCACCAGAGTCTTCCACTGTTGAAAGCTTCGAATACCTCGTTCTTGTGCTTCATCATGAATACCCATGTCATCCTTGAGTAATCATCTATTACAGATAGGAAGTATCTAGAACCTCCTAGAGATGGAATACGAGAGGGGCCCCAACAGTCAGCATGGATGTAATCGAGTGTTGCCTTCGTCTTGTGCACAGCTTTGCCGAATTGATGTCATTTCTGCTTATAAAAAACGCAGGGCTTGCAGAATCCGATTTCAGATATCTTCTGACCATACAAAAGATTGCGCTTGTCGAGGATGTCCATCCCTTTTTTACTCATATGTCCAAGTCGCATGTGCCACAACTTGGATGCTTCTGATTCTGATTTGGACGAACTACCTACTGCAGCCATGCCAGAAATTATTGTGCGTTTTAGTATGTACAAGGACTTTTGTCTGACTCCTTCCATGACTTCAACATCACCATTGGTGACCGTGAGCGCATCTTCTGCGGCATCCATCCGACATCCTTTGGAGTCCAGAACTCCTAACGATATTAGATTTTTCTTCAGTTGTGGAACATGACGGACCTCTGTCAATGTCCTCATCCGATTGTCACGAGTTCTCATCTGAATTGAGCCGATTCCAACTATTTTACAGGTTGCATCGTTGCTTATGATGATGTTTCTACCATCAATATTCTGATAAGTTAAGAAGCACTCTTTGTACGGAGTCATATGATAGGAACATCCTGAGTTGAGAATCCAACTCTCTTCCGAACATCTTTGATCAGACACCATGAAAGCTAAATCGTCATCAGATTCGTTATTCTGATGAGCTACTGCAGTAACCATGTCTTTCTTCTTATTTTTGGGGCAGTCCTTCTTCCAGTGACCAATTCTTTGCAGTAGTTGCAAATGACCTTCGGATTGACATTCTTCTTTGACTTACCTTTTTAGGGTTTGTCTTCTCTACGGTTGTTACCAACCTGTAGCCTGAATCTCTGCAGAATTTCCAGATACCCTATGCCGAAGTTCACGAGTATGGAGACTCGATCTTGCTTCTTTCATTTTTATAGTTTCATTCTCGATAATCATAGACTGAACAAAATTCTCGTATGATGAAGGAAGCGAAACTAACAGAATTAGAATAACATATTCATCCTCGATCTTAACATCGATATTCTCAGTTCCATCAACAAAGAATTTAACTGATCAAGACGATCTTTCAGAGGGGTACCTTCTTGCATGCAGAGAGAGAACAGACGTTGCTTCAACAGCAACTTGTTGATGAGAAACTTCGACATATATAAACTCTCGAGTCTCAACCACAGACCAGCCGCCGTTTCTTGATCGGCGACTTCGATAATCACCTCGTCCGCCAAACAAAACAGGATTATAGAGTGTGCCTTCTCCTTCTGTACCATCAAATTTGCGAGGTCGACCTCCTTTTTTTACCTTCGGAGTCTTCCTCCTTTGATTTATTCTTCGACACGTTCACGAGCGGCCTCATAATCCTTGTTGTTTCATAAGTGCCTGCATCTTGATCTGCCAGAGACTGAAACTATTTCGTCCCGTGAATTTCTCGATGTTCACGTTGTGTGATGCCATCTCTACGCCTGACGGAGGATCGACGATGAAGTCTCGCTCTGATACAAGTTTGTTAGGATTTCTGCACGAGAGAAATTATGCACCGTGAGAAAATCTGAGAAATTTAAGGCGACGCAGAAGTTTATTAGATGAAAGAAATAGAAGAGAATTACAAGATCAGATTGCATTCTCTTTGGACCCCCTAGGGAGTTTATATAGGCACTCCCTTTAACAGATGATAGGAATTACAGATCAACTAAGACTCTATATTAATCTCAAAAATAGGACACCTACCTTGTGATAAGGAAATAACTCAATTCCTTAACAATGTAATGATAAGGAAATATACATAATATGTCAGACAGATTTTCTTTTATTTCAGAGTTTGGGTCCAGATGAATTTCTAGGATTCAAAGCATTATTAACAAAACACAAATAGTAGTTCGGCTAGCAGAGACTTTTATTGGGCCTCACTACAACATTCATACAAATAGTTGTCCGACTAACGGTGAACGATTTCCTTGACAAATAGTGAAATAGATTAGTAAAACTACTAATATAAATGTTTAATAAATGTAATAATTCATTTCTCCAACGGGACAATGGTTAGTCGGCGTCGGCAGATTAAGTGTTTTGGACAGGAGAAGAGGATTAGTTAAATCTTGGTTGAATACTTTTTTTTAGTTAAAAGAGATGAGGTGAAATAGATAATCCTTTCAATCATCATCATCATCATTATTATTATTATTATTATTATTATTATTATTATTATTATTATTATTATTATTATTATTATTATTATTATTATTATTATTATTATTAAATATCTACAATAATAATAACTATAAAATAATTTAATTTAATGAATGTTTAAAATATATGATTAGATATAAAAAAATCAATTGATAGAAATATAAATATATTATCTTTAAATGATATGATATATCAGTAATATCTATGACTAGGATGGGACACGTCCGAATTTGTATGACCCGGTCCCAATCTAGTTTCGATTTCGGTCAGGTCTCACAATTGTGTATTCGAGTAACCGGTGTTTGGGATGGTGGAGGAACCTGATAGAGCCAGAATAAAAATAAAATTCTAAATGGCAGCCTACTCTCACCCCTAATGACATGATAGACATACAAAATATGGTTCTATATTTTATGTTCTTAATGTATCATAGATAGTTTTCTTATAACATAATAACTATTGATCCTATTTTAAAAAATATATATTCATTTATTTTTATAAAAAGAATTCTTTTTTCAAACCACAAAATATTAGTCAAGGTAAATTAAGTATATGCATCTTATTTAATTTGATAAAAATAGAAATTGTGAAATAATAAAAAAACAATTATGAAATGTTTTGTAATAACAAAAAATGAAAAAAACGCTAAAAAATGAAGAAAGGTACCTTTGAAAATATAAACACATCTATTAACTTTTAATATTATAAGCTAGTGGGAGTACTCTATAATATTTATGTTTTTAATCTCTACACTCTATTTGAAATAAGAACTTATTAAACATCTTAATAAATAAGATTTCCCTTGATCACTATACTAGATATTCTAATAAAATGTGTTGTCAAACATGACAAACTCAATCTGCTAACAAGCTTTTCCGGTGACGAAAAAATAATAATTTTAAAAGACTCCGTCCGAATTGGAAGACCTTGTTTTCATACTTTTCTTCATATTTCGAATTTTGATACAATAATATATTTTGGATTTAATGGGGTCCACCCGAAGGGGGGAGGAACACCCTCCCCCATTCGCACCCGTCGGATGGAGATCCGACGGGCGCCGCCCTCCCCTCATTCGCGCCCGTCGGATGGAGATCCGATGGACGCAGATAATGAACGCGGTTCATATGATAAAAATGGTTCGAACCGACCGAAGTTGAATCGCTCCCTCTCTCCCTCACCCTCTCCCTCTCTCTTCTCCCTCCCGCTCTCGCTCTCCCTCTCCCTCTCCCTCTCCCTCTCTCTTCTCCCTCTCTCTCTCGCGCTTTGGCCGTCCGACGGCCGATTTGACTGCGGACGACCGGATCTGGCCGTCCGATGGCCGGATCTAGCTGTCGACAGCGGATTTGACAGCGGGCGGCCAGATCGGCCGCGCGGTTGGCCGGATCTAGCCGTCCGCGGCCGATCTGGCTGCGGCCGGTCAGATCGATCGCCCGGGCGGCTGAATCTGGCCGCCCGCGGCCGATCGGCTGCCGGGATCTAGCTGCCCGCGGCCGATCTGGTCGCTGGGGCAGTCAGATCGGTCGCTGGGGCGGTCAGATCGGCCGCCGCCGGAGCTCCGCCGAGCTTGCCCGCACCGCCATCGCCGATCTCCGCCGATCTCGCACCCCTTCAGCCGTCTAGCTCGCCCGCACTGTCGCAGCCGAGCTCGTGCACCGCCGCCAAGCTCCGCCTTCGCCTCCGCCTCCCATGTCAAGCTCGCGCACCCGTCGCCGAGCTTGCCCGCTCTCTCTCCCCACCTCTGCCGCTCTCTCGCCCCTTTCCGCCGCCGGTCTCTCCCCGTCGCCGCCGTGCTCTCACCCATCGCGGCCGCTCTCTCGCCCCGCCGCCGCGCTCTTGCCCGCCGCCGCCGCCGCAGTGCTCTCTCGCCCCTTTTTGCCGCCAATCTCGCCCCGCCGCCGCCTCTCTCGCCCCCTACCGTCCTGCTCTCACCCCCCGCCGTCTCGCCCCGCCGCCGATCGAGGCTTGTGCGGCCGCCGACTGCCCCCGCCTCAAGCAACCGATAATTAGTAAAATTTGTAATTTAAATTAATGATAATTTTGTTAATCTTGTGAAGACAGCCTAATGGCGTGCTTGCACTTTCATATAGTTTAAGTGCACTTTGATGTGGTTCGAATGTGAACATGATTGTATTCCATTTCATTTGTCGTCAACGAATTTGTAATTTTTATGCATTTGTATGTGGTTTGAACTTGAACATGATTGTATTTAATTTTATTTGTCGTAAAAAAATTTGTATGCACTTGCACTTTGATGTAGTTTTATTCTTGTATACGCCTTTGAACATGATTGTATAAAGATTGAATTCCATTTCATTTGTCGTCAAAAAATTTGTATGCACTTGCACTTTGATATTGTTCGATTTTTTCTTGTATACGCACTTGAACATTATTGTCGAAAAGATGAAATTCCATTTAATTTGTCAGCAAAGAATTTGAATACACATGCACTTTGATATTGTCGAAGGGGTGAATTTCATTTCATTTGCCGTCCACATGTCGCACATCAAATTACAACGTTTGTATCATATACTCGATACGACGTCGAGCTCATAACCTTCGGAACGACGTTCGTATCTCGGAACAACATCGAGCTCATAACCACATTTCTATCACATTACAAATGTCAACATGATTCAATTACATTCCCAAATTACATTTTTCATGAATCAACATTACATCAACATGAATCAATTACATTCTCAATTTACATTTTTCATGAATCAACATCGAATGTCGAATGGCGGGGCTGAGAGCTGAGAGAGTGCGGCGTTGGCGGACGAGAGCACGGCACGGCGGCTGCGGGGCGGCGGCGAGAGCGCGGCGGCGGCGGGCGACAGCACGACGAGGCGGGCGAGAGAACGGCGCGGTGGCGGCGGCGGGGCAAGAGAGCGGCTGCTGGGCGAGAGCAGTGGCGGAGGGCGGCGAGAGAGGCGGCGGTGGGGCGAGATCGGCGGCGGAAAGGGGCGAGAGAGCACTGCGGCGGTGGCGGGCAAGAGCGCGGCGGAGGCGGGGCGAGATAGCGGCCGCGGTGGGCGAGAGCACGGCAACGCTGGGGCGAGACCGGAGGCGGCAGGGCGAGACCGGCAACGGAAAGGGGCGAGAGAGCACGACGGGCAAGAGCGCAAAAGAGCGCGGCGGAGGCGGGGCGAGAGAGCGGGTGCGCGAGCTCGACAGGGGAGGCGGAGGCGAAGGCGAAGCTTAGCGGCGGCGGTGCACGAGCTCGGCTGCGACGATGCGGGCGAGCTCGACGGCTAAAGGGGTGCGAGATCGACGATGGCGGTGCGGGCGAGCTCGGCGGAGCTCCGGCGGCGACCGATCTGACAGCCCCGACGGCCGATCGGACCGCCCCACAACCAGATCGACCGCGGGCGGCCAGATCCGACCGTCCGGGCGGCCGATCTGACCGCCCGCAGCCAGATCGGCCGTGGGCGGCCAGATCCGACCGTCCGGGCGGCCGATCTGACCGCCCGCAGCCAGATCGGCCGTGGGCGGCCAGATCCGACCGTCCGGGCGGCTGATTTGACCGCCCGCAGCCAGATCGGCCGTGGGCGGCCAGATCCGGCCGCTCGAGCAGCAGATCGGCCGCGGACGGCCAGATCCGATCGTCCGTAGCCAAATCGATTGTCGGGCGTCCAAAGCGCGAGAGAGGGAGACGTCGGGCGAGAGAGAGGGGGAGAGGGAGAGCGAGAGGGAGAGGGAGAGCGGGAGGGAGAAGAGAAAGGGAGAGGGTGAGGGAGAGAGCGAGAGCGAGAGCGAGAGCGAGAGCGGGAGGGAGAAGAGAGAGGGACAGGGTGAGGGAGAGAGGGAGCGGTTCAACTTCGACCGGTTCGAACCATTTTTATCATATGAATCGTGTTCATCATCTGCACCCGTCGAATCTCCATCCGACGGACGCGAATAAGGGGAGGGCGGCGCCCGTCGGATCTCCATCCGACTGGCGCGAATGGGAGGAGGAATTTCCTTCCCCTTAAGGGAGAGGACCTCCATTAAATTCATATATTTTTTGTGAGTTTCAAACTTTCAATCAACATCAAATCTTTCAGTAGATTTTTGTTTTTCCTTCGTGTCAACAATGAAGAGAAAGACTGTTCTTTCTCCACTTCCAAGAAGGAAAGGTCGAACCCTATCATTAATTATTATCTTAGGTTAACATCGATATAATTAAATGTTACGGATATCTAATATCACAAATTAAATTAGTGGAAGTCAATTAAATGTGAAGGTAAGCTCAAATGATTCAAAAGTCTTTGCACACTTATTAATTGTATTGAATAGAGTGTGACTGTTTCAGAAGTCTTTGCACGCCTTGGAATTGTATGAGATGGCGGTCAAGAACACTGATCAATGCATCTCATGCTTGGAATTAATTTTTTTATTATGAATCATTACAAATAATTGTTATTACAAGATCGTTTTCTAATGACTGAGAATTTTCTTTTTAAAAGAAGTGATTTCTTAGCTAATCTTTCGATCTTATACAGTTCAATGGTAGGATCGAATAATATAAAAGTTCATTTACTTTTAACGCTCACAATCCTTCTAATAAGAAATTTTGGTCCAGCATAGAATCTTTGAGACCGGCTTTGGCCCTTCCAAATTCTTTTATCTCTATAGAGATTGAAGATTATGTGAATTCAAAATGAATCTACATCTTAGGATTATAAATTAATTTTAAAAAATATTTATCAGAATCACCATTGATTTAAATCGATGGCAAATTCACGTACGTGGACCTATTTTGAGTTCACAATTTTCTTAAATCCAAACTTCCTAGGGTCCTAACATGTGGACTATTGTCGGTCTACAGACCAATAATAATCATAAATATTTATAAATTTATTTTAAAAATATTTATCAAGAACCATCATTAATTTATGAATCAACGGCTTATCCACATATATAAACCTATTTTGAATTCACATATTCCTCAAATCCAATCAATATGAGATTGAGAATTGTGAAAAACCATGTGGACTACCGTTGTCTACAAATGGTAGTCTTAAATTTATTATAAATTAACTTTAAAAAGTATTTATTAAGGATCATCTTTGATCTATGAATCAACAGTGAGTCCACATATGTAGACATATTTTCGTACTTAAATCCAATCATTATCATCCAATATCTTAGAACTTCCAAAATAATATTATTTCGATGTTACTGTAGACATCAAAATAGCTAAAAAAAACTTAAACTAAAGTAGAGATAATTGGATATGTATGATCCTTTAATCTCCGTGAACTTAAAACATCACTATCACATTTATTTGAATATGATAAGTAATCATGTAGTTCATAAGTAAATTATGTTAAATACCCTTCAATTTGATCATTTTTCTAACACTATCCTCCAACTTCACTCTGCAAAAATATTTTCCTCCATCTTTTTTATTTGATATCATTTTCACTTGCGATCAAATGTGTTTCAATTGCCCAATCTACGTGATATCCACGCGATTATTTTCTCTCCTTCGCACAAGCTATCGTTCGATGTGGCAACATTAAAAAAATAGCTAAAAAATAATTTCTATCCCCTCCAACTCGCCAACGAACCCGAGGAAGGCGGCCGAAGGTCACCTCCACCTCCAACGATGTCGCAAAGGGGGCGATTTGAATATGATAAGTAATCATGTAGTTCATAAGTAAATTATGTTAAATACCCTTCAATTTGATCATTTTTCTAACACTATCTTCCAACTTCACTCTGCAAAAATATTTTCCTCCATCTTTTTTATTTGATATCATTTTCACTTGCGATCAGATGTGTTTCGATTGCCCAATCTACGTGATATCCACGCGATTATTTTCTCTCCTTCGCACAAGCTATCGTTCGATGTGGCAACATTAAAAAAATAGCTAAAAAATAATTTCTATCCCCTCCAACTCGCCAACGAACCCGAGGAAGGCGGCCGAAGGTCACCTCCACCTCCAACGATGTCGCAAAGGGGGCGAGGCTCCCTTACTCTTCACCAATGCTTGGGCGGGGAGGGGGGCCCGCCTCCTTCCCCATCTTTTCTCCATGCCCCTCCCTCTCTCTTCTTTGGCATCGGAGAGGAGTGCAGCCACCCCCGATGGTCGAAGAAAGTGAAGGGAGCCCACCCCCTCTTTTATTATTACCCCCTCTTTTATTATTATTATATTTTTATTTTAATCAGCCACATTGAACGAGTGCATGCATGGAAGAGAGAATGTCACCACACGGAGAACTTTCTTGTATCAAAGATAACAATTTAATTGAGATCCTTCAAGGCCGACAATTATCTTAACTCGTGTAACAATATTTGTGTAAGAAATTACTGCAATTAAATATTTTATACTCCATAAATGACAGTGAGATGGCGGGCAGAGAAGGGCATAACTCGGAACCCAGAAGGCAATGATGATCAACCAGCCAAAAAAAGAAACTTTGTTATGAAATGATAAAACACAAGAGATCAGAACAAAACATAAATGGAGAAATAGAATAATGGAGTAACAGGATATGTGTTAATGAAGTTAACCCCTCAGATCTCATAGCTATAAAGAATCACAGCAGCTCAAGCAATGGCGTTCCAGATGAGCATAGTACAAGCACTGAAGCGTACGGGGAGCATGAAGAAGACGGCGAGGGCGACGGAGATGGACATGGTAAGCAAAAAGCACTGGCGGAGGAGGTGGAAGTGGTGGTATGTAATGGATGCATGTCCATGTCAAGAGAAACAACCATGCAGCTGCTCTACAACAAAAAGTTTCCAACATCGGGGTTCGCAGAATTTCTCAACATGAAAATGCCTCCTGAAATCGTTCAACGACGGCATGACTGTGAGAAAACAGACATTAATCTGCATGATGCTGAATGAATTTTCACCCAAGAAAACATTCGGAAAACTCGTATTAGTCAAAAAACCAAGAAAATTTAAACAACGCCAGTGATAAATAACGAAACTGAAGCCCTCAGATCTCATAGCTAATCAAATGCTCACGGATGGCCAAATCCGATGGCCCTTATTGCCGAGCACTTCGCATGCACACCAAGGGGGGAGATGGAGGAGGAATTGCTGTTGTTAATGATGATGGAGGTGATGATGGTGGCGGTGGCAGCGACGGCGGCGGCGGCGAAGGTGGTGCAAGCGTCGGTGCTCAACAGTAAGAGACCAGGCGACCTCTCGCATTATATTAAGTTCTCCATCATTGGGCATAAGAAAAAATGGGAAAGAAAAAAAAAAGGTGAAAAAAAATGTCTGAACGCATCAGCAAAATCATACGACATGAACGAATTTGTGCAGAAATCGGGAAATCAGATGCAAAAAAGACCCAAAAATATCATGCTACACAACCCAGTGGTTTCAGAAAGTTGTTGGAATTTGGGGAGAGAGCGAGAGATTTGAAAGAAGAGTACAACAATAAAAACCCTAACGGCGGCGTCGAAAGGAAGATGGGGGCAGACTTTAAGTACTGGGCTATAAAGGGCTTCACAGTGGTATGACTTTTAATATGGCAATAGCCTATTTAAGATTGTGCTAGGCGGAGAACTATGAGGCCCATAGCAAGAGATCTATTTTGGTAGGACAATAATTTAGAGTGATTCAAAGAAAGGAAAATATCTTTTGTAAAAAAAATTTAATATTAGACGATGGCACAGCTCGAAAGAGCCTAAAGCTTTAACACCCGACGATTTCAAAAAAAAAAAAAAATTACAAAACATTGCAAAGCAGGTGTCCGCTCTACCAAAACCGAAGCAGACGCAATTCAAATTTTATTACCATTAATGCTCAATCGCGAGGAATTAATCTGACATTAATTCTATTATTCTATCATTAAAATTAAATCAAAGGGATTTCATTCTAATTAATTTAAAGATTAGAACCTTATACCTCCTCTAAATCATCATCATTTTTCATATCTAATTTTAATATATGAACTCATCATAGCACATTCCTAAATTATAGAGAAATTTTCACTTTACTCATCTAATTCTATTAATCTTTTTATTTTTTCTTTATTGCAAAACTAAATTATCCTTCCCTACACTCTTTTAATATAAAATAATACATAACAAATATTAAAAATACTAAAAAAAAGGGGGCCCTCCTCCTCACCGGCGTTTGAGGGAAGGGGCAGCGCCCCCTGCGTCTCCTGCAAGGGGTGCGACGAGATCGTAGAGGAGGGGGCATCCTCCCTCTGTCGTCTCCGACAAGAGGTGTCAAATTCTATCCTCTACTTCTGGAATTAATATCTGCTTTGATTGTAATAAGAAAAAGTAGTGGATAAAGCTACAGTAGTCCACAACTACAGTAATACTACCGAATACAAATACAACACATTATATATATGACGATATACACAAAACTCTACACTCTCCCTCAAGTTGGAGAATGAAACACGTCAATCATTCTCAACTTGCCAACAAGAAATTAATGTTGTACTTTACTTAACGTCTTCGTTAGTAAATCTATAGGCTGACACTTCGTAGAAATATGAACAAAATGAACTTCAGCAACAAATGCATTTAGAAATGCATTTAGAAATGACTTGATAAGGTCATGTATGCATTATTGACATCTATGTGGAAGCCTGGCCATTTATGTTGTGCAGCTGAAACTAATAAGGATCTAATAGTCATAGCTTTGGCTGAGAATGTTTCCTTATAATCCACCCCTTCTTTCTGATTATATCCCTTAACAACAAGTCTAACTTTAAATCTTTCTATCTTCCCATCAGTTTTCATCTTCATTTTATAAACCCAGCTACAACCTATAGGATTTTTTTCCAAATGGTAAGTCAACAATCTCCCAAGTACCATTTGATTCTAAAGCCTCAAGCTATATCTACATGGCATCAATCCAGTGCTTATCCTATGCAACTTGTGCATAAGAAGATGGTTCAAACACTCCTATTAGAGCTATAAAAACTTTGTATTATTAGATAATGCATCATAACTCATATACTTTTGAAGAGGATAGGGAGTTGAAGAATTCATGGCCACATAATCAGACATCTAGACATGTGGTTTAGTGACTTTTTTACCTCTGTCAATTATAATAGGAGAACTATAAAAAAATATTAGAGAAGAATATGTAGATTCAATAGATGACGCAGGTTCTGGAATTACAGCTTCCAGATTAAGTCCAGAAGATGATTCTGGATCTTGAGTAGAATGATGCAATTCAGGAGAAATATTATCTGTAATTGAAATTCATGAATCATTATTATTAATAACAATTTATGGATAACAATTATTAGTAACTCCTTGATCCTAAAAGTTATCATAGGTAACTGAATCTGAAACCTTCTCTGAAGCTAACTTTGAAAGAAATATTGACTCAAAGAATTTGACATGTCTAGTTACAACCACTTTATAACCGTCTAGTTGTAAGAGTTTAAAACCCATTTGTGTTGAGGAATATCCTAGAAAAACATAAGGAACAACCCTTTTGTCAAATTTGTTAGTTTTCAAAGAATTTGACATGTAACAAAGACATCCAAAAGTTTTGAGGTGTCTGATATCTGGTTCTAGTTGAAAGAAAACTTCAAAGGCTGATTTATTGTTCAACACTTGTAAAGGTACGCAATTGAGTATATGCACAGCTGTTCAAATACTCTCTCCCCAATACTTAATTTCCATTTCTGATTGAAACATCAATGCTCTGACAGTCTCAAGAATATGGCTGTGCTTCCTCTCCACTAGCCGATTTTGTTGAGTGTGTGGACAACTACTTTGATGCACAATTCCTTTTGAATCAAAGAACTCATTACAAAATTTATTAAAGAATTCAGAACCATTATTATTTCAGCCACACAAGTCGATTGCGTTTCATCCTTTAGTCTTGTGAAGTAATAGAGTCCATTGTGCTTTCTACCAATCTGAGTGAGTCCTGAATCACACAATGATCAGCAAAAATAATTACCGAATAATTCAGGTCCTTTGTTAATTGTGCAATAGAAATAAGATTAAACTAGAATTCCAACCCAAAAAGTACATTGGAAAGTTTCCTTTCTACACCAAGTATGTATGATCCCATATGAGTTATAGAAGAAATTTGTCCACTAGGTAATGTGACAATATTCTTTCCAGACAAAATTTCCACATCAAATAACCAGTCTAATGATTAGAAGTCCGTCAGAAGTAAAAGATGAAGAAACCATATATGTACCTGCCATGTTCACAATACATCAGAGCAAGATTCCTTAGGTTCCTTTTTAAGTAGTTGCAATAGTTGTTTAATATGATTATATGTAAGTTTTGACTGCCCAGCTGAGACATGAACTTATTCTAATTCAGATAATTGTGTGGAAGAACTGTTAGCATTGATCTAATTCTGATTTTTTTTCTATTGAACATAAAATTTGGGTGAAATCCAATTATTCTGTAGCACTAATTTTTCTCATAATTTAAAATTATTCTCATAAAAGATAACTTTTGGTTCTCCTACTATCGTATTTGAACCGAGCCACTTCACCGATAGATGATATCAGATCAAAAGTTCGTAAAAACTATCTCTCGATTCGTTCTACATAGGAAAGTAAAGACCATTATGACGATTCCTCTTCTCTACAATCATGCTAACCTTTCGACTCATAGCATGTTGTTAACGACATATGTTCCCTTCTCAGGGAAACCATCGCATCAAGAAGAACTTGCAATGACAACATTCACAGAAATAATAATAAGATCAAACACCATGAAAGCACATCATCCGAAATCGAGTAAAAACATCAAACTGAATCCACACCCGACAAATGATCCCTCAACCTCATTGGCTGATTAGTTATACATAACTATAGAGATCACATCACAAAACATCATCATCCTAACACTAAAACATTATTCAATAGAGAAAACTATAGAAATAGACATCGAAAAGGAGAAAGAAAGATAGGAAATGCAGCAGGCAGCACTACGATTAGAGCACCAGCTTCCCTTCTCGACTCAACTGGTCTTCTTCCTCTCCAAAGTGGCTTCTTCTCTTTCTACAGGTTGGCCTCCTCGATGCCTCTAGTGTCTCACATTGCCTCACGATGATTGCTTGCCAACCCTCTTTTCTTGAGACATTCTTTCCTTTTTATATCCTAACATCACTTCCGTCCACCATTTGATCTTTGATAGCTATCCCTTTTGCAACATCATCTTTTGTTCAGCCATTAGATGTGTACACCACATTCTGTCTTTGATTTATCTCTCTTTCCTTCATCAGGCAGGCGGATGTGTGACACCTGTCTTAATGCTTTTATCTTTCTCTGCAGACTCTATTTCTATTCCCTACGCGCATCAGGTGATAGCTGTATTTTCTGCCAGCTCAACTCCTGGTCTTAGCAGCGCTAGATACCCCCATGTAGGGACTCCCACGCAACGTGAAGGTACCTACTGAAAGGTATATGTAACATTCCCCACTAGCGTGTGATATTGTTCGCTCTGGGTCTCGGCCCGCACGGTTTTCTCAAAACGCGTCACACCTGGTGAAGGACATGCTCTCATATATACTCAGCATCTCTCCCGTGACTTATGTATGTGGGACTAATCCAAGGCATGCCTCATGCATCCTTCCCCCCTTAGGAGACTCAACGTCCTCATTGAGTGATCGCACCCCACCATGCACAGAGGTTCACGCGGAGTGACTCTGATACCATATGTAACATTCCCCAATAGTGTGTGATATTGTCCGCTCTGGGCCTCGGCCCGTACGGTTTTCTCAAAATGCGTCACACCTGGTGAAGGACATGCTCTCATATATACCCAGCATCTCTTCCGTGACTTATGCATGTGGGACTAATTCAAGGCATGCCTCATGCACACGGGAGAGAGACTGGATATATATGGGAATATGTCCTTCACCAGGTGTGACGCATTTTGAGAAAACCGTGCGGGCCGAGGCCCAGAGCGGACAATATCACACGCTAGTGGAGAATGTTACATATGGTATCAGAGCCACTCCGCGTGAGCCTCTGTGCATGGTGGAGTGCAATTACTCAACGAGGACGTTGAGTCCCCTAAGGGGGGAAGGGTGCATGAGGCATTCCTTGGATTAGTCCCACATGCATAAGTCATGGGAGAGAGACTGGTTATATATGGGAATATGTCCTTCACCAGGTGTGACGCGTTAGAAAACCGTGCGGGCCGAGGCCCAGAGCGGACAATATCACACGCTAGAGGGGAATGTTACATATCTATATTTTCAGCAAAAGAGCTAAGATGACATGGAGATTTCATATAACAAGCAAAAGGCTAAAAATGTTAATTGCAGCATAAATTAAGAAAATCATGCTTCTACCCTAACAATAATAAGTAAGAAATCCATGTCATCAGGCGCGTCGAGGCTCACGAACAACGTGACAAGCATGCACAGAAACCTAACATAGTGGAAGCCAGATCGACCCCTTCGTCAACGATGGCACCAATGAGGATTGACTAAGTAGGATACCATTGCGGCGACGAACTCCGGAGCCGTAGTAATCAGCGATTTTGTCGGAAGCTCATAGGGGGTGTCCCCCCCCCCCCCCCCCTCTCCCTCCCTCTAGTGCTGGAGAGGGGGGCAGGGAGCCCCCTATTTTTTAAAAATATTTTTTATTTTTATATTATATAGCATTTTAAAATTTTAAATAATAAAATAAAGTAGAGAAGGATAATTTTGTCTTTTAATAAGTATAAGGACAACAATAGTTCCTCGACTCGGATCATGATGGATCATGTCTATCATGTGCCAGATATGTCCATAAACTTATTTTCAATTTCTCAACTTACTTTTTTCGGCAATTATGTAGTATTTGGGATAAAAGACGTGAAAGTTTATAAGAGTCTGGGCCCATTGCTCCACCAGTAATGGAAGTAAAAAGATTAGAGTCTGTTTATGTAATATCTACTCAAGAAGCATACATAGACAAGACAAGAAAAATTGAGACAACTGATGTATGACATGCAAGGCTAAGACATGTTAGCTATAATAGGCTAAAGGAAATGATGAAAAAGTCCATGGTGAAGGGACTTCCTTGCCTAGATGTCCGAGAATATATTGTCTATGTAGGATGTCAATCCAGAAAGGCTCTTATGATGAGTCAAAGTTCAGATCCAAGGCACCATTGGAGCTAGTATTTGGTTGTGTGAAGCAACCATCAGTTTGTGGATTTTGTTATATGATTACCTTCATTGATGAATTCTCAAGATTTTTCTAGGCGGACTTCACGAAGGAGAAATATGAAACGTTGGCAAAGTTTAAAGAATTTAAGGAGAAGGTCAAGAAGGAGCTCGGTCGGAGAATTCAATGCTTGCGTAGATAAAGGAGGAGAGTATACATCAAAGAAATTCTCTGAATATCTATGAGCATGCCATATATGCCATCAACTCAATTGTCCTAACACATCACAACAAAATTGTGTAGCTGAGAGGAAGAATGGTTACCTAGCAGAGACAACTGCGCATGTATCTCCACAGTTCTTGGGTGGAGTGTAGGAACACAACTACGCATGTGATTAATAGGCTTCCTCAAGAAAAAATTGAATTTGTCTCACCATATAACAAAATGTGGAAGACCAAGCATATAGTGAGTCATTTCCGCATCTTTGGATGCGTTTGCTATATCTTCATTACAAATAATCTTCGTACTATGTTCAATAAGAAGGCAATGCGTTGCACATTCGTTGGATATGATAGTCAACGAAAATGATGGAGATGTTGCGATCCAACAATTGGACGAATCTACATCTCTCGGAATATGGTGTTCTTGGTGGTCTTCAAAGGACGCGACACTGCCCAACACAACTAATATTGAAGAAAGTATTCAAGTTCAAGTAGACGAGTTAACAAGAGTACTTCATTCTACTAGAATACAAGAAGAAAGAGAAGCTTCAAACAAGAAGAAGGGTCTGTGGCAAACTGGAGAACACCAAAGATCTCTTGAAGAAGAAAGGCTAAGTCAGATAGAAGATCCGATGATCGAAGAAGACTCTCCAGTGCCAAGGAGATCAAGTAGACAATGAAGGCTTAATCCAAAATATGCAAACACAACATGTTGGATTTGTTTGTTATGCGAGTCCGAGTAGCAGTAGAAAAAAAAATTTAATTGGTTTGGAAAACCAATCCGAGACAAAGAATCATCCGAGTCAGAGACAAAGACGTCTTGTCTTGATGCTATAAAAGAAAGGGTGCAGACATATGCTGGAGATACATCAGAACGGACAGCCACCGAGAGATAGAAAAAGAGAAGAGAGAGAAGAAAACTTCGGGGTTCGTTTCGGGAACGAGTTCTTATCCGTTCTCAACAAAACTTCAAACATTACTTCTCAGCAGCCTTCTCATCTATTCCTCAATTCCGGTGAGATCGTTCGGACTTCTATCCTCAGTTTCGAGAGACATTTATTCTATGGCATCCAAGATTAATTCTTGAGATTATTATTGTAATCCTATGCATAGTCCAGAGAAGATATTTTGTAACCTACTATTATTTCATAGTGGAAGATCTGCTGCTTGCTCCTGTGGTTTTTTCCTCTCACGTTGAGAGGTTTTCCACGTTAATTCTATGCGTCTTTGGTCTAATTTAATTCCGCTATATTATTGTCATCATCTCATTATTATTGTGCGCATTAAAAGGGAAAAAGAAGATAATTCCACAACTATCAGTTTAGCCTTTTTTCCCAACAGTGGTATCAGAGCCTAGTTAGGAAGTGCACATTATAATGGAGGACAATAATGCCCCCAGTCGGATGCATGTGCTCACAGGAACAAATTATTCTATCTGGAAGCCTCGGATGAAGGATTACTTAAATTACAAAGACCTTTATGATCTAATCGAAGGTGATGCTGCAAAGCCCGAGGACATGGATGATAAAAAGTGGGGGAAGATCAAGACCAAGACAGTCGCACAAATCCGACAATGGGTCGACGATAAGGTGTTTCATCATATCGTAAATATCGATGAACCCGACGAAGTGTGGAAAAAATTGTAAGAAATGTATGAGCGCAAATCGCCGTAGATTAAGTTGCTACTGATGAAGAACCTTGTTAACCTGAAGTACAAGGATGATCATTCTGTTGCAGAACATCTTGGTAGTTTTCAGGAATTAATTAACAAGTTGTCCTCAGTGAAGATTGTGTTTGAAGATGAGATCCAAGCACTACTACTGCTGAGTTCTTTACCTGATAGTTGGGAAACACTCGTTATCTCTTTGTACAACTCTGCTTCAGGTGGACAACTATCTTTAGAAACTATCAAGGATAGTTTGTTCAATGAAGAAACGAAAAGGCAAGAGCAGAATCTCAATAAAAAATTAGAGGCATTCATCATGGAAGATCATGGGAGAAACAAACAGAGAAACTCTCACAGCCATGATAGATCAAGGTCAAGGTCAAGAGGCAAGTCCAAGTCCAGAAAAGAAGTCACCTGTTATCATTGTGGCAAGCTAGGACACTTCAAGAAGGAGTGCAGAAAGTTAGAGCATGATCAGTCACATGAAGGGTCTGAAGATGCTGAAAAGGAGAAGAAGGACAGTGGTGGAAACAACGTTGCAGTGGCTACATCAGATGATGTATACTTTCTTACTCAAGAAGAAGAAGAAGATGATGTCAATGTTGTGAGTCAAGATTCAGTGTGGATCTTAGACATTGCAGCTTCTTTCCATGTTACCCCTCGCAGAGATGTATTCTCAACATACAGAGAGGGAGCATTCGGGTCAGTAAAGATGGGAAACAAGTCAGAGTCTCAAATTGCTGGCGTTGGAGACATTCAGTTGAAGACCAACACATGATGCAAGATTGTGCTTAAAGATGTGAGGCATGTACCAAGATCCGTCTCAACCTAATTTCAATTGGAAAATTAGACGACGATGACTATGAGAGCAACTTCAAAGGGGGAGTGTGGAAACTCAAGCGAGGTTCACTCCTACTAGCGAAAGGAAACAAAGATGGTACACTCTACAAGACTGAAGCACAACACTGCACCGAGGAGATAAACGTGACTCAAGAGATGTCATCCTCTGAGTTATGGCACAAGCGGCTTGGTCACATAGGTGAGAAAGGACTTCAGATATTAACTCAACGAAATTTGCTACCAGGTGTGAAAGAAACTTCACTTGACGTATGTGTTCACTGTTTGGCTGGTAAGTAGACTAGAGTTACATTTAATAGGACTTCTTCATCTAGAAGTTCACACATACTTGATTTGGTGCATACTGATGTCTGCTATATGAAGGATAAAACTCTAGGTGGTACTCTTTATTTTGTTACATTTATTGATGACCATTCTAGAAGAGTCTGGGCTTTTCCTATAGCACACAAAAATCAGGTGTTGGCAGAGTTCAAGAAGTTTCATGCCAAAGTCGAAAGAGAAACTTGCAAGAAGCTCAAGTGTATTCGGGCAGACAATGACGGCAAATACAGAGGACCGTTTGAAGAATACTGCAACACCTATGGCATCAAGCTTGAGAAGATAATTCTCAAGATTCCTCAGCAAAATGGTGTTGCTGAGAGGATGACCAGAACAATTGAGGAACGTGTCAGATGTATGCTTCTACATGCCAAGCTATCGAAGGGATTTTGGGGTGAAGCAATGATGACTACAGTCGAACTGATCAACCACTCACCATCAGTACCTCTGGATGGTGACATACCTCTGAAAGTCTGGTCAAGGAAGGATGTTTCATATAAACATCTCAGAGTATTCGGCTGTGGAGCCTTTGTTCAGATACCCAGTGATGAGCGGTCAAAACTTGACAGCAAATCGAAAGAATGCATCTTCTTCGGATATGGAGGTGAAGAATTTGGCTACAGACTCTGGGATCCCGTTAACAAGAAGGTTATTAAAAGTAGAGATATTGTGTTCATGGAACACCAAACAATTGATGTTGAAGGACAAAGAGCCAACTAGCTTCACTGATTATCTAGCTGAACCGAGTTCAGTTGACGCACCGATAGAAGATGACATTTTTTTAGAAGCTTATCAAGATGATAGCAGTGATAACAGTTCACATAATTCAGATATACCTTCGGATAGTGAAGACAGTGATGATGAGCCATATGTCGAGCATGATGCACCAGTGCAAGAGTCTCAGTTGAGAAGATCGAACAGACAAAAACAAGAGTCAAAGCGGTACTCCCTGACAGAGTATGTGTTATTAATTAAAGGGGAAGAACCAGTGTTATCAAGAAGTCTTGTCACATGAGCAGAAGGATGAGTGGATGAAAGCCATGCAGGATGAGATGCAATCTCTGCATGAGAACAACACTTACAAACTGGTGAAGCTTCCTAAAGGAAAGAGTGCACTCAAGAACAAGTGGGTGTTTCGCCTGAAGAGTGAAGAGAATAATCCACACCCGAGATACAAGGCAATGTTAGTTGTCAAGGGGTTCAGTCAGAAGAAGGGAATTGATTTTGATGAGATATTCTCACCAGTGGTCAAAATGTCATCAATTCGAGTGGTTCTTGAATTAGCTGCTACCAAGGACTTGGAAATTCAACAGTTAGACGTCAAGACAATTTTTCTCCAGGTGACTTGGAAGAAGAGATTTACATGGAATAGCCAGAGGGTTTCCAAGAGAAAGGAAAAGAAAACCTGGTGTGTAAATTGCAGAAAAGCTTATATGGACTCAAACAGACACCTCATCAGTGGTACAAGAAGTTTGAATCGTTCATGATGCAGCAAGGATACAATAAGACCAGATCAGATCATTGTGTCTTCGTGAAATATTTTTCACATGATGATTTTATTATCCTGTTATTATATGTTGATGGCATGCTTATTGTAGGTCGAGATAAAAGCAAGATTGACAGGTTAAAGCAGGAGCTGAGTCAATGCTTTTCCATGAAAGACCTAGACGCAGCAAAGAATATCCTCGGCATGAGGATCACCCGTGACTGAGAGCAGCGCAAGCTATGGTTATCCCAAGAAACATACATCGATAAAGTCTTGGAGAGGTTCAACATGAAGAATGTAAAGGCAGTTACATCGCCACTTGCAGGTCACTTCAAACTGAGTTCTAGACAATGTCCGAAGAGTAAAATCGAGAAGCAGAATATGAAGAATGTCCCATACGCATCTGTACTTGGCAGACTGATGTATGCAATGGTTTGCACAAGGCCAGACAATGCAGTTGGTGTGGTGAGTCAATTCCTATCAAATCCTGGTAGAGAGCATTGGGATGCAGTCAAGTGGATTCTCAAATACCTTCGAAGCACGTCTAAGACATGCTTATATTTCGGAAACGCTGAGTCAGTGTTGGAAGGATTTACCGACTCTTACATGGAAGGAGACATTGATAGTCGAAAGTCAAATTCTAGTTACTTGATGACATTCGCAGGAGCAGCAGTCTCATGGCAATCCAACTTACAGAAGTGTGTTGCACTATCAATGACTGAAGCAGAATATATCGCAGCTACTGAAGCAGGCAAGGAAATTCTGTGGATGAGACAATTTTTGAGGGACTTAGGTTTGACGCAGGAGAAGTACATTATCCACTGCGATAATCAGAGTGCTATACATCTGAGTAAGCATTCTAGTTTCCACTCTAGGTCTAAGCATATTGATGTTCGATATCACTGGATTCACGACGAGACGAAGAAAAAGAAATTCTTTCTTCGCAAGATCCATACTGACAAGAATACGTCAGATATGATGACGAAGCCTCTACCGAGAGAAAAGACCAAGTTCTGCAGGGAGCATGCAGGCTTGGTGGATTCCTTCGCATAAACAAAAAAAGGGGAGTTTGTTGGATTTGTTTGTTATGCGAGTCCGAGTAGCAGTAGAAAAAAAAGAAATTTAATTGGTTTGGAAAACCAATCCGAGACAAAGAATCATCTGAGTCAGAGACAAAGACATCCTATCTTGATGCTATAAAAGAAAGGGTGCAGACATATGCTGGAGATACATCAGAACGGACAGCCACCGAGAGATAGAAAAAGAGAAGAGAGAGAAGAAAACTTCGGGGTTCGTTTCGGGAACAAGTTCTTATCCGTTCTCAACAAAACTTCAGACATTACTTCTCAGCAGCCTTCTCATCTATTCCTCATATTCCGGTGAGATCGTTCGGACTTCTATCCTCAGTTTCGAGAGACATTTATTCTATGGCATCCAAGATTAATTCTTGAGATTATTATTGTAATCCTATGCATAGTCCAGAGAAGATATTTTGTAACCTACTATTATTTCATAGTGGAAGATCTGCTGCTTGCTCCCGTGGTTTTTTCCTCTCACGTTGAGAGGTTTTCCACGTTAATTCTATGCGTCTTTGGTCTGATTTAATTCTGCTATATTATTATCATCATCTCATTATTATTGTGCGCATTAAAAGGGAAAAAGAAGATAATTCCACAACTATCAGTTTAGCCTTTTTTCCCAACATTAGTTGAAGACGTTAAAAAGAAGGAGCCTAACTGTCACACCTAACTCCATGACTAAGTCTTAATCCTAATTATTGTAACTCAATATTATTTAAATATTTTAGAATAAATTCGATAAAACCTCCTCCCTTATTTAACTTTATGGTACTTATCAATACAAATAATAACACAATTATATTCATTAACGTTTAATGAGTAGAAATAAAACATGTCATTCACATGGTGTCATTATTTTAATTTCACACAGTACCCAACATATAGAACTCCAAATATTAACTGTCATATTATTTCATGATTATTTCTATTAACATGTATTTCAATACTTATATTTATATAATACATGCATGCTTTCAAAAAGAAAAGTAAAGGAAAAAATTTAAATGCTCTAACGGCTCGACCTCTTCTATATGTATCAAAAGCAAATTTCAAGTCGACTCAATTTGAGAACTTAGAGTTATCTGAAAAATTCAACAAAGGTAATGCGATATAATCGTCTGCTTAGTGAGTGGAATAAAAGTACAACATAGAGAAATAATACTAGTGCATATCACATTTAAAGAATCATATTTTTTCATATGAACTGTTACATAAATAAAAGTAACTCAATATATCATCATATTCATAATTAAACTCCACACATGTGTTATTGCAGATACTCATTATGGATCAATACGTATTCCTCCATAATCATGTGTCATACAGTCAAGCAAAACTACATAATCATGAGTCCCGAATATGCAGAATCATCGTGGAAGCTTAAAATCGATTCGTTAATATTTAAACCAACACAATAGCAATCAAGCCACATGCATAATAGAGTAGGAAGGAGAAGGAGAGATAAAGATAAATAAGATGCACGGTGATTTGTTGACGAGGTTCGGCCACACCTTGGCCTACGTCCCTACTCTGACTTCCCGACCTCGAGACCGTCGGAGATTCACTAACTTTCTCTTTTCTTGTAGTGAGAGAATAACCCTTTCTACACCACAATGTCTTCTTCTTTGCTCAAGAGGTTAGGCGCACCTCTTTTTACAAGGAGCTCTCAAACTCCCTAAACAAGAACACAAGAATTTCCTCAAATTTTCTCTTCTTACAAAGAATTTTTACACTTAGAAACTAGAAGAGAGAAGGGATGATTTGCAAGATTAGGCTCAAAGAAATGCTTTGGAGTTGAAGGAAGCTTTTTGAATGATTTGCCTTGCTTAGATGATCTTCCTTCAGCTTTTTGAATCCCTTTTATAAGCTTCTCTTGAAAATATGACCGTTGTAAATCAATTTGAAAAGTGTTGTGTTGTCACCTCTATAACGGTCGACCGTTAAAATGGTCGACTATTTTGAATAGTAACTAGCCGTTGTGCTTGTCTTTTCTGCGTAGTTATCTGTTGATGGTAGTCCGTAGAAGGATTTTAGCCGTTGTTGTTGTCATTGCTCCCATAACGGTCGATCGTTAATGTTTCGGTCATCTGTTTTATAAATGTTTTTGTTCCCTGCGATCAGCGGTTGTTCCAATAAGGTCCATTTTAAACTATTCATCCTTTTCTTACGGTCGACCGTTAATGTATCGGTCGACCGTTTTGTCATTAACAGCTTGATAGACCTGCACTCTTTTATACATAACGTTTTGCATAGTTATCCAAATGAGATGATATTTAATTCTATGGAAAGATAACAAAATTCTCTACAACTTTTGTATTCATCCAAAATTTAATGAGATCATAGTCAAATATTCAATCAAATTTTAGTGCATAAAGTTGTCAATTTCAAATTAAACTTTATAGACCTTACTCATTTATACATAACTTTTCATACAAGTATTCAAATGACTTCATTTTTTATTCTATGAAAATATAACATAATTCTCTACAATTTTATGTTCACCATTCATCCAAAATCTAATGAGATCATAGTCCAATATTAATTCAAAGTTTAGTACACAAGGTTGTCCATTTCAAATGAAACATTTTAGATATTTAATCTTTTATACATAACTTTTCATACCAGTATCCAAATGAGAAGATATTTGATTCTATGAAAAGCTAACACTTTTATTTACAATTTTCATGCTCACATCTTATCCCAAATCAGTTGATAAACCAATCAAATATTTAATGAAAGTTCAGCACATAAAATTATCAACTTCAACTAGAACTTGTCGATCTTCACTATTTTTGGCATAACTTTTGATACGGTGTGATTCTTAATTCGATGAAAAGATAAGAGAATTATATATAACTTTTATATTAATCTCTTTATCCAAATCTCATGATGGAATACTCAAATATTAAGTACAAGTTTAGTACATAAAAATACCAAATTCAATTTGAACTTTTCAAGCTTCACTTGTTTAAAACATAACGTTTTATGTGGTTGTCCTAATGAGGTGATTCTTAATTTTCTACCATGATAAGAAAGTTGTCTATAACTTTTATATTCACCTCTTAATATAAATTTCATGCGAACATAGACAAATATTAATTGAAAGTTTAGTACATGAAGTCACTCATTTCTATTTAAACTTTTTCGACATTTTAAAAATAACTTCAATCTTTTGAGGTTTGTATCATCAAAATATAATTATATAGGGATTAACAACTTTGCTCCAACACTTTCATGATCATATGTCATACAGTTAAACAAAACTTCATAATCATTGACTCTAGAATACGTAGAACATATTATAGGTCAATACATATCCCTCTATGATTATGTGTCATACAATTAAGCAGAGCTTTACAATCATGACTCTCGGATATACATAAGATAATATGGGTCAATACGTGCACTCAAAGCAGCCCCCAAAGGGCAAAGACACTCGATATACGCTCCAAATGCACCATGCATATCGAATGTGATCCTAAAGGCTATGAACTCATGGTGTTTAACAATATCAAAATACACATGTCAGAATCAGATATCAATATCAAATAAAACTTATTTTAACTTCACAAGTATTGTTCCCTGAAAATATTTTTATGTAAGAGTTTACTCCATCTCATATGAAATTCTCAAAACATATTATAAATATCTTTCATAACTCAATATATATTTCAATAACAATAATAATAATAATAATAATAATAATCTTTGATTGAAATAATATCATAAGCAAAAGAAGTAACATATATCATTTTTCTATGTTGTAGATTTACCCACTCACCTTATACTTTATCATTTCAAATGATGTTTATTGGATTTTCCTTCTTTCACTTGTAGCTTGATGATTTCCTACAAGCAATAATGCTATTTCATTTTCCAATTAAGCAATAATGTTTAATTTTAGATATTTATATTCATATTCCACTTCACACTTGAAACTATTCAATCTTCCAAACTTTACTAGGTGTTTGTGAATAAATAATTCATAACTTCTTAATCACAAGCTCAAATCTTATGATTCTAGATGAATTAGAAACTATACTTATTAAGGTGTTCCATTTATAAATATCATCAATTAATTATCAGTGGATAATTCATAAAAGTCTAGACAATTTAACCTAAGGTTTGTGCTTTGACAGACTATATGATACTGAAAGAATAATTTATATCTTTAACAACACATGTCCACATGATGAGATCCTAATTTTTCTAGAAACTAGACTTCCATAGAGTATAGGCATAAAAATTGTATAATTTATTCCATGTATACTCTTGTAACAATAATAGTCAATTTGACTTGGGTTCTTTTAATGTTATGAAACCGGACAGAAGATCCCATGCGAGATGAAAAATTCATTTCTCCATATATATAAGTCCAAATTGTGTGATTCCACTTCTCACTGAACTCTTGTAATGCATGATTAAATATATTCAAATTACAAATCCTAATTAAGTTTACCCTAATTATGCCCTAATTTACAAAGTAGATTTCTCTATAACTCGGGATAGAATGAGCGACCCATGAAGCTAGGTTTCCTCTATAAAAATCTTTATGAGGTCATGGAAAGCTAACTTTGAAAGGATGAACCATGTAAAATTTAGGAATTTATGAAGAAAGAATCATGAAGAGATGATTTCATGAAGTGGAAGTTTAGTCTCGAATAAGGGAATTCACCTTAACCAAGAGATTTTGATGAATTTCTTCATGCCAATCTGATAGGGATTTCCTGCTCAAAATTTTTCGGCTACTATAGGATAAGAAGAAGTGAAATATATATATCTATATATATATTATATATTATATATATCACTTCATATGGAGGTTCCAAAAAATAGCTTACTAAGTGCTTAAAACCTTATTGGTTAAAATGAAGTTCCAATCACTTTTGTTAAAAATCCGTGTTTAACCTCTAATTAATCTTAGTTAAACATATGTATTTTATTATTTACAAATTTTAAAATACTTTCCTAATAATCTTATATAGTTCTTTTATAATGCTTATCATAATTATCATTATTCTTTAATCCAAATGTTAATTATTACATGCAAATATGACTATAGAAGCATCTAAACTAGCTTAATATTTTGATTAGAATGATGATTATGTAAAAATGATATTTATGGAGCACGTCTGTGACACTAACACGTTCGAGGAAGCATCCAAGTGTAAAAAATGGATGTCAGCAATGGAGGAGAAATCGATGCCCTACATTAGAAAGAGATGTGGGATCTAGTTCCAAAGCCAAGCGACGTGCAGTCGATATCTTGCAAATGGGTTTACAAGCTGAAGAGAAAGCTCGATGAATTAGTTGAAAGGTTACAAGACTCGTTTAGTTCTCTCAAAAGTATGGCTTTGATTATGAAGATGCATTCAACCCAGTAGCAAAGATCACCATGGTACATGTCTTATTAGTTTTAGCTGCAAGGAAATTATGGAATTTATGGCAAATGGATGCGAAGAGTGCATTTTTACATGTGGAGTTAGATCATGATATCTACATGGAGCAACCCTAGGGATTTGAATTTAATCATCCAAATTATGTATGTAAATTGAAGAAGGCATTATATGTGCTCAAACAAGCACCAAGGCATGGTTTGGAAATATCGTGGAGTTCTTGAAGCAATGTGGCTACTCAATGGTGCCAATTAATTCTAGCCTATTCGTGAAGGCTCATGAAGGCAAATTAACAATTGCTCTAGTCTATGCTAACAACTTAATTATTACACGAGACGATGATAAGGAAATCCATCAAATTAGAGGAAATCTCTCTACATGCTTCCAGATGAAGGATCTTGGTGAGTTGAAACATTTTTTGGGTCTTGAAGTAGAAGCAACAAAAGAAGGTTTTTCTTATGTCAACAGAAGTATGCTTAAGATCTACTCAGATAAAATTTGAATGCTCGATTGCAAGCCTATCTCTACGCCGATGGAGGTAAACCAAAGTTATGTTCTACTAAGGGAAAAGAATTAAGTAATGGAAACATGTATAGGCAATTGGTGCGAAGCCTATTATATCTCACGCTCACACATCCGGATATCACACATGCTATTGGAGTTGTCAGCAAATTCATGCAAGAGCCAAAGAAGCCTCATCTTGAAGCAGCTCGACGAATCTTAAGGTATATCAAGAGCACAATCAACTTTGGAGTATTCTATAAGAAGAATATATCATGTACACTAAGTGGCTTCTGTGATGTCGATTATGTTGGAGATCTCGATAGCATTCTACTACTAACTATATATTTAACCTCGTATCTGGAGCTATATTATGGTGCAGTAAAAGACAATTTACTATATCCTTATCAAGTACAAAAGTTGAATATAGAGAAGGTGCAATGGCATATCAAGAGTGCACATGCATAGTACAGCAATTAAATGATTTACATCAATCAATCCACAATTCGCTTAGCTAAAAATCAAGTATTCCATGCACGCACAAAGCATATCGAAGTTCACTACCATTTTTTTCAAGAGAAGGTGTTACAAGGATATTACAAGGATATCAAGTTAACATACATACGTACACAAGAGCAAGTTGCAGATGCACTTACTAAAAAAGGTCTAAATAGCATCAAGTTTGAAGAGTTACGACAACAATTCGTCATGATATCAAGAGTATCTATAAAAGAGAGTTAAGTCAGTGCTAAGGGGGAGTATTAAAGAGATAGGTAACACCAACTTGGTTAGTTCTAGAAATATCTAGGTATAAGATTTTGCCCACAATTTTATCTTCATGAAGTTTCTAGGTGGCCAAAAACTAGTGGTTGGACTTCAAATTCATTAGATAATAGCTGATGGTTTATTTTAGAAACTAGGTACTTTATTGTCTATAAATAGGCATGCAAGTGTTCTGTGATCATGAAGAAATGAAGTAGCCAAATGTGAGGTAGAGTGCAAGGTGTTGTACGTGAGTGTAGTGAGGTGTAGTAGTGAGTACAATAGTTTCCTTTGCTTGAGTGTGTTCTTGAGGTGTGAAGAAGTGAGTGTAGTGTAGGTGAGAGAGTAGTCTCCATAGTTAGTGTGTGTGTCCACCAATCAAGTGGTGGACTCCTAATTATATTAATATAAGCATTATTTGATAGTTGATTTTGGTCTAATCAAAATCTTCTACGAAGAAGAATTTCTTCATTGGACATGAAGTTCTCAAGCCCTGCCCTAATGTTGCAACTCCTGTTCGGCTATTGCCTCCCAACCTTGTTGTGGCATTGTTAGAAATAAAGCATGTTATTGCTTTGATGAAACGAAACTTCTTGTTCTTCTATCGAAAACGAAGTAGGCTGCTATGTGGCAGATTCAATGATGGAGAGAGGTCTTGCTTTGCTGAAAACAAACATGTTCTTCGAAAGAAGTATGTAGTTATTTTACCTGGAGAAGCGCTAGATTCTGCCACGACGACATGTGTGTGCGTGCGTGTGTGTGTGTGAGAGAGAGAGAACCAACATATAAAAAAAGGCTGGTTCAATGTTTTGAGAATAAACCGCTATCAGGATCTAGACCCCAGATGTTGAATTGGACGATTGAAAAAAATAGGGTTATGAATGTATCCTTTATAAAATTCGATCACGTATTAAGCTCAAATTTATACGTTGGAAGGCATTTTTTTTAAAATACACCATATTGATCATTGAATTAAAATTAAATAATGACATTTTTTTTGTACAAAGGGAGGTTAATACGATAAAATTAAAATTACAACGGATCATACTTTTAAACAAATGATAGTATCATTATAACGAAATTAATTTACTATTTTAAACCAAGATGCACCATTAAATCTGGATCTGAATGTGGATTTATGTGCTTTTTCCTTGTTGGCTATAAAAAGAAAGAAATATCTTAGTCTAGCCTTCTACTGTATCCTTCACGCCGTTGACAATCCAAGTGAGAAAATGAAAAGCAGTGAGAAAATGGAGCCCTAGCGCACTCTGACTTTCGAGCCTCCGCTTGTTCCTTAGCGCGCTTTGACTTTCGAGCCGGAGCTTGTTCCCCTGAAATGAGAGTGAATCTTGGAACCAAGAAGAAGACATCTACATATACGGACGGACGCCGGGATCTAAGAGTAGTAGCATCTAAATGTGCAAATGTTGTGGCAGGGGCATGCTCGGTCAAATTGAAACTTTTTTAAGATTTATATAGCCAATTCGATTACATTCGATCGACCAAGGTAGAGTATGGATTGGTTTAGATCGATCTTAACCTGATGATTGATGATTATGAATTTTTTCTATTCAATATTAAATCATAGAAAGTTCAAACTATGTTTTGAAATGGATTTATACGAAATCCCTAGTATTTTCATTTTCGACCGCTACAAGATCAACAATGCCATGAGCTTGGGCTTCTGTTGCTGACATAAAAACATCCCTTTCCATATCTTCGGAGTTCTTCTAAAATGAAATTGCCCGTCGATCAAATAAATTATATTAACATCAGAATATTCGATGACCCAAAACTGACATATAATAATTCATATTTTATTTATCTTATAAAGTGTTACACACTATTATGACGAGACAATATTTTATATGAAAATAGTACAATAACAATGATCAAATTAATCCAATTACAAAAAAGGAAATGACAGTATTAATCATAAGAAAAGTAACATATGAATTTTGGGAATCCCAATTAATGAGTAATATCATTGGATCGCAATTACCTACACCTAAAATCATCTTAAAATCATTTAGAAAAAAATTGACCGTCTATGAGTCAATTTTTTCGAACTCCTAAAAAATATAATTATATTATATTAAATTTTATTAAATTAGAATTTCATAAAGTGATAAGAACTTATTGAATACTAAAAGTTGGTATAAAAGTTAGTTGCATGATACTTAATTTCATTAAATTATATAAAAACTTAGTATACTAATAATAAAAATTGATTACTTATGAATAATTTATATAAATAAAAATTATTAAATAGAAACGTGTTCCACGAGTTTCTATGTTTTTTGGATGGAGTCCTAATTTTAGCTGGTCGATTTCATTTTATTAAAAAATAAACCTAAATCGTATTTGGTCCTTATGATTTTTTATTTGATTTTTTTGAATCCATTGATTTTCCTTGCACCTTTGGCTTCGACTTTTACATTCTTGTTCCTCAAATTGAATATTTTGCTTCCAACATATTTTTCAGGTTAGAATAATTTTATTTAAGAGTGGAACAAGAATAAATTTGTCATAACTTTTTTTTTTCTTATTATGCAATTAATTGTGTGAGGTCCAAAAAATATAATGTGCTGTCAAAAGAAAGAAAGAAAGAAAATTAATTGAGAAAATACTTCATCAAAGGCCTCATAAACATAATGTAACACTCCGAAATTTTACCCCCAAATGCCAGAGGGAAACTAGGTCATTTTGATAGTGCTAGTCCGTTCGTCATCACTTAATTATAATAATATGATTTAAGAGTAATGCAGCGGAAACTAATATTCATTTAAAATAAAATAAGATCATCATTTGTTTAGCCGAAGACTTTAACTTAAAACAACAATAAAACTAATGTCACAGAACATAATGAAAGCACTATTCATATTCATAACTAGAACAGACTCTAGTGACTCATGACCCCATCTATTCTTATGTCATGTGCAACTTCGCCGTCATGAGTTGAGTCAGTCATCCATCCAAGCAATTCAGTTACCTGCACGGATCCAAAGTGTAGGGTTGCCCAGTTAGAGTATATAAAGGCCAATGCAGTAAAATGCATCCTAAGAAGGATACTACATGACATATATGTGATAGTTTCATAAATAAAAGAAACATGCATGTCATGTCATGTTCATCAAATGTACATCTCATCAATTCATATCATAAGGTCATCAATAATAGTACTGTAACAATCAGTCAGTATCAGTAAGCATCCCAAGTGACTAGCACTTGTCATTACCTTGCTTCATAACATGTTGGATCCCACTTTCGTGATCATCAGTTCTTTCAGTTCAGTAATATTTGATATAATCAATAATTGAAGAATCAAGTCGTTGCCCTCCAGTAGGCTAGCTAGGCCTTCGAGCCAAGGCTCCATCACCCGAAGGTGAATGGGAAATATACATACAGTTGCCGGTAAGATACAATTATTCCTTCAGAAAATGCTAACTCCAAAGTGCAGGGCACAATAATTTCCCAAGAGAAATTCTAGCACAATGAAGTAGGGCATAGTATTTTCTGTCATCAGTTTGAGGGGTGATAAGTAATAGTATTTTTCAATTGAATTTATTATTATCATAATCACCAAACAATTTATGTCACTCAGTCTTCAAATTTTAACCTAGTTATGACTGTCCATGCATTTCGTGTATCTAGGTTCATATACAATCATCAAACATCAATACATAGTATAAGTACGATTTTTGATCGGTCACGATCGTGATGGATTGGTCACGCCCGTGATCGTGTTGTGAAAACAGTCGGTTTCGCTTCTAAGTGTGGGTCATGGTCGTGCCCATTAGTGTCACGACCGTGCCAGATGGAATTTTTGCCTATCTACGAGTTAAATATGGCATGACCATATTTTTCCCTCTAGGTCATATTTTTGGCCTTCAGGTCGTATTGAGCTCGTACCAAAAAATACTTGTAGCCCGTATTAAAGCCCTCTTGCCCCTATTAACATTCTTTAGACCGTATTGAGCTCGCGTTCTGCACGTTTTTCAATAAAACTGTAGGAAAACACAATATTAAGCATCCTAAAGTTTCTAGGCATGATCCATATATTCATAGGCATCAAAAGCACATAAAAGAACCATGCAAAAACATCAAATTCCTAGATCTAGGGTTCATCCCCAATTCATAAACAATAAGAACACATGAATCCTAACTATTGGATCTAATCATAAAAACATATATAGATGCATTATCATAAAAATCCCCAATCACAATCTATTATGAGGACAAGGTGCCATCAAACTCTCAATCCATCACAATCAAATCAAACCATTGATAGAAGAGAGAAAGGGGTTTGGATCCCGTTTACATACATTGATTTCTCTAGTTAATTCTCCTCTTCTTCCTCCTCCTCTTTGTTCCTCTAGATATGCTCTCTTAAGCCCTAGCCATCAAGAGTCCAGATGGAAAAAAGAGATAAACAATGACTCTTGGGTCTTTATATAGGGAGGTTAGGAATTTTGGTCAAAAGACATAATTACCCTTGATAAAAATCTGGGGTGTTTCACCTAATTCACGTCGGACTCAAATTTTTACTTGATCCACTATCATCCCAAATTATGATAAGTGTGTATACGAAGTCCAATGCCAAGATTCATATATACATATATATATTTGATAATATTTTATTTAATTTTGTTTTACTAGAAAGATGAATTAGGCAAACAATTCTTCATATCCATAAAAAAAGAAAGACTAAATTAACGTTTGGAGACTTAAGGGAGAAAGAAAAGTACCACATTGTGAAAAATAATTTTTTGATCCAACTTTTCTTCAAAAGGAGGAGAGTAAACAAAAATTTCATGGAGGTTAATTTGGGAGCAGACATCGATAGTGTCAGAGTTGCTTGTCACCATGGACTCATACAATTCCTTGATTCTAATTTAAACTTTTATAATTAGTGATGCTAGCCGAGGCAGATGTTCTTGAATATCTCCCTCCCATTGGTATCAAATACTTTCATTTAGTATCAAATATCTCCCTCCCATTGGTTGGTCAGCAATGAGGTTGAGTCCAAAGTACTCGTTGAGTATTAGTAGTTTCATATTCGAATTTTAAGTTCATCATGTTGTTTGAAAAATAAATTATTTCTATTTTATCTTTTCGACTCTACATTAATGGTGTAGCAACAAGGAAATTGTTGCGGAATAACCCCGATATCACCAAATCGTTGATACCGAAGTCTGAAAGAAATCGATGAACATGTAGTGGAAGAGTAACAAAAAATCACACAAAGACACACAAATTTCACGTGGTTCGGAGATTGTCTCCTACATCCACGGTCGTCCTAGAATTTCACTCTGTTCAAATGTCTATCATATGTACATGTATTACCCAAATCCTCACAATATATAGTGCATAACTGTTACTAGATACGTGCCTTGGGTAACAACGTAGGATAACCGAATATCTATCCTGATTCTCCATAACTTCATATCTAACAAATAAAGTAGTTATGATAATCATTCAATCTCCCTAGATTATGGTCATAGATTCTCCGTACCATAACTAACAACAAATAAGTTAGGCACAAAATCAGGCTCCACCTAACTAACTCTAACAATCTTCCACTTGGAGACTGATTCTTTTGAGATTGAGCTGCACCTGCCTGTGCCCGAACTTTGGACGGCTCCTCCCTACAACTAACTTTGGAGGGAATTCGAGATTGTACCGAACTTCAATTTTCTTTGATCTCCATCTGACTCTTCATTGGTCTTGTACAACCACTTCTTGTGCAATGCCTTTTCACATTTAGGAAATCTTGTCTGCACCCAAGTTTATCCTTGTACAACGAATCAATTTCATCCTTCCTTTTTAACTCTCACTTGATCAAATCATTAATCGTCAAGAATTTTCTGAAACTCTGGTTTACTAGCATCAATTAGCAACATGAAATTCTGAGAAGGAGAGTACCTCATAGGTGGTCTTATCTCTCGAGTTGATCTCCTGATAGGGAGTGGAGTACTCGGCCCAACCTGTATCACCTCAGGCTCATGTTGAACAATCTTCTATGACCCGATCACATCTTCATCTGACATACCCTCAAGTTCCACTTGAACTTTGCCTTTTTTCCTACATTATCAAATTCTGCAATACACTTGTCTTTATACATGGTCTTTTTATGGAACACCACATTTTGTCCCGAATAATTTTTTTGTTTTCATTATCCCAGAAATGATATCCAAACTCATCAGAACTATAACCAATAAAGAAATACCTTCTAGACTTAGCATCTAACTTGTCTCTACATGCAGAATCAATATGCACATATGATAGGCAACAAAAAATTTTCAGAGAGAGATTCCTTACCACTTCAGACCTCCTCTTGTAGTTTGTTCTCCAATGGTACAGATGCTCCGCGGTTGATCAAGTATGCCGCTGTGTTAACTGCATCTGCTCAAAATGATTTAAGTAGACCTGTATGAATTCTCATGCTCCTAGCACGCTCATTCAATGTCCTATTCATCCATTCAACAACTCCATTATGTCGTGGCGTCCTCAAAATTGTCATCTCCATTCTGATGACATGTTCCTCACAGAACTCCTTGAACTCATGGTTCATTATCAGACCGCAAATATCTGATCTTGACGTCAGTTTCATTCTCTACCTGTACCTTTCATTTTTTGAAAGTAGAGAACACATCAGATTTATTTTTTAGAAAATAAATCCATACATTTCTGAAATAATCATCGATGAATATCACATAATATAGTGACCTGCCGAGCGATGGAACTGGAGATGGCCCCCACACATTAGTGTGCACAAGCTCTTTAGTACTCTTCGGCATCCTTGGTACTTTGCTGAAGGTGACTTTATTCTGCTTTTCCAGCACACAAGCTTCACAAAGTTCACTATTGACTGACTTCAGACCTAGTAGTCGACTCATCTTGTATAGAACCTTCATATCTTTTCACTCATATGCCCAAGTCTATAATGCTAGACTTCAGACATATCATTCGAATTAGCTGCTGTAATAATCTTTGTGTTCGATGACCTATACAAAGTACCTAGCTTACTGCCATGTGCGATCATCATGGCTCTTTTGATGACCTTCTAGTTGTTACTACAAATACTATAGTGTAACCCTGTGAGTCAAGCTGTCCAACCGAGATTAGATTCCTCTTCAGTCCCAATATATGTCGAACAACTTTTAGCTTCCAAGTTGTCCCATTATCGGTGAAATCTTCACATTCCCTTTCCCCATAACATCTAAGGCTTTATCATATGTCAGATAAACCTTGTCAAAATTATCGGTAGTGTTATCTTCCATACACTCGCTTTGTGATGTGGAATGGTAGGAAATTCTATAATACAGAATCCAGGATTCTGTTGAGCTGTCAACACTTAGAACCAATGCATCTGAGACTTTTTCTGTAGCAGCATTTATCGACTCCTCATTGGTTTTCTTCTTATGTGCTCTGCAATTCTTCTTCATGTGACATTTCTTCACCCAATTCTACATGCGAATTCACCAGATCTCAACTTACTTTGTCGCATTGCATTTTATCTTCCTTGGTTTTGTCCTCATTGTTGTGTTTTTCCCTTACTCTCTGCACTCAACGCTGAGCTTGAGGCTTCTCCTGATTCTCTCTTGCGAACGTCTTCGCTCAGACTAAAATCTCAAATATCAGCTTCAATTTTGTTGAACCGAAAGAACTGCTGATCGTCGTCATAGTTGCACTCCAACTTTCTGGCAAAGAGGACAAAAATATCAAAGCCCTCACTTCATCATCAAAAGTGATACTCATCAAATTCATTTGTGTAATGATAATGTTGAATTCGTTGATGTGACCGCGACTGAAGCTCCTTTTCAGGTTGAATAATCTTCTCATCAAATACACCTTATTTGATGCAGACGACTTCTCATACATGTTTGATAATGCCTTCATCAAACTCGTTGTGGTCTTCTCATTCACGATGTTAAAGGTTACGTTTCGCGTCAATGTCAGTCTGATAACACCAAGCGCCTACCGGTCGATGAGCGCCCAGTCCGCGTCGCTCATCGCCTTCGACTTTTACTCAGAGAGAGGCTCGTGCAATTTCTTGTGATACAGATAACCTTGGATCTGCATCTTCCAGAAGCCGAAGTCTCTACCATTGAACTTCTCATTCTTGACCTTTCCGTCATCTATCGCCATCATTCCCACTATTCATGAACTCCTTCACCGAAGCTCTAATACTAGTTGTTGCAGAATAACCCGTTACCAACAAATCATTGATATCGATGTGTGAAAGAAATCGCACATAGAGAAAGACACACAGATTTTATGTGGTTCGAATATTGTCTCCTACGTTCACGACCGTCCAAGAGTTTCACTCTATTCAAATGTCTATCATCACATACATGCATTACCCAAATCCTCACAATATATGGTACATAATTGCTATTAGATATGTGCCTTGGGTAACAACTCAAGATAACCGAATATCTATCGTGATTCTCCATAACTCCATATCTAATAAATAAGATAGTTATGATAACCACTCAATCTCAGATAGTGGTAGAGTAACAAGAAATCACACATAGAGAAATACACACAGATTTTATGTGGTTCGAATATTGTCTCCTACGTCCACGACCGTCCAAGAGTTTCACTCTATTCAAATGTCTATCATCACATACATGCATTACCCAAATCCTCACAATATATGGTACATAATTGCTATTAAATATGTGTCTTTGGTAACAACTCAGTGATTCTCCATAACTCCATATCTAACAAATAGGATAGTTATGATAACCACTCAATCTCCCCAAATTATGATTACAAGGAAGTTCACAAATTCTCTCTACCATAACTAATAACAAATAAGTTAAGCACAAAATTAAACTCCACCTAACTAACTCTAACAAAAACGAGAAGCAGCTCGCGCGCGGGAGGGCTCAACGGTGACCAACGGAGTAGAAAGAAGAGCAACGAGGTTGCTGGGGAGTTGCTTGGAGCTCTCATACCAATGCAGTAACAAAGAAAAAACAACAAGGATGATTTGTGGGCTTTCGAAAAGTATCCATTTATGCTCTTTGAAGTCTTTTATAGCGTGATGGCTTCATCACTGTTCGTTTTCATTTATTTCGCACGTTACACTCGTCGACGTATCGAGTCATTTCTGCAACATTGAACGTACCATATTCATTGTCCGTCAACATCACATCTCACGATATTTCGTAATCCATAACGGTCACAGGTAATAAATCAAAATAAGTCTGAATAGGTACGAACTGATACCGAAAGAAAATATCTCCCTCGCCCGACAAAGGGAAAATGATGTGGTGTGTGCCAATTCAGTACTTACATGCAAGTTCCCAAAGTAAAGTTTTTTATCGCTTTAAGACATTTCATGAGACGAGCTTCCGGGGTTAAAGAAAAGAAAAACAACAAATGATGATGGGATCTGCCTTTATTCATCTGCTTTTTGGTCCTTGTGACCTGATCACGAGGTGCATTTCTTAGCGAGTAAACGTCTCCGTCACCCCCTCCTTTTCTTTTTTGTTCTGCATGCCCCTTTAAATTTTAGATGAATTGGAGGAGCCCTCGTGGTGCCAAAACATGGCTACCGTCGTTGCCCATGGCCGTAAGAATCTCCACCTCATTTGTCTCGTGGCCAACAAAAAGCTTACAATGGCGACATTTCGTTTGTTCTTTTTTACTTTTTGTGTTATTAAGATTAAGAGAGATCGATATCTTATGTAGCAGACAAAATTGAAATAATATATATATATAGGTCGATATCTTATGTAGCAGACAAAATTGAAATTATATATATATATATATAGAAAAATCCTGCTTTACAAAAGTTTCGAGTGATACTAAGTAATATCTAGTCAGATATGAAATGATAGTCTTAACTTTTACTTTCACCGATTGCATTTAATAATACATTTTAACAATTGAAGACATCACTCGTACGAAAGTCTCGCTATCCGGTCAAAGAGTAAAGGATAATTTTTTAGGACTAATTTTTATATGTTTATGATAGGTGTCGTAATTTCTGAAGACTAATTATTGTGACGTCTTAACTCTAATCAAGTTTTTATTGTCTGTAACGCCCCCAAAATCGCACCTCCCGCCACGTAGACAGCCGGATTGACCTTGGGGCGCTACATTATCTATTGCTCTACTGACCTTGACCATTCAATAAAATGACTTACGTTGCACTAAGAAAAATAATAATAAACATATTATAGGACTTAAATGCGGAAGAGTAGTCGAAGTGCCATGATAATGAATTGAATGCGGAAATTCACAATGTCCCGTATTATACAAAATATGCGGAACTATGGTGATTCATATTATAGATAGTATGTGGAAGTTCATGGTGTCTTACAATATAAAAAATTATGCAGAAATATAATAAAGCTTGTTTGAAGTTCTATATGTGGAAGCCAAACATGATGTCTCTGAACATAAAATGTTTTAAACATAAATGCAATAAAAGTTCGGAGTAGACAGATCAGTCATGTGCAGCATTCTCCAAGCTCTGCGCCTTCCCACAACTCCTCAATTGGCATTCTCACCTGCAAAATCCCATTGCAGTGGAATAGAATACCCATGAGCAAAGAATGCCCAGTACACAAGCAATAAACGATGAAATAGGGATCGATGACAGAAATATATAAATCTTTATTCATACCAGTATTCTGTTCTTTATCATATCAATGATTTATCTTTGCTTTACTTTGGCTTTGCTTTACAATGTCTCTACTATACTTTACTCTACATTATATCTGTTTTGCTTTACAATACTCTGCTTTACTGTGAGTTGCACTACACCTTTTACATTACTAGAATATCCTTAGGGTTGGTTGTCCTATGCGAGCTCGACTTTATTAGGTTGGGAAGCCAGAGGTGCCTCTCTGATTTTCTGATGCCAGAAAGCCCATAAGGGAAAAAGGTGGGTGTTACAACCTCACCCAGTTCGGAAGTAGGGGGAAGAATTCCTACAGTCCAGGAACAGTGATCGGTTACAAGACCTGTAGCTTCACTGTCTCCTCAGTTAACTACCTGTCCCTCTGGCATAATACTTTAATCTTTAAGATAAGAGCTATGTTCTTTAGCATCACCCTTCATTCGAGATACAGGTGGGAGAAATCTGAAATCTCAGAAATATGGGTCATTTAACACAGTAGCGTCGCTGTCCCCTCAACTAACTACATATCCCTTCTCTACTTTAAATCTCTGATCTTTGCTTTAACTTTGGTGCAGCACATAGCAATCCCATGTCTTTATCCTTGACTTTGATTATCTTTCGTTACTGTGAAAACTATGATTTAGGGTCCACTGGAGGTTGATCTTTGTACAATAAGACTCAGCCAATATAGATGAACTAGTCAGAGTCGTAATTTGATTAGGAGTGGATCGACCCAATTAAGCGTGGTCAATGCATCTCTGTCGGACCGATCGATCTTTCCAGATGGACCGGTCGATCGTCCTCTGGTATCGGTCGATCGGTTCTCCGAAATTGGTCGACTGAGTTCTCGGTCGTCACGCCGACGAATCGGTCGACCGTCCAAGGTGTCGGTCGACCGATCGCCAGGCCATGGAGACGTGCACTGCGCGTCGGATCGGTCGACCGTTCTCTAGGACCGGTCGACCGTTCATAAGATCATCTATTTGTCCATGTACTGATCGGTCGACCACCGTGGTGGGGCCGGTCGACTGATGATGAAAGGTTCGTGTGTGTTCTGTGTGTAGACCGGTCTCTGGAATCGGTCGACCGGTCACTGCGATAAAACAGGGCCGCCGGATTTCTTCATGGATTCCAGCGGCCTTTCGGGATTTAACTTCAAGATCATATTGAACCTATCCTACGCATTCAACAAATCTCGAATTCATCGTTTAGGAATTTAAACGCTTCCGTTACCTTTCTCGTCGGAAAATCGAATGCGTTCTCCGTCGGTCGTCGTTGATCATTCGTGATCGATGCGAGTGAGTCGCCCGGTCCTTGCGTACGTGAGGAGGGCTACCGTGCGCTGAGGAAATGTCGAATGACGAAGGTTGTCGGTCGCCTCTGTCTTCGTCGCTCAGTCGCGTGTCACGATCGTCGGTCGGAGGAAGAGAGGAATGAGAGGGAGGAGGAGGTCGGGGGTTCCAAGAGGGCGCCACTGCGTCCCTCCTCCCCCCCCCCCCCCTTCTTATATGCCTCGGCCGACCCTTGGTCGGCCGGAGACGAAGGGGCGAAAGGCCAGGGGAGGCGACGCCTCTCCTGCCGACCCTTCGTTTCGAATTTCCTTTTTTTTAGAGGCAGTTACGTTACATTATTACCCTCTAAAAAGAAAATTCGTTCTCGAGTTTGGATAAGGGTTAAGGCTTACCTGAAAAGTTTAAGAAATTTCTCTCGCATTTCCGATTCGACTTCCCAAGTCGCTTCTTTTCCTTGGTGATACTTCCATGCGACCTTAACCAGCGCCACACGCTTCTTCCCTTGTTGATGTTCTTGGTAGTCCAAAATCTCCGTGGGTTGTTCCTCATATGTCAGATCCTCTTTGAGGTTTGGTTCCTCAATTTGGATCATGTTGGCGTAATCGTGCTTGTACATCCGGAGGAGGGAGACATGGAAGACATTGTGCACCCTTGAATACGCCGGAGGCAGGGCTAACCTGCATGCGGAGTCTCCAACCATCTCGAGTCTCTCGAATGGGCCTACGTACCTTGGGCTCAATTTTCTCCGTTTGCTAAAACGCATTACTCCTTTAGTGGGGGAGACTTTGAGTAGAACTTGATCGCCCGCCTTGAACTTATGTTCTCGGCGCTTTTTATCCACGTAGGCCTTCTGGCGATCTTGAGCAGACTTCATTCTTTTCTTTATTAGTTCCACCCTGTCTGTATACTCTTGCGTCTGCTTTTGTAATTCAGCGTTTAAGATTTTCCTTTCTCCAACTTCACCCCAACACGCTAGAGAACGACATGGGCGACCATACAGTGCTTCAAAGGGAGACATCTCTATACTAGCATGGAAACTGTTATTGCAGGAAAACTCTATGAGAGTAAGGTGTTTATCCCAGCTACCATGCCAGTCCAAAGCGCATGCTCTCAGCATGTCCTCCACTGTCTAGATTGTCCTCTCGGTTTGTCCATCAGTTTGTGGATGAAAGGCAGTGCTATACCGGAACCTTGTCTCAAAAGCATTCTGGAGACTCTTCCAGAATCTGGAGGTGAACTTGGGATCTCTGTCGGATACAATGGCTGCCGGAATTCCGTGAAGCCTAACAATCTCCTGCATATATAAATCCATGAGGCTTTCAAGAGATTGTTTTACCTTGATGGGTAGGAAGTGAGCCGATTTAGTGAGTCGGTCCACTATAACCCAAATGACGTCATGCCCCTTCTGCGTCCGAGGTAGGCCTGTGATAAAATCCATCGATATTTCTTCCCACTTCCACTGTGGGATGTCCAGACTCTTCAGGGTTCCCTGTGGCTTCTGGTGTTCTATTTTGACCTGTTGGCACACAATGCATTTGGAGACATAATCCGCTATCTCCTTTTTCATGTCTGGCCACCAGAAACTTCTCTGTACATCCTTGTACATCTTTGTACTCCCTAGGTGGATCGCAAATTCGGACTTATGGCATTCGTCTAGCACTTCTCTTCGAAGTTCCGATTTGTTCGGTACCCATAGCCGGTCGCGGTACCTGATGCCACCATCTGAAGAGACCCTGAGATTCGTTGTTTCTATACTTGTCTTTATCATCATATCTTGATACTCTGCGTCTTCCACTTGTGCTTCTATGAACATTCCTATTACATCTGGCACTATGCGCTGCATCATCATTAGTGATCCATCGTGCCTCACTTTTGGTGTCCATTTGAACACTTCTTCCATGAGTTCGAACCGACGTAGACGCATGTAGGCCAAGGATCCTTCCCATTTTCTGCTGAGCGCGTCAGCTACTGACTTTGCCTTACCAGGTTGGTAGCTAATGGCAAACTCTTAATCTTTTAGAAACTCCATCCAACGCCTCTGACGCATGTTTAGCTCCTTCTGTGTAAAAACATACTTTAAGCTTTTGTGGTCTGTATAGACTACAAATTCTTCTCCATACAAGTAGTGACACCAAAACTTGAGGGCAAACACTACTGCTGCCAACTCGAGGTCATGCGTTGGATAATTAACCTCGTGCTTCTTCAGCTGTCTGGATGCGTATGCCACTACTTTGCCATGTTGCATTAGCACGCATCCCAGTCCTGTGCCACTGGCGTCACTGTATACCACGTAACCACCGTTGCCCGATGGTAACGTCAGGATCGGTGCTGAAGTGAGTCGCACCTTTAATTCTTGAAAACTTTCTTCGCATTTGGGCGACCAGATGAACTTTTCTCCTTTCCTTGTGAGCTTGGTCAGCGGCAATGCTATTCTGGAGAAGTCTTTGATAAAACGTCTATAATAGCCAGCCAAACCGAGGAAACTCCTAATCTCGGAGACATTCTTCGGTTGGGTCCAATTGGACACCGCTTCAACCTTCGCGGGATCCACTGCTACTCCGTCTTTAGAGATGATATGTCCGAGGAACATGATCTGCCTCCAACCAGAATTCACACTTTGAAAACTTTGCATATAGTTTCTTTGCTCGCAATGTTTCCAGTACTGTCCTCAGATGCTCTCTATGTTATTCCATGTTTGACGAATAGACGAGGATATCATCGACGAAGATAATTACAAACTTATCCAGGTGTTCGTGGAAAGTTCGATTCATGAGGTCCATGAATGCTGCCAAGGCATTTGTCAACCCAAACGGCATCACCATGAACTCATAATGTCCATATCTTGATCGAAAAGCCGTCTTCGGGATGTCTTCCTCTGCAACCCTTAACTGATGATATCCACTCCTCAGATCGATCTTTGAGAACACCCTTGCCTTGGACAGTTGATCAAATAGGTCATCGATGCGAGGTAGTGGGTACCTGTTCTTTATTGTGACTTTGTTCAACATTCTATAGTCGATACAAAGTCTCAAAGACCCATCCTTCTTTTTGACAAAAAGAACAGGTGCTCCCCAAGGTGAGACGCTCGGCCTTATGAAACCCTTGTCCAGTAGTTCTTGAATCTGATCCTTCAATTCTTTCATCTCTGTCGGAGCCATGCGATATGGGGCTTTGTAGATTGGTGCAGTTCCGGCGCTACTTCAATGTGGAAGTCTATCTCCCTCCAGGGCGGTGCACTACTGACATCCTCGGGGAATACATCAGGAAATTCCCTTATCACTTCTATGTCTTGGGGAGTCTTCTTTGGTTCCTCTATTTTGATTATACTGGTTAGGTAACCTCTGCATCCTTTTTGCAGTAGTTTCTGTGCCTTTATAGCAGATACTATAATTTTTTATTCCTTTTGTGCAATTCTCTTGACTATAATTTTATCTTTATTCTGTGTACCTATGATTACTTTCTTTTGTTTGCACAGTATGGAAGCATCATGTGAGGTCAGTCAATCCATCCCCAAAATTATATCATAATCTCTCATAGGGATGATGATGAAATTAGCAGGATGGTTCTTTTTCTCTATTTCTATGGGTACATTGGGAAGGTGTTTTGTGGTAATGAGGGTTCCTTGTGGGGTCAATATATTCATCTTCTGCTCTAGGTTCACTATTTTTAACCCTAATATTTTAGCACACTCTTCTGATATAAAGGAATGCGAGGCACCAGAATCGAATAATACTTTTATAGGTAAATCGGTTATGATTATCGTACCTCGAATGACACCTGCGTCATTCTGCGGTGCATCCTCTTCCAGATTGAAGAGTCTTCCCTGTACCAACTGTTGTTGTCCGCGTCTCGGACAGTTCACTGCTATGTGTCCCATTCCGCCACAGTAGTAGCAGGCTCCTGAGTTCCTTCGGCATTCCCCAGCATGGGTCCTGCCACAAGTGTTGCATAAAACCTGCTCACCTTGTGTGAATGGTGCTTGCGGGGCCCTATGAGGCTGTTGCCTCTGTTGTTAAGCCGGACGCCTCTGTGCCTGTTGAGGAGGTCGCTGTTGTTGCTGTTGCTGTGCTTGCTATTGCGGTGGGGGAGGAGTTTGTTGTGGCGGACGGTACGGCTGTTGCTGTTGTTGAGAGCGATGGTTCTATTGAGGTGCAACATAAGGATGGTACCGATTATCCCGTCGCTGGTGTTGACGGTTGTTATTACGAAACTGTTGCTGCTGCTGCTGCAGCTGGGAACTCTATTATACATTCTACTGGGCCTTCTGGGCTCTATGCAGGTCTTGATGGTCTTTCTCCGACAGAGTAGCCAAAATGATGGCGTCCTCTAAGGTCTTGCAGTTTCCGGATCTGGTATGAGGCCTTAGGACGGGATTCAGTCCGTCCACGAAACGCTTGGTCACATCCAATTCGTCCATGGTTAACTTGGAGTACTTCCTCAGCCTAACGAACTTCGTCATGTATTGCTCTACCGTCTTGTCCCTTGTACCAAGTCCAAGAACTCCTTCTGCTTCAGATCCCTTTGAAGTCTGGGGAAATAATGCGTCTCAAACACCTGACGAAAATCTTCCCATGCAACTGTTCTTATGTGCAGAAAGCTGGTGGCCTTTCTCGCCTTCCACCATTCCTTGACATCTTTATGGAGGGTGTCCCCGGCGAAGAGGACCTTCTTGTTTTCGGGCACGTCGAAGATGTCAAACTTGTCCTCGATGGCTTCTATCCACTGTTCTGGTATTACGAGGCCTCCTTCCCCGTTGAACATTGGAGGTTTTGACCTCCAGAAATCTGATAATGTGCAGGCGGAAGGGACCCGAGGTCCTTGTTGGGCCGGTGGCTCTAGTGGAGGAGGAGAAGGTGGAGGTGGAGGTGGGGGAACATATAGGTTCTCCCCTTCTACAAAATTCTCAGCCTCACTGGTGTAGCCATATTCTCTTTTTTGATATGACATCTATAAAAAGGACCATACCCATAATTGAGAGAGGCACATAAAAATCCGAGATTCTTATTCTTATAAAAGGAAAAAAGAAATCTTAGATAACAATTGAAGCCAAAATACTCAATATTCATTAAAGCAATTATTATTCTCTTGACGAGGGTCAAAAAGCATAACATATGTCTGAGGCACACTAAGGCCTTCAAAATGAGATACGTCGAACACTAATCCCCACGTCTAGAACGATAGGGGCACTCATCATCAGTGTATCCCATATAGCAAAGATCACAGCACTCCTCTGGATCGGTCTGACTGATAGGGCTCGCGTCTCTGAACTGTAGCTCTTGTGGTGGTACAGGGTCTTCTTCTTCATCATCGGAGGATATATAAACCGGGTTATCTTTATGTCTTCCCTCTATCAGTCGGTTCTCCCCTGGAATCACGTCTTCTCATGTCCCGATGGGTGGGGAAGAGGGATCAGGGTCGTTGCTTCCAACGCTCTCTAAATCTGAATACTCTGGTCTCTCTAGAGTAGGCTGTGGAGGGGTTGGAGGATCTAGTTGGCGTCTGTTAATCCCAATTATATGACCTCCCCTACGTAAAATCCTGGTGGTCATGCGACGTGGAGGCATCTATAACACAATAAACCCAATAATATAAGTATGATTCTCATAGGAATGTACTTATTACTTACTTGAGGAGTGGAGCCGCAGATGCTTGAGAAGCTTACACATGACTTTACTTTAAGCTGTGTAACAATGAGAACGATGAACGCTATGCATGAACTTATACTCTACTATGATCAATGAAGGAGCCAAGAACCTGGCTCTGATACCAAACTGTAACGCCCCCAAAATCGCACGTCCCGCCACGTAGGCGGTCGGATTGACCCCGAGAGCGCTACACTATCTATTGCTCTACTGACCTTGACCATTCAATAAAATGACTTATGTGGCACTAAGAAAAATAATAATAAACATATTATAGGACTTAAATGCGGAAGAGTAGTCGAAGTGCCATGATAATGAATTGAATGCGGAAATTCACGATGTCTCGTATTATAGAAAATATGCGGAAGTCTATGGTGATTCATATTATAGATAGTATGTGGAAGTTCATAGTGTCTTACAATATAGAAAATTATGCAGAAATATAATAAAGCTTGTCTGAAGTTCTATATGCGGAAGCCAAACATGATGTCTCTGAACATAAAATGTTTTAAACATAAATGCAATAAAAGCTCGGAGTAGACAGATCAGTCATGTGCAGCATTCTCCAAGCTCTGTGCCCTCCCACAACTCCTCAATTGGCATTCTCACCTGCAAAATCCCATTGCAGGGGAATAGAATACCCATGAGCAAAGAATGCCCAGTACACAAGCAATAAACGATGAAATAGGGATCGATGAAAGAAATGTATAAATCTTTATTCATACCAGTATTTTGTTCTTTATCATATCAATGCTTTATCTTTGCTTTACTTTGACTTTGCTTTACAATATCTCTACTATACTTTACTCTACATTATCTCTGCTTTGCTTTACAATACTCTGCTTTACTGTGAGTTGCACTACGCCTTTTACATTACTAGAATATCCTTAGGGTTGGTTGTCCTATGCGAGCTCGATTTTATTACGTCGGGAAGCCAGAGGTGCCTCTCTGATTCTCTGATGCCAGAAAGCCCATAAGGGAAAGAAGTGAGTGTTACAACCTCACCTAGTTCGGAAGTAGGGGGAAGAATTCCTACAGTCCAGGAACAGTGGTCGGTTACAAGACCTGTAGGTTCACTGTCTCCTTAGTTAGCTACCTGTCCCTCTGGCATAGTACTTTAATCTTTAAGGGAAGGGGTATGTACTTTAGCATCACCCTTCACTCGAGATACAGGTGGGAGAAACCTGAAATCTCAGGAATATGGGTCATTTAACACAGTAGCGTCGCTGTCCCCTCAACTAACTACATATCCCTTCTCTACTTTAAATCTCTGATCTTTGCTTTAAGTTTGAGGCGACACATAGCAATCTCATGTCTTTATCCTTGACTTTGATTATCTTTCGTTACTGTGAAAACTATGATTTAGGGTCCACTGGAGGTTGATCTTTGTATAATGAGACTCAGCCAATATAAATAAACTAGTCAGAGTCGTAATTTGTTTAGGGGTGGATCGACCCAATTAAGTGTGGTCAATGCATCTCTGTCGGACCGGTCGACCGTTCCAGATGGACCGGTCGATCGTTCCAGATGGACCGGTCGACCGTCCTCTGGTATCGGTCGACCGGTTCTCCGAAATCGATCGACCGAGTTCTCGATCGTCACGCCTACGAATCGATCGACCGTCCAGGGTGTCGGTCGATCGGTCGCCAGGCCATGGAGACGTGCACTACGCGTCGGATCGGTCGACCGTTCTCTAGGACCGGTAACCGATCATAAGATCATCTATTTGTCCATGTACTGATCGGTCGACCGCCGTGGTGGAGCCGGTCGACCGATGATGAAAGGTTCGTGTGTATTCTGTGTGTAGACCGGTCGACCAGTCTCTGGAATCGGTCGACCGGTCGCTGCGATAAAATAGGGCCGCCGGATTTCTTCATGGATTTCGGCGGCCTTCCGGCCGTCAATTGACGCCGACATGAATACAAAATATGTAGGAAATATCTTCAAGATCATATTGAACCTACCCTACGCATTCAACAAATCTCTAATTCATCTTTAGGGATTTAAACGCTTCGGGGACCTTTCTCGTCGGAAAATCGAATGCGTCGGTCGCTGTTTCTCCGTCGATCGTTCGTGATCGGTGCAAGTGAGTCGCCCGGTCCTTGCGTACCTGAGGAGGGCTGTCGTGCGTTGAGGAAATGTCGAATGACGAAGCTTGCCGGTCGCCCCTATCTTCGTCGCTCAGTCGCGTGTCGCGGTCGTCGGTCGGAGGAAGAGAGGAATGAGAGGGAGGAGGAGGTCGGGGGTTCCAAGAGGGCGCCACTGCGTCCCTCCCCCCTTCTTATATGCCCCGGCCGACCCTTGGTCGGTCGGAGACGAAGGGGCGGAAGGCCAGGGGAGGCGACGCCTCCCCTGCCGACCCTTCGTTTCGAATTTCCTTTTTTTTTAGAGGTAGTTACGTTACATTGTCTATATATGAAGTGCTTATATAAATATTTTAAGGATTGAGTCATCTTAAATCTGACCAGTTCCTAATTCTCTTCTGAATCATCTTATTTACTAATAATTTGTCGTCGTTCCAAAATTTAAGCAGATTTAGGATGGGCATCTTAATTTTTTTTTTCGGATGAGGCTCATCTGTGTTCAGGATTATTAGCACTTGACTAATTCGATATTCGAACGAGAGAAATATGAATAAATTTTGATCAGAAAGGTGACTCTAAGAATCAAATATGAAGCTACTAACACTCAGCGACCTCAGGACATAATCCCGCTATCGAATAGTGGTATGTTTTATGTGTAATTTTGTTGGATACTAAACTTTTAACACCTTATATTTTATATTTCATGTAGATATATCAAAAGGGATAAGTAGGGGTGAGCACGGGCTGGGACGACCCGACCTGACCCGGATTTTCTGGGTCTTTACCTGACCCGATTACCAACCGGGTCTTATTTAAATTATTTTTAAATAGTATATTTATGCTTATTTTAAAAAAAAAATATATTTTATTTGATATATATCTTAAATATACATTATTTTATATTATCATATATATAATTTAATTAATATTTATTATATTTATATAATAATATTAATTTTTTTTATTATTTTATTTATTATTTAACCTTTTTTATGGTCAAATCGGGACAATCGGAAATTCTTAGTTTTTGTTCCGGTTTGACCGAGACGTCCTGATCCCGGACCCGACCGGGACCGGGTCTCTTTTTCCGAAAACCCGGAGCAAACCGGGTAGGCCGAGACCCGGTCCCGGTCCCGATTTTGCTCACCCCTTGGGATAAGGAGCCTGTGGACCAAATTCTTTTCCATATGCTTGGGGCTCCATAGGATGATTCTAGAATTAAAAAAGTGTGCTCGAACCTATTTCATATTGATCCATCGAATGTAGATTGGACAACGCCTATTTTGAGCATTATGAGCAAGATTTTGGCCTAGAGGATCCTTATCCCCTAAAAATATCATGCCTTATGTGCTGAATTACTTTAGAATCATCTTCGAGGCATAATACTTTATAATATATTAATTAATATTGAGTTGGAGTCTATGACTTCCTTTTTTTATTATACTTGATGGTGAACAAAAATAAATCTCAAACTGATTTCAAATAATAAAATGTAGTCGAACTTTGAAGAAAGAAAGTATGGGTAATCTTAGAACAACAAAAATAAATTTAAAATCGAACAAGTAAAATAACCGATAATACACATAAAAAAATTACTTGTAGGGGATGACTGAATCGGGATGGTTCCTGATCACTTCAATTACTTGGAGAAAATTAAAAAAAGATCTGTGCAAGTCTTTTACTTATTGTCCATTTTAAATGATTTGGCTTTAATTCATGGTGGGATGATCTTACATTCTTGCACGAATAGATTAGTGCACCATCGTTGCTGCCCGCAATGATGACAACAATTAGTAGCCTAACAGTCATAATAAATGATTGTGCATGAGGGAGGATTGATGATGGTGCCAGGGTGCCATCCATCCATCCATGCATCTGTCCTTTCCTTTTGAGCACTGCCGAATGCTTCTCCTCCCTTAATGGAGTTGATGATAATGTTCATGGTTATCAAATTGAATTAATCTTATTTATAAATAGATTTCACTAAATGCCCTCCTTCTACATTTTCTCAATGCTACTTTCCAACTTCACTATGTAATTAGACTACTCTTCATCTTCTATCTTATTTCACTAACTATTCTTTTGACCTAAGATCGACGTGGAGGGAGAAGAGGGGGTGGAGGGGGGTGTCGCCCCATTTTTTAATTTTTAATTTATTTTTTAATAAGGCCATGCACCTTTTGATCACGTGGAAGAAAGAGAAAATCGTCACGTTGGACGCCATGTCAATCGATTAATCGAGTAACGAATGATCACAAGTTCAAAGAATAGTTGGTGAAATAAGTTAAAAGATGAAAGAGAAGTTAGATGATAATTAATGTTGGAAATGTAAGACCCCTAAGGCGAAAGGCCAAAGGGTGGATAAATAGTCCCACATGGGCAAAATATGAAGGTGATGATGGGCTTATAAGTGGCATCTCCATTTATCTATCAAGATGTGTTTTAAATTCGTGTGGGCCGAAGGCCCGTATCTCGACAGAACTAAGGGAGTATTAAAAAAGGTATGAGAACCGACCATCATGCCATTCACGCCATGTGGAAGCCCGTGAGCTCCTCAACAAGGACGTCAAGTCCCTAGAGAGAGTGATTGTAAAACCCCTAAGGCAAAAGCCAAAGGGTGGATAGATAGTCCCACATGGACAAAATATAGAGGTGGTCAATGGACTTATAAGTGACATCCCCTTTACTTGTAAGACGTGTTTTAAATTCGTGCGGGCCGAAGGCTCAAAGCAAATAGTATCTTGACAGAGCTAAGGAGGTGTTACAGGAAAGTGACCAAAGTTGGAGGGTATTTAATGAAATTTATCCTCTTATTTATCTAATTTTTTTACCCATGAAAACGTCGAGAGGTTGCTTAATACATAAAAAATAAAGCCCTTGATTATTTATTTTAATCTTACTACGTGAGAGAGTGAGAATATACAAAATTCTTGCTTAATTATAAAAGCAACACTCAACTCTTTCTCTATCAATTATTCAGTTTATTTAGTTTATCTCTACAGCAAGAAAGCTTTAGTCGGGGCGATCATGTTGTAACCCACTGAATCAACCATCATCACCAACAAAGTCAAGTTAATTTCTATTGAAGCACGATGTGTGTATATAAGATTTAGCTGCGTATATTTTTTATGTGAAGTTTTCTACATAGCCTAGCCCCAAATTAGGGTTTTACGTTGAATCTTGTGGACTTGAATTAATGGCTATGTCAAGATTTGTCCATTTGGTTGTTCATGATAGTATTTTATCTCACTTGAAAACTTATTTCAACTCAAGAGTGAAGAAAATAATTCATAAAGGAATACATGGCAAGGTTAATTATCAAGGGATTCAGTTAGATTAGGATGTTATCAATTCGAGTTGTTTTTGAATTGACTACTATTTGCTTAGAAGTTGAACAATTTGACGTTAAGATAGTTTTCTTCATGACGACTTGGAAGAAAAAAAATTACATGGACGAACTAGAGGGGTTTTCACATAAAGAGAATGAACACCTGATTCGTAAATTATAGAAAAGCTTATATGAATTCATACAAGCACATTGTTAGTGATATAAGAAGTTTGAGTCATTTATGATGCAGTAAAGGTATAACAAAATTAAATCAGATCATTATGTCTCGTAAAATATTTTTTACATGATGATTTTATTATCCTATTGTTATGTCCAATTTGAGTCAATGCCTTGCCATGAAAAAGTAAGGTGCAACAAAGAATATTCTTAGTACGAGAATCACCCATGATAGAGAGCAGTGTAAACTTTGGTTATCATTAAAAAAGTACATCGACAAGTCACATGAGGAATGCGAAAGCAGTTTCATTTTCACTTGCAAGTCACTTTTAGTTGAGTTCTAGACAGTGTTTGAGAAATGAAACTTAGAAGTAAAAGATGACGAACATCTCATATGCATTTGCAGTTGATATGCAATGATTTGTACAAGCCAAACATAGCATATACAGTTGGTATGGTGAGCTCTTCCCTATTGAATCTTGATAGATATCATTGGAATGCATTCCATTCTTAGATATCTCAAAGACATGTCTAACATACATTTATATTTTGATAGCATCAAAACAATCTTAGATAAAGTTCTTAGATAAAGTTCTTCCCTAAATCCTGCTAAGATTGTTTTGATGCTAACATAACATGTGATATTGATACTTGAAAGTATACCTATGATTACTTGATGACATCCACAAAAGCAGCAATCTCATGACAATACAAGTTACAAAAGTGTGTTGCACTATCAACAACTGAAGCAAAATATATCGTAGTTGTTGAAGTAAACAAGAAAATTCTATGGATGAGACAGCTCTTGAAGGATTTAGTTTGAATAAGCAAAACTATATTGTCCATTGTGATAATTAGAGTATTATATACATCTAAGTAAGCATTCTCATTTTCATTCCAAGACCAAGCATATTGATCTCAATATTATTGGATTCATGATAAAATTGGAAAGAAGAAATTTTATTTTCAAAAGATCCACGCTGACAAGAATATGCCACAAATCTCTACTAACAGAGAAGACTAAGTTTTGCAAGGAGCATGTATGCTTGGTGGAGTTTGTTAGGTCAGTTCTATTTATGTAGCAGGCACACACTGACAAATAATAGGAAAAACAAAAAAGAAAAAAAATACGTATTTGAGACGAACATGAGTTAAACTCCAAACCGAAGGCAAACTTGTCTGCTCATGACGCTAAAAGAAGCAACATGGACAAGAGAAATTTAGAGCATGCAAACGTCTTTTATCCTGTGCTTGAACATCCATGAGAGAGCCTTATGTTGTGCTTGAACATCCACGGGAGAGCCATGAGACATCATTGTGAGCCATTAGCCATGAAGAAAAAATTTTCATTCTGCAATCACGTGTCCACTGAGATGAGGAAAGAGAAAAAAGGAGGGAGAGAGAAAGTTTTGGAGTTTGATTTTGAGACAAGTTCTTATCCGTTCTTCATGAAACTTCAGAGATCAATCATAATATTCCGATGAGATTGTTTTGAATCTTATACATTTTTTCAGAGACATTATTTTGTGACATTCAAAATTAATTCTTGAAATTATTATTATTAATGTATTCTTTTGCATAAATTAGTCAAGAAACTTTGTAACCCATTATTATTTCATAGTGAAAATTTTGTTGTTTGATCTCATGATTTTTTTCCTCTCGTCTTGAGGAGATTTTCATGTAATTTTTTGGTTTGATTTAATTTCTTACATATATTATTGTCTATTATCCCATTTAAATTAGTACATTAGAAATGATAATTTCACAAATATCATTTCAGCCTTATTTATGGTTTGAACCAACTTTATATGAAATATATTTCATGTATCTATTTGATTTATATAATAGTGTGCATTCATTGAATTGAATTTCTAAATCCGCTACTATCTAAAAACCTAAATGAGACGAGGTGGGAGAAGATCATGCTTGGAATGTGAAGCCTTAGTTGTTTACATCAAAGAGATGGGTATCCTTTGATGTTCGAGCAGAATAAACATAGTTGATCTTTTAGTGAACTTAAGATATGTATGGGGAACCTATATTGACAATTTCCATCGTTATAGAACATTAGACTCTTGTCCTTCATGTAGAGATTATTTTTGGTACATTTTTTCAATCAAATTGCATCATGAACGCATGTATAGTCGGAAATGGTGTAGAAAAATGTGATCTCATGATGGTGACATAATCTAACCTAGATTCCAAAGAATTTGGGTGTGTATAAAAGTGGATTTGGCCTGAGCTCATTGAACCTGGCCGCAATAGCATGCCCTATATTTTGATAACCCTAGCACGGTGCGTGTGACGACAATATGATTAGGTCCACATTCTAAATTAGCTAGCCCGAGTTTCAATGATCGAGAATAGGATGATTTGGCTGAGCTAAACTTGTGATCATACTCGGCTCAAATTTCACTAAGCCGAGGCAAAATCAAAATGTGGGAACACAGCTCGAGTTCCCCATGCCATGGGCCGAGTTCCTAGAATTCAAAACAAATTTGGTATAATTATTTATAATTAATTGCATTGGTATCATTATTAATTATTTTTATGATAATTATCATATTTGATCCCATTATTGATTATATAGCTGATTTATGTGGTTGTTTTATTGGGTCTTGTTTAACTTAATTGAAAAATTGACAAAGATATACATTCTAGGTAAATAAGATAAAAGCTGCAAACTGTTGGATATCATGTCTATTGAATACCTTCAAGCTCGGAACTTATTTTAGTGAATTGAATTGAATGAGGTAGATAACATACCTAGAATATTGATACATAAACCTTTAGTGACAATTATGGTTGTCCTATGTTTGACACTAGTCTCCACCATTCATGATTTTTTTGTGTTATTGATTGGTTTTTCGTGACACTGATCCCCACTGACTTACATGGAAGTAGCAGGATGTTCCTTTAAGTGACCGAACACTCCTTATTTTATTAGAAAATATTGAACATTAATTGAATCAAATTAAATTGATTATAATTATTGGATAAATTTTATATTGAATTGGAAATTGCTATTGAATCAAATGGAATGATATTGACCAATGACTAATGATTATGGAATTGATAATTTATTAGATCATTGTTAATTGAGAATTGATATCGCTTAGTCTATTAATCCTAAGGTGATCCAATGTTTAAATTATTAAAATTAATTATTGTATTGATTGTTCAATTGATCTTATTATATCTTATTTTGAACTGTGCCTATTGATTTATTTAATAGATCCTACATAGTGAGTATGTTTATTCATGGATAATTTGTAACGCCCCAAAATTTGACCCCACCATGTGGTGAAATCTCCTCTAGGTCGTTATTTCTTCACTCCTTCTTTGACTCTTTTATTGACCCAGATGATCAAGATCCATGACACGTAAGTGGAACACTTTAAAATTAAATATTACATCAAAAAAATGCTAAATGCGGAAGCTGAAATAGAATAAGTAAGGAGTACATTATCTGTGACATATAAGAGTCCATGTCACACTATAACTCGATAGGTCTCATAATAGTGCAAATACAACTCAGCGAATAAAGGATAAAAAAAGACCATCTGCATTCTATGATAGCCATGTGTACAAACCACTAAGTTGTAGTTGCCGCACACACATCAACTGGCTCGCAATCACCTCATGTACCTATGGGGATCACATAGGGGAGCAAACTCAACCGTTAGCATAATGCTAAGTGTGAGTTCGTATAAGTCATAAATAAGTTTCCATTAGAATAAGTATGAAATAAGCATATAAATCAGTTATTGGAGAGAATCATAATGGTGAAAATTGATAAGAAGAATTATGCTCATGATTCATGCTTTTTCATTTCATTTTCTTTCCATATTCATGTTCATGTTCATTGTTCATATCCATGATTCATGGTTCATGTTTCATAGTTCATATTCATAAGGACAAAGTTTTTTTATTCATCTTGGCCATTTATGTTCTTTCATCTTATCCATAGATTGAAAGAGCTCTCTACTTTTAGAGAATACCATTGGACACACTTAAGTGTGTAGCTATTTAGACCATGGTGGACTAATAGGGGATCAGTGCCATAGCCAGCCTCGTCGGACAAGATGACCTCGCGCAAGGCGAAAACATTTGCAGGGAGAAACTCCCAAAATAAACGATAACCCTCATTTTATCTTATAATTCATGAGCCTCTCTTTTAATCCCATGGATCGATCAATGTTGTAGGGAGCAAAAGTGATTCCTGATCATCTTTCAATTCGTAACGATCGATAAATCAATTAGAAACTTATAAAATCAAGTGGCTTTAGTTAGAGTCGTGTTCTGCTCAAAGATCGGATGCCCGAAAGTTGAGCGGTCCTCCAATTGAAGTTCATTTTGCGATCGTTGATGCGAGAATTGGTAACAATATATGCTAGCAAGTGCACTAATCGCTCAAGTAATAAAGTATAATAAGTAGAGTGTCGAACCCATAAGGAATTAACTTACTTAACTAAAATAATTTTAGGGGCTAATAGGAGACAACAAGATTTTGGATAAAAGATGTGCAGAAAATAAAATTACAGAAAAGTAAAGACAAACTAATTTAATCTACTGATGCATAGAGTTTTGGATGATAAATGAAATTGTACACAAACTGAATTGACCAAATATTAGAAATTAGTTTCTAACGATGGATTAGAGTCTACTTAAATTACTAATTTTTGTATAGGATCAATCAACCTATCTTAATTCAAATAGATTAAGAGTACTCCGTCAAGAATCATAATCTAATCAAACTTGATATTAAGATGCATTAAAATGTAGTATCTAAACTATTATCACCCATACCATGGTAATAATTAATAGACCACATAACTAATATTCCGTCAAGAATCATACAAGTTGTGACATGCAATACTTGGACTCAAAAGCGAACAATCAATTCCATAGAAATCATGCAATCAAAAGTAACTACTCCTATTAGGATAATAGCAAAACTATAGAAGGCAATTAATCTATGAAAAAGCATTAATAATAGCATGCATATTCGAAAGAAAACTGAACTATAATCGATTATGAAATAAGGTTTAACAGTTTGTCTTTGTCAATTAAAATTATTATAATTGTCTCAAACAGAAAATAAAACTAAAGGATCCAAATTATTAAAGGTAGAAAGGTGTATCAAGTAAGCATGAGATCATTCCAACATGAAATAAAACAGAGAATACTTTAGGACGTCAATGAACTACTGCCCGGTCCTCGTCTAGAGTCAATCGTGTAGAAATCTTCTCAGTGAGACTTCTAAATTTTCTCATGTTCTTGGCTTCAAAACTCTGGTTGCAGGCCCTAGCATACCTTTTTTTACTGTAGAAGGCCTCTATTTATAGGGGTTGAGGTTTCCATGTGCTCAGAGAAAAAACAAAAACCTATTCTATGTAAAATAAGGTAAATTCGAAGTAGATTTAATTCTGAAATTTTGGCATTGTCAAACTCTGAAGTTTGGGCCATAATATATTTTCAAATCATCCTTGGATCATATAGTATGAGTAGGAATCCTTGTGTACTTGAAATCCCTTCAAAGATTTGTTCAAAAATCATATTTGGCCTTCGTCACGAGCTATTACGATGATTTAAAGACTTAACTAGTGTTCAAATCTGATTAAAAATGGATTTTCATGGCCCGTGAAATGATTTCCATGGTCTTTACAGTGTCCAATTCGCATAATAAGTGTGGATTTCACGCCACGTAATGGACTGGTCACAGCCGTGCCTTGGGCAGGTTTTTGGCATGAAAAATGTATTTTAATGACCTATTCAGTGATTTAACAACCCTGTTTCATGTCTTGTGAAGAGTCTTTCATGGCATGTGAAGAATCTTTCATGGTCCATGAGAGCGCATTTTAAGCTCTTCGTAACTTCACTATTTTTTACTTTCTGACTCTGTTTTAACTCTGATCTGAGCGTGATTTTCTCTGTTGGATTCATGATTCAATTTTCTTGCTTTCTAGATAATAAAATAAAATATTTGAGTATATTTTTATTATTGTAAGATTAATATAAATAAGCTCATAAAATGATGCATGCTATTAGAAAATTATTTGAAATAAGATTAGATGCAATGCTAAATATTTGTTAGATTTTGCATGCATCAAACTCCCCCGAGCTTAGATATTTACTTGTCCTCAAGCAAATGTTCAAGATAAAGATCTAATCAAGAAGGTCAATCATTGAAATCTTAATTTTATAATGTGAGTCAACTATTTTATAAATTGTGAGTCAACTATTTTTCTTAGCACTGAATTTTGTCTTGTGAGTCAACTATTTTTCTTAGCACTGAATTTTATAATGTTTCATCTCTCAATGTATCTTATAAATTTCTGCATAATATTAAATGTTCTTTAAACACATGACTCTTTGAAATCTTAGCAACCCTTCGTGACATTTAGTGTCTTCTTTTTAAAATTCTAAAAGATCTCCATATCAGTTCATCTTCATCCATTTAATCTCTATCGGTTTCGACCGTTGTAATGGAGGTGGAGGTGAGAGAGAAGATCGAAATTGATCTTCTTCAGCTTTTGTCGTCCGGTGTTGCGTCAATTGGGCTGTCGACTCGTCGTGACATCGGATGCCCGTTTTAGTTTTCGATCGCTCGAAAGTCCGACGTCAGATAATAATAAAGTTTTAAATTCTTAGAAAATTTTAGAATGTTACATAATTCCTCTATCCGAATTCGTACCCATACTTAGAATACTCAACTTGATGATAATTCTATGATTTCACATTATTAGAATTGTTTGTGCATCACGATTTGACCATTCGAACTCAATAGAATAGTCAAAGTTTTAATGTGTGTATAGTGTCTCTAAAGAATAATCTATCTAGCCGGGAGTTAGTTTCTACTTTTGAGGAGGCACTCTACGAACTCGTACATAAAGGCGTTGCCTGGCCCCCTTGCATGTCATGTGTATTTGCAATTAGCAAAAGGTTACTGTGAACATCCAAAAGAAAAAAAAAATAATGCCATCCACTAAAGTTGAGGTCGAATGATAAGTAACTTATCTTCGTTTAAGAAGATAACGAGTTTGAATTTGCAAAATGTTTTAATGAAATACTCACCTGTCATAATTGGACGTAATAAATTTGAAATTTTATTCGATCATATGCTTATATATATATATATATATATATATATATATATATATATATATATATATATAAGAATATAAATTCATAAATGATGTTATTTCTAACGGCTTAAATTTTTAGAAAAATTGGTTATCACATCAAATTTAACATGCTATCAGAGTTAGAAGTCAAGAGTTCAAACCTCGTTAAACTCTTATTATAAAAATTATTTTCTCCCTTTGTTGTCCACGTGATGAGTTGGCTAGACTAAAACTGTCAACAACTCACACGTGAGAGGATGTTAAGAATATAAAATTATAGATGTTGTTATTTCTAAAAACTTAAACTTTAAAAAAAATAATTAGCACATCAAATTTAATATATATATCATGCAACTAACTTTTATACGATTAATATGCAATCAATAAATTAGAATCGTTAGATTATATGATTAAAATTTAACTTTTATTAAATTTAATATTAAATTATTAAATTTAATCTCAATAATGATATCATTCCACAGTTTATCAGACATGCACGTACGTTCGTAATGGTGCGTATATGCACTCAATGCACGTACGTTCGTAATGGTGCGTATTTGCACTCGATGAGGCAATATGTTGCATCTCAAGTAGTATTTTGATAATTCCATTTCATATATACAAACTTAATTTATAGGAGAGGAAACGACATGTATAACCCACAAAGTACTTAAATAGACCGATAAAAAAAATATTCTAAAAGCTTTTTGGTATTAGATCAATAAACCCTAGAAAGATGCTTGACGGGTCCCCCTTTTTCTGAAAAAAAAATCTCGTCTTCATTCTTATATAAAAAATGATTTGTTTGCTCAATTTCTGTTGGAAATAAAAAAAAAACAAATATACCCACAACAAAGATGATGAACATCGCGACCACCCCATTTTAAAATAATTAGATGAATACATGTTTTTTTTAATATAAGTCAGAAAGTTGGCAACCACGGAATTAATTCTTTGAAGATGATAAATGTAGAACTTGGAATGAAGAATAGACGATTAGCATAACATGGAGGCAAACTGTGCATATTACGTAAGAGAGCACCACCATTAGTGGTCAGCGACTCAGTGGCTATCAGAATTGAAGCATGTGCATATTAAACTTGATTCCTAGCTACTTCGTAGATCTACTTTTCCACCATTCTGCACAAGTTAATTTGCTCCTCTCAAAATGATGCATGACATTTTTTTTTTGTACTTCAATTAAGAGTGATCTCGGTATGTTATTGTGTGAATGATTTCTTTTCTTATCTTCCCATATCCATAACATGATACAACTCTTTTATCCCTTTTAAAAATATTGTTCGAATTTTTTTACTAGAGAAATGACCAATATGATCTTTGCTTTTATTCCCTTCGCCTTTGACTGAGTGGAGAATAGCAAAGAATACAAGTGCTTTGGACTTCCACACCAGTTATGGAATCCACCATATGCATAAACTCCTTAAAATTTTGAGTGTAACCCAAGGCATTTAATTATTTATGATCAATTCCAAATGATGTGCATTTCAACCTTTATGTCGCAATTAGGAATGATTTATGCACCACTGATAACGACATGCAATATGGGTTTTGCTGCATTCCCCTAGATGTTATTTTGCATGCTTCAGTCCATGCACTTACAATGCATGCCATGAGGGTGCTGGTTGCTATCACTGTCTATGCATAAAGTTATGATAGTTAGGTTTGATCGACGCAACTGATTATTAAAGTCATATCTCAAAATTAACGAAAATTAGTAATTCCAGATTCAATTCTGAAGACATTAATTTGAATAGGATTTGCAATTTCATTCTTCCTCGAACATTAAATTAGTCAGTTGTTAATAGCTAATCTGGAATATCGATAGGTCTAGATTGAGAAGGAAGTCATGATCTATCACCATTTGTTTTTATCACCTATAATTTAATGCTCATCCATTTCCTGTTCGTGCAACTGCAAGTAGATGAACCTATGACAAGTTGCATAACTTTCTCTCTGGTGGTGTCACCCTCATGTGGAGTTTTGCTAAGGGGAATGCACAAGGGGAACGCTTTGGGCTAAGGCTACTTAGGTAGAATATTCAGGTACATTCAGCCAATCATATAAATAGCTCATGCATGTAAAGTTACAGGTCACTTGATTCCTGGAGGATTGGTCTGCATGCTCAACAGGAGTTGTAGTGGACAGCGTGGTGTTAACTAAACTGTAAAGGCCACTTCTGTGCTGATATAGGAGAAAAAGAAAGAAAACTGTTTCAGATGTCAACTTCCAAATGCCCTGATCTGCAGATTATTTGTTTAAGGCACCACTAAGACTAACTTAATTGCAGAATATCTACTTTTGATATTATAATAATGCAATTGAATTATATTAGAAGAAAGAAAACACATTAATATCTGCAAAAAAAAAAGTAGTAAATTAAATTGAAGAGAACAACCTTGATTTAGTCTTGTGAGGCTGAGGTGGAGGGGAAAAAGCAAAGCAAAAGGAGCAATAATTCAGTGTAAGTTAATGTAATAAAGCAAATTCTGACCTTTTCATTACAGAAGTAACTGTCACACATGTGAGATCTCCTTTTAGTTTTCTTTTTTTTTTTCCTAAACTCCATGAATAAGTGTAATGTGTATGTATCTGTGGCGGTGAGAGCTCCTTTGCATGCTCTTCTCGACGTACTCAACTATAAAAGAAGATCTCTGAGTGACCATTTGCATAAGCGCCACTTTCCTTCCTGCTCTTAACTCCTTGGGGGCACCAAGCGACAAAGATGGATGACAGGAAACCTTATCTGGTTGCAATCCTGATTCAAGTCATATACACTGGCATGTATGTGGTATCAAAAGCTGCATTTGACAATGGTTTGAGCACCTTTATGTTTGTGTTCTACAGACAAGCAGTTGCATCTGTGGTGTTAGCACCAATTTCCGTTCTTCTTGAGAGGTATTCCAATCCTCTGCTTCCTATATTTACTTCATATTCACTGTGTATCTGAAACTAATATTCATCTTCTCTTTTATCCTGTGCTTTCCAGGAAGAAAGGCTTGTCGCCTTTGCGCTTTCTAACATTGATCAAGATGTTCTTGCACGCATTGATAGGGTAATAACATTCAGAGTTCATGCCTTTTTTATCTGTGGAAACGTTCTGATCGTCATGTGCAGAAGCTGATTCAGAGCCCTATTAATGTTTCAGGATAACTTTGAGCTTAAATATGTACAATGTTGGCTTGAAATATACCTCGGCCACAGCGGCCTCAGCATGTACTAACTCTCTTCCGGCGCTTACCTTCTTCCTGGCCCTGCTCCTCCGGTTCGCTGCACTGCTCGATCTTCTTCAGTTTTCATCTCTTACGAGGAACATGTCATATACAAAAGCATGGCCACTACTGAAAGTTAATCCAATATCACTACACTGTCATATAATAATATATATATTCCAAAAGAATAACTTACAGTGCACATATATGTCATTGGAACTATGGTAATGCAGTAATAAACGACATAGTTTAAAGAAAAAACAAGATGATATGCCAGATGTTAAAAATCTGAGTAGCCTAATTCTAAAGATGGAACTACTATTCACACAGGATGGAATATATAAATCTGAGGAACTTTCCAGGATCAATTAAGATGGCAGGGGTGGCACTCTGTTTGGCAGGTACCTTGGTAATTGCCTTGTACAAAGGCCCCCATCTCAAACCTCTGAGCCATCACCACCTCTTCGGCCATGCCTCAAACCAAATCGGTGCTGCTGACTCGGTTTCTTCTGAGTCGGCAAACTGGATTAAGGGGGCCTTCCTCGTAATCATCGCTAACACAGCATGGTCTTTGTGGCTAGTTTTGCAGGTATACATATCGTACACATGATATGATTCATCATTCATTCATTAATATAACGTAGTACTTGATATATAAACGATACAGTGATTTTGCACCATCTTCCCTGCAGGGTCTTTTGCTGAAAGACTGCCCGGCCAAGCTTTTTTTAACAACCATGGAATGCATCTTTAGCACAATTCAGTCATTCTTAGTGGCCTTGGTATTTGAGAGAGATATCAGCAAGTGGAAGCTCAAGTTAGATATGGGCCTCTTGGCTATCATTTATTCTGTAAGTATATTCTGAAATGTGTTGGGTCATCTGAGAACATCATGTGGGAGGTGACCACTTGCTTTATTTCATAGAATTCATGTTAATAAAGTAGAAACACTGTCACGTTTGGTTCAAGTGATCATTACCATATTGGAACCCTGCATAATCTCTTTTACATTGGATCTATGGACCTTTCCTTTTGTTGTTAAAAAATAAACTACTGCATGAAAATTTCGCTGCCAATATGATTAAGTAAAGACAACTTTAATCAAACTCCATGTGCCATGCAAATGGATTGATTAACTGCAGGGTGTTGTCGTGACCGGTGTCTCCTTCTACTTGCAAACTTGGTGTGTCGAGAAGAAGGGCCCTGTCTTCTTAGCAATGTTCACGCCGTTGGCTCTCGTGTTCACCATGATGTGCTCAACTTTCTTCTTAGGAGAACTGATTCATCTTGGAAGGTGATGAACTTAATTGACCTCCTTGTTAATGGAGTATATATATAATATATAATCCATAATAATTAAAGGTTCTTTTCGGCAAGATTGAATGTATCCATGAAAATAACATTTTTAACTGCAATGTGGTTTGCAGTGTTTTGGGTGGAGTTCTACTGGTTGGAGGCCTTTACAGCGTTCTGTGGGGGAAGAGAAAGGAGAGCATTGCAGTCTGTGATGCCTCTACCTCCATAAAGGATGGAAAGGTAGCATGTGTTGCTGCTCAGAAGGAAGCAGCATCACCATTCCACACAATTTGAAGCAAAACTATCAAGTGGATGTATAACACCAAGAGAAGGAAAAAAAAAGGAAAATCAAGTAGTATAGGCCATAATTAATCATCCGACGTATTAGTACTGGTTACATTGACGTATGTTTAGTACTGGGAATGTGATCAATGTTTAGAATGTGTTACATTAAGTGTATACAAATGGAGCAGTTGTATAAATCAAGTAATTCAGTGCTTACATTTGACACATCTTCTTAGATCCTATATACTTGCACTTTACATTGTCGAAGTTGTCCTTTTGTTTCTCAGTAATGGACTACTTTTCATTCTAAACTCTGTATCCAATTCCAGTATTCACGTAGTACATTGTCACATGATAATTGAGTTATCGAAGGTGATCAAAGAGATTATATATCTACAAATAAATTTTCTATTTGGGGTATTTGTTTGAAAGGCACATAATTATGCATATTTCAGTTTGAAACAAAACAAGCAGCAGTTATTACTTTGGTCCGGGATTTTTTTTTTTTTTTTTTGACTACCATGTGTTGGATAGGATTCACAATTCCTGCCTTCTGCTCGTGGAGTAAATGAAAGATGCAGAGTTATGCATGCTACAGAAGAATCAATTGGCTAGAGAAGAAAGTATGAATGTTAATCGAATTAATCTTGGAACAATTATACCAAGTAGATAATCACGCATTGTAAGATGATCTGAGAGGTTTATTGCATTGTTTCATGGTCATATATGGTATTTTTCTATCAAATTGTGTCCTTTGAATTGATTTTTTATTTGCATTCTCTGAAAAGTGAGTGAATCTAATTTTAAGATATCTATCGAAATCGTAGCTAAAATTGATTTCTCATTCAAACAGAAATGTTTGCAGCAGCTCTTACTATAGGATGTTTGCCTAGCCAACACTTAGATTAAGTTGTACCAATATTTTTTGGCTTACCCCATTGTTACTCACTTGTCCAACTGTTGCGAAGCAATTTTTGAATATCTATGTGGATCTCACTAGATGAAAATCTTAATAGGATGCCTATATTTTTATCAATGGTATATACATAAATTGCCGACCCCACCTAGTGGGATAAGGCTTTGTTGTTGTTGTTGTTGGTATATACATAAATTGTGTCATTTATTGTACGATATATAATAATCTTAATATATTACCATGATATATAGTACTTCTCAATGTAAACAAATGGAAACCTCCTTCAATTCCTACTTTTCTTGTGTGTATCCTTAGTGATCTTCGGCTGAAATCCAATACCCAACCCACATAAGGAACAACTTGACCCAAGTTTTCTTGCATTAGTCGTCAGGTTGATCAGAAATTTAATTTATCCATCTCAAAATTTGACCGGACTTGTGCTTGTCTTCCCTATCCTTCTTGCTAAGGAAGAAGGAAGCCAGCCCAAGTTAGAAGTTGACCCAACTCGGGCCAAGTTCACATAAACATGTTCATGTTTCTTTTGATGTCGATTTTCTTGAGAATTAAACAATGTCTTGAATCGACGATTTATCAATACCACATTATGATTGTCTTTATTGATCCCATCGGTCAACGTCGTCGAGTCCTAGAGAATATTAGATCCAATCGTCTGTCTATATGAATTATGAGCTATCTTTTGGTTCCTCGATGATTTTCGCGAAGTCTGGAATTCAGCCCGTTCTAAAGTCCATCCGACCCATGTCAATTGTGCAAAATTTTATTAATTTCCCATTTTAAGCATTGATATCTTGGGAACTTATCTACATCATCGAACCTTTAATATAATAAAGATTTCAAAGGTTCTACTATAATTAATAAATACAATAATAAATAGGGTGACCGCTATCTCAATTGACAAGAGCACGTGGCATTGTATAATGTTATTACTCATCCAACATTGTTTTATTGTTCTATTGTATGATGTGTTCTCCATTATACAACAAGAATAGATTATGTGTTTAAAGAAATTCATTCCATGAATTAAAAGATATTCCGCCACCCCAAAAGGGGGGGGGGGGGGGGGGGGGGGGGGGGGGGGGCCTCACCACAATGAAAATATTAATCAAATTAGTCATATGTAAATGAGTTAACTACTTTCATTGTTATCATATTGAACTACTTATTGATACAACACATTGACGTACAACGTAAAAAAAATATTGTAGAATAATACGAGAAAACAAAGCATCACGTTAATTTATTTTATATTGATCATTAACTTTAAATCATGTTGCATCTCGTGAGTTATTATAATATTGACTATGATATCTATTATATGCTATTGTATCTATATTACTAACCATTTTTTTCTCTTATTTATTTTATGGTTACCTACTACAAATACTATATTATTAGTTTATTACTTACATATTGGACTACGACCTTCATGGATTTTTTTTCTCTCTGCACTAATTTGCCAAATAACCAATATATAACGATGATAGTGTGCATAGTAATTGATGCTTATGATGACATTATGTTGCATGTGAGTCTAGGATATTTTAGATGTCATTTTCTTCTCATAATAGAGTTATTTTATTCATTGCATTAATTGTTATCAAAGACAAAGTTTTAATTCTTTTATTATATTTATTATCATAGTTAATATCAAAGTAGTAATTGTGCTAGTAAGCATTATTTTAGACATGTGTAATTATTGAGTGGCAAGAGAATATTTTTTAGCGTATTATCTATATTTGTGATGACACCTGGATATGGATTTATGATTCTCTTGAAATTCAATTGCGAAATCAGTTGATAACTTTTTGCAATCCAACGTATCTCTCCTAATATGAATTTTTGGACAAGATGGAAGGTCATTTGGAACCTCCCAATTTATCCTAAAGCTAAACATTTTCTCTTGAAACAACTTCTTTCCAAACTTCCTCCACTAGACACACTTAATTCCTTCAACCAGAATAGAAACACTACACGTAAAACTTGCAGCTTGACAAATTGTTGATCTCACATATGTTTTTCAAATGTCCTGGTACCAACAAAATTTGGCGTTGCATTCAATAAGCTTTAGGAATCAATTTTTACCTTTTGGATCTATAAAAATATGATATGACTCGAGGAAGGAGATGGCACTACTTATTCCAAATGTTGTAGTTTGCCTAAGTGCCTTTTTGTTTATGCAACATTTAAAATAAAGCAATGACATTTATTTTAATCACTCCTCTACAAACCATCACCATCTTATGGGACATCTTATGGGAGAGTGTGACTAACCTCGACTTACTCTACTGTTAGCCTTTACGATAGGATTAAATAATAAAATCATATATTTATAATTTAAATAAGAATTGCGGAAGTTGTGATTTAAAATATGAATGTCATGATTTTTTCGAACAATTCAGCATGACATATATATGATATCAATGATAAGCAAAATGACATACATTTGTGCATGTGTGAAATTTATTATAATAATATCATTTCAAAATATCAAAAGGACATACATCCATTTTTATCTCATCAATATAAAAAGGAGCACTCTGTCTCAACATCAAGTGTATTAAATGGGCCATGAGTTCGAAAGCACATTCTCGTCATAATGGCATATAATATCAACTTTTAATAATAATCAACTATGATTAAAAAATTATTTATTTAGCAACAAGAAATTTTGATATGTCAAAGCCTCAGAATGTACACAACCCTATCAGGTCTTGAGTTCGAAAATGTATGATGTCTAAACCAGATAACAAAAAAAAATGCCATGGCTAACATGACACAAATCCAAACTACGAATCACTATTTCCAGTGCTCGATTTCTCTACGTATGATCGCCCAAAGCCTGACATATCCCTACGATCGGAGGTGCAAGGTGATAATGATTCAGGAACTCCCCCAAACTTTTAATTGCGAGGAACATGGAAAAACCAAGCAGAGTCGCCTTATCAAAGTTCGATTTCTCTATGTACGATCGCGCAGAACCTAGCATGTCCTTACGATCGAGGGTGCAAGATGAAGATGATTCAAAAGCTCAATCCAAACACAACTGTCAAAAAACTCAGATTCACAACATAATATGAAAAGAAAATGAATATCAGTAAAATAAAGGAAGGTCTCGACATTTGATTATTCATCAAAGCATCAAAGAAGAATCAAGAACGGAATAAAAAAGTCACAAGATCAACATCCCTAGCCACTAGTTGGCTGATTAGTTATACATTACGAAAACTAGAAAAGAAGAAAGGAAAATAAAAGAGAAAAGAGAGAAGGGAGGTTGCTGGTGCAACCTCCTCTCCAACCTCCTTCAACAGTAAAAAGGTTCCATACTAGACAAAATTGGGACCCCCTTTAAGGTTGCCTTCAGCCCATTTTTTATAGACTCACTCCTATTGACAATTCTTAATGACATTTTCGACCTTAAGTGTCTTTAGAGGAAGCTTTCTTCCTATTGTGAATGAAACAATTGTTAGCTGGTCCATTCTTAGCTCATGTTGTTTGCTGGTTTGGGACAATACTCAACTGGACTAAAGCTCATTATGCCTATTTTTGGACCACCTCTGTCATTTTCCAGCCAAAGAAATTTGTTATGGTCTCTCCTTGGTTGTCTATCGATCTGCCACTTGTCCAACTTTTCAGCGACGAGGAATCTTCTATTGTGGTCCTTCTTTGCTGTCTTTTCCTTAGCTTGTCATATGCTCACTGTCCATTGTCTTAGCAACCCTTTTGTTGTCCACATCTACCCATAAAGGTGTAGAGGAAGCTTCCTCCTTTTTGTGCAATGGAATCTACCATGCTGACATGGAAAAACATGTTTTCTTTAATGTTTGCTACTTTGGATAGTGGGCTAGTGAACTACATCGTCTGCCTTCAAATTTGTCTAAGTGTCTAGGTTGGAGGAACACACCTGTGTTCCCTTATGAATTATCGATCAGAATTTTTGCGTAGAAAGCAATCAACACAAGTAATAATATCCCAGAAATATAATATTTAGAAGATGAATGTGGAGAAATAATAAAAGTTACATTTCAATAATAATAAAGCATGTGTTCAAGCATGAGAATATAGTAAAATATGGAATAAATGCATATCGAACATAGATGAAAAGTATATATAATTTCTCCACATCAGACTTGATAACTTTATCAGATAGAAAAAGGGAGAGAATAAATTATTTGTGATTTATAACTATAAACGTGATTCTTTAGTAATTGTGATAACGAATTATGTTTAATATTAAGGAGTTGTACATGCAAATAATGTTGTTAATTTAATTAATAGCAATGATATTGGAGTAAAATTAGGACACTAATTAGAAAAGTTATGGATTTAATAATTCAGAAATGTAATAAAAAATTGAAAAATAACAAATTATATAAATGAAGTTGATGGCGGCTTTATACATATATATTATCCCCCATTCTCATGCATTAAACTTTCTTGAATGTTAGGCAATAATTTTTATTTTCTTATTTCATATCTTCTAAATATATATTAAACATCATTGAAAATTGTGTTTAAAAATGTCATTCAATTTAGATATACATAATACAATATATAAATCAATATAATTAATTAGCCTCCCATCTTGATTCAATTAAAGTTTCATTTTAACTGTAAATAAGATTTTAATTGTAATGTGGTTTTCAGTGTATTGGTGGAGTTCTACTAGTTGGAGGTCTTTATAGTGCTTTGTGGGGGAAGAAAAAGGAGAGCACTGCGGTCTTTGACGCCTCCCCCTCCATCCAGGATGGAAAGGTAGCATGTGCTGTTGTTCAAAAGGAAGCAACATCACAGTTCCACACAATTTGAAGCAAGAGCATCAAGGATGTATATCACCAAAAGATCAAAGGGAAAAAATCATCCGAATTATATACCGATTACATTGATCTATGTTGGAAAAGGTGGTCAATGTTTAATATGTGTTGCATTAAATGCATATAAATGGAGCAGTTATGTAAATAAAGTCATGCAGTACTTGCATTGATATATCTTCTTAGATCCTACATGTACTTGAGGTGACAAAAAACCCATCAGCACTTGTTCTTGTCGTCCTTTTGTTTCTCAGTTATGGACTGCTTGTCATTTTAAACTCGGTATCCAGTTGTAGTATTCACATACATGGTCACATGGCAGTTGAGTTCTTGAAGGTGATCTCAAATGGATTGACTATATTTGTTTGTGGGATATTTGGAAGACACATAATCATGCACACTTTAGTTTCAAACGAACAATGGTCACTTTGGTCTGGGAAAATTTTTCATAACTATCGCATGTTAGATAGGATTCACAATTTCTGACTTTCACTTGTGGAGTATTTAAAAGATTGCAAAATTATGCATACTTTAGTGTTCGAACAGATAATTGTTTCTGTGGTATGAAAAAAAATTGACTTAACTATCATGAGTTAGATATGCCAGGGGCCATACATAATAGTAAAAAGACCATATTATTTGCAAATGTTCGAAGTATCTTATATGTGTCTCAAAACAACTAATATAGTAACTAGCTAAAGGGCGTAGTGCCCTTTGAAGGGAGAGAAGAAAGGAGAGAAGTGATTAGGTGACTCCCGATTATATAGGTGAACAATGGACATGTTCGTCCATCCCCTTCACTGTCGATCATGCCCGTCGATTGTGCCTCTGATTAATGCCACATCAGTGTCATCCACTGCCAATTCCAAGCGATCATATTGTCCATTGATGGCTTGTAATTGATGTGATTCCATCAATCACGTTCGTCTCCATGATCTCAGGCTAGAGATCATGAACGTGACCATATGCTCATGACCATGACCATATCAGCCACTCTAACATCTCCCACTTGATTGATGTGGTCATGGTTTTCAGTACTTCCACTCATTGTGTAGAACCAAATAGAGACATTATTATAAAATTTACTAGTTATGAATCTTCATTCCCAACTCAATAATTGCTAGTCCCATCAAACCAACATGTTTGATGAATGTTCTGATTGCGATCTCTTTTGGGAGTGTCACTTCTTTCCTCTTCAAAATATCATGTATATAGTGATATTCTATCTCAATATGTGTTTCTTTGGAACTATTTGCTCTATTATCATCAAGCTTATTGTGAATTAATTATCACAATAAATGAGTAATTGTCCCAATATTAAATTAAGCCTTAATTCCATAAGGAAACGTTTATGGGTGGCTGCTACAGGCAATATACTCACCTTTCTATGTGTGTCTAGCCACATCCTTGTTTCTTACTACCACAAGAAACAACTGCATCACCCAACATTAAATGACCTAATGTAGATTTTCGGTCATCGATATCCCCATCGAAATTCGCATTTGTTAGCTTATAAGTTCTAATGAATTTTCTTGATATGCCAATCTGAATTGTATTGTGCCTTTCAATTATCTAAGAATCCTTTTTATAGTTTCTCAATGTGCCTTTTCAGGAGTACTTTAATATCTAATAACCAAGCTTACTTGGTAAGCCAAATGTACAAAGCATTGCATATATCAAGCTACCCACCGCTTGCGCATATGGATCCTCGAAGGATTTTTGCCCTACATTGGGACACTAACTTTTACTCAGTATATTTCCAACCACAAGTGGTGCGATGTCGGAGTGCATCTCAGTATCTTACTGATATACTATTCTTGACTTAAGTTCAATGTCCTTGAGCTTCTGTCGTGAGTAATCTGAATTCCCAAAATATATTATGCATCTCCCATAGCTTTCATTTCAAATTCCTTAACTTATCTTTTATTTCATTGAGTATTGTGTCATCATTTCTAGCAAGCAAGATATCATCAAAATATAGTGATAGTATCATAAAAATGCTACCACTCTTTTTTATGTACATATTGTGGTCCAATTCGTTTGTTCTCAAATCAAATTGATCATTGTCGTATGGAACTTCAGATACCAATGTCTAGACGATTCATTTAGCCCATATAAAGGCTTCTTCAACTTATATACTTTATACTCTTGACTTACAACTTCAAAACCTTCAGGTTACCACATATATACATCTTCTGACAACTCTCCATGTAGAAAAAAAAGTTGTCTTGACATTCATTTGGAATAATTCAAAATCCATATATGCTACTATCAATCGTCCTAATTTACACAAACTTAGCCACAACATAATAGGTTTCTTGAAAGTCTATTCCGACTTATTGAGTATAGCTCTTGGCAACTAATTTTTCTTTGTGTCAATCAAGAAAACTATCATACCACTATTTTCTCTTGAATATCCATTTGCACCCAATAGATTGCCTATTTGCTGGCAGATCACATAGTGCCCACACTCCATTCCGATTTATTGAGTCCATTTCATCACTCATGGCAGCATCCATGATTCTAACTCAGTAGAAGCTGTCACTTATTTATAAGAAATAGGGTATGTACTATCCTCTATATCAACATCAATGGAGTAACACGAAACCCCACACCCTTACAGTACATAATCATCAAAGTGTGCGAGTTTCATTCCGGATCTCTTGTTATCGATTATACTCGTAGAGATAATGGATTCCTCCGCTTCTTTCTCCCACTATTGGATCAGGTCATTATCCAATGTGTCCAAATCGAACTCATTTTCGTTATCCCTAAGGATAATAATTGGTTCCTTCACTTCTTCCAAGGGCAACTGATTTGTCATAGTTCTTTCTCCCACTATTGGATCATATCATTATCCAATGTGTCCAGATCGAAGTCATTTTCATTATCCCCAAAGATAATAAGAAGTTCATGCTCGTTTTCATTTTTAAGAAAAATTGCATCTCAGCTTTCAATTATGCCTCTTTTCGGGTGAAAGAATCTATAGTCCTTGATGTTTCACTATATCCAGTAAACACGCATGCTTCCGTCTTGTAGTCTAGCTTGTTCCTTAGGTGATTTGGAACTAATACGTGCATTTTAGATCCCTATTTTCGGAGATGGCCCAATTCTCCCACATATCATATGGTGTTAATTCTACATATTTCGTTGGAATTCTATTTTGTATGTACTTTGCAGTGAACACTGCTTCCCCTCAAAATTTCTTTGGGTGACCAGAGTAGGAAAACATACATCTTACTGCATTAATTTTCTACTCTTTCTTTTTGCCACGCCATTTTTTTGTGGCGTATAAGGCATAGTAGTTTGTCTACTTATGCCTTCTGAATGCAGAAGTTTTCAATTTTCGAGAGGCCTATTCTCCTCATGTATCCTTTCTTAGACATTTAATAGGTCTTCATAATTTATTCTTCACTTTCAAGTCAAAAGCTTCTGCTTTTCGTTCCAATAGATAGACATAGAAGAATATGGAGTACTCATCTATGAATGTAATAAAATATTTCTTACTCATGTGCATGGTCCACAAATATTAAAATGAATTGATCATAACAATTATGTTGACCTTGTTTCGATCGGAAAAGATTCCCGAGTCATCTTCCCCATCAAACAATGTTCATAAGGTAAGAACTTTGCCCCATATATGTTAGGAAAAGTTCATTTTAACTATTTGCTCCATTTTAGTGTTTCCTATATGTCTTAACCTCTAATGCCTCAGGTAGAGTTGTCCCAGCAATGGCCAAGTCCTTAGCCATCACGATCATTCTGTTCACATGGTCCATTACATTATCGCCCTCTTTCATTTTGCACGTAGTATATTTGTGCATGAGGAGTTGTACGTTCATATCTCATTTATTGTATTTCTCCTTGAGGACAATTCATAGACCACATGCAATTTCATGAGTCTAAAAGACTCGAATTAAGTCATCTTCTACATTAAAATCAAGGTCTTGGCCTGCCTTTCACATTGCTCCTTTGCCTTCTCAAATGACTTCGGTTGATCACTAGTTCCTTCCTCAAGAAGGACAGGAGCATTGGAGTTGATGACATGATCCAAATTGTCGTGAACAAGCTCGTACCTAATTCTACGGCTTCACATTTTAGAATTGGTGCCATTAAAACATTCCAACTTTGCTAATTCTGAAGCCACAACTTTTGAAGCCATTTTCTAGAAAAATACAATGTAAAGCAATTATTATCACAAAAAAATCTTAGTATCACCTAACAATTAATTTGAAAAATTAATGCAATTTTTTTCTATTTTAGGAATTAATAATAAGATAAATTTAGTAATGTAAATTTAGTAATCAAATTTCCAGATTATGTGATAAATTTGATTTTATATAAATTGGCTTTAGAAACCAAATAATATCGAATTTAGCAAAATAAAAAGATTCATTTAAATAAGAAGAAATAAAGTTCTGACAACTTAATCCTGCTTCAAATTAAATTTTAATAAGCAGTTTAAAATAACGAGGTTAAACATGAAAATAATTGTTCAAAAATAAGATCCTAAAATGATACATTAATTTTGCCTAGTTTAATAGGCTGGAAATTATTTCAATAATTCGAAAATTTATTTATTTATTTATTTTGTTTTGATACAAGTTCAAAAATTAAATAATCATTAAAAATTAAATGGGCAGTTTAATAGGTGGGCTTGAAGCCTCAGTTTAAATTCCTGAAGACCGCTTAAAATGGATGGTTTTGGTTCAATCAACTCAAAATCTGATGGTGCATATGAAGTTAGGAATTGTAACAGTTGAGATTAAAAGAGAAAACAAATCAACGATCAGATTTGAGCAATGAATTATGACAAATCAGATCAAACAAGGTAAAATCAAAATAGATCGACGGACGAGATAAGAAATAGAATTATACCGGTCCAGATTTAATCAGAAAAAATAGATTGAACAAGTGTGATCAAAACACATAAAACTTATCAAGATCTGATTATACGATCCAGATTAATCCATGACAACAATGAATGGTCATGATTAATCCGATGAAAGCGATAAAAAATAAAACATATTTATGACAGTTTGATTTAACTAGAAATGAAAATCTGGTGGTCAAGATTAAATCGTCAAATAAAGGAAGAACGTATCAAAAATTAGATATCAAGACTAAGGTTAAAGCATCCTTTAATGAGGATTAATTTGTACATGTTTTTAGACTCTTGATTATGTCTCGACGAAAGAAATTAGTGTTTGCTATTTTAATGAGATACTCAAAAGCGAAAAGTAAAATAGTCTATCGAGCTACATCTAGGAAAGCATATAATTCACTATTGAAAATCATGAGTGTGAAGGAAAAAAATTGTTATAAGTTGATTAAACTTTCATATGCAATCGGACGATTATTTTTCCTATGTTGAAAAATATAGCATGTGTGAAAATTAGTTATCATGTAACAAGACATGTGTTATATTGACTATGTTGCAAGGTAAATCTAGAGCATAATGTGTTACATAATTATTTGAGCATTTGTTGACTCATATGTGAGTTGTCATGAATTCCTAAAAGACATGACATACGAATTCGGAATAGTTGAGCGATTGTGAACGTTAACAAGTCTTTTTCTAACTCTATAATAAGACATGATTGTACTCATATGTTACACCATTCATTTACCATTTTTTAATGAAGAAAATAAAAATTATGTGCCGAATGAGCACAAGTGGGAGATTATTGATGTGCCCAACAAGGAGCCACGCAGATGAGGCCCACTAGATTGGCTAACGCGCACACAAACCCGCTCATATGCCCATGCTTCGGGCGCGGGATGGACGCGCGTGATGTGTTTCGCGTGCACCATCATCCAATTCTTCTTTGTCTATTCTTTTCCTATAAAAGTGGACTAATGATTCCAAGGCATGCTTTCTTATAAGTTTATATACAAATATTTTTGTTGTGGCTAAGTGATTTGTTTTCCCAGGTTGTTTATATACAAATATTTCGAGATACAAGCGTGCCTGTCAATTATTCGTAGAAAAGATACAATGATCCGTTTCCGCAATAAGAAACATTACGCAACCTCAAATTTGTATGTGTTACAAAGTCAACAATAGATAATGCTGCGGACATCAAAGAATTACACCCATGAAAGAAAATGACTTAATGTACTAGTTAAATGAACTACGTTCTTCAAAGATAAGAAAATAGGAACATATAAAAATAAAATTTCTCTCTACATAGTATATTATTCAACATCCTCATTTTTCTCTATTAAAGGCCAAGGCAAATATTACCATGAAATCCCTTGGCAAAGCAAAAGTAGTAGTCTTATTGGGTTTTTATCATGGGCTGAATTATGGCAGCTAGGGCCCAACGAGAACCAAAGAGGCATATGAACACCACATTCCTTGATTATTTTCTTTAATATTTATGATATAATTATATTTTTTATATAATTTATATTGAAATTTTGCGTCCAAACTAATAACTGTGAAATATTTCGTGAAGGCGAGTTTTTTCATGTTTCATACAGCTGTATGAAATACTTTTACGAGGAAACCAGAACATGTTTCGATCCTTTGTAGCAAAAAAAGAATATGTAACGCCCCACGCCCCTCGAGGCGCTACTCAATCATTTATAGAACATTTTTGCAGAATATATATAATAAATGCGGAAGACTTTTCAATAATAATAGTTAATAATTCATAATATTCAAAATAATTAAAATATCAATAAGTTCATAAGACTAATAAATGCGAAAATAATAAAAACTAGACAACTCAATCTAGAACATATGCAACATCTATCTGTCACTAAGCATAGCCATTTGCAGAACTATTCTTTATCGTACCTCTCTCACTTGCACGGATCCAGGTATAAAAAAATATCCATAAGTATAAAAATAAGATTTAATGGGGTCGAACCCCCTCTCCCCATCCGCGCCCATCGGATGGAGATCCGACGGGTTCATTTTCTTTGTCCGGTTCATGGGGTAAAAAAACCACTAGTTCATGGGGTAAAAAATCCTAATCGTTTGATTTTTCATCCGATCCCTCTCTCACCAAGTTCGTGAGCGGCGACGATGACCCTGGCGGCGACGGCGATGACCACGTTGATCCGGCAGCCTTCTCTCCCTCCCGACGTTCGCTCACTCCGGCGCAGACTTCCCCTCTCTCTCTGTTGGCTTCCTTTCCCGTTTCCTACCCATCTCTCACGATATGGCCCCCGACGACGGATTTAATTGCGGGCGGTCGGATTTGGTTGTCTGACGATCGATCTGACCGTGAGCGGCCGGATCTGATCGCGGGCCGCCCGCGACGGATCTGACTGCGGGCCGCCCGTAGCCAGATCGACCGTCGGGCGGCCAGATCTGATCGCTCGCAGCCTGATCGGCCGTCGGGCGGCCAGCCCGCGGCCCATCGGGCTATGGGAGGTTGGATCTAGCCGCCCGGCGGCCGTTCTGGCTGCAAGTGGCCTAATGTGGCCTCCGTGGATGGATCTTGCCGTCCGACGTCTAATCAGCCTGCGGGCGGCGTGATCTATATGACCGCTCGCAAGTGGCTGGTCATTGTTGCCCCGCGAGATCGGCCGCTCATTGCGTCGAGGTTTCACCGTCGTCGACACATGTGGTCATCGACGTCACTGCACCATCTTCATCGTCGTTTGTGGTCATCGCCGCACCATTTTTGCCCATTCTTCACCTTGAACCGCGCATGAAATCCGAACTGAACCGCCTGTTTTCACCTTAAACCGCGCATGAAATCCATATCCATCGGATCTCCATCCGACGGGCATGAATGGGGGGAGGGTTTCCTCCCCCCTTATAGGGGGAGGACCTCCATTAAATCCATAAAAATACTCAGTATCTACTATACAATCAATATGCTCAATCGAAAATAAAATATAATCAATGACGAGTCAATTGAGCAATCAATACAATAATCAATTAACAATATAACGATTTATCAATATGAGCAATTATATCAGGTTATGGTCAAAAGACCAATCAATATAGGTAACAATTAATAATTGTCTGATCAATATGGCATTGTTCAATTAACGGTAGAGCATTGAATCGATGATTCAATTTAACAATAGGACAATAAAGTCATAGATTAATAGGAAGAATCAAGAAAAAATCGAATGACCGGTCAACATTAATTTATCAATTAACAATATCAATGATGCCTGGTCACCATAGCACTATTCAAAGTAATAATTTTCTATTCAATATCAACAGTCATTGGTCAATAACAATTCCATTTGATTCAATGTGCGGAGACAATGCAAGTCAACGCCAGTATCCAAATGACCATGGTCTATTCAATTCAATTCGATTTCACTCCAACTTAATTCGATTCGATTTTAATTCAATTCAATTAAATTTACAATGTTCGGAGTTATCCAATTCAATGAGGAGTGTTCAATCAATTAAGGGACACCATGCCACTTTCATACAGGCCAGTGGAGGATCGGTGCCACGATAAGCGTAATTCTATTCAATGAATTTGTGTATGGTGGAGAACTAGTGGTCATACACAGGATAGTCATAGCTTTTACACTATATGCCACATTCAATTCAATTCAATTAATTCGATTGGTCCCGACTTAGTGGCACATGAGCCCAGTAGCTTTCGGCTTTTATCTTGTTTACCTAAGATGTCTATCTTTTAATAATTTAATTTAGATGAAATAAGACTCAATCAAAAATACTACTGGATTAATATCATAATCAGTGATAAGGTTGAATGTGATAACAAATATGATCAAATGATTACGATATGATTTGACATGATGAATAAATATGATAACAATATAATCAGGAATTGTAATAATATGATCAACACAACTAATAATAATATAATCAACATATCATATCCTAATAATAATAACAATAAGATAATTATTAAAAAAGAAATAACTAATAAAATAACTCCCACTTCTTCTTCCTTATTTTCTCTTCATTTATTTTTTAATTCTTTTTCTTACTAACCAAGAAATTCAATATTAAAATTTCATCATCCAAAAATGATAAATGAATCTTTTATCTTTTTTTCTCCTTATCAATCTCATACAAGGCCCTTTTTTCTCATTTTCTTTTTCTTAATTCCCTTCTCTCTCCTGGTTTTGCGGCCGTGAAATTTTCTTTTTTTTTCCTTGTCTTTCTCTCTACCCTTATGCTATTCTCTCTCCACCTTTTACGCCCTCACCTCTTCTTTCAATCTTTTTCTCTCTCTCCTGATTTTTTGCCCGTGAAATCCCTTTCTTCCTGCGCCAAACATCCCATTATTTTTTTTCCTCACTCACATTTTCTCCACGTCATCTGCATTAATGCTATAACATTCTCTCTTCACATCGATTTGCGCCTGCAATCTCATTTTTTTTTCTTCAAATTCAAAAACGGTGCATAATTTTTTTTTCTTCTCGATTCTCTCTTCAGGCACTTCCGACCTTAATCTTCTATCTATCTAACGTATTATATTTTTTTCCTCAATCGTGGAAGAATCAAAGGCGAAATACGCTGAAAAATCAATAATGGTGCAATACCGGGCACAATCGAATTAAATAAATAATCCTACAATATAATAAACCTACGAATCCTCCATACGTACCTCATTTCACGCCGAGCCATGCCGAATCATGCCTTGCCGTCACTAGACGTCATCCTATATCGTGGAATAATGAGAATCAAAGAGAAAGAAACTTCTTTGATGGATGACTTCAAGAATTTATTTATAGGGCTCTCAAATTCTTGATTTCCAATTCATTTATAACTTTCAATCCCTATCAAATTTAATCTTTTAATTAACTCCTTTAACAAATTCTAATTTATTTCAATAATTAAATAATTCTGATTATATTACTTAAGCCACTAGTGCACTTGCTAGCGGATTTTTTTGCTACATTTTTTTACACATCACATACTGAATAGACAATAAGAAAGGGACCGATTTGCAAAATATATCCACTAGAATTCAACCTACTAAACATTCAAATGGATTGAGTATGGGAAAAACCTGAAACTTAAAATAATTAATTGGGTTTCCTACAATATGACTCTATATATAGACCTATCTTTATATACTCCAAAACTCTAAGAAAAATACAAATCTGAAGTGTTACACCAAATGGGAGAAGGAAAATTAAATAGGTTGAAAGATTAAAAAGACTCTCAAAAAGAGTTCTTGATTGAGAAAACAACATATCATGTATGAACAGAGAAGAAAACTTGATTGAGCTCAATGAATTCATCATACCTTTAGTGGTTCCTTCATATTTATCACACCGAATGAGCTCTTCCCCAAATGGTCTAGGGAGACTAGGATCTCTTTTGTCTATATACCTTGAGGGCATTAATTTTGAAGTAATTAAATGCTCAATTAATTTTTAAGTAATTTTTCACCAATGAATAATTTTACTTTCAGATATTTGATAAAGGTTTTGAGTTATTTAGAAATGATATATTGCACTTAAAAATTGTCAATTACTTTTTTATAATAGTATTTGGATATAAGTATGAACTTAGAACAACATAATAAAAAATAATACGACGTACTTGAGCATGTGTCCGAACATTATATTCTATTTGTTTTCATTGATTTATTTTAATTTGTAATGTATTTTTAAAAATATAACTTAAATGACTTAAATTTTTTTTAAGTAAATTTTAGCAACAATCATTCAATTTATGAGATATTCCAAATATAATCATCCAACTTCACTTTATAACATCATGGTCCCAATCATCGTGATCGTCTATTGCCCATTTACTGATGAATTTTCTTATGTAGTAGTACTATCGTGGATGCCTACATGGCATTATGTCAATATTTTTTCTCTCTTTCACATCATATTTTAAAAAATAAAATGTCACATTAGTATTTTTTTATCTATCCTCAACTCAAACTTTTTTTTTTGTTTACATGGTCATTCACTATTTGAATTTTCAAACATGAAAAATTCAACCTTTCAAAATTTCAATCACGATTATCATTAAAATTTAAAATAATAAAAAGAGATATAATGAATTAACATAAAAAAATTAATTTTCTTTGAGAGGCGATATCTTTTCATGAACGACCTCAATCATGATCATCATTAAAAAAATTAATTTTTTAAAAGTCTAAAATATAAAAGTAATAAATTCTTAAGGAACATTTAATTTTTGTAACCATTTAATTCTTTCTAACAAAAAATACTATTGCATTAGTATTTTCTCAATGATAAATAAATATTGGAAAAGAGGTAGCAACTATATAAAGAGGTTGTCATTTCTTGCATACATCAGAGGGTGGGTGAGGAACGATAATGCTCGAGGTGGACTTCCGTGCAGGCGATCCAGCTCCGCACGGATTTCGCCAAGGCACCAAATTTATTTACATATATATATATAAACATACATTATAACTATATTCTATAAAAATATAGTTTATTTATATATATATATATATATATATATATATATCTAATAATCATAATATTATTTATTATAATAGTTTTATGAGTCCAAATTTTAGGGGGGAAATAAAATTGGTATTTTTTCTATTTTTATTTCCACAATTTAATAATTATTATTTATTATAATATTATATATTTAATACACATAAAAAAATTGGGCGGTCGGATCTGATTGGGTTGCCCAAACCATGTGGATCGACCCAAGTGTCTTCAATTTTTTTATTTATTATTATTTCATTATATTTTTATTATTTAAAGTTTTTAATGTTGATCGTGATTGAAATCTTGAAAAGTTGAATGATCATGTTTGAAATTTTTGAAAAGTGGAATGACTATATAGATACGAAATTAAATTTTAGAGGAAGAAAAAAAATGTTGACGTGTCATTTTTATTTTTTAAAATTTGACATGGATGAGAAAGAAAATGCTTACGTGATTATTATTTCATTATATTTTTATTATTTAAAGTTTTTAATGTTGATCGTGATTGAAATCTTGAAAAGTTGAATGATAATGTTTGAAATTTTTGAAAAGTTGAATGACTATATAGATACGAAATTAAATTTTAGAGGAAGAAAAAAAATGTTGACGTGTCATTTTTATTTTTTAAAATTTGACATGGATGAGAAAGAAAATGCTTACGTGATACCAATAGGAATTCATGTCACTACCACGTCAACAAATCCACCAATTAATAGCGATAACCATTCACGTGACAACGTCAACAAATCTATCGACTAATGGTGATAACCAGTCACATGACGTAGCTGAAATATTTCTAAAATTTGATAATCGTGTTGTTATAAAGTGAAGTTGGGTGACCATATTAGGATTATTATGTAACAACCCCGATTTTTGGAGAGTTGAGAAAATAATATTTTATTATTTTTATTTTGGAAAATATGGCCATCGATATTATTATAATTAATATTAAGGATAAAAATAAAGGAAAATAAAGGAAAAATAGGGGAGGAGATTAATTAAGGATAAAAATGTATTATGGGATATTATAAAAGTAAAGACTACCAAACTCACGATGAATATTATTAATTTAATATTTAATTTTATAAATTAATAAGAGAGGAAAAATATAGGGTTTTGAAAATAAGTTTTGTATCTATAAAAGTAAAATAAAGAAAATAAGATAATATAATATAATGGTGTTGAAGTAGGTCTTAGGATGAAAATTGCAAAGGTAAACTTGTATGATCCACTATTATAGTAAATAATAATTTCAATTTTTAAAGGATCAGGATCATCGATTTATGCGTTGATTAAATCGAACTATCTTAACTTCTGTAAACTTAAAAGATTTCTAGCACTGAGTAAACCCTTTAATTAATAGAAAACTAAGATACATGAAATTGTAAATCCTAAACTAATATCCTACGATGGGTATAAATTATTAGATCGCAGATACTCAAGTATTACGTTGAATTACAGGATTTCTGTTATGATTGAGTTAACCTACAAGTTAAGATTTTATTTTCTGAAAAGTTTTATGCCCTAAAATTAATCATCCCAAAAATTGCATTGTAATCTAAGATTAAAACAAGATATTCTCAGAAAATAACATTAAAAGACACAATCATAATCAAAAGAAATTGAAAAGATAATTAAATAAACTAATGATATGGTTCAAACAGTTTTCCCTTATCAAATAATAATCTCCTAAAATAATAATCCTTAAAATATGGAGCTCATCCTAGAAATTGGAGACGTAAACTAAAATCAAAATAATAAAATAGGAAGAATTACACCCAGATAAAGCACGTGCACAAACGGCGAACCACCAGATTTCAAACAGGAACGTTGGCCAGCACCCCTTCTTCAGCCTTTGGCCGCACCCTCTCCTCTTGATGTAGCCTATAGTGCTCACGACTCTCTATGGAAGAAACTTGAACTTCAACGCACCCATTGAGACGATGGCTTCCTCCTTTATTTATAGGCCGTGAATATCGCACGACCAACTTTAAATTTGTCTAGATAAATTTTCTTTGACTTCATGTCCATCTTCTTATCTAGACTTATATTAAACGTACTTCGGTAGATAGAATTTACTATGTCGTGTGTCAAGTTCTCGACCAATGTTATTTGGTCATCCATGTAATATCGCTCGATAAAAACTAACTCCCGGATGAATAAGATAAACTCATGGCTCAATGATATAAGAAGTTGGCGCCCAAGGATCCAATTAACTGATATTTAGCGCCTGATGATAATGTTCTTCTCGGCCATAAAATATCGGCTAGTGATAGCTTTATTTCTTCACTTTAGCGCCCAATGATTCTCATCATGATTGGAATTCTCAGGCAATTATCTCCTTTTGAATATAAATCATGGCCAATAACGACTACCTCCAAAGTGTGTTTTGCGCCCAATATAGATAAAATTTCATCTTGATAAAATTAGTTGATTATGAGTTAATTGGCGCCTGAGTCATAATCCTTCGGATCCTAGCAAAGTAATTATAAAAATTAATTAATCCATCCACAATGGATATATTAAAGAGAATTAATAATCAAAATAGATAAGTACAAAATTATGACTAAAAATAACCTAAAATGATGCATGCCATGATCAAATTACAAAAAAAAATTAATTAAAATACTCCCCCAAGCTTAAGGTCTTGCTTGTCCTCAAATAAAAGTTCCAAAGCAAGGCTCAAGAGAGTTCCATCATAGCCTTCATGTTATTAACTGACTAATTTTTTTCACACAGTTCTTCTGCACACCTACTATTTAGCGTCTTACCACTTTCCATGCACTTAGCTTCGTAGAGTTTCTGAATGCTATACATATTTAAACAATCTCAAATTTTCCCTTGTAAAAAAATAAACAGTCTATCAAATAATAACATTAATATTGAACACATAAGTAGTAATTGAGATTAGATTTTTTTTCACACTTTTATTTTCAATCGTTTTAAAAGTTCTAATCTTCAAACAGGATGACTCCCAAACCAGACCTCATTAGGGCAACTGTAACGCCCGGACTTCAAAATAAAAAAGAAAAGAAGATAAAAGGGGAGAAGATAAAACCGAGTAGGAGAAAGAAATAAAAAGGGGAAGATAAAATCAGACTTATTTGATTCTCCAACTACCACACGAATTTGTTTTTCTTTCCTATAAATATGATGCTAAGTCCACGAAATCAGCCCCTTTTCTCCCTACGAACCCGGTCCTAGTTTTCCTTATTTTTCGTGCGCCCTTCTCGTCTTATCTCACGTCGGAGGTGCTTCTACATGACAGGAGGGACACCGGAGGACTTGGACGCCAGCAGACATTGGCCTGAACCAAGAGGAGTGGGTAGAGTAAGAGGAGGAAGAGGAAGAAGAAGAACGAATTAGTTTCTTGGACAGAAACTTGAAGGTATGGAACTAGGATAGATTCGTGATAGAATTTTGATTTTAGACTTGAAGCATGCCCTATTTGGTTCATAGTTATTATACGATGTCACATAATGATGATTGGTTTCGTCCATCGCCGAAAAAGATGATCGGAACGTGAACTACACGTCTACATAGTTTCTGCGCAAGAAGAACCTGGCCCAAGTAGGTCCTTCGCCGGACTGAGTTCGTAGGAACTCGGCCCGAATCCGCCATTGTTGCGTTCTCTGAGCTCTGCAATCGGACGAACCCGGCTTGGGTTGAAGACGACCTGGACAGAATTTCACGCACGATGAACAGTCGAGCACGACAGTTGTCTCAATAAGAAGACGAACCGACCCGGCCCGGGTTTATCCTAATTTTTACGAGGACGATGACTGATGAACTCGGCCTGAGTTTTACCCTACTCTGCTCAGGTTCTGACTAGATTAGGCTTTACAATCTTTTAATCCATGTTTCATGTGATTAATCCTAATATAAGTACGACGATGATTATGTCAATTTTATCCCTGATTTACTCTTCATGATTTTATCTTGTGATCCTGATTTAAGTCCTTATGAAGGTTAATTTAAAAGCTGCAAGATAAAAGACAGAAATTGTTAAATCGCTGCTAGGTTAATTTATGATGAACTGATGACGACTAGGTTATGGGCTGACTACGGACAGTTATGAGCTGTCTCTACCAGTTTGATGATGATGATGATGGACGAGTTGAGGCAGGTCTCCCTGTGGGTTGAAATATACCCCAAATAAGTCAAAGATGTATAATAAGATGATGAAGATGATGAACACATATAAATAAAGAATCTTTCTTATGATGTCCGGCTTTTGCCATTTTTATGATGATTATTTATGATCTCTTATTCATATGTTCCTTTACATGCTTCTATTATCCTATTATGATCATGATTCACTTTTCTCTTATATGATGATGTTATCTTTATGATTTCTATCTAGTATGATGATATTTATCTTACTTCCATGCTGAGTTGTAAAACTCATGGGGAGGTTCTCCTTGCATGTTCTTAAATGCAGGACAAGGTCAGAATGATGAAGGTGGTCATGACAGATCGAGCTCGTAGGTGGCAGCACATGTGTGTTTTGAGTCCTTTAGATTATGAGATAGATTTTCCTTTTCCGCATATTAGTTGATGTATTAGTTTCCTTTGAACTCATATGAAGTCATTTATCAGTCTTCCGCATATTATGATGTTACTCACTTTTTATCATTATTTAATGATGATTAGACTTCCGCTTTATATGATGTGAGTTGAGCAGTCAAAGTCCTATTTTTGGTCAATATGATGTACACGTAAGGATGACCCATAGCGTCCTCGAAGCCTATTCTAACACGTGACGGGATGCGATTTGGGGTGTTACAGTTAGGTATCAGAGCTTAAAATAAGGACATTCTCATGTCCTAATGTATGATGTCATGGTCCATGTGCAAGTTTCATGAGCAGTCACCGCGCCACCTGAAGTCAAGAAAGTCTATTCTTATTTCATAGGAAGTATGATGTTTCTAAGTTTGATGATGTATGATGTTGTAGATGCCTCCACGCCACGCCATTGGTGGTCGAGGTTGGGATCAGAGATGACCCTAAGGTAGCGGCGGGACCGCTAGGTGTGTTCACCGGGTTCCGACGACCTAACCCGACCCAAACTCGGGTCGTGGTACGGGTTGAGATTTTCTAACCCGAATCGACCCAACCCGATGACCCGACCTTTTTATTATTTTCTTACTTTTTTTACTTAATTTTAGCTCTATACTTAATTTAAAATGAAAAAATATATCAAGTAAAACATTTTGATTATGAAAATAATTTTCGAATATTCAGAAAACATACTTTATATTTTATAATAGTTATTAACTAATTTTTTATATTAAAATAAATATAAAAAGTAAGACAAAAATTTTAAAAAAAATGAAAAAAAGGGTGGTCGGATGACCTGACCACCCGACCAGACCTAACCCGACCCGAACCGAGTCGGGTTGGGTCGAATTTTCTGCCCCAAGGGGCATTGACATGAGGTCAAATTTGTTCACGGGTCGGGTCCAACCCGACCCGTGAACACCCCTAGGGACCGCGAACCAGCAACAAGAGGAAACGGATCAGAATGAGGTCCAAATGAGTCAGGCTCGTGCTGTAGAGCTGACAATTCAGTCCCCACTGGTGTAGCCCCCACCATCACGAACACCTACAGTTCAGTCAATACCAGTGTTGATACCATCTGTACAGGTTGCACTAGCTATGACACTATCAGCTTAGCCTCCTTTTGTACCGCCTCCACTTGTACAACCCTTACCGATGCAGCCACCGCCTTTGCCTGTTCAGCCAGTACCTTCTAAAGACACTATTCAGTCATTGATGAAGTTGTGCCCTCCAGAGTATGATGGTTTGGACGAGTTTTGTATGGCTGAGAGATGGTCGCGAACCATTAAGGAAAAGCTACAACAAATGAACTTCGCTGAAGACAAGAAGATCCTATTCGCCACTAGCATTTTATCTGAGGATGCTTTAGACTGGTGGAGGACCGTAGTGGACACTCAGTATGAAGGTCAGAATGATGTTCATTGGGAATGTTTCTATGAAGCATTTGAGGCACACTATTTTTCGGCATACCAGCGTGCGCTGAAGCAGAGGGAATTCCTACAACTAAGCCAGGACCAGATGACAACGGCTTGGTACCATGTCAAATTCATTTGTCTGGAGAAGTACAACACTCTCAAAATGAGTGACAGATAAAAAGCAGATCATTTCTGTCAAGGCTTAAACCAGACCATCAAGATCAGCACCTTAGCAGACCAATGTGCAAATGTGAGTCTGGCAGTGGAGTTAGCAACAACGATGGAAAGAAACTATGCTAGAGAGCAGCAAGAGCTAAAAGATGTGAAAGGAAATGCTCCCATGCACCCTCTACGCAGAATCAATCTCGTTGGAATGACCATCGTCAGAATCGAGGAGGGCCCGACCATAGGAACCAATGTCGGGATCACAGAGCGAGGCCTTATGAACCTCGTGATGCTAACCCTCGGCAACAACCCCAACGTCAGGTAAAGATGATGAATATGAAGTTAAGAAGCATATGATGAAGTAAATTAAGACATGATCTTTTTCAGCCCCAATGGGCCCCAACAGCAGGCACAGGGTACTGGTGCCTGTCCCCACTACAGGAGGTTCTACATCGGTGAATGTAGGATGAAGGCTGGGGTATGCTTATACTATGGTCAGCAAAGACATTTCATACGTGACTGTCCTACCAAGAACAAGGATGATCCCGCCCCAGCTCCGCGTGACGCAAGAAGTGGAAACAACATGGTACGAGAAAGAGTCTTCCACCTAGAAGAAGACGTAGTGCCAGCTGACGCTGAGGTCATTACAGGTACATTATCCATACCCGGTCTCCCTACTACAGTTATATTTGATTCGGGTGCATTGCATTCCTTTATATTTAGAGAGCGTCGTTACCTTAAGCTTACCTCTACATGATATAAGTTACCCTATGGAGATTATCACTCCTATGGGAATGTTCCCCGCCACAAAGTACCTTCCCGAGGTACTAGTGGAGATACAAGGCAAGAATTTTTCTACAGATCTGATAATTACTCCGATGACGGATTACAATGTAATTATTGGTATGGATTGGCTATCCTACCATGATGTAGCCATTATATGTAAACAAAAGAAGGTAATAATTGGTACCCAAGGTGGACGCAAGGCTACGGTTAGAGGTACCACAAGCAAGGAAGGAAAGATTATCATATCTGCCATGAAAGCACAAAAGATGATACAAAAAGGATGTAGAGGTTTCCTAGCAAACGTGACGAAGACGGATAACTCATGGACCCAACTTCAACAACTGAATGTAGTTCACGAATTTCCAGATGTCTTTCCTGAGGACATCTCTGGATTGGTGCCACGACGAGAGATCGATTTTCCTCTCAGGCACTACCCCGATCTCGAAGGTCCCTTACAAGATGGCACTGGCCGAGATGCATGAACTGAAGAAGCAAATTCAGGAACTTTTAAACAAGGGGTTTATCAGGCCGAGTGTATCTCCTTGGGGTGCTCTAGTGATTTTTGTCAAGAAGAAGGATGACTCTCTAAGACTGTGTGTCGATTATTGGATGTTGAACAAGGCCACAGTCAATAACAAGTACCTTCTACCGCGAATTGACGACCTTTTCGATCAACTATCAAATGTCACGTTATTTTTCAAGATTGATTTACGAAGCAGGTACCACCAGCTTAAAGTTGCCAATGAAGATGTACAGAAGATGGCCTTCCGATCAAGGTACGGTCACTATGAATTTTTAGTGATGTCTTTTGGACTGACGAACGCCGCTACAATTTTCATGGATCTCATGAATCGAGTGTTCAGGCCGTACATGGATCAATTTGACATCGTCTTTATCGATGACATCCTGATTTATTCGGAAAATCCATAATAGCACAAGGAACATCTGAAGATTGTGTTGGAGAAGCTAAGACAACACAAGTTATATGACAAGCTATCGAAGTGCGAATTTTGGCTTGATCGGATTATGTTTCTTGGACACAATCTCGAAAAAGGGCATTTTTTAGAAGCGGTATCCCACTAGCCAAGGTCAAAGCATGCCATAGAAATCTGCAGCTTTCTCGGATTGGCAGGTTACTATCGCATGTTCATCAAGGACTTCTCAAAGATTGCATCTCCCTTGACGAACCTAACAAAGAAGGGTTTGAAGTACATATGGACACAGAAATGCGAAGACAGTTTTCAAGAACTGAAGGTCAGATTGACCATTGCATCTATACTCATCATTCCGAAAGGCACAGATGGACATATCCATACTCATCAACATGGAAAAGTGGTCGCATATGCATCTAGGCAGCTGAAGAAGCATGAGGTGAACTACCCAACTCACGATCTTGAATTGGCAACGATAGTCTTCGCCTTGAAAATTTGGCGACACTACCTTTATGGAGTACAGTTTGAGGTGTTCACCGATCATAAGAGCCTCAAGTACGTCTTCTCTCAACGAGACCTTAATATGTGACAACGAAGGTGGATGGAATTCTTGAAGGACTACGAGTTCTCCATTAATTACCACCCTGGTAAGGCGAACTCAATAGTAGATGCACTCAGTCGTAAGTGGGAAGGCTCACTAGCTCATATGATGATGGGTATGTATAAGATGATGAAGGAGCTAAGCATATGACCAAGGCCCGAAAGAAATGGAGCAGTATTGATGATGCATACAGCTGAATCTGGTGGATAGAATTATTAAGGCTCAGGCTATCCGATACAAAGATCGTCTGTGGGTCCAAGTGATGAAGCTCTTAAAAGAGAAGTGATGGATGAATGCCATAAGTTCAAATTTGTGATCCATCCGGGTAGCACTAAGATGTACAAAGATGTTCAAAGGACCTTCTGGTGGAATGATATGAAGCGGGAGATTGCCGAGTATGTCTCGAGGTGCCTGGTCTACCAACAGGTAAAAGTTGAACATCAGAAGCCGTATGGAAAGATCACTTCTTGCCATTCCGTAGTGGAAGTGGGAAGAATCTCCATGGACTTCATAACCTGCTTATCACGTACTCAGAAGGGGCATGATGCTATATGGGTAATAGTGATCGATTAACGAAGTCTGCACACTTCTTACCCATTAAATCCAAACAATTAGTGCAGAGCCTTATGGATCTATATGTACATGAAATAATCAGACTTCATGGGATCCCCACCTCCATTATATCATATAGGGATTCAAGATTTACAGCCAGATTCTGAAGGAGCCTACAAGACTCTTTTGGATCGATGTTGGATTATAGTATGACATTCCATTCACAAACGGATGGTCAGACTGAGAGGACCATCCAAATAGTTGAAGACATGTTAAGAGCTTGTGCCCTTAACTTACGAGGCAATTGGGATGATCACCTACCACTCATTGAGTTTTCTTATAATAATAATTATCATTCCAGCATTGTATAAGAGACCATGTCATTCACCTACATGTTGGAATGAGGTAGGTGAAAGGAAGATCTTGGATACTAAAGAGCTGAAACAAATAGAATAATATTCTGCAAGGCTAGAACTAATATAATAGAGGATGAAGGCAGCTCAAGCATGACAGAAGTTTTATGCTGATAAAGGACGACGTGAGCAAAATTTTCAGATAGGTGATCAAGTACTCTTGAAGGTCTCCCCAACCGAAGGAGTGATGAAGTTCAACAAAAGATGAAAATTTAGCCCAAGATACGTTGGTCCATTTGAGGTACTCGAGTTACTTGGAGAAGGCGCTTGAAAACTAGCATTACCTCCCTCATATGGGAAGTTCATAATGTATTTCACGTCTCGATGCTCTGAAAGTATAAATATGATGATGCAAATGTTATAAGGTATGAAGAACCAAACCCCAAAGATGACTTGACGTATGAGGAGCAACCCATCCAGATTCTAGAGATCAAGGTTCAACGTCACAACAACAAGGATGTACCATTGGTGAAGGTGGCTTGAAGTCATCACAAGGGTGACGAAACAACCTGGGAACTCGAGTCTGAGATGTGAAGGGAATTTCTAACACTATTTGGTAAGTCCTGACTTCTGACTGAATTCGAGGACGAATTTTATTTTAAGGGGTTTATGATGTAACGCCCGAACTTTAAAAAAAGAAAAGAAGATAAAAGGGGAGAAGATAAAACCGGGTAGGAGAAAGAAATAAAAAGGGGAAGATAAAATCAGACTTATTTGATTCTCCAACTACCACACGAATTCATTTTTCTTTCCTATAAATATGATGCCAAGTCCACGAAATCAGCCTCTTTTTCCCTGCAAAGTCGGCCCTAGTTTTCCTTGTTTTTCGTATGCCTTTCTCATCTTCTCTCATGTCGGAGGTGCTGCTACATGACGGAGGGACACCAAAGGACTTGGACGTCGGTTGACGTTCGCCTGAACCGAGAGGAGCGGGAAGAAGAAGAACAAATTAGTTTCTTGGATAGAAACTTGAAGGTATGGAACTAGGATAAATAGAATCTTGATTTTAGATATGAAGCATGCCCTATTTGTTTCATAGTTATTATATGATTGGTGCTAGTCATCGTCGGAGAAGATGATCGGAACGCGAACTGCGTGTCTGCACAGTTTCTGCTCAAGAAGAACCCGGCCCGGGTTCACTGAAATCCGGCCCGAGCAGGTCCTTCGTAGGAACTTAGCTCGGATCCGTCATTGTTGCGCTCTCTGAGCTCTGCAATTGGACGAACCCGCCCCAGGTTGAAGACGACCCGGACCGAGTTTCATGCACAACGAACAGTCGGGCGCGATGGTTGTCTCGACAAGAAGACGAACTGACCCGGCTCGGGTGTAATCTGAACCCAGCCCGAGTTTACCCTGATTTTCACGAGGGCAATGACTAATGAATTTGGCCCGAGTTTTGCCCTACTCGGCTCATGTTCTGACTAGATTAGGCTATGTTTACAATCTTTTGATCCCTATTTCATGTGATTAATCCTAATCTAAGTGCAACGATGATTATGTCAATTTTACCCCTTATTTACTCTCCATGATCTTATCTTGTGATCCTGATTTAAGTCTTTATAAAGGTTAATTTAAAAGTTGCAAAATAAAAGATGAAAATCGTTAAAAGGAAAGTTCTTTTATGATGAACTAGTGCGACCAGGTTATGAGCTGACTACGGTCAGTTATGGGCTGACTACGGTTAGTTGTGGGTTGACTTTGTCAATTATGATGATGATGATGGACGGGTTGAGGCAGCCCTCCCCCTGGGTTGAAATATACCCCAAATAAATCAAAGATGAATAATAAGATGATGAAGAAGATGAACACATATGAATAAAGAATCTTTCTTATGATGTCTAGCTTTTGCCATTTTTATGATGTTTATTTATGATCTCTTATTCATATGTTCCTTTACATGCATGCTTCTATTATCCTATTATGATCATGATTCACTTTCCTCTTATATGATGATGTTATCTTTACGATTCTTGTCTAGTATCATGATCTTATGACGATATTTATCTTACTTTCATATTGAGTTGTAAAACACATAGGGAGGTTCTCCCCTGCATGTTTTTAAATGCAGGTCAAGGTCAGAATGATGAAGATGGTCAACGGTGACAGATCGAGCTTGTAGGTGACTGCACTTGGGTATTTTGAGTCCTTTAGATTATGAGATAGATTTTTCTTTTCTGCATATTAGTTGATGTATTAGTTTTCTTTGGACTCATATGAAGTCATTTATCAGTCTTCTGCATATTATGATGCTACTCCCTTTTCATCATTATTTAATGATGATTAGACTTCCGCTTTATATGATGTGAGTTGAGCAGTCAAAGTCCTACTTTTGGTCAATATAATGCACACGTAAGGATGACATGTAGCGTCCTCGAAGCATATTCTGCCACGTGGTGGGATGCGATTTGGGGGCGTTACAACAATAGGTGTTAAGGCATCCCATGAGTTTATTTGCCCGAACAACCAAAGTTTTGCATTAAGGGTTCAAACTTATCCATGATTTAGTACTTTCATGCTTCTCCGTATTCCACAAGATGGTCCTTGTAGCAGGTTTTCGATCGACGAATCCTAGAGTCACCCTTAGGTTGCCAAGCATGAACCTCTATGGATCTATTTACACGAACACACCTTGGTTCCGAATAACATTTTGTACCTACACATAACTTAATTTAAACATTTTTTTGGTTTAACTAACCTTTTTTTATTTTTATAAGTTAATATGGTGAATAAAAATGCTACTACTATCAAGACTAAGACATAAGGCATTCATAATTCTACTTAGCACAGATACATAAGTTCAATACTAAAATAGCAAGTGATAAGAAAGAAAAACATTCAAATTTCATCAGTTAATAACATGTCTTTGAATTTTACATGGTAGCAAAATAAATGCATGCAATGGTATTTTTGGGAATGTTTTCAAATTTTCAATTGTTTTTAGATTTTTTTGGATATAAATGCATACACAAAAAATAAAAAAGAAAACATAAATTAAAATGCAATGCATGAAATGTAAACTCCGCCAAACTAGAACCAAACATTGTCCTCAGTGTTAGGCCAACAAGAAAAAGGGATATAGACTCAATAAAAAAGAGAAATAAAGAAATGAAAAATAAAGAAAAGAGAAATGACAAATCAGATTTACTGTCTGCGTGACAGCATAGGTGGGTGGTAGCCGAAATGTTCCTGGCACATACGACAGTCATGCACACGCCGCATCATGCGGACCTCCTGATCCTAGCGGGACTCAAAGCAGCCCTGGCGCTCCTGCATATCCTTAAAGTCTGCTCGAATGGTGGTCAACTCCTCGGCCTGTCGGTATTGCTCTGCTGTCTGCCTATTTTGCTCATCTCGAATAGCGTGCAATTCCCCTGCCTGGCGAAGCTGCTCATCGTACATGTCTTCGATTATTTGTTTCCAAAAATCTTCAGTATCAAAGTCAGTAGGTATAGAACGAGCCCAATAGTTGGGAAATCCATAAATATTGTTAAAATCTTCTAAAGTCAGTGTGAAGGGTCGCCCATATAGCTGAAAAGAAATATGAGGCTGATCATATTGTCTGCCATCTAAATTGAAGGTCTCGAGAGATGACAAAAATTTATTTCCATAGTGAGGACTTCATAAGTTGGCCACCATTGTTGAACAAAATTAGAAAGACCGATTTGGAAAATAATAAATGAATATCAACAAATAAATTATACTCCCTGAGTAATTCAGTGTTTGGAAATCTAGTGGCGTGGACATGTGTAGCAAACATTCTTTCAAAATGATCATGATAACTAGTAATAATACCCCAAGTATGAAATTAATCGTGAAGATTGTGGCGCGGGCTGAGCGTTCGGATGTCGTCGCTTATGACATTGCCTCCAAATATTAGCAAATTGCCTCATCTGAATCTAAAAATAAAATCATCACTGTGTAGAGATAGGAAGAAATGTGGCAGCTCGAGGTGGTGAAGCGCACGACTGTAAGTCGATGAAGATTGCCAAATGTCGATGACAAAAGCAACCGGTGATAAAAAGAAGTTGATGAAGAACTTGGATGGTGGCACTTTAAAGATGGCATCTCGATCGCAACATTTGGCCGTAATATTATGTCAATGAGGAGTCTCGGCTGTGATAATGTGTCGGTGGAGTCTCGGCCGTGATTCAATGATGAAAAGCTCGAAGTGTTAGGTGGCTTTCGACTTTGAGATCGACAGTGGCGCATGGGAGAAGGAGATTGACGCTTCTACCTCAACATGTTGGTGGAGTCTCGACCGCAAGAGGTTGGTGGAGTCTCTGCCATGAGTTGATGACGGGTGATAGTGATACGTGATGCAGTGGAGATGTCAAACGGAGAGGAGCACAAAGAGAAGTTGAAGATCATCTTCATGTTCATCCAACAAGGTAAATGATAAGGCTAGTATTTATATAACACAATCGGGTGTGAACTTACCTGTACAGGCGTGATGACAGGTCAAGTCAATTTGAATATGGGCGCCAAGCATGCATTGCGCCTGCTGAAGTGTCAAGTCATTTGACTATTGGGCGCCAACTTCATTGGTTCGTGCATGCAGGTGTCAGTGGCTCGAGTTGTTCAATCGCAGCTTTTGCGCTTGTAAGATCATTTGGGTGTCAGAGATCAGAGATTCTCTGGCTCCACGAAATCAGCTTGATGATTGTCAAATTTTTGGCTCCCGTGAAATGTCAATTATGCCACGTTATCCTATCTCGATGTCACGGGATGCATGTCGGCACACACATCCAAGTAAGATGTCCTTCATGTGTCGGATTATGATGTGGACAGATCAGCCTATGCGCCCGGAGTTGTTTCATCAGCCCTGAGTCTCAGAATTGGCGCCTGAGAGATGTTCAATGGTTTGCACGTGAGTCAGCACGTGGGATTCTATCAGTGTCAGGTGATTTCGCGTCACATGTGTGAATTTCTCCCCTTATACAAAATGGACATTAATTGGATTACTCCATTAAATAAAAATAACTAAATAAAAAGCCTTTTTTTCAAATCACCAAACTAATTCTAAATTATCTAATCATTAAATAATTGAAATAGTTTTGATTTATAGTCTTTAGTTTAACATAGTCCTGATGATGATTAAGGCCTAATTTGCTCTTCTCCCCTTGGATTTTTTCTGTGTTGCTTGGAAGAGCCGGTGTACGTTAAGTCATTAGTGTCGCCATATGGCCAAATTTCATTTCTACATTTTGAATTGATGTGTCCTGACTAGTAGCTCTAGATTTCATATTCTTTTGCATTGATTGCATGATGTCTATGATTTGTGCCATCATCTCCTGCATTGATTTGATGATTGATATTGGAGAGTTTCAGGTTGCATTTTTGTTATATTATTTTTATGGACCAAAAGGTTGGCCTTGATTCTGATTGTAGGTAAAATTTGGATTGTTTCTTCAACCATAGTCGTTGCTCCTGAAAAATGGGTTGAAAATAAAGTTAGCATTTTCAATTTGATTTGAAACAAAAGTGTTACCTGTAGGGCTAAAATTGCTTGAATTTCACATTAGTGACATCTTCTGCTCGAATTTTTTTATTGAGTGACTCCAGTTGAGTCACTACTTTAGAAGATTTTATACTTTCAACAGTGTGAACACCATGAGTTCGATGAGGTGGTCTCTGATGCGTAAAATTTGTAACAAATAAATTTGCTACCAAGTGCACTAGTCGTATCAAGTAGTAATGCCCAAAATTGTATCTACTTCATTTAAATCTTTCATTTAAAATTTTAAAGATAGATACTTCTTGATTTCACGAACACTATCTAAGTTCGTACCAAATATTAATAAGTGATCCACATACAAATAGATAATCACTCCATAATTTTTAGTAAATTTGGAGTAAATACACTTATCTGCATCATTATGGCTAAAGCCATCCGATAATATTATCGAATCAAATTTTTCATGCCACTGTTTAGGCGCTTGCTTTAATGTATGACTAAATCAATTTACAAACTTTCTTTTCATTTCCAGAAAGCACATAGCCCTATGGTTGTTCCGTATAAACTTTTTCATTAAGTTCACCATTTAAAAATGCAATTTTAACATCCATCTGATGTACATGCAACTTATAGATGGATGCTAACGCTAAAAGAATTCGAATAGAAGTCATCCTAGCAACTGGTGCATAGGTATCAAAATAATCTAAGCCTTCTCGTTGTTTATATCCTTTAGCAACTAGTTTGGCTTTAAAAGTTTGTATGGTGCAATTAGTATTAAACTTTCTTTTAAATACCCACTTGCACCCAATTGGTTTTGAACCTGGTGATAAATCTACGAGTACCCATGTATTGTTTGATAATATTGAATGCATTTCATCATCAATAGCTTCTTTCCAAAATGTTGAATCCCTTAAAGCCGTTGCTTCTTTATAGGTGTGTGGATCTTCTTCCACATTTAACATTATAGGAATTTTATTTGTCACACTACTTCTATTTCCTTTGACAAGAAATACTATTGATTGTGATGAAATAATATCAGGACCTAAATCATTTTCTTTCCTTATACGTTGACTTTTCCTTAGTTCTATAGAGTCATTGTCATTAAGACGCTTATGACTCTTATCATCAAAGATTAGTGGATCTATTTGTGAGTTCTCAAAACTAAAATTTGAATCATTATAGAATTTATTTTCAATGAATTCTACATCTCTAGTTTCAACTATTGTATTAGATATCAAATCCAATATTCTATATGCTTTTGAATTTTGACCATATCCCACAAAAGTTCCTTTCAAAGCTCTTGGTCCTAGCTTAGTTATTTTATGATCATAGACTCTATAAAATGCTAAAACCCCCACACTTTGAAATAACCTATATTTGGTTTTCTTCCTTTCCATACTTCATATGGGGATATATTTATTTTTCTGAAAGGAATCATATTATGAATATGACATACAGTCAATAATACTTCACCCCATAAATTATAAGGTGATTTTGCATTTAAAATCATGGAGTTGATCATATCTACTAAAGTACGAATTTTTTCTTTCGACTAATTCATTTTGTTGTGGAGAATAAGGTGTTGTACATTGATGTACAATACCATTGTTTTCACAAAACATATCAAATTCAATAGAAAAATATTCTCCACCTCTATCACTGCGAAAAAATTTAATTTTCTTTTCATGCAGATTCTCAACTTCATATTTATAACGTTTAAACATTTCAAATGTTTCGCATTTGTTTCTTAACAAATATACATAAGTACATCTAAAATAATCATCAATAAATGTTATAAAATATTTTTCCCTCTTCTAGTAAGATGTCATTTAATTCACAAATATCAGAATGTATTAACTCTAACACGTGTTTTTCTTTTAGTTGCATGAAAAGGTTTTTTTGTAGTCTTTGATTGCATACAAATTTCACATTTATTCTTAAAATACTTATCACTAAGAGATATGTAATTATTTGCATGCATATTTCGAAAAGATTGATAATTTAAATGTGCTGACCTAGCATGCCACAATGAACAAGAATCAACAATATAAACAGAGGAATCACTCATATTATTAATACTAAGTTTGAACATACCCTCATTACAATATCCTTTTCCCACAAATACATCATTCTTAAGTAAGATAAATTTATTAGATTCAAGAATAATTTTGAATCCTTTCTTACAAAGTAAACTAGCAGACACCAAACTTTTCCTCAACTCTGGAACATAAAGAACATTCACTAATGTCAATTTCTTTCCAAAAGTGAAATTAAGTTCCACCGTTCCTTGCCCAAGCACTTTAGTCGAATTGTTATTTCCCATAAGAACTTCTTTATTGGCAACATCTTCATAACTTTTGAACTGCTTTCTATTGTTACAAACATGTACGATAACACCTGAATCAAGCCTCCAATCACAATGTTTGACAGATGATGCCATATTTACTTCACTGATCACACCAATTTGAATTTCTTCAATTCTTGGATGATCATTGTAACTAAATCCTTTCCTTCAATAACATTGGCATTGGAAGTAGAAACCTCTTTAGAATAATTGCCCTTCTTTGGTATTGGTTGGCATAAGGTTCATTTTTGTTGCAGTTGTAATAAATTCACTTTTTCTTCAAATCTTGCTTGTCACAGTATTCGAAGAAAAATTTCTCTTGCCTTTCTGAGCATTATTCTTCTCAACTTCACCAACATAATTCATTTTACAATTATGTAGAAGATACACTACATCACACTTTCTATTTTCTTCCTCGATGCGCAAATGCCTTAGTATCTTTTTTATTATGAAGTAATATGCCATATGCAAGAGTTTCTTCTTATAATCATTCCAAGTTGTGGACAATTTTAAAATTATTGCTCCAACTTGTAATGACTCGGGAATCATAATTTTCAGGTCACGAAGCTTGTTTACTAGGACTTGTAATTCATGGACTTTATCCAAGATGGGAATGTTATCGGACATTTTGAATTTGAAATACTTCATCATAAGAAATTTATCAGTACCTTGTCGCTCGGTGTTGTACTTGTCCTCCAATGCTTTCCATATTTCAATGGGAGACTTGATTGTCATGTAAAGATCGTAGAGGTGATCGGACAAGGTGTTTAGGATGTGTCCTCTGCACGCGAACTCATCATCTTCTCTTTTCTTCTTTTGCTCCTTAACTTTTGCTCGTTGTTATTCGCTTGCATCATCAGTCGGTTCTTTTATTGGCTTCAATTTTGGATCCAAGATGTATGCGACATTGAGCACCGTAAATAGGGATATCATTTTATCCTTCCAACGGTTGAAATTTGTGTTGTTGAAATGATCCAATTTCATGAAATCTTGATTCATCACTTTGAACGCAGCATTGGCCTCTGTTGCCATCTTCATAATAACTCTCTAAAATTGTTGGAAACAAGTGAAAAAGATGAAACAAAATCAGTCTTCGAGGCACGACGTATCGCGATCTTTAGAGAGTCATTTTCTCCCACAAAAAGTTTGCTATCTGGTTACGATAATAACACTCACAAGATACAACAAAGCCTTAGAGCCCGTCGGCTAGCAATATCGAAGAACTCACAATCTCTTACTGAATGTGCAAAGTAAGGGAAGAAGTGAATCATCTCAACTCAAGAAGGGACTAATATTTATAGGTGATGGAAAGACACAACTCTTCATATAAGAACACAACTTTTTATGTGTGAATATGTCCCTTGCTATAAGTTGCAATCTTTCATTCAAAATTGCACCTTTACAAGCTTAAGTCTTTTCACTCAAATGTGTATTGTTTCATTCAAACAATACACTCTTTCATTAAGCATCTCTTTAAGTAGTTCATTTGAAATTTAAAATCTACAAATTTTATCACCCTCTTCACTTATCAAGTTGTGTTTTAAATTAGTGCGGGTCATAGCCTGAACAATATCTTATTGAGGGTGTTACATGAATTGAGTGACAAAGAAGAAAAAATGGGTATGAAAAAAAATCTCTTGCTGAAGGTGAAATAAAATATTAATCTTTATTTTCACCATAAATAATAAATATACGTTTTGATTATTTTGGAGCGTCAAAGCTCTTGTGGTGTGCATGTGCATGTCCCCACACACGATAACAAAAGAAAAAGGCAGCCATATCCTAAAAGGTTACGAGGGCCTGTTGGCGTATGGGTTTTAAGTTAAAAGTGTTCCCTCTTTGCAGTTTTGCTGATTTAGTGGTATATAAGGTACTTTTATTGTTAAACTTGCATTTAGCATATAATCTTCTGATCAGCTACATGGTTTCCACACAATATTATGTAGTCAAGAGAGATTGACTGTTCTCCTTTTGTGTTGGATTTTAAACTACTCTTTCTTTCTTTTTCTTTTTTTTTTTTTTTGTATAGGCTCTTTACTATTCAAGATTATTAATATCTGCCTAAGTTGATGCCAAAACACGAGTAAAAAGATAAAATCTGAACACTGACGATTGCAAAGTTCAAATTTAGAATCATTACATTCATTACGTTTAGGATACAAATAAGTTGATCAACTATGCCAACGACGGACCAGACTATGACCTTGTTTTCTTTGATCAAAAGTTTCTGGTCATGTATTAGACCAATGACGCCTCTAAATTTTAATGGCCACTTTGAAGCTCCACATAGTTGTCTTTTATTAAGTTGAATTTTCATAAAATTTTTTAAGAAAACATTAATTAGGTCCGCCGACAAATTTTTTTTTTTCACTCCTAAATTTCTGACTGAACCTTTTTTTAAAAAAATATATATGTATAAATAAAATATAATATTACACAGAAGGATAAAGAAAAAATAATGAGTACGTAATATGTTGCATGTAGTCGGGACTGCATTATGACTATTTTTTACTATGAGAGATGTGATGACACTTACGGCATGCTGCGGCTTAATTAGGAGAGAGAGTGATTCCCAATAATAATCGAAGAAATTTCGGGGTCCAATATGTCTAGCTGGTTTTCAACGGTCTGATGATTGCGGGGGTGAGTTGATTAGATTCTCTCCATTGGGAAGAAAAAGTCGCAGGGAAAGAAGAGAAAGAAAAGTAGTATTAGCTGCAAGTTTCAAAACAAAGCCAAGGGGTGGGAAGTTGGGAACACTCGACATAAATGGCGGATGGGCGGCCAAAAGAGCAGCACGAAGGCATGCAGTCACAAATGTATCACACGAAGAGACCGCTCCTCCGTCGTCTCCGGTTAGTAGTTACATGAAATTAACATAAGCAAACTCGATCAAGAAGAGAAGCAGCGCCGTTCGTCCACCATTAGGGCATACAATGAGGCCATCGCCAGTAGCACCACCAGCAGCGTCTGAACCGGACAGCACGAGCCCTGCCCTGTCACCTGCGCACCAAAGCGGCAACCAAAAAAAAAGGAGACAGAGAAGTGGACCTCTCATTAGTTTACAGTTTACACCTTCCAGGCAGGCACGTAAAGCAAAGAGAGAGAGAGGAAAAGAAAAGGTGGCGCAGGGAAAAAGCAACAAGTGTGCTGTGTGTGTGCGCGCGCGCTCACCTGCTTTTCAGAACCGGGGGCGAGCAAGGGATGAAATGTGGCCGTGTCGGTCTCCCCCATCGGGATCGGAACTGCGGGATTGCTGCTGATGAAGGGAACAGTGCCGTCGGATTCTTCCGCCGACGTCGGGGCAGTGGCCGGAGCCTGCCGGCTTTCCCTCGGCTCCAGGGGCCCGAAGTCCTCGTCAGGCGCTGGGGCGCCGGGGCTGGCGCTCGGAGACCTGAGCATCCATGCGCTCGAGGGCGTGGAGAAGGAGTCACTGCCGGAAGTTGGGGCCGGAGTGGGCAGTGATGGGTAGTCAGGAGAGGGGTCCGGGGTGATCACCCTCACCTGTACGTTCATAGAGTTCACCTCGCATCCCGCTCCCGACCCTTCTGCTCTACTGGAGAAATAGTAATAACCGGGATTCGATGGCTGCCACTGCCATTTCAGGGGAATCGACGGAGATCGATGAATTCTACAGCCGCATTTGCATAGGAGAGCTCGATAGGATCGATCTTAGGAGAGGAGACGCACGTACCTTGAAGAGAGTGGAGGTGCCTTGGTGGACGACCGTGGCTTGATCGAACATGCAGCGCTGGAAGGCCCTTCTGTTGTGGAAGAGGTAGAGGCTCTGTGGACGCCTGTGCGAGAACACTGGAGACGAAAGAACATGCAGCTCAGAAGAGAATAAGTCGACAAAAAAATAAGTACAGAACAGAACAAATAACTCACCGATGGATTCTCCGACGTGAAGGGTAGTGGATTCCCATGTAGTGAGGCTGCTGTTCAAGGTTGAGGAGGTTACTGCCCTCGACTCACAATACTCAAAGAAGACGAGAAGGAGAAGAACAAGGCTCGGAACGTAGGCCGTGACTATTCGCATTCTTCTTTATGTATCATGAAATGATGTAGAAACAAGTGCGTTTGAAACCCTTTCTTGTTGATTGGGATAGATATATCCTGTGTCTCAGGGTCCATTCGTCTCGAGAGCTATGCCATATAGCGGGGGGCAGGAAAATAGGTCAGAGAGAGAGAGAGAGAGAGAGAGAGAGAGAGAGAGAGAGAGAGAGAGAGAGAGAGAGAGAGAGAGAGAGAGAGAGAGAGAACTGCGATGAAAGAATAATGACAAAAGTGAATGGCTTTTTAGCGAGTATGATGCGGTGATAATAGGATGATGATTACTTTAATCAAACTAGTTACGTTTTCATTTACAAACTCGAGATGGTGGTGCTTGATTAAGCCGAGAGAAGATGCGAAAAACTACACAAAGCGAGGGGAAACGGGGACATCGTACAGCGAGGCGTGAATAGGTGTTTTGTTTGCATGCCGCTGGAACTTGGTCCATGAATTCTATTTGGGCATCGCTTTCCAGGATGTGTCTCGACGAAATCGAGATCCCTTTTACTTAAAACAAATTTATGTATCATCCACCAATTAAGGCCAACCACGGACGGTCAGCCCCTCAATGGCGATCCGGTCAGCGAGCAATTTAAAATGTCTGCAAACTTGCAACATAAAGTCTTAATCATTCCTGATTTGAATTCAATAATAAAGCAACGAGATACATATCTATCTATCTATCTATCTGGATGCATTCCAAGCAATTGGTTGGGTCATATTGCGCCACGCGAGACAAGCAATCATTTGTTTATTGCAATTGGAAGTGAGATATAAACTTACGGGCAAACTAGACCGAAAAGAGAGAAATAACCCTATCAAATTTTTTTTCGATGCCTGGCTATGCAGAGAGAAATAACCTTGTCACATTTTACCTTGCATAGTTTTTAAATAATATTAATCTATGACCACGTTTACGTTTAACAGTAAAATTATTACTCTCTCTCTCTCTCCCCCTCCCTCCCCCCACCCCCACCCACCCACCCACCCACCCACACACACACCCTCCCTCCCTCCCTCCCTCCCTCCCTCACACACACACAACACACACCACACACACAACACAACACACACACTCACACACACACGGAAAACAGCGCGCACACACACAACACACACTCACACACACACGGAAAACAGCGCGCACACACACAACACACACAACACACACACTCACACACACACGGAAAACAGCGCGCACACACACACTCACTCACCAAGGAAAACAGAAAGCTCAACGGGTACACCACAAACACAAAGTCACGTTGTAAGTACTAAATAGCGCGCGCGCGCGCACGCACACACACCAAGGAAAACAGAAAGCTCAACGGGTACACCACAAACACAAAGTCACGTTGTAAGTACTAAATAGCCCATTCACCACAGAAACTGTAATATATTACAAAAGCTTAAAAAAAATAAGAATATACAAAAGCATCAGTGCTGGGTTCTAAAGAAAAGATGCCATCTCTAAATACAGTCGGGTAACACTATTCTCCGAACGTTTTTTATGGATTTACAACAGAAAGCTCAACGGGTACACCACAAACACAAAGTCACGTTGTAAATACTAAATAGCCCATTCACCACAGAAACTGTAATATTATACAAAAGCTTAAAAAAAATAAGAATATACAAAAGCATCAGTGCTGGGTTCTAAAGAAAAGATGCCATCTCTAAATACAGTCGGGTAACACTATTCTCCGAACGTTTTTTATGGATTTACTCTACTGCCCTTCTAGTGGGATAAGACTACGTTGTACTCTACTGCCTTCCTATTACTGGTATACATAATATTTACAAGTTAGATATTAGCACTAGAACATCAAGAAGACAATAGATTTCTTCCTTGGTGAGGAACGGGCAACTCCATGGCGCCACATCCTTCTCACGTCTTCTTATGCGCCGAAGGGGAAAAAAAAGAAGAAAAACAAAACGGAAATCAATAATAAGCACAGGGGGCGGGCAACTGTCTGATTCGGTCACGAGCTCAGCACCACTCTTACCACAGCATGGATTTTGTTCTTTTGAGGACACGTGGCGGCTTCTTCTTCTCGGTAACTGGAATCAAGTTCTCCAAAAGCTGCAAGATTATGCTTAGTCACAGTCCAAAATTGAAGTCGCAAATAAACAAGAACTAAATGCTTATAGAATATGTTCATATGCAAACGATCACGTGCAAAGTTCGCAAACGAACAAAAGCATGATTCTACTAGCCGGGAAAAGAGAAGAAAAGACATGATTCCGCAGTAATACCAAGAGATAACAGACACAAATCTCAGATTCTTCATAGAGTAATAAAAATAATACTAGATGTGCATATAGCGATAGCTGAAAAAATAACTGAAAGCTCATGCATTTAAAACCAAAAGAGAGAACGGTGAGAATAGGATGATGACAATATTGATTCAAACAGGGCAATACACAAAATTGTATAACAAAGACGTCTCATAACTCTGAACACTCAAACACTAAATGTCATAAAAATGCAGTCTGCAAATATGGGTACTTGAGATATGGATTACTTTTACTTGCATATGTTATGTTCTTCTTGAGACACTACTACAAAATCGATTATTCAAGGTCCAACCATGAACGAGAGTTCAATGGCATTGCAGCCTGCAATATCACCCGCAACCATTTACCTGTTGCTGACATTAACCTCCATATAGAACTGTAATGTTAAAGGAATCACCCACAATTCTTTTCAAGTACTAACGGGTGATCTGCCTCCGATGACTGCGAATATCATTTATGAATTATAGCATGAAGCAATATCACTTATAGTCTTAGTGCATAATAACTAGCGCAAGAATGCTAAGGGCGAAGGGTTCACATCCCCTTACAGAGGACAAGTTTTTGACGACAAAAGAAAGTATTAAGAATCCCTGGGAACTATAAGGACCATAAACATAATAACTTGTGACCTAATAGGAGTGAGCATGGAAGATGCCTTTCCTCACACGACCTACTCCCATGGATTAAGAGCAGATTCCAACCAACTAGACACGAACCTCCTACGAAGGGAAATAGCTTTATTTGACAATACCAAAAATAGAAATAATGAGATGATATAGAACCTGTGTCAGAATCTTCATCAGCATGTACAAATTGATGGCCTCAAGAACAGGATTAGTGCAAATTGTTAGAAGAAAGCATAATGCAAGGAACCTTGTCCCTTGTAGGGCTTATGAATTGAATGTCTAAAAAAGAACTTGCTAATTCCAGATACCACAACTCCATTGCCAATGAAATAAGACACCGATTCTGGTGTGCAAATGACGACAAGCTAGAAAAAGCATTTCTATATGAACCCATGATAACTTGAGCAGTGCATGAATCTGATAATTAATCATCATGCCAAGGAGAAGATAAACCAAACTGTGAAAAGACTAACTTCGCCAAACATTAACTTTGCAAGAATATTCTACTTGCTATGAGAGCTATCTGACAACTCTAGATAGGCAAGGGTTGAACCATTTGCCCCACTCCATCAAATCCCAAATCAAAAGGATTTCATTGACGTATAGATAGACATACTACATTGCCAAGTAAGACATTCCTATCAATTAAAATAACTACTATAACCTTAATCTGTTTAGTTATTTGGGCCAAGTTCGGTTCCACTTCGGTCAGATTTAATGGCAAAAGACATTCATAATCCGAGTGCAGTCATATCCAAAGATTAAAAAATCATACATAGGCTTCCTGACTACATGGCTGAATTATGAGACCCAAGTATCAATAAATTGCATTTAACATTCCGGAAATACTTTCTTAATAATCAACGTTCTTTTTCAAACATATGTAGGAACAGGTATATTCCTTTCATATCATAGAGTATTAAAGTATGCCAGGGATATGCCATAATTCAGAGCATTCCATTGCGTTCATTTGAAATTTGAGAACAATTATATGGGTGCATAATAACAAGCCGAAGAATGAAACTAGCTTCAACAAAAAAAACTAAGTAAAGACGCAGGACGTGGCAATCCTACAAACATAGAAACCTTAAACAATATATGTGCCAGAAAGAAGAATGTGAAAATATATGAATTTGATTATCTTACAAGAAAAAAATAGCCTAGTAAAAAACTAAAATAACCAACAAGAATTTCATAAAGTACTATCTGATTTGACTTATCAAATGGACCGAAATGAAAGATGTCAAACTCTTTTACGGACTTTAACCAATAACCCTTATTTGAACGGCACTTTAACTGAACCATAACCGATACCAAGTTGTACTTGGTGAAAATAAAAAAAATGAAAAAACTCGAAGAAAATATCTTACAAGTTAGATCTTGATCCTAATATGATCTTAGTCAATTTCAAATTTGTGTTCGGTATCATAGACCCTGGGTAAAAACGTAAGATCATATGTTCTTGACAACCTTGGCAATGATCACACTAAGCCTCAGCATAATATCACATCTCTGTTTTACCAGGACGCAGAACCCTTTGTCCTTGGAAACATGGAAAGTCAATAATATCCTTGAACAAGTTATTCAAATTAGAGAATTTATATAAACACATTGCACGCTCATTATGCTTGAAATGTAACCTCATAGGGTTTATGTAAAAGATCCTTTAAATCATAGTTATTTACTATCAAATTATTTTGGCATTTCTCCACAACGTCATAAACAACAGTATCAACAACATGACATTATGAATCTTTGAATGGTAACTCAAAAAGGAGATTTACGGTATGGTAGATAGACAGTGATGGTGAGAGATTGAGAAAGACATTAACAAGAAGATTTACCTCTCATGATTCCTCACTATCTACATTGTAAAAGAAAGCATGCTTTGGAACTGAATAGGAAATATGACACACTGAGAAAGAGGAGATATCGACTAAGAGAGACCGATGGTCATTAGTGTTCCATTGCATTGTTGCAAGTGTGAAAAAACAAGATATATTGACAACTACAAGAAAGAAACCATTTGTGACCAAATGCATCCTTGTTAGAGATAGGCCAAGAAAAAGGGTTCATTGTGACCAAATGTGGATTGGATGATTAACACGTGGTTAATCATCCTCTTTCTTTTCTCAAAAAAAAAAAGGAAGGATCATTGGCTATGCTTTCCATTTTTTTGAAATAATAGGGTAAAAATCAAAGCTACATTTTAAAAACAAACTCCACTTTCGTACAAACAAGTCCATTGAGTCTACTTATTACAATCTTATGCTGAGTCAACTCATTTTGCAGTTGTAAATTGAGAGTTTAACAACTTTGTCCTTGAAAGATGTTTTTAAAAGGTTGGTTTGTCCTTCAAAGATGCCCGAATAAAGGAGGAGGGTTGTGTTAGGCCCCGACAGCCAACGTAAAATCCTGTCGAATCTCATGAACATGAATCAACGAGAGCGGAATGGCGTCGTATGATCCATGTAGCCGACCCCACCTAGTGGGATAAGGCTTTGTTGTTGTTGTTGGTTTGTCCTTCAAAGAGACAAATTTTAGCAATATATCGATATTAGGTAGTAAGCACAATAAGATCTGAAATAAGAAGTCGAAACAAATTGTATGCCTGCATAGTCATGAAATTCTTCCTCTCCAATTGTTGGTATAGGTGAAACAAGGACCTCTCAAATTTTATCTTGATATTTCATACAATGAAGATTGAGCTCTTGAGAAAAGCAACTCATGGCCTATATAAATCTTTGATGATTTCACATGAAAAAAGATCTGTCAAAGGAAACTAGATAAATTCTCAATTTCTATGGAATAACAGAGGGACATATTGTGGTGGCAGCTCAAACAGGCAACAAGCCAACAACATAACTTTGTGCAGTCAGATCACTCTAGAGAATCAATATAGTCGGGGAACAGATATTTAACACTACCTGTCGAAGCCTCATTTTGTGTTGCTCCTCCTGCAATCCGAGCAAACCAGTTAACTCTTGAAATAAAAACATATTTCAGTAGCTTCAGTTGACATCGTCTAAATACAGTAGTCGCAAAAGAAAATACCCACTATTATCCTGTATGATCCTTGTTACCAACCCTTGAATCCGAAGATCCAAATACTAATTCTTTGACTAGTTGGAACAAACTTTGTTAGACATGCTAGTGAGCCCTTCAGATTTATCTAGAATTGTTTATCACGTCAATCTTGTCCATCCCAACCCTTGAAACCTCATACTAAATCATCAAGTGTTACACATATTAGTGCGGCCAAAATGAGAACGAAAGCAAGTACCTGTTCTCGTATAAGCACAGCATTTTCTTCCTCTAACTTCGCCACTAGAGTTTCGAGCTCCACAGTGTATGCCTGGCCAGAAACACGAAAGAACTAAGAACAAACAACACCGCCAATCTACAATGAACACGTATTACTTCGCATCAAGCCGGACAAAACCTGCTTCCTCTCCCTTGACCTAGCGGCCGATTCCCTATTCTTGATCATCCTCTTTTGTTTTTGCATGGCAGCTCGATCCGTCAAGTCCATCAGCGGCCTCTTCCTGCCCCTCGCAACACTCCTCCCGCCCCCATCCATCGCATCTCCAAAATCTATAGCCGGAAAATCGCCCTGCTGAACAAACTCACCACCTACCGCCGGATCCCTAGAGAATCCGGCCGCTGGCGGAACCCTAACGTCCTCCGCCCTCACCGCCCCCGCCTTCTCCAAGAAGTCCTCCAGCGTCATCATCTCCTGTTGATCGCTTCCCTCCTTGCACCCGGATCCCTCCCCGTCACCTCCTCCCCCGGCCGAGATCTCCTTCCAGACCTCCTCCACCGTCTTGGCGCCCAAGCTCTTCAGCAGCGAGAAGCTCTCATCCTTCGCCAACGGCTGCGGCACCGAATCGCCTCCAGCGGACTCCGATGCCTCGCCTCCGGGGAATCCGTCAGCCGCCTGCTGTGGAGTGGGGATGTCGTCCCCGTAGATGGAGGACAGGAGGTCGTCCATGCTCTTGGAGCTGATGAGGGGCTTGGCGGGGTCGCCAGAAGCAGAAGGGTCGCGCTGGTGATCGGCGAGCGTCATCGAGTACATAGACGACAGCTGGCGAGCACCGAGATCGGAATTCGCCGCCGACGAGGTCGACAGCATCACCCTAGACGACGCCATCGAAGCGGTTCCAGCAGCTTCTCGAGTCGTCCGTTCCTTTCTGTTGCTCTGTGGAATGGGAGGTGGAAACTTCTAGAAAGGAGAAGGTAATGTCGATCTCTCTATATATATATATAAGAAAGAATACTATAATTCCTACTGTTACGCCAACAGTTTGAAGTCTTCGGAGACAGAGACGAGGAACAAACAAGAAGTGGCATGAAATGTAAATTAGACGAAAGTTTCGGGACCTGCTCTTTAATTAATTGATTAATAATTAATTATAATCCACAGTTACGACGGCTAACTGTTGCTATAAATGGAATGGAGCGGGGACCGCTGCGCTGGGCGTTGGGACTTGGGGGTTTCGAATTGACCCGGTTGGCTGAAGTGAGGGTGAGGTCACGGTTTTAAAACAATAAACCGCTCGCTGGTGTCTTCAGCGTGGTGGGAACATATTTGATATTTTTTAGGGTTATTTTTAAAAAAAAACTATAACTTTTCTGCATTTAACTTAAATTATAGATTTACAAACCGCAATACTCAAATTCTTTCATTAAATTTAATTATGAAATGTCATTTTACCCTTGATTTTATATTACAATAAAAATATTAAAATTATGCAATGTTATGCTTATGTCAATGATTTTATTTTCTTACATTTTTTTATATTAAAATTAAGGGGCAAATGACCATTTCATATTTATTAGAAAAAAAACTTCACAAAATTTAGATTAAAGTTAATTCAAGAATGTAGGTGTCAAATTTAGAAGGACTAAAATTTTAATTATAGTTTTGTTAAAAGAAATAACTCTATAATTTTATGAAAATAACCCTCTTATATGTGGGTCACTAGGTTGAGAATAAGTCGGTGATCGACCTGTGCAGTCGGGTGGTGATCATCTAATGGAAAGAATGGTTCATTTAACTGATATAAAATAACGGATAAATAATTATAATAATTATAATAATTAAATTTGATTTTAAAAAAATAAGTAATTATGTGTTTGATAATAAAAATATTATTTTAATCAACTGATTAAAAAGTTCTTAATATTATAATAGATGAAATATGTGAAGAAAAATTTATATAATTTAAGGTTAAAGTAGTACAATTATTGATTAATTGATCAACTTTTTTCTTCAAAAAATATAGATTAAATAAATGCTTATCAATTTTTTTCTTTTCAATTACCAAATAGTGAGAAATTTTTAAAATTACTTATAAGTTGTTTTGATTGACTTATAAGTTTCAAACACCCTCCAAATCTAAAGCTTAAACTTTTGTGTTAATTATAAATATGGTGTAAATTTTAATTTGTGAAATTCAAAATCACAAACTTTTAATAATGTTATTATATTTAGTCTAAACGTTGTTTATTGGAAGAAAACATGAACCTTCCAATTTTTTCTTAAAAATTTTAATTTGATGTGAAAAAGTATATTGTTAAATTGATACTATATTATTACATCATTTGTACATAAAATAAATAAATAAATTGGACCTATGATCTTTTGAAAGACTAGAATAAGGAGATTTTTCGTTAAAGTGACATACAAATTTTATTTAAGGGATCAATTTTTTCTGACATTTATATTATAATACATATAACCAATAAAAAAATTTAAAATTTGTAGACGCCAGGGCCCACCACCCTCTAGGCCCGCTCCTCATCGTCCTAATGATCATATATTCTCATACTAAGTATTTAATTAATAATATTACCTGACATTGCGACTATTTAGTTCATTATTAATACTAAGTGTTTAAATATCAATAATTATTATTTATATGGTACATGTCAGCAACGCAAACTAGTAAACTATCGAACTTATAAAATAAAATTATAACTATTTTCTCATTGTTAATTCCTATATGTTTTACTTTTAATTTGGTGAAATAAATTAAGTGAAGAAAAATTTTAAATAGAAAAAAAATATAAAAGTATTAAAAAAACAGTTAATGTGAAAGACAAGGAAAAAAATTGAATAACGCTTTTAATTACTGTGTTGCTGTGTCAACGCAACAGGAAAATAACGTACAAATAAGAAAATAATAAAGAATTTGAAAAAAAAATTTATTAAAAATGTACCAAAAGTATAAATTGATGAAGCAGCGAATGAGTTATTTATCTTATTTTTCTTTCTTATGTTATTGGTACATAATAAGTTACGGTATCAATTTTTTTTTTCATCATTTCGCATCCATTTTCCAGTTTACTATTCCATGGTCCGGTGGGCACGCAACAGATGCTGCGGCGCATCACGAATGAATATGGCGACGAATATGCCGTTTGATCAATGCATAAAAAAAAAACATTAGAAATGTGGAGCTTCCCCAGAAAAATTCTTGTTGGTAATTTCATCAGGCATTCGATCCGAAATAATTTTATTGAATTAATTAGACTCGATAATAAGTCGACATTTTAACATGTGATAGTGTGCTCAGTAGCGTCATGTAGATTGAATAATTGGCACCGTTTTCATATACCAATAATTGGCTATCAAAAAAAAAAGAATTCCATTATTGGAATCATCTAATTAATTAGAGGTGGAAAAAATGGGTCAATTTGAAAAACTTAAAAAATCGGATTGAAAAATCCGAATATAATTTAGAATAATTTTTAATAAATTAAAATTTATCCTTTGAAATTAGAACTTCATCCGAAAAAATAATAGAAATTTATGTAGCTCATTTTTATTTATATAATTAATTCATGTGTTATCAATTCTTTCATTATAAGTATAATATTTTTTTTATAAATGTTCATACTTTGCTCTCAGAATATCGAATTCTAATTTGATAAGTTTAAAATTTTAGTAGTATATTTTATATTTCATATAAAATTAAATATTTATATGTTAATTTTAATCATTATATATATTTAAAATATATAAAAATAAGGCTTATTTACCAATGCGAGAATTTTTTAATTTCGTCACAACATCAAAATCAATTCTGGATATTCTTAATTTACCAATGCGACCTCTTGCCTCCTAAAACAGAGTCCATTATTAATATTAAAAAAATATATATAAGTTGTGGATATACATGACTCGTCGAAAGTTACCATTTCTCGTACCAATGGCATTTTTTTAAGCTCCACTCAAATGGTCATGTGATTTTTTTTATTACGAAAAGTTTATTAAAATAATACAGCATATTGCATGCATTAACAGCTATTGCTTTTTTAAAATTATAATAATACGTTATTTTCAAAATAAAATTTTACTTAGCAAAGTTAGTTACTTTGGGTAGAGAATAATAAAAAGGATAAGATGAAGATGTTTCATATTTCATCTTATTTCTTATATTTTTTATCATCAAATCTTTATTTCGATATAAAAGATAAAAAAAAGATGAGGTAGGCACACCAAAATTGAACCTATAATAAAATGATTAGTTGTTAAATATTTGGATATAGCATTTAGCGGTTAGATTGTAAATGTAGTAAAAAAATATTTGATAATGTAGGGATTAAATTAATACATAATTACAAAGTAATAAAAAGATGTACATAAGATTATATTTTACACGTTCGTTATATTCAAAGTAATTACTTCATGATATTTTATTTTGAATAGTATTTTTTTAAAAAAAAATGCTTTTGTATTATAAAAATATGACTATAAAATAAAAAAAAATTTATGTTGATAAGGAAAATTAAAGATTAAAAGTACTAAAATTAAAAAAAAAAGTACATGATATTTAAAACGTAAATAACATATTATGACTAAAATTACTTAGGGTATAATATTATATATATATTTAACTTGTACGTAACTTTAAAAATTTACATCTTGAGTTTATGTAAAATGAGTCTACATATACTCTCGGGTTTGAAAACCTTAGCCTAAAGTTTTGATCGTCCGAAAATCATGATGGCCACTTGTTTTTGTCCAAGTCACATAATTCAACAATTATCACACCAACTGTGATTGATGGGATGGACGATTGGACCAATCGGTAGATCGATATGACATTGAAATGTTAGAGCAAGCGCCCAATCGTAGATCGGTCGTCCAGTTTAGCATCCCCTATATATCTTCAGCCGAGACGATAATGAATGCCTAATTTAGGATTGGTTGTCCATTATCACTTGGCAGAGCCACATGTCATTGTCGAAATCCTTATGTTTTCAAACAATGTTCCATAACACAACATTCTACGAGTATACAAACTTAAATCTAATATTAACTAAAGTCTGGAGAATCATATGAACATATTTTCAAATCCATATTTCATGCATGATAAGCATCTTAAAGTCTTCCTATCATTCATGATCATTTTTCCTATTCTCATAACATTCACTAGTTCATTCATGTGAATTAATCATACAACATTTCAGCAATTATAATAGAGAATTTCTAGGGGTCATCTACTTTCATGAGCAAAATAATAACAAAAGCATATTAATAAGACCTAATAACATGAATATTCTAAACATCATCTTAACATGAAAATCATAGATTGAACTTAAGTCCTTATGAATGTATAATTTCATGTACTTGAACATCATATAAACTTCAAAATCAAAGCATTCATGGACAACAAGTTTATGTTAATCATTCATGTCCAACACCATTTAAGTAGCAAATAGGCATACAAATCAAGAAGATATTTCATGGCATCAATCTACCAATTCACTAGTATGGACCTAAACCTAAAACATACTTAGAACAATATTCTAAACTGCCTGAAAAATCCTTATAACTTAGATCCTATTAAACACACATCTTTGTTATTTTTCCGATTGCTTCTTTTAATGGATCAAGCTCTAACCCTTCCTTCTCTTTCCTCCTTGGTTTCCTCTACAATTTGCATATGTGGAGGCCTCTCCAAGGTCCTCTGGCTGAGCCAAAGTAGTGGAGCAAGTAACACAAAATTGGTGAAAAAGGAATAGATGAGAAGATGAAAAGAAAATAAGGAAATGAGAGGAGAATGGATCTTTGTGCCCCTCACACCCTTAAGAGTCAAGAATATAAAGGCGGTGGTGTTCCGATGCGAGAATTTAAATTCTTATTAATTTTAGAGAATTAATGAATTATATAGAAAAATTTAAGTTTGATGTTTAGATGAAAAATATAACGACGGAGATTTAAAAAGTTGATTTGATAAATAAGTTTTAGTAAATGTTTAAATAAAAAGTAAGAACTAATAATATAATTTATTATTTAACGAAGTATAAAATTATAGTAAATAAAATATTATGTATTTATTTAAAATAATAATTACTAGAATATTTAAAATATTACACATAATTATTAATTTAAATTTAATAAAAAATAAGTTGTATCGTACTATATTAATATTAATTATGATTAAACTCTTTTATATGTTATTAATATTATAATTTATGTAAAGACTATTATTTATTATTTTATTAGTTTTAAAATTATAGTGAAGAAAATATAATATATTTATTTATTTACAATAATATTTATTTTAATAAATAAATAACTATATATGTATATATAAATTAATAGATATATATGCCTAATATTAACAATAAGTATTAATTAATAATATTTACTATACTATAATACAAATTATATATATAACATATAATATATACTATATATTATATAAATATAACATATAATATATTATTAAATAGGATTAGTAGGTAAAAAAAAAGATAAGTTATGGCAAGAACTAACTAAATTCTTGGCAAGAACTCTTTTTTTTTTTTTTAATTGTTGATCATGTGCGAGTTTGATTAGAACAAAACGAACTTTTTTCGTTAACGAAACTTGAAAAAATCCAAACAAATTTCAAAGACTGGGATGGAAAAAAAATGTGCTCTCTGAACGTCCGAAACTAAATTTATCGGCCTGTGCTAAATTAAATTTTAATTTTTTTATAGATTTTCGATATGTTACAGCCTTCCAATGGTAATGTATTAATTTAATAATTTATTCTTCCCTGCATATCATTATTATTATCAACATACTAATTAAATAAATAATTGATAAAACTATCAACTGAACTAGTTTTATTTAAATATACTAAAATTTGAGTAAAAATTATTAAATCCCCTTCTTTTTTTTTATTACACTTTTACCTCTTTTTTAATTTGTCATATGTTTAGTTTACTAGTTCATCCCATTTCCCACCAACACAACCAAATCAAGCTGGGCATTGGAAGCTTGAGGCGCTCCTCTTTCTCGTCTCAATCCCTGCGTTCTCCAATTCCTACGCAAGCTCCGCTTTTCTGATCACTTCCCTTCGCCGGAACTCCCCGTCGATTCCAGCCCTCTGTTTCTTCTTCAGTTCTTTTTCTTCTACTATACTATATGGAACAAGCTAAGAATAGAATCGCTTCGTTGCGACCCTCTTGTGTTGTCGTCTTCAGATCTGCTGCTTGAAGACGAAGAAAGCAAGAGGAGCATTTTTTTTCCCGAGGACTTGGGAGCAACACGGCCTCGGCCTGTGATGGATCCGGATGAGCTCAGGAGGCTGCTGAGGAGCTCCGGCGCCGATCTGTGGGCGCTGATCGACGCCGCGGTCCTCGTCGCCGCGCGGGAGCACGGGGACGAGCTCCGGGCGCGCCGGGATGCTATCGTGGAACGCTTATATGCGAGGACCACCGCCGCGCCGACGGTGCAAGCGACGGCCGAACGGTTACGCAACTGCGGCTCCGAAGACGGTGCCGTGAGACCGCGACGGGGCGAGGAGGAGAAGAGGCGCAGCACCAGCCCCGCGAGGAAGGGGACGACGACGCCGTCACTGCTGGAGTTGGTGGATAGGGTGGAAATTGAAGAGGACGATGATGATGAGGATCATGGGCGGACGGGCAGCGACGAGCAGAGCAAAATTCTCGCCATTAAGGAGTTCTTGGAGGACCCCGACCAGGTATCTCTCATTCTGGAGTACCCATAGTTGACTCTTTAGAAAAAAAAAGACTTATTCTTCTTGTCCTTCCATCTGCAACAGTCCGAAGATTCGGTGGTTAATCTGCTGCAAAACCTAGCAGACATGGACATAACCTTCAAAGCTCTCAAGGTATTCGATTGAATACTATGCATGACGAGTTGTGGTTGTTTTATTTATCTGCGTCTTTGGTGGTGGTCGCTGGGTTTCAGGAAACTGATATCGGGAGGCATGTGAACGGCCTACGGAAGCATCCTTCAAGCGAAGTCCGGCGATTGGTGAAACAACTCGTCAGGTGATTCTGCCGGACAGAAAAAAAAAAAGAAAGACTAGTAAAAGTTGAATTTTTTTTTTATCTAGGTTCAGAAGATTTTGGGAAGGAAAGCCTGATTCCTCTATCTCTGTATGGTCTCAGGAAGTGGAAAGATCTCGTGGACGATTGGGTGAAATGGAACTCCAGCGGCGAGACGTCGTCGCCGGCAATCGTCAGTAGGTTTCGTTACCACGCTAATAATGGGGTGCAAAATTTGAGCTGGTAGTTTGAATATCTAAATAATTGAGCCATTTTATTAGTTGCAGTTGACGGAGACTCGCCGCAGCAGTTCTCCGGCAGGAATCACTCTCAGAACGGCCACCATCAGGTGCTTAATTCTAAGCAACTTAGACAAATTTATGCCGTTGGCACACTTTAGATGCGGGAGATTGAGTTTTTCTCTTTCATCCTCTTTTAGGTTCCAGAATTCGGTTACTCACTCAGTCCTCACAGTGAGTAAAAGCATTGCTGCCAAAGTAAAAATTATGTAGTCGAACTACCATCACATCATAAGAGTTCATCATTAAACCATTGGATTTGCAGCAGATGGTCACTTGAGCTTCGAAAGAAGTGGGTCAGAACCAGTGGCAGAACCACCGAAGGCAAAGGCAACGGCTACTCCTCCTCCAAGAAGAGAAGCCACTCCAACTAAGCCCAACAGCATCAATCACCAGCCAACTCCATCCTCTGCTGCTCCAATTGTACAAGAAACATCTTTTTTCCATGTCTAGTGTATAGTTGCAGAGTTTCATTGTAATCTTGCAAACTTGCAGAAGGCAAAGGAACAGAAGGAGATGCTGTTGGATGAGAGACTTGCATCAGCAAGGAAAAGGCTTCATGATAACTACCAGGAAGCAGAGAATGGTGCCAACAAAAACTTAATTAACATTTCATGTATCAGTTGCTTAAATTTGAAAGAATTTTTATTTAATGTTTTGGATTGGTGATGGCAGCGAAAAAGCAAAGGACCATCCAAGTAATGGACATCAACCAGATCCCCAAGCCCAAGGGTTCTTCTGTGCGCAGGGGAGGATTTCAGGCCAAGCACTGGTGACAGAGAGGCCAATTGAACAGAGAGGTGTAGTTAATTAATTAACTGCTTCAAGTGATTCCCTGAATTAATGTATATAACAGATGTTTGTGCTCCTCTCTCCACGACAAAATTAAAGTAACCTCTCTATTTCTTCAATGGATTTAGAAAAAAAAGACCATAGAAAAGAATCACAAAATTTATGGAAAATTCCCTCGGTCGAAAATTTTTGTTGGCCGTGTTAAATGCGACGCGGTGGCATTGGCGAATGTTCACGCCTACAATGAGCTCCTCACAGTGTACAAGGAGTAGCAACAGGAACGACTGAACAGTGAAAGAATCTGACTGGTTGGAGCAGTGGACAATGATGCCAATGGAAATGTCTTTGTAGTGCCTGCAAAGTACTGTGACCGATTTGATCTCATCTCATCCATGGCAATATAATATATTTTCTCTCTCTATCACCCTATATTGCTGGTCCAAGTGACACGAGCCCCCTATTTACTGCACCTGTATGATTGCATGGAGGAAAGAAGAAAGGGAGAGGCAATGGAGGGGCCATGTTCATGCTTGCCGAAATGCACGTCTCTTTTCTTTCATCAGCCAACTGGATGTGGAACATGGAATTGTCAAGTTGACAACTTACAGAATACAGAGCCCCTAAAGAATGCAGTTGCATGCGGTTGTCCATCACTGGGGACTACTTGGTGCACCATTACATCAATCATCTTATGTTATGGTGGAATGTATGGACTAGATTTGTTGCTTATCCAAAGCATGTACTTGACAAATCAATAAAGAGAAAAAGTTCCTTTCTTATCAATATTAAGTTATGGTTCTTTCCTTTTTCTTTTTGGATCGAGCTGTAGAAGGCCTCAAAGTAGAACAAGAAAATTGAAGGGGAATAAGAAGTCATGAAAGGAACCAGAGGACTAGAGGAGTTTCTTTTTTCCTTCTCCGTTTGGATTTTAGTTTTTTTCTTGTTTGGAAGCAAGAAGGGATGCTTCTAATACGTTCGATGTCCATTAGATTATTGTATGAGATATGATAATTGTAAGACTGTAACGCCCCCAAATCGACTAATGTCACATAACAAGGATTTATTTGAAGGCGCTACGAAAATATTATAACATAAATCAAAACTTAACCAAATCTCAATTAAAAAATAATGGCATGTCAATAATAGGAACAAAGAAGGAAAGAAATACCAAATCTCAAAGTATTACAATGTCCATGGTAGTCATAATATCTGAATTACATCAAGCTCATAATGCGAAAAATAAAGATAAAGATAACTAGGTCCTCTCTTGATTCATGTGCTTTAGCATCGCTGGTCGCGGCACACGATCTCGACATCATCACTGACCTGGCCCTGTGGAAATTAACACAGGGGAGGAGGTCCTCCCGTAAGCTATACAGCCTAGTGACGATCCATAAGTGCACAATGCATAACAATAAATAGCAATAGACAGAATTAATAATCACTTGTAATAAGATCATATTTGAGAGCATAAGATCATTTGATTCGGATATCGATGGATAAAAGAGATAGAGATCATGAGTCAATCTTATAATCATAAAAGATTTCAGAGATCATGCTGGATCAATAATCATGCTTTGTTCATCATGTTCATGTTACTTATCCATATTCTTTGTGCTCTTACTTTCACTTAGCATTAGGTGCCTTTAACCTAGGGGATTTACGCCAGAGCGATCAATACAGTTTTGTGCAGCCAATGGAGGATCAAGCCATGGCTAAGGGAGCGACCCAAACATGAAGCACTCAGCATAAGTTCTGACCACCACTCTCATAAACATGTTCATGTCTTTCTTACTTAATCACTTTATCACTTTGTCATACTTGCATATCATGATAGGATTGGATCATAGGACAGATCAAAATAAGATCAAGGATTCAATCACATAACATTTCAGTCAATAAGGAGTAGCATAACACAAACATAGAAAGAATCTCAATCCAATCAGAAATCAATATGCACTCTGGAGAAAGATCGGTCGACCGATCTTTACTGGTCGGTCAATCGATTTTCGGGCACCAGTCGACCGATATTTCTAGATCGGTCGACCGATTGGTCCTCATACAATACAGTGGACAAGTTCTAAACACCGATCGACCGATATTTCTAAATTGGTCGACCGATAACACTTAGACTACAAAGGAGCTTCGATCGACCGATCGGTCGATCGATACAAGGCTCGGGAGGAATGATCGGTCGACCGGAACACATGATCGATCGACCGGTCCTCAAGAAAATAGAATTGGACAAAATCAAACTAATAGCGATTTTCAATTCAGAAATGCAATCAAGACATACAATCAATCATCTAAGCATGGAGGACTAATACAAAACACATCTATAGTCATACGAATAACAAAATATGCATCAAACACAAGAAATGCAATCAATCACTCCTTTACCATTCCTTCTTATCAATCAAGAACCTAATCATAATAAGAACCCTAATTCCATACAATTGCTAATCATGTTATGCAGGGGGATTTCGGTATCACCCACCTTATTTCGTGATTGATCATAGCTTGCCCCTTTCCGATCACCGATAACACTTCTTCTTATTGTTCTCCACCTAGGAAGCAATCCAATTGAGGGAAAAGAAGTGAGTAGTGGACCTAGAGATTAAAGGATGCAGAAATATAGATAAACCTAGATGAAGACCTTGCTGAAGTGCCTCCTTCTTGCTGGATGAAATGCCTTAGGGAGGAAGAAAGAGAAGTGAGGAAGAGAAAAAGGAGTTACTCAAGAGAGGGGCTCTTTATATAGAGGTTTGGGTAGGAGCGAGTGTCCACTTTGCCCTTTTTAATCTTATCTATAACCTTATCTATTCATATGCCTATCTGTCCATTCTTGATCTTATCCACTTGGTTATTTATTTAATCATCTATTTATTTATTTTATATTATCTTATTTTCCACGTGTTACATCATTACCCTCTTAAAAGAAAATTCGTCCTCAAATTTTGCACTAAGTAGAGGTCTTACCAAATAGATGCGAGAACTCCTAGCGCATCTCTGACTCGAGTTCCCATATGGTCTCATCGCCGTGATGAAAACGCCAGGCTACTCTGACCATAGGCACATCTCTATTCTTCTAACGTTGTACCTTCCGTTCCACTATATGCACCGGATACCCCGTGAAGGTCAAATTCGTAGCTAGATTTGACTCTTCGATCTGTAAGACATTAGCAGCATCATACTTGTACTTCTTGAGCATGGAGACGTGGAACACATTATGCACACTCTCGTAGGAAGGTGGCAATGCTAGCCTGCATGCTGCTTCACCCACTAACTCGAGTATCTCAAAGGTCCCACGTACCGAGGGCTGAGCTTCCCTCGCTTACTGAACCTCATAACTCTTTTCATAGGAGACACATTCAGCAAAACCTGATCATCAGCCTGAAAGATCTACTCACGTCTGCTCTTATCTGCATAACTCTTCTGCCTGCCCTAAGCTGTCTTCATCCTCTGCTTGATCAGCTCCACTTTCTCGTCATACTCTATTATCTCCTTCATTTCTTCTTTGCTCATGATTTTTTTCTCTTCTCCTGCTTCACCCTAGTGAGCGGGTGAACGACAAGGTCTGTCATATAAAGTCTCGAAGGACGCCGTACCGATATTGGAATGGTAACTATTATTATAAGCAAATTCGATTAGATGAAGGTGCTCATCCCAATTGCCTTGTCCATCTAGCGCACATGTTCGTAGCATGTCTTCTAAGGTCCGAATAGTAAAGCAGTGTTGTCCTTCAGTCTTGTGTCAAATGCTTGCTGTATACTTCTTCTAGAATTTAGCAGTGAATCTGAGGGTCTCGGTCAGAAATAATCAATGCTGAATTGCCATGTAATCCGACTACCTCTCTAACATACAAATCTAATAAATTCTCCACAAATTGTTTCCTCCGGATAGGGATGAAATGTGCCTCCTTCGTGAATCTGTCTACCACCACCCATATAGCATCATGACCCTTCTTGGACTTGGGCAAGTTGGATACAAAATCCTTAGTAATATTATCCCACTTCCACTGTGAAATATCTAAAGGCTTCAATTTCCCATGTGACCTCTGGTGCTCAATCTTCTCCCGCTGACACACAAGACATCTAGACACACAAAGCAACTATCTCCTTCTTCATACCAGGCCACCAATAGCTACGCTATACATCTTTGTACGTTCTAGTGCTCTCAGGATGGATGACAAATTTAGACTTATGGCACTCATCCATAAGAAGAGAGTAGTATCAACCTATGTGCCACCTTGCCGACTAATTTTACTATTGAAATGGTCCATAGTAATGAGGATTAATTACTCCTTACTTATCTGCATTACCTCTTTCATATAGGGAGCTTCCAGTAACATTTGATCACCATCATTAATAATATTTTTTCATATACCTTCGTCTTGCGTAGCTCTTTTCTTTTTAACCTTTTCCTTAACTCGTTCTACCTTCTTAATATATCCTCTTCGTGCATGATTTCTCTTTGCCTATTTCACCCAATTGAGTGGTGAACACGGTTGTCAATATAATCGAACAGTATTCTAAAATATTTAATTGGTGGTTGTTATCATAAGTAATTTCGATCACATGTAAATGATCATTCCAACTACCATGTCAATCGAGTGTATATATCATCAACGTGTGTTCCAAAGTCTCCATAATTCTCCTATCTATCAAAATTTCAGCATACTTTATTATAGTTGTTTGGATCAATAACTTCCTTAAAAGAAGTGTTAGTGAACATGCTTATCATTATATTTTTAATCACATCGATATACCTGAACTTAACGAGCAACGAATTATATTTGCTTCTGAGATCACGTTCTATTCTAATTGTCAACATTTAGTGTCGCTCAATGTCGATGTTCTTGTGATATGGTATAATGATAGTCATCTAGAGATATGGTCATTTGATCTTCAACTTAGATCATATGACTTGAGGGATTGTGCAAGGTACAAGTATAAGTAATCGTCCAATGCGATAATTTTGTTTGGAATCAATCAATAGTCTTACAAATCACTTAAGAATGGATTATTATTGGCGATCTATGCCATTGGAATAAGATGATTCATTAATCAATGTCATTCCATATCCTTCCTATGTCTCGATCCTTTGTATCACTGCTTCATTCGATAATTTAATCATGGAAGTCACTTAACTTTAACTTCTTGATTTACCTTGCATTGTCTTCTATTGATCTATCTTTCCATTACAATATCATGTCATATACCTTCATAGAAAACCGGTGGTCATATGTATATCACCATGGCAAGTTCTCTTCTTTTGGAGATGAGTGTCTTTCCCTTCATGTATAGGGGAATAAACTAATATAATTATCTTAAAGGAGTGAGAAGCACACCGAATCAATGTTATGATGATTCGATCGGTTGATGGAACACACGATAAAATCTAATCCGTGAGGAACCCAAACAATTTATGCACGTTACATAACATAAGTCCTTAATAAAACACCGTGAATGCAAGCGAACACCTAGAATGAATTCAGGCACTAAAGTAGGAAAAACAAAGCAATCACCAACATGCAAGACAAGCAATCATCTTTACCTTTTGCATATTGTCCATTTTCATAACCTACCATAGTCTATTTCCATAACATGCTTTTAGTCCATTTTCATATCTTGCATTGGTCCTTTTTCATACAATTGTCCATCTTTTAACTTGACATCAATAATAAGAATCATACTTCGCGCAAGACGGAAACATCTGTAAAAGTGTGGATGACCTCGCATTAGACGGCAACATCCATAAAGATGAGGATAATATCGCATTAGTCGAAAACATCCCTCAGAAGAGATGACCTCGCACTAGGCCATAACATGAGTGAGGATAAACCTTGTTCTAAGCGGAAACACCCCTCGAAGGAGATGACCTCGCTACCTCGTGTTAGGCGGAAACATCCCTCAAGGAGATGACCTCGCTCTAAGCCAGCATAACCTTTCATCATTATAGTGGATCTCTCTCCCGACCTGTAAATAGATCAAGGTCGTATTGAGCATAGTCCCGACTCATCTTTAAGTTTGTTTCATTTGATAATAAATCGAGTGGGCAAAGGCTTGATAAATCAAAAGATTTCATTAAGATCGAATTTTCTTCTTTCTGCATGTCGGACGCCAACAAGTCAAACGGTCGTCCATTTCCAGTTTATTTAGCGGTCGCCTATTTGGTATTCATTCTTCAATCTAATGTGACCTCCGAGTCTTTCAAAATTCTATGTTTATTCATCCATATCTAACTCTTAGTTCAATATGAGATAATAAAAATACGTATAACTAGTTTGTATTTTCTTAAGACTTTTATCAACATAGCATTATATGAAATATAAGGTACAACAAGCGTTACGGGTGCCTACTTATCAATATAACATATAAATAAACATCTATCTTAACAAGCTCATGGAACCACATAAATCATAACTTAGGCATGCTTGGTTTCCTATAAAATTCACTTTCACTATTTTGCAATCATCTCACACCTACTTATTGTGTGAGGCAATTCTTTTATTTATTCTTATAATTCCCTCAATTCTCTCATAAAACTACATCTCTTTATAATATGCCTACTCGTTTTCCTCTTCATACTGCTGCAGTCAGTTGAAGAAGTCCATGAGTAAGGTGATCATGAAAAAGATGGAAACATGAATTAAAAGAAATAAAATTGTTTCTTATATATATATCTATAAGGCTGATTCTTCATGTAAGCATAATCATCCTCATGCATTACTTATTCTTTCCCAATTTTCATAATCTTTATGACCCTTTTTGCATAATCACTAATAATCTTTAGGTTAATTCCTACCATACAAAATAACCTCCTTAGGAATCAACCACTCCTATGAAATAAACATCAATACATCAATAAGGAATGACACAAAGCAAGAAAGATCTTATTTGTACTTTACGGTGGAGAGTGTGGCGATAGCTCAGCGATAGCACATGAACCCCTCTTATATCATACCATACAATAAGACATCAAAAGAGTCCGAACAACGACTTTGATACCATAAATGTAACGCCCCCAAATCGACCAATGCCACATGGCAATGATCTATTCGAAGACGCTACGAAAATACTATAACATAGACCAAATCTCAATTAAAAAATAATGGCATGCTAATAATAGGAACAAAGAAGGAAAGATAGAAATACCATAAAAGCGAAAGTCTCAAAATATTACAATGTCCATGGTAGTCATAATATCTGAATTACATCAAGCTCATAATGCGGAAAATAAAGATAAAGATAACTAGGCCATCTCTTGGTTTATGTGCTTTAGCATCGCTGGTCGCGATACACGATATCGACACCATGACTGACCTGGCCCTGTGAAAATCAACAAAGGGGAGGAGGTCCTCCCGTAAGCTATACAACCTAGTGGAGTTCCATAAGTGCACAATGCATGACATTAAATAGCAATAGACAGAATTAGTAATCACTTGTAATAAGATCAGATTTGTGAGCATAAGATCATTTGATTCGGATATCGATGGATAAAAGAGATAGAGATCATGAGTCAATCTTATAATAATAAAAGATTTCAGAGATCATGCTGGATCAATAATCATGCTTTGTTCATCATGTTTATGTCACTTATCCATATTCTTTGTGCTCTTACTTTCACTTAGTATTAGGTGCCTTTGGGTGCCTTTAACCTGGGAGATTTACGCCAGAGCGACCAATATAGTTTTGTGCAGCTAATGGGAGATCAAGCCATGGCTAATGGAGCGATCCAAACATGAAGCACTCAGCATAAGCTCTGATCACCACTCCCATAAACATGTTCATGTCTTTCTTACTTAATCACTTTATCACTTTGTCATACTTACATATCATTATAGGATTGGATCATAGGACAGATCAAAACTAGATTAATGATTCAATCACATAACATTCCAGTCAGTAAGGAGTAACATAACACAAACATAGAAAGAATCTCAATCCAATCAGAAATCAATATGCACTATGGACAAGGATCGGTCGACCGGTCTTTACTGATCGGTCCACCGATTTTCGGGCACCGGTCTACCGATATCTCTGGATCGGTCGACCGATTGGTCCTCATACAATACATTGGACAAGTTCTAAACACCGGTCGACCGATATCTCTGGATCGGTCGATCGATAACACTTAGACTGCAAAGGAGCTTCGATCGATCGATCGATCGGTCGATCGATCGATCGGTCGATCGATACAAGGCTCGGGAGGAATAATCGATTGATGCGTGTAGAATTGATAGCAAACGCTAGCAAGTGCACTAGTCGCTTAAGTAATAAAATGAATGAGTAGAGTTATCGTTCCAACGAGGACGGTTAATAACTTAGATTTTATTTTAACCTTGTTAATTGAGAAATTAAGAAAATATATGATTTCAGATGTGAATAAAAAAAATAAAAAAAAGGAAATGATCATCTGGAGAAATAATAATTTGATGATTAGAGCACCTAATTATCACCACTAGAATGTAATGAATTTTCTCAACTTAGAATTAGTTGAATCAATAACAAAGTGAATTCCCAAATTTAGTTAACCAATATTTCAAGCTTTAACTACTATCTTAAGAAATAATTAAAATAAATTAATACTTTCGGTTTTTAATTTTCTTAATTAAATCATAAGATGCATTCAATCGGAATTAATATTAAGGGCTTTCTCAAGTCACATTAATAACTTCACAGATTATGTCTCCTTCGATTTTCCTAACTGTGGCATGCAATAAGTAAGATCAATCCTAGAAACTATTATGAAAATAATCACTTCTTCTCAAATATCAATTAAATCATAAATTATTGAATCAAAGGAAAGCATTAAACATGAAATTACAATACTATTAAAGATTCAAATCAAATTAATATTAAGAAAGACTCCAAAACATAAATAGGGTTAAACTAGAATGACCTTAATGAAAGAATAAATCTGATAATAACAACATCAATTCTGGAATAAAAATGTAGAAAAATGAAAACAAAAACTCTAGCATAGGCTAAGCGCGTCCTCTCTCGAGTTTTCGGCAGAGTTTCGTTGTTGTCCTCGCACTTCTCCTCTTTATAGACTTCAAAAGTATGCTCCAGAGATCCTTTTTCAAGCCCTCTTCTGCCTTTTTTATAGATTTTCTCGTCCCCCAAGAAAAGAAACAAAAAATATATCAAAGTGGATAAAAATGACTTTAAAATGGCTTAACAGACCGCCGTCACGGCCGTGAAAGGCTCTGTCACGGCCGTGACAGAAGGCTAAAAAGGCTGAAAAATACAGCCATTTTTTCTGCTGGAAATTGTCTGTCACGGCCATGACAGCAATTGTCACGGTCGTGACAGTAACTTAGCCAATTTTCTGAGTGCTGAATCTTTCTGTCATGGCCATGACCAGAACTATCACGATCGTGATAGTCTTCTGAGCTGTTTTAAGTCTTTTCTTGCCTTGATTTCGACGTTCTCTCATATCCTGCCATGAATAATTTTCAGATTTAGGTAGAAATCAAATCTAAATGAAATTATATGAAAACAAATCAAAACTCCTCTTTTCTAAATATAAAAACATTCTAAAGTGTTAATCAAATAATCTAAACTAATGCATGATTTTTCGTGCATCAAATACCCCAAGCTTAATATTTTGCTTGTCCTCAAGCAAATTTCAGATAAGACACATGACTCCATCACAAAACCAATACTTTCCTCCCATTATTCTTTTACACGATCATCACTAGAGTATCTATTCTCAACCAATACCCAGCCTTGCATAATTCTTAGCATTTAAACATGTCTTTCCTGCATATCTACAAATAATATTAATCAATCTCATAAGAGTGTCAATATTGAACCACAAGTCTTTAAGGAGCTTATTTTCATACTATTATCATTTCACATTTCAGCATTATGACATTTTTTTTCTTTTCACTTAAGAATTTAGTAATCCTCCATATTGCACAAAGTGATCTATGTAACGGGCTTTCGATCGACAAATCCCAGAGCAGATGCTATTAGGTCGCCAGGCAAGTATCCCCTACGGATCTAATAACCCGGACACACCAAAGTTCCAGAGGATACTTTATACTTTTCATTTAACTGTTGGAGCTCAACTAGCCCTCTTTTCATTCACTTTAACACTACAATTAATTAGCATAATTATAAGCTCCAAAAAGAATTAATGCTTTCAATAAAGATGCAATTATAATCAAGACTAACATTATAGTAAATAATAGAGAAATTCATTATTTAAAAGATACCCCTTCTACTTAGCAACAAACTCAATCCAAATTCCAATACTCTAGTGATATCCGATAAAAAGAGACAGTGATTGAATTTCATAGATTAAGCAATGTTCTGAAAATAAACTTAAAACACAATAAAATAATAAACAAGAATAAATAAGATGACACAAAATTTTTAAAATTCTCATAATTAGATGCACGCCAAACAAAATAAGATGATAGACTCAAAATGTTCAAAATAGACATGTCATGCAAATGAAACAAGACTAAGTCCCTCGCCCAAGCTTGAACCTGACACTGCCTTAGTGTTAGGCCTGTGCACATAAAAACTACAAAATAATAAATGATAAAATGCAAAAAGAGTAGAGACAACCTGATGATTTCTAGGTTCTGCTGAGCAATTAAAAATATCTTGGTCACATTGCTTGGACGGTTCATAGGCTTCTTCCGGCATGATTTGGACTTCTGCATTTCAGAATTGTCACGGCCTTGGCGCTCAATAAGATAGACTCGACCGTGATAAATGTAGGCACGGCCGTGACCGTGTCCTCCTGAAGCAATCCCAATCTAAACAATTTTTAATGTTAACAAATCTAAATTAAAGAATCCAATACTAATGCTAAACTAAAAACTAAGAGGACAAAAGTTTAAGAGAATAGTTCTAAGTTAATAGTCTTTAGCTTGACTTTTACCCTTTTGTTACCTCAAGTATCTGGAAGGGATTCAAAGTGATATTTTTCCATCTTACCTCTAATGTAATTCTCGAAGCATTGTCCCTCCACTTTGAAAGAAGTACCTGAATCTTTTTGTGGAGCTTGATCCTTGGACTTCCAATGCATCAAATTTTGTGCTATCTGATGTGATGATGATGTGTTCCCTTCTACCAATGAATGATTTGGAGGTACCATTGGGATGGCTGTTGGAGTTTCCGAAGGCGGATCTCTTCTTCGCACTTGTCCATCTTTTATAATATTCACTTATCTCCTTGACCCTCCATTAAGTAGTCCATGTCTTCTGATAATAATTCTTCCACGGTCTTCTTCTTCCTGGATTAAAATATTGCAAGTGACATGAGCATATAATAGGTACAAATTTATTCACAACATTATCCTCCGAGGCATAAGTAATCTGAGAAGCTAATTCCACTTTCTTCTCCAATGCCTGAAATTTTGCCTACAAGATATCAAACTTAACATTAAAATTTGGGGATCGAGGAGGAGAAGAATTAATAACTGGTTGTTGATCCTTCAACTGTGCTAGTTGTGATTGAAGATTGCTGATAAGTTGATCCTGTAGTGTAAATATTTTCTCTATAACTCCAATCAATTGGCACAACTTTTCTTCAATGTTGAAATTTGATTCTAAGTGGGTGGATGGAGGAACATTATTTTTCACTTGAATCTTAGCCTCCAATTGCTCTACTTGTCACAGCAACTTCATAAAAGCTTTTTCTTGAAGTTGAAATTTTTCTTCAGCCATTGTCATAAACTTTAACATCATGTCTTCAATTGTAGACTTTCCTTGTACCATGGGAATGAGTGGAATACTGTTATTTGCAAGTTGTGATATTTGTGCTTCATGATCCTCAAGCATTTTTCTTTGTTCTTCCAAATAGTAATCTCCCATAGTCTTTGGTTTTATTGTCATTTGAAGATATTTCCTGGTCACACAAGATAAAGAGGTATGAAAGTATGTTAATTAAAAAGAATTTGCGTGGAATTTAATAGAAAAATAAAGGCTCTCAAATAACAAGTAAAATAAAAATAAAAGTTACTAAACACGTCTCCGACAATGACGCCAAAAACTTGATGCGGGTAGAATTGATAGCAAAATGCTAGCAAGTGCACTAGTCGCTCAAGTAATAAAATGAATGAGTAGAGTTATCGTTCCCACGATGACGGTTAATAACTTAGATTTTATTTTAACATTATTAATTGAGAAATTAAGAAAATATATGATTTCAGATGTGAATAAAAAAAATAAAAAAAAGAAATGATCACTTGGAGAAATAATGATTTGATGATTAGAGCACCTAATTATCACCACTAGAATGTAATGAATTTTCTCAACTTAGAATTAGTTGAATCAATAACAAAGTGAATTCCCAAATTTAGTTAACCAATATTTCAGGCTTTAACTACTATCTTAAGAAATAATTAAAATAAATCAATTCTTTCGGTTTTTAATTTACTTAATTAAATCATAAGATGTATTCAATCGAAATTAATATTAAGGGCTTTCTCAAGTCACATTAATAACTTCACAGATTATGTCTCTTTCGATTTCCCTTATTGTGACATGCAATAAGTAAGATCAATCCTAGAAACTGTTATGAAAATAATCACTTCTTCTCAGATATCAATTAAATCATAAATCATTGAATCAAAGGAAAGCATTAAACATGAAATTGCAATGCTTTTAAATATTCAAATCAAACTAATATTAAGAAAGACTTCAAAATATAAATAGGGTTCAATTAGAATGACCCTAATGAAAGAATAAATCTGATAATAACACAACAAATCTGGAATAAAAATATAGGGAAAAGAAAACAAAAACTCTAGCATAGGCTAAGAGCGTCCTCTCTCGAGTTTCCGGTAGAGTTTCATTGTTGTCCTCGCACTTCTCCTCTTTATAGACTTCAAAAGTATGCTCCAGGGATCCTTTTCCAAGCCCTCTTCTGACTTTTTTTATATGTTTTCTCGTCCTCCAAGGAAAGAAACCGAATGACAGAAGGCTAAAAAAGGCTGAAAAATATAGTCATTTTTTTTGCTGAAAATTGTCTGTCATGGCCATGACAGCAACTGTCACGGTCGTGACAATAACTTAGCTAATTTTCTGAGTGCTGAATCTTTTTATCATGACCATGACCAGAACTATCACGGTCATGATAGTCTTCTGAGCTGTTTTAGGTCTTTTCTTGCCTTGATTTCGACGTTCTCTCATATCCTGCCATGAATAATTTTCAGATTTAAGTAGAAATCAAATCTAAATGAAATTATATGAAAACAAATCAAAACTCTTCTTTTCTAAACATAAAATATTCTAAAGTGTTAATCAAATGACCTAAACTAATGCATAATTTTCCGTGCATCATCCGTTGATCGGAACATAGGATCGGTCGATCGATCCTCAAGAAAATAGAACCGGACAGAATCAAACTAATAGCGATTTTCAATTCAAAAATACAATCAAGACATACAATCAATCATCTAAGCATAGAGGACTAATACAGAACACATCTATAGTCATATGAATCACAAAATATGCATCAAACACAAGAAATGCAATCAATCACTCATTTACCATTCCTTCTCATCAATCAAGAACCTAATCATAATAAGAACCCTAATTCGATACAATTGCTAATCATGTTATGTAGGAAAATTTCGGTATCACCCACCTTATTTCATGATTGATCCTAGCTTGCCCCTTTCCGATCACCGATAACACTTCTTCTTATTGTTCTCCACCTAGGAAGTAATGCAATTGGGGGAAAAGAAGTGAGTAGTGGATCTAGAGATTAAAGAATGCAGAAATGTAGATAAACCTAGATGAAGACCTTGCTGGAGTGCCTCCTTCTTGCTGGATGGAATGTCTTAGGGAGGAAGAGAGAGAAGTGAGTAAGAGAAAAATGGGTTATTCAAGAGAGGGACTCTTTATATAGAGGTTTGGGTAGGAGGAAGTGTCCATTTTGCCCTTTTTGATCTTATCCATAATCTTATTCATTCATTTGTCTAGTTGTCCATTCTTGATTTTATTCACTTGGTTATCTATTTAATCATTTATTTATTTATTTTATATTATCTTATTTTCCATGTGTTACAAAGACCGACAACACAAGGGTGTCAAGGAAGGTAGGGGTTCATACAACTATAACTTCATGGAGATGGAAAATTTAATTTCCTTTCCCTTTTCTTGTTAAGAGTTCCATGTCCTTTTTTTTCTTGGACTCTGTTTGATTCATGGAGCCTGGTTTTAGAAAAAAAAGTAAATATTGAAAATAAAAGAATTCAAGACCTCCTATCCTATTCATGAATTCGCAGAATTAAAATATTTGATTGCGTTGATAGCTTGTACATAATATGCTCTCAATTCTTACGCGAAAATGCACTTTTTTTTTTGTCTTATAGATGCACGGAATATTAAAAAAATATTTGAGATCATTTTGAAATTTCACTGTGTATTACTTTATTAACTTTTCTTAATCCCTCTCATAATTCATACATAGAATTATAATTTTAAATATACTTAGATTACTGCTAATTCCTTATTATCTAATTTATAATTTTAATGGTTTTATAAGTTTAGTTAATTTTGCAGTTATGTTATGTAAGTAGAAAATACGAGTTTTTATTTCTAATTTTGACATTCTTAATCACTCCATAATCTATTTTGTTTTGTTATGATAAATAACATAGCTAAAATTTTTAATTTGCACCCATTAGTTGTTTGGTCACGCCCTTGGAGAAATGATATTATCAAAGAAAAATTGAAATATATTTGACACGAATTTTAATTATAACTTTTTTTTAAAAAAAATAAAGTACCAAGTCTTAATCATGTTTTTCAAAATTGGTGCATGAACTCAAGTATGTCGATATTGTTTTCTTAATATAAATGTTTCTGCGTTGTAATTTCATAAACAATTCATGCACCATCCTTTTTAAAATCCATGAGATGATTAACTTTCTGAATTTAGAGAAAAAGTGTGTTAATTAAATAGAAATACTATCCTTTAACCCTCAAACTGCTCCTTGAAATATATTTTAACATTAATTGTTTTACTTTCGTAGTATATAATACTTATATATCAGTGAATTGTTAAAGTAAAAAGGAAAAAATATTTAAAGTTAAAGATATATATATATATATATATATATATATATATATATATATTGTAATGATATGTGTCAATAAGCATATACTTAATTCTTTTCTAGGAGTGAAGCCAAGAAGAATACTATCGTTGCCAGAAATGAAATGATTCATTTCTGTGTACTTTTTGGAAAAAAAAAATATATAAGTAAAAAAGAGAGCATGCTAATGATCTGAATTAAACAAAAAGAGTTAATTTCTCATGCAAAAAATACTGATGTATTTAGCATTAGTACTACAAATTTAATTTGATGTTGAATTGTAAGGAGGATTAAAATTAGGGAAAAAAATGACCGTCTTACCGTTTTGAAGGATAAGCCCAGACATCCACCGTCCGATTAATAATTAATAATTGAAAGAAACGTTAAAAAATGCACTCATTATCCATCATAAATGGACCGTTTCATATAATACTAACCTTAAATTAATTATTTTAATAGTGATGGCAATCAAACTTGATGATGTAATGACACTGTTTGGGACATTAAATAAAATAAACTATGTAAAGTTTTGATCGAGTAAAAACGCTAGTTAAACATATGTTTATATATTTTAAACGTAAAACTCTATAGATAGATTATAATCGTTCTTATTTTAATAAGAAACTTTATTTACTTTTAAACATTATATATTATTTCTTTATTTCAAAGTCTCGCATCTTTAATTTTATTGAGAACTCAAATAATTTTTTATTTAAAACAATTAATATTTTTATATTTAAAACTATTTTAAAGATATTTTATTATTTAAAATAAAATATTATAAATATGATGTTTAGTAGAGTAAGCGTAAATTATATTTTTATATTTATTTTCAACAATATATATATATATATATATTAGTTCAATCACAAAATAAATGTTTTTTTATCAAATTTATAAGGAAATAATTATTCATTAATATTTAACTATTATTTTGAAATTGAATCCCTGTCAATTGATGAAATTGCTAACTTTACAAAATGAATCTTAATATTCAATAGGGGTATAAGAAATAATCGACCAATTCGAAAAACCTACTAAAAAAAATTAGGAGTCCAAATATAATTTAGGATGATTTTTAATAAATTAAAATCCATCCACTAAAATTATGGCTCGATCCAAAAAAAATCGTAGATCACTTGGAGTCCACTTTTTATTTATATAATTAATACATATACTATCAATTCTTTTATTATGGATAGAATATTTTTTTTGTATAAAATTTCATACTTTTTTTTATCACATTATCATACTATAATTTAATAAATTTAAAATTTTAATAATATATTTTATATTTAATATAAAATTAAATACTTTTATAAAGTTTAATTTATTCTATATATTTTTAAAATATAATTATATAAAAATAGGCTAAAAAAATCATCCAAAAACTTGACCCATTTGAGAGTAGTTTTTTTTTCAAAGTAATTTTTTTCAATTTTAAAAATTAACCCAAAAAATAATAGTTGATTTCGACCCGAGACTCTACCTACCCCATATTCAATGTTCTTGTTTCAAAGAGAGAGAGAGAGAGAGAGAGAGAGAGAGAGAGAGAGAGAGAGAGAGAAACATAGAGTGAAATCTCACCTGCTGGTGAATTTTGATTTGTTAGATGAAGTCGACCGGCGATGTGGATCCTTTAGACTGGTTGGATGTTGTGACTTGTGGAATGATTCCATGGTGCCAATCTCGGGAAGGAACACATGAATAGTATTATACTTCTAATCTAATAGTAACCACCAGAGTCTAGAGATGAAGTCGTTGCTCGGCCAATCAAACTCAGTTTGACAGTATCTCGAATCGGTGTTGTCTCGACACAGTTCGAAATTGTATCGCGTCGAAAAATATTTAGATGAAAAATACTTTTTACTCCTAAAACTCCTCCTCACGCTCACATGCGTAAAATATCTTAAAAAAATTCATAAAATTATAATCCATATCATTGTGATATGTTAGGATAATTTTTAGGAAAATGATTACGAGGATATAGCATTGTTCTATTTAGATCGTTCATTTCAAAAAATAAAAAAACTAAAAATGATATTTTTTACCCTAAGATTTAGACTAATAAAAATTAAAAAATATTATAATATATGATATTAAGATTATTAGATGTATAAAAAATATTTACATATATAATATAGTTATAAAATTTAAGATATGTGATTAATATATCTATTATATAATTATAAAACTGATAATATATGATTAAATATTTAATTATATAATAAAAAAATAAAAAAGAAAATAAAAATCGTGCTCGTCGGACCCTTGCCGAGCCGTGCTAGTCGAGCTCGTACCGACTTGTGCCCAACATCCTATTGGGCCGTTCGACATATTTTCGCCCTAGTTTAATCGGGTGGTCGTGCCCGAGATCGGTATGCTGCCCACATGAATTGCCATCTCAAATAACCAGTCAAATAGATGTTTTTCTATGTGTGGCATTTTAGAGACAATTACCTTATGAAAAAATATTATGCTTATTATGGTAAGTAATAATAACAGTTATTTAAGTTTATTCTTAAAGGGCACGTTTGGTATGGAGATATAGTAAGAACAACACCTTTGGGCCTGTTTGACATCATTGAAAAACTAAAGAATATTGATATTCTTCAATATAATTCCCTTTATAAAGAAAAAAAAATTAGAATTACCTGTTTGGATGTTAAAAGTAAAGAATAAAATATTATAGTTTTATGCCAATTCTATGGGAAAAAAATTATGAGGTCTTATCTATGTAAATTTTCCTATCAGTGCTAGAAAGACATCAATCATTCTCGTATCATCTAATTATTATCATTTGGTCTACTTTTTTTTATTTTTTACTTTTGTAAAAGTTTTCTACATCCAAACATCGTAAAATTTACTTGACACATGGTAAAACACTTTTCAAAAAGTGCAGTACCATGGAATATTAAATTGTATAGAATTTTTTACATTTGCGCCAAATAGACCCTTATTCTCCTAATTTTATTCAAACACCTTTATTCTTATCTCGTGGGTTCCACATGTAATAATAACAAACAAAGTTCTTTGAGGGCTAAGAATGGGTTAAAATTTGAGGTCGAGTGGGAAATTGTCATGAATATTTATTTTAAGGGTTGAATAAACAATAAATCCTTATTTTATTATTGGCTAATGGATTTTTAGGTTTGAAAATTACAAAAAATCATTATTTCGAATATATTTATGATCACGATCTGTATAAGTTTATTCTTAATTTTAATTATCTTTAATCTTACAATTCAACACTAATTTATTTTACTTTCTATTATCATTTTCAGAAGTCTTATTTCCAATTTTGAATATTGAAACAAAAATATTTCCTCATTATTAGATTGGAAAAGTATAGTTAATTTCTCATCCCATCGATAATTTTATTTTTTTTACTTTAATTATGTAAGATAGTTAGTGTACTAGTTAGAATGTTGTTACATATTATGCAATAATATTTAACCTTTTTTTTCTCTAATTCTAGAGAACAATAATATTTAAAATATGAGCAAAAACTGACAAACTTGCAGATCACCTGACCTGATATGCCACCAGCAAGGCAAAAGGTCGTGCAAGCCTGACCCGTCCTGCTTTTGGCCTAGGCACGATCATTGGATTGGGCTCAGGCCAAACCATGTTGGGTCACCCAATGCAACATTGGACACGACCTGAGACAATTACAGTGAATCCAAGCTCTATGCGTCCCAACATGCACGAGCATATTTTTTTTTAAAATGTTCACCATTTTTTTTTTCAAATTTTCACTTGAGCACTCAGCTCATTGTCAAATCTCAAACTTTGAATTTGTGCACCATGCTCATCATGTCACATCAACAATGCGAATCACGATCTTGACTTGACAAGACAACTCGATCATGGTGACGGACACCCTTCGTGATTTCATAGTTTCATGACCCTTGATCGTCATGTTCATGAATGAGATTGTGTTCGTGGCTGTTATGACTTGTGTTCACGGGTAACGACCTCTCAGGTCCGCAACTACCTCTCATGAATTAGCGTATCATGACTTCTCACAGCAATGTTATTTTCACGACATGTAATGGTGAATCACATGACATGACATCATGAAACACTTTTTATCACGACTCTCCCTGTCACACACTCAAGCCCATCATGCCTCGTTACCACGTTCAGGTCTTCACTCTTCATGCATGCCTTCACAGTTCACGGTCTCATGACTCGTCGTCTCATCTCATCGTGACAGGTTATAATTCACAATCATGCACACCCATTCAAGCCTACAATGATAGCAGTTTGAACAATGCATGCAATATCTCAAATCTAATTCACATATAATCATGTGTTAATATTATATCATATGATTGATAAGAAATCTGATATATCTGTTAAGGCACGTGTTGTAACTCATAGTGTTAGTGTAACGCCCCCAAATCGACCCCCGCCACATGGCGAAGACCAACCTGGAGATGCTACGGCATGCTATAACTTGACCATAATATTGACCATATCTCAGTCAAAAACTGAGACACGTCAGCGGAAAAATAATAAAATAAAAGAAGATAACATAATTATGCGGAAGTCTAAAAGTAACTATGTCATTACTAAGAGATAAACTGAGTTCTACATCATGAATTTAAATTGCGGAAGGTAAATAAAAACTAAATAACACTCTAAAAGCCATATGGTTCATGTGTTGTCTTATCGCCAGAGCCTCATCACCACACGCCTACTCCACCACGTTACTGACCTGGTCCTGTGGAAATCAGACACAGGGGAGGAGGTCATCCCGTAAGCTTTACAGCCTAGTGGGGAACCACATGATATACAATGCATGACATGAATATAATAATCAGCGATAATTAAGCAGGCTTAACTTGAGCATGAAAGATAACATATAAGTATCATGGATCATAATAAGGATAAGATCAGCGATATCATGAATCATGAGGATCAATAGTACATAATAAACTTGGAATCATGACATACTTGACTTGACTTGAACTTGAACTTGAACTTGAACATGCTTGTCGATCTTGGTTATTAATTAACAATCAGGGTGACTTTGAGGTGCCTTTAATTCTTGGGGTATGCCCAGCAAACGATACGGCCTTGTGCGGGTCAATGGGTGATCAAACCATGACCAAGGGAGCGACCCTTATCTTGATGCACTTGGCTTGGACTGGCAACCCATCATTAATCTTTCCTCTGAACTTATTAATCACTTTTATTATCTTTTCATTCTTTGTATCATGTGATGAAGGAGATATGATCGGTATGAGGTAAATCAAGACAAAGAGTTCATGTTGGAATTATAAAGAAATCAATAATATTCATATAAAAATAAAGAGAGATTAATAGGTAAATTTTGTTGGATTTTTCGCCCAAAGAATCTCCTCCACCTTACGGCCGTAAAACCCTAATCCTTTGGATTTTACGCCCGAGGAATCCTTTCATTTTACGGCCGTAAAAATCCGCCCTTAATTACGTTACGGTCGTAAAACCCTATTTTCTATTCTATTTCGGCCGTAAAAATTAACCCTCATCACGTTACGGCCGTAAAATCCTATTCTCCATTCTATTTCGGCCGTAACCCTATTCTCCATTCTATTTTGGCCGTAAAAATCCACCCCTGTTGCATTACGGCCGTAATAATTCACCCCTATTGCATTACGGCCGTAAGCTTCATCCTTTTTTTTTCTTTTTTTTTTTAATTCTCTTACGACCAATCCTTACGGCCGTAAAACTATAACCCTATTGCATTACGGCCGTAAGAATTTATCCCTTTTTCTCTCTCTTCTTTTCTCTCTCTTCCAACTTCTCGGCCGTAAAACATCGTCTCCATTTTTTTTTAACTCCTTTACGGCCAATTCCTCACTTCTTTCTCTCTCCATCTTTTTCTCGACCGTCAGACAATTACGGCCAACAAATTTTTACGGCCGTAATACTTTTACTTTTAAAAATTAAATTGCGTTATAAGACCGAAAACGAAATCCCCTCTAAATCTTACACCTTAGCAATCAATAATACAGAAATATAACAAACAGAAAATAACTATGCATGCAACAATCAACCAATCAAAGAATTCAAGAAATCAAACAATTAAAAACAATAACTTGAATCATATTCATATTCTTTTCATAACGATTCGGGCATGAATTGAGATAATTCAGAGGCCATGCAAGGTGATTTCGATTCACCCACCTCGGTTCGTGGTTAATTCGTTCCTAAGTTCGTCGGAAATCAATTAACGATTCCCTCCCCTGTTTCTTCCCTGACTTCCCTGTCCTCCCTCTCGGTTCTCTTGCTGCCCGTCTGCATAGCCCGATGGAGACGACGTGAGGAAAAGAAATAAGAACCATATGCTACTGCAGGAAGAGTACTCTAAGGTTACCTTTGCACCTAGAAGCAGAGGGCGTATCTCTTTGCCTCTGTTCGTGGACGAGGGGAACAAAAAGATGAGCGGGGGAGAGGTCGTGAGGGTTAGGAGAGGGGGTTTTAATTTCTTTGGTTAAATTTTTATCTAATACATCCCCTCTTCTACTATAGGTTAGATTTAATTAATGGGATAAGGTTTTATCTCTAATTTGAGTCTAATTGAGATTTGGTGCCGTCCAAATCCATCCTGATTTCTTTTCTCTTTTTTTTTTATCTTTTATCTTTTGCTGGTCGTTATATTCTTACCCCCTTAAAAGAAAATTCGTCCTCGAATTTTGCACTAAGTAGAGGGCTTACCGAAAAGGTGGGGAAATTCTTGGCGCATTTCCGATTCGAGCTCCCATGTCGCATCATCTCCGCTATGGTGACGCCAAGCCACTCTGACCATGGGGACATCCTTGTTCTTCTGACGTTGTACTTTGCGATCCACTATATGTGTTGGATACTCAGCGAAGGTCAAGTCTGCAGCTATATCTGGCTCCTCTATCCTTAGAACATTTGCAGCATCATGCTTGTACTTCTTGAGCATGGATACATGGAATACATTGTGCACTCTCCCATAAGATGGGGGTAGAGCCAGTCTGCATGCTGCCTCGCCTACCAGCTCGAGTATCTCAAATGGGCCTACATAACGAGGACTGAGCTTTCCTCGCTTACTGAATCTCATGACTCCTTTCATGGGAGATACCTTCAGAAGAACTTGGTCTCCAGCTTGAAAGATCTGCTCTCGTCTGCCTTTGTCAGCATAACTCTTTTGCCTTTCTTGAGCAGTCTTCATCCTTTGCTTAATCAATTCTATCTTCTCAGCATATTCTACTGCTTCTTTCACTTCTTCCTTACTCATGATCTTTTCCTCGCCTACTTCGCTCCAGTGGGCAGGTGAACGGCAAGGTCGTCCATACAGGGCTTCAAATGGTGCCATACCAATACTAGAATGATAGCTGTTGTTATAAGCAAACTCAATCAGATGAATGTGCTCATCCCAGCTACCCTGCCAATCTAATGCACAGGCCCTTAACATATCCTCTAGTGTCTGGATGGTCCTCTCAGACTGCCCATCTGTCTGAGGGTGGAAAGCTGTACTGAAGTTGAGCCTTGTACCAAAGGCTTCCTGCATGCTCCTCCAGAATCTGGCAGTGAATCTGGGGTCTCGATCAGACACTATGGACTCTGGGATCCCATGGAGTTTGACCACTTCTCTCACATATAAGTCTAGCAGACTCTCCACTGATTGCTTCCATCGGATTGGAATAAAGTGTGCTGCCTTTGTGAAACGATCAACGACTACCCATATGGCATCATGACCCTTCTTAGTCTTAGGCAAGTTGGATACAAAATCCATAGTGATCTTATCCCACTTCCATTGTGGGATTTCCAAAGGCTTCAACTTGCCATAAGGCCGCTGATGTTCAATCTTGACTTGTTGACACACCAGGCATCGGGATACATATTCTGCTATCTCTCTTTTCATGTTCGGCCACCAGTAGCTGCGTTGTACATCCTTATACATCTTGGTGCTACCGGGGTGGATGGCGAACTCCGACTTGTGGCACTCATCCAGTACCTCTCGTCGGACATCAGCGTCAGGGGGAATCCACAACCTGTCCCGATATCTAATCCCTCCATCTGCAGAGATCTGAAAATCTGTTGGTTCATTCTGGCACCTCTTCAGAACCTTCTGATATTCAGGATCTACTTTCTGAGCTGTTATGATCCTGTCAATTAAGCTGGGCTTCATCTGATGCATCATCCATAAAGCTCCATTTGTTCCCAACTTGGGACACCATTGCTCAATTTCTTCCAGCATCTCGAACTCGCGTAGCCTCATATAAGCTAGCGAGCCTTCCCACTTCCTGCTTAATGCATCGGCGACTGAATTTGCTTTACCCGGATGGTAATTGATAGCAAATTCATAATCCTTGAGGAGCTCAAGCCATCGTCGTTGTCTCATGTTAAGATCCCTCTGATCGAAGATGTACTTGAGACTCTTGTGGTCGGTGAAGATCTCGAACGTCTCTCCATACAAATAGTGCCTCCAGATCTTCAGAGCAAAGACCACAGCCGCCAATTCCAAGTCATGTGTGGGGTAATTGACCTCATGCTTCTTCAGTTGTCGTGAAGCATAAGCTACTACTTTACCGTGTTGCATCAGGACACAACCCAATCCTGTTCCACACGCATCACTGTAGACCACGAAACCTCCACTGCCTGTCGGTATAGTGAGGATCGGTGCCGAAGTCAGACGGTCCTTCAGAGTCTGAAAGCTTTGCTCACATTTGTCTGTCCAGATAAACTTTTCCGCCTTCTTTGTAAGATTTGTGAGGGGTGCAACAATCTTAGAAAAGTCCCGGATAAACCTCCTGTAATAACCCGCTAAACCAAGGAAGCTGCGAATCTCAGAAGCATTCTTCGGCCTAGTCCAATTCGTCACCGCTTCCACTTTTGCGGGGTCTACTGCAATGCCCTTCTTGGAGACTATGTGTCCCAAGAACATGATCTCCTTCAGTCAGAATTCACACTTTGAAAGCTTGCCATAAAGCTTGTGTTGTCTTAGGATCTCCAATACTATCCTGAGATGCTCTCGGTGTTGCTCTGGACTGGAAGAATAGATCAGAATGTCATCCACAAACACTATGACGAACTGGTCTAAATATGGTCGGAAGACCCTGTTCATTAAATCCATGAACGCGGCAGGAGCGTTCGTCAGTCCAAATGGCATGACCAAGAACTCGTAGTGGCCATATCTTGACCGAAAAGCGGTTTTCGGTATGTCCTCCTCTGCCACTCTCAGCTGGTGGTAGCCACTACGTAAGTCTATCTTAGAGAACACTGATGCTTTTGACAGTTGATCGAAAAGGTCATCTATCCGAGGCAGGGGGTACTTATTCTTCACTGTCACTTTATTGAGCATTCTATAGTCAATGCAGAGCCGCAGGGAGCCGTCCTTTTTCTTGACAAACAAGACCGGTGCGCCTCAGGGTGAGACGCTCGGTCTGATAAATCCCTTGTCCAGTAGCTCCTGTATCTGCTTCTTCAGTTCCTGCATTTCAGCAGGTGCCATACGGTATGGTGCTTTAGAGATGGGTGCAGTCCCAGGGAGGAGCTCTATTTTAAAGTCGATTTCCCGTTTCGGTGGTAATCCGGATGTGTCCTCAGGAAACACATCTGGGAACTCCCGCACCACATCTATCTGTTGAAGCTCAGTGACAGGTGCATCCGCCTTGACCACACTAGCCAAGTACCCACAACATCCTTTCTGCAATAGCTTCTGTGCCTTGATCGATGAGACAATGACTTTGTTCTTTGTTGATGGAGTGCCTCTGATCACTGCCTTGGGCTTGCCTTGCGTCCCTATAACGATCTTCTTCTGTTTGCACTGCAAAGTTGCATCGTGATATGAAAGCCAGTCCATCCCCAAAATGACGTCATAATCCACCATGGGGATGACTATGAGGTCTGCAGACAAATTTTTCTTGTCTACATTGACAGGTACATTCGGGATGTACTTGGCAACATGGAGAGTTCCCATAGGTGTACTCACACGCATAGCATGGGGCATCTGCTTCTGAGGTAGACTAAGAGTTTGGGCACACGACTCTGAAATAAACGAGTGTGTGACCCCAGAATCAAATAAAATAGTAGCAGACAAGTTGGCGATCGGGAGGGTACCTCTAATGACATCATTATCATTTTGGGCTGCATCAGCTTCCAGATTGTGCACACGACCTTGCACAACGGGATTTGTACCTCCTGCTGCTCGATTGTCTCGGCCTCCTCTAGCAGCCTGTGGGCAATTTCTGATGAAATGTCCGAACTGTCCACACTGAATGCATGCGCCGCTCAGTCTACGACACTCTCCATCATGGTGACGGCCACAGTGAGGACATAAAGGCTTCTGTGGCACTTGTGGCTGACGTGGTGGCGGTGGCAGTTGTCTCAGTGGCTGTGCTTGCATTGGCGCAGGCCGTGGTTGAGCTTGAGCCTGTCTTGGGGCTTCTCTCTGCTGGTATGGCCTGTAACGACGATCGCGGCGGTCGTTCCTCCTAAATGGTCGATGATCATCCGTTCGAGGCCTGAGCTGCTCTATTGCTTTGGCTGGAGCTTTGGCCTTGCGTTTAGCTTGATCCTTTTCCATACGTGTGGCTAACCTCACAGCCTTCTCTAGATCTTCACAATCCCCAGACAGGACTTCAGTCTTCAGTGCCTGATGTAGTCCATTAATGAATCTGTTAGCCCTAATACGTCCTTCAAATGGCATCGGGCAATATTGCTCCAGTTGGATGAACTGGGTGTGGTAATCCGCCACAGACATGGTTCCCTGCTGCAGTTGCAGAAACTCCTCTTGTTTGTTGATGCGGTCATGTTCAGGAGTGTAGCGCGTCATGAAGGCCTTCTTAAATTCATCCCATGCTATGTCCTCTTCTTCCATTCCTCTGAACCTGGTGGCCCTTGTAGTCTTCCACCAGCCCATTGCAGTACCAGTAAGCATGTGTGTGGCATACAGAACCTTGCGTTCATCAGTACATCTCATCAGCTTAAAAATCCGATCCATAGTCTCAATCCATTCTTCAGCCTTGAAAAAGTCCGCCTTCCCATCATAATGAGGCGGATGCAACTTCAGGAAAGCTTGGATGGTGTCTTCTGCTGCTTCATGGCGTGCCCTCTGATTACGACGCCTTGACGCCGGTGGACTGTCTCCTGCCTGGCTACCCTCAGGTGTAGCAAACTCATCCACATGCTCCTCAAATGGCGCTCTAGCTGCGCGGCCTCTACCTCTTCCGCGGCCTGGCGCACGACCTCGGCCACGGCCACGTCCGCGACCCGGCTGGGCCCCCATCTCAGGAAGTGGGCCTTCCGATGCCTCATACAGATTTCGGTCCGCTCTGACCATTTGCTCTTGAATACGCTCCGACCGTCGTGACATGCTTATCCTCTATTCATACAATAAAATCATGCATCAAGAAATCATAACTTATCTTAAACATAAACATGACTTACATTACTTTTCGGTGGAGGGTGTGGCGACTGCACGACGATAGCACATGAACCTTTTACCATACTATACTATTCTATACACTAGGACGTCAAGAGAGTCCTAACTTTAGGCTCTGATACCATAAATGTAACGCCCCCAAATCGACCCCCGCCACGTGGCGAAGACCAACCTGGAGATGCTACGGCATGCTATAACTTGACCATAATATTGACCATATCTCAGTCAAAAACTGAGACACGTCAGCGGAAAAATAATAAAATAAAAGAAGATAACATAATTATGCGGAAGTCTAAAAGTAACTATGTCATTACTAAGAGATAAACTGAGTTCTACATCATGAATTTAAATTGCGGAAGGTAAATAAAAACTAAATAACACTCTAAAAGCCCTATGGTTCATGTGTTGTCTTATCGCCAGAGCCTCATCACCACACGCCTACTCCACCACGTTACTGACCTGGTCCTGTGGAAATCAGACACAGGGGAGGAGGTCATCCCGTAAGCTTTACAGCCTAGTGGGGAACCACATGATATACAATGCATGACATGAATATAATAATCAGCGATAATTAAGCAGGCTTAACTTGAGCATGAAAGATAACATATAAGTATCATGGATCATAATAAGGATAAGATCAGCGATATCATGAATCATGAGGATCAATAGTACATAATAAACTTGGAATCATGACATACTTGACTTGACTTGAACTTGAACTTGAACTTGAACATGCTTGTCGATCTTGGTTATTAATTAACAATCAGGGTGACTTTGAGGTGCCTTTAATTCTTGGGGTATGCCCAGCAAACGATACGGCCTTGTGCGGGTCAATGGGTGATCAAACCATGACCAAGGGAGCGACCCTTATCTTGATGCACTTGGCTTGGACTGGCAACCCATCATTAATCTTTCCTCTGAACTTATTAATCACTTTTATTATCTTTTCATTCTTTGTATCATGTGATGAAGGAGATATGATCGGTATGAGGTAAATCAAGACAAAGAGTTCATGTTGGAATTATAAAGAAATCAATAATATTCATATAAAAATAAAGAGAGATTAATAGGTAAATTTTGTTGGATTTTTCGCCCAAAGAATCTCCTCCACCTTACGGCCGTAAAACCCTAATCCTTTGGATTTTACGCCCGAGGAATCCTTTCATTTTACGGCCGTAAAAATCCGCCCTTAATTACGTTACGGCCGTAAAACCCTATTTTCTATTCTATTTCGGCCGTAAAAATTAACCCTCATCACGTTACGGCCGTAAAATCCTATTCTCCATTCTATTTCGGCCGTAACCCTATTCTCCATTCTATTTTGGCCGTAAAAATCCACCCCTGTTGCATTACGGCCGTAATAATTCACCCCTATTGCATTACGGCCGTAAGCTTCATCCTTTTTTTTTCTTTTTTTTTTTAATTCTCTTACGACCAATCCTTACGGCCGTAAAACTATAACCCTATTGCATTACGGCCGTAAGAATTTATCCCTTTTTCTCTCTCTTCTTTTCTCTCTCTTCCAACTTCTCGGCCGTAAAACATCGTCTCCATTTTTTTTAACTCCTTTACGGCCAATTCCTCACTTCTTTCTCTCTCCATCTTTTTCTCGACCGTCAGACAATTACGGCCAACAAATTTTTACGGCCGTAATACTTTTACTTTTAAAAATTAAATTGCGTTATAAGACCGAAAACGAAATCCCCTCTAAATCTTACACCTTAGCAATCAATAATACAGAAATATAACAAACAGAAAATAACTATGCATGCAACAATCAACCAATCAAAGAATTCAAGAAATCAAACAATTAAAAACAATAACTTGAATCATATTCATATTCTTTTCATAACGATTCGGGCATGAATTGAGATAATTCAGAGGCCATGCAAGGTGATTTCGATTCACCCACCTCGGTTCGTGGTTAATTCGTTCCTAAGTTCGTCGGAAATCAATTAACGATTCCCTCCCCTGTTTCTTCCCTGACTTCCCTGTCCTCCCTCTCGGTTCTCTTGCTGCCCGTCTGCATAGCCCGATGGAGACGACGTGAGGAAAAGAAATAAGAACCATATGCTACTGCAGGAAGAGTACTCTAAGGTTACCTTTGCACCTAGAAGCAGAGGGCGTATCTCTTTGCCTCTGTTCGTGGACGAGGGGAACAAAAAGATGAACGGGGGAGAGGTCGTGAGGGTTAGGAGAGGGGGTTTTAATTTCTTTGGTTAAATTTTTATCTAATACATCCCCTCTTCTACTATAGGTTAGATTTAATTAATGGGATAAAGTTTTATCTCTAATTTGAGTCTAATTGAGATTTGGTGCCGTCCAAATCCATCCTGATTTCTTTTCTCTTTTTTTTTTTATCTTTTATCTTTTGCTGGTCGTTACAGTTAGATTGCAAAAATTGATGAAAATTCGCTTAAGACATGAAAACACGACTTTAGAAAATGTGAAAATTCAAAAAAAATAATATCCCGATAATTGTTCTTATATGTGTAGACATGCTAATAGTGGTTTTAAATAAATTTTAGATGGTATTTATTTTGGTAAAATGAAGTCGCAAGATTAAAAAAATATAAAATCACGATTTTTGTTCTTCAGACAAAGAATTTAAATTTTGATTTCTTAGTTATTTATTTTTTTAAAATATTTTATTTGATCAAAATAAGGGATAGTTTCTTATTTACATATAATTTCTTAGGTAAATGAATAAATAATTGAAAAATGCAAAACCATTTACTTAAATCGTCTTAGATTTAAGTAAGCAAAAGGGCAATTTGGTACTCCAATCCTTAGCCGACCTTAAGCCGATTTCTCTTTGCCTTATCTTTTGCCACCTGCATGTTTTACCACCTCCATCTGAAATCCAAAAGAAAGAGGAACATCTATTACTTGTTGGAGAAATTGGAGAAAAAAAGATAGGAATTAGGATTTTCAGCTTGTAGTAAGTTTAAATTTTAATTTTTACTAATTTTAATTGGGGTCGATGGATATACAACACATGATAAGGGTTGAAAAATAAAGTAATCAATGGAAACCATTGGATTTAAATGGACGGTGTGGATTCTTTTGCATTAAAAACATTGAAATTGTCCCTTCTTTTACCCTATGATTCATAAGCTCTTCCTCTCCTTTGGTTCATCTTTTCTCCGACAGTACCCTTCGTATTGAATAACGAAATCTTCCAAGAGAAGGAGCAATGAGTAGACCTCTTTTGGCACTCCAATTTAGCAAGTGTTCTCCGATCCATAGTAACTTTCGCACTTTTAGTTTACCTTTGCATTGTGTTCTTTGATTTGCCATATACATGTGACTTATGCCTTGGACAAAATCAGAGAAATGTTTCTCTTCTTGTGCAGCTTCCATGACCTCTCTTCCCTACCCTCCCCTCTCCCAAAGTTCCTCTCCTACTTCAACTTCTTCATAGGCTGCCGACCCTGACCCTATCTTTCTCTCTCGTCTTTGTCTTGCATCGCCATCCTCACTAATGCAGTCCTAAATAGATATGCCTCCAGCTATGGACCTTTTCTACCCGTGAGGAGAGGAACAACTGCACTGCAATCTTCATTGTCTTTTTGTCCTTTTGTGCATATTTTATTCATGCTTTGTGATAGAAATATGATCGATCATTAGTAGATCCTAAATCTTCATCTCTCATATAAGTGAAACCTCACTTTAACAAAAAAAAAATCTATCATATACAGAAGAACTCCCATTAAATCACATTTCTCAATTCAAAAGTTGAAAACCAAGAATATCCTCTAGTTTGTCATCGGCAAGGAAGAGGAACAATTCATTTATTATTTCATTTTTCTCTGAAAGCATGTTGAATGATAGTTTGATGGACGAGTAATAAGGCTCACTATAATTTAATTACATAATTTCCTAACTTAGGATTCATCTGACCTTTTCTATCTTAATCTTATGTGATTTTAGTTAACAATGGGATAAAACTCAATTTGTTCATAAGGAAGAGTAAACCCTATGTATGGTAGATTTGTTTCTGAAAATTTAGTTACACTTTTACATACCTTTGGGTTATCCCAAAATTACGAAATTCACTTAGCTTGATTCCCTTTGAGTCTATTTTCACTAAGCTCTGGGAACAAGTTAATCATATGTTTGTAGGAAAAGTTATATTCTCACCATTAAGGTGGTTATCATTTTGTCCATCAAAACTATTATAGATTTTGTAAATTGTATATTAAATCGAATATGTTATAGAATTATTTGATAATTTAGGGTCAAAAGGATTTAGACGTCCATCTTCATTTCCAATTGGAACAATTTGAAAAGATTATGACTATTGAAGTTATAAATGACAAACCAAAGCTTACTTAGTTTGTTACAATCAAATTTATGGAAGAACATGCTACTACGTGTCAAAATTATTGTGCTCAATTTGGAATGATATAAATTCTAAGAATTCTATCAAGCAATTCAGGATGTCTAATTTTAGAAAAAAAATGAAAATACCAAAATATGAGTTGTTTACTAATTGATCTAAATAATAACAGCATGGTCACTCTGTGTTTCTAGAACACATAAACAACATGAAATTTAGGTTGAATGTTTATTTTCCTAAGAACAAACCATAATGAAATAAAATATGAATCTTGTACAAATTAAAGTTTACATAATATGGGACTTATCAAAATTGAAATGGTAATATAAATGTCAGAAGATATGAAGTTTCGCTTTCCATGTAGGTAATCTATCCTAATATAAGGTAACTCTTGTGAGTACCATGCAACTTTTATAATTATTTATGTTATGATAGTGTTCAAACCATAGTAGTAATATGACCCTCATTATTATTATTATTATACGAGTAGAGGAGTAAAGCGTGAAAGAAAAGAAAACTTTTGGTTAGCTTTTAGGTAAGTTGGTTTTTCCTATTTGATGTATTCACCTCTTATAAATCATATGATATTTGTTGTTGTATGTATTTAATATGTCTTTCTTTCTTATGAAAAGTATATTTGAAATGATTAATTGGTATGTTGTGCATTTGAAAAGCATATATGATATCTTATAGATTGATTTCATAAAATCCAACCATCTTTCATTTGAATTAGTATTTGATATAATTCATCTTCTTATATTTAAGATACAATTGTTCTATGATGAATCATGTATCTGCATTCATTTGTGTCATGCATTCACATGTAAGGTGGCTGGATCTAAATGCTACATCGAATTCAATTCATCATTGTGTTACCAAAAAATGAGATGAGATAAGATCAAACTAAGTTTCATGTGGAACTAAATGCTACATCATGCGAAATCATGATGGAAGCCACCTCTAGAATATTAGGAGCCACATATAAAATCCACGAAGTAGAATGAAGCTAAGTGTCATACAGAGTTAAGTGCTATATCATGAGAAGTCACAATGAGAGTTACCTCTAGAACTCATAGGGGCTACTTTTAGAATCCACTTATGACTATACAAATTGGTCAGTTGATGATCGGTGCATTCATATGAGAGTGTTGCATAAGCATACCCATGCTTGATATATGTTTTAAATGATATTGATCGCAATTTGAGCCTGATGCTTTTAATTAGAAGGTTTTATATGAAATTATCAAATATATGAAAGAATAAATGTTTGTGTCAAGCGCTTTCTATGTCAAACATGTGCAAGCGGCTTTACACATGCATTTCTTTATTGTTTATATCTTTCATTACTAATGGTTTAGAGGATAACAAAAAATAATTTTATATCATAAGAAGATATAAAAAATGATTATATCTATTACGAAGGATAATAATATATAGAAATTTGTAAAATTTTGAAAATGATAAATATAATTATTGTCGATGATTTGAATTATGCTTTTGTTATTTCCAATGATCCTTTAAACTATTAATGAAGAAAGATATGAAAAAAATAAAGAAAATTATGTCTAAAGTTGCTTGACACATGCTTGACACGAAAAACACTTGACACAAACATTAAACCCATATATAAAAATACCTATTTTGATATTATGATTATCACATGATTTTTATGTCTCTCCCAATTTATTAATTGGTAACATGAGTTATCAACTTATTGAGCTATTTTTGGTTCACTATGTTATTTTTAATATTTTTTTTTTCAAATTCATAGAGCCTTTTAGAACTATGCTAGCTAGGGTCCTAGTAGGTTTTATGTCTTTTGCTATTGAGGGATTTTATATTATCGTGTACTATTATAAAGATTTTGAGGGAATTGATTGTGTAATTTGTATGTGTAATGGAAATAAAGTTATTTTGTAGAATGTAAAACTAAAAGAATATTGGTCACTCTGAATGATCATCTTAAATTATAACATGATTTATTAACATTGCCATTTCTTATGTTATATAAAGAAAATTTGACCACACACTTTCACAAATCTATTTGATTGTCTGTAATGAGTCGTGAACTCGATTGGTCACTCTGAATGATCATCTTAAATTATAACATGATTTATTAACATTGCCATTTCTTATGTTATATAAAGAAAATTTGACCACACACTTTCACAAATCTATTTGATTGTCTGTAATGAGTCGTGAACTCTATATTAAACTAAGATTTAAATCGAGATCATGACAATGCATGCCACGGAAGCATGAAACTTCATCTCTCATCTTCTCACTCTCACGAAACTTTGTATCTCCCTCTTGAAGCTCGGCCTCTCCTCTCTATCATCTACTTATTCAATCATTCTCAACATTTTAAGTTTGTTAATCATGTAAAAATTTTAACTTAAGTACTTATCTAATAGCTTATCACTTTATTATCTTATTATCAAGATATTTACTATATACATTTGTGTTTAAGTATTCTATATTTATCTAATAATCTATATGGTGCTTATTCTGTTTATTCATCCTATAGACCATCACCCTATCCATATGATATATCATATCTTACTAGTAGTGGTGGTGATTCTAATTCTTTATCAATGCATGCTGACGAATCACTTTAATGTGTGGAAGTTGTGAAGTCATCAATTGACTGTCCAATTATTTAACTTACATACACTAATTATCCCATAATTACTAATCTTAAATGTTCTTTCAAGTTCTGTAGTTCCTTAACAAGATGGTTCATTAGACTCAAATGCTCCCACACACTGTGAGGTAATAGGCAAAAAAAGAAGAATGAAAAAGTTAACTAACGGAGTTTTAAAAAATTATAGATGGAAATGATCCAGAAAATATAGAGCTATTTGTAAAATTTGCAAAGCTAGCTACGCTTTCATATCTTCTTCTCGAGCACAAATAGATTAAAAGACACTTAGAATCATATCCTATAATAATTAGAGAACAATTTTGCCCATATCAATTGCCCAACAAACTCAACTAATTGTATCTATTCATGGGACTTTTGAGAACTTTTTGTTCTTTTCATAATCAAGAATATATACACGAAGGTTCAACAAGATTGGTATACATGTAGAAATGCCATACATATTTGTTGAAGATATATATTTTTTATATTACCAAGAAAATTATGTACAAGCCATCTTTAGGAATGTTAGTAGAAAAATTGTTAAAGGATGTTAAATTAAAAAAATATAAAAAATTAAAATTAATTAATTAATTTATTTTCTGAATTCTAAATGAATGTTCAATTTAACTAGTGACATGTGAACTTCTTTAAACAGTGATAATTTTTTTTATGTGTTACAATACATTGGATTGATACAAGTTAAGTAATACTTGCATTTAAAGAAATTGAACACTCTCATAATTGTTTTTGAAATTATAAATCGTAGAAAAACTAGTTAACGAATATGATTTTAAAGATAAAATTTTATGTCTTACTCTTAATAATATAAGTGCTAATAATTTTACTACACAAATTTGAGTTAAAAATCAAATATTCTTTTAAATGAACTTCTTTTCATTAATGTTGTACATATCATATTATTAATTTATGTCTTAAAAAAGATTAAAAGTAGTTGTTAGAGTACTTAAGACTCTTATAGCAATAATTATAAATTTACGACACATTAGACTTAGGAGACAATAATATAAAGAAACTTGTCATTATTTATAATATTGTGTGTAAAAAAATTAAATACCAATGTGTCTACAAGATGAAATAGTATGTGCTTAAATTATGTATTTCATTTAGATATGCATTCGACAATTATATATTGACTTTGATGCAATACCTACCAGATCAAATTACTGATTCATAATGGAATGTTGTTAACACAATTATGAAATTATAACAAGTATTCTATAATGCTATAGAATTATCTACTATTTACTCCCTTACTTTAAATTTAATAATTAATCAATTTTGTGAAATGAAAATTTCATTTAATAAAGAATGTGTATTATCAAATGAATTTTCTGAAATATTATTTGATGGCATCAAAATCCAAGGGATCTAGTTCTAAATGGTGCATAAGAAAAATTAAAAATTATTCTCTAGAACATTATATTATCAATTTTTGTGGGTGTTTAGGTGGATTTTTATTTTTGTGGGTGTTTTAGGAAGATTTTTATAGGATGAATTATTAATCATACAATTCTCTTGATATCTATGATGGCCATGTAATCATATAAATAGTTTAAGGCCACCCGTAATTATTGCAAAATTTGAAAAGAATTCATAATTTTCTGGAATTTCTTTGCTCTCGATAGAATTTCCCCATAGAAAGAAAAGGTATAGATGTCATGTCGTATGGTTTTCAAATTAATGACATTTGATTTTTTTTAAAAAATAGTATCATTCTTTAGCATTTTATCTTTTACTAAATAAAAATAGGATGAATGTTGAAAGAAAAGACTCCTCAATATAATTGTAAAATCGTGAAAGATAGCTTTATATTATATATAGATTATTGATATAAATATATTATATTGTATGACTTTTAAAGCAAAAGTTTATATTATCAAAAATTAAAAAATAATAACGTATAGATGATATTATATATTTTCAAACAAAAAATGATAAATTGAAATTATATTAAAAAATCAATTATATATTTTCTAAAATCTATGTTTAAAAAATATTTTTATTTTCCAATGATGAAAATCATAAAATTAAAATATGATATTAATATGACATTTTTATTTTTAGAAAGTAACATTTTTTTATCAATTTAACTTTTAAGTAATAAAATCTTTTATAATATATAAAAATATTATGAAATATGAATAGTCAAGTGTTATGATAAGTTGCAACTTTAATATTCATTAATGAATGGTTACATTTATATCTTTAATATTAATTTGGTAACATTTTCTTATAAAAAGTTCAAAAATTATAAAAAGAAGGATGAATGTTGAAACAAGAGAGATTTGCCTACTATAATTAAAATGAGGAATATTAGGGTGCTCCCACACTTTTGTGATAGCACCCTGTGCTCATGCTTTTAAGATCGTTCGATCTAGGATGGTGGACAAGATCAAGGCGTGCCGGTTCAAGCATTTGGTTTAGGCATCTGCATGAGTTGTTGATCCACATTTGTCGAGTTGGAGGTTCACGTCCGGTTCTCTTTGCAGGTCGATCGTCTCCTATATCTCCATGCGACATGGCGGCGTTGAGCAATCGGGCGGACGACGGCGAGGTCATCTCTCTGGTCGACAACATTTGATCGGCGTTTGCTCATGGAGGGCGGTAGAGCAACATCTGATCGGCGTTCATGCATGGAGGGAGGTCGAGCGACATCTGATCGACATTTGCGCATGGAGGGCATCGAACGGTAAGGTCGTCTCACTGATCGGCGCATGGAGGGTGATCGAGCAACGATCGTGGGTGGAGCGGCGATCCTAATCCACGAGCAAGAGCGCAAGGAAAAGGGCGATGGAGCGGTGGTCGTCGGTGGTCGCATCTCTTCTCCCTCTCTCTGCCGCCGCGATCTACCCCTCTTCTTCCTCTCTCCTCTGCTCTACCTCGTCGGAAGCATTGAAAAAAGGGGGTGTCACCCCTCCTCCACCCCTCCCTCCCTCCCTCCGCGAGCTCGGCGAAGAGCGCACGAAGGGGGCCGCCGCCCCCCTTTTGCTGGCAGATCTGTCGCGCCGCCACCCTCCCTCGCTCGTCTCCTCGACGCCAAAAGCCGACGCCGCGTGTTGCCACCATCGCCTGCCTCCTCGCGTCGACGCCGAAAGTCGGGCTGATGCACCGCCTCCCCTCCTGATTCCCCTTCCCCCTCCACGGATCTCCCCTCCCACCCCCTGAACCTCTCATTCCTTCGAAACGGCGCTGAACCGCCTGAATCGGCACTGAACCGTTTAAACTCTTCATTTGAACTAGCACGCGCACATCAGGGCCGTCCATCTCAGATCGTATGGCATTGAAAGCATGGGCGCAGGGTGCTGCCACAAAGGTGTGGGAGCACCCTAATATTCCTCTTACAAAATTACGTTAAAGCATGGTTTATATTATATTAAAATATATATATAAATATGTGTGGCTTTAGATCACATATTGAAAAAAGAATTACTTCACATTTTGATAGCATTTAAAATATATATATATATATATATATATTGAAATACGAATATTTGATGCTTTTGTTGATATATTAATTAACAAATGACCTTTCATGTTCCGACTTATTATAATCTTCATAAATGAATGAAAGAGATAAATTACAAAATGATATTTTATATTCCAAATTATTATAAGATTCATAATGAAGAAGGAGATAAAGTAAAAAAATAACAAAATAGATAGCTGAAATATTCAAAGAAGGTTCCTACGTGCAAAGAAAAAATTATTGTGCTACTTCTTTTAAGAAGTAGGATCATCATACTTCTATTAATATGATAGATGGTGAATAAAAAATTTGTCCAATTAATCAATTCACTATTCATCATAAGTCGAATAATAATTAATAGGTGTATGATGATGCTACCCCTTAAAAAGGTAGCACAAAAACTCCTATACATATAAAAGATTTAATGGGACTACTACTTATTCACATATGTAGGAGCCTCCTATCTATGTTGGATGCCATCAGATTTTATAGGGCTCCTACCTATGAACAGACAACATCCATATAAACACACCAAACCGGACAAATGCGAAGCCGATATGAAGATTGAATTGGGGGTCCAAAATAGTTTGTCATTTGCATTTGTTGATCTACGATGAAAGGTATCGTCATGAGCAATGACAGCGGCAAAGGCATCCGACAACAGACAAAGACAAAGGTAGTGGGCAACAACAAGTGAAGCGGGCAACGAGCAGAGCAATAGCAAGCAGCAGATAAGAGTGATGTGAACGAGTAATGCGACCCTTTGTGAAAAGTAGCAAGGTCCGTTGTGGCAATGACAATGGCAACGAGATGGCAGCAGCCAATGATCTGCTCCGCCTATGTCGAAGGGGCCAAATTCACAAAAATTAAGATCCATCCATGCCGAAGGGGTAGATTGATGGATATGATAACGGAGAGGACACAAAAGATGGAGAAAGGAAAGATGACGAGAAGACGACTGGTGGCACCAGATTGAGAAGCACATTGGAGGAAGAGAAAAGGGGGTGATCAGTGGATAGAGAGGACATGGAAGAGGGACGTTGGTGGCACAGGATTGAAAAACATATCTAAAGAGAAGGAGGGGAGATCAAAGGACAAAGAGGATGTGGAAGAGGGATGCTGACGACACCGAATTGAAAAGTAGATTGGAGGAGGAGAAAAAGGGGAGATAGGAGGACGAAGAGGACATGGAAGAGGGATGTTGACCACATCAGATCGAAAAGCAAATCCAAAGAGGAGGAGAGGGAGATCAAAGGACGAAGATGATGTGGAAGAGGGACGCCGATGACACCAGATCGGAAAGTAGATCCGAGGAGGAGGGGAGTAGGATGTGATCAGATAAAAGGAGGAGAATGATGGGGGCGCAAGAGTGCCGGCTGAGATATAACAAATATAGAATTTTAACTAAAATAAACATAAATATAATATTTTAAAATAATTTCATATATTAAAATTATAATTCTTTTCTACTCTAGACACGATCTGAGTTTTTATAATTTGAACAGATTCCGGCTCGATCCCAGCTCGGTTACCTTCGGTCCAGGAAAAAATTTGAGAAAATCAGATCGATTTGGGCCCAGGTGTTTGGGTCGTCCGGCCCATGCTCACTTCTAGATGTCATAACACTAAGGTAAACTTTTTATTATTTATAATATAAATTTTAATAATCTTTCAAGTGACAATTTGACTTCTATATTCTTCTCATTCTTACTCTTTCCAATCTTACATGAATAAAACATCAAAATAGTATAAAAACTTTATATAAGAATATCAACAACAAAAACGGTATTATAACTCCAGTCGCCAACATAACTAACGATGTTGTTATTGTTGTTGTTATTATTCACATGAGTATAATGTTATTATTAGTTAAATTCTATGTATTAATATATTAATACTTGAAATTGAGAAATGTGTGGATCCAAAATCAATGATAATCCTTAATAAACATTTTTAAAGTGAATTTATAATAAATTTAATATTACATTTTGAATCCACACAATCCTTAATCCCTTAATAATTTGTTGTCATTATTTTTATTTAAAAATATATCAAATGTTAACAAATACATTTATTTAGTGTATTAATTTTATGCATTTATATTCAAATTTTTAGTCAAATTATATAAAGGTTAACTTGCCATTGATAATAAAGGATATTTTAATAAAAACATATACATTACTTAGTTATCTTTTATTATAAGAAAATAATGTTATTTAAATTTTCAAAGAAATTACTTGAACATAGTAAGTAATAATGCACGTTAGTAATAATTTCATAAAAGACAATATGTATTATAAAATAATACGAAAAGGTAGTGCAATAAAAGTTCCTTGAGATTGTTGATTTTGTGATAGTACCCGCTCAAAGTGAGGCACTCAAGTAGTGGCTTGAGTTTCACCTCATATAAGACCCTTAAATATTTATTAATAATATTAATAATATTAAATTATTAATATCTAATCATTTAAGACCCTTATTAATCTAAAATTAACAATAAATATGTATGTTACATTCATTTTTAATATCATTCATCTAAATCATAATAATTAAATATCCTATTTTGTTCGTGATTTAATTTATGAGTTCTCGACAATCATTGTTCTCGTGATTAATCAAATAGCGCATTCACTAGTTTCGTTGACAATTAACATCAATTTATATTTTACATTGAAACGATCACTCTTAAAAAAGTACTTCTTGTTTATCATCATCATAAATTGCTTATTTTTAAAAATAATTATAGATTTTCATATCAAAAACTTAAAAGAAATTAAATATCATATCTTATTATAAAAAAAGTTTTATAATTTTAGTTTGCGTCTCTGAAGCCCTTGAGATGACATAATGTAGTCAAGATAGAGATCTTACATAAAATTGGAGGGCTCATATGATTGAAGATCGGAAGACCAAATTGAGAATCATAAGATCAGACCTATTAATAAATATATTTTAAAATAATAAATTTTTTATAATTTTTGTATTTAAATATTAAATTACACCACTAAATTATTTTTTTATTTGTTCTTGTGCAAAAAATATATCCAAACATATTCAAAATGAAGAAAATATATTAAACTTCATATGAATTAGTTCTTATTATCATAAATATAATTAATATTAAATGATTATATTGATCATGTGAGATCCTATATGATCGGATAAGGTTGTAAGATTGTGTGATCAAAATTGAGATCGTCTTAAACACACATATATGATCTCCAAGATAAGATCGAGATCGGTAAGGGACAGACCTGGCGGTTCAAATGTTGCTTCACACTACTGTGAATCCAGGGCCTCGCTATATATATATATATATATATATATATATATATATATATAGAGAGAGAGAGAGAGAGAGAGAGAGAGAGAGGGTAAAAATTCTCAGACCCTTGCCTCCCTCTTCCCCCTCTCCCGCACCTATAGTCCTCATCCCTCATTCTTGCCTAGCAGTCCAAGAAAAGAGGGAGAGAAGAGAGAGAAACAAAAATATCGCCAGATGCTGGCATTGTCATTGATTTGACGATGGACGTTGCGAAACACACATGACATGGGCTGTTATCTATCTAGTGATGGACGGCTCGAAACGTATGTGACACAGCGTTGATTACACTACAAAAAAATTGTTGAATAGCGACACGAATTAGCATCGTCATATCACATGATGCTAAATCGACGTCAATAGTGTCACAACAGCATCTCCATTGGGTCGATGAAAGCAGATGCTAACTGCCTCTCTATAACGTCAATTTAGTGTCGCATACTCAAAGGATGTCAACGCTAAATGAGGCACCATCGCGACGCTATTATCACGCTTGAAAAGTAGAAAACATGCAACAGATGGTAACGTTGTATTGACGTCGCAAGCTTGCGACGCTAAGTTAGCATCACCATGACGGTGATGCTAAGTCGACAAAAAATAAGAGGCGATATTAGCGTCAGTGTCTTGCGTTGTATTGGCATAGACAATTGTGACGCTATATTAGAGTCAGAGGTTTGCAACGCTAAGTAGACACTAGTTTGTGCTTTTTTGGCAATATATGTTATAAATTTTATAGTATATTATACTATACTATATTAACTACACTATACAATACTATACCATATAGTACTATGTTATACTATACTATACAATACTATACTAAACTATATTATACTATACATTATACTATATCATACATCATATTATACTAGATTATTCTATTACATAATATACAAAATTAATATACCATGTTATACATACATTGTACTCCAATTTCCAAATTCCAAAATTGGGGGAATAGTGCTTTTTCATTTTCCATGAGATTCAAAGGGAGATTACAGGAGATCTGACTATCGGATCATCACGAAATTTGTACCTCTCATAGACAATAGCAAAACAAAATTTTCAGTATTTTTTGGTAATTTAGGAGGCCGGATGGCAGAGTTAAGAACCTAAGAAAAAGAGGTTTCCGATGGTTGCTGACGTGAGTCTGGCGGGAATCGATGAAATGAAAATTAAAAACTTGTAGAGATCGATGCGAGCTGTCAACCCGCACAAGAATCACAGTGATCAAAGGTCGGAAGGAATTCAATAAAATGGGCAAAGTTTCATAAATAGAAACTGTCAATTTTCCATGGTCCTCGCTCGTATTGCCACGAAAAAATAGGTGTTTCAAAGGGCTCAAGAAGTGGGGCGTCGCAAACTTTTTGTGTTTCATGTCTTTTCTGTTTCCTCCGATTCTCAAAATACCAATTTTTCATAATTATAAAAATTTCTCAAAACTTCCGCCCCACCTAAGAAATCTAAAAATGTTTGTTCTAAAAAAATCAGACCTTTCGGGAACACTTAGAACGATCCTATTTAATTGACATGGAGTTTTCAATTTTTTTCGAGAAATGTTGATTTTCTTAGAATTTGTTTGTATCCAAATTTAAAAAGAGAATTCAAAATGGTCTATTTTGCTTCGTGCGTTTAAAAATATTTTCATATCTAAAAAATGGGACATCTGGGGACTTCTTCGAATGGCCACATTTGATCGACATATGTTTCTCAATTTTTTCGGATGACGTCGACAAACATATATATATACATATCCTTATATATATGTATATATATATGTATGTATGTATGTATGTATATATATATATATATATATATATATATATGTACATATATAAATTTATAGTTAATAACTTTGGCGCCACCTCAACGTCTCCATAGTGATGCACCTTCGCTAGCGACATGATAGTGTCACAATCACGTCGCCACTTTGCGACGCCAACCTTGCGCCGTGACTTTTTGTGTTACAATAGCATTGTCGTGTTGTGATGCTAGTTTAGCATCGCACGATTGTGACGCCAATGCGACACAATGTTCTACTTTAGCATCGCAATGTTTTTTTTCAATGAAAATGATTATCTATTCAAAAAGTTGCCAGAACTATCCCAATACAAATATTGAAGGATACCCAAAGGAGGGTCCCTCGTCCAAAAACATTCGTTCCGGTTGGAACGGCCAAAATTTGCAAGAAAGTCGGCAGCGCTATTAGCATCCCTAAAGCAATGCCCCACATCCCAATGTTCAAAAAGGCTTAAATTATACATGATATCATTGATAATATGCTTAATCTTCCAAGGGCACTTGTGAGTTTGTTTAATAATCTGGATCAGGACACAGGAGTCAGATTCAGCAATAACATTTTTGAGCCCAAGCCGCACCCCTGCTTTAATACCAGCCAGCATACCGTAAGCTTCGAGTTGCAAAATCGTCATATCATTTTTCTCAATGGCCCCTGCAGCAAGAAAAGAAGCATCAGAAGAACGAATAAAAAATCTGGCTCCCCCCGCCGTAGTGGTCCCCGTAAGGGAACCATCTGAGTTAATTTTAATCCAGGAAGTTGGCGGGGGCTCCCACCGAACCCGAATAGGGTCCTGGGGGCGATTGGCCTCAGGGAAGTGGAGTGATGTAAACTCATAGCAGCCAGCCAAAGCTTTTGCCCAGACAACTGGAATGGTTGCGCATTTAGAACGAAAGAAGGCATCGTTACGCATATTCCACAATCCCTAAAGGCAGTAAGAAAAAAAGAGATAAAAGTTTCCTTTTTGAGATAGGATCAAGACTTTGGCCCTCCCTGATCCAATCCCCACAGGACCAGAAATCATAAAATTGAAAGGAAAAGTTGAGCACATTTTGGAAAGTTGACCAGAGTTGGTTTGCTATTGGACAGGAGAAGAAAAGGTGGAAATTTGATTCAGTTTCTCTACCACATAGCTGACAGGATGCATCTATATTCTGGTTGAACTGCTGGATTCTATCAAGAGTAGGTAATTTACCATGAGCAAGCTTCCAGAGAAAGACATGAATCTTAGGAGGGATGGGAATATGCCAAATAGTTTTCCAAACACGCCGTCCAGATTCCAGTGTGGAAAAACTGGCGACTGATAAAGTTATAAATTGAACCAGCATTTGCAACACCATGGGCATCAAATGTCCATATCCACTGATCATCACAGGCCAGAACCGGAAGATGATATGCAATAATTTTCTCAACAAGAGCAGGGGCAAAGCAATCAGATAGTAAAGCTAAATTCCACTGCTGACCAGAAATAAAATCGGAAACAGAAAGTAACTCCAGAGAGGTATTCATATTGAGGTAAGTAGGCATGAAAGCTAAAGGAATGTTAAACAACCAAGGGTCAGAGTAAACACTTGTCTTCTTACCATCGCCAATATGCATTCTCATGCCCAACCTGATGTCGTGCAAGGCCAACCGAATAGCCTTCCAAGACTAGGCAGTGTTGTTACAGCGAGTCATATCTTTCCAAGGATGTGGGGTACCATATTTATTTAATATTAAATTCACCCATGGAGAATCATGATGATTAAGAACATTAAAAATCTTTTTAGCAAGGAGAGAGGGTCTAATCCAATTTAGTTTTCTAATCCCCAGGCCACCATAGATCCTTGGGGATTGAACAATATCCCAGTTTATGAGGTGTGCACCATCCTTGTGACCTTGACTCCAAAGAAAGTTCCTAGCCACTTTCTCCAGGGATTGTACCATGCTACCAGAGATATAAGTGGAACTTAAAGAGTAAATAGGCATGGAATTAAGAACCGAGTTAATCAATGTTGACTTACCAGCTTGGTTTAATAGCTTGGATTTCCAACCAGAAATTCTAATGGTGGCCTTTTCAATGAGCTGAGCCTGTTTTCTAGCAGGGATATACTTGTGTGAAATGAGAATACCTAAATAATTGAAAGGGAACTTACCAACCTTGGAGTCAAGAATGCTTGTGACAATATTTCTCCTATGGGCATTGAATTTTGGAGGAAAGTAGATTTCAGATTTATTAAGATTTACTCTTTGGTTTGTGAGATTATAATAATCAGACAGTAAGATTTTTAGATTTCTACAATTTGTTCTGGTGACAGCAGTGCAAATAAGGAGGTCGTCCACATATAATAAGTGACTGATAACAGTATTACCAATTTGAAAAGGAGTGATCTTTCGTTCTGCAACCCTAGCCATAATCAAGGATGAAAAGATCTGGGATACAAGAATGAACAAGTAAGGAGACAAAGGATCCCCTTGCCTGACCCCCATATGGATATTAAAGCAGTTTGAGGCTTGCCCATTAATGAGGCATGAAAAGGTTGGTGATTTGATACATGCAGAAATCCAACTAATGAATTTTGATGGAAATCCCATATTGGTAAGTGCCTGAATGAGGCGCTCCAAGACACCCTGTCAAAAGCTTTCTCAATGTTAGCTTTAATAAGGACATATTTCCTCCTCCCCCTGGCCATAGAATGTGCAAGTTCCTGTGCAATAAGAGTGTTGTCTTGAATAGACCTATTAGCTACAAAAGCAGATTGAGCATTGTCGATTAAGTGAGAAAGGGTTGGTTTTAGTTTGTTGGCCAGAATTTTAGCCAATAACCTATAAAGGACATTACACAAGGAGATAGGTTTATAATCAGCCACAGTGATTGGGTTGTTCTTCTTGGGTATAAAAACAAGTAAAGTATGACCCCACTCCATAGGAAGAGTAGCACTATGAGTGAAATCCTTGATAGCCTAGATAATCTTATGACCCACAATATCCCAATTATGTTTATAAAATTCAACCGTGAATCCATCGGCGCCAGGGGCCTTCCCTGGACTCATGTCCCAGAGGCAGTCCTTGACTTCCTCATAGGTGACCTCCCTAATCAAGTGCTCCTCCCAAGAATGGTGAAGCTGGGGAAGAACAGGCCAGGGGAGATCCACAGGCTGGGAGACAGAATCCCTGGCCCATAAATCTTGATAGAAGTTTACAAAAGCATCCCTTATATAATTGTCCTCAGTTAGAGTATTACCATTGAGGTCCTTGATTTTCTTTACTTGATTTCTTTTAAGCCTTGCCAAAGTCGTAACATGGAAGAGCTTAGTATTCTTATCACAATTTTTAATCCATTTGATTCTTGCCTTACTCCACCATTTTAAACTATTTTGTCTTAAATAGGTTGCATGCTTATGATAAGCAGTGCGAAGCTTACCTAATTCAAGTGAAGAAAGACCGTATTGTTCATCAGTTGATTCTAATCTTTTAATTTCTTCTTGTGCCTCATTAGCTTTATTTTCTAAGTTCCCAAGTGTATGTTTATTCCAAGCAAGGGTCTTACTTTTAATACGTTCTAAAGACTGACCAATTCCATAGTTGTTGTTGTTCCACTCATTTGCGACAATCTGCTTGGCCTCAGGGTACTCAAGCCAGAAATGTTCATACTTAAAGGTCTTAGGATGTCTTATAGTCTTAGAGGTACTAATAATCAGAGGAGCGTGGTCAGAGGCAGATCTAACAAGAGTGGATAGATCAAGCCCAAGGAACTTGAGAAGCCAGTGATGACTAACAAGTACTCTATCTAGCTTACAAAGGATACGTTGCGATTGTTTGTCCAAGTAAAATTGGAGTTAGAAATGGGAAGATCCATAAGGCCCTGATTATGAATTAAATTTCTGAGTGCATAAACTGATGTTGAACATGTAAATTGTCTACCACCCTATTTTTCATTTGCATAAATGGGGCAATTGAAATCACCGACAATAATCCAAGGAAAACCATCGAGGTTTAAATCAGTTAAATCAGACCAAAGCTTGTTACGTAAAGATGGAAGAATGCTAGCATAGATACAAGACAACAAGAACGAGAAATCCGCATAAGTAACAGCAAGATGAATAACTTGAGGAGTACATAGGATCGGGGTCACCTGGAAAGAATTCGTTAACTAGGCAACAATGATGCCTCCGACCGCCCCAGTGTCGAGCTGGAAGTGCCCGTGCCAAGAGGACCCAAGGCGGCGGATTACCCGAGCTGAATCATCCACAGTTGAGTGAGATTCCACTAATATCAACATATCTGGCTTTTGAGACCTAATGATGTCCGAGAGGCAGTCCCTAACTTTACTTCTATAAGCCCCTCGGCAATTCCATACAAGCGACTTCATGTTGGTGGTGCCGGCTGCCGATCACCAGGGGATGGCGACGATCGCAGCGACGAATTCACCTGCAAAGAGACAGAAGGGAGTGAGCTCTTCAGAGAAGTGTTCACAATCGACTTACCTTTGGTACCATTTGTTCCAATATGTCTCTTGGTTAGCCGTGGGGGCTTAGCCAGCACCATTGTGTTGCAATTCCTACTAGATTTCCTCTCTTGCCGAGTAAGGGGAATCAAGTCCGAGTCAGGGCAATCATCCTCCGAGATCTCCGTATCTACCCCCTCATTCGCGTGCTCCTGCCTAACATGCTCAAAACAATCTATAATGTGATTAGTGGCAATAATATGGGGAGTAAGCTTTTCCTGTGGAGCAATTGAGGGAGACTTCAGATGGTAAGGGCCGGGCACCCAGCCAGGTGAAGGCAGGCGCCTGGATCTGGAGGGCGCCGACACCGGGCGATCCCCACTAGGGTTCGAATGAGGGAGTGGGGGTGAGAGAAAAGGCAAGTCGCCAGAAGCTTCTGATTGTTGAAGAACGGATGGGACACGCGTCACTTGATCCTTTGGCATCAAAGTCACAGACAAAGTATCACCATCCATAGAGACACGTGACATCAAGGGAGGGGGGTGAGGCGATTTTTGTCCCGTTGAGATCTGACCGTTGGTGGATATGGAACCCTTCACGATCCGTGCATCCTGCAAGGGAGGAAACTCAGAGCCGTTGATGCTAGGGTTAGTCTGCAGAGCAGGACACGTGGCCATGATTGGTTGATTGAGATCCGAGAAAGACATGTCGTCGGAGAGCCCGGCCATCGCCGGCACCCGGCGAGGCCCCAACGAGGGTCGCACATAGCCCCGCCGCCTCTGTTCGCCCAGCGACGCGTGAATCCAGGGCCCATAGAGAAGAACGCCCCACTCAGGCCGCTCCGACGAGTTAGGGCATTTTTCCAGGCGGTGTCCGACGATGCCGCACCTGAAACAGATGACGGGGATTCCCTCGTAAGTGACCCGCTGGAAGTAGCGATTGCCATCCGGCGTACGCACCCAGATACCCTGCATCACAGGTTTAGCAAGATCTGTATCTACACATACTCTAGCAAAACGACAACCCTCATAGGAGATTGAAGTTAAATCAACACATAGAGGATCGCCGAAGCTAGCAGCCAGTCGAAGGACCGTATCTTCATTCAAAAGCTCAAAGGCTAAACCAGGGAAGCGGATCAACACCGGACAATTGGTTATTTTGTCTTCCGCCGGCCGGAAGAAGGGCCGTGGAGAAGTTACCGTAAGCAGATGTCCATCAACATTCCGCCCGCCGTTAGCACCTGTAAACGCTCGATTTCGTTATTAAACACAAAGAGCAGAAAGAAGTTTTCCAGTTCCACCACTTCAACCGGGCTACTGATTTTCCACATGGACACAAGGCGTTCATGAAGTTGGAGAACCAGATCATGCCCGCCGAAGAATCTTCCCAGAAGGCTGCGACTTAGTTGTGTTGAGCCCTGCTCAACCTCAGCGTTGGAGATAGTGACTTCCTCAAAGATCCCAGCTTGGATACAACGAAGTTGAGCATTTGAGATCTGCGGAGGGGGAGGTGGCCGTCGGCCTTGCCGAACCACATTTGACCAGGAAATGGGGGGCAAATTTGAGGAAATAGGGGTTTTTTTGATTAGGGGAGGGGGGTTTTTGAGGGAAGAAGATGAGGGCGTTGAATGTTGGAGGGGAGGAGGTGGAAGGGGAGGAGGTGGAAGGGGAGGCGGAGGGTCGAGGGCCTGGTCGATCATGGAGGTGAGGGCCATCACGCCACGAGAAACCAGCTCCGGCGCCCAAGATCCAATCTAAAACTAGAGGAGGCACATCAGGACACGAGATGGTTCGTAGGTTGCTGAAAGGAGAGAGAAGAGGATTGGGGGGGGGGGGGGGGTGAGGGGTGGGGGAGGGGTGGAGGGTGAAGCACCTCTGGCGGGGGTCATCGGAGAAGAGAGAGGCTGGAAGGGTTTGCGGCTCCAGACAGGGACCAGCTCTCTCTGCTTTTGCTTGAGGTGAAACACACATCATCGCAATGTAGGAGTAGCTAATCTGCAGTGTTATTCAACATACTTTATAATTATTACATGGCGCCACATTGGTGACGCAATAGCATCGCATATTTTTCGTCGCTAATGCGCGATCCGTTTGCTCATCGCAAAATGTATCCTAACCATCCTTTGTTTTAATCCACTGCTTTGTCTCTTTTAATCATCGAAGAATGTTCTGTGCATCTCTTTTAGTCCTCTTTGTCCTTTTCCTCATCATGGACCTCCACATCCTCCTCTTCCTCATCACGGCCATGCCTCCACCTCCTCTTCCTCGTCACTAGGTTCGATGGTGCCTCCACCTCCTCCTCCCAAGTCATCCTCCACAATGCCCTCCTCAACAACCGTTTATTAGTCCGCTTGGTGTGGTCGGCCACCACGATGACACCTCAATGGAGGCGGGATCGACGTCGACATCTGCACGATGATGAGAACGCCCCTCCTCCTCGACAAATGGTGCGGTCTGCCGATAGCTCCCCTCCCCCTTGTCGTCGCTCGTGGCAGCCTACAAGACGCCATTGCCAGAGTAGTGGAGGAAGCTCCAACTGCGGGGGCGGGGCGGTGCGACGAAGGCAGGGGCAACACGCGACGAGGGAGAAACCGGCAAAGCAGATCAGGTTGTGTCATTTAATGTAATTGAAAATTTAATGAAAATGTAATTGAAGATTTAATGAAAATGTAATTTTGTGATTAGAAGAAAGCATGGCCATTGAACTTGTGCAATGTATATGTATATATAATTGAACTCGTGCAAGAAGATGTTGTTTCATTGTATGAAGATATTGAACTTAACGTCTCCTTAGCGCCACATTGGGGTCAAACTATGTAGTGCCACATTGGCATCGGCTGATTTATCGACACATTGGCATCAAAGTAGCGCCACACGAGACGGCAAGGAGAGCGATTTAGGGATTATTTTAGCGTCATATTAGGGTCTCCATATAGCATCGCGGTATTATCGACATAGCGACGCATGTCACCATTTTGCAACAATACTTTTAGCACCATAATAACGTCGTAGTAGCGTCGATGTGTGAAGTTAGTAGTGTCATCCACCGTCTTGGCATCATTGCGATGCTAATAGTCACATATTCCAAGCGTCTCATCTACGTGGCGCCATTGCGACTCTAAAGGGTGGCTATTTTTTTAGCCACAATTTATCATCTCTTTAGTGACGCAACAATAGTGTAGCTAATAGTCTGATTTCTTGTAGTGGCGCTTCTCACTTTCAGTTTTCCCTATATATAATGCGAGTAACAAGCATTTTTTGGTGCATGTCAAACGACCTTACACATATTTTTCTTTATTTTTTTCTGATATCTTTATTCATTAATATTTTAGATGATTATTTATGATATAAAAATGCGATAAAATCATCATGAATAATTATATTCATCATTTTAAAATTTTATGAACTTATGTACATTATTATCTTTCTTAATAGATATAATCATTTTTTATAACTCTTTATGCTATAAAATTATTTTTTATTACTATTGAAGAAAATATTAAAAAAATAAAGATGAGTATGCATAAAAAATAATTTGTTTTCAAATTGATGCTCATTTTAGGCTTCATTAAACCCTTCAATAATTTTTGGCCCAACTCACCCAAATCGCCTTAAGGGTGAACCAGGTTCATGTTAGGCGATGGGTGCCATGATCCATCCATTTCCTCCGCCCATCTCATTATTAAGCCTAGAACAATTCTCACCTCCAAGCCTATTCATTTTTTATGGTAAAAAAACTTGTTGTTTCCATCAATTATGATGATTTAATGTTAATACTCATTTATGCCGCACTTGAATTGTAACGACACAAGGTCTAAGGACCATGATGGTTTGATATGACAAATCACAAGGTGGTGATAGGCTTATATGTAGCTACTCTCTTCACCTATCAAGATACATTTTAAATTTATGCAGGTCAATAGGCCCAAAGCCAACAATATCTTGATTGAGCCGGAGATGTTACAGAATGGTATCAGAGCTGACCTTATGTACTCCCTCGAGCCATGTGGGAAACACGGATCATGGACCAACATGGATCGCTCAACGAGGACATTGAGCCTTCTAAGAAGGGAAGATTGTAACGACTTGAGATCTAAGGACCAAGATGGTTTGATTGAATAGTTTCCCTGAACAAAATACGGAGGTGATCATGGACTTATATGTAGCTACACTCTTCACCTTTCAATATGCGTTTTAAATTCGTGCAGGTCGAAATCTCAAAGTGAATAATATCTTGATTGGGCTGGGTGTCACACCTTAAACATCCATGTCAAGAACACCTAAGGGTGTTGACCTTGATCGTTTCTTTCATGATCGTAAAGCAGCCTCCGGTCGTCTGCTCTGCACACAATGAAAACTCCCACACACACAATGCCTCTAGAGAATCACTCAGATATGGGGGAACGCTTGGAACTTTATTGATTGGGCCAGGTGTCATGCCTTAAACATCCACGTCCAGAACACCTAAGGGTGTCGGCCTTGATCGTCTCCTTCATGAGCGTATCCGGTTGTTTGCTCTGCAGACAATGAAAACTCCCACACGCACAATGCCTCTAGAGAATCACTCAGACATGGAGGAAAGCTTGGAACTTTAAAAGATATGTATAAAGTTGGCCATAGGCCTCTGTTTATACAAGTTAGGGCCGACTCTATAACCGCTCATATTTTATCTTTCTACTAATTAAGGGATCCTTCTCGATCTCCTAATATGCAAAACCCCTTTTATGCTTTATCTTTTTAGCAAGTTTTAAGCCAAGTACAATCCTCCTTGATTCCCTTGGTGGTTGGTTAAAAAGATAAAATTTCAACTTATCTCTTTCCAACCAACTACCTTCCAACTGCCACCTTTCCTATTATGAATAAATTGCACAGTTGTTAGGGAGGCTAGATTTCATTATGAATAATGAGTCACGATTAATCAGTGTAAATGAGTTTAAAAAAATAATTTGTTGACTATGGCTAAAAAAATTCTACGTTAAATGTCGATAATTACAATTCAAAACATATAAGTGAATTCCATAATCATACTAACATCGAAATTCAAGAATCAAATGTCCGAATTTGTTCAGAAAGTTTTTTTGGGTAATTCAATGAAATCAATAATTAAAAATCGACATTGATAGTTAGACGCAGTGCAAAAAATCAGAGTGTTTCAAATTGTGAAATAAGGAGGGATTAAAGTGTCAAATTTTAGAGAAATAAAATCATGTGTTAAAAGAGATAGTCGGTAATTCGGCTTGATCATAATATTCAAAAGCCCAAATTCATGCTTGAATTCACTGAGATAAATTTTCGGCCAAAATAATTCCAAGTATGAATCTAAAATCCACTCACGTTAAATCCTAGGCGCTAAAAATAATCTTATCCGAAAATTACTCAAAGAATATGATTAGAACGTAAAAGCAAAGAGATTAATTGAGTAACATCTTAAAATTAAAACTTGTCGGCCGCCAAGGTAATGTAAAATTATCAATCAATGTCATGATCATAAGAGCATAGGCGCAAAGGAAAGTTGATTATCATGAAAAACACGGGCGCAAAACGTAGGGAGCTATATAATAAAATCGACAAAAGAAAATAATCACGGTCATAAATCCATAAGTCGACACATAAGTCTTTATCATAAGATCCAACCGACGCCAACTGTTCGAACCAAAATTCAGAAAATAAATATAATTCTAATTGATATATAAAGTATTGGCCGAAAGTCAACAAACATTTTTTTAAATTGATAATCAGAAAACATCTATTTATATAAAATTTATTTACATATCCTAATAATTCATAAAATAAAAAATTAATTAATTAAATGTTCTCCGGCAATGGCGCCAAAATCTTGATGTGTAAAAAGTTGTAGCAAAATAAATCCGCTAGCAAGTGTACTAGTTGTTCAAGTAATATAGTAAATAAGAGTGAAGAGTGTCAAATCCATGAGAAATATTATTAATTTAATATCTAATTTTATAAATTAATAAAAGAGGAAAAACATAGGGTTTTGAAAATAAGTTTTGTAACTATAAAAAAAATAAATAAAATAAAATAATATAATATAATGGTGTTGAAGTAGGTCTGAGGATGAAAATTGTAAAGGTAAACTCGTATGATCCACTATTATAGTAAATAATAATTTCGTTTCTTAAGATGGATTGTGATCACCAAAAGTAACGATTTATGCACTTATTAAATAGAACTATCTTAACTTCTGTAAACTTAAAAGATTTCTAGCGCTGAGTAACCCCTTAATTAACAGAAAATTAAGATGCATGAAATTGTAAATTCTAAACTAATAATTATCATATAAATTATTAGACTAAAGATAATAAAGTATTATGTTGAATACAGGATTTCTGTTATGATTCAGTTAACCTATAAGTTAAAATTTTATTTTCTAAAAAGTATTATGCCCTAAAATTAATCACCCCAAAATTAGTTTGTAATATAAGATTAAAACAAGATATTCTCATAAAATAACATTAAAAACCACAATCATAATCAAAAGAAATTGAAAAGATAATTAAATCAACTAATAATATGGTTCAAACAATTTTCCCTTATCAAATAGTAATCTCCTAAAATAATAATCCTAAAAATATGGAGTTCATCCTAGAAATGTTGGAGAGATAAACTAAAATCAAAATAATAAAATAGGAAGAATTACACCCAGATAAAGCACGTGCACAAACGATGAACCACCAGACTTCAAATAGGAACATTGGCCAACACCCCTTCTTCAGCCTTTGGTCGCACTCTCTTCTCTTGATCGTAGCCTACAACGCTCACGACTCTCTGTGGAAGAAACTTGAACTTCAAAGCACCCATTGAGACGATGACTTCCTCCTCTATTTATAGGCTGTGAATATCGTACGACCAACTTTAAATTTGTCCAGATAAAATATCAGATAAATTTTCTTTGACTTCACGCCCATCTTCTTATCTCGTCTTATATTAAACCGTCTTCGGTAGATAGAATTTACTACGTCGTGTGTCAAGTTCTCGACCAATGATATTCGATCATCCAAGTAATATCGCTTGATAAAAACCAACTCCCGAATAAATAAGATAAACTCATGGCTCAATGATATAAGAAGTTGGCACCCAAGGATCCAATTAATTGTCTGGTGATAGAGGATAATTAACTTCCTTTCATCCAATTTAGCGCTTGATGATAATGCTCTTCTCGGCCGTAAAATTTAATGTAAGTATAGGCTAGTGATAGCTTTATTTCTTCGCTTTAGCGCCCAATGATTCATGATTGGAGTTCTCGAGCGATAATATCCTATTGAATATAAATCACGGCCAATAACGACTACCTTCAAAGTGTGTTTTGAGACCAATATAGATAAAATTTTATCTTGATAAAATCAGTTGATCATGAGTGAATTGCACTACAAGAAAATGGGCGCTTAGCGATGCAAAGTAGCGTCGCCAAAAACTATGACGTTATATAGATGCCACTAGCGCCTTTATAGCGTCTACTTCGCGTCACGATAATGAGACGCTACTTGCCTCTCGATAGCGTCTCATTAGCGTCTTCTTAGCTATTCAGAAAATGGACGCTAATTCTGGCGCAATCGAGACGCTACTATTTCGCGCCACGAACCAGAAATCAGCGGCAGCAGCTAGCGCCGTTCTCGCGTCGATGTCGTTAGACGCGAATCTAGCGTCACACATTTGGCGGCTCTAAAGAGATGCTATATGGCGTCTCATAGATTGGCGACGCTATTTGGACGCTACTGTGTTGCTCATAACTTATCTACATTTATCTCGCTATTTATTTTATATTTAAACACTATATATTATATATACTATATGTCAATCAATAAATTCATTAAATATTATATTAGTATTAATTACACGATTATATATATATATATATATATGTATTTTTACATGATAGGAGTGTTCCTAAATATATAATTTGTTACCTATATTATTTATGTTATCTATACATATAATATATATAATATCTTAATTATGCATATATTATTATTATATACTTAATCATGAAATTACGATGGTTGATTGAGTGATTTGCTACCATTAGCATCATAGTGGCGACTCGATAGCGTCCACATAGCATCTAACTTGTTACGAAAAGAGAGAGAGAAGGATCGCACGAAATACAGAAGAATACGAAGAGGAAAAACGGCGGCGGCTCTTTGTTATGGAATAATGATGATTACAAGGATAGGTCTCGGTCTAGACCCCTAGCGAGACCCCCGTAGGGGAATTCTGCTGAAGCGCCTGACTATGTAGGAGGACCAACTGGGTTCAGATTCAAGGCATTATTAACAAATCTCCACCTTGACTTGAATCATCTTCAGAGCACAAAAGCACGCCACGCCGCCGTCAGTCCCATCTTGAAGCTATTACCAAGTATTTATGTTAAGCAAGTCCAAACAATGTTGGAACTTGACATAAGGAACAGATTTGGTGAACATATCAGCTGGATTGTCTTCAGTGCCAATCTTCTTCACCTTGATCCTCTTCTCAGTGCGGATGAAGTGATATCTGACATCAATGTGTTTGGTTCTTTCATGATGTACTTGATCCTTGGCTAAACATATTGCACTCAGACTATCACAGTGCACTATAGCCTGCTCCTGATGTAATCCGAGATCTCCAACTAAGCCTTTTAACCAGATGTCTTCCTTGGCATCTTCCGTCAGTGCCATGTATTTAGTCTCTGTGGTGGACAATGTAACTGATGGCTGAAGTGTAGCCTTCCAACTAATAACTGAACTGCCCAAAGTGAAAACATAGCCTGTCATAGATCGTCTTCCATCAACATCTCCAGCATAATCTGAATCTGAGTACCCTGCAACCAAACACTCTTTATCACTTCTGTAGATGAGGCCAATATCAGATGTTCCTCTCAGATACCGAAAAATTCGCTTCATTGCTTGCCGGTGCTCCTTTCCTGGATCGCTCATGAACCTGCTGACAACACTGACTGCATGAGCAATGTCTGGTCTTGTGCAAACTATGACATACATTAGACTTCCAACTGCACTAGCATATGGAACCCGAGACATGTACTCCTTTTCTGCATTTGACTTTGGTGCGAAGGCAACAGAAAGATGAACATTTGCAGCTGATGGAGTATTCAAAGGCTTCGCTCCAGACATTTCAAACCTGGATAAAATCTTCTCAATATAACTTTTCTGAGATAAGAAGAGTTTACCCTGTGCGTGATCCCTTAGAATTTTCATCCCCAGAATCTTCTGTGCTGCACCAAGATCTTTCATATCGAATTCTGCACTGAGGAGCTTCTTCAGATTTTGAATGTCTGTCATGTCTCTGGCAGCAATAAGCATATCATCAACATACAAGAGCAGATAGATGGTGGAGCCGTCCTTCACCTTCTTGTGATATACACAGCAATCATAGGAACTTCGACTGAATCCCTTACTGATCATGAAGCTGTCGAACCTCTTGTACCATTGTCTGGGAGACTGCTTCAAGCCATACAGAGATTTCTTCAAACTACAAACTTGATTCTCCTTTTCAGGAATGGAGAATCCCTCTGGTTGGCTCATAAGAATATCTTCTTCAAGTTCTCCATGGAGGAAAGCAGTCTTCACATCTAGTTGCTCGAGCTCTAGATTCTGTTGTACTACAAGAGCAAGTAGCACCCTGATAGAAGTATGTCTGACAACAGGTGAGAATATCTCATTGTAGTCCACACCTTCTTTCTGACTATAACCTTTAGCAACCAGTCGTGCTTTATATCTCGTGCCTTCAACTCCCGAAATTCCTGCTTTCTTCTTGAAGATCCATTTACAGCCAACAGTCTTTCTGCCTTTAGGCAACTTGACCAGCTCCCACGTCTGATTCTTGTGAAGAGATTCCATCTCCTCACCCATAGCAGCGATCCACTATTCAGATTCGGCACATGTGATGGCATCCCTATAAGAGGACGGCTCTAGGGACTCCACCTCTTCAGCTACCTGTAGTGCATAAGCAATCATGTCCTCGAAACCATATCGCTTAGGAGGACCCACTTCTCTGCGAGGACGTCTAGCAGTAATTGACTCCTCTTCAGGTTGCTCATCAGATTCTTCACCTTCTGGTTCTGCTTCTTGATGTGATCCTTCAGCATCATCCTCAGTTGGAGTGATTTCAACCTCCACATGTTTACTGACACTCTCTTCAGCCTCCACCTTCAACTGAAGCATTGATGCTTCATCAAAGGTCACGCTTCTGCTGTGGATGACTTTGTGTTCTGAAGGAGACCAGATTCTGTAGCCCTTCACTCCTGCACCATATCTCATGAACACCCCTTCTTTGGCCCTTAGCTCCAACTTCCCTTCACTGACATGATAGTATGCTGGACAACCAAAAACTTTCAGACAAGTATAATCAGCAGAATTTCCTGACCATACCTCAGTTGGAGTCTTGAGATCAATCGCAGTCGCCGGATTTCGATTCACCAAGTAACAAGCTGTGTTAACAGCTTCAGCCCAGAATGTCCTATTTAGGCCAGCGTTAGAGAGCATGCACCTTGCCCTCTCCAGAAGTGTCATGTTCATTCGTTCTGCAACTCCATTCTGCTGTGGAGTATCCTTGACTGTGCGATGCCTGGCAATGCCTTCATCTTTGCAGAACTGGTCGAATTCAGCAGAACAGAATTCCAAACCATTGTCAATGCGAAGACGCTTCACTTTCTTCGACGTCTGATTTTCCACCAGAACCTTCCACTGCTTGAAGGCCTTGAAGGACTCACTCTTGTGTTTCATCATGAATACCCAAGTCATCCTCGAGTAGTCATCAATCACAGATAGGAAGTACCTCGCACCTCCTAATGATGGAACACGAGAGGGACCCCAACAATCGGCGTGGATGTAGTCAAGTGTCGCCTTCGTCCTGTGCACTTCCTTGCCAAACTGAGACCTTCGCTGTTTGCCGAATATGCAGTGCTTGCAGAAGTTGATTTCAGATATCTTCTTCTCCCCTAGAAGACCTCGTTTGCTGAGGATATTCATCCCGTTCTGACTCATATGCCCAAGCCGCATGTGCCACAGCCTGGACCTATCTGATTCGGATGAACTAGCCACTGCAGCAACGCCAGAGACTGTCTTGCCTTGTAATACATACAAGGACTTCTGTCTGACTCCCTTCAGAACCGTAGCATCACCTTTCATGACCGTGAGGATGCCTCCAACAGCATTGATCTGACACCCTTTAGAGTCGAGGACTCCAAGTGATATCAAATTCTTTTTCAGTTGCGGAACATGGCGGACATCTGTCAGCGTCCTCACAAGATTGTCATGAGTCCTGATCTGCACAGAATCGATCCCAACTATCTGACAGGCTGCATCGTTGCCCATGATGACGTTTCCACCATCAATCTTCTGATAAGTTGAGAACCACTCTTTATTCGGAGTCATATGATAGGAACACCCCGAATCCAGAACCCAACTATCCGCCAGACATCCTTGATCAGAAGCAGCCAAAACCAAATCATCTTCAGAATTTCCTGTTTCATGTGCCACCGCAGTGACAGGGGTCTTCTTCTTCTTCGGACAATCCTTCTTCCAATGACCTGGTTCCTTGCAGTAATTACAGATGTCTTTCGCAGTGATTTTCTTCTTCTTTGACTTGGATTTCTTTGAATTCGAGGACTGTCCCTTCTCTGCGGTCGATATCAAACCCGCGGCTGGAGTCTCTGCAGAATTTCCAGATGCCCTATGCCGAAGTTCACGAGTATGGAGACTCGATCTTACTTCTTCCAGACTTATAGTTTCCTTCTCGATAATCTTAGATTGAACGAAATTTTCAGATGATGGAGGAAGCGAAACTAACAGAATTAGGGCAGCATCTTCATCCTCGATCTTAACATCGATATTTCTGAGTTCCATCAACAAAGAATTTAACTGATCAAGATGTTCCTTCAGAGGGATACCTTCATGCATGCGGAGAGAGAACAGACGTTGCTTCAACAGCAACTTGTTGATGAGAGACTTCGTCATATATAGACTCTCGAGTCTCATCCACAGACCGGCCGCTTTTTCTTCATCTGCGACCTCGATTATCACCTCATCCGCCAGACACAACAGGATCATCGAGTGCGCCTTCTCCTCCTGTGCCGCCAAAGTTGCGAGGTCGATCTCCTTTTCTTTGCCTTTTGAGTCTTCCTCCTTTGGCTTGTTCTTCGACACGTTTGAGAGCGGCGCCCAGACTCCTTGTTGCTTCAAAAGCGCCCGCATCTTGATCTGCCATAACCCGAAACTATTTCTGTCGTTGAACTTCTCCACGCTCACGTTGTGCGATGCCATCTCCCTGCTGATCGAGAATCGTTGACAAACCCTAAGGCTCTGATACCAGTTTGTTATGAAAAGAGGGAGAGAGGGATCGCACGAAATACAGAAGAACACGAAGAGGAAAAACGGCGGCGACTCTTTGTTATGGAATAATGATGATTACAAGGATATGTCTCGGTCTAGACCCCTAGGGAGTTTATATAGGCACTCCCTTTGACAGATGATAGGAATTATATAGACCCCCGTAGGGAAATTCTGCTGAAGCGCCTGACTATGTAGGGGGACCAACTGGGTTCAGATTCAAGGCATTATTAACATAACTAGAGCCTCCGCCACAGTCGACGCTATGATGACATTATTGGCGTCACTGTAGCGTCGCAAAATTGAGACGCGAAAATATATTCGACGCTAGTTGGGCGCTACGGTGTAGCTAAATATTACTAGCGACTCAATAGCGTCGGTATTGCGCCTCCTAAGCCGACTTGTTACCCCTCGCTTAATCGGGCACATATAGACATATAAATATGCGTTTATGCTTATACTTATATATAATAAGTGCATATATACATATTATTATAACTTAATATTACACATATAAACATATACACATATATTCACTTCGAATACGTATACATATGTACGTTATCTATATATATATATATATGACTCGCACATGTATAGACATATACATACACATATATATTTATAATACATATAGATAAACACATTGTTGTAACTTAATCTCCCACACGTAGACATATATATACATACGCATATATTACATATGTATATATATATATACACAATTGTGTTATATACATATATACATACATATTTATAATTTTGTATACATACATGATAGATTATCGGAAGGAAATAAAACAATTGGAACGGGGCACAATGCGATGAGACGCTACATTGATAAATAAAATTTCACACATACTAAAAAATTTGAAAAAAACTTTTAATGAGCATCTCAATGGCGTCGCACACTTGAGACGCTAAACCCATTGAGACGCCCAGACGACGCTATAGTGTCGCTACGTTATCTTAGCAACACATTAGCTTCTCTATAGCGACGAGCTAGCTGAATTTTGACAATGTCGGTGCCTTCATGGCGTCTACGTAGCGTCGCATTTTTTGGCGATGCTAAAAAATGATTTAAATCCCTAACCCATCTTCTTCGTTTTCACTTTTAATGTTTACCTTCTTCGACGTCCGCCGCCCGCCCGACGCGCCCAGAAGCCCGACCTCCGATGCCCGACGCCTGACGCCCACCACCTCCACCGCGCCCCTCCGACGTCCTCCACTGCCGCCTCCGCCCTTCGCCCGACGTCCGACGCCCGACGCCCGCCCTCCACTGCCGCCGCCCTCCGCATTCGACCGCCTCCCTCCGCATTCGACTGCCGCCCTTCGCCTCCTCCTCCTCCTCCCTCCCCGATGCCCACCCTCCACCGCCACCACCGCCCTTCGCCTCCGCTTTCCGCATTCGACCGCCTCCCTCTGCATTCGACCGCTGCCCTTCGCCTCCTCCTCCTCCTCCTCCCTCCGCCTCGTCCGCCCTCCACCGTCGCCGCCGCCCTCCGCCTCCACTGGCGCCTCCTCCTCCTCCTCCTTCCTCCGCCTCCACTTCTCTCCACCGCCGCCGTCGCCCGCCTCCGCCGCCGCCTCGTCCGCCCTCCACTGCCGCCGACGTCCGCCATTGCCCTCCGCCTCCACCGTCGTCTCGGCCACCCCCTGCCCTTCGCCGCCCTCCGGTTAAGAAGGTACTAGCCCGCCACCATGTATGTTAAGTTAATTATTAATGCATGAGGTTAAATTAAGTTAATTATTAATGCATGAGGTTAAATTAAGTTAATTATTCATGTTAAGTTAAGTATTACTTATTCATGTTATGAATTAAGGTAAGTATTACTTAAGTTAAGTATCATCTCTTTGGATCAAGCTAGTCTTCGCGGAAGAACAGAAATTATAATGCATGCAGTAATTGCTCGATATTATTTCTTGCTGAAGTTGCATAATTTAATGTTGTATGATATAGAAATGATTTGAAAGTTTTCAAATGCGTCAGTGATTACGAATCACATCTTGCTAGTTTTAATAGTTAGACATTTCGATAAAAGTTTTAATCACTCAGATCTTAGGTCGATCTCAAGCTAATTGTTAAGTTAACTTATGAACTAATTCATGTACTTCCACATTCTTGGTGATAAAATGAGATTATGATTCAACGATGAAGTACTTGAAACATGTGATTTTGGACTTCGTAAGTTCAAAATCACACGTTTCAAGTACACGAATTTGATTGCTTGGCTTAATGTTCTCTGTTACAGAAATGATAAAGCCAGATCGTAGTTGAATTCATCGTTGAAATGAGACGAGAGAATATATTGCTTACCTGTATGATCCCAGGTCCTCGATCTCTTGGTAAAAGTTTAAATATTTACTTAAGACCTTTGATTGATGAACTCAAGGTGTTGTGGGAGGATGGCGTGATTACCTATGACAAATCTAAAAAAGCAAAATTTTATTAGGAGAGCTACATCAATGTGGACCATAAGTGATTTTCTGGCATATGAAATGTTAAGTGGTTGGAGTACAAAAGGAAAACTTGCTTGTCCCATATGTGGAAAGAATATGAAATCCTTTTATTTGAAAAATTGTAGGAAAGTTTGCTGGTTTGATTGTCATATGATGTTTTTGCCATTGGAGAATTCGATGCGCCATGATCGAAACTCATTTAAAAAGAATACATCCAAGAACACTTTGTGTCCAACTCATTTGACAGGAAAAGAATTGCTAGAACAAGTAAACAAGCTTAGTGAAGTCTCATTCGGACTGAAGGCCGATAGTTATAAGCAAATTGGGTTTGGAAGTGAACATAATTGGGAGAAAAGAAGTATTTTTTGGGAGTTGCCTTATTGGTCTTCAAACTTGGTACGTAATAACTTGGATATCATGCATGTGGAGAAGAACGTATTTGACAACATCTTCAACACTATTATGGATGTTAAAGGAAGAACAAAAGATAGCATACATGCTCGCGAAGACATGAAATTAATATGCAAAAGACCAGAGTTAGATATCATTCATCTTCAAAATGATAAATGGAAAAAGCCAAAAGCTACTTATGTCTTGAGCAATGATCAAAGAAAAGTGATTTTCGAATGGGTAAAGCAATTGAAATTCCCCGACGGATATGTATCAAACATATCTTGTTGTTTTAACTTGGACAATGAAGATACACGAGATGAAGAGTCATGATTATCATATTTTTATGCAAAGGCTGCTTCCAATTGCCTTTAAAGAAGTTTTGTCAAAGGCCATTTGGGAGGTTTTAACAGAATTGTCTATGTTATTTAAAGAGCTTTGTGCATCCATCGTTCGGAAAGAAGACATATCTCGGTTAGAGGCTTCTATTGTGATTACCGTGTGCAAGGCTGAGAAGATATTTCCACCTTCTTTCTTTGATGTGATGAAACATTTGATTGTACATCTACCATATTAAACCAAAATTGCTGGTCCGATTCAGTATCGATGGATGTATCCTTTTCGAAAGATGCATGTTATATTTGAAAAGGAAGACGAATAATAAGGCAAAAATTGAAGGCTCCATATGTGAAGCATATTTCATTGAGGAGGTGTCAAACTTCACTTCAAAATACTTTGAGCCACACATACAATCAGGACATACCCAAGTTCCAAGAAACGATGATGGTGGTGAAGGAGATGTTGACATGAATATTTTATCCATCTTCAAGTACCCATGTCGACTTCTTGGTGCAGGATGAAAAGTTATCTTGAATGATAGAGATCTCACCGCCGTTGAGAATTATGTTCTTGCAAATTGTCTCGAAGTGACGCCGTATCTCGAGTAAGGCAATTTGTTCTAATTTGTTATATAATTTAAAGTTAATTGTTGCTATATGATTGTATTAATTGAAAACTATGAATTCAAGAAATTCGAAGAATTACAGCGAGAAATCAATCAGTTAGTTTCAAATGATGAGTAATTGAAACTACGAGACGAATATTTTGCCGATTGGTTGAGATGTGAAGTGAGAAATCTTTCCGCTTGTTCTTAATTGTTATAAATTCGTAACTTTTAATAAAGTTTTTAGTTATTTTTCTTGTAGGTTATTAATGGCTCAGTCATAGAGAACAAAATATGAGATCTCGGTCATGGCACGAAGAAACAAGTTCTTAGCTACTGCGGCGTCATAGTCAATGGATATCGGTTCTATATAGAAGAATATAGCCGACAACGTTCAACTATTAATAGCGGCATATGTGTTCTATGAAGCAGGTACGAGGACGACGACTTTGATTACTACGGTGTTATAGAAAACATCCTGAAATTGTCTTAATTGGGAAAATCTAACAAAGTCGTGGTGCTAAAATGTCGTTAGTTCGATCCATAGAAAGGAGTTCGGATCGATCAAAAGTTTAAATTGGTGGATATTAATCCTTGGTCGAGACTTCAGTCATACGATCCATTCATATTGGTGGAACTACACTAAGTATCCATCGAAAAGAACCAAGGATGAATGGTGGGCATCATGCAAGGTGAGGAGTAGACTATTCTTAACAGAAATAATGGTAGATGACAATGAAACATCATTCGTACACAACGATGTGCCCATGGACGATTACTATCAAGAAGATAGAGTGAATGGGACGATTGATGTGGCCGATGGAGTTGAGAATTTTCAATTGGTCGATGACACTGAGCCAATGGAAGAGTTCAATTCAAATGACCTCTTGGATGTGAACTTTGATAATTTCATTGACGATGACTCGAATCGAGATTATAGCGACGATGATGAAAATGAATCAGAATACGAAACAAACGAATAAATCTTGTAATTATTCTAATGACATAAGCTTTTTAGTTTTTTTAAGTTATATATAGTTACCGATAATAAGAGAAGTTTCTTTCTTTTTTTCAGTCATGGTTACTAGGGGTCGAGCATCTGGGTCATCTCGCTCTTCCAAGCGTTCACTCCAGATGAGTCAGCCATCACAACCACCAGGTAATATATTTATTGTGAGCTGCTTATTTATAGTTGATTATAATAGTTAAATTCCTTTTTTAATAATATTAGTTCCTCCGCCGCCGACGGGGCACGTAGCCGGATCGTCATGTAGTAGGCGATCCATTGGTGGGTCTGCTCAGCGTATCACTCCAGCTACGTGACACATTGTAGGCAATAGACAGTAGGAGATAGAATTTTTTAAATATTTTAGTTTTGTGACAGTTGCTCCACCGTCGATGGGGAACATAGTCGGTACGTCTCGATCGCACGACGACGATTGTCATGTCACACCAAGTTATTTTTTGTATATTACATAATTTTATATAGGAGCCAAATTTTATGTATTTTCTTATGATGACAGTTGCTATCCCACCACCACTGCCGAGAATACCAAACGCTTCACCACATTCTAGCGTTGGTGAGCGACATCTTACGCCAGGTGATATATTTATTGTTATTGACATTTCTCAATTAATTATATTAATTATTTTTAATAATGTCAGTTGTTATGTCGCCGATATCACAAGCACCTAACTCAATTCATTTAGACGAACGAACTGCCACTGATCATGCAGTACACATCAATCGAGGTGAGAACATTACTGTGCATCTATCAATTATCACAATTTTAATTTGGTATGACACTAATGATTTATTATGTATTAGGGCCCGTAGCTGATGTCGGACCTTCACAGCCTACCCCAGCTGTACCGGATGATGATTCCTCTTCGAGTGATGAAGAGGGGTTACACGATAATGGGGTGGTCACTGTGAATGATATTGCTCGACCGTAAGTTAAATAAGTTGTACAAATTTTGTTATAATTTTGGTTATCATTGAAAATTAATTCTTCTTTGTAATTGGCAGGACCACTTTCATACCCGCTAGTACCGTGCGGGATGTTAGTGCTCTCGTTCTTTCCCACTTGCCGGAAGGGATAGTATTCTAGAAAGATGTCCCAATTCAAGTGCGGGATGACATCTTTCGAGCCTTTACGATACGATCTTCTATTTGGGTTAAATAATTGGATTTATATTTATTTTAAAATTACTAAGTTTTAACATTCTATTTGTAGGAGGCAAATTAGTTTCATCCGGATCTTAGTTTAGGGACGATCCAGAGAGCTTTTGAGGAGGTCACTGCGAAACGCCTCCGAAATCGATTATACAAGTTTCGCAAGGTCATCACGTCCGTCGGCCTTACGTTGGAGCAGTGCATACAAAGATGCCCAAGACATATTAGGCGCTCGGTTTGGGAGTCCCTTTGTAAGAAGTGTTAAGTATTTATACTTTTACATTATTTTTATGAAAATTATAGTTTTTTGAAAGTGTAAGTATTTGATGTTCACAAAAGACGGATGAACGATGGCAAAGGAAGTCGGAAAAGGTAAGAGTTAATCATCTTTCAAAGCCCGAGGCCCACATCCATACAGGGGGATCGATGCGATTTGACGAGCATCGACGACGCATGGTAATTTACATATAAATTTAATTTATCAAACTTTTGACTTATACTTATGTTATCAAATTTGAAACTTTATTATAGGAGGAGAAAGAAGACAGTCCTGTAGACTTTCATGTGGTTTATGAGGCCACACATAAGAGCCGGAAGATAAACGACCTAGTCACGCCCACTGCTCGTAGGCTTCTGGTAAGTCTCATGATATGGTCATTTGGTTGTTGTCGTTAGTGCATTATTTTTGAAATACATAACGTTTAAATTTTATAGGATGAGTATAATGCGAAAATGGCTGAAAAGTATGGAAATGATCCGAGTACTCAGCCACCAGATAATGTTTTTTCATTGGTTTTGTCATATTTTTAATTTGTGTTTCTTGATATATAATTTATATATTATATGATTGTATAATTTCTATTTCGTAGAGGACCCTGCTATTTGGGAGGAAGTGGCCAGCACGACACGAGGGGATACTTGTGTGGCCTCGGCACAACCGCTCAGATATCTAGGAGGATCGGAGGATATGCAGGAGGTGCATCTGCTCCGAGCTCATCCGCTGCACCTAATATGACACAGCTATCACAGCAGCTATCGTAGCAGTTATCAGCGCATATATCGCAACAGGTGTCGCAGTAGGTGTCAGAGCAATTGTCGCAGCAATTGGCTCCGATATTGCAGGCGATTCAGGGATTGATCCCGACACTGAATCCATCCCCGCGATGCCATGGACCGAGCACGTCTAGGTCGAATGTCCGAAATGATAACAATAACTCCCAAATCTAGGATAGAAACAACCCATGAATACAAAAAATACTTTTGCTACTTATAGATTTAGATATACATATAGTTTGTTAGTTCGGTTTATTACTTTTCGTATTCTTATGTTCAATATTATGCATGTCATACTTTTATATTGTCTGTGATGCTCTTATATTGCATGTGATGCTCTTATACTGCCCGTGATACTTTTATATTGCATGTGATGAATATCAATGCATTTTTATATGCATTATATAATTGTATGGTTTGAGAAGGGGAAAAATGAGGATTGAATGGGTAAAAAAAAATCTGCAAATGGCGTCTCCATAGCATCCCATTCGCGTTGCAAAGGCTGTCGATGCTAAGTTAAATATATCATGCTTAGCGCCATAGTTGCGTCTCATTGGTGACGCGTACACCATTATATTGCGTCACCTCAGCGACTTCCTAGCGTCTAGAGTAGCGGCACGTGGGCGTCGAAATAGCGTCTCATAGCTTGCGCCCCTTGCGCGTCGACTTAGCGACGCCTATCTTCTACGCACAGCCGCAAACCTTGCGTCTTAATAACGTCGAGATAGCGTCAAGTAGTGGCGCTAGTAGCGTCCCATTTTATTTGACTCCATTGCGACGTTAGTAGCCATCAATATGCAGCGTCCCATTTTTGTGATGCTAGATAGACGCCAATGAGACGCTCTTCACAACGGAAACATAATAGCGCCACCCTAGCGTCGCATATCTTGGGTCGCTAATCTCCCATTTTCTTGTAGCATAATTGGAGCTTGAGTCATAATTCTTTGGATTCCTGCGAAGTAATTATAAAAATTAATTAATTAATCCACAATGAATATATTAAGAGAATTAATAATCAGAATCGATAAATATGGAATTATGATTAAAAATAACCTAAAATAATGCATACCATGATCAAATTATAGTAAAATTAATTAAAATACTAAACTAAATATGTTATATTTTGCTTGCATCAGTATGTCATCGTCAAATTATTTTTGGGTTTTTTTTCTTCTAGAAAGCTTGGATACATCTTATTGTCCTGTTTACCAAATCGTATTAATATTAATATCTAAAATGTCAAGCTTGTGGCCCTCGGCTTAAATATACGTACTCGAGTTGGTGGTACTCGACACGATGCACCTTTTCAATTTATTGTATTTTATTTTCTTCTCCTTTTATCAGGTAGACAAAAATATGGTGAAGTGAATTGTAGACAACAAATAACTCAAATAGGTGTGTGCGTGTGTGATTCAAGCGACGAGTGCTCTAGGAGATGATGGATATATAGTCTTGACCATTTACTTTATAATAATAGCTTCCAAAAATTTTTATTTATATAATAGTCATAGGAAAAAAAACGTGTGCATTCCTACGTCTAAGAATTGATTTGTGCATACGATTTACAAGTAACATGTTTGTGGATTAATTTAGGTTTTCATTATTGGTGACCTGCAGTCCACGCACTTGTTTATCTTATTAGTACAACAACAATAACAAAACTTTATCCCACTAAATGTGATCGGCTTCATGGATCATACGACGCCATTCTGATTCGTTGATCCATGTTAATGAGATTCGACAGGATTTTACGCTGGTTGTCGGGGCCTAACACAACCCTCCTCCTTTATCCGGGCTTGGGACCGACTATAAAACATAGACGGAATTTGTTTATCTTATTAGTACATGCACTTATAATTTCATAGTGTAAGTAATGTCATCAGAGCACTAGTTGATTATCATTATAACTAGGCAGACCACTTTAAAGTTGCATATGTTGCCCTTCCTATCTAAGTTTTCTTCACCTTCATCATCTTTGGTGCATGCTCACATGGAACGCACAAGGGAATTAAAGCTAGCTATTTGGTGATTAATGGCCGAATACGTATTCAATTCAAGTACATTACAACCAATCTTATCAGCGCTTTATGCATGCACCCAATCTTGGAGGATCTGGTATGCCGAACTGAAGGTAGTGTCTAAGGTTCCCCTAAGATTGATTTGATTGCCTGTATGTTAATTTACAGAAATATTGTATGCAAGTTAGAAAAGAAGAGAATATTATCTGCAGAAATCAAATTAGCAAGCCATACGAATCTCATCGCTTCCTGTTCGGTTAAAGAAAAAGGAGAAGAAAAGATGAAGGCGATGAATTCATATGGCTTTCTTTAAAGAGCAGATATATATGTTCAGCATTAACTTAATTAATTAAAAATCATATGACACTAAAGTCAAAGTAAAGGATCGCTACTTTGATCTTTGAAGTGCGATGCTGTGGAAAAAGAGCAGTAAATGGGACAACAATTCACCATGATTAATTAAAATAACGCAAAATCCTCTCTTCTACTTACATGCACGTGATTCCCGGAAAGAAAAAGTTCGCCACTTTACACAGCAACGCTCGAGCTACGTGTTCTTGCCTGCATAGCCAGTAGACTAAGTACATGTATGCAGAATTATCTGATCGACTTCAAGCAAGTACTATTGTTTCAGGACTAAATTTTGACATGAACTACGCCTGACGCTGTTTTGAATGTACCTCAGCACACACTGCATGCCCTCGACATGTACTGATGTCCCTCCAGTTCTTCTGTGACCGTGGCCCTCCGGATTTCCTTCTACTATGCCACCTAATTTTCTCGAGTTTGATCACTAATGAGGAGCAAGTCAAAGTGTCCAACAGTTATGATTAAAATTTGCCAGTAAGATCGAGCTTAATGATTCAGGCCCCCCGCAGTTTTCATCCATGCACCACGCGGCAGCTCGTGCAGCTATGTCTTTGCCGTGCACGCTGTTTCTGCTGCCGGCGGAACGATGCATGCGGGTGGTAGTGTTGTGTCTTATCATCACGCAATTACTTCCATATCATCACGCGTGGCTGTCACCAATGTAAACTCTTTTTCTCATTTTTTTTTGCTTCAAGAAACATATATATATATATATACATATATATATATGTATATATATATATATATATATGCATATACCTATGACAATGAGAACTCCACATGTTCTCCATCACGTTGACCTACCCAAGAGAGCCGGACAACAGTTCCATTCTCCCTCCTGCCCTAAATCGTTCATCAGGGTGTACCAAGTGACAACATGGACGATAGAAAGCCTTATTTGGTTGTAGTCCTGATCCAACTCATATCTGCTGGCACGTTTGTGGTATCGAAGGCTGCATTCAACATTGGTTTGAGCACTTTTGTGTTCGTCTTCTACAGACAAGCGGTTGCCTCTTTGGTACTCACACCCGTTGCCATTCTTTTCATAAGGTATTTGGATCCTCCACTACTCTGTATAATTCATGCCATTTCATATTTTAATGATCCGTTCTTCAGGAAGAAAAGTTCGCCACCTTTACACCTGGGAACATTAATCAAGGTGTTATTGCATGCATTGTTGGGGTACGTTAAACCTAATTTACTTACAGATATCATGTGCCTTCCTTTTATCATAATCTTATAACTCTGTACTACTGCAAAAGCTGACTTCAAGCACACTGCTACTTCAGGATAACTTTGAGCTTAGATACGTATAATGCTGGTCTGAAGTATACCTCAGCCACAGTGGCATCAGCATGTGAGAACTCCCTTCCAGTGCTTACCTTCTTTCTGGCAGTGCTCCTCCGGTTTGCTTCCACTACTACTCAATTTTGTTGAGTTTTATCTGTCAAGTCAACAGTTAAAAACATTGTAAATGAGTCTTCGAGGTTTTGACTGAGAGAGCCCTCAACCTCATGTTAAGGTTTAAATCAAATAGAAAGTTAGCTTTACAATTCGATCTCTAGTCATTAAGCACAGCCACAAGTAAAAATATAAGCTGATCCAACCCCATTTCAAAGCTTAAATATTATAGAAAGTTAGCTTTACGACTAGACATCTCCATTAAGCAAGGCCACTAGTGAAAGTTCGATCCAATACCATTTCACTGTGATGTATGCGGAGAAAATGGCTAACAAAGTAATATTTCATGAAGAGTAGTTGCTACATGTGGTAATAGATTATAGATTCCACAATATAGTTTGCAATATGAATGCGTACTATAAGAAATAAATTGCATTAAGAGAAATCTTGTTGCTAAAATAAGGCACATATTGTGGTTCTCTGCGTCAATATTACGGATCCTGTTGTGGATTCTAAGTCATTAATTATTGCCTAATCTGTACTTTCGACTGTAACACACACAGGATGGAATACATCAATCTGAGGACCCTTTCAGGATCAATTAAGATGGTAGGGGTGGCGCTCTGTTTGGCTGGCACCTTGGTAATTGCTTTATACAAAGGCCCTCATCTCAAACCTTTGATTCATCACCACCTCTTCGGCCAAAACTCAAGCGGACATACCTTTAAATCAGCTTCTTTTGAGACAAACTGGATTAAAGGGGCCTCCCTCGTAGTTATCTCTAACATTGCATGGTGCTTGTGGCTAGTTCTTCAGGTGCATAATTATGCAATAGTAGCATTTAAGCTAGCACAACCTAGTCAATGATCTAATCTTTAATGCTAGCACCACTTACCTGCAGGGTTTTTTGCTGAAAGACTACCCCGCCAAGCTTCTTTTAACAACCCTGGAGTGCATCTTTAGCACATTTCAGTCATTCTTAGTAGCCTTGGTGTTTGAGAGAGACATTTCCAAGTGGAAGCTGAAGTTAGATTTGGGTCTCTTGGCTATCATTTATTCTGTAAGTACATTGATTTGAATGGTTATTTGTGTATCAAGAAGAATATTGACCTTGCATGACATGTTTTCAAAATATACCATTCAAATATTTAGTATGCATCATTCCAAGAGTGAAGGTAAACGTTTCGGTGATTGACTGGTTATTACTAATGCAGTATGGTTACCATATGTATAGTTAACTATATATGAGTGGTATATTTGAAAACCACTAATTAATTGCAGGGTGTTGTTGTTACCGGTGTTTCTTACAACTTGCAAGCTTGGTGCATCGAGAAGAAGGGTCCTGTGGTTTTAGCTATGTCCACGCCGTTGGCTCTTGTATTCACCATGATGTGCTCATCCTTATTCTTAGGGGAACTTATCTATCTAGGAAGGTGATTTCTTGTGTCAGTAGATACATGCATATCTATATACATACACAATTGAGCACTCAATTTAGCCATTTATATTTGGGGAGTTAAAAAAGTGTCTTCCCTAAAGTTTTATTATCGCAACACATTGTATATATGCTGGCTAATTCAGTCGACTGAAATGTGGTTACAGTGTATTGGGTGGACTTCTAATGGTTGGAGGCCTTTATAGTGTTCTGTGGGGAAAGAGAAAGGAGAGCGCTGTTTGCGACGCCTCCATTGAGGAGGGAAAAGGATCTGTCACAGTGAAGGAAGCAGCATTACCCAATCACCCGGTTTGAAAGCTTGTTGTTTGGTTCTGACATGCAGAAACATCTTGAATCAAAGTTCATGTATTTATATGGGGGAAAAGCTCATATTATAGAAACAGAAAGTCTCATCTCATGTAATGGATATTTACCAACGACAGAAAAGAAAATGTAGCCATGCATGGGAAGAGATTATAATGATGTGGTCTATTAAATGTAACCAAGCACTCGTTCACAACAGGAATGTACCTATTAAATGGAGCACAGAACTCGTCTGATTACTTCAGTAATAGATAATCATTAACTTCAACAGAGTAAAAAACAGAGCACTCATTCAGGAGAATATCTTTATTCATAAACAATGCCTATTCCGGAAGAAAAAAAGAGATAAGATTTCAAGAGTGAAATGCACCACACATTCTGGAAAATCTCTATCTTAATTACTAAACATGATGACATAGATCTGGCATCGTTTACGTCTCTCTTATTGGATTGTTCATGATACAAACTTATATCTATTGAAATCATTCATGGGACCTGGCGTTTGACAGCGGCTTGATTGCTGTTTCTGAAGCTGATGGCAGTGACGCTGATGTATGCACCTGCCAATCCTTTTTTTTTTTCTAAGAAAAAGGATGTTTATATAAATTAATTAAGGACCAAGGGTTTGGAACAAATGTCCGAGGATACTCGTGGGAGGGGGCCGTCCTCCCAAAAAGACTCACTGAGCTAAGCAATTGCCAGACCCAAAAAGGTCAAATTGTCTGCAGCCATATTAGCATTATGGTTGACATATTTACACACAAAAAAAAAACTGTAGAAGTTAGAAGTAAGCTTCCGTATGTCTTGGAAAATTCACCTCTGATGCACCATATAAGTCGGATGCTGATGGATGTGATGTCGTACCTTGACAGAACCAAATATAGGAAACTGGTGCTGATTCATGTGTACAGTGTTGCAAACCATATATATAGTGTTTCTACAGCGGGCTTATTTCCTTCCACTTGACAGAAAAATTTCACTATTTCAACAAGGTCTTCTTTTTACTGAAATATATACTTAGCACCTTCATATTAAGAATGTAAGTGGAGTTCATAGCAAAAGAAGAAATAAAAAAAGAAACAAAATCTGTCCAAAGAAGTAAGCTGTTAAGCCATACATCCATCACTTCCGAAGGAAGAGAAACTTTTAGAATGACCTAATTTATAAGATATTCAACTCAAAAGAACCAATAGATACCTTTATCCAGTCATATAACTTCGAAGTGTGAGGCTGAGAGAGCCAATAATTAAATAAAACCAAAGGGGATGTTAACATAAGTTAATCTAAAGCAAATTCTTTATCATCGCCAGTAGCTTGTTATTTCTTAAAGAATTATATATCATGCATATATATATATATATATACATTGCAATGAGAATTATACTGAATGTTCAGGGATGCCAAGTGACAGCATGGATGCCAGAAACCCTTATATGGTTGCCGTCCTGATCCAAGTCATATATACTGGCATGTTTGTGGTATCGAAGGCTGCATTCAACGTTGGTATGAGCACTTTTGTGTTCGTCTTCTACAGACAGGCGGTTTGTTCTGTGGTAATTAGTACCAGTTGCCATTCTTCTGCAAACGTATTTGAATCCTCTGCTTCCCATAATTCATATACATATTTTAATGAATGATCTGTGAACACCAGGGAAGAAAGTTACCCGCCTTTACGAACAGTAACATTGGTCAAGGTGTTGTTGCATGCATTGCTAGGGTGCGTTAAACCATATCCAGATTGCGGAGCTCATCTGTCTCTCTTAGATCTTGTAACTGTGAACTACGGCAGAAGCTGACTTCAAGCACTACTGTTTCAGTATAACGTTGGGCCTAGATACCTACAATGTTGGATTGAAATATACCTCAACCACAGTGGCATCAGCATGTCGTAACTCCCTTCCAGTGCTTACCTTCTTTGTGGCCGTGCTCTTCCGGTTTGCTTCCACTACTAAATTTTTCTTCGGTTTTATTGCTCATGGTGAATAAAAAGAAAAGTTCTCAAAATTTTGCTGAAAAAAACTGTCAATTTCATTGTAGTTTAAAGTTAAACAATTCAGTTTTCAGTATGAATGCTAGGTTAAGGTATATATCCTGTTATGTATTCAAGAGCCTTTTTTATCGTCTGATTCTCTACACGCAAAACCACATGTAACTCTCACAGTACGGAATACATAAATCTGAAGAGCCTTCCAGGGTCAATTAAGATGGTAGGGTTGGCACTCTCTTTGGCTGGCACCTTGGTAATTGCCTCATACAAAGGCCCTCATCTCAAATCTCTGAGCCATCACCAGTTCTTTGCTCATGCCTCAAACCAAAATAATGCTGCTCCGGCTGCTTCTGAGGCAAACTAGATTAAAGGGGCCTCCCTTCTAGTTTTCTCTAACATTACATGGGCCTTGTGGCAAGTTCTGCAGGTGCATGTACAGTTCATTACTGTATATTCCTGTACCATTCAGGTTTCTAGTCTTGAACGTTTGCACCTTTTTCCCTGCAGGGTTTCTTGCTGAAAGATTACCCTGCCAAGCTTCTTCTTATAACTCTAGAATGCATTTTCAGTGCAACTCAAGCATTCTTGGTGGCATTGGCGTTTGAGAGAGACATCTCCAAGTGGAAGCTCAAGTTAGACACTGGCTGTCATTTATTCTGTAAGCATAGATCTATACTGTTACCATGCAGACACACACATGTACATCAAATCATGGTTGAAGTATGAGTGGTATATTTGTTATAGCGTTCATTCATTGCTCGTAGGGCGTCGTGGTTTCGAGTGTTTCTTTCAACTTGCAATCTTGGTGCATCGAGAAGAAGGGCCCAGTGGTTTTAGCCATGTCCACGCCGTTGGCTCTCGTATTCACCATGATATGCTCATCTTTATTCTTAGGGGAATTGATTCATCTGGGAAGGTGATCATTTCTTCCAATACCACTACATAATTGACTGCTCAATTGATTTATATATTTCCTTTAAAGGTTGTGACTGTAACATGACAACTAATGCATGCTGCCTAATTTGATTGATTGCAATGTGGTTTTCAGTGTGTTGGATGGAGTTCTACTGGTTGGTGGCCTGTACAGCGTTCTGTGGGGGAAGAGAAAGGAGAGCACTGCAGACTGTAATGCGGCTTCTTCCATGCAAGAGGGGAAGGCATCAGTTGCAGACAAGGAAGCAACATCACCTTGTCACCCGTTTGACATGCCTATTTTTTGTTTTGCGACAACAACAAAACAACACAACAACAATAAAAACAAAGCCTTATCCCACTAGGTGGAGTCGGCTACATGAATTTTTTTTTGTGACATGTAGAAGAAATCATGTCATGGATTTATGTGAAACTTTTTTGGACGTGCATTTTATGGGGAAAAAAGTGCATGACAGGGATTTAAGTAACACCGAAAAAATTTCCCTGTGATGAAAAAAGATGACAGAAAAATGTGTATATTTAATCAAATTGAATTGGCTATAATATAATATAATATAATAATAGTTTAAAAGGAGAAATCAAGAAGAAAAAAGGATGTTGAAACTCAGATAAAGCAGGAGGACAAAATTTTAAAAACAAAAACTGACAAAAAATAAATAACAAAAATAATGGATATCAAATTTGATTTTTCAAAAGTAGACCGGCCCAAATTATATAGTCTGGCCCACTAGAAGCGGCAACCCCTTCGTTCGACGCCGATTACCGAGCGGAACGCAACGTCGCGCCTCGCCTTCCGCAAGACCACAACAACTCCCGCGCTTTGGCGATGCAGGGGGCGTCGGCCTTGCGACTGAGAAAATGGAGCCCCAGCTCGCCTCGTGCCGCCGCTCTCTTCCACTCTACCGCCGTATCTCTCGTTAAACGGAATATTAAGTCCAATTCCAAGGTGACAAAGTCAGAGAAGGCTCCGACCTCGCTTTTCCTGCGTGTAAATTTTGTTTCTTTGCAGTTCTCGACTTGTTCTTACCGCTCTCTTGAAATTTCTTTCAGGGCGACGGGTTGGAGGCACCGAAGGTTTGATAACGTCTTTGTGCTTTTTAGCAAGTTTCTTTGCCCTGTTCGTGGAATGCGATGTTTCCTACCTGATGCACCCACTTTGTTTGCATTTTTGCCCTGTTCGTAGAATGCGATGTTTCCTACCTGATGCACCCACTGTGTTTGCATTTTTTCCGAAGAGGTCTCTGTTATTGTTGATACTTGGAGGCATTGCTAGTTTTTAGGTTGCACAAGTTGATTGAATTCTAATTTAAAGTTATCCCGCATTTACAAACTAGTCTTTTCCTTGTGGTGCAAACTAGACACTATAATATGTAAGGTCTTGGATTTTTCCATAGTTTTCTTTCACATCTCCCCGGGAAAAAAAATAGTAGTGCCTTTTTTTATCTCAGTTGGAAAGCACCCATGAGGAACTCAGTAAATTTGCAGATGTTTTCCCATGTTCTTTTATTTATCATTATGCACTTCTCTATCACAATAATTAAACCATGCTCTCAACAGACATACACCAAATTCTCAGTCCGTCAAAAGCGATCAGATGCAAAAGGAGCACTTAAGAATCTTCTTTTTGGTGGAACATCCTCGAAGCAGAGCTTTCAGGTACCTTTTTATCATTTTCCGCACGATCCCTTGAGGACAGGGTTATTGTGAACCACCTTCAATCTTCTTTTCTTTTTAAGGAGAAACGATATTAGCAGAATAATCTGAAACACAACAACAACAACAACAAAGCCTTATCCTACTAGGTGGGATCGGCTACATGGATCATACGACGCCTTCGTTGGTCCATGTTCATGAGATTCGACAGGGTTTTACGTTGGCTGTCGGGACCTAACACAACCCTCCTCCTTTATCCGGGCTTGGGACCGGTTATAAAACATAGGCGGAGTTAGAATAATCTGAAACACCTGGTACAATATTTCAAGAAGGCCTCGAAGTGGATCTTTCTCCCAGAAGAGGTCCTCAGCAGAAGTTCTCCCATTGGCAGAAAATCCACACCCCTATTACTCTATGTTTGGATAAAGGGTCATTAAGGGGAAGGAAAGAGAATGAGGGGGAAGATAAAGGGAGGGAAGGGAAGGGAATTGTTACACCTCATTTTGGGGTTGAAATAAAATAACACAAATGGAGGGGAATGGAGGGGAAAAAATGGAGATTCCCCTTCATTCCCCTCCATTAAAATTTTATCCAAACAAGGGGAAAAAAAATTTTACCTTCCCCTCTCCCTCTTTACACTTCTTTCACCTCAATCCAAACATAGCTTCACGGAAGATGTGTACTAATGGAAAAGATTCAAAAGTGTCTAAGGTTTTCCAACAATCCAGCAGTACATTTTAATATCCAAGGTCATTTGGCCAAATTGGCCGAGTCACACTCAATCCATATTTTCTGTAGTCCTAACTGTTTGTTCCTTAGGATGGCCCCTCGCAATGCCCACACCTCAACAGCCAGCACCAAGTGAAAATGCCTTGGAGAAGCAGCTGCAGTGATGAGACGCCCATTAGGATATCTAGCCAAGAAGCCTACCCCTTTGCACTCCCCGGGTCTGGTTTAGGTCCTGTCTGAGTTGATTTTCACTTAGAATGGAGAGAGAGGCTCCCACTGAGCCCTCATGGTGTCTTGGTGGGGGAGGGGATGGGGGGAGTGTTGTTCTGGATTTTCCACAGCTCCCATAGGCAGTAAGCTATCAAAGAAAGTAGGGGTGCAACGGGTCGGGTCGACCCGCGAACCCGGTGACCCGACCCGACCCAAACCAGTTTGGGTCGGGTCGGATCGGTGGTCGGGTCGGACCCGACCCGACCCAAACTCGATCCGACTTCGGGTACGGGTTGGAATTTTCCAACCCGAGTTGACCCGACCCGACCCGATTGACCCGATATTTTATTTTTTTTAATTTTTTTCTTTTTTTATTTAAACTTAAGCTTATATTTGATTTTAAAAATTTTAAAAAATTAAAATAAAATATTATAAGTGCAGAAATAACATTAAATTGTTTAAAACTTTATTTTATGCTTTAAAATAAATATTAAATAATATTTTTTATATTAAATAAATATAAAAACAGTAACAAAAAATAAAAAAAAAAAGAAAATTGGGTGGTCGGGTAACCCGACCCGAACCGGGTCGGGTTGGGTCGGATTTGCGCCCCCAAATCTCCTGGACCCGACCCGACCCGACCCGACCCGGCCAAATTTGGTCGGGTCGGGTCGGGTTTGTGCACTGGTCGGGTCCAACCCGACTCGTGAACACCCCTAATCAAAGAAAGGATGATCTTTCTATATGGGAGTATGAGATGGCTGCCTTCCATATGCCAACAAAAAGAGAAAAACATTTACTTTCCATCCCTTTGTTAGCAGACAATAATGGTGGATCTTTCACAGGAAGTTCTGGATTTTGGGAGTCATGGCTATGTCCCACATTTTGTTCCAATAAGTCAGACCATTACTACCAGGTGTCTGAGCTGGCCGATTTAGAAAGTTAAACACAGATTTTGCGTTAGCAACACTGTGAGTATCGGTCACCAACACCCATTGGTCATCCTTGGGATTGATAGACAAATTAATATAAGCAACTCTCCGGGCAAAAATAGGTCCAAATAGTAGTAACAGCAAAGGATAGTTCCAGTTCTGATCAAATATTCGCCTCACCCTCTCAATTTTCCACCATCTCCTCTTCTAATAGAATCCCGTTGCTGACGTCTCCTCCTTCGTCGTCACCACCACCTGCCACCACTGATTCCCAACACCCTGCAACACCATCTCGCCCGGTGAGCCCGCAGCGAAACCACATCACCTCCAGCCCGCTTTCATCACCATCCCTGTTGCCTGATGGTCACTCTGTGGATATGGAGCGGGATGCCCCCCTTTCTGGGCGGTCAGACGCGGTCTGTCGGGGGGTGGCGAACATTGTGGGTTCCAGGCACGTCCGCCGGTATTCTGGTGCCAGACCTGGTGCACCTCGACGACTTCTGGCGTTGGGCCGGCCGGCCCAGCGTTTTCTTTTGCACTCACGTGGTGGTGCTTGTCAGAGGACGGCAGCGGACAGGGGCTCAATCACCCATGTGGCGGCTTCTGCGTCCTCACGCAGACCTTGCATGACGAACAACAACTTTGGATCCGTGGCATCTGTGGTGGATCGACGGGCCAATGATGGGAAAGATCTGAAACCTTGTTCCTGGTCTCACCGACATCTCGGCAGCGTCGGGGACGGGTGTGACTGAAGCTGACCCCACTCTGATATACGACCCTGACGAAGTTGCTTTGGTGGCTCGGGCTTGTGGTATCAGGCGAAAGCCTGTCCGCAATCCTCGCCCAAATGTAAGGGGTAATCTGTAACCGGACGTCGTCCAAGGCTTCGTGGCTTTTGATTGGTATGCACTTTTGATTGATGGGCAAGGTGTGATGGTGGTTAGTGGTGCATGTTTTTTATTTTGGTCTATGGGGTGTGGCTCTGCGTAGCCTTTTTTAGATTTGAGGTAGCGTGTTGATGTTTTCATGTCCTGGTCGTGTGCCACAATGTTTCTGGTGACCTCTCTATCAACTTACTGTACCCCCTATTACTATTAATGGAACTCCTGGATGACTACCTTCTTGCTAGTCATCCTTTCTCGTTTCAAAAAAAAATATTATGTTTGAAACAGGCATACGTTGTAAAGAAATCTCCTTGTTAATATAAGTAAGCATGTAAAATAGTAGTGTAGAGACAATCCAGTGATCGACATGATTAAGGTTGATTGCCCATTACCTATATGCTATTTAACACCAACTATAATTGTTTCCAAAGTTTGAATGTTGTGTTTCTAGCTACAAGTCATATTCTTGACTGTATATTTTTTGCCCACCGCAAAAATTTGCCAGATTGTTTTTCCAAGGTTTTAATTTTTTTCTTTTTTTTTTTTTGAGAGGATCCAAGGTTGTAATTGTTCCTTTGGAGAGATAGATGGGGTTAAGGGAACAGTTTTCTGTTTTATTTAACACAAACTTGATCATAGTTTTTCTCTCTGCTTTTTTAAGTGACTTCGTTTTCCATCAAGATAGTTTAGAGCTGACCCTGTCATTTATGTAAGACCGATCTTTGGAGGTTCAGACTTGGTAGGAAATTGGAACCCCAAGTGAAGGGAAGTTTTCCCTCATGTGTAAGGCCTCCTTGATCCTATTCCTTCTATTGCTGTTGAATTTAGGAGGAATTTGCTATCGTTAATTTGTTGGTTAGTGAGCTATGCATATTTCTTAGAGATGACCATTAGGGCTTGTTTGGATTGAGGTCTTTTAGGGGGTGAGGTAGAATATGGGGTATGAATCCTGTTTGGGTAATTATTTTATATTAGTTAGTAGGGATGGGATGGAGTAGTTAAGTCCTAACACTGTATTTCTCATTCCACCATATCGGTGGGGGATGAGAAGGAATTAGTAAATTTTTTGAGAGGAAGGAATTAATAATTTTACAGCAATCCTCTACTTCTCTCTCTTCCTCTCTTTTCTCTTCCTCTCTCTTTTCTATCTCTCATTGGTTTCCCGAAGGAACACCACATCCGTTTCCCACTCTTTAATGCAGAAGCTATGGGTACGATGTTTTCCCACGTCGCCGAGGCTGCACATATTCCATATGAGGACCTTCATAAAGACTCACCCCCCCACCCCCACCCCCGCACATGTCACGGGGCGTTTCCCGTGACACGAAGCGTGAAGCCTCGCGGCACCAGTGCCGCTCAACTTATAGCCCTCGGCCGCTCAGCGCCGAAAACATGGAACACATGCAGCCGCCCCGCACTGCGTAATCTTGCGGAGTACCAAGTTATCCGCCCTTAGGGCATTTATCTTGTAAGGCCGTCCTTATGAATGGCCAAGTAGGTGACGTTCCCGTAGGGTACGTCTTTTGCATCTTCAATATGTAACAAGACTCCTATACCTACGGTACACTGGGAGGAGTTCACTAGTGCCTTCCGAGGCCCAATTGTATGTTATGTTTCATCATATTTAATACAAGCAAGCTTTTCTTTAATTCTAATGTCATGGCCTTGAGCGTGGGGTGGCAACCCACATCGGTGTCCCTTCGTGGCGTCCCGTGGTCCCTTCGTCGCCCCTTCGGACTTTAAGCGCCCAAGCGCCAATATTAGTGCCGCAACGCGCTAATGCCACGGTCTCGTGACGAGTAGTCCAACACTCTAGTCATGTCCGTGTTTGAATGCCTATAAGAGCGACTCTCGGCAAAGTCGTCTCGACCATAAAACTTCCGCTGCAAACTCAAAACAGGCTTGGCTAGGTGCCTATCCGCCTAGTCGCCGCACGTGGTCTAGTGTCCGAGAATGACCCCGTGACAAGTGGTATCAGAGCAGTTCTTCCTGCTCGGATTACCCAGCGACGATGACTCGCTTGTGTCGTCGCAACGTGTCCTGGCGTAGGAAATGTGCTTCCGCTCAAATACTCCATCACGCCCAGGCGCACTGGTACCATGGTCTTTGATCATGGACGCCAACGAGGAATGCATGGCAAGCTTCCTCGCCGCACGCCCAGTCGTGCCCCGCAGCATGTTCCTCGTACACCCGTGTCGTGTCAAGGAATGTCCGTCATGCATCATGATGGCGGATTGGTCGCCCCGCCTAACCGGGACGGTCATGCGTCGCTCACTCGACCAGATCAACCACCCCAGGTATACAGTCGGGAATCCTGAAGTGTCGCGCTGCGTCAAAGAGTGGCCATATGCTCGGCATGATGGTCTTGCGCTGCTCATATCAGGAGATCGCTTACACGAGCGTCGTGTAACTCGGAGGACCCGTGTCACATTCAGGGACTGTCGGTCATGCACTATCATGACGACCTGGCGCTGCTCGATATTTCGTGACGTCGCATCGCATGCCCAGTCATGCAACGTGAAGTGCACAACCGCTTCACGAGAGAAGTTGGCTTAAAGACAAATATCAAGGTTCATAGTCCCTTTTCGGCCAAAGAACATCATCCCTTCGATCAAGGAGCATCAATCACAAGCATCTTGTCGTGCCGCAGCATCGCCTGCCACGCCACGATGACTTTCAGGAATGGAACAAAGCGTTGATTACTTGCAAACACTCGTGGACGAGCTGTCAGCCTTGCCTGTCTCGTCAAGTGTCGCCCCGCAAGCGGCGCGATGTCATCCATCAAGGAGTGGGACGAACTTGATACATGCCAACGCAAATCGACGCCTCAACTCAGCGACCAATTTGGCAAATGGTCTGAGCGTCGAGCATCGGCGAACCTTGGCATGCTGCTGTCAAGCGTTCTGCCGCCAACCGAAGGAAGGAGTGCCCTTTCCTCTCGGACATCGCCTCGAGTAATCGAAGCGGCCTCCAAGGATCACAATGCGAAAGTTTCGAAGGACACATTGGCGATGTCGTCCCTTCGAATGGAGATGGAGGTAATGTTGGGAGCTCATGCCACGAGTTCACCAACCGCAGTCCGCTTATCTAAGCGGAGCGTCTTCACAAGCATCCGCCCGGATTAGTGAAGGCCCGGAACGGCTACTCTTTCGCAAAGGTCAAGCCGCTCAGTGGACGAGTATGTCAAAGGTGTATGATCTAGGATGACAAGCACAATGACTTTACTTTGTCCAAGGTGCGGACGGACGAGCATCTAAGGTGCATCCTCTTCGTGAACGAGCACAACGATCTCGCCTCGTCCATACCCCAAAGGGATTGTCAAAGCTTCAAAGGAGGTCCCAGGATCGGAAGAAGGCATATCCCAAGAACCCTGCAAGATGTGGCAAACTCAGGATGGCATTGCCATCGCGACAATGTAGAATGTGGCAAACATACATCCCAGACATGGGACAGAAGAAGTGGCAGTTCATCAATTATGCAGACCCGGACAAGTTGGGACTGGAGGTCAAGATCGCATTGTTCAACATCAGACAGATGGGCATGTTGAAGGAGGAAGTGAAAGGAATCACCGAGCTCCGCCTACAGTGTTCCCAGGAGGATGAAGACCCAGTGTTGGTGCTCTTCAAGCAGAGGGGTCAGAAGCTTTGGACTAGGAAGGAGTTGGAACGACCGGATCGTCCAACTTTCGCTCCCTAGTCGATGCTGCCAAGTCAATCAGGACAAGTGCCATACCACCAAAGCCCTTGGGCAAGGGTAATGGTGGGGGAGAGAAGCTCAAGTCGCAAGGAGGAAGCTACTTATGCCGAAGATAAAAATCGCCCATCGAAGCAGGAGAAACAAGTCGAACCACAGGCACATGTGGGGAGACCCTCATCGTCGCTCACTATAGCGACTGGGAGTGGACAAGGTGCGGAATGTTATACCAAAGAACCTTGCTCCACCTCAAACCGTTGAGATATCTCTTGTCCACCAAGGGGAAGGTGGAGATGTTCTCAAGGCTCGGCGGACGAAGGACTCAACGTTGCAGCCATCTGCAACTTGGGGACAGCGAGTTGAACCACAAGGAAACGTGGGGAGACTCTCGTCGCCCACTATGGCGACTTGGATGGACAAGGCACGGATTGTCAGATCAAAGAACCTTGTCCCGCCTCAAGACTGCCGAAACATCATGTGGTCACCAAGGAGGAGGTGGTCCTGCGCTTTTAGTTCGGCAGAGATATGGAAGACTCTACGTTGCAATCATTTGCAACATAGAGACATTGAGTTAAGCCCACAAAGAGACCTGAAGCGTCCCAAAGTATCCGTGGGAAGACTCTTGTCGCTCATCATAGCGACCCCAGGCACTCGAAGCAGACAAGCTACAAGCATCGACATCGGAGAGCTTGTGCTGTTTCAAGCCGTTGAAATTCAAGAATGATCATCGAGGGTGAGATGGTCCCGCACTTCGCATTCGACGGAAGGAAGACCTTATGCTGCGGCCATCCGCAACATGAAGGCATCGAGTCAAGTCATGCAGGTCGAATGGCGAGACTCTTCATCGTGTTCTACACGACCCTGAGACAACTCTTCTCCGAGCTATTCCTGAAGGCATACGAGAGTTGTTTCACCCCCAAAGAAGCCAAACCACACAAGTTGACGCTGCGCAAGTCGAAGAGAAGTGAAGCCAACAGTGACTTGATGGACGGATAGTTGCTTGATGAAGTCAGACCGCATATGGCGGACTCCACTGGCGCTGCACAAGTGATGACCCCGGATTGGACGAAGGATCAGCGAGCGAAGCAGGCCTGAGGGAGGAGTCCTCAGCGAGACCCCAAGGAGTGGGCATTCCTGGCGTTGCGTGATGCTGGTGAAGTTGAAGTCAAGGCAAAGAAGGCAGAATTGAACGAGACAAGCGAAGTCAAGACTCAAGACGAAGGCCCCGAGGAAGCCCGGACAACGGCGTCGGGGGCGTCGCCGACTTTGGTGGGGGAGAATGTCAGAATGTCACGGGGCGTTTCCCGTGACACGAAGCGTGAAGCCTCGCGGCACTAGTGCCGCTCAACTTATACCGAAAACATGGAACACATGCAGCCGCCCCGCACTGCGTAATCTTGCGGAGTACCAAGTTATCCGCCCTTAGGGCATTTATCTTGTAAGGCCGTCCTTATGAATGGCCAAGTAGGTGACGTTCCCGTAGGGTACGTCTTTTGCATCTTCAATATGTAACAAGACTCCTATACCTACGGTACACTGGGAGGAGTTCACTAGTGCCTTCCGAGGCCCAATTGTATGTTATGTTTCATCATATTTAATACAAGCAAGCTTTCCTTTAATTCTAGTGTCATGGCCTTGAGCGTGGGGTGGCAACCCACATCGGTGTCCCTTCGTGGCGTCCCGTGGTCCCTTCGTCGCCCCTTCGAACTTTAAGCGCCCAAGCGCCAACATTAGTGCCGCAACGCGCTAATGCCACGGTCTCGTGACGAGTAGTCCAACACTCTAGTCATGTCCGTGTTTGAATGCCTATAAGAGCGACTCTCGGCAAAGTCGTCTCGATCATAAAACTTCCGCTGCAAACTCAAAACAGGCTTGGCTAGGTGCCTATCCGCCTAGTCGCCGCACGTGGTCTAGTGTCCGAGAATGACCCCGTGACACACACGGGGGCCCTTTCCTCCAGCCCCCGTCGTCTTGGTATTAGGCGGTGCAGCAGCCTCCTGAGCCTCGATGTGGCCTCCGCCAGTGCTCGAGGCCGCCTGTCCAGGTAGCAAAAATCCGCTTGCAGCCGCCCCCTGCCTCACATCATCATCTGGTCGCCCGTCAAGAGGGGAGGAGTTGTCATCCTGCTGGTCTGCCTCAGTGCCAGCATCTTGCGGCGGGAGGGGGGGGGGGGGGAGGAAGTGGACATCCGCTGGAGAACAAAGGAAGGAGGCCGAGTACCACCAGCATACCGCGCGCCATGAGGCCGTGGGAGTGTCGCCATGGGGGAGGCGATGCTGCTGAAAACATCTCAGGCCACTAATTTTGTCGGGAGTGGGGTGGCTGCTGCGAGATGGTGAACGACTGTCCGGATTGGGTGGGGAGGGCAGGAGGTCGGCCGGTTGCGGAGACGATAGTGGTGGTGGGGGAGGGGGGAGGCCTGTGATTGGTTGAGGGGGGGGGGTGACGCCGGCGAAGTCTGAAGAGGTGGAGGGGATATCGGCGGTTGGTTGAGGGAGGGAGCTGCCACCGGCAAACCCCAAGGAAGTAAGGGAGTTGTCTGCACTTGAGTGGGGATGAAGATGACGTTGGCGAAGATGTGGGCGATGCAGTTGCAGCCTGATAAGTGGATGCTGGCTCGACCAAGGTTGCCAGCGGCCTGTCGGCACGGAGGAGAATAGCTGTCGGGCCGGGGCTGGAGAAGGGGGAAATGGATGCGGGACCAATCTCACCCCGGTCCGAGCCCTGGTGCTGGACTCGGGTTTGGCTTGGATGCTGGTGCATTGGACAGTTGGGTCAGAATCGGGTTGGGCATGCGATTGGTCAAGGTGCGGTGCAGTATGGGCGTGGTTGGCTGCAGGGAGGTGCGGGTCTGGCGGGTCTGTCTGGATCTGAGATGTGGAAGAAGAAGAGTGATTCTGAATTTCAGTATGGTTCTGACGTGGTCGACTGATGCCGTGCTGCTGGACAGGCTGGCGACAATGCGCACCCTTGATGGCTGACGACTGTGGTGACATTGCCCAGCCAACGGCGATGTCCGCCCACTAGGAGGTGTTCCCGGCACATCGCAGTCGAGGAAAGAATCTTCTGGCGCCGACGCGCACGGTGATGGACGGAGGGAGGCGGCGACCCGCGTGCAGTTCCACATCAACAGTGGTCGTGGAGACGTCCGGCGAACCAAGCACAGGAAGGGAGAAGGAGAGGGGGTTCCCGAGTTGCCTCCACCGCCAGGACCACCTCTAGCCAGCGAAGGTGAAGAGGCAAACCATGGACGTCCACAGAGCAGCGAACCAGCATCTCATCCTAGGGCTTCCTCTGCCGCCACACGACACTGGTGCTCGGAGCTATGGACGAAGAGGTCGCTTGGAGAAAGCCCCTCTGTTGTGGGGAGCCAGGGACGAGCAGCCATAAGGAGGGAGAGATGCAGCTAAGGTGGAACGGCGGCGAAGCTCCAACTCAGGCGATGATAATAGTGTGGAGGAGGGCGTGGTCCGGAGTGAGGCTGCTGACATCACCAAAAGATCGAACTCTATGCTAACTCTAGAAAACCTATTACTTCCCCCGGGATGGGCGTTTGTCAACTTTCAGAGGGGTTCCGAAGCATGAAGGCATGCACAGGATGGTAGCCTTGTTGGCTAACTCATATGATAGCCGTGGTAATCTAACCCTGACAGGGGATGACGAAAGCCTTTCATCCAATGGCTGGAAGTAAGGCTGTGGTAGTGTTACGTGAAAGATATTGCCCTGAATCACACATGGATCAGTTGTGAATTTGTGATCACCCTTTCGTTATCTTCCTTATCCTCACTTGAAAAAAAGGAAATGGTTAGCAAGTTTAACTATCTTGAGAGGTGTTTTCAGAGACCATTGCTGTGGAAGATCTGCTGAAAGAGTTGGAGGAAGTGGGTAGTCTCCCCATCAAGCAAAGTTTGAGCTCATCACAGCATAATGCATCCTCTTCAACTGGGATCACCGCCTCTTCCATGATGGATTCCTGGAGCTTTTTTAGTTGGGCCATGGACATGTATGGCAGATTTCAGTCGGATCTGCATGATCGGCACACATAACAGAGGCATAACTTGCGTTTTGAGAGTGAGGATCTGAGGCAGATGATAGATTTGTGACGAAAACATCTACAAGAGTGGTGGGGGAGAATAAATGGTGGCAAAAGGCTGCAGGTCAGGGGGCACATCTTCAGGAGTCATCAATTCTTGCCACACCTTCAATCTTCTACTAGACATAGTTTTTTGTACTCCATTTCTCGTAGCTTGCGCATGACTAGTTACTATTTTTAAAATCAAGTTACTATTGTTTGTCATGTAACTCCAAGAATCTAGCATCAGTTTCTTTTGCTGCTTGTGTTTTTATTTCTTCATGCTAATTTGTGCTGTTTTCTGCGTGTATGTTCCTGATTTGAATTTCATACTAGGATGGCATGACCTGGCACACAGATGGAGAAAGGGGCAGAAAATTTAAAGTAGATGGCAATTCACATGAATCAGAAAAAAATCAACGGAGAGATGCAAAGAAATCAAACAATGGAAAAGGCAAACATAACAGGAAACATCGTAAGATTTCTATATATAGTTTTGTAATTTTTACTACCATACATAATCCTTAGCAGCTAGCTTGGATCACTCACCAATTATGTTCTTTCTTACGACTGATTCTGATGAAATTATGTTTTCTTCTGTCCCTCCAAAGTACGTTTTTATTTGTGGTTTATATTTTTGGCTCCTTAGTTCGCACTTATTGTGTATCAGAGTTCTGAAACAGTTATGTTTAGATATTTCTTGTTATCGTAGTTTGGTTTCTTTGGATCTCCACTAGTTGATAAACAACAACAACAAAGCCTTATCCCACTAGGTGGGGTCGGCTACATGGATCATACGACGCTCGTTGATCCATGTTCATGAGATTCGACAGGGTTTTACGTTGGCTGTCGGGGCCTAACACAACCCTCCTCCTTTATCCGGGCTTGGGACCGGCTATAAAACATAGGCGGAGTTACTAGTTGATAAACACCATGGAAAAAAAAACACCTCACAACAATGGTCATATCTGCTTCTTGTAAATCAGAATTACATTTTCTTGATAAGCACTATTTGATTTTCTCCTCGAACATTCTATTAATTTACCTATAAAACATGTTTCATATATATTATGAAGTCTATCTTATCTTCATCCGGAATTTGATGGAAGTGATTGATTCTTTGTGCTGCATAAGGACATTTAATGGTACCAGAACTTTAATTAAGACCTACAATACTTTACTGCAAACCATTATCAAAATCATTAAAGTGACGGGTAAATTATACGATTAGTCCCCCAACTTTGAGTCGATTTTAAATCGGTCTCTCAACTTTAATTTGTAACTAGAATGTCCTTCATTTTTTATTTTCTTGCACGATTAGTCCCCTTGACCGGTGATAGTGGGTTTCCCGGTTGTCTTGCGTACGTGGCCGCCATGTGAGTCGTTTCTCTTTCCTCCACGTCATTCAAGTCATCCACGTCATTTAACGTTACTAAACCGAGTAAATTACACGGATCGTCCTCCAACTTTGAATCGATTTCTAAACGATCCCCCAACTTTAATTTGTAACTGACATCCCCCATGATGCGGAAGCAGCAGTAGGATAAATCTACGAGTTGTCGGAGCAACCTGTTACGCTGTGACGTATCAAACTAACGCACGCAGCAAGTAAAATCTATTCTGCAAGCACATAGCAGTAGCAGAACAGGGGAAGAACAATTCTGCAAGCACACAGCAGTAGCAGAACAGGGGAAGAACAAGTTGAATATGAGTCAACTTGAAGAACTGAAATATATTTCTGGAGCAATAATAATCTGCCCAACAAATAAAAGTATGCCCTTTATATAGAGCAATTACAAGATCTGGTCTAAAGATAAAATTCTAAAACTAACTATTAGAGATAAAATTCTAAAACTAACTATTAGAGATAAAATTCTAAAATTAACTATCAAACATACTTGCACTAAAGATAAGGTTTTGCCCCAACTAAACTATAAAACTAACTATGAAACAGAATTGCATTAAAGATAAGATTTTGTCTCAACTAATCCAGATAACTGTCTCCTTATTATCCAAGTCCTGCTACATCACCCCAGCTTTGATTTTATTGCACGATTCATCCACTTAACCGGTAATAGGCAATCTCTCGGTTACCTTGCTGACGTGGCATAATAAAATATAATAAAAAAAATTTAACTTCCTGACATGGCACAATAAAAAAATATAAAAAGGAATCAATTTAGCCCTCTCTTTCTAATCGCCGCGCGCGAGGAAGAAAAGGGGGACTGGCGCCCCCCTCTGCTAGCTCGCGCGCTGTTGAGCTAACATGGGGGGGCGCTGGCCCCCCTTTTCGTCTTCATGCGCGGCGAGGAGCAAAAGGGGGGCCAACGCCCGCCGGCTCGTGCACCTTCGGCAAAGAGGGGCGTCAAACCCCCCTCCCCCTCATGAGCTCGCCGACGTCCCTTGTCATTTTTTATTAATTTTATAATATTTTTTTGTGTCATGTCAATAAGTTAAATTTTTTTAATATTTTATACGCTATGTCAGCAAGGTAAGTAGGAGATTGTCTATTACCGGTCAAGTGGATGAATCGTGCAATAAAATCAAAGTTGGACGACATTCTAGTTACAAATTAAAGTTGAGGGATCGTTTAGAAATCGATTCAAAGTTGGATGACGATCCGTGTAATTTACCCAGTTTAATAGCGTTAAATGACGTGGATGACTTGAATGACGTGGAGGAAAGAGAAACGACTCATGTGGCGGCCACATACGCAAGGCAACCGGGAAACCCACTATCACGGGTAAGGGGACTGATCGTGCAAGAAAATCAAAGAGGTATAAATTGAAATTGGGAGACTGATTTGAAATCGACTCAAAGTTGAGGGACTAATCCTGCAATTTACCATCAAAGTGACCAGTTATAAGGAAGAGATAGTATTGTTTTTGTCATTTGCAATACTTGCAGAAATTATGAAGAACAGAAAAAAGAACACTAAATCCAAGAGACTATCATTTTGACATTTGCAAAGATTTAAGAAGGTATGTCCCTGGACAATTAGACATCCAACCCGCAATCACAACAACCCAATTGCAAGAGCATTGCAAGGTTCCTTCTGCCTAATCTTGAAAGTTCAAATAAAAACATTGAATTAGCCAATTTAAATAAGAAGTATACTGTGTTACAATTCTCTTCATGTTGGTCAAGTAAAATGAATAAATATTCTAATAATCTTATGAAAGTTTTTGTCAAGCCATGTTTGTTGTGTATGACAGGTTATAGTTTAGGGATATTATCAATAATTTTTATCTCTTCTTGTAACATCCTTTTTTACTTGGCAGGTTGGCAAAATAAGCACAGCTTTTGTAATGAGGATGATTATGAGCATCCTCAGTTAAATTTTAGTGCTAGATTCGGTGGACCAAAAAATTTTACATGGTCCTTTGGGTCAGGGGAAAGCCTCCAGTTTGAAAACACTACAGGATTTCAATGGAGAGATGAGTCACAACAAACTAGGAATAGGACAAGAATATGGAGTGAAAGCGACGTCGAAGAAGAGGAGCCTAAGGATATAAGTTTACAGTCGGATAGAGCTACCCTGGGTTTGCCACGCACGGGTCCTTTAAAATTGGATGATGTCAAATGCGCGTAAGTGGTACAATGTAGAATCTAACGTCTTTCTACAAGACTTAAGCTGTTTAGTCATTTTACATATTTATTCTTGATAAATATACTATTGTAACATGTTGGTTCTTCTTTCTAACGTGTGCATTATCGCCTGACCAGTTTCCATTCTTGTGCTTTAAAGTGGCATCCAGACAAGCATCAAGGACCATCACAGGTATGGTCCCCTCAAAATAAAGGAACAAGTAAATAAGCATGTTAAAATTTGATTGCCTATCTGGTTGGATACTTCTGCCTGAAATCTGAAAGGAGAATTTACCATGTTATCGCAGGCCACAGCAGAAGAAAAGTTCAAGCTTTGTGTTACAGCTTACAAGTCTTTGTGCAATGCCTTAAAGTCCGGCTAAGATTTTGGTCACGCAACAGAATTTTCAGCATGCAATGTGAAACTTTGTTCAATCAAATCCTTGACATAATAAGGAAAAGGAAGTTGGTCACGATTGGTTAAAGGACATGCATGACTCGTAGCTAACAGTTCTTTGGAGCTTGAAACCTTTGGTTGTAACTTATTCAGTTATTTGGCTTTTTTTCTTCTTGCCTTCTTGTAAGTTATTTTTTCTGGTCAAAATCTTGTTGCATTGAGAACAGATTTTGATATACAAATGTATTAATTTTAAAAGTTTGTTCGTCGCTCACTATTGGCTAAAGAACATTCATGACTCGCTCCTAACAGTTCTTTAAAGCTTGAAACCTTTTTTGTGAGTATGAAACTTTTTTGTTTTTACTTCTCACAAGTTATTTTTCTTGTCAAAGTTTTGGTGCAATAAAGAGAACAGATTTTGTTATATTACAACAACAACAAAGTTTTATCCCACTAGGTGGGGTCGGCTACATGAATCGACGTCATTCCGCATTCGTTGATTCATGTTCATGCGATTCGACAAGATTTTACGTTGGTTGTCGAGGATTAACACAACCCTCCTCCTTTATCCGGTGGGGTCGGCTACATGAATCGACGTCATTCCGCATTCGTTGATTCATGTTCATGCGATTTGACAGGATTTTACGCTGGCTGTCGGGGCTTAACACAATCCTCTTTTATTCGGGCTTGGGACTGGCTATAAAACATAGGCGGAGTTAGATTTTGTTATACAAATGCACTAATTTTTAAGGTTGATCATATTTTCCAGGAGAAACCACACTACATGCTTACGGAGAGAAGAAATTCTGCCTCCATGTTATCGAGAGGAATAAGTTGCAATTTGATTATTTGCTTTGGAGACTTCTGTTGATTTCTTCCTCAAGTGCATATATTTTATTTGATATTATTTTCTTGTCTACTTGCTTGTAGAATCATCAACCATAAACGCATTATGGATATAATCTGAAGGCAATGGCAGGAGGAATTGGTTGTTGTTCATCGGTTCTTTTTAGGTGCAACATTGTAAACAAAAAGTTCAATTACAAGGAGCATGCAAAACAGGAGTAACAATTCTGAGAAACTTTATTTCAGTGCCATGAAACACCAGACACTAAACTCCGAAGACTAATTAAGAACTTGTAATTCTTCGGAATGTTAAAGACAACTTTTGTCAATGACAAAATTTGGAAGTGTCTTAAATAAACCAAGTAATTTGATGGCCGAAAGCTGAGCAACTCCAGAAAATTTATGGAAAGAGAATTAGTATTCCCCTCCATCAAGATCTAACGAAAAGCAGTCACTCAAAGCAATACTCTGAGCGGCTGAAATGAATATTTTAGGGCATACACAATTTCTCAATAATGAGAGCAATTTATTCTACTGTAGTTCAATTAGATTTCACTGCAATGTTTTCCTTAACATGAAACAGTACCCAGATAGTCATTTGCGGGTTTCATTATTACGTAAATAAATTAAAAAGGACTAAGACCACAATTTTATCAACATGCATCTTCGCCTTCACTAGGAGACAAGAAAAGGGATAAAAATTCAGCAGACACTGCGACCAGAATTTGTAAAAACATTGACCAAACATATTCTGTTAAGAAAGCCAAGGATAGTAACAAAGAGTTATATGAATGAGTAGGAAAGGGAAGAAGGAAACACCAAAACTCACTTTGGATGCACTGCATGGAATTTGATAGAACTGCAAACTACATATTTAGAGAAGATCAAGGTTGACATCCATGATAAGGAGGCTCAATAGAATACGAATCTTATCACATTTGTAAGGTCAAATCTTACAAACTATCATGCATTTCTCTTCAGGGACAAGTCAACTTCGAGTTCCTTCTTGCGCAGTTCCAAAGATAAACGTTCGTTCTCAAGCTTCATTCTTTCATTTTCCACTTTCATCTTGTTCAATTCTCTGTCTTTCTTTTTACTGAACCGCTGCCACTTGAATAGTTGTTTCTCAAGTTCCAGCATCTGAGCTTGAATGTGCAATCTCTTCTCTTCAAGCTGAACTGATTGAGAAGACATCAAATCCTCATGCTTTCCTGTAGACTCCAATTCGGCAGAAACCTGGTTGATATCCATAGGCATACCGTGAGAGTGGACACTTCTTGTACAATCTGGAATGCCTAAAGCATTCTTAAAGCTCAGTTCCTCATAGGTGGCTCCAGGCTTCATCCTTTTTGCAAAGCATGATGTACCCGTACCACCATGTAATACATCTTGCTCGCCAGTGTCATCTTCTTCATCATCAGTATCTGCACTTTGGTCGTCCTCATCGTCGTCATCTTCTTCTTCTCCATGCGAGCCCTTTATCGCACCATGATCATCTCGGTTTCTGAGCGCCAACTGCAGGGAGCGCTGTAGTAATGGATCAGGAGGCAAATTGATCCGGTTTCCATTATGATAGGAGCACATCTCCTCATAGAATAAATGCTTTGAGCTCAAAATCTTCCTTGCATCATCCTTCAACTTCTCTGAAATGTTCATACGGTCCAAAAGTAATGGATTCTCAACAACTTTACAAGATGTTCCCCTACCAAGAATCTCTGTAAGCCTCTTGTACCTCTTGTTAAGATCATTGAACTTGTCTTCACACTGTTGAGGGGAAACATAGTATCCCCTCTCAGCCATGACCTTCGATATTGCTTTCCACTTCCCCTTCTTCTGCAGTATCGCATACTTCCTCCTCCCCCCACTGTAACACTCAGATGCAATATCCTCTCCCACATAAGACACTGCGGTAATCAAAAGCTTAACCATTACGTCAGTCCACTTCACCCGGTGCCACAAAGAACCCTTTTTTCCTTTTCCATGCTCATTCAGCCCCTCAGTGGCGTCCTCCGTCAAACTCGGTTCATCATCGTCTTCACTCATGCAGGTCTTGCCGTGCTCCCCTTTGCCGAATTCTACCATGCCGAGCCCTTTTTGGAGATCAGATTCCTGGGAGTGGTTCCCTGATAACTGGCGATTTCCACTAATATGTGGATGATATATTTGACCTGGCAATTGACAGTGCCCGGACTGCTGTTTCAGCTGTTGGGGGAAAGATGCATGCGGGTGGTGATGGTGTTGCTGATGCAAGTGTATGTTGCCTTGCAAGTCTAATACGCCATAAGAAGCCCCTGGCATCATTCTTCCAACAGGCAAATTTCCTTCCATATCACAATTACTAACAAAAACTTGGAATAATCCGATGTAGCAATCTCTTGAGTGATTTTTCCCTCCCAAATCTAAAAAACTTCCTCTTTTGCCTCTAAAAAAATCTTCAGAATTCGGCACAAGATGCCCACCTCTCCTGGAACTACTATAGACTTCTGTCGTGACAATTCCTAAATTACTTTAAGATTAGCATCATAGGACACATCTTGGAGGCAGGATCGTACGAAGAGCACATAAGGGAAAAAAAAGAACCAAATTCCGAACTTTATGCCAAAAGAGAAGACAAGACACTGGGAAATCTCCACTGAAACCAGATTCCTTTAGCTAAGAACCAAATTCCCACTAAAAGTTCCTTCTTCTGAAATGCACCAACTGAACGGCCAACGAAATAGTGAGAAATCGAACGAAAAGCACTTATCTGAGCCGAAAAAAAATAATCCAACTTTTGCACAGTTTCACACAACGGCGCGTCCGAATTTGAGATTTTTGGGGTGCGGGAAAGGAGGGTTATTTCTTCTGTTCGTCATGCAAGAGGAAGATACAACCGCGTCGCATCACTCCTCTGCAATAAAAATGTATTCCTCTTTCTTTCAAACGCCGCGAGAGAGAGAGAGGGGACGTGCAGGATGGGCAAGCGGGCCCCACTTTGGGCGGCCCTATGGCCAACTTTTTTGGGGCGGGCCCGCGACTGACGTGAGGTCAGGTATAGAGGCAAGGGGTGGCACCCGCACCATTCCGAGCCGGGGTAATAATTCCCGCGGATATCTGAATTTCTACGGATACTCAATTCTCTACCTCAGCGTTAAGCGAATTGTATTATATATAAAATAGAGAGTATGCATGCCGAGAAATCAAGAAGAATATCTGAATTATATAAAGTCATTTTATATTAAAATGGACATGCACGCTAAATTGCTAATATATATAATCTTCAACCTTCAAATATATATATATATATATAATATATATATATAATATATATGTATCAATAAGCTCTCACAAAAGAAAGAAAAATCATAGTAGAAGTTAGTTTTGGCACGAGGAAAAAAATCAATATCATTTGTGAAAATGATCTATCAATAATAAGTTAATAACTTGTCACATACCAAAATTAAAGCTTCCAATACAAATAGATAAATTTGTTGTTTTAACTTTTAACTAATACTAATACTAATACTATGGATGCTTTGACAGTTTGACTTTGACACCACACAAAAAAAAACAACTAAAAAGTCTAAAATCATCCATAAATGTTTGCTCCTACTAGAATACAAAAGGATTCCTTGCATAATGCAAAAAGATTCAGTTCACAACATAAAGACGTAATCTCCAATATTTGAAATCTTCATGCCTTTATCTTCCTCCCTGTATAACTTGAAATTTCCTAAAAAAGCAATAAAGGTCAGCAATTAACAACAAGAATAGAACAATCAAAACCAAAATTAAGATTCAGCAACTACATCAAAAAAAATAATTTACCATACAAAGAAATAACCTCTAAAAGTTTCAAATTCAATACAGTATATTAACATCCTTATATAAGCTCAAAATATAAAGATTTTAACTATTGATACAAAAGAAAACTGCTGGCAAAGAAAACCTCATTTTTCTTCAGATTAAAAATAAGGGTAGCATCATGAAAGAACTAAGGTAAAAGCATGAATGAGATACTAGATATCATGATAATCCACTCTAAAAAAAGATATCATTATAATCAGACAACCTAATCGACAATAGTAGTTAAGGACAATTGAATGAAAAGGATAGTTTCTTGAATATGGAAGAACAGCAATGACAAGTATTTATCTTTTTTCTTCCTCCAGAAAGAAAGGTACAGTAACTGAAGATATGTAGTTAGCTAAGTTGCGTTCTAAATAGCTAAAAGATGGTATGGTTTGTAAAAGAACTATAATAGTCCACAAAGACGAACCATCATATCTAAAGTGATAAAAGGGAAGGAAAGTTCATTATGTTGTTTTAATAAAACTGAAAATCATCATAGCGCTACAAAAATATCCTTAAAACAAAATTTAGGAACTTGTACTAAAGAAACTACAGCGTGAACAAAGAATGATGACATTAAACTGATAAATGTGAGACTAAGTTTAACAAACAAATGATAATTGAATCTCCATAATTTTTTGCCTATATTCTCCTCAACTAATACAATTCACAAAAAAATCGAAGAATGCTGAGACTATCTGCCTTTTCCCTATCTGTCCAAGCATGTAACTCAAAAATCCAAAAGATGATGTTGACAACGAGACACAAAAGAACACTTACTGCCATTGAAGTGATGCATGCCAACCTTCACCAACATAGCTTAACCAATTTTGCTACAAGCCTACAAAAATAGAAAAGGTAATATCACTTATACCAATACCATAAAGCAAAGAATATAAAATTATGTTGAGCACTTGCTTTGGAAAAAGCTAGTCATCCACATCTCCATCATCATTAATTGTATAATATTGAGCACTTGCTTTGGAAGAACATAATAAGGAGGATAAGATTATGTTAAATTTAAAGAATAATTGAATCCTTATAATGATGCATACTAAGTTACATTATCTTTTAGCATATTTTTAAATCAATCTTGATAACACATCAATGTCTCAAGTGTGTCTTTTTTAGTGCACTACGATGTTGGCTCAAAACACGGCCTCCAGTACTAAATGCAAATTCTGATGCAACTGTCGAAATAGGAATGACTAAAAAATTTCTTACAATTCTTTGTAAAGTGGGATACTTTACTCCAATTTGTTTCCAATAACCCAAAATGTCAAATGTCCCATCACTTGATTTGTGAATGATAACTGGCTCCTCTAAATAACTTTCTAATTCTGACTTGAAATTATTCTTTGAAGAAGTTTCTTCTACAAACTGAAGGTAAGCACATTCTCATTTTTGTTTCTTTGGTGAAGAACACATTTCCATGGCAGATGAAGATGCAAAATCATTGCTAGAATAAGTATTCTTTTTGTCATTAGCTTGATATTCAAGGAGCAAATCTTCACATAATTTCTTCACCTTCAACAGTTCATTATTGCTTTCACTTCCATATATTCATGGAAAGAAATAATTCAATAGCTTCATTTTATATCTAGGATCTAAAACAGTTCCTACTGCCATCACTCCATTAATTACATTCCAATACTTATCAAACTTTGAAATCATACTTAAAGCCATTACTTTTATGACTTGACTAGAGGAAGAAAGCCACTCATTCAAAAATAATCTGATTTCACAAACTTTAGGAAAATAAACATATGCAATTGGATAATTGGAGCCAGAGAATAACTCGGTTATATTAAAAAATACCTCAAATTTTTCACAGATTTCATAAACCATTTTCCAATTTTCAGCATTAGGACAAGAAGTAAATTCAGAATCTCATTGCTTTAGATGATAGAAGACATCTTCATATGGCAATGCAGAAGCCAACATCAAAAAGGTAGAATTCCATCTAATCCTACAATCCTGGAAAAGCTTCTTTGTATATGTAATGTTCAGCTGTCTGCATGTATCCTTAAACTTTTCCTCTCTTTTCGATGTTGCAACCCAATAACTAACACTCTCTCTAATTTTCAACAAAGCATCATTAATTGTATACAATCCATCTTTGACAATCAAATTTAATATGTGACCACAACATCGCATATGGAACAAACGTCCTCGCAAAATGAAAGAAGTAGATGGAATCTTGTCAAAAATATATGGAATCATGGCATCATTAGTGCTACAATTGTCAACGGTTAAAGTTGATAACTTTCTGTCTAAGTTCCAATCGTATAGGCACTCAATCAAAACACGAGACAGATTACTTGCAGAATGCGACGTAGGCACATAACGAAACCTAAATAATATAAGAATAAAGCAAACTACATTATGAATTTTAAAACAATATAAAATAATGTCAAACATAAGTAATTAAGTGATTACCTCACAAGCCGATGCTGTAAAGTCTGAGTATCATCAATAAAATGAGCTGTAAGAGACATATAACCTTTGTTTTGATTGCTTGACTTCCACATGTCAATAATAATGGTGATACGACTTGAATTCTTTTCAAGAAAATTTAATGTCTTGATTTTTTCAGCATTGTATAGACACATGATGTTACTTTTTATAGTATTACGTGAAACTACTTTAAACATGGATTGCAACGCTCCACAAAATCTCTTAAAGCCAATATGATGAACAGTTGAAAGAGGATACTCATGTAATGCAATCATATTTGTGAGTTCTTTCCTTGCAACATCATGATTAAATGAGTAGTTTCCAAGAATAAATGTATTACCATCTTCTACAGAATGTGATTCGACAAGTGTTTTCAATGTTGATTGCTTTGGACCTCTTACTGTGCGAAGCTTACACACACTAATATGGTCATGTAAGTGCTTTGTTCCATGTTTTATCTCACCACCAAGTTTTCTTTACAATATTTGCATATGGCATAAAACGTTCCTTCTATTTTTATTCTGTGGAAGTGTGTCCATGCCTCTGAAGTTAAGCCCTTTTTATTTGGACGTCCTTGCTCCTTCTCATTTTCTGCCTCTGAACTTTGTTCATTATTCTCATTAACTTGAGATTGAACATTTTAATTTTGTATATCCTCTTCTTGGTCTGGGGTCAATGCAATTACTACTTGATTGCTTCCTATCGGAGTACTAGTTCCTATAGGAGTACTAGCTGATTGATTATCACCTCCCATTTCTACATAAGAAAAAAATTTAATTGCTAAGCATATGATCAACAATACTATCACCATGTACATTAGATCATGCAACTTTTGAAACATTCAAACAATCGTCATCTGCTAACTAAATAAAATTTTATGGATAGTTACTCTTATAACATAATCTAGAGCTCACTTTGTGTATCAATACCAGGCGAGTCAAAAGCTTCCCACTTTCATATGCATCAACAGTATCTGAAATGGATTCAAAACAAAAAGAAATGACTATGTCATATGATGTGTGACCTTTTTCTTCTACAACAAAGAAAATGATATGTAATATTTTGGTGTTAGATGGTATTTGGCTTACCATCAGATCCACCCAAGTGCTTCACAAATACTTGAGTGACCATCCATCTGGCAACAAACTTCAACAATTCAACTTGAATATCAAATCCATCACCTGCACACAAAAAAAAAAGATTGTCTCATCCATAATTGATCATCCTTTTTCAGCTATAAAGTCCATACACTACGAAGAAGCAAATCAAAGGTATGCATGTTATAGCCCAAAACTCAAACTTATTAGACCACCATTGATCTAAGGCATAGAGAGAAACAAGCAGAGTAAAGAAAAAAAATAAAAGAAAGCAACTGACAAGTCTCCTTCAGATGAAGCACAAAAAAAATGAAGAAAAAATGGCACGCTCCTCCGCTATCGGCGACTCGAAGCTCCCCAGTGCGGCCGTGCTTGTCCACCTGACCTAACTCCCATCTTGTTCTCCCAGGAGCACCGCCTGCTTGCCGCCCTCGATGATGACTTGGCCGTCGTCCAATGGTGAGTCCACCATCCACGGGAGGGAACATGTGTCACCACCTGGTCGGAGGCGGGAGGCGTTCCTGAGCATGGCGAAGACTCATGTTGGGGCTGGGAGTCGGAGGGCTCGAACCATGGATGGTCTCAGCAAGATGGACTGCGGGCCTACGACGAACAGAGCAGAGAGGGAGGAGGCTGGGCCGACTGGGTTGGGAGTCAGAGCTGGGAGCGTCTGTCGGAGGTGGGAGAGATGAAAAAAATAAGAAGAAATCCGGCGAGCTCCCCGTTGGCCCGCCCATCTCTGTCTGGCCTCCGAGCTCCCCGTCAGCCTGCCCTCCTCGTCGCCTCAGACCATGGACGATGTCGGCAAGGAAGGCTGCGGCCTACGACGAATGGAGTGGAGAGGGAGGGAGCTGCGACAGCGGGGTTGGGAGTCGGGGAGCGTCTGCTGGAGGTGGGATAGAAGACAAAAACCAGAAGAAAGCCGGCGATGTGAAGAAAAACAACAAAGAAAAAAAAATACCAATAAAGGTCGCCGGCAATGAGCGATGTTGTGGGAGATGATGAGATATGAGTTCAGGGCCTTCAGGCGATGACAATGCGAGTCCAGATCTGAGATCCGGGATCCGGGCGACGTTGCTGGTGAGGACTGAGGAAGAACCTTCCTGGAAGGTGGCAGGCAGGCTAATCTTCCTAGAAGGTTGAAGGCTTGAAGTCACGAATCCTTCCAATGAGGCAGGTGGCGGCTAGGGTGGATGGGTAGGAGATTTCAAATTAGATTTAATCTAATGGCTAACAATATAGGTAGAATGATCCAATGGTTTAAATTATTATACTAATATATTAAATATAAATATTATTTCAAAATTAAAACACGGGGATCGGGGACTCACGGGGTGGGGACGACAATTCCTGCCTCGATCCCCGAGTTGCCTTCGGGGCTATTTTTTCCCCTCCCCGTCCCCGCGGGGAGGAAATTCCCCGCGAACGGGGACCCGATCGGGGAATCCCCGCGGGGATCCACGATCTCCGGGGTTTTTTGCCACCCCTAGGCAGCAGTGAAAAGAGCGCGTCAGTTATTATTTATGAAATCAGAATTATTATTTTTGACTTGTATAAAAATAAGAAAAAAAATATTATTATGTTTGGATGAGAGATGACAAAAGTAAAAATAAAAAATGAATTAGACAAAAGTAGAAATAATAGTTATTCATAAAAAAAGGTTAAATATGACCTTTTAATATTTTATTATAAATATAATTTTGATTAAATAGTTGATCCATCCTATTTTTTTAATATGTTTTGAGAATGATGTTTCTTATTCTTATATTATTTCTCTCTTTTGGGAGGGATTGGGTAACAAAAAGTAAACAAAAAACTAATAAAAAGGTTTGGTTTTAGTTGAGTTCCAAATAACAAAAAAAGTCGAATAAAATTAATAATTTTGGAATCAATTTCTATAATTAACAACAAATTTTTAGTTAAATATTAAATTATTCGAATGTTAATAATGTCGAGTTTGAATGATAAAAAAATTTAAGAATTAACATATTTGAAAGAATTAATGGAACAATTCTAAATTTTTTATTTTAATATGAATTCCCTTTTGTTAGTACAGTAGTACTAGGATTTGGGCGACTTGGTGGAATTTTTTAGGTTTCTTTTAGGGCTAGAAGCAACTTTTCATGAATGGATAAGATTACTATGTTGGTTAGTGGTGGACTCCTTCCTTGTAAAGAAAGGGTTATTATGAGCTATGTGCATGTATCATCCTTAAAAGCATCACTGATTGGAAATTAACAAATGGATTAGATTATTAGAGACTCCACCAATATTTAGATTATATGAGCCAAGTTGGCCTGCCAGATGCACTTGGAAAATGATGTTTAAATGTTGTTTTATTAGTCATTATATTTTTATTATTATTCTTTTTGCTCTGTAATTACTTTTTTTTATTCTTCCATCACCTCCTCTCAGGGTCAAAAGATGAACAGATGAAGGAGAGTGATGGAACTATTTGATTGAGAAAAAAATGGTTGGTGGACTAATGATAAGAAGTAGAACCGGTGCAGAGGATAATATTTTATTGGGCACATAATTCTTTGGCATAAATAACAACCAAGTAGGCAGGCTTTTTGTATCCTCCTCTTTTTCTTTGTTTACTATATTTTTTATTAGATCTTAAATATTGGTTTGGCGTCATGGATGATGCCATTAATAAATATTTAAAATATCCCCCCCCCCCCCCCCCCCCCCCCCCCCCACCCCCCACCCAATCAAGTGCGTCATCTTGTTCCGTGCATCATTTTCGAGTTCCAATATAATTGTTGAACGTGAATCGAAAGTTACATAAAGCATTAAAAATGTGAGAGATTACTAAAACATATTTGGGTGGAATAGGAACTGTTCATCCAATTTTTTTTAATGTAAAAAACTTTTATTAAAAATTTACCTGTCTAGTACACGTTTTAAAGCAATTTTATTAAATTAATTGATCTGACCAGTATGCTTAATAACGCCGTACGAATTGAACAATCAACTTAGAAGTCGTACCATACCAAATACTAAATTAAACAACATATTATTTAATTTTATTTAAATATTAATATTCAAAGAATGGAAGAGTTAAAATATTTTTGGGAATAAATATGGGTTTAATTCATATGTTGGTAGCATCTTGCTACCACGATTTGGGCAGTCGAATCGTCGATCCACGGTTTAGATCTGAATATCATTCTCGGCCGTCCGATCCTTGTCAACGGCCGAGATTAAATTTTTTTTACTTGAATCACCCATTTCGGCGCCCGATCTCTCTCTCTTCTTCCTCTTCGTCTCGATCGCGTGCCTCCCGATCGTCGCTCCGGCTCGCCGCCGCTCTCGCCCTTCCCGGCTCCGCCTACGGTTCCCGATCGCCGCCGCCCCGGCTCCGACCAGATCCGCACGGATCTGCCGCTCTCTCGCCCCCGCTGGCTCTCTCTCGCCCCCTCCGCCGGTCTCTCGACCCTCCGCCGCTCTCGCCGAGGCCGCCGCCGCTCTCGCCGAGGCTGCGCCGCTCTCGCCCCCCTCCGCCGCTCTCGCCGAGGCCGCTGCCGCTCTCGCCAGTCTCCCCCGCCGCAGCCTCGCCCACTCTCCGCCGTCGCTCTCGCCGAGGCCGCCGCCGGTCTCGCCGGTCTCCCACGCGGCAGCCTCGCCCACTCGCCGCCGCCGCTCTCGCCGAGGGCACTGCCGGTCTCACCGGTCTCCCCCGCCGTAGGCTCGCCCACCGCCTCGCCCCCTCGCCGCCGCCTCGCCCACGACATGATTAAACCCTATAATTAGTGTTAATCACTATGTAATTAGTAAATTGATCATGTTTTGTAATTACGCTGATAACTTTAATCTAGTGTTAATCACGCTGTAATGGACCTTATAATTAGTGTTTAATCACTATATAATTAGTAAACTATGATATTTTGTAATTAATTATTAATTTATATTTAATCCATGTGTAATTATTTTAATAATGTTGAAATTATTACATGTTAAATCAATAATTTGCCTCCTTATGTCGCCATTGAGTCACGTTCATCTCGAGCTAGCGTTGAGATTCATCTCGAACTATCGGCGTTGAGATTCATCTCGATCTCGAGCCTCGTCCATCTCTCTAGCGTCGTTGAGATTCATCTGGAGTTCGTCTGCCTCTCTTACATCGTCGAGCCTCGCTCATTTCTTTATCATCATTGAGACTCATTTCATCTCACTGCTCGATTCATCGCAAATGTCATTTTGAAAAAGAAACTTTAAATGTGAGGAATTTGCCCTTGCCCTCATGTAACATTACACAAATGCAAATGCATAAGAATAAAAAAAGTTCTTACACAAAATCGTTAACATATCGCACATCAAATCACTAACTCAAAAAAATTTGTAAGCTAATCGTATCGTACATGATATTATAACTAAAAATTACAATCAAATTACAATTAATGTACATTTACAACTTCAAATTGTAAATCAAATTAAAAAAAATCGAAATATCATCGATTACTAATTATATAATGATTAACACTAATTATAGGATCCATTACAACGTAATTAACACTAGATTAAAGTGATCATGGCATGATTACAAAATATCATCGATTACTAATTAAATAGTGATTAACACTAATTATAGGGTTTAATCATGTCGTGGGTGAGGCTGCGGTGGCGGCGGCGGGCGAGAGCGTGGCGGATGCGGCGGGCATGAGCACGGCAGTGGCGGGGCAGAGCGGGGGAGGGGGGCGAGGGCGGCGGCGGGAAAGGGGCGAGAGAGCACGGTGGTGGCGGCGGCGGAAAGGGGCGAGAGAGCACGGTGGTGGCGGCGGCGGAAAGGGGCGAGAGAGCACGGTGGTGGCGGCGGCGGAAAGGGGCGAGAGCACGTGGCGGCGGCGACGGGGGCGGCAGGGCAAGAGCGGCGGCGGCGGGGCAAGAGCGGCGGCGGCGGGGGCGAGAGCGGCGGCGGAAAGGGGCGAGAGAGCACGGCGGCGGCTGGCGGAAAGGGGCGAGAGGGCGGAGGAGGTGGGGCGAGAGAGCCGGAGCCGTGCGGATCTGGCCGGATCCGCGTCGGATGCGGCCAATCTCGGAGGCGGACGTTGAAGAAGAAGAGAGAGAGGAGGGGGATCTCGGATGCGGCGGATCCGTGCGGATCGTCGGCAGGGGGGCGAGATCGGCGGCGACAAGGGGGTCGAGATCGGCGACGGTGGGGCGAGATCGTCGGCGCTAGGGCACGCGGCGAGGGCACGCGTTTACATCCGGCGGCGTGCGTCGCCCGGCAACCCAGATCTGGAGGCAGAGCCGGGGCGGCGGCGATCGGGAACCGCAGGCGGAGCCGGAGCGACGATCGGGAGGCACGTGATCGAGACGAAGAGGAAGAAGAGAGAGAGAGAGATCGGGCGCCGAAATGGGTGATTCAAGTAAAAAAAATTAATCTCGGCCGTCGACAAGGATCGGACGACCGAGAATGATATTCAAATCTAAACCATGGATCGAAGATCCGACGGCTCAGATCGTGGTAGCAAGATGCTACCAACTTAAAAAATATTAAACCCAATAAATATTAATAAAACATGCACAATAATTCTATATCATTAAAAAACTAATTTTGTTATGATTTTTTATTTATTATAATACATATTTTAAGGAATAATATTATTATAAGAAATACTGAAAAAATCAAACCATAAAAGGCAAAAAACTAAAAGGTAAAAGATAACAAAAATAAACTACGTTGTTGTGAAACCTTGAGCAACCCAAACCTGATGACAAGCTCAACCATTTACCATTATAGCACATTTGTCAAAAATGACGAGTCTAAGTCTTGATGGATACGATTTAACATTCGTCCGATTCCATCGAGTCAAAATGCATCTACATTCTAATTTACACCAAATTATGAGTTTACATATCATAGAAACATAAATCGGACAATTTTAAGTATTAAATTATGATTTAAACAACCTTGCTAGTGAGTGATGAATATCAATGGTTATAATAATAATCGTAACACCCCCAAAATCCATCTTAGGACACATGTCATGAGCAGGTCTCAGGTGGCGCAACGTGGGGAGCATCAATGGACAATTCCCAATATCATAATATAGTGGAGGAAACATATACCATTAAGCCTAATAACAAGTAACATCACAACGACAAATTCAACAAAACATAAGGTAATTATCATGATAGAAGGCCTAATAAAACTCGAAGTCTTGAACATACATTATGCTCATATTATATAACTTAAATAAATTGTTTTGTGATGCTATCATATGAACCAAGATGCCAAATTATATGTTGTCATATCATAAATCAATATTATACTGAAATGATACATTGAGTTTAAAATTAATTTGTGAGCGAAACATATCACTTTCCATGGATCCCAAATGAATCACTAGTGAATTAAGTGCTTAATGTATCAAATGAGTTGGCACGTCATTCGGGTGTCTATTTGGGTACAAGTGATCAGACCCAACTTGATCAACCATATGAATCACTAGTGAATTAAGTGCTTAATGTATCAAATGAACTCACCAAACATTAATTAATAACCTTAAAGGCTAAGTGATATGTGTCTTAAACATATAATAATTATTGTTGTTATGGGCATTAAATGTGATAATGCAATGGAGTTCTAAGCCATTAATTTTATGAATAATGGACATTATAGTGACAATCACATTATAATTTATATGTTTATGGTTCATTAATATATAGATGTATGTATGATAAATATCCTATTCATTATTGATCTTATTGTAAGTTATTTGTAAATGAATTTGACCATTATATATAACTAATTATCCGTGAGTTTCTTGAGCATTCGGATTCTTGTAAATATATATATGATGGAGATCGGATGGTGGCATGCTCATTGCATGGAGGTTGCATAGTGTTAGGCATGGTCTATTAAGTCCTTTTACTGTCATGTTTATAATGTTATGAGACTTATTAGCTTATGGGTTGTTGGGTATGGACATTTGTAGTTGTTATGATTGTGTTCTTGATGTTGAGAAACTTTTAAATTATCATAAGTATAACAATGAGACAAATAACATATGATCACGATAGCATATACATGACATAAAAGATCTAGGAAACATATTCTTAATATACTTTACATTAACAACAATGCAATTAGAAATTTATAATTAATATCAATATCACAAGAATAAAACCTTTATTTGACAAAAAAAAGCCAAAAAATGAATGTTTGGCAATCAATGCGACCTGCTAGTACTAACTGATATGATTGTATTAACCAATATGGTCTGTTGAAAAACCTTTAAATCATCATAGTTATAACAATGAGACAAATAATATATTAATCATGATAGCATATACATGTCACAAAAGAGCTACGAAACATATTCTTAGTATACTTTACATCAACAACAATGCAATTAGAAATTTATGCTTAATATCGATATAGCAAGAATAAAACCTTGATTTTACAAAAACACAACAAAAATACCATGTTAGTATTAATTGATATGATTGTATTAACTAATAAGGTTTGATTGAACTAACTAATACATATTGTCATTATTAATTAATACTCCCGTGTTGACCTACATCTGTCAGTATCAACCAATTCGATCATTATTGAAAAATAGGAAAAGATTTTGGACTAATTGTTTTAGTATGGTTATATCCATTACATCACATTTCATCTATGTTTCATCCCATGTGTGAAAGAGGATTAAAATTAAAAACTTGTTCTTTTTGGAAAATTTTCTAATGTTAGGGCATATATATAGAACATCCAAAATTTCGTGCATTCATCCACATCGACTATAGTTGTAACATTTTCCTTCAACATGAGATATTGTCCGCTATGAGCTTTGGGCCGCACAATTTTGTCAAAATGCGTCATATTCTCATATATTCCTAGTATATCTTTCGTGACTTATTTAAGTGGGACTAATCAAGACATGTCTCATGTACCCCTTCCCCTCCCCCACAAGAGTCTTCAACATGAGCGATCACACCCCACTATACATAGAGGCTCATACGAAGTGACTCTAATAACATATATAATATTTCCGACCAGCGCGTGATATTGTCTTACCAAAATACATCATATTTGGTTAAGATCATGTTAGCATACCATACCCAACGTCTCTTCCTTGGATAAATCCTACATGTATAAGTTACGGGAGAGATGCTGAGTATATATGGGAACATGACATCTACCAGGTGTAACATATTTTGACAAAATTGTATGGGCCAATGTTCAAAGCGGACAATATCTCGTATTGGTCGAAATTATTACATATGATATTAGAGCAACTCCACGTGAGCTTCTGTGCATAATGGAGTGTGATCACTTAATGAGAATGTTAAATCCCCCAAGGAGGGAAGAATGCATGAGGCGTGCCTTGAATTAATTCTACATGCATAAGTCATGGGTGAAATGTTGGCCATATATAGAAACATGACATTAACCAAGAGAGACGCGTTTTGATAAAATAATGTAGGTCAAAGTCTAAAGCAGACAATATCATGCACTGATTATGAATGTTACAATAGTATCTTCCGAATGTTCCATAACTAGTGGGGTTCAAATGTTCAAATTAATCAATAAGGGTTTTGGGTTGTAGGTTTTTTTAGATTTAGTGATGGGATTGTGTGTTTGGATGTTCGAACCAATATGAAAGATCTAGATGTTCATCCGCAAGCTTGGATGTCCAATCTCGATTTGCATGTTCGATCTTTTTAGTCCATCTACAAGTCCTTGTAAAAATTAACATGCTTAAATCATGGTGGGGAATAAATTATCATATCAGTTTCTAGATGTTTCATTTCAGTTTCTGAATTCAACATGCTTAAATCATGTTGGGGAATAAATTATCAATATAACATGTGCATTAGACTATTCTTAACAAGTCAAACATTAGGATCATTCCTAAGCATACAAGATCCAAGAGGGCAATTCAAAATATTGATCACTTACATTAACATAAGAACACACTAAGCACCTCAGCTAGGGTTCTAAAGAAATCAAATAATTCATGCTCAAAATATGGGTTAAACACATTCAAATTTGCATAAAAAAACATCTAATAGCATGAAGAATAATTCTAAGCATCCATTCACAAGAATAATTTACATACATACATACATACATACAACACTTAGAATTATATATAATCATGTCCTCTTTTCTTAATTAACCTCCTAAGTCATAAGCATCCATTACCTCCTCGTAAGCTAGCATTCAACACACTGGTAATAAGATCCTAAGCATGCTGAAAAGCACAAGAAAGTCCAATCCATGGATTAGATCACATTATCACATTTTTTTATGATTCGTTGGAATCTTCGCCTTCCCTTCTAACTTTGGACTCTTTCTTCCACCAGCATCCTCCTCTCAGGGTTTTCCTATCACTATCCTCGACAGGGGAGATCAAAGGCACGTGAAAGAGAGGGAGGGATGTGCCATGGGTATGGAAAAAGGGAGAAAATGATGAGTACATGAAATAAAAAGAGAGAAAAAAATGAAGTGAGCTCTCAAATCTCTACACTGAAGGGAAACACGTTTTGCCTAGTGTTAATGGCTCATGGAGGAAGAAAAATACAACTTGATATAAACTCTCCCATAAGAATGTTTGGACGTTTTTCTTTTTTTTTTTTTTTAAAGACTTGTTACATTCATCATCACTTTAATACAAAAGTTAAAAACGTGGTCGAAAATCAGGAAAATATAGACGTTAAAATCTCGATTGAAGAGTGGGTATCACTTCATTTTCTCAAGTTTGTATTTGCTGGAGAGATCCAAATGAGAGCAGCTTATGACTATACATATCAAGTGATCGTGATATGGATAACCTAAATCAGTGACTGAGCTGAAAATTAAGTTATTTACAGAACTGGAAAAATGCTGCATTTAATAATTAGTTCAAATGAACAAGAATAGTGGAACATTATGAACAGCTTGCCAGTGTCTGAACAGCAGCTACCTTGAGCCATGCCAAGTATTATATTTTATTCAACTGAGAAAAAAATAAAACATCCCTCTCCGAGAAAGAAGAAGTCGCTTAATTGCTGGGAAAAGTTAAGGAAAAAAAAAAAACAATCAGACTTCAGATGAAGATTGCAGCTAGACTTGTTTAATCCACGATGGCCTTGATTTCCACTATATAGGCGTGGTTTAAGAACATGCTTCTTGTCAGTTTGTGTATACTTTATACTTCTTGATGACCTGCATTGTAAAAGAATATGAAACTTAAAGTTGTCACGTTGTCATCTGCTCAGTCTTTTCGAGGACAAAAATGTTGCCTTTATCATCCCTCCCAATCCTTATTGAGTCATCCACGTATCTAAGATGGCATAGGAAACCAACAAAATTGGTGTAGAATCCTTTTGCATCATCTTTCTCCATGATGTTACAGATGGGAAAAAAATCAAGTCTTTCATAAGGATACGTTATTTCCAGCCAACCTTCTGGGTTGAAAATGCCAAGAAGGAGATCATAGTTCTTCTCGAAAATGTCCATCAACTGTATTGTCACAATTTCGTTAGTCAATTGCAAAACAAAAAAACATAGTTAATCGTGATCAAAGGAAACAGATCTTAACATAGATGAAGAAAATTTTACCTGCTTGGGAGTGATGCTCGAACTCTCAAGTTGGATGTCAACTCTCTGCGTCAGAAAGTAACATGTTTCAGAGGGCTACAGAAGTAGTAGGATCAAAGAGACATGTCTTCGGAGCCCTTACAGATTTTGAGGCAATAGAATAACGTGCCACAATCGTCAGCTGCCCTGACACAATCCTTAATCCCTTCACATTAAACTTGATGATGTTGATAGCCCTTTCCTTCCAGCACCAAGAAAGAAATTGGATATACTTATTGCAGAGGTAGTAAGAGAATTATATGGTTATAGGCTTATTTTGGTGGTTTGACATGTGACAAGTTTGTGCATGCATTTCTTAAAATATTTAGTGGCATGTAGTGGTTCAATTGTGTGTGTAACACTGCATTTTATTGTAATAGTTAAATATCGGATTTCCAATGGTCTGATTGTATAACTATATTTTCAGAAAAACAAGGAAAGAAAATTCAGAGGTAATGATTCAATATTGTGTAATTGCACCAAATTTTGATAATTAGGTGATGGGTTTCTAATGGTTCAATTGGTATGCACATATCATTTCTGAGAAAAGTAATAAACTGTAATCTTATATTTCTATTAAAACGGAGGCCAAGAATGTTCAGAGAAAACTACTTAACCTGACCAGGTTGGCTCATTTTTAACCAGAGGATTCTATTATATTGACTAGAAGCACTTATATTTCAGAAATATTATTGAAGTGTGTGTTCTATGCCTTACCTCGACAACATCGATTTTCTGTAAGAAATCTCCAAGGCTGATGAATTCACGAAGGCCAAGCTTCGTTCTCTTAACTCCTAGTATCGAAATTGTGCTGTAAAGAAGCTTCCAGCATCCTTCAACCTTTTTGTCTTCAATGTTAGTAATGTGAAGTTGCAGAGGTAAATATAATGGGTTAATATGTCTTCAAGTACATAATAAATGTATTTGACTGAAAATACATTTTTCATTTATTTTCCTGCAGAAACGATTTTGGAGATCATACAGTGTCATTTCCTCCGTTAATTTATTCATGGGGCTTCTAGTTACCAGTAACCTTAAAGACTCCTTTTTTTCTGAAAGACGATGATGTAGTCTCTAGTGAAACACTCTTAACGATTGAACATCTAACATAATGCAATAACTCCATGCAACACTCGGTCATTAGTGCTCTGCAAGTTATACATAAACTTGGTGAAAGGTCGGCAAACAGCAGTACTAAAGCCTATTCCATAGTTGGTGGTTCCTGCTATTTCTGGTTGGATTTCGTGCATACATGGCTACAATTTATGGTCCACGAAAGGTGGCTGATTCGTGATACCTTTTCGCGCAGGTTATCTGTAGGATGCGTTGTAGGATTCCTGGTCTCCATCAGCTCCACCAAGCTTGTTATCTCTGTTTTCTTTTCACTCGTGGCCCCAAATATGCCTCTATTTGTGCCTTCAATCACGATTACATGCGAATCGTCATTCCAAACCATTGCGAGATCAACGCGGCCAAACCAACTAAGGAAATGAAATTGCCCATTTTTGGACAAACAGTAAGAACTCCAAAACCGGCAGTGCTCAGCTTACCATCCACAGCCTCATATAAGGCCTCTTTTATCTCATCAATGCTCCTGGAATCATCGTTCTTGGCTCTTTGCTCCCCACTCTTCCCTTGGCTGGCGTGGGCGCCCTCCACTTCGCCGGGAGCACCTGCTGCGGCTGCAGCTGTGGCCGCGAGAGACGGTCTTCTTCGTCCAGTGTTCGACGGTGTCTTCAGACGCAGCTGGGCGGAGGGGAGTGTCTCCGGGTGACCAGAGAAGGAGGTGGTGGAGGTGCGACGGGCGACTGGTGAAGGCCGGAGAAAGAGAGCAGCCATTGGCCAGTGATGAACATAACATAAAATAAGAAGGAAAAAAATTAGGGAAAAAAGTGTTTTTTTTTCTTTTGTCGCGTTAATTTCTCAGTTCGCTCCCGGCGGTTGCAGGCTTCCGCGGTGTCCCACCGAGTACATAAATCGGAACATGTGGCTCCATTCGATGCGATGAGGATAAAGTTGCGGATGCCACGGCCACAGCCAATGCAAATTGAAATCATAATTCATAAATGCAAAGATGCAAATTGAAGGTGTGGATCCTTCGCAAATCGGTGTTCATTTTCCTATTTTTACTTGCGAGATCATTAATCATTGGCCAACACAGTCTCTTGAGTTTTGATCCAGCAATTAAAATCTCAAAAACACTTTAGATATATTGAAAAAATAATACTCCCTTGAAATATTATTCCTTCACTTTTTTATTCCATAAACTAATGAAGAAAATCTTGTTCTTACCATCAAGAAAAGATAGATTAAAACTTTAAAATTACGATAAAAATATTTGTTTCCCCCTTTTTTTTTAATTCCCGAAAACTATTTCTCTTAAAATGTATAAAAAAAGTAAACCATGTTACAAGAATTGACTTTGCTAATAAGTCATTTTGTAAAATTTTATTTTCATCAAACCAAAGCCTTTTGCTTAGAAGGCATTTGTTATTACATAATAATAAGCTCCGTCTTATTTCCTGAAAAGAAGGAAATGGATCACTTTCGCAGAAGATTCCAGCTTTACCTCCGTCGTATAAATTAAACCTTCCAAGAGAAAAGGGGGATGAATCAAGCACACATTTTTTTCCCCAGTGATATTTCATAAATATAAACCTCTATATGGAAGCATTCCATATACAAAATGAAGATTTCCTAGGCTCAGAAATATACAATCACAAGGCCTTGCAGAAGGCAACCACATTTTCGACGCTGAAAGAGAAGGCCTTGCAGAAGCAACCACATTTCCGACTCAGAAAGATGATTCCACAAACGCCCCGTATCAACCCCACTCGTCCCAGCCCACCCATAAAGAAAATAAGCAAAATAAAAAATGAAATCATATACAAGCTATGAGAGGAAACATCAAAACAGTGAAAATTCAAGGAATAAGTTACTGATGGAATCTCTGCCACCCCCCATCATCTGCGCCTTCTCGAGTACGCTGGAGAACCTACTGTCTGTTGCCTCCGATAACTGGGAGAAGCAACCGGTCCTTGGAATGAACTATGAGCTGATTTTACCACCACAGGAGGATTAGGCTGAAGAGAGGAGTCCTTGAAGCATGCCATATTCAAATGCGTCCTCTCTAGCTCCATTTCAAGCAGGTCGCTACTATATTGTTGTGCTAGTGCCTATGCGAGCCAAGTAAAAGAACATCAAAGCATCAATCAGGAGGCATTCAGCTGCTTTACAATGAAGGACATTATTTTCTCCTCAAAAATGAAAGACATTATTTGTGAAGAATTATTCTATTACTGTGTGCTTCAAATAAAGTACTATCTTGCACAACCTTCACACATCCAATCACCAAGATCTGGATGTGTCAAAGGACCACAAGTTCTACAAAATATACAGCTGGTGTTAGCAGAGCATAATCACGATTTGTGGTGTTTGTTTGGACTGTGAACATGAGACGATATTTAGTATTTATGGAAAAGTACCAGAATACATGATGAAACTATTCACAGTGAGTTAATCATATCTTGATGTGCCTTAAAAAAGTGAAGATGATCCATTATCCACACTACCAAAAAACTGAAGTGTCGTAGGGAATTTTTTATACAAGTTCAAAATCTTATGCCAAGAACTGCAAAATATGCTGTAAAAAAACGTTCCAACATCAGAGAACACAGCTCAATTTACTTCAAAAAACGAAAACACAGCTCAATACATTCTAATGGTAAAAGCTTAAACATGGAACTTATTATCAGGCTCCTATTAAATTGCTCCAACATCAAAGAACACAGCTCAGAAGTTTACCCTCTTATGGTAAAAACTTAACCAGGCTCCTACTTTTATGACTCCTAACTACTTGTCTTACAAATTAGGCCAAGTATAACTACAGGTTCTCAAAAACCTTAAAAGCTGACAACAGGAACCACTAACCAGTAAGAAAGCTCTGCAACCACATAAAAAGAACTTCCGTTTTCAAGGACAATGACAGAAAGCACCAGTAATACCCATGTCCAAACATACCACACCAAATATATTTCTGTACTCTTTCCCACGACTTTCATTAGAGTTTTTACTGCTTAATAAGATAATTAAACTGTTTAATGGATTAGCAAATTTAGTGTATTACAACTCCAAATTTTAGTTATTAATGAAACATGAGTAATTATAAAGCTAGCCTACTTTTAAATGAAGCTGAAAAAAAAAACTCACAAGCAAATCATCTGGCGAAATAGTTGGTCCTTGTTGTCTGTCTTCAGCCATGGCATCTTCACTCCCACGGGTAGATCTGCGTTGGTGTCCAGGATTTTCAACAGCCTCGCTAGAACTCTCACAAGCTTTTTCTAATAGTAGTCCTTGCAAGGACTTCAAAGCTTCATGTGCTTCCATTGAGAAATAAGAATTCAAAACGTTCTCAAAATATTCAAGCTGCAAAAAGATAAACGATTTGAAATGACCATGTATATATGCTCCTTTTTACACTAAGGTACAAATTTTTGGAGGTTTCAAGGAGTAATTCTGAAGCAAGAAGACCTCCGTACCTGGAGAAGAACATTTTTTCAGGCGTTCTCACATTGTATCTCAATTATGTTGGTATTCACTCAAATGGAAACCACAGGAAAAAAGATTACTAGATTCACATTTACCTCGAGAGAGAACTGACAGAAACCATTTACGTCCAACAACTTCAATTCTTTATTTTTATTTTCATGGAAAATGCTGAGAAATGTGTCAATCAAGCCTTCAACCAAAGTAGACAACACCTTCTCCAACATCGTCTTGGCGCAGGAGAACACCTACAAATGGAGGTATATATTTAGATTTCCTTAAGAAAAAACAGAAAAGAAAGAAGATAAGACTAGCCACACTTTTTTGAAAGCAGCTTAGCAACATATTGCCAGATTGGTATGTAGCAAAGACAATTCCATGCCATTAAACTACAACTAGGAAGAAAGATCCAAGCTCCCCAAAGCAGACCAACAATGAAATAAAAAGGGCATATATTTTTTACTTTCAACAAAACAACCACAAACATTCATCAGTCAGAAACCAAAGGCATAGTCAACAATATCCCTGAAGATTGAGCACATAATAAAATCATGAATCATGCACATTAACAGCTTGTAAACAGTAATTTCCTTTTGAGAGGTTGTAAAAAGCATTTCAGGGCAAGGAATGACACACCTCTGCATGTGCAGCCACAAGGATGTGAAGTAAATCAATAGTTGCATCACGGATACCCTGCAAATGAGATTACAAATATGTTTTGAGCTAAGTGAGAGTTGCATGGATAATCGTCTTCATGTTTATTTTTACCTTTACTGGTGGTGCCCCTCCCCAATGAATACCAGAATCCAAAAGATATTTTAGAGAAGCAGATCTAATCAAATTCAACTGCAAGAAGGAAAAAAATCAATAAATACAGCAGAAAAACTCCAGCAGAAATATTGAAAGTGGCAGAACAATACAGTGCTAATAGCATTGGTAACTCAACATATACTAGTCCTAAATAGGAAGCCAAAAAGATGATCCATAAAGCAGTCAACAGGAGAGGATATATCAGGCTTTCAAACTCAACAAATTTGCCATAAAAATGAATAAATGACAGTAACACAAACTTTACCGAGTTATCAAAGAACAGTTTGTGAGCAGACAAAACACTTAAAGCATTCAAGGAGCCTACCGTGCCTGATAGCAAGGTTGTCAAAAACGCGAGTCGACTCGTAGAATCGTACGATTCTACGAGTCTACCCCAGCCAAACGTGTTCGATTCTATCTCGAATCGCGTTTCGTCAACACGGAGTGGAATCGCGTGTCAGTGCGTAGAAACGGTGGAATCGCATGTTGACGCCGTGTCCAGCGATCCTTTTTTTAACCTGGTCGTTCACCCACGTGACTTGTCTTTTTTCTTCCAAATCACAGAATCCCTAATCCTTTTTCCCTTTGTTCACGCCACGACATTGCTGCTCCAAATCTCAGCGTTGGTCCACTACTCCCAGCGTTGGCTTCTACAGCCACCCCTTGCTTACACTGTTTGCCACCTTCAGCCACCCCTGCTCGTGCTGGCATCACTCATGTTGTTCGCCCCTGAAACCACCATTAACTGCATGTCGCCGTTCCTTCGTGTTATCTTCCACCGCTGGTACCTCTCTCTCTCTCTCTCTGCACGTGGCTGCTCACTGCGCCCTCTCTCTCCTGTGTGTGCTCCTGTCTGCGATTATTTGTGACCTCACTGTTCGCCGTCTACATCCCTTTCTCAGGCTATTCATTCCTCCAGCCACCGCTCGCGTCGTTCGCCCTTACAGCCATTGCTGACCTCCTGCTGCCGATTGCCCATCCTTTCTACTGCTGCCAGTACGCCCTCCCTCGCTCCCTCTTTCTCTACATCTTTATGACTGTTTGCACCCTATTCATCCTCTCTATTGATGACTCTTTGCATCGCCCTCCCCCCCTCTTTTTTCTTTCTGTGTTTGCAAACAGAGGAACTTCCTTGGGTTCATCCCTCTTTCTTTGCGTGTTCGCAAACAGGGGAAGCTCCCATGGTCTCTCCCTCTTTCTTTGTGTGTTTAAGAATAGATAAACCGAGAGGGTTAGAATGTTAGATTAAGATTTTTTCTTTGCGGCTCCATCTGGTTGTTATTTGCTCATTAATAGTGAGTTAAAACTTACAATATAATTGTTAGATATGTTATTTTGTATGAACTTGGTTGATGGTTTGATGATTTCAAGTCGAAAATTCTTCTTCATCTTTAAAAATGCTGGTCTGTGCTAGTTAATATATAAAATATTTTTTCTGGTAGAATCGGCCGTCGTGTTACGTGTATACGATTTCGTGTTTTCCCGACTGCTCCGTGTCGTGTCCGTTTTACGTGTTTGACAACACTGCCTGATAGTATCCCCTCCAATTTGGGGTCAATATCTGATCTTCAGAAATACTAAAGTCCATGCAGATATTAAATTATACATCAGAAGAATACCTTCCAACGGATAGGATTATGGTCAAATTTGATCAAGAAAAGTTCTCAAGTATGACCACTGAATGAGATAAAAGATTCTTATAACTGCATACTTATAATCCTTGTAGAACAAGAATTGTTGAAAAACCCCTCACATGCAACCTTTCAATAACATAATGATCATTCATGCGCTTTATAAAAATCACAGTATATTATGCAACAGAAACTATCCTGCCTGAAGCGATGTAATTAACTGTTTAGCAAAAATGTTTTTTATTGTTTTCATAGTATGTGAATTATTAGTATCAACTAGGATGGAGCTGCATGACCAAAGATCAGCATGTGCTCCTAGAAAATTTAGAGATTTAAAGAAAAAGTTCCAAAGCCCATATATATTCAGAAAGTTCATCAAGGTCTACTAACAAGAGACATCAATATGAAACCAGCTACATTCAAGGAAATATATTCTCTTGGCAGCACATGAACAAATGAAAAATACCTTTGCGTATGTGTAATGTTCAAGGACTTTCTCTTGAATTGCTGAAAAAGATGTTATTAAGTCTCTGACATCAGCATTTTGTTCATCACTATCCCTGATATAATTAATAAATTCACATAAGTTTTTATGAAAATTGCTATAAAAAACATCGTTACGTCAAGTGATTTTTTTTAACGGGAATGTCAAGTAACGTCCAATAATAACATAGGAAATAAGATGAAAACATCCTTCGAACTGGATCAAACTTAACTTAAGACAGATCTTCAATATATCCAAGGAGGCAAGGGATCTTATTAGATATGCTAACGGGAATCTAGATTTCGTAGGTGTTTTAAGGAAACTTTGAATCAGCACTGGAAGCACAAGCATGAGGCCTTTGTTATGGGATTATTCAATGTCTCACTCAACCTTGGAAATAATCCTTATGAAGGTTACTCCCACTTGCTGATTGGAATGGTGCAAAAGTCCATTTGATGTCCTTAGTGCATCCACAACATCATGCAAGATACATGGATGTTGCCTTTTCTTGATAATTAGTATTTAGACATACAGTCTGCGAAACTAATAATGCTGCAGATTTTTTTGCAATCTTCGATAGCAACATTCAGGATAAGAGAACAATGTGGTGCATTCTCGCGTTTTCATTAATACATAACCTCTAAAAATCATTATAGATCATGTCTTTAAGCATACATCGAGAACAATGTAGTCCAGATGAAGAAAAAACGTGTCACATAATTTTTAGTGTTGAATAGATGGATCATTAGCCGACCCACCTAGTGGGATAAGGCTTTGTTGTTGTTGTTATTGTGAATAGATGGATCATATGACACGAACTCAAGAACAAGATCTAAAGTAGAAATAGATAAGTAATCCAAAATGCTTCTGAAGTTATGAAATTATTCTTCAATTTATAACAAGATACCACTATCTACATGTATTTTTAATCATCAGATAAAAGCAAATGATATAATCAACTTCTAACTACTAACTAGCCAAAAGTTTTGCTAAGCTAGTATACCTGTACTGCAGCCATATGTGTCTGTACTTGTTATACAAACTACCAGAAAGCTCATCCTTGCAGTAACCAATATTACTCAGAATAATCAATAACTTTTTACAGGAATCTGCAGCATCCGTATTGTCATTACCAATTGAATATTCTTTATCCGTATTATTTAAATATCCATTTTGCATATGACTGCTTTCTTTGATTGATCTGCCATGAGAAACTTCACTTCCAATTCGTTCAAGATAACCTGGTTCATTTGCACCAGAAGAAGGAACGTGTATAATGACATATTAGCATTATACAAAAGTTATATATGACAAGAACAATGATTTTTGCATACCTGCAAAATCTAAGAAGGAATTCAGGAATGCAAGCCTAACTGATTCTTGAATTTCATGAATTTTTTCTGAAATGCCATTAGACTTGCTAGGCTCAATATTCAGATTCTGAATCGTACTAATGCAAAAAGAAAAGGAATCAATTAGAATTGAAGAAATCAAAATGGTAAGAAGTACAACATATTGAGAAATAGACTAAACGAAGAACACACTAATCTTCAAGATTGCTGCTAAAGATTTAGCAACACAAAAATTGGACTTTCAGTAGAATAACAATGTAAAATTTGCAGCAAAGTTCTTTCTTTTCATTATTCAACGAACGTACTAGTTAACATAAAATACCTATGAAAACCTAAAACCAAAAGAAGAAAGAATCATGGAGCTTTGATCGACATTTTAGTTGTTGGCCAATGTATAACTGTAGCAGTCATTGTAGATACTGAAATGGAGCATACATTCCCATTGGAAGATATGGGCTCTGTCTAAATCAACAATGCTGGGCCAATTCAATGATCCAAGAAGAAAAAGGCACAAGAAAATAATAAAATGTAGTATATATACGCAAAACAGCCTATAAATAAAGTGTGATGTAATCCTAGCATGAATCACCAACCCAGACAAGAACTTACACATCAATGCGGTCCATAACGGAAATTAATATTTCTTGAAATCTCAATGGCAAGTAAGAAATTGCATATGGAGACTTGTTACGTTCTAGAGTAGTTAAAGGAGTCCACATTTCCTCTTTGGAAATTTCCTTGCTTGTGGCCCGCATCCAAGAGCATAGCCTCAGTACATAAATTTTTGTAATCTCAACATGAAGTGTGTGCAGCGCTTTTACTGCAACAATTACAGAACACAGACCAAAATTAATTTCAACTTTTAGCCTGCTAATACACTAGATGAAAGAATAACTACCGGCATTTGGAGGAGCAGATTCTTTTCCTTCAAGTGCACGACATGCCTTGGCTATTTCACTAATGGCATCGCTCATGTATGGATGGAGAATGTTTGATTCTTCAAAGTCACGGAATGCACTGTGGACCTGTAATTAGAAATCTGTTAATTATCAAGTAGCAGACTGAAAAAGAACTTCTCTATTGGCTCAAGTTCTCAAAATAGTCTTTTTGAGGAAGTTCTCAAGATAGTTAGTGCACTTATCATTTTTCTTTCTGCAAAAAATTGACGATTTCCAAAATCAGAACTGGAAGAACTGTCGAATTGTCTTTTTTTTCCTTTTTTGAAAGGTAATAAGCATCATTTCGAATTTTGTATACCTTGATTTCAAATGCAGATATAGTACCATCAACCATAGTGGAAACTTCTTCAAGAGTATGACTCAGGTATATAACCTCCATTTTGTCCTCATTCTTGTTTAAAATGGGTTTAGCATTTGTCTCTGACTCATGAATCATACCACCAGCAGCAACCTAGGCATATTCAATGTTTTAACAAAAACAGAACAACAACAACAACAACAAACAACAACAAAGCCTTATCCCACTAGGTGGGTCGGCTAAACAAAAACAGAACACTATAAAACAAAACCAATAATGAGGATGCTGAGAGATATCAAGTTCTTGCAATATAAGGAGATCTTCCTTTAGGGAACAAGATGATTATTTACCTTGCAATATAACGTGATAATTTTTTGAGGAAAATAAGGTGATCTTTCACACTGTAATACAAAGTGATCTTAGATTGGAGAGGCAGAAAAATCTATGACAGATGCATGTACCGGAATTCAGCTCCTTCTACCACTCACTGAGGACTAAGAACTTTTTGTCAATTCCTACTGCTCAAACTTAATATTTTTTATCATGTCAGGTAAGGGTCAATACAGAAAGATGCATACGGAAATTACACATCTACTGAGGGGACAAATAAAGATAAAGAGAATTGGCTCCAGATTGTAGTTAAGTGGCAACTGACATGGGAAATGGTTATCTCAAAGTCTTAGGGCCTGTTTGGTTCGTATTTCATTAAAGGGAAGGGAAGGGAATAGACAGAAAGGGAAAGAAAGAGAATGGGAGTGAAGTATTCACCTTGTTTGAATGAAGCAACTAAAGGAAAGGGAAGGAAATAAAAGTTTTGTAATATATTTCTAGACAATTATGTCCTTCATATATGTAATTATATTTAAAGTAGGTATGGACATAATAGGACATATATGATCATTAGTTCTTTCCCCTTCTTTCCACCCCATTTTGGAAGGGAAAGAAAAATGGCATAATGGAGGGGAAAGTCCCTATTTACAAAAATAAAGGGGATATTCAGAATTGTGCAAATTATAGAGGGATTAAACTTATGAGTCACACTATGAAATTATGGGAAAAAGTGATTGAGCATAGATTGAGAATGGAGACTAGTATTTCTGAGAGACAATTTGGATTCATGCCAGGAAGATCCACTACAGAGGCGATTTATTTACTAAGGGGGATGATGGAGAAGTATCGAAGTAGGAGAAGAGACTTACATATGGCTTTCATTGACTTAGAGAAGGCGTATGATCGGGTACCAAGGGATGTACTTTGGAAAGCCTTACAAAAGAAGAGGGTGAATGTTGCCTACATTAAGGTAATACAAGATATGTACGATGGGGCATTGACTAGGGTTAGGACACCCGGAGGTGAGACAAATGAATTTCCTATAGGAATTGGCCTACATCAAGGATCAGCTTTAAGCCCGTATCTATTTAACTTAGTTATCGATGCTATAACCGAGAGTATCACAGAGGAGGTACCTAAGTGCATGCTATTTGCGGATGATATAGTACTTTTAGCGGATTCAAGAGAAGAGATTAATACAAAATTGGAAATATGGAGAAATACGTTGGAGTCAAAGGATTTTCGTTTAAGTAGGAATAAAACAGAATATATGCATAGCAATTTCACAAATAAACAACTTAGAGACGATTTGAAAGTTAGGTTAGGGGAGGATATAATTCCTCAAGTGACAAAGTTTAAATATTTAGGATCAATTGTAAGACAAGATGGTGAGATTGATGACGATGTTAATCATAAAATTCAAGCTGGTTGGTGTAAGTGGAGGAAAGCCACTGGAGTTCTTTGTGATAGAAAAGTACCCAATAAAGTTAAAGGAAAATTTTATCGTACTGCTATAAGGTCAGCAGTGTTATATGGTAGTGAATGTTGGGCTATGAAGGGACAACATGAACGTAAAGTGGGGGTAGCCGAAATGAGGATGTTGAGATGGATGTGTGGTCATACAAGATTAGATAAGATTAGGAATGACCATATACGTGAACGAGTCGGAGTGGCTCCTATTAGTGAGAAAATGGTAGAGAATCGTTTGAGATGGTTTGGTCATGTTCAGAGAAGACCATTGGATGCGCCAGTAAGAAGAGTAGATCAAATAATCTGGAGTCCGATTAAAAGAGGGAGAGGGAGGCCAAGGCGGACACTTGGCGAACTAATAGAGCAAGATCTATTGGTGAATAATATATCGAAGGGTTTGGTTACTAATAGAGCGGAATGGCGTCGTATGATCCATGTAGCCGACCCCACCTAGTGGGATAAGGCTTTGTTGTTGTTGTTGTTGTTGTTGTTGGAGGGGAAAGTCCCTTCCTTTCCCCTTCTTTCCCTTCCAACTTAAACTCAACCAAACAAGGGGAATGCATACCCCCCCCCCCCCCCCCGCCCCCTTTCCCCTTTACCATTTTTTCACCTCCAACCAAACAGGCCCTTAGGTCTGACATGTCCCATATGAAGATAAATTCTAGATTGAGTGCATCTCTTATTTGTAACACCTAAGTTTCTTGTACTGCAAAACATCTTTTGCTTAAAAGTTGGAAATATGACTACATAACTGCCCCCCTGAAAAAAAGTAAATCATAAACCCTTTTCGAAGCTTTTGCCATATATCTTATGGAATATACTAGCCATTCGTCATCATGTCACAAGTGATAAAAAATGTTATCTTAATGCATATTTTGGAAAAATTAATATGTTGTTGATTAAGGTTTGCTATCTTGGGCCGGAAAATATCATCCAGTTATACAGTTTTCTTTTTCCGTGGACCTCTAGTTATAATATTTTTGTTTTTAGAGTGCTCCAGTTATAAAGCTGGAAATATGGCTAGAGCTTCTTGGACTGCAAAGTATCTTCTGCTTACAAAGTAGAAAATGTCTGTACAAGTAAAACATACTTGCACATTATCACAAAGTGCTGAATGGGATACTTGTAAACTGAAGCTTGTAACATGCACTTGGCTTAAGTGGAAATCACAGCTTCATGGCTGTTTTCAACAGAAAGAAACTTAACGCGACCATTTTATCCATTTTTTTGAAGTATCATTTATCCCTCTAAAATAACAGTATCATTTACTAGGATAAGCAATAGCTAAGACAAGTCACACAAATAGTTCAGAAGTGTACCTTCGCAAACTTTCCACTAAACACTGACAAAGCTAGTCTCCAGAATGCAGGCATGTGGTGGATAAGTACAGCACTTAATCTGCGGATATACCTTCCTCTTAGCACATGCATATCTGTCCCAATTAAATCCATTGACCTTGACTCCATATCGATATCAGCCATAGAGTCAACATCCGACTGGATAGTACAGAAGTTCAAAACCAAAAGTCAATTGCAAAGAATGGTTAGTAAATCATAGTTATAAATCTGTGACATCTTTATAACCTATTTTTTTCTACTAACAGTATATATGAATTATGGGGGAAAGGACAACCAAGTTTGGTTGACACAATTAGTTAATGGAACCATGCTCCAGGATCGATGGGATAGTAGCCCCAAATAAATTTCTGAGATATCTGATAAAATAAATAAATAAATTTCTGAAATAATCAGTTTAATTTTTCACTACCGCTCGAACACCAGATTATTTCGGTCATAGTAGCTCTAAACACCTGTGGATCTAGACCAAAAAAATGATGGGGAGAGCACCAAGCTAGTTCCATCAGGCAAACCCAACAAACTGTTTTTTCTTAAATGAACAAATCGATGTATCCCTACTTTTCTTCTCGATTTATGATTCTCCCTTATTGGTCATAATTTTATATAACTTATGAGTCACAATGATTGCATTTCTTATGAGAACATTCACTAAATTAAGCAACAACATTTCATTAAGAGATAGCGAGACACCATGACTTGCAGCAACAACAATTATGCATCCATCAAATTGAGTACTCACTAATCCACTCGACTCCCGTTGAAGTTGCTTCCATCTTGCATTAGATTTTACTTTCTCACGGACCTCACTAAGCAAAACTTCCATCTGAGCTTCATGATCTACAGTACACTTATCAAGTAGAGCAAGGATCCTCCGGTTCTAGGAAGATAGATAAGAATAAGAATTTGCTAATATGATGGCTAAAACATATATTTGAAATGTGAGGGAAAACATGAACAGCTTTGAAGTTCTGGAAGAAAACCTGGATGTTAAGATAATGCCACACAGGATCTGAATCAGGTTCCAATTCCAGAAGTAGTCTAACAATGTTATCAAGCTACAATAACAGGAAATAGCTAGAATTAAATATAGCCCTAGAACTAAAGACATAGCTAAATACCAAAATAATTTAGAATTAAAATGAGAGATTAAATGTTAGTGTAAACTCAAGAATTATTTGCACATCCTATCATTGGGAAAAAAATATCTTGATCCCAGTACTTTAAGGATATCATCAAAGTAAAGATGATTTGCTTTTTCCCTCTCAAAAAAAAGGAAGAATACTAACCTTTTATATCAAGATTCAATATTGGATCATGATCAAATGATGAGTCTATTTCTTTGGTTTACGCATCCATTATATTCTTATATGTATATATGATAACGTAATGTGTGTGTGCAACGCCAATAGGATTGGCATGTCTTTAGCTTTTCAAAATAGAAAAATAACATTAAAACTTACTTCAGCTATATCAAGTTGTGGATCTTCCATTGACTTGTAAAGCATGCCCCTAAACTCGTTCATTACTTTTTCCACTTCCTCGAGTACACGTTTTAATATACCAACCTGCAGCAAATAAGTTCGATAATAGTGCAAATAGTGATTTCATTGCGAATTTGAATTAAATACATTTTCCTTTCATAAAAAATATTTTCAGATGAGATCTTACCTCTGAAATAAACAAAGACAAGCCTCAAAAATAAAATTATATTAAGAAAAACGCACTACCCAACTATGGAAATTTATTATAATAAATAGGAATGTCTCAGAATATTTTGTCCAAATGTACTGGACTCTACACCATTAGTCACAAACATTAAACTCCCAAAAAACACTAAAACAGGCCAGTAATAAAACTAGGGCCAGTGTATTACTAGTGCATTACATCACAAGTTTTTTTGCCTAGTATTCTTCTTTTTAAAGAAGAAACATGTGGATTCTTTTATTTCCTGGTCCTAAGTATTCCATCTTTTTTTAATTTTGTCAAGAGAGTATATCTTATTTGAAATGAAACTTCATTAGTTGAGTTTTGGTTCAATTCAGTGGCTGTCCTCCCATTAAAAAAGAAGAAATAGACAAATCAATATGCAATTAGTTAGAGTAGTGCGTAGAGTACAGTATGGCCCCTTCTCCCTTTCATGAAAAAGAAACAAGAATCTCTGTCTCTTGATCTCTCTAAAACTAGAATGGCCTAACATATTCCTATAATACTAACATCTAAGAACTATATCCATACTCTGTTGATAACCCTTCAAGTCGCTTTATAATCTTCACAGACCAACAACAAAAGCTATCCTTCAACATTTGGTAGTAAAATTCTTAAGTGCTAACTCATCCCCATTTCATTTCCTTCCATGCTAATTCTTGGAATATAGATCATCAATTTGATAAGAGTTCATTTTCAGGACATGTGTCATAAAACAGTTTACCACGAATTCTGACCAAGAGAAGAGTTTAGTAAGCAAAACAGATCACATGATGAGAACATTATCATACATACATGAGAAGGAAGCACTATTGACTTTGCTTTTCTGTATTCTCTAACAGCAAAATCATATTCGCCTTTACTAATGCTCCCACGAATGGTGCTTGGTAGATTAAAGAGGGTCCGGAATCTTTGAAGCATTCCTTGAACAGATCTTATTTTCTCTGCTTGTGCCTGATCATAGATACATTAGAAATCAAGTTACACTGCATCTACAAGAATAATCAGTTTTAATATATAAAGCTTTGGTGATCTGGAATTATAACTGTTTACCTGCCTCTCAAACAGAGGTTGAAATGCACGATTTGCCACTATACTGATTTTTTCAGTGGCCTCATGCAAACGAGCGGTTCCTGCACCCTCAGGATCCTCCTCTATTTGCATTAGCTTTGACTGGATATCTGCAGATATTTTGTTTTCAGGGGTGTGGTTGCTAAAGGTTCATGATAGTAAAAGAAGTTAAAATAAACAGCCAAAGAAGAAAAGGAAAATATGGTTATGCACCATCAATTGTTGTCTTGCAAGAGACAAAACAATCAAAGTTTTCTTTCACTAGTTGTTTCTTCTGCTGAGTCCTCCCCTTCAGATCAGTTTTTAAAGTGAGGGCACCTGATTCTAAATCAGCTGCACTTGTGTCTTGGTGGACTCTTGAAAGAAAAACCTTGGGATCAAAATGCGGAGAAGAATATATTACTTTCTCTGCAACAATTTGAAATAAATACCCACGTCAATTGAGAAATTGATAAAGCATGAAACTGGAGTAGAGTGCAAAAAACAGGTGTGATTGCATTCAAATATAACATTGTCAGTTATCCTCCAATAAAGTCTACTAGATAAAATATGAACAAACAAGCAATAAGAGTAAAATAAAACATTGTTTAAGGATAATGTGCAACCATTTAAGTATTTGACACAGTTTTTTAATGGGTATTCTAAAACAATTTGGTTTGATGCAGCTCAACAGAACAACCCAACTAGCCACGGGATGGCCAAAGGTGGAGGCAAGGCGGTCACCTGAGCCCTTTGGCTACAGTAACCTTACCATTTTCATGGAAGGGGGAGGTGTTACGCAGAGAATATATGTACATCACTGGTTTCAATTAGGAGCAGTTTCCTCCTTCATTCCTCTTTTTTTTCTTGAGGAGGAAAAGGATGAACACCAAATTAAGGTGTACCTCCTTTATTCTTTTGGTTTTTGCTCCTCCACATCCATTCGTAATTCTTTTTTCTAGAAGACCTATGCATTCGTAATTGTAAAAGTTTTTATGGCTTTAATAAAAATGGACTACTAAAGATTGCCATTCTTCCATTCCTCAGAAAAAGGGTAGCGTAAACCTATTGATTGACTTAAAACTGATGCACAATTTGACCATAAACTTGTCATTTGCTCACAGATTTGATCTGAATAATTTAGCAAGGGTACACTATATTGCTAGAACTCATTTTGCTTTTATCGTTGTAATTTTCCCACTGTCAAAGAAAGTATTGTGTGCCCCAATTCAGGAGCAATCACATGTCATAAAGGTCTTCAGAGAGGAAAAGTTGAGTTCAATGGGATTAGCATGATGGCACATGTTGCAAAAACTAATTCCATGGTGCACATTCGTTGATGCATCTAAAAAACATATGTTCCCTCAAAGAAAAAAGAAAATATATATTTCCTCAAAAAAAAAGAAACATATTTACCTCGAATATTGGGATCTAAAGGCCCAGACTTCTCTCTTGAAACAGGTGAGCTTACTGAAGCATCAGTAATGAGCCTCAGTGACTTGTTGTCAATTACCCTATTCGTCAACCACAAAAAATGGCTCGTTAGAGAAAAGCAAAAGCAACAATAATAGACCAAACATCCATATGCTGACAACAAAGTTTCTTTTAGAGGAAAAAGGATGACCACCAAGTTATGTGGTTGTCATCCAAGTATATATATAACTATGGAATGGGATGCTGACAACAAAGTTTTAGAAGGATATCTGCTTGGTTTCCTGGTACTCATTGGTATCATGAAAAAGAAAACAGGAAACAAAATCACATGCAACAACAACAACAACAAAGCTTTATCCCACTAGGTGGGGTCGGCTACATGGATCATACAACGTCATTCCGCTCTATTAGTAACCAAACCTTTCGGTATATTATTCACCAATAGATCTTGCTCTATTAGTTCGTCAAGTGTCCGCCTTGGCCTCCCTCTCCCTCTTTTAATCGGACTCCAGATTATTTGATCTACTCTTCTTACTGGCGCATCTAATGGTCTTCTCTGAACATGACCAAACCATCTTAAACGATTCTCTACCATTTTCTCACTAATAGGAGCCACTCCGACTCGTTCATGTATATGGTCATTCCTAATCTTATCTAATCTTGTATGACCACACATCCATCTCAACATCCTCATTTCAGCTACCCCCACTTTACGTTCATGTTGTCCCTTCATAGCCCAACATTCACTACCATATAACACTGCCGGTCTTATAGCAGTACGATAGAATTTTCCTTTAACTTTATTGGATACTTTTCTATCACAAAGAACTCCAGTGGCTTTCCTCCACTTACACCAACCAGCTTGAATTCTATGATTAACATCGTCATCAATCTCACCATCTTGTCTTACAATTGATCCTAAATATTTAAACTTTGTCACTTGAGAAATTATATCCTCACCTAACCTAACTTCCAAATCGTCTCTAAGTTGTTTATTTGTGAAATTGCTATGCATATATTCTGTTTTATTCCTACTTAAACGAAAACCCTTTGACTCCAACGTATTTCTCCATATTTCCAATTTTGTATTAATCTCTTCTCTTGAATCCGCTAAAAGTACTATATCATCCGCAAATAGCATGCACTTAGGTACCTCCCATGTGATACTCTCGGTTATAGCATCAATAACTAAGTTAAATAGATACGGACTTAAAGCTGATCCTTGATGTAGGCCAATTCCTATAGGAAATTCATTTGTCTCACCTCCGGGTGTCCTAACCCTAGTCAATGACTCATCGTACATATCTTGTATTACATTAATGTAGGCAACACTCACCCTCTTCTTTTGCAAGGCATTCCAAAGTACATCCCTTGGTACCCGATCATACGTCTTCTCTAAGTCAATGAAAGTCATATGTAAGTCTCTTCTCCTACTTCGATACTTCTCAAGGAAACAAAATCACATGCAAAACGCAAAAAAAATAGCACATAAAAGTAGAAAAACAAGAGAGCTCGCCGATTGAGAAAACATGAAATGATAGACTTTGTTTGCACCAGTGTCAGCTTTATCAAGGTCATGTAAATTCACCGACTACTATGTATTTGATCTCTGAAGGCAAATCTTTTAGTGCACAGACAGCTAAGAAGTGCAAGTAAGCACCTAGAAGAACTCATGAAATTAAGATTGTTTGCTTCATTGAAAATAAGTTGCAAAGGAAAATGAATTCTGAGGATATATGGGGAACAAGTTTTCCTTAGTAATAATTTCCTCTAGAGAAACAGAGGTAAAGACTTAAAACTAGGCGACAAGACAAATTGAAAACTCCCCCAAAAAATACAACTTGAAAACTAATATACATGTATTGATATTGTTATACTGATGATATAATATTACCCAAGACCAAGAGGGTCTAAGACTTCCACTCCTCGAGGCAAAGATTGCAAGTTGGTAAGCTTATTTCGAGCCACAGCAGCTTTCTGGTCAATAATTTGTGATGTCGGAGCAGCCCTGGTCTCGCGCATTTCTCGAACCCTTCGAGCAAGCTGAAGAATATAGAAACCAAAAAGTTTTTTCAATGAAACCTTGTCGAAACTAAAGCAATCGAAGTTTTTAAGGGACTGCAGAAAAAGATTGTCACTTAAATAATCTTGGCCATATCTGATGGCATAGAAATATAAGTTACTATGCATGAATCAATCACTTATCCGTGTTATGGTTGTCCAAGCTTCGTCCCTTGATCAATTAGTAATATGGAGACATGATGAAACCAAATAAAAGAATATAACTCCATCCCATATGATTAAAACAATGCATCAGTAAACTCGAATAGCACCAACTTAAGATAACATCGATTAGCGAGATGGCAAAGCCGAGAACCTCGCCAAAGTACAGTAATTCACTTCCAATTGCCTATTTGGAGCACTAATTACAAAAAGAAAACAACAAAGTTGCATCCAATGGTTCCAACAGAGAAGTTCATTTACCTCTGTTTCATCAACCTTCTTCCAGCTCCGAGGCTCGTCGTCGTCGTCGAACCCCAGATCGCCATCGTCCCGCGATGGCCTCCGCCCGGAGCCTCCCCGGCCCTTCTGCTGCGGCGGGACCCGATCCTTGGACGAGTCCTCGTCCCCCGACGAGATGCTCAACATCTCGACCTCGGAGTCTTCGTCTTCATCGCCGCCCCTGCTCGGTTTCCGATGTTTTTGAGGCGCGGAATTAGCATTAGAGTTGGGCTTGCGGTTGATTCCGGAGGCAGTGTTGGCCACGTGAGGCGGCAGAGGCGGGCGGACGAGGTTGACGACCGGCTTGGAAGCTTTGGACGACTTCTGGTAGCTGACATCGCGCTGCGCCTGCTCCTGGAGGGCGATCTGGAGGAGCTCGTCTTCGTCGAGATCGCTATCGCTCGCCATTTTTACGGCCTCCTCCTGCTCCTCGTTATTATTGTCCCCCTGCTTCTTTCGTTGCCGTCTTTCGAATTCGCTCGTCTCCTTTCCTGCTACGTCTGTGACCAGATCTGGAGAGAGAGAGAGAGAGAGAGAAGGGACAAGGAAGAAGACGAATCGGGAGCTCCGCGGTGGGTTGTTGTATCGCTGACCGCAAAATTTTTATAATTAAAGTCGAGTACGGATATTTATCTGGTACATAAACGGGCTAGGCCCAAAACGGAGTCGACGGCTTGCTTGGTAGCAGCTTAATATCCGATTCGCTTTAGTTTAGGGTTTGTTATGGCGATAATAATTGTGGTTAATTTGGTGTCTCTCAATTTAAAATATAGATTTGCTAATGATACGAGAAATCATCCTAGTTATTATTATTTGTGATCTGCCCTTACTATTTTCTATTTAATAAATCGTGTTTAGCGGCAACGTTGTGATGTTATTAATGCTTTTAAGCGTAGAGGGAAATGGAGAATAGAAATTTAGGGTGGGTCACATTATTATTCAACAATATTTAGCAATATAGATTATCTTTAAAAAAAATAGACTTGTTAAATTATCAAGTAATATATTTCACAATCCATATTAATTATTTATAAAAAATAATATTTATGAGTTAATATACAATTTTCCTAATATATCCCTAATAAAAAAAATTATGTTTAGATATATAAATTATTCTTAACTTAGTAAACTTCAGTGACAAATATATATATATATATATTCTCTCCCATAAAATTAAACTTATAAAATAATTAATATATTTTTAAATATGATAATAAAATATATTCATAATAATTAACTAATATTTATTTTGATTAATTTTATAATTTATTTAATTATTATAATTTATTCAATGTGTTTTATAATTTATTTCAATAAAATTGTAAAGAACAAATACGAAAAGTGAAAAAAAATTATAACTCAATTGATAATGTTTGCATCTCCTCTAGTACTTAAGTAATGTGTATTTCTAGACTATAAATTATCACTTACGTATCACAAGTTAATAAAGTAATACGGTGGACTCAGATAATTTAATATAATATTACCACGTAATAAGAGGAAGGATATAAAGGTTTTTATTGAATCACAATTTTGTGCGAAATCTATTTTAGTTTTAGGAGAGGAATAGATGTTTTTTTTTTCTTATAACAGAAATCCTATCAATTCTCCTGAAGTAAAATCAGTAAAAAAATTTATCAACTCAAAAAGTTAACCATGGACATGACTAAAGCGAAAATCCATCCAAATAAGAATTATGTAGAACTAATTAATAATATTATGCTTGATCAGCAGTAGCTGTTTAAATAATAAATAATGAATTACAAAAAAATAATAAAATAATGAATTAAAATTAGACAAAAGCGCATAGGAAATAACAATTTAATTAGTAATTTTAGATATATTTGACAATTTTTTTAGGAGGATAATAATAAGAAAAGCGTAATTGTTTGATTAGTAAATGCAATAAAAGTATTTATCTATTAATTGAGAACTATAAAATGACATTAAGATGCATGGAGTTACAATCTTTAACATGTGTATTGCAGTTATATGCATTGATTAATTTGCTTTTCAAAAATATAAATTTTATCATGAAAATAAAAGAAAAAATGGGCCAATTTGAAACAAAATTGTAATAAAAAAACTAAGTTTATGTTGTTAACAAAATAAAATAGAATATTCAATATAAAACGTAGTTAAATATTAAACATTTTTCCCTTTATATGGAACAAAATTATATGTTTAGAATAAATATTTAGTTTTACATTATAAAACTCTAGTTTAGTGAAGATATGTAACGACTTGAGATCGATCAAGATTATTTGATTGAATAGTCTCACGTGGGCAAAACACGGATATGTAGTTGGCCCTTTCATCTATCAAGATGTATTTTAAATTTGTGCAGACCGAAAGTTCAAAGCGAACAATATCTTAACAGACTAAGGGGATATTACATAATGATATCAAAGCCGATCTTGTGTGCTCATTTGAGTCATGTGAAATACGGGCCATGGGCCAATACAGATTTCTCAACAATGACGTTAAGCCCCATAAGAGGGAAAGATTGTAAAAATATGTGGGTGGTCGTGGGCTTATATGTAACTACCTCATTAACCTATGAAGACGCATTTTAAATTCGTACGAGACAAATGTCCAAAGTGAATAATATTTTGATGGACTAAAGGGTTACAAGATAGACTAATGTTTGATCTTCTTAAGTTTGTTTTTATAAGTTTTGACATATGGAGTCTGATTTACCACTCACGCATTTTGTCCATGTGTCACTTGGTTTTCTTCCTTACAATTATATGATAATGGTAAGCCCTTCATCACCTTTTCCAAGAGCCTACCAATGGCTTCGTGCTTCGTCAACCTGCTCATGCTCTTCTGTTATCATTATCTCAACATCCTCAGCTTAATGAGCTCAAATATAGTAATTTCCATATCATATTATGAACCCTACTGCATGGCCATCTAGATAGAAGATCGAGCTCCCCCACTGGATTCCAAGTTTGCACGCCGTCAAGGATGCAATTCCTAAAAATGGGACAAAGTCGTTCATCCTGTTGAATTTATAATATATATGAATCTAGAATACCTCTTGCAACGGAAGCGGATCGTCGGGCATTTTCACGAACATTGGACGGATGCACTTATACCTCGGGATCAGAAACCTAACCTTGGGGGAATATAACATTTTGTCACTGTACAAGTATGAACCTACACAAAAGCATATCATGGACCTTTGGTATTGATCCTCTTTTATAGGTGATGAAGACTTGAGTGAGAAGGTATATCACTCATGTCATTAATGTTGATTGCGCATCATGCGACATGCATGATATGTGATATATCACGCGCCAGTAATGTTGATTGCGCATCACACGACACTACAAGAAAACTGTCGAATAGCGACGCAAATTAGCGTCTCCATACTATGTGACGCTAATAGCATCACGATAGCGTCGTCATTGGATTGACAAATGAAGACGCTAATTGCCTCTCTGTAGTGTCAACTTAGTGTCACATTAGCGTCAGAGAAAGTCGACGCTGAATATAGCGCCATTGCGACACTATGTAGGCGCTATTATCACGCGCGAAAATTAAAAAACGCGCGACAGATGGTAGTGTTATATTGGCGTCGCAACCCCGCGACGTTAATTAGCGTCAACACGGTCGTGATGCTACGTCGATGCTAAAATAGGAGGCGATATTAGCGTCAGGGTCTTGCGTTGTATTGCCTTGGCGTCGGCATTTGTGACGCTATGCATGCATTATACTCTAATTCCCAAAATTTAAAATTGTATGAATAGTGTTTCTTCATTTTTCATGAGATTGAAATGACGATTGCCGAAGATCTAACCATCGGATCATCGCAAAATTTGTACCTCCCATAGACATTAGCAACACAGATTTTTTAGTATTTTTTGACAATTTTAGGAAGTCGGACGGAAGAGTTAAGAACCTAGGGGAAAAAACTCTTCCGACGATCGTTGACATGAGTCCGGTAGTAATCAATCAAAATGAAAATTATTGACTCGTAGAGATCGACGCGAGCTATCCACCGCACAAAAATTGCTGTGATCGGATGTCGAAAAAAATTTAATAAAATGGGCAAAGTTTCGAAATAAAAATGGTCAGTTCTCCGCGGTCCTCACTCGGATTGTCACAAAAAAATAGGCGATTCAAAGGGCTCGAGAAGGTGAGGTGATGCAAACATTTCACGTTTAACGTGTTTTCCGTTTCCAGAAGGTGAGATGATGCAAACATTTCACATTTAACGTGTTTTCCGTTTCCTCCGATTCTTAAAATACCTAATTTTTATAATTATAAAAATTCCTCAAAGTTTATGTCCCACTAAAAAAATTTAAAAACACGTGTTCTACAAAATCGGACCTTTCGGGAGTGCTCAAAATGGTCCCATTTAGTTGACATAGAATTTTCAATTTTTTTTTTGAAATACTGATTTTGTTAGAATTGTCAATTTTTTATGTATCCAAACTTAATAAGAATATTCAAAATGGTATATTTTGTTTCGTGCACCTAAAAAATATCAAAAATTACTTTTCTCGAAAATCGGATGGCATCGATATTCTTCTCATTAGTGTTTAATTTTTTTTCTTATATAAGTTATTTATACTGAATACAAACATACATATGTATATGTATATGCTATACATACATATACATATACATATATACATATACACATATATTACATATGCATATACATATATACATATATTACATATACATATATGCATATACATACATATATACATATATACATATACACATATATTACATATACATGTACATATACATATATACATATAAATAAACATATACATAAACATGTACACAATTTATTGTTAATAACTTTGGCGCCACCTTAGCGTCGCAATAGGGACGCAACATTGCTATCGACACGGTAGCGTCATAATAGCGTCACATAATTGTGACACCACTGTTGCGCCTTATATATTTGTGTCACAATAGTGTCTCCTTCTTGTGACGCTAGTTTAGCGTCGCACATTGATTACGCCGATGAGACGCGATGTTCTCCTTTAACGTTGAAATGTTGGAGTCACTAATGTGCGGTGCTATTTGGCATACTTTATAATTACCTATCTACCAGAATCGAATTAACATGGTGGCACATTAGCGATGCAGTAGCGTCGTAACGTTTGCGTCGCTAATTCATGATCCGTGTGCTCGTCGAAGAATGAATCATGGCCATCGTTTTGTTTTAATTCGACGATTCGTGTTCACCGCCCACCTGTGTTCATCCCTTTTTAATCCATTCCCTATTTTCTCTCTCTCACAATCCGCCCCACTCTCTCTCTCTCTCAACATCCACCCTCCCTCTCTCAACCTCTGCTCTGACGATGGCGACTGCCACCATCACTGTTGCTCCGATGACGGTGACCGCGACCACCGCTCCGACAATAGCGACTGCCACCACCAACGCTGCTCAATGACGGCGACCGCCACCACTGCTGCTCCAACGACGGTGACCGCCACCACCGCTGCCCAAACACCTTTGCCATTGTTCCCCTCTCAAGATGGATAGCAGATCGGACGCTGCGGTGGTGTACATCCCCATGGCGCGGAAGCCCAAGGTGGAGACCTTCTACTATATGGATCTCACGATAGAGAGCATGGGCGGGATGTGCGTCTCTGAGGTCTCAGCCTCGAACCTTCGGCTAGATTCATGTTTTTTTATGTAATGGAAATGTATGTGATGTAATGGAAATGTATATATGACGTAATATAATTTGATGGTGCTTATGTAAAAACATAGCAATCATTGAATGAAGCGCCATTGTAATGTAATTTAATGGTCGAATGAGCAAGGCGACAATCCATTCTGGTGAATGAACATATTGGTCTTAGCGTCTCTTTAGCGTCGCTATAGCATCTCAATATTTAGCGCCACGTTAGCGCCATATTAGCGATGCAAGAAAACCGAGTTGTAATGCCATATTAGTGCCAATTTCGCGTTGTAACGTAGCACCAACACGACGTCGGATGAGTGTCGACAACTTCAGCATCGCTTTAGAGTCGGAGTAGCGACGCATATTGACACTCCACGGCGATAGTTTTCGCGTCATTATAGCGTCTCATTAGCGCCGCTGATCGACGATAATAGCGTCGGCAAACCCTTGGGCGTGATGTCGATGCTATTAGCTACTGAATATTAGCGTCGCCAACCCTGTGTCGCGGAATCGACGCTAATGTGTCACTATTGTCTTTAGCGCCGAGTTAGCGACACATTAGAGTCTATATTGCTGCATCACTAATCGATGATTTTTTGTAGTGCGATATGCTGATTGTGTATATCACACGCATCATTAATGTTGATTGTGCATCACGTGATATGTGTCTTGCGGGAGGGCAACAGTCACCTGCTGCCTAGGTGGGTCACGCACATGGCCCACTAGTACCCAATGTGAGCATTTCCCAGCAGATCATATCGATAAGGATGAACATGTTGCCATCGTGACATCCATGCATCTTCAACATGTCCATCCAGTATAATTAAGGATCTATATAGTGATTGTTAGAGAAGGAAGGGTATATAGGCAGAGAAGGCATGATAGAAAGGGAGTTAACAACCAAATGCTAATCTCAAAAGTGATAATGAAATATTTCTTGAATTCGCAAGACACAAGGTTTCGAAGAAGTTGATGGGATGAGGTGGCAATGAGACTTGACATTGATTAAAAGAGAGAAGAAAGGAAGAGATTCAATAAATTGTTCCTTTGATGAAAACTCCGAAGGAAGTAAATGGCATCACCACAATCAAATTATTTGATTGAATAATATCATGATCGATAATTGAGGCTTATTTCTTTTGAATAACTTCAGTTATAGATTTAATGCACCCTATCACAAGTTATATGTTATTTCTGAACTAGGGAACTCCCTTATGCAAGTGAAACTATTATAAAATTTTATAATTTGTATTGACGTATAAATATTTTTAATTATAATAATATGTAAACAATTTTAAAAAATATATTTTAGCATAAGTATTATTTCATATACAATATCCAATTCTCCGTATGAATTTATCGTATCTCTTGGCAAAAGATTAATAAAAGTGGTGTAATTTACTCCAACAAGAAATTCAGATAAAATATGAAAAAAAATTAAAAAGTGGTTAATGTTTTCTAAAAAAAATTAAGTTACTGATATCACAATTAAGATTTTTTTAGTATATTCTTTATGCTTCTATGGCATTGTAAAACTACACGAATTTTAATAATATAGGTGAGAATACTTATTTGTTCAACATAGGAGAAACCCCACAAGGAATAGTGAAGAAATTTTAGAGGCTTTTTGACCAATAGTTAACACACATGTCCTTTTTAGTCATTGCGTGAAAATTATATTATGTATTTTAGATGTCATTAGGCCAATCATGTTTGTAAAAAAAAGAAATAGTGTTCATGATCATATAACATAAAGAACAATACTATGTAGGTAATATATTCTCAATATATTCTTACTTTAAAATCAATTCTATATTTCATGAACTTCAATCAAATAACTTTCACACAATAAATCGACACATTTGAATGCAAACTATAATTGATAGGAATTTCACACCAGAAAAATATGTAGCGAAAATGCATCGAGAATTTTATTAGATAAAAGCAAAAAAGGATTATAACTAGATTAATTTTTTGTCACAATCCTTAGGAAGTTTATATAGGTACTCCCTTTACATATGATAAAAAATATATGATCTAATTAGGATTATGAATTAATCTCTCAAATTTAAGATACATATCACATCATATGTAAAAAAATCAATTACGAATCCCAAAGAGAATACCCCTCTATATTTTTCCTGGATCCCCCACACTCTCGCTATCAGGATACAGAGACTCTCGTAGTGCGAAAGCATCTTTTATTGTGGGTTGTCTTAGGGGCTAAATGAGTTTCTAGTTGGAGTATGATTCAAGATATTACTAAAAAAAATTATATATATATATTCATTAGAAAAATTGGTAATATTACTATCATTAGAAATTGCAAAATGTATACCAGATTTTGGACCACAATTGAACTTTGTTTAGATTTAAAAATGAAGAACCAAGATTTAATACAAAAGAAAGTAAAGATAAATTAAAAGGATAATGCAAAGCATATATGAATTTTATGACAATCACAAGTTAAAACACTAAAATAGTGACGATAATATATTTTTGTAGTTCATGAATTTAATGATTCTTGTTCATAACAAGATATTATTGTTTGACATAAATTCAACTATTTGAATTATAAAATTAACGTATAATCATTAATTTAACAGAAAGGTTAAAGCTTTTGAAAGTCTATCAAAAGCATAAAAGATGCAAATCCACTATTGGTTTTGGATAATTTATTTTTATTATGATACAAAAAATATACAAGATTTCAGTAGGATAAAAAAACAACTGATTTTCTCAAATTTTTTTGTGAAACAATGCATAAATGATTCAATCAATTAAAGTAAGAATGTCCCATGTATGCATCCTCTGACTGAAATACAAGAGAAATTTAATTGAGTATCAACATCTAGAGTGACAGATTTATGATATTAAATATATTTATTCTCTTAATAAATTTACAATTCATTAGGAAAGTAATTTAATGTATGTTAACACCTTACTGAAAATTCAATATTAGTAAATAGTTTACTAAAGGACATGTTCATATTTCAAAGGACGAGATATAAAATTTTATGTCAAATTCAAGTATGATAGTACATTAATTCTTAACAGTGGAGTCATTTTTTAATGATTAACATAATATGTTGTATTAGAATTCATAAGTTATTGTATCGAAAATGGTTTACTGAAAGCTTAAAAGTTAAGATCTTGTTAGAAAATTGTGTTATGAATTTTAAATATACAACTTATACTATGAGTATTGAATATCCATACTAATGTCACTAATTAGGCAATTAAGGTGTTTGAGACCCATGACACATAAAATATTTTAGGTAAACTTTAATTTGAATTACATCTTTAAAAGATGAGATATAGAAATTATGAAAACTAGGGATACACACGCGCTTCACACAATTGTAATCGACTATAAAATATAAACAATATTTTTAAATATATTATTTTAATCCTTATATATTAAATTAGTTTTATATTTTGATAGAAAATTTCCTGTTTTATATTTTATTAATATATATATATATATATGTTAAATACAATTGTGATTAAATATTAATATGTTTTAAATTTTATTGGAAAATCTCATGCCTAATTAAGTTATAATATAATTATAACATAAAATAATTTCTAATTATATCACTTGTGTTGGATATCTCATTCGTATACATCTTCTTTTTGTTTCCTGAGTAATCTTTTTTTTTTTTGTGGAACAACATTCCCATTGATTGATTGATTTACATTATAATATCTAATTTGGTTAAAAATAATTTGCAAGGTTTTTATTTATGTACATGTGTTTATTTTATTTTTTCTATAATAGATAATGCATCTTTATACATTAGTATAATTTTGATTAATATTAAGTTCTTTTTAAGGGAAAATATAATGATTGAGTATTTGTGCAAAACAAATGAACTTTATATATAACATTAAGAGAGACTGGATTATTTTTGGAGAGATAAAAGTAAGAATTACTAAAAGAAAATTTTATATTAGAAGTTTAATTTAAATGAGAAAAGGTTATATTTCTATGTATACTTAAAAAGATAGATAAATAGATAAATATATAGATATATAAGGAAAATATAAAAGATGAATTATGAATAATATATCCTTAGTTTTGATATTATAATAATTAAATAAGACTTATGAAGAAAAATAATACAAGGAGTGTAACAACCGACAACAACCACAAGATAAAAAAAATGAAACGAAATCAGAGTTGGATTGGGAACGGCCGGGGAGAGCACGAGAGAAAACAAATATCCAATCCGAATCAAAGTTTGAAAGGAAAGGGATTAAATTTGATCTAATCAGATTTAATTAGAAGAGGCTCAGTTAAGATAAAAACAAATTTTCTGCATTAACCCCTCTTCCTCAAAGAACCCCACGTTTTTCTTTCTTTCTTTCTGGTGCTGCTGCTCGTCCACGACAGGAGCAGAACTCCCTTCATCGGCTGGACTGCAAGTGAGCGTGGCCGAGAGGAAGAACGGGGAGAAGCAGTGGAGGGCGCTATTGATCGATTTTTCGATGAACCGAGGAACGAATTAATCGCGAACAGAGGTGGGTGAATCGAAATCACCTTGCATGACCTCTGAACTATCCCAATTCATGACATAATCGTTATGAAAAGAAAAGAATATGAATAGAGTTCAAGTTATCGTTTCTTTAAGTGTTTAATTTCTTGAATTCTTTGATTGGTTGATTGTTTGCATGCATAGTTATTTCGGTTTGTTCTATTTCTGTATTATTGATTGCTAGGATGTAAGATTTAAAGTAAGACGAAAGTACATAAGGGGGGATCCGTAGATTTTATTATTTACACATTATTTATTGAACGTTGAACTCTAGTCGTTTGCGCCAACATAAGTTCTCATCATTTTATGGCGGAAGAAAGAAAAAAAAAGAATATAAGAGAAAAGACGAGGGATTATGAGAGACAAATCAAAGCAAGTGTTTTAACACCAAGCAAAGAAACGAGGTAGAAGGGAAAAAGAAAAAAAAGGAAAAGAGGATGTCTTATCGAATCATGAAGAAAGAGAAAGTTGAATAGCTTTTTGTCAAATAGGAACTCAGAGAGGTGGTGAGAGAGAAGGAAAACCAACAGAGAAAAGATGAGGGCGTAACAGAATTGGAAAAAAAAAGAATCGGGCGGTACGTGAATTGGAGAGAGAAAATACAATAAGGGAGATAAAGTGATTAGGTGTTTGGCACGCACAGAAATAAAAAGAGACTTTATGTGACAGTAGAAAAAGGAAAAGAGAGGGAGTAAAAAGAAGGCCACAAAACAACCCTTGATTTTCCACCCATTAGTCTCCTCTTATTTTGATATGAACATTATTGATTGCCTTATTATTCCAACATGAACTCTTCGTCCTATTTACCCCATATTGATCTTATCACATCCATCACATGATACAAAGAATGGCAAGTTACTAAAAGTGATTAATAAATTCAGATAAAAGATTAATGATGAGTTGCCAGTCCAAGCCAAGTGCATCAAGATAAGTGTCGCTCCCTTGATCATGGTTTGATCACCTATTGACTCCCACAAGGCCGTATCATTTGCTCGGCATACCCCAAGAATTAAAGGCACATAAAGTCACCCTGATTTTAATAATAATCCAAGATCAAGAAGCATGTTCAAGTCAAGTCAAGTATGCCATGATTCCAAGTTTACTAAGCATTATTGATTCTCATGATTCATGTTCTATTATGATTCTTATTCTTATTTCTATTATGATCCATGATACTGACATGTTATCTTTCACGTTCAAGTTAAGCAAGATTATTTATCACTGATTTTTATATTCATGTCATGCATTGTATATCATGTGATTTCCCACTAGGCTGTAAAGCTTACGGGAGGACCTCCTCTCCTGTATCTGATTTCCATAGGATCAGATCAGTGACGTGGTGGGGTAGGCGTGTGGTGATGAAGCTCTGACGATAGGACAACACATGAACCATAGGGTCTTTAGAGTGTTGATTAGTCTCCATTTACCTTCCGCATTTTAGATTCATAACGTAGAACTTATTTTATTTCTTAGCAATGACATAGCCACTTTTAGACTTCCGCAAATTAAAGTTATGCTTTTCTTTATTTCTTTTATTTTATTATTATTTCACTGACGTGTCTCGGTTCTTGACTGAGATATGGTCAACATTATGGTCAAAGTCATAGCATGATGTAGCGTCTCCAAGTTGGTCTTCGCCACGTGGCGGGGGTCGATTTGGGGGCGTTACATTTATGGTATCAGAGCTTAAACTTAGGACTCTCTTGACGTCCTAGTGTATAGAATAGTATAGTATGGTAAAAGGTTCATGTGCTATCATCGAGCAGTCGCCACACCCTCCACCGAAAAGCAATGTAAGTCAAGTTTATGTTTAAGATAAGTTATGGGTTATTGAAGCATGATTTTATTGTATGAATAGAGGATAAGCATGTCACGATGGTCAGAACGGATTCAGGAGCAGATGGCTAGAGTGGACCGGAATCTTTATGAGGCATCGGAAGGCGCACTTCCTGAGATGGGGGCTGCCCAGTCGGGTCGTGGACGTGGCCGTGGCCGAGGTCGTGCGCCAGGCCGTGGAAGAGGTAGAGGCCGCGTAGCTAGAGCGCCATTAGAGGAGCATGTGGATGTGTTTGCTCCACCTAAGGGTAGCCAGGCAGGAGACAGTCCACCGGTGTCGAGATGCCATACTCAGAGGGCACGCCATGAAGCAGTGGCAGACACAATTCAAGCTTTCTTGAAGCTGCATCCGCCTCATTATGATGGGAAGGCGGACTTTTTCAAGGCTAAGGAATGGATAGAGATTATGGACCGAATTTTTAAGCTGATGAGATGCACTAATGAACACAAGGTCTTATATGCCACACACATGCTTACTAGTACTGCGATGGACTGATGGAAGACTACAAGGGCCACCAGTTTCAGAGGGCTGGAAGAAGAGGACATAGCATGGGATGAATTTAAGAAGGCTTTCATGGTCCGCTACACTCCTAAACATGACCGCATCAACAAACAAGAGGAGTTCCTACAACTGCAGTAGGGAACTATGTTTGTGGCGGATTACCACACCCAGTTCATCCAACTGGAGCAGTACTGTCCGATGCCATTTGAAGGGCGTATTAGAGCTAACAGATTCATCAATGGGCTGCAGCAAGCACTGAAGACTGAAGTCCTGTCTGGGGACTGTGAGGATCTGGAGAAGGCTGTGAGGTTGACCACGCGCATGGAGAAGGATCAAACTGAACGTAAGGCCAAAGCTCCAGCCAAAGCAATAGAGCAGTCCAGGCCTCGGACGGATGATCACCGACCATTTAGGAGGAACGACCGTCATGATCGCCGTTTCAGGCCTTACCAGCAGAGGGAAGCTCCAAGACAGGCTCAAGCTCAGCCACGCCTTGCGCCATTGCAAGCACAGCCACTGAGACAATTGCCACCACCACCGCGCCAGCCACAAGTGCCACAGAAGCCTTTATGTCCTCATTGTAGCCGTCACCATGATGGAGAGTGCCGTAGACTGAGCGGCGCATACATTCAGTGTGGACAGTTCGGACATTTCATCCGAAATTGCCCACAGGCTGCAAGAGGAGACCGAGACAACCGGGCAGCAGGAGGTGCAAATCCCGTTGTTCAAGGTCGTGTGCACAACCTGGAAGCTGATGCAGCCCAAAATGACAATGATGTCATTAGAGGTACCCTCCCGATCGCCAACTTGTCTGCTACCATTTTATTTGATTCTAGGGCTACACACTCGTTTATTTCGGAGTCGTGTGCCCAAACTCTTAGTCTACCTCAGAAGCAGATGCCCCATGTTATGCGTGCGAGTACACCTATGGGTACTCTCCATGCTGTCAGGTACATCCCGAATGTACCTGTCAATGTAAACAAGAAATATTTTTCTACAGACCTCATAATCATCCCTATGGTGGATTACGACGTCATTTTGGGGATGGACTGATTTTCGTATCACGATGCAGCCTTGCAATGCAAACAAAAGAAGATCGTTATAGGGATACAAGACAAGCCTAAGGCAGTGATCAGAGGCACTCCATCAACAAAGAACAAGGTCATCAAGGCACAGAAGTTGTTGCAGAAAGGATGCTGTGGGTACTTAGCTAGTGTGGTCAAGATGGATGCACCTGTCACTGAGCTCCAACGGATAGATGTGGTGCGAGAATTTTCAGATGTGTTTCCTGATGACACATCTGGACTACCACCGAAACGAGAGATCGATTTTAAGATAGAGCTCTTACCAGGGACAACACTCATTCTAAGGCACCCTACCGCATGGCACCTGCCGAAATGCAAGAACTGAAGAAGCAGATACAAGAGCTTCTAGATAAATGATTTATCAGACCGAGCGTCTCATCCTGGGGGGCACCGGTCTTGTTTGTTAAAAAGAAGGATGGCTCCATGCGGCTCTGCATTAATTATAGGATGCTAAATAAAGTGACAGTGAAGAATAAGTATCCCCTACCACGGATAGATGACCTTTTTTTATCAACTGTCAAAAGCATCGGTGTTCTCCAAGATCGACCTCCATAGTGGTTACCACCAGTTAAGAGTGGCTGAAGAGGACATACCGAAAATTGCCTTTCGGTCAAGATATGGCCACTACGAGTTTCTGGTCATGCCATTTGGACTGACGAACGCTCCTGTCGCGTTCATGGACTTAATGAACAGGGTCTTTCGACCTTATTTAGATCAGTTTGTCATTGTGTTTGTGGATGACATTCTGATCTATTCTTCCAGTCCGGAGCAACGATAGCACCTCAGGAGAGTATTGGAGACCCTGAGACAACACAAGCTTTATGGCAAGCTTTCAAAGTGTGAATTCTGGTTGAAGAAGATCGTGTTCTTGGGACATATAGTCTCCAAGAAGGGCATTGCAGTAGACCCCGCAAAAGTGGAGACGGTGATGAATTGGACAAGATCGAAGAATGCTTCTAAGATTCGCAGCTTTCTTGATTTAGCGAGTTATTATAGGAGGTTTATCAGGGACTTTTCCAAGATTGCTGCACCTCTCACGAATCTCACAAAGAAGGCGAAAAAGTTTATCTGGACAGATAAATGTGAGCAAAGCTTTCAGACTCTGAAGGACCGTCTGACTTTGGCACTGATTCTCACCATACCGATCGGCAGTGGAGGTTTTATGGTCTACAATGATGCATGTGGAATCGGATTGGGATGTGTACTGATGCAACACGGCAAGGTAGTGGGCTTCTCGGCAGCTGAAGAAGCATGAGGTCAATTACCTCATCCATGACTTAGAATTGGCGGCAGTGGTCTTTGTCTTGAAGATCTGGAGGCATTATTTGTATGGAGAGATGTTCGAGATCTTCACTGACCACAAGAGTCTCAAGTACATCTTCGATCAGAGGGATCTTAACATGAGGTAACGACGATGGCTTGAGCTCCTCAAGGATTATGAATTTGCCATCAATTATCATCCGGGTAAAGCGAATTCAGTCGTCGATGCATTAAGCAGGAAGTGAGAAGGCTCACTAGCTTATACGAGACTACGTGAGTACGAGATGCTGGAAGAAATTGAGCAATGGTGTCCCAAGCTGGGTACAAATAGAGCTTTATGGATGATGCATCAAATGAAGCCCAGCTTAATTGACATAATCATAGCAGCTCAGAAAGCGGATCCTGAGTATCAGAAGGTTCTTAAGAGATGTCAGAACGAACCTGTAGATTTCCAGATCTCCACAGATGGAGGAATTCGATATCGAGACAGGTTGTGGGTTCCTACTGACGTTGATGTCCGACGAGAGGTACTGGACGAGTGCCACAAGTCAGAGTTCTCTATCCACCCAGGTAGCACCAAAATGTATAAGGATGTACAACGCAGCTACTGGTGGCCGGACATGAAAAGAGAGATAGCGGAATATATATCTCGATGCCTGGTGTGCCAACAAGTCAAGATTGAGCATCAGTGACCATATGGCAAGTTGAAGCCTTTGGAAATCCCACAATGGAAGTGGGATAAGATCACTATGAATTTTGTATCCAACTTGCCTAGGACTAAGAAGGGTCATGATGTCATATGGGTAGTCGTGGATCGTTTCAAAGGCTGCACCTTTTATCCCCATCAGATGGAAACAGTTAGTGGAGAGCTTGTTGGACCTGTATGTGAAAGAAGTGGTCAAACTTCATGGTATCCCAGCATCTATAGTGTCTGACCAAGACCCCAAATTCACTGTCAGATTCTGGAGGAGCATGCAGGAAGCCTTTGGTACGAGGCTCAATTTCAGCATAATTTTTCACCCTCAGACAGATGGACAGTCTGAGAGGACCATCCAGACATTAGAGGACATGTTGATGGCTTGTGCACTGAATTGGCAGGGTAGCTGGGATAAGCACATTCATCTGATTGAGTTTGCTTATAACAACAGCTACCATTTTAGTATCGGTATGGCACCCTTTGAGACCCTGTATGGACGACCTTTCCGTTCACCTGCCCACTGGAGTGAAGTAGGCGAGGAAAAGATCATGAGTAAGGAAGAAGTTAAGGAAAGCAGTAGAGTATGCTGAAAAGATAGAATTGATTAAACAAAGGATGAAGACTGCTCAAGGAAGGCAAAAGAGTTATGCAGATAAAAGCAGACGAGAGCAGATCTTCCAAGCTGGTGATCAAGTTCTTCTGAAAGTATCCCCTATGAAAGGAGTCATGAGATTCAGTAAGCTATGTAGGCCCCTTCGAGATACTCGAGCTGGTAGGCGAGGCAGCATGAAGTCTGACTCTACTCTCATCTTATGGGAGAGTGCATAACGTGTTTCATGTGTCCATGCTCAAGAAGTATATAAGCACGATGTTGCAAATGTTCTAAGGATAGAGGAGCCAGATATAGCTGCAGACTTGACCTTCGTTGAGTATCCAATGCATATAGTGGATCGTAAGGTGCAACGTTAGAAGAACAAGGATGTCCCCATAGTCAGAGTAGCTTGGCGTCACCATAGCGGAGATGATGCAACATGGGAACTGGAGTCGGAAATGCGCCAAGAGTTTCCTCACCTCTTCGGTAAGCCCTCTACTTAGTGCAAAATTCGAGGACGAATTTTCTTTTAAGGGGGGTAAGAATGTAACAACCGACAACAACCACAAGATAAAAAAATGAAATGAAATCAGAGTTGGATTGGGAACGGCCGGGGAGAGCACGAGAGAAAACAAATATCCAATCCGAATCAAAGTTTGAAAGGAAAGGGATTAAATTTGATCTAATCGGATTTAATTAGAAGAGGCTCAGTTAAGATAAAAACAAAGTTTCTGCATTAACCCCTCTTCCTCAAAGAACCCCACGTTTTTCTTTCTTTCTTTCTGGTGCTGCTGCTCGTCCACGACAGAGCTCCTGTCATCGGCTGGACTGCAAGTGAGCGTGGCCGAGAGGAAGAACGGGGAGAAGCAGTGGAGGGCGCTATTGATCGATTTTTCGATGAACCGAGGAATGGATTAGTCGCGAACAGAGGTGGGTGAATCGAAATCACCTTGCATGACCTCTGAACTATCCCAATTCATGACCTAATCGTTATGAAAAGAAAAGAATATGAATAGAGTTCAAGTTATCGTTTCTTTAAGTGTTTAATTTCTTGAATTCTTTGATTGGTTGATTGTTTGCATGCATAGTTATTTCGGTTTGTTGTATTTCTATTGATTGCTAGGATGTAAGATTTAGAGTAGGGCGAAAGTACATAGGGGGGATCCATAGATTTTATTATTTACACATTATTTATTGAACGTTGAACTCTGGTCGTTTGCGCCAACATAAGTTCTCATCGTTTTATGGCGGAAGAAAAAAAAGAATATAAGAGAAAAGACGAGGGATTACGAGAGACAAATCAAAGCAAGTGTTTTAACACCAAGCAAAGAAACGAGGTAGAAGGGAAAAAGAAAAAAAAGGAAAAGAGGATGTCTCATCGAATCATGAAGAAAGAGAAAGTTGAATAGCTTTTTGTCAAATAGGAACTCAGAGAGGTGGTGAGAGAGAAGGAAAACCAACAGAGAAAAGATGAGGACGTAACAAAATTGAAAAAAAAAAGAATCGGGCGGTTCGTGAATTGGAGAGAGAAAATATAATAAGGGAGAGAAAGTGATTATAATAATCCAAGATCAAGAAGCATGTTCAAGTCAAGTCAAGTATGCCATGATTCCAAGTTTACTAAGCATTATTGATTCTCATGATTCATGTTCTATTATGATTCTTATTCTTATTCCTATTATAATCCATGATACTGACATGTTATCTTTGACGTTCAAGTTAAGCATGATTATTTATCACTGATTTTTATATTCATGTCATGCATTGTATATCATGTGGTTCCCCACTAGGCTGTAAAGTTTACGGGAGGACCTCCTCCCCTGTGTCTGATTTCCACAGGATCAGGTCAATGACGTACTGGATTAGGCATGTGGTGATGAAGCTCTGGCGATAGGATAGCACATGAACCATAGGGTCTTTAGAGTGTTGATTAGTCTTCATTTACCTTCCGCATTTTAGATTCATGATGTAGAACTTATTTTATTTCTTAGCAATGACATAGCCACTTTTAGACTTCCGCAAATTAAAGTTATACTTTTCTTTATTTCTTTTATTTTTATTATTATTCCGCTGACGTGTCTCGGTTCTTGACTGAGATATGGTCAAAGTCATAGCATGACGTAGCGTCTCCAGGTTGGTCTTCGCCACATGGCAGGGGTCGATTTGGAGGCGTTACAAGGAGGATGAGAAATTTCTTAGTTTTGGATTATTTCTATGTATACTTCTGCTCCTTCTCCTCCTTGCGCCAGGTATCACAATTGATAGAGGCTCAGGCCATCGGAGCGGTGCAAATCATTCCACAAACAAACTTATCGACCTTTCCCTAGTGACGTCGCTGCTTATGCAACATGTGGGTGCAACAGTCGTCATGGTCGTCCTCCGATTGCGGTGTTGGACTCGAAAGGTTCCCCATTGAGAAGACAACTTGAATGTGGGAAAGTTAAAATGACCGTTCTTACGTGTTTCATATTATAGCTTCACCTTAAGTCTTGTTTAGATCATTATATCATCAATTAATATCAATAGTATGTTTCTTTTTTATGTACGTAATAGAAAAAGTTACCATGTTAAAATAGCTATTCCTAGCGATATCATATCATAAAGCCCTTAGGAGGCATTTCCGTACAAGTAATCTTTCTAGATTATTGGTAATCTGAAGTCAAATTACCTGAGCCCACCATATTACCTTATTTATTTTTTATTTTAATTTGCAGATAATATGGATTGCCTAGCAATGCAGATTGCAAGTGTCAATTCACATTAACTAGGAGGGGGTGTCTATCTAGATTGCCAACCAAGTGATAATATATTTTTATTTTCTTTTCATTCTTGTCCTTTCCAATTTTAGACAAATAAAACATAAAATAATATAAAAATTCATATAACAACAAAAAATAATATTATTACCATCATAATTAATAATAAATTTTTTTAAAATTATTTTATTATTGTTATTCACATGAATTGCAATTATTATTTAGTTATTATTTTAAATATTATATACATTACCATTATTTTCATTTAAAAAAGATATGAAATATTTATAATTATATTTATGTAATTATTAAGTTTATTTGAGCTTTTAGTTGGATTATATAATATTTAACTTAATATTAATGACGGTCTGAGAGGGAGTCTTAGGTAGGTAATAGGTAAGTCTCCAATAGGAGTACGCAGCTCAGCCGCACAGCGTAAGGCCTCCGTCATCATGCCAAAAGGAATGAATGAAGATTTGGCATGATTGATCTCAAGGTCCAAAGTCATGCCGAAAAGATCCACCAATATTGCTACTCGTCTGGCCTCTGCCTCCGACCCCTTGATGAAGAAAACAATGTCGTCCGCATATTGCAGCAGAGGCACCAGCCCGCCAGCGAAGCCTCCGAATAGGCCGGTCAAGCACGCCTCCTGAGTGCATCTAGCGAGGCCGTCAACCGCCAATGTGAATAGCATGGGTGCGAGGGGACACCCCTATGGGATGCCGCGCTATGGCTGCACCTAGACCCCACCATCCACCCGTCGATCAGGACTGAGAAGGAAGCGGTGGTGATACATCGCTTCATCCATGCAATCCTCACCGGGAAACCTCTCACTTGTAAAGAATACCAAAGGAAGGACCATGAGAGGGAATTAGAAGCTTTGGAGAAGTCAACCTTCTAGAGAAAGGCCCGATGACTGTTGCGTCGCCATTGCGCTAGTATGTCAGAGGCCATGGAGTAGTTGTCTGTGATAGATCTGCCATGAATGAAGGCCTCCTGAGTAGGATGGATGAGGTCAGGAAGCATCTCCCGGAGTCGATTAGCCACCAGGAGGTAGATGGCATTGTATAGGGAGATCGATCGGAAGTCCTCAATCCTGTCCGCTGGCGTGCGCTTGGGCAACATGAAAAGTAGGAACTAGTTCAGGCGCTCAAAACCTTGGTTCCCGCTGGAGAACTCTTGGATCACCGCCATAACATCCTTCCTTACGACAGGCCAGAACTCCCTGTAGAAGAAAACTAAGAAGCCGTCGGGCCGGGGGATCCCTTGCCGTTGAGGTCGTGGAGCGCATTTGTGACCTCGCCCTCAGTGATGGTCTGCACTAACATCGAAGACTGTTCAGTAAGACAAGTAATACGCCTGGGGGACCATCTCCACATCGGCGGGGGGCGCCGTTCGGAGAAGTCCCGATGAAAGGAGGCGATGACGGTCCTGATGCGGTGGTGGCCCGTGATCCTTTGCCCATCACCTCCAGCTGGTCGATCCGGTTCGCCCGTCGTCGCGAGCTCGCATATACGTGGAAAAAACGAGCGTTGGCATCTCCGTCCCGAAGCCAGGTATGTTGGGAGCGCTGCCTCCACTGTATCTTGACCTCCATCTGGATGGTCGACTGTGCCAATCTGCGCTGAGCCACCTCGTCCTCCAAGAGGTGGCGAGAGTCCTCTCGGTCATGCTGTGCAATCACCTTAAGTGCCTCGGTCTTGCATGCCTCCCGAATTGCCCATCTGTCTCCGGCGGTCCTGAAGGAAATGTCTCAAGCTGTGAAGCTTGTCTGCAAGGGTCCGTGTTGTCGAGTCCGAAGCCGCGACACTCTGTCAATGCTCGGCCACCGCCTGTTTGAATCCCTCCTCGAGCCAGGACTGCTCAAAATAAAAAATAGAGCGTAGGGGTTGATTGTCGCAGGACCGTCACAGAAGGGGTGTGTGGTCCGAAAAAGGGTGGTCCATGGCCAGGACATCCGCAAGCTGGTGCGCCTCCACCAGCTCCAATGATCCAAAGAATCTGTCAAGCCGGGACTTGGATGAAGGTGTTGACGTGCTCCGCCAGGTGAATCTGCAGTTCGTTGTCGGGAGGTCAGACAACGAATGCGAGTCGATGAAATCTCTGAACTCAGCTCCAAAATCTCTCCCTTGTCGTCTGGTGTGGCGATCATCCATGTCCAATGTGACATTGAAATCGCCCCCAATCACCATCGGCCATCCTGAAGGTGAAGGCGGACGACCGATAGTTCCTCCCATAAAGCCGCCCAAAGGGACCCCGAGCATGGGCTATATACACAGGAGAGGAGGTAGGAGGCCCCGTCCGTGCTGCGCCTCAAATGGGCCATCATCGAGAATCGGGCCATTCAGGCATCTACCAGGGTGAACATGTTGGCCCTCCAGCCGATGATACAGCCCCAAAGCGCCCTACTGAACTGAGTGAAATGTGCTGGGTTAGCCGAGTACAACCAATCTGTTCCCATATTCGAGTGCTGCAATCCGTGAGCTTGGTCTCCTATAGGAAGACCACGTCGGCCTCCCACTCTCTCAAGTAACGGCCAAGAGTTTGGCGCCTCCCCACATCGCCGAGGCCGCGGACATTTCATGTCAGCACCTTCATAAGGCAACAGTGATCTCCCCACGAGTGGGTGACCTGCGACCCACAACTTGCCGCCGCCTGTGGCCATTCCGGGCGAGCACCAGGAACCGCTGGGCAGCAACCTCCTGTACGTGGCCATCGGTGATTCTCTGATCGTGTACGGGAGCGTCGACTAATGAGCCGGAATCCGGCCTGAGCAGCAACCTCCTGGATGTCGGCGTCCAGGGAGGTGCGCGGGTTCACTGCCTGCCCGGACCACCCCCGATGATGCAGTGGACGCCGTTGAAGGAGAGAGAGTACTCGCTGTAGCCCCTGTGTCCCCTGTGCTGGAGGCGCGACGGTGGTCTCCTGCAAAGAGGCGGCGAAGTTGGAGGCGGCGGTGACCCATATTCCAACAATGGAGGTGACCTTTATGGCTACCCGCCTGCCCTTGTCTCCTAGACCATAAACATTCCATGTCATAATTTTCATTTGAATATTGTTGTGCAACCTAATGTCAGAGCTCTAGTGTGAACCCTCTCATCATAATTTTTTCTCTGCATCATCCACCATCTCAGTTTCCTGATGAGAAGATACTTCTTTGGCTTTTACCGTGAAAAGTTGATTGACCATGTCATTAAATTCTGTATAAGTCAACTTAGTGAAAATATTGATTGTGCATACTGATGCAAACAAGATTAACGGACATAGTTTATCATGTTCTCTAGTTCTTTGTTCATAGGATGAGAAATGGGAGTGCACAACTCCCATGTTCCGACATGAACAACGATTTCTGATGCATCATTTACTAGCAAATATTTTACCGGTCCAATAATTATGAGTATTCCGAAGTTCTTGCATGAGCTTAATCGTTACTGCTTTGCATCTAGTGGATTGATCACCCGCCTATATTGCTGTATGGATTTTCAAGGTTGATTTTCGACATTTGGATGCTGTCCTTTGTCACTTATATTGCCTTGCAACTTGTCGAAGTCGAATTTTTCTCAACCTGGGAGAACTAATGCTGGACAAGATTAAGATTATGGGTCTGTCTGCTTGTTATTAATCTTTAGTTATGGGCCTTCTGTCTACTTTAGTTAGGAACCCATTAGAGGTTTTCCTTATATTAGATTTCCTTTTAATTCAATTTTCTTTTATTTTGTTTCCTATTATTTGGACACAGGGTGTTCAGTACTCCTAAAAAAATACTCTTGTACGGTTTCCCTTAAAAGACATGCTTTGATCCTATTTTCCCTTGCGACTCATTGAAGTTTAATTTTTCTCAACCACGGAGAATTGATGCTGGACAAGATTAAGATTATGAATGTCTGCCCTAGTTATTATTTCTTCCTATTGGATTATTATGGTTTGGGAGTGGCTTAATTTAGAGGAATTTCTTGCAGATTCCCATCATATTGTTTGGTGCAAAGATTGTGAATTGTCTGCTAAGTTAAAAGAAAATCCTAAAAAAAGAGTAAGAGAAAAAAGAAATGAGTTTAAAATATGTAACTTGTCCTTTTTGTCTCCTCAAAAAAAAAAAAAAAAACTTGTCCTTTTTGTCTCCTCAAAAAGAAAAAATTGTCCTTTTTGAAAAAAAGATATAACTTGAGAAAATTGGAGAGTATGCAGAAGCCTTAGTTTCTCACCTTAATGCATTGATGTATGTTGCCAAAATAAAAAAATCACATGACCATGGCTTTTAAAATTTCATTTTGCACTTTTTTGACTTTGACATTTTTCACTTATTTTCTTTGTCAAATGTTTTTCTTGAAAAAACTATCCTCGATTATTTGATTATTAACTAAATTATTATTAAAAATAAAAAAGGAATAACGTAAGTCGGGCACCTAACCCCTCTCTTGTGCCTCCAACAGGGGTAGGGAAACCGTCCTCGCCCATGCCGCAGGGAAGAGGGTGTGTGTGTGTCGGTGGGTGCCCCATTTGTCGCTTCTAACCAAAACTCTGCTAATCAAAGGAATTGCCTCCAGAAATATCTTTTGACTAGTAGAAGGATTTTTTTTCAGAGAGAGAGAGACAGTGCATCAATCCCATTTCCGAATATGTTGAATACTAAATAAAGGGAATATCCCAAGACTCAAAGAAATAATTGACTTTAGAGATCCTATTAAAAAATAGGAAGGGAAAAAAGAAAACATTATGGAAAGAAAAAAAGTGTTGGAAGACAAGGAAAAAAGGAAAAAGTGATATGGTGGCAGAAACAAAAACAATGGAAGAAAGAAAAAGAACAAAATAAATGAGATATGATGGGAAAAAGATAAGAAAAGAATGAATGTGATCATGTTATGACACGAGGAGAAAGGGAGAAAATGTGGAAGATAATGTGTTGATTACAGGAAAAAATGTAGACTAGAAACATCAATGAACGAAGTTATCTTTTATGGTCTTTAGGTGACTATAAGAAAATCGCGATTTTTCGATGGATAATTTTCGACGGTTCTAAATCCGTCACTATTTGCGACGGATTTTTCGACGGTTCCGTTTCCGACGGTTATGACCGTCGGAAATAATTTATATTATTATTTAATTTTTCGACGATTAGGAACATCGATATTTTCGACGGATATTCATCCGTCGTAATTTTTGACGACTTTTCCGACGGTTACTACCGTCGGAAATAAAAAAATTAAATTATGTATTTTAAATATTATTATTAATTTTTTTCGACGGATTTTCCGACGGTCACGACCGTCGGAAATAAAAAAATTAATTATATAATTTATTATATTATTATTTAATTTTTCGACGATTAGGAACGTCGATATTTTTGACGGATATCCATCCGTCGCAATTTCCGACGACTTTTTCGACGGTTAGGACCGTCGAAAATAAAAAAATTAAATTATATATTTTAATATTATTATTAAATTTTTTTGACGGATTTTCCGACGGTCACGACCGTCGGAAATAAAAAAATTAATTATATAATTTATTATATTATTATTTAATTTTTTGACGGTTAGGAACGTCGATATTTTTGACGGATATCCATCCGTTGCAAAATCCGCCGCAATTTCCGAAGGTCGTAACCATCGGTAAATTCGCTGCAATTTCCGACAAATATCCAAACCGTCGCAATTACCGACGGTTTTGACCGTCGGTAAATATTACCGTCAGTTCAAATCGTCGGTAAAATAAAAAATAAATATTATATATAAATAAATAAAATAAATTTTTTTATTATTTATGTTTTCGACGGCCGAAACCGTCGGTAATTAAAATTTCGTTATCCCGCTTTTTTTTCCCTTTTCCCGCTTTCTTTCCACTTTCTTCCTTTATATATTTTCCCTCCTCCCTCTTCTCTCTCCCTCCTCCCTCCACTCCTCTCTCTCTCCCTCCTCTCCTCTCTCCCTCTCCCGGCCACGAGCACGGACGTCGGACGCCAGTTACGCCGCGAGATCGGCCTCTCCCGCGCGCCGGACGCCAACGACCCTCCCACGTCGGACGCCGGCGACCCTCTCCCGCACCGGCGACCCTCTCCCGCGCCGGCGTATCTCTCTCTCTCCCGCTCCGCGCCGGCATCTCTCTCTCTCTGCTGTCGGGCGGATCCGGCCGCCAGGCGGGCCAGATCCGGCCTCCTGGCGGCGGATCCGGCCGCTATTTTTTTTATATTTAAAAAATTATTTGCGACGGTTGCGACCGTCATAAGATCGACGATTGCGACAACCGTCTAAACTTTCGACAGTTGGGACCGTCGAAAAGTTGCGACGGCTCGGACCGCCGGCCTTTTCCGGCGGTTGCAACCGTCGAAAATTTCGACGGCTCGGGCCGTCGGCCTTTTCCGGCGGTTGCAACCGTCGGAAATATCGACGGCTCGAACCGCCGGAAGCCTTTTCCGGCGGTTGCAACCATCGGAAATATCGACGGCTCGGACCGCCGACCTTTTTCGGCGGTTGCAACCGTCGGAAATATCGACGGTTCGAACCGCCGGAGACTTTTCCGGTGGTTGCAACCGTCGGAAAATTTCAATGGATCGAACCGCCGGGGACTGTTCCGACGGCCAGAACCGTCGATATTTTCGATGAATTTTTTTCAACCGTCGCAAATCCATTTGCGACGAGCATTTTTTCGACGGATCGATTCCGACTGAAAAACCGTCGGTAATTGCGTTACCGACAGTTTTCGGGCTGATTACCGACGGTTCGGACCGTCGGTAATCCGCGTTTTTCTTGTAGTGGGTGTTATTTTAGAAAGGAAAGGATGTTACCTAATTATGGCAGGCGTCCAGGTAATCTTGTAACTTTGAGTTGTGTGAATATGTACATGCAAAAATAAACTATCTCCATTCGTGGGTCGAAAAAGAGATATGATGAACAATGCTCTCTATATGAAAGTTCTCTCCCAAAGTTTTTGCAGTTGCACTGGAGCCAGATGGCTCAAGTGATTGTCAAGAAACTCGCCAACTGTGATTTCCAACCCCAGTCATCCCATTCGTCCAACGCACGTAATGAACTCTAGAATGTGTCAGGAGATGAGAGGTCCACTTCGGTGATGTGGGTCTGCCATACAAAAATTGTATAGTGTCGTTTAAATTATTGAAAAGATTATTTGTACACAGTAAATAAGATAATGCACATTGCTGATAATGTAATAGGTGGTAATATTTTTATTAAACAATGTAGGTTGCTAGTAATGTGAAAAGTTAATACAGGAAACGACCTTTAGAGATTATTAGGGGCCGTTTGGTACGAGGCAATCTAAATAAATTATCGGTTATTTTATTTAAAATTCTCGGGGCCCACCACATTATCTCGTTTGACTGCGATTGATTATCGGTAATTTTAATTACTCTGATAATCTTGATTACCACCTCACTGGTAATCTAGATAGCAGGCAGAGGAGGTGTCTTTCCATATTACCAACTGATGAAAATGCATTTTGACGAAAATATCCATTCAATTAAATTTTTTATTTTAAATGTTTTATTAATAAATAAATATCATTTAACTTCATCTTTTTTATTATTCGAAATCTTTTACAAATAACTCTCGATTTTGTCTCATTGTTTATATATATATATATATATATATTCACTTTTCTATTTTTTCTTTGTTTATTTATAATAACATGTTATTAAAATCTAAAAAAGTTTTAAGGGTATTTTGATAATTTTATCACTATGCATTTTGACTATTATTTATATTACCAGTACTTAGCAAACATTATAATGTAATATTATCGGTAATTTAAATAGTGATAATCTATCTAAGTGATGATTTAAATTACCAATTAATTAAATTGATAATGCGCCAACAATATCTTGACCGTCTCCTTTTATGCACGGCTTGTAGAGTTGTTGGGGCTTGAAAATTGTGGCATGCAGCAATTTTGACTTTTTCCAAGAGTCATGTGAAGAAACCAAAATCTTATGCAGTAGTCAATAAAGAAAATGCAAACAAAGAAAATAAAATTTAGATAATTCAAAAATTCAGGAAGAAAGATAAATGAAGATGATGAAAGAAGAAGGCACGCATCATAATTACAAAATTGTCATCATGCCTTGGAATTATATATATACTAGTGAATACTCTTGCGCGTTGCGCGATTAAAATTTTAATAATGATTACAAATTAATAAAATATAAAAAAATATAGGATATTTCAAATAAGAATATAAGTCTACTTAAGAACATTAATTTATTTAGTGTAACATTATTGAAATCATTGAAAGCCATTTAGTTCTTAATATTTTTAACAAAAAGAGATGAAGACAAAGATATAATCATATTTATGGAGTAACAATTAAAACTTAAAATCTTTGTAGAAATGAAACTAAAACTTATAATCAATGCAATTTTGAATAGAAAGCAAATCATTGCAAATTAAAATGAGTTGCTTTCATTTACCTAAAAGAATGTTGCTCATTCTTAATGCGGGAGATGGAGATCTTGCTGCTATCTTCATTTTGTCATCCCTCATGATTGTTATGGTAGAAGAAAGGTTTAACGTTGAGCTTTTAAAGAAAACTAATAGTTAAATATTTTACTTATTTATGCATTAAATGTGTTACTTTTCAAAGCTAAGCTATACAAATGTTTAATTTTTTACATGTGGGAGAATTAAATAATGAGAGAGAGAATGGATCTAGCATTCGATAAAAGTAGGATTATAAATTTTCTATTCAGTTATGAATTAGAGAATTGAAATAATGAATTTCCATTTGATTAGTACTAATAAGAAAATAATTATAAATTAATAAAAATATTATTTTTTTAAAAATAGATAAAAAATAATGGAGCTTTGATTATGAGCCTTAGAATTCCTTTCAGTTATAATAGAATAAATTGTATCAAGAGATTACACTTTTTCTTAAAATAACAACAAAAGGCAGAGAAAACAAATTCAGAATATAAAAAATAAACAGATAAGAGTTATCTGCTTGGAATGATAACTTTTTAAGGGATTTTATAAGCAAAAAAAAAATGTTCAATAGGTTAATTAAGAAAAAAATTGTATAAAAGAAAACACTGGGATAATTAAATAAGAGAGGGAAAAAGAAACGGTAAGCAGTGAGAAGGTTACGTGATGTAATTTTACTGATGAAATTATAAGGTAAGTATGGATGAGATATAACTTCTTTTTTCTTTAAAAAATGAAGGAAAAAAATATGCAGCCCGGGCATTGATGTGATGGGATAATGTAATGAAGTTACATGATAGTTTACGTTATGGTTTAGATGACACATTAATTTTTATTTTAAGAATAAAAATATATTAATGAAACTAAATAAGGTAGCCGTGGACAGATAAAATTATTTTTTTACAGTCTTTTAAAAATAATAAAGAAAAATAGTTATAACTAAGTCGTGTATGTGTGTGGAGGGATAATGCAGTGAGAAAGTTATGTGATCCAATTAATCAGATGAAAATTAAATAAGGTAACTATGAAGATATAACTTCTTTTAAATGTTAAAAAATGAAGAAAAAAATGTGGTCTAGGCATTTATGTGTTGGGATAATTTAATGAGAAGGTTATAAGACATAAATAGTTTAACAACAAAAGTATCTTGAAGGGATGAAAGAGATATAATAATAGTGTGAAAATATAATTCGAATATTAGTAATTTGATCAAATAATGAAATATACAACGGTTACACACGTCTTCTCAGTGAGGACAAGAAAAGGTAGAGAATTAAAGCGGAAAGAGAGGTTACAACACTAATAAATGCTACATGAATTATTAATTAAGGGATTATAGGGGTAACTAATTTGTAGAAAAAAGAATAAATAACAAAAAAACAATATAAGATAATTAAATATTAACATTTTACTTATATATATGTAGATAGATATATAGATATCATTATTTTAATAAAACAATTATATTGTACAACATGTTTGTGATTATATAAGTATTATGCGGATGTATATAATTCGCAATTTTAGATATTGATGAAATTTGTAGATTTTAAATTTCAAATGAATTATGGGTTACTTAATGAAAGAGTGTATTATTTGAATGAAATAATAAATATTTGAATGAAAAGACTTAAGCTTGTAAATGTGTATTTTTTGAATGAAAGATTGCAACCTATGGCAAGGAACATGTTCATACACAAAGAGTTGTATCCTTATATGAAGAATTGTGTCCTTACATGTAGGGTTGTGTCTTTTCATTACCTATAAATACTAGTCCCCTCTTGAGTTGAGATAATTTACTTCTTCCCTTGCTTTGCACATTCATTGAGTAAGAGATTGTGAGTTCTTCGATATTGTTAGTCGACGGTCTAAGGCTTCGTTGTATCCTGGGAGTGTTTTTGCCGTAACCCGATAGCAAACTTTGTGTGGGGGCAAATAACTCTCTAAAGATAGTGATACGTCATGCCTCAAAGTCTGATTTTTGTTCCATCTTCCCCACTTGTTTCCAACAATTTTAGAGAGTTATTGCGATGATGGCAACATAAGCCAATGCTACGTTCAAAGTGATGAATCAAGAGTTCATGAAATTGGATCATTTTGATGGCACCAATTTCAATCGTTGGAAGGATAAAATGATGTTCCTACTTACGGTGCTCAATGTCGCATAAATCTTGGATCCAAAATTGAAGCCAATAGAAGAATCGACTGATGATGCAAGCGAAGAACAACGAGCAAAAGTTGCAGAGTAAAAGAAGAAAAGAGAAGATGATGAGTTCGCGTGCAGAGGACACATCCTAAACACCTTGTCCGATCGCCTCTACGATCTTTACATGCCAATCTAGTCTCCCCTTGAAATTTGGAAAGCGTTGGAGGACAAGTACAACACCGAGCGACAAGGTACTGATAAATTTCTTATGATGAAGTATTTCGAATTCAAAATGTCTGATAACATTTCCATCTTGGATCAAGTCCATGAATTACAAGTCCTAGTAAACATGCTTCTTGATCTGAAAATTACGATTCCCAAGTCACTTCAAGTTGGAGCAATAATTTCAAAATTGTCCACAACTTGGAATGATTATAGGAAGAAACTCTTGCATATGACAGATGATTTCACAATAGAAAAGATATTAAGGCATTTGCGCATCGAGAAAGAAAACAGAAAGCGTGATGCAGTGTATCTTCCACATAATTTTAAAGTGAATTATGTTAGTGAAGTTGAGAAGAATAATGCTCAGAAATGCAAGAGAAAATTTTCTTCGAATACTGATGACAAGCAAGATTTGAAGAAAAAGCGAACTTGTTACAACTGTAACAAAATGGGGCATTATGCCAACCAATGCAGACTACCAAAGAAGGGCAATCATTCTAAAGAGGTTCATACTTCCAATGCCAATGTTATTGAAGAAAAGGATTTAGTTGTAATGATCACTCAAGGGATTGAAGAAATTCAAATTGCTGTGATAAGTGAAGTAAATATGGCATCATCTGTCAAACATTGTGATTGGTGGCTTGATTCAGGTACTACCGTACATGTTTGTAACAATAGAGAGCAATTCAAGAGCTATGAAGATGTTGCCAATAAAGAAGTCCTTATGGGAAATAACAATTCGGCTAAAGTGCTCGGGCAAGGAATGGTGGAACTAAATTTCACTTCTGAAAAGAAGTTGACACTAGTGAATGTTCTTTATGTTCCAGAGTTGAGGAAAAGGTTGGTGTCTGCTAGTTTGCTTTGTAAGAAAGGATTCAAAGTTATTCTTGAATCTGATAAATTTATCTTGCTTAAGAATGATGTGTTTGTGGGAAAATGATATTATAATGAGGGTATGTTCAAACTCAGTATCAATAATATAAATGATTCTTCTGTTTATATTGTTGATTCTTGTTCCTTGTGGCATGCTAGATTAGCACATTTAAATTATCAATCTCTTCGAAATATGCATGAAAATAATTACATATCTCTTAGTGATAAATATTTTAAGATAAATGCGAAATTTGTATGCAATCAAAGACTACGAAGAAACCTTTTCATGCAATTGAAAGAAAAACACAAGTATTAGAATTAATACATTCTGATATTTGTGAATTAAATGGCATCCTTATTAGAGGGGGGAAAAGATATTTTATAACATTTATTGATGATTGTTCTAGATATACTTATGTATATTTGTTGAGAAATAAATGCGAAACATTTGAAATGTTTAAACATTATAAATCTGAAGCTGAGAATCTGCATGAAAAGAAAATTAAATTTCTTCGTAGTGATAAAGGTGGAGAATATTTTTCTGCTGAATTTGATATGTTTTGTGAAAACAAATTGTATATCAATGTACAACTCCTTATTCTCCACAACAGAATGGATTAGCCGAAAGAAAAAATCGTACTTTAGTAGATATGGTTAACTCCATGATTTTAAATGCAAAATCACCTTATAATTTATAGGGTGAAGCATTATTAACTGCATGTCATATTCATAATAGGATTCCCTTTAGAAAAATAAATATATCCCCATATGAAGTATGGAAAGGAAGAAAACCAAATATAGGTTATTTCAAAGTGTGGGGGTATTTAGCATTCTACAGAATCTATGATCATAAAAGGACTAAGTTAGGACCAAGGGCTTTGAAAGGAACTTTTGTGGGCTATGCTCAAAATTCTAAAGCATATAGAATATTAGATTTGACATCTAATACAATAGTTGAAACTAGAGATGTAGAATTTATTGAAGATAAATTCTCTATGTTTTAAATTCTAGTTTTGAGAACTCACAAATAGATCCACAAATCTTTGGTGATAAGAGTCGTAAGCGTCATAGTGACAATGACTCTATAGAACCAAGAAAAAGTCAGCGGATAAGAAAAGAAAAAGATTTAGGTCCTGATTTTATTTCATCACAATCAATAGTATTTCTTGTCGAAGGAAATAGAAGTAGTGTGATTAATAAAATTCCTATAATGTTGAATGTGGAAAAAGATCCACAAACCTATAAAGAAGCAATGACTTCAAGGGACTCAACATTTTGGAAAGAAGCTGTAGATGATGAAATGCATTCAATATTATCAAATAATACTTGGATACTTGTAGATTTACCACCAGGTTCAAAACCAATTGGGTGCAAGTGGATATTTAAAAGAAAATATAATACTGATGGCACCACACAAACTTTTAAGGCCAGATTAGTTGCTAAAGGATATAGACAACAAGAAGGCCTAGATTATTTTGATACCTATGCACCAGTTGCTAGGATGACTTCTATTCGAGTTCTTTTAGCGTTAGCATCCATCTACAAGTTGCACGTACATTAGATAGATGTTAAAACTGCATTTTTAAATGGTGAGCTCAATGAAAAAGTTTATGGAACAACTAGAGGGCTATGTGCTTTCTGGAAATGAAAGGAAAGTTTATAAATTGGTTAAGCCATTGTATGACTTAAAGCAAGCGCCTAAACAGTGGCATGAAAAATTTGATTCGATAATATTATCGGATGGTTTTAGCCATAATGATGCAGATAAGTGTATTTGCTCCAAATTTACGGAAAATTATGGAGTGATTATCTGCTTGTATGTGGATGACTTATTAATATTTGGTACGAACTTAGATGGTGTTCGTGAAACCAAGAAGTATCTATCTTCAAAATTTAAAATGAAAGATTTAAATGAAGTAGATACAATTTTGGACATTAAAGTGCAAAAACATGATAAAGATTTTGCACTAAGCCAATCTCATTATATTGAGAAAGTATTGAAGAAATTCAATCATCTTAATATCAAGGAAGCTAATACTCCTTATGATCTCAATTCCAAATTAGATATGAATTCTGGAAGGGGAATAGCACAATTAGAATATGCGAGTGCTATAGGGAGTTTAATGTATGCAATGAATTGCACTAGACCTGATATCGCATTTGCTGTGTGCAAATTATCAAGATTCACAAATAATCCTAGTGTGGATCATTGGAAAGGTATTTGTAGAATCTTGGGTTATTTAAAGAAAACCATTAATCTGGGTCTATGTTATAATAATTATCCAATTGCACTGGAAGGATATACAGATGCAAGTTGGATGTCAAATCTTAGTGACACCAATTCTACTACAGGTTGAATTTTTAGTATTGGAGGAGGAGCTATTTGTTGGGTTTCTAAGAAACAAACCTGTATTACTCATTCAACGATGGAGGCTGAATTTGCCGCTTTGGCAACTGCAAGTAAAGAAGCAGAATGGTTAAGGAATATGTTCTATGATATTAGGTTGTGGCCACAACCTGTGTCAGCCATTTCCGTGTTCTGTGACAGTCAGTCTACCATGTCTCAAGCTTATAGTAAAATTTATAATGGAAAGTCTAGACATATTAGCTTGAGACATAAATATATAAGAACGTTAATAGAGGGTGGTGTGATTACTATCACCTATGTTAAATCAGTTGATAATTTGGCAGACTCATTGACAAAAGGTATGTCAAGAGAAAAAGTCAAGGAATTCTCTGTCAGAATGAGTTTAAAACCTATAGTTATTAGTAATGAAAACCCTTCCTTATTCTAGTAAAAATCTGGTCTCAAGGTTCAAAGGGTAACAACAAGTTACTTAATAACTGGTGCACTAAGAATGTGGATTTAGTGCAAGTATTATAAAGGATGAGTTAAGAACTCTTAATGGATGGATATATGTTATCTGAAATCGATATGTGTTATCGAAGGATTCCACCTATATGAATATAGAAGTGGTGCCGCTTCAGCTCAGAGTTTTAAAGGTTTTTCTCAGATAAATATTCATGAAACCAGGATGAGCACATGGCCATAATAGTGCTACAATGTTAATCTCTTATTCGAAATATTAAACACAATTGTGTGTGTGAACTTTCCGGTTCAGACTTAAGGGTGATGGTTCAAATCTAATAGATACCAATTACTTATTTGAACTTTGAAAGGTCTACACTAAGGGAAGGTTCAAATCTAACGATACTTTTCATTATGCATGATTGTATAATTTAATATTTTTGAAATTTGCAATTTAGTGGGGGATTGATGAAATTTGTAGATTTCAAATTTCAAATGAACTATGTGTTCATACTCAAAAGGGTGCTTAATGAAAGAGTGTATTATTTGAATGAAATAATACATATTTGAATGAAAAGACTTAAGCTTGTAAAAGTGCATTTTTGAATGAAAGATTGCAACCTATGGCAAGTGACATGTTCATACACAAAGAGTTGTGTCCTTATATGAAGAGTTGTGTCCTTACATGTAAGGTTGTGTCTTTTCATTACCTATAAATACTAGTCCCCTCTTGAGTTGAGATAATTCACTTCTTCCCTTACTTTGCACATTCATTGAGTAGGAGATTGTGAGATCTTCGATATTGCTAGTCGACGGTCTAAGGCTTCGTTGTATCCTGGGAGTATTGTTGCCGTAACCTGATAGCAAACTTTGTGTGGGGGCAAATAACTCTCTAAAGATAACGTTACGTCGTGCATCGAAGCTTGATTTTTATTCCATCTTCTCCACTTGTTTCCATCAGATATATCGTGTCAAATGGACTTCTCTGTACCATCGTTTGCTTCTTGGCACAATTCAGTTTCAATCTTCTAAAGAAATTCAAGTATCAGTACTAAACTTTTGTTATTTATAAAAATGAAAATTTTAATATCAGGAACCTTTTAATCTCAGCAACTAAAGAAAGTTCAACCGCAGGACTTGGATCAAGTATGAACATGCAAATATAAATCCCTGTGGCATGCTTCCATCTAGAGTAGATGCACCACATCAAAGCAGCCACGTCGATCACACTGTACAAGCGTCGATCACACTGTACAAGTGTGGGATACAAATGATAGAACATGGAGCATGCACATTGATAAACATGATTTTTGAGGAGATGATCTAACAATACATTTAATGTATTTGTGGTCATGGACTTAAAATTCGGAACAAATACATTTCATTCATTGTAATGTCTATTACTTCATACACAATTAAATGTCGAGTTCTAGATAAATTAAAAATAAACTCACCAATCCTAGGAACTATGTGACCCTTTGGGTGGCGGATAACAAATGGACTAAAAAAATGACTTGAGAAGTGCCTCACCAGGCTTCTTCAAAAAATCCATGTCGTGTGGAAATAAAGATATAAATACAACATCAAAATTACATTTCAATTTTTGAAAGAAAAAAAGGAAAACTTCTTTAGCTTACTAAGGCTATGACATAACGGAGTAACCATGATTAGTCTTACCCGAAGGAAACTCTTTGTTGACCAGATAAATAAGCCTTATGGCAGTGACTTTTGATTCTAGCATAAAGATTCCAGCATCACAAATTTAGTTGATAATGAACTTTTGATTTGATGTTTTGTTGATCATCGGCTATACGTCTAATGGTGATTGGTAACTCGTTGTAAGCATTACAGTTAGTGACGAAAAACGAATTCATATTCCATCCAATAACACTGTACATTCGAAGTCATAAATAATGAGAATTTTATGTGAAAGATACCCAAGAAATGAAGTGATGTGCACTCGATCTTGTCCGCGTAAGCAATAAGCATTGTCGGTCATGGCTGGCGACTTGCATGCATGCTTTTTGAATAAATAGCCATGCAAATTATAGATGTGTGGCAATAGTTAGTTCCATAACAAAGATTCCAATGCTGAGAATATCAGGTCAATTACTTACCTGATGGTATGATGAAGTAGTAAAGGCACTGAAGGAGCATGTGTTCAACATTGCATTGCTAAAGGCCTTCAGCTCGGCCTTGTTGCCTTAATTGGAATTATCAAGATCGTAGAGCTTGCCTGTAAAGAAAAGAGAGCACTAAACAACTTATATCAACTGAGTGCATTCATCCTCTTTCTATTTGATAAATATAGCATCTGGAAAATAGAGTAATATGTCACTTTGGCTTATCAAATTTTGAACTGAAACTTGATTATGGGAGATTACATGCTGGAGAGGAGGTTACAGAAACTGAATCTGTAAATTAATGACAGGAGGTTACACATAAAAGATTATGATCGTGGGGTGGTTTCCCAGGAAAGATTATGATCATGAGAAAATAATTTACATTGTAATAATTAAATAAAAAAATTAGGAAAAAAAGATAAATGCAAATGGAGGAAGGAGAAGGCACCACAATTAATTACAGAAATGGCATCAAGCCTTAGAATATATATATATATATATATATATATATATATATATATATATAATGTTTAATGCAAGTGGGAGCATATGCCACGTACCACAATAAGTGGGAGTATTTGAAATTTAGTACAACTTATTAGATATTAGATATCTATATATGACATGTGGGAATATATATACCTTAAACATAATCAAATACTCAAAGTTAGTTCAAAATAATGAGTTTAAATAAAGTATAACCAATATGATATGATCATAATGAAAGTTAATTGAATTATTAAGTTTATACACTTATTGATACTATTTTCATATATAATATATTAGATTACTAAATTCGTGATATTGTCAATAAAGTATGAATGTGACAAATTAATGTGATGTGATATGGTAATAATATGAGATACATTATGTTTAATTCAAAAGTTCGTTCGTCACTTGAATGATGGATGAAAGGATAGCTTTAATTTAGTTAGATGATTGTGTAGTTCGATGGTCAAATATTTGATGATACTAATTCCCATTATGCATCATAACAAATACACCGGTACTTATTTGAGAACAAGTTCATTGAACTAACATGTATAAAAAAATTATTGGTTCTACTGTTAACAAGTTTTTCTTTTATTTTAATATGATTGTATACATGAACATTTGATTTGGGGTATCATTATCTTATATATTTATGATTTTTTTTCATGATATCAAAGATCATTGAAAAATAATTTTCTAATGATTACTACAAGAAATTCACCAAATAGTCACGCGTATTAGTGACGCCAAAATAATGACGCTAATTTGACTCCAATAAGGTCAAAATTTAGTGACACAATTGGGTCAAAGAACACACTACACTAATTGCCTTTTTGTAGCCATGAATTAGCGTCGCGTTTGCATTACAATGACTCGATGCTAAAATTGATGCCTTCTCGATGCTACGTCGTCACTAATATCATGCGCGAGAAAAGGTAATGCGGAGTAAACTCTAGTGTTGCATTGGCATCGACTCTTTCCATTTGCTAAAGTGAGCTAAAATATTGTCATGTCTTTGTCGACGCTATTGTGACCCTATCGCACATCACGATAGTGGTCAACTATCTATGACGCTATAAATTGATTGAATGTATATAAATACAAATACACACGTGTATATATTTAAACAAAAATACATATATATATTTATATACACCTATATTGATTTGTTTTTAAGTATGTAATGTTAATTTGTATAAATATTTATGTTACCTATACTATATTGTAGTTTAATAAAAAAAATGATTAAATACTAATTATAAATGTATTCCTAGATGTACATAAATGAAAATACACATATATGCACATAGATACAAATATACATATATACTAATTACAAAAGTATTCTTTGATGTATATAAACACAAATACACATATATGTACATAGATACAAATATACATACATATATGTGTGTATATGTGTGTGTGTCTATATAAATGAAAAGCCATGTATATACAAAAAGAAAACCATATATAGATACACATATATGTGTGTATATACATATATTAATATAATTAGGTAATATAAACTTATATATACATTTGTTAATATAAGTATTATATACATGTATAAAATAGTTCATCTAATCTGAATACCTATACATACATACATGCATATTTCAATATATAATTTATATATACAATATATATATATCATATAATATCTTAATTATCTATAAATTAATTCAAATATTTTAAAATTAATCATCTAAAATTGTATTTCTATATTCTTAATTAAAATTAAATTAAGGGATATAATTTTATCCTTAGTTTAAGTAGAAAAAAATAAAAAATTAACTATACAACGTCATGAATTGGCACCACATCTTGTGTCACTAATTTAGAGTCACTACAATGCCTTTTTAGCCTCACCATTGTAGTCGATTTCTTTTAATTATTTTTTTGATGCCACTTGGGCGTCGAATTAGCATCGCACCATTTTGAGATGCTACATTGTATTGTATCCGATTTCTTATTATTATTCTCTCGGCACCAATGTGGCATCTAATGAACGTCGCATCCTTTTTGCAACGCGACTTATAACGCCATCATAGTGTCTCACTAGCACCGACATCTGACGCTAATAATGGCGTCCTTCATGTTGGCACTAGGGCGACATTATAACTATGAGACATCGACGTCTAATTCTTGTGGCGATCCTAGTGTGTGACTATTTTGTTTAGCCACGATTTAGCACTGCTTTAGAGTCGTATATCTGAATCTCTAATCGATAAATTTCTTGTAGTGGATGTCCCTTAGGAATAGTTAAGATGCATGAAGATATATGAGTATTCAAAATAGAAATTACAACTTTAACAAGGAGAGATGTCCAATATAATAGTAATGACCGTTAAACAAAGTATGTGACTATAGCAATAAGATAATAAGTTCTCAATGTTCTTTGAACAACATGTTTATTAATCTAATTATGCATTTATATTAAGAATTTAACATTTAACTATGTCCTATTAATGTCAATCATGCCATAAAAAATGTAGAAGGACTATATGTGTATGTATATTATATTATATGTTCATTGATATTCGTACTACTATAGGGGCCAAAACATACAACTAGTTGTCACTTTTATTCTATAAGGGTTCACACAATTCATTTGACAATATTGATAGATGATATTATCATATATTTGTGCGATGAATTTTATTCATACTGAACACGTATGGCTATTGTAATATGAATCTAATGGGTCACATACAAACAAGCTAACTGAAAAGTTTTTTTTTTAATTATTTGATTTCAAATTGGTCAAGCTTATTAGGTGTCTAGCATATGCCTGATTTGATCATGTTGCACATTAATAGTAGAAGATCGATTGATTAGATCATGAAATTAGATGTGTATTAAAAATTAACACATATGATATGCAATAGATAAATCCTATATAATGTTTCAGTATATGTATTAAAAGTGTATTGAGTTTAGTGTAGGTGAAATTTATTAGATAATAGGAAAACACATATGGCCCTAAACTCAATCACATGATGATATTCACATTATAATATAATAATTGATTTAATGGAGGGACATAATTGTAAGTTAAAAAAATTCTTCTCCCCTTTTATTATATAATTATATGTATGAAGAGTGCATGAGTGCTCTCTCTCTTATTCTTCCTTTCCATTTGTTATCATTCTTCTGGTATAAGAATGATACTAAGTTTGCAAGTCTTCTTGATGTTTTGGGGAGAATATCATTAGAGGAATTGCATATGCAATCCTCTTCGACAAAATTCTTCACATTTGGATGTGCTTATGAGGTAATCAATTCGATTTTTCTTCATATTATTGTAATCTTGATTACATATTTTTCAAGCTAACTATCAAGATGTTGTTGAAGACTTGAAGACAACAATTGCAGAGGAACCTTGACTAGGTCTTCCTGATTATGGAAAGTCATTCGAGGTGCAAACAAACACTTCACATTTTCTCTTTGATGGTGTTGAAAGATGGGTCAAATTGCAAGTAGTCAATTTCTTGGCTATCAATTAATCATAAAACACTGAGCTATAAGTAGATGCAACAATATCTTCATGTGATTCATGCTTAAAAGGCTAATATCAATAGGAAATTACTAATCGATATGGCTTTGTAAAAAATTATTAGTACATTAAAACTATTAAAAGAAAGAAAATCACGAATATCACTTAGTTCACTAGGGCAAAAATATGTCTTCACGTTGATCACTATAAGAAAATGAGAAAATTTTCATGTAATATTTTTTACGGTAACAAAAGCTGTTCTAATTTAAGAAGAATTTTCCGACAAAATGATATCCTTTCAAAATAGCGACAAAACAATGATGGTTGGAGAAATTTTATCAGTGGTTTACTTTTCCTTTTGTAGTTACGATGGGACATGAATGTGTTTTCCTTAATATCTTATGTTACAATTTTGTTTAATAAGGGTTACTAATTTTGTCTATTTTTTATATGTTTTTAAATTTTTTTAGGAGAGAGAATTGGCTAAACAATTGACTCAAGATATTTTTTTTTTAAAGAACCCATTGGAAGAAGAATAAAAAAATGTGTTTGGTCATTTGTCTAGGAGACATACATAAGATAATATATCCAAAATATTGAATTATCTCTTTTAAGGATTTATATCAATTTCTAATTTATATATTCAATTTATATTTATATAAATTATATCCATCTCTAATATCAAATTTCAGAAATAATTGAAAAATAAAGAAGTCAAGTGTATTTTTCAAGCTACACATAAGGGAATTACGTCAATTAGTACATGTCACCGGAGAATTTTGAACAAAACATGTCAACATAAAATATGACCGTATGTATGATTTCGGATCACACGTTAATTATGTTAATAAAAGAAACAAATTTGCACATAAATGTCTACGGGATGCAATAACTTTTGGATGAAAGAAATAGTAGGTGAAACAAATTTGCTAACATGTAACAACAAAAACAACAACCTAATTTTTTAAAATATTCAATTTCTTGTATAAAATATTTTAATTAAAATTTAAGAAATTAAATATGTAATCAAAACAAATATATTACAAGTAAATTAGTATTGAAATCAATTTACAAAAATAGCTTTTCAAAAATTGCAATGGAATCGCTGTCTTTCACAATTTTTGACAAAAAAATATCATCAAAAGTTATGAAGGAAAGAACTGTTATTTGCAATTTGTGAAGATTCCTCCTATCACATAATTCATATGAACTAGTGCGATGGCCCGCTCGATGCGCGGATGATGCAAAAATTGATGAATCATATGTTTATAAGGTAACTAGATCTTAGGTTTGTATATTTTAATATTAGTTGAAGAATATGAATATCTATTTCCCTTTGTGTCCATTTATTTTCTTCTCTTCTTAGAAAGTAATATTTCCATTTAAGTTTGATATATTAATTTGTTAATTTATTTCATATTTTTATATATTTATGATACATATGATCATATATTATATTTGTTTTGATCACTGCTCTAATTGTTAGGACTCATAGGCTTAATGTAAATAAATGAATAATATACACAAAAATTATAGCACTTGCACAAAAATGAAATTTTTAATAAGAAATAAAAACATTATTAAAATGCTATAAACAAATATGATAATGCTATAAAAATAATTTATCAAATTTAATAACATAAATATTTATATATCAAATTAATAAATATTTATATGATAATGCTATATATCAAATTAATAATTTATCAATTTAATAACATAAATATTTATAAATTATAGTTATATGTGTGATGAACCTTGAATTAGTTAGCTATATCTGATATTTTATCTCATAATTATATGAATGGTATAAAAATTATATGAAAATATGTTGTTATAGCAACATAAAAGAGAGAGAGAGAAAAAAAGAGATGTGGAAAGTAAGTGGTAAGTCAAGCATCCTTAATGGCACCTCCCACCATGACTTATGTGAGCAAACGCATGAAATTATCTTGATCAAATAATGGAACATCTCTCAATTGAACAAAGGAACATCTCTCAATTGAAGTAAGAAACATTTCCTGAGGAATTTATAGAGGGATTTGCAATAATAAACATGTTTTTCACTCGGTAACTGTCTAATAATTTTGAATTGTTATTTTATATGCACATATATCAACAAAAACTGATTAATATATATATTTATTGTTATTTGCAGTGGAAATAAATTTTTAAATTTTTTTTAAAAAATATTTAGATGGGTTACAAATGCACAAACAATTATTTTTTATAGATTTACTTATTAGTATTATACTTTTTATAGTTTAACTTTTACATGTATACTTAATTAATAAAGTGTCAATCAACATATAATTTGCATTTCTAATTTATATAAACTAATAATTTATTTTCCAAATATTATCCTAAAATATTTGACCCGGTGTCAATTGAGAGATTACATCAGTCTTTTTGTTCAAACCATGCAAAATTGACTATTAACAAAAATTATAATAAATTAATATTTTAATTAATAATATATATAAGACACATGATAATTCAGGTTTTTGCGGAATCTCACACTTTTAGTTACGATCCTTCATTTAACTATCTAAAATTAATATCAATTAATATATTAAGTTACACCCACATCTTTATTTAACTGCATTAGGATTGGCTTAACCACTATAGTCATGTTTACATCACAAGCACAATCTTTATAGTTATCATTAATTTAAAGAAGATGTAAATAATGAGGCCCATGTCAGTAATATTTTTACTTAAAACAATTGACATCCCAGTGCATATAGATAAATAATTATGCTACTTAGTTAATATGCGATCATGTAATATTTTTTTTAACTAATTAGCTTATTTAACCATGATTTTTTTACTCCTTATTTTTAATATAAGTGTCTTCATTTATTATTATTACTGCTATGTTATATATAGTTATGGATAATTATATAATGAATTTAATTCACCTCATGATCACCCTCCTCTTGAACTATTCTGAGTGCATTTGAATTATTATCCACTGATCAATGATTCAGATAACAAATGAATAAAATTCATTATTTATTTATTTATCTGAATTATTGATCTTAACAAAAAAGGGGAGAAGATAAAAAGAAATTTGAAAACTATTTTTATTTATTTATCTGAATTATTGATTCATTACTTGTAACGTCCGAGATTTATCAAGAATAAAAAGAAAGAAAATAATTATTTATTCATTACTTGTAACTGATGTCATTTGGGTAATAGTGGACCGACTCACTAAATCGGCTCACTTCCTACCCATCAAGGTAAAATAATCCCTTGATAGTCTAATAGACCTAATGTGCAGGAGATCGTCAGACTCCATGGGATCCCATTAGTGATTGTATCTGATAGAGATTCCAAGTTCAGATCAAGATTTTGGAAGAGCCTCCAGAATGCTTTTGGCACGAGACTCCGGTATAGTACGACCTTCCATCCCCAGACCGACGGGCAATCAGAGAGGATGATCCAGACACTAGAAGACATACTGAGAGCATGCGCACTGGATTGACACGGTAGCTGAGACAAACATTTACCTCTTATTGAGTTCTCTTATAACAATAGCTTCCATGCTAGTATAGAAATGTCCCCCTTTGAAGCATTATATGGTCGACCATGTCGCTCCCCGACATGTTAGGGCGAAGTGGGCGAAAGAAGGATCTTGAGTGTTGAACTACAGAAGCAGACCCAAGAGTACACAGACAGGGTTGAACTCATAAAGAAGAGGATGAAGTCAGCTTAAGATCGACAGAAGGCCTACGCGGACAAGAAGCGTAGAGAACAAAAATTCAAGGCAGGAGACCAAGTCCTACTTAAGATTTTCCCCACCAAAGGGGTGATGCATTTTAGCAAACGCGAAAAATTGAGCCCAATGTATGTAGGCCCATTTGAGATATTAGACATGGTTGGAGAATCAGCATGCAGGTTGGCCCTGCTTCCATCATATGCTAGGGTGCACAATGTTTTTCATGTCTCCCTACTCCGGATGTACAAGCACGACTACACCAATGTAATCCAAATTGAGGAACCAAACCTCAAGGAGGATCTTACATATGAGGAATAACCCACAGAAATACTAGAATATCAAGAACATCAGCAAGAGAAAAAGAGAGTATGATTGGTCAAAGTGGCATGGAAGCACGATCAAGAAAAAGAAGCAACGTGGGAAGTGGAATCGGAAATGCGCGAGAAATTTTCTGAACTATTCGGTAAGTTCTAACCCTTATCTAAATTCGAGGACGAATTTTCTTTTAATGGAGTAATAATGTAACGCACCTAAATTTTTAAGGAAGGAATTAAAAAAAAAGGAAACGTCGCACAAGGAAAATGTCCAAGAGGGGAGGCTTCGCCTCCCCTGATTACGCCCATGATCGGCCGGCCTTCCTATAAAAAGGGACGCGAGGGCGACCCTCGTGCCCCTTGGTTATCAGCCGACCGCCGCTCCTTCTTCCCTTCGTCTTCTTCTTCTTCTTCTCCTACGATCCGTCGGCGAACAACGCAGCAACACCGAAATAGGGCGCAACTTTGACGACGAACCGCACCTGATCCGACGATCCTTCGACACCCAGCAACCTCCTCCGACCTTCGGGAGAACCAAGCGCAACCTTCAATCATCCAAGGATGACCGACAATCGATCGGACGAAGCATACAGCATCGGCGAACTCATTTTTGGTCGGAAAAGGTACCTTAGCACGTTTTTAATCCCTAGACGAAGAATTATAGATCATTTGATGCGGAAAGTTAGTCCATTGTGTTGTTTGAATCCTTAGCTACACTTTTCATATTTTGATCGTAGTCATTCGATGGCCGGAAGGCCGTCGGAAATAAGGAAGAAATCCGGCGGCCCTATTTTATCGCAGGGACTGGTCGACCGATTTTTAGAATGGTCGACCGATTCATGTGAAGAACTCATATGAGTTCCTGTCGATTGGTCGACCGGTCGACCGGCCTCCCCAAGGTGGTCGACCGACCTACCTATCAACGAACAATCCTGATTTCATGATCTGCCGACCGACCTTCCGAACGGTCGACCGATCCGATGCGTAGTGCACATCTGTTCGATCTTACGACCGATTGACCGACCACCAGGACGGTCGATCGATCCCAGAGTAATTGGTCGACCGACCCTACACACACGGTCGACCGATCCACAAGCATCCGACAAAGAACGCGGTCGATCGATCCAAGAGATCGGTCGACTGATGCCAGAGGACTGTCGACCGGTCCATTAGGAACGGTCGACCGGTTCAATCTAACCAACCGATTCAGACCATTCGGTTCAATTAAACCCATCGGTCCAAACCAATCGGTTCAACCTACTCAAATTATAGAAAGACATTGAACTAGTTTTGACATCGACATAGTCTGAATCGGATTCTAATCCGATCGGAGTTCAGATTCTTGAATGCCAAACGGAGACTCTATCCAGTTCACCTATACTAGCTGAGTCCTATTGTATAGACATTGATGTCCATTTGGGTTTTGATTCATAGACCACATGATATGTAAAGATAAATAAAGTAAAAATAAAGACACGAGATTGTTATGTTCCGCCCCATTGTACGGAACAAAGCTCATGGTATTGTATAGAGAGAGACATGTAGTTAGCTGCGGAGACAGCGACCCTACTGGTCTTCAATGACCATTGTTTCTGAGATTTCAGATTCTCTCCCACCTGTATCTCGAAGAAGGATGATACAATGGTCACACTCCTTCCCCAAAGATTTCATAGTACTGAGCCAGAGGGACAGGTAGCTAACTGAGGAGACAGTGAACTTACAAGTTCTTAAATGACTATTGTTCCTGTGGTGTAGGTCTTCTCTCACCTACATTCCAAATTGGGTGATGCATTGTCACACTCCTTCCTCTTTATGGGCTTACTGGCTTTACAAATTCATAAATGCACCTCTGACATCCCAATCTAATAAAGTCGAGCTCGCATAGGACAACTAATTTTAAGGACATTATAGAAATATAAAAGACGTAGTGTAACTCACAACAAAGTAATGTAAATCAAAGTATTGTAAAGAAGAGCATAGAGTATGGCATAGTAAAGTATGAAACATATCATGGTACAGATAATGCAGAGTATGGTAAAGACATGGTACCGTCATAGTAAAGAACAGAGTACATATATTGATATTGTTAAAGCATGATGTATTGACCCATTATAGTCAATGTAAGAAGTCAAAGTATAGTATCACTCATCACTGATATATGGTTGCTATGATTATCATTGATCTTTATTTTATCGTCTATATTGCTATTGTACTGGGCTTTTTTGCTCACGGGTATTCGATTCCCCTGCATTGGGATTTTGCAGGTGAAAACCCAAATTGATGAGGTGATGGAGGGCGCAGGCTTGAAAGAATGCTGCACATGACTAGGCTTATATGGAGTCTCATCAATTGCATTTAGTTTGATCATTTTCTTTATTATTCATAGGCATCATTTCTTCCGCCTGTGAAACTTCTTGTGATGATGATCTTTTATCACTTTGTTACAATCTGTATGAATGGGTTATACCCTTGTCATTCTGACGTTCGAACTTCTGCACTTTGTTCTAAGCTACATTAATTGTCATTCTCCTTAATATTTGACGCTTGAATTTCCGCATTAAAGTCTTGATTATATTTCTTATTATATTGATGCCACGTGTGCCATTTTATTAAATGGTCATTGTCAATAGTGTAGTAGACAGTGTAGCGCTCCCAGGGTTAACCTGACTGCCTACGTGGTAGGAGGGGCGATTTTGAGGGTGTTACACATTTCATCGTGTGTCCCACTCGCAAACCCCATTTTATAATGTTGAATAATATAAAATGCATCATGATTTTACTCTTGGCTCAGTTTTTTATACGATTATGATGAAAAAAGTATGATCACACAATGAAGAATTGGGTCAAGAGTTGATCGTGATGCAAATCATCCATCACTTCATCTTTAGAGATAAATGATTCTAGAAATGGGAAACCAATATCGTTCATCACTCCGTATGATTAAATGATAAGTATGTTTTGACATGGTCATTTTTTTGTTAGTAAAAGTATTGTGTTCTTATGAATGATATGGAGAAACTGTGTATTAAAAGTTCAAAAGATTTTGGATTACACATATTTCAAGCATGTGTTATTTCTTTAAACAAAATTAATACTTTTATTGTGTTATAATTTTTCTATACAAATTTTTTATGGAAGAGATAAAAAGGAATTTGATTAGAGATAGATTTTGATAAGTATGGTTATGGAATAATTAGTGAAATTCGAATTTAATTAAATCCGAATACCTAAGAGATGATAATCAATGATGAATGGTCATGATTGATGGAGAAATAGCCCGAGATCCAATAGGAGTCAAAAACATTACATGAGCGCTATAAATAGGGCCTAACTGGCTAGAAAGTATTATTTATCTCTTTAGAATTTTGCACGAGAGTCCCTTTTTCTCCTTCATTTTCTCACAAACCGAGACACCTGAGAGCGCGAACGATATATCGTTTCGAAGCTTCGACAGAGGAGAACAAGATACAAGTGGTAACCAAAGGTTTCTGAACATCAATAAGGAGGAATCGTCGGTCAATCCACAGAAAATAGGAACATAGTTAGTTTTTCAACTAACTTAAGGTACGTAGGGGGATCCCTATGATGTCAGTTTTTTGCGACATGGACCCTCAGGATCCTTGATCTAAGTATTTACTATTGTATGGATGAATCATGAATTAAATTGCATGGATAATCGCATAGAAAATATAGCCAGGAGTTGTGCTGAAAAGGCGACTTCCCGACGGCAGTAGAACTCGACCCGAGTTCTGCACTGCCCTGCCCGAGTTCCCTAGAATCCGGGTGGCAATCGAATTGATTTGGACTGAGTTCTTAATAATCCAGCCCGGGTTGCAAGGTGCGCGGTCAGGGTTCTATAACCGGAGCGTGATAGAAGAGATTGTTAAGAATCTGGACCAGATTCCGACTTGCTCAGCCCGGGTTCCATTAATGTTAATGGATGAACGAAAGTTGAATAGGATCCAGATCGTGTTTCGGATAGTCCGACCCAGATTTCATGATGAAGATGAGATCAGATCAAGGAATCAAATTGACTCGGCCCGAGTTACATTAGACTTGACCCGAATTCCGAAGACATGGAATTGGATTGAAAAATCAGAGGCCAATCCAGCCCGAGTTTCGTCCCAACCAGCCCGGGTTCTGTTGTCGAACTAGAATTGGTATGAAAATTGGATGAACCGGCCCAAGTTCCACTCCACCCGGTCCGGGTTCTGTAGAAAGATGAGTATAATTGATTACAGGGGGAATCAGTCCAGGTTCCATCCCACCCGACCTAAATTCTAAAGTTCGGAAAAGGAGTTTTTAAGTTATTAAAGTATGTTTAATTGTGACAATTGTGTTATTATTTATGTCTGATCATATTATATGATATCGATCTCATTGTGGTTGATCCTACGATTATGATTTATTGATTGATGCCTTGTGCATCCAAGATTAGAAAGAAAGTTTAAATGAAAGCAGAGATAGACGTTATAAGTTAATCAAGATAAAAGATGCATGGTAACGAAAATTGAGAGAGCTCTCAAAGTAGCCTATATAGTTGAAGCAGCTCTTGTGGTTGAAGGATAACTCCAAAGATAAGAATAAGTGATAACCAACCCTTATTATTGAAGCATCCATCATAGTTGAAATTAATTGTTGAAAGTTAAAGAATAAATATTAAGTAGCCTTTATAGTTGAAACAACCTTTGTGGTTGAAGTACTGAACAACCCTTGTGGTTGAAGCAGTCCTCGTGGTTGAAGTATTGAACATTGTTTATGGTTGAAGCAGCCTTTATGGTTGAAACAGCCCTCGTGGTTGAAGTATTGAACTGCCATTGTAGTTGAAGCAGCCCTCGTGGTTGAAGTATTTGTCAGCCATTACGGTTGAAGCTAAGGTAAAATTGAATGATAAATTGTAACATTTATGGTTGAAGTATAAGGAAGATTAATTGATTGCTAACGATAAAAGATAATTGTAATCTTTATGATTGAAGAATAAGAAGGGATGATTGATTGATATTGAATTGTTGATGTTAATATTAATTGAACCAAAATTGCAGCCTTCTTGATTGAAGTATAAAGAGATAATTGATAGAAAGAATAATTGAATTGCAGCCTTCGTGGTTGATGTACGATAAAAAATTATTGAATTACTGCTTCTATGGTTGAATTAAAGTAAAGTAAAGATTGATTGATTATTAAGATAATTGATTGCAACCCATATGATTGACGTTTATTGATAATGAAATTGTTATTGCTAGACGTTATGGTTGATGATAAAGAATGATAACATTATTGATTCCATGGATAATGCATATTGATAATTGAGATTGCATTGATAGGATAGTATTGATATTGCTTATCATTATGCATATGCATATCATTATGCATTATGCACATGGTTCATATTATTTATTATTATGGGTGACCTTATGTACTGAGTTATTTTATTGAGCTTTGTATCTGTACTTGGATCCGTACAGATGATCGTGATGGCGATGGTGAGACGGTTGATGGTTCCTCTAACGATTGACACACACATGGATATATGATTCATTATTGTATAGATGTGGGCCATAACCATAGATTATTGGATGTTGTAAAGATGACTTCCACATATTGTATAAATTATTATAAATTAAGTCTTCCACTATCGTAAACTAGTATGTTGACTGGTCATAGTTAAGTCATAGAATTGAGTGACGTCACCGATATAACCTTTTGTGTAGGCAAAAGAAAAAAAAATCTCGGGACGTTACAAAGATATCAGAACCTAACGAGAGACATTTCTTAACTGTCTCTAATTGAATAGAGTCCATGTGCACATGTCATGAGCAACCGTCGTACCATCAAGGCATCAACAACGGGTCAAGTAAGTTTTTTGAACCATGATTAGCTTATATAGCTATTAAATGCAATATGGAATATGAAGCCTTTTAAGGCCATACATAAAGTAAGGGATGACATAAATCTTAAATGATGGAAATAGAATGATTTCATTGATGGTATAAAGCAATGCCTAAGGAGGTTATTCCTTAGAATAACCAAAGTCTTAAGGAGGTTATCCTCATATAGTATAAGAATAGAAGAATTGTACATTGAAGAATGTTATCCTTAAGGCATCATAGATTGATATAGAAATGGGGTCAACACAGGAAGTAAAGCATGCCATTTATTATCAAATTGTGAATTAAGGGAAACCCAAATGAATTCCTAATCATAAGGTTATGAAAAGTTATTGATTCAAATTGGAAAATTGATCTCTAGGTTAATTGGGAATGCTACCTATGAGAATAGTAAAGATGCATAATATAGTGTCTTAATGATCATGATATAGAGATAGTCCAAATGTTACCCATGGCTTATAAGGAATTACTTATAAATTTATCCAATAAGAAAAATTGTCATCAAGCAATAAATGATAAATAGTTATTGGATTGATAAAAAAAGGACTTATTATATGATGAAGTATTGATGACAAGGTTACCGATAGTCCTTCAAAGGAATTTATCAATTGGATTGACCAAACTCTCTTCCGTAAATTCGAGAACGAATTTATTTTTAAGGAGGTTATTATGTAACACCCCAAGATGTCAATAAGGGCAATAAAGTAATTTCACCTAAGTTCAAATTTTAAAGAAGATTTAAAGGAAAGTTTGGAAAGAAATATGAATAGAAGAAAGAAAGTCCTACTTGGAGTAGGAATTATAATTAGAGTGGGATTAGGATTTTTTTTTATTTGAGGTCCAAAAGAATGTTTAATAGACATAGGACTCCCACATAGAAGAGGATTGAGAATCTTATGGCTTAGAAAAATTTTAGCCTTCTCTCTCGGATGACAACAACTCGTTCTCCTCTTGAAAACCACTGGTAATAAGGGTGGCGAAAAGGAGAAAGAACTCGCGAATCGATGCACTGTTCTTAGCGAGCTCGAAGAGGACGTGGGTGGCGCGCTTGGCAGCGGCCCGATCGGCGAAGCACCATGAGAAGCAGCACTCGAGGGCCTTCACCTCAGCGGCGATCATCGGTCGAGAGAGGCAAACTCGAATCTCCTATCGTCCCACGGCAGCCCCACCCTCAATTTCCTCCTCCTTCTCTTCCTCTTTGTCGTTTCTCTCCCTCGCGGCCAACGTCCTTGCCAACGAGGACTCCTCCAGCTTTCGCTTTTGTCCCTTCTGTCGTGGACGTCGGCTGCCGCTCCGCATCCATCGAATGACAAGAAGAGAGGTAGAAGAAATCTTCTTGACTGTGTATGAGAGAGAGCGAGAGAAATGGGGGTCTGGTTTTGGATTATTAATATAATCAAGTGATGAAATAGAAGTGAGATCTGACGGTGGACAGTGAGTCATATGGCCATCGTACGTATGATGGTCATTAAATTCTTTCATTAAATATAATTAATTTTAAAATAATTTTTATATTTAAATAATATATTTTTTAACAAAATTGTTTCCATAAAAAAATTTATTTTATAATTTTATTTTATTAATATTAAATTTTTAATAATTATTTATAATCCACCAAAAAATCATCTATCACATCAACTTGTTCTATTGCACCCTAATTTCTATCATTACATTTTTACTCCATCCAAACACACGTTAAACTAATATGTCAATTCAACTATTCAAGAATTTCAGAGGAATCATGATTCTGTTTACAAACGCAACCATTAAGATCCAGGGGTGGAACTAGAATATATATATTTTTTTTGAGATTGGGGGGGGGGGCATATATTGTAAAATATATAAATAAAAATAATTAATTAAAAGTTAATTAATTTTAGCCCACAAGAGGTAGTTTCGTCCCTCTTAAGACCCATGCCTTGCATGAACATTCAAAAGTTAATTATTATGCAATCATATTACGAATTCCTAACTTGATAAATGGGTTACTCTATTTAAGGAAAAACAATAATTTAGTTGATATAAACAAATAAATTACACCATTAACTCAAATCAAAAGACAAATTTTAAAAATTATATTAAACTACCTCTTATTTTTTAATATATATAATAAATTGATATGTATAAATAGATAAGACAATATTCTTTTATCATTATACCGTTATATAAAGGCATAGTTTTCATAAATCGAATTAAATTTTAATTTTTTTTCAGCGAGAAATATGACATATATTTCTTTCTTTATTTTTGTTTCCTCAGAAATTTTCTTACTTTGATTCATCTGAAACTTCTACTCAATTTTTTTGTAGTTAATCTCATTTAATTATGGCTTATACATATATTATCTGGGCATGCTTTTCTTTTTACTTATACATATATTATTGTAAATTTTATTAATCGAAGTAAAAATGAGAACCAGTTTGTTTCCTACTATCAATCCCCCAAAGCAAAACAAAGTCGCATTACCATCTCAATGATATTGAGCGAATTATTGAAGATTATTTTCTGAAATTAATGCAAAACAAGTGTTATTAATGCATATATTAGCTACTACAAGATCATGATAATAAGATAATCTGAAATTGTTGAAGATTATTTTCTCTAGCATTTCTGCCTGCTTGGTCCATGCATATGTTTGAGCTCTCCATCACATTGTCCCTCTGGAGATGAGCTGGACTGGTTACTTGTGGAAGCAACATCTTGCGAAGGGTTTGAACTTGTTTTCTTGAACTTGTTTTCCAGTAGTTTGAGCGATCGAAGCCTACAAAACAAGAAAAAAAGTTGAACGATGAGACGTGCAAAACTGCATGCAATGCATGCAAGGACAACATGTTATTATATTATATAAACATACCTGCGGCTGTGGCTCGTCAATGGGCATTGCATCGTACCAAGACCTTTTCTTCCAGTTGCCTCGATTGTTGTCTGATAAGATACTTTTGAGCGTGGCTTGCGACCTGCGTTGCACTTTTGGACTTTACAAACCTGACTGATAGCCCTTCCAGTCCCCCTTACCTAACTGCCTGAGACCCTCCAGGAACCTCCCGTGTTCTTCTTTAGTCCATGTTTTTCCTGCATGGGTCCATCATTTCGCTGAGGCATTTGGAAACTTTTTGCAAAAAGAAGGATCACTTATACTTTCATATCAAAACTTGGATATTAATTCCGAGAAGAAAATATAGCGATTCATTCATTGTTATATGTAACTGATTCATGAGTAAGGAAAATATGAAATAGAAAATACGTAAGCCATAGACCTTTCTTGTTGGTAATAATTAAGCAGATTTATATTTAATAGTTTCTAAGATGAAAGGAAATAAATCACCGACTTTAAATATATTTCTAATAAGGAGTTGAAGTAGATTTGTATTATTTATGCTGCAATTTCATAAAAAAAGTTCTTGAATAATTTTTGTACCTAATGTTAAATTTGTTACGGTAGTTTTCTTCTCGAAAACGGCTTAATTTGCAACTATCTATTATTAAAATCAATTCAATTGAATGTTATAATATGAAAAAAAGATCATGGGATATAAAAAAAAATCGGATTGTGTATGTACAGATATATATAAGAGGATTAAATATACCTTTTTTTTATTTAGAGAAACAAATTGTTCTTGGATTTGATTAACTAGACTCATTCATACTATATGGCAATTCTTTAAAGCATGTAATTAACTGTTAGATGGGAATAAATTTAGTGTTCATTCTGTATTTAGATGGGAAATAAATTTTTTATTTTGCTTTCAGTCGAGTTTAATCATATTCAAAGGCTACTAGCAATCCAAAAATTAGGCTAGAAATAGTATGAAACGAGCAACCAAAGAAAAAAGATTGAACACGTTCTCCTTCAACCAAAGAAAAAAATATATGAAAACATACAAAACAAGGGGACAAACAAAATAAAAATAAAAGAAAAGTTACTTCGCCTCATGGCAACTCGCGGCAATTGCAAAAAGTTCTCCTTCGACACGTTCACCTCTTCATCCCTCGCCTTCGTTGGTTCGGAGATCGTCACGCCGAAAAGCCTCACCATCACGCCGAAAACTCTCTCTCTCTCTCTCTCTCTCTCAGATCAGAGTACGATGGTCGGAGTGCTTGCTGGAGGGGGCTCTATTTGTAGTTGTTCGTATGATTCCATGTGAAGATATTTGTTTCCATTTTAAGGTGATGCCGAGAATTCAGTGCTTGATTGGTGCATTAAGATGAAGAATACATTACATCCGTATAAGATTAAGATGTATTCTATTTTAGGAAAAATAAATTGATAGTTTGATAAACAATGTTGTGTATTAACTTCTGCACACAATGTCTAAGACTCATCGGGTCATCCACCCATATTGTCTAACGGATTAGGTCAGACCGGTTGGATCAGGTCAAATCGAATGATCGGATAGGATAATAATTAATAAAAAATAAAATAAATTAAAGTGACTATTGTAATATTATTGATATGTAATATATTATTTAGCAAAAATATAATATAATATAATATAATATAATATAATATAATAATTCAAATCAAATAATATAATAAAGTAAATCATCAAATGAATATTTTCTACATAAAAAATCTTGTGAGTAATTATAAAAAATAAAGATATCAATGAAATTTTATATATGTGATAAAAAAGAATCTTGAAACATAAATTTCAAGTATATATATATATATATATATATACGATGTTGTAAAAAAATTAATAATTTTGTACATTTTATTTTTACATTTTATAACTTGACCCGTCCGGGTCGGCCAAATCTGTCGGGTGAGCCGGTTGAACTCGGATTTGACCAGGTCAAAGCGTGTCAACTCCATGACCGGTTTTGGACGATCCACAGGCCGTTTTAGTACTTGGACAGCGGTCCGACCGGCCGGGCTGGGTCGAGTCTTACAACACTGCCTGTGGAAGAGACAACAAAATTTATCTTTTGAGACGTCTAGACCGACGGTGTTCACTGGGACCCGACAACCCGATTAGACGCGACCATGACCCAAAGCATGCTCTAGTTGGGCATGCGTTAGAAAGTCTCAAACCTAGTTCAATACACAACTATTTATTTTTTAAAATTTGTTACTTTTTTATTTAATTTAGTGCATATAAAAATAATATTTAAATATAAAAACTCATTTTTTCACTTTAAAATAAATATTAAATACTATTTTTGGACTAACAAATGTAAAAAGGCAAAAATATTGGTGTCGAGTAATCCAACCACCTCGACTCGACTAATTAGATTGGGTCGGATTTGATCAAGCTCAACCAAATTAGATCGGGTCGGATTTGTTCATGTGTCGGATTCGACTCGTGACCATATTATTCAATTTTTTTTATTTTCGTCTACCCCTCCCCTACTCAGGGAGAGCAAACATTATCATATTAGTAATTCCAACAGTTAACTTAGAACATCAATCAAACTTGCTTATTCTATGAGGTCTAGACGTCAAAACTGAAAAAAAGAATAATATGATGCATGTACACGTTCTCTTTATGGTCAATACATGTAATTACTTTTGATTTCAAGTTACTTTTCATGATGTTTTCAAGTTACTAATCTGGATGGAACGGTTTGGATCCCAAATAAAAATATTTGCGTCCACAAAAATATAAACTATTGAACCAATTGTGTCAATATTAGTAGTTGAAACACAATGTGATGATACACCCCCTCAAGTCCACCAAAGATGATTGTGTAGAAAGGGCTAGTACCCTACCCTTAGAAATTGCATGATCCACAAGGGTTTATTTTCATGATTTTCTTCGATAATCAAGAATAAGCTAAGTGGAAAATGACATTCACAAACTTTCCTGTGGTGAAAAATCAAAGTTAAAGACCCACTACAAGAAAATTGAGATTTTCCAACGGGCAGTTTTCGATGGATAGAAATTCGTCGTAATATGCGACGGATAGCCAACCGTCAAAATTTTCGACGACCACAACCGTCAGAAAAATTATTTTATTTTTCGACGCTTTGGAACGTCAAAATTTCCGATGGCTACCTATCCATCGCAATTTTCGACGGTCCAGACCGTCGGTAAATGTAAAATAATATTTTATAAGGAGTATTTTATTAATATAATTAGTGACAGTTTAGACCGTCATAATTTCCGACGGTTTCGACCGTCGATAAATAAAAAGTAATATAATGTAACGAGTATTTTGTTAATATAATTAGCGATAGTTTGAACCGTCGCAATTTTTGACTTTCGAGACCATCGGTAATAATTAGCGAAAGTTCAAACCGTCGATAAACTAAAAAATAAATATTATATATAACTAAATATAGTATTTTATTTTTATAATTAAATAATTTTTGACGGTCACGACCGTCGGTAACTTTAAAAATAATTAATACCATATTCATATATATCACGATAAAATATATTATTAATATTTGCTAAGTTTCCGATGGTTCGAGCCATCGATAATTAAAATTTCACTATCTCGCCCTTTTTTTTTGTTTTCCCGCTTTCTCATCTTTCCACACATATATATATATATATATAATCTTCTCCAATCCCATTCTTTCCCCCTCTCCTCTCCCTCTCCCTCTCCCTCTCCCTGCCGGCGAGCCTCTCCCGACTGGACGACAAGCATCGATGGCCGGCGACATCCCTCTCCCGCCGGCGTCCCTCTCCCCTTCTCTCTCTCTCCAGCCCGGACCGCCAAGCGGCCGGATGCGGCCGCGGGCGGCCGGATTCGGCCGCGGGCGGGCGGCTTGATCTCGTCGCGGGCGCCGGATCGGCCAGCTGACGGTCGGATCTGGCCACGGACGATGAGATCCGCCGTTGGCTGCTGGATCCGACAACTGGCTGTGGGCTAAATTTTTATATTATAAAAATTCTTTACAATGGTTTTGACCGTCGAAAGTTTTTGCGGTCACGACCACCGAAGTTTCGACGGTTTCGTCGACCGCCGCAAATATCAGCTCGTGACCGCCGGACTTCCGTCGGAACTTCCGACATTTTTTTTCTGATCGTCGATAATTGATTTACGACGACCATTTTTCGGATGAATCAATTCCATCGAAAAAACCATTGGAAATCATCATTTCTGATGGTTTTCGGGCAATTACTGACGGTTTCGACCGTCTGTAATTGCCATCTTTCTTGTAGTGACCATGAGCTTAATTAATTACAAGCTGGAAAGTAATACTTAATTTGCATATTTGGAAAGCGCACATTAATGGTGTTAATTTATGGATGGAGTACACCACAAGTTCATTGAATTAGGATATGTATGTCAAGCATATTGAAGTGTCCTGTTGAGTGCGGCTTGGTCATGAAATTGACATTCCAGATTAATAAAAATTTTCATTTGTGGTGGATTTTATGAGATTTACAATTGCAAAATATTCAATTTTTTTTGGTGAGATAGGTTGATCTCAAACAAGGGAACCAAGTAGCATATTATCCATTCATTTAAAGGATATAATGGAATGTTTTCCTTATGGACATCAATAATCCTCTGCCCAAAAGAAGTTCTTTCTATCCGTTGATGATTCATCCTTGTGTTCATCATCGCTGCTAGAAAATTTGAGTTCATTCTTCTCTTTTTTTATTTGTTATTTCTATAGATTAAATTTTAAAACCCCATAAAAATAGATTAACTCTTATTTTTTGCAATTTTAGTTTTTGAACATTTACATTTACTACTTTTAATCCTTAGATTTAGCTTTTCATTTAAAGTAGTTTTAGATCAAGTGTAGTAACTTAGTATTTTTTGTAGATCGACTCTGATAGTTGTGCGCTTGTAGACTAAATTTGTGTGTTTAGAATATATAAATTTTAAAACTTATTTAGAGTTTCTCATGAATGATCAGGTCACTTCTCGACTAGGGGTTATTTCATGTCTTGGGGTCGTCTCGCCATTTGGCTTCACTCGAACCTTAATTTTAATGGCTTTACTTTTGATATGTTATTTCACACACATTTTTCACATAAAAAACACAAATAATTCAAGTCAATCATCTCATATCCTATGGGGTACATATAATAATTTATAAGAACTCAATTAAATGACTATAAATATATTGTTAGTTAAATAGAACATATATTTCATAGATAAACTATTTTTTCTAGATAATTATTTTTGTTGTTCTTTTTATCTTTGCAATTAGCACTTTCTTAAGTAGAACATATATTCCTTCCTAAGTTTTGTATAGTTCATAACTTTTCTTTATTCTATTAACTTTTAAGGTGATTCCCTTATGGAGTGTTTGGCTTAGGAATTAAATATTCTTGATGCAAGAACAAAATGTGTGAGAATAATATGTTCTTGCTACCAGCAGGAATTCACAATTCTTGCTTTTTTTTTATTTTCAATGTGCATACCAAGAACAAATAGGTGATGACATTTGACCAAAAAATTCTTTTGTAAGAGTGTTTGTATGCTTCACTTAGAATAGCCTCAAATTCCTTCATTTATTCCCATAACAAACACCCTCTTAGTTTCTAAGAAGAATTCTATTTTTTAGAAAATAATAATTATTTTTTATTATTTAATAGATTGAACATCAAATTATATTGTATAAATTTAGCGTCTAGAATAATATTATGTAGAAAAAAACTAGTGAAGCTTCAATTCAAATTGTGTAGAAAATTATATAGTATCTATTATATTATTCTTCATCATCTTAAGCTTCTACTAAAATTAATTTTTTTGTATTTAATATCATTTAAGTTTTTATTATACACATATGACTTATAAGGAATAATTTAGAAAGTATGAGCATGATAACGATTCATAAGCAATACCATAACAAATCATGGGGATCATCATGTATGGAACAATGGTTCATCCATTTCATTATTTCATATAACATCTTTACCCTTTATTCTTTTCATTCGCGAACCATGATGGGAAAGATCATCATCAATGGTCAATAATAATGGCTCATGAGATCATTCGTCTTTCCATTGGAAAGACATAACATTCATTGTTCCATTCTTTTTTCTTTCATGTTTGTATTCATGATCATATTCTTGGTCCGTTCATTCATCTTTCATCTTATCCATGGGTTGGAAGAGCTCTCCACTTCATTAGGATATTCCATGCGCACACATGGTGCAAATACCTAGCCATAACATGGGATCAGTGCCATGGCAATGCCCCTGAAAGGGGATGGGTGACCTCGCTAAGGTGGCAACACCCGTATGGATGAGCTCGCTCAAGGCGGAAACATCCGTATGAATGACCTCGCCTAACAATGAAAACATTCGTAGACAGTAGGAGAATGGGCCTTACTCATGGGCAGGGGCCTTCTCAAGAGAAGTAACTTTCTGTCTAAGTAAGCATGACATTCCTCCATTTCGTTCTTTATCTTTATTTACTTATTGACTTATCTTTTGATCGTAAAGATCAATCAAGGCTCTTGGGAGCAAGGTTGGCTCCAGGTTAATGTTCATAATCATGGGATGTGAGAACAATCAGGTGGATGAGAATAAATCATCATATTGTCTTATTTTACGGTCATTTCATTCTCTGTCCACTTTCGAGCACCCGATAGTCAAACGATCGCCTGATGCATAGGTTCATCGGGCGCTTGATAGTCGAGCGGTCATCCGGTCATAGCATGTCTCTCGGCCGTTCCGAGATGAGGTGCGAATAGATCGAACGATCAACCGATATTAGTATCGGACTATCCAAATGGATGCCTGAAGGAGTTTCGATTGTCTGATAGTGTCACACCCAACTCCGTGACTAAGTTCTAATCCCAATTGTTATGTTTAGCAATTTTGAAAATAAAATCGACAAAACCTCCTCCCTTACTTATCTTGTGATATTTGCCAATACATACAAAAGATGCATATATATATTCATCAAAGTTGAAATAAAAGTTATAAGACATGACATTCACATATTATCATCATTGTTTCACAATCTATCTCACATGTAACATCCCACAGGATCAAATCTTATACAATATTATAAAAAGTTTCTCAAAAAATTAATTACAACATCTATAACTATCTATTACATCCATGCTTCCAAAAACAAAAGTGAAGGGGGATTAAAGTGCTCCAGTGGCTCGACCTCTTCTATATGCAGTAAAATCAAGCTCCGAGTCGACTCAACTCGAGAACTTGCGAGTATCTGAAAAATTTAAGATGGATATTGTGAGCAACAATCATTTGCTCAGTGAGTGAAATAAAAGTACAACATAAGGGAACAATACGAGTGCATATAAAATTAAATAACCACATTCTCCATATGATAAAACATTTAAAGCATAGAACATATAACATAACTTGTCAAATCATATGAACTTTCATATAAATAAAAGTAACTCAAAATATCATCATTTTCATAATTAAACTCAACACATGTGTCATTGCACATACTCATCATGGGTCAATACATGTCCCTCTATGATCATGTGTCATACAGTTAAGAAGAGCTTCATTATCAAGAGTCACGGATACGCAGAGTAAATCATGGATCAATACGTATCCCTCTATGATTGTGTGTCATATAGTTAAGCAGAGCTTCACAATCAAGAGTCTCAGATATGTAGAGCAAATCATTGGTCAATTCGTATCCTAATCATAGTTGTGTGCCACCCAATCATGATTTTCATATACGAAGAGCAAATCATGGGTCAATACGTGCACGCAGAGCAGCCCCCAAAGGGCAAAGACACCCGATATATGCCCCAAAGGCTTAATGTATAACGAATGCGGTCTCAAAGACCTTTTTCAAACAACATGCTAATGAACACATGAATTTTAACAATATCAAAATACACATGTCATAATCTCATATCATTATCAAATAAAACTTATTTTGACTTCACAAGCATTGTTCCCTGAAAATATTTTGATGTAAGATAATACTCCATCTTATATGAAATCTTGAAACATATCATAAATGCTTTTCATAGCTCAAGATCAATAATAACAATAGTAATCTTTGCTTAAGATAATACCATAAATAAAAGAACTAACATATAACATTTTGCTATGTTATAAATTTACCCACTCATCTTGTACTTTATCACTTCAAAGAGGTTTATTAGATTTCCTCCCTTTCAGTTGCAACTTGATGTTTTTCTACAAGCAATAATGCCTTTTTACTTCTCAATCACTAATAGGGTAATATGCAATGCACGCTCATGATGCATGAATAATTATGCACCTTAAAATTCATATAATCCTTTCTAATACCAATTTATAATTTCAGGTATTTATATTCATAAGCTATTTCACACTTGAGACTTTTCAATTCTCCAAAGCTTAACTAGGTGCTGTCTTAGGATTTCAAACTGAGTGTTTGTCAATAAATAATTCATAACTTCTTAACCACATGGGCAAATCTTATGATTCTGGTTTAATTAGAAACTATACATCCTAAGGTTTCCAACCCCCAAATATCATTATTTAAATCTAAGTGAGTAAGTCATAACAACTAATACAATCTGACCTAGGGTTTGTGTCCTAGCAGACTGTATGTCACTGAAATATTGATTTATATGTTTCTTTATACTAGTCCATAATTAGGTCATAATTTTTCTGAAAACTAGACTTCACTAGTATTTTGTCATAAAAAGTATAGAATTTAATTCGTTGAATAGCCTTATAACAAAAATAGTTAATTCGGATCATCATCTGTCCATGTCCTGGAATCTGACAAAAGAATAACTATGAAATGAAAAATTCATTTCTCTCTAGATACATGTAAAAATAAGATGATTCAACTTCTCACCAAACCTTCGAAATGTCTAATTAAGCATATCCAAATATCAAACCCTTATTCATTCTACTCCAACCGTGCCCTAATTTACCAATTGAACCTATATCAGATTCGGGACAGGATGAGTGACTTGCAAATCTAAGTTCATAACTTCCTCTATAAAACTCCGTTTTAGATGATTCCAGGGGCCATGGAAAGGTAACGTCGAATAGATTAACCATACAAAATTTCATAATTTATGGTTTGTTAATCACGAAGGAACAATCCTCTCAATCAGAAGAACAATTTTCAGATCAAAACTCACCTGTAACAGCTGATATTCCCGATTTTCCTAGGTCGTTTAGCTCTACCTCTGCCTTTGGTAATTGTTCTAGGTGAAAAGATAATGTTAGGTGGCTTATATATTTTTTTTTTCAAAATTTTCTGAAGTCGTATAGCGGTTTGGAAAAATATCTCTTTAAGCAGCTCTCACCTGTCTGCTTCAGCATCTTGGAACTTAAGTGATGACTAATCACATTTTTTTGTCATAACTAAGTATTCTAACCCTAATTAAGCTTACTTAATCCTATTTAATCATATATATCATATTATTTAGAAATTTTATAATTTATTCCTAATAACCTTATGTAATAACTTTGTAAAGTTTATCGGTAATTAAGTAATAATTATGCTCTAATCGAAATATTAATTACTATATACAAATATCACTAAATGGACATCCAAACTAACGTAGTATGTTAATTAAATGCATGATTATGCACAAATGATGTTTGTAGAGCACGTCCGTGATAATTCTCTCCTCCTTAAAAAAATTTCGTCCCCGAAATTTGGTTACCTGTTTCAGGGAATAAGTACGGATACTTTTCTCTTATTTGATCATCTCGCTCCCAAGTTGCCTCTTCTCTTGAATGATTTTTCCAAAGAACCAAAACTAATGGAATCTTTCGATTCCGCAGTTCTTTTTCCTTTCTTCAAATAATTTGTACTGGATTCTCTTCATATGACAAATCCTCTCGTACTTGAATAGATTGTGGCTCCAACACATGAGAAGGATCTGATCGATATCGTTGAAGCATAGAGACATGAAAGACATCGTGAATACGTGATAACTCTGGTGGTAGAGCTAACCTATATGCAACTGTCCAATACGCTTCAAAATTTCGTATGGTCCTACATATCTCGGACTTAACTTTCCTTTCTTTCCAAATCGTATGACACCTTTCCAAGGTAAAACTTTTAAGAAAACCTTACTGCCCACTTCATACTCCATTTCTCGATGATGTTGATCAGTATAACTCTTTTGTCGATCTTGTGTTGCCTTTAACTTTTGTTTGAGGATTTTTAGGTTGTCGACAGTCTCTTATACTCTTTGTGGTCCCAAAAGGACTCTAGCACCTTCTTCATCCCAACATATCGGTGTCCTACATTTTCTACCATATAATGCTTCAAAAGGAGCCATCTCGATACTTGAATGAAAGCTATTATTATAGGCAAACTCTACTAATGGCAAGTGTTCATCCCAAGATCCCTTAAATTCTAGAATATAAGCTTTAAGCATTTCTTCAAGTGTTTAAATTGTTCGCTCCGATTGACCATCTGTTTGAGGATGAAATGAAGTGCTAAACTTTAGTTTGGTGCCTAAGGCATTTTGTAAACTATGCCAGAATCGTGAGGTAAACCGAGGACCTCTATCCGAAATGATAGATGTTGGAATTCCATGTAGTCACACAATTTTATCAATGTATAACTTGGCTAAGGTATTTAAAGAGTCATCTTTTCGAACTGGTATGAAATGTGCAGACTTTGTGAGACGATCAACAATTACCCAAATAGTGTCATGATTTCTCTTAGTTCTTGGCAAATCTGTCACAAAATCCATGGTGATTTCATCCCACTTGTATTCTAGTATCGGAATTGATTGAAGAGTTCTAGCTGGAGCTTTATGTTCCGCCTTTACCTATTGACATGCTAAACATCGAGAAATATATTCTGCTATGTCTTTCTTCATACCATGCCACCAAAAATTTCTCCTCAAATCTCTATACATCTTAGTACTTCCTGGATGTATAGTGTAAGGCGAACAATGAGTTTCCTCCATTATTTCTTGCCTAAGATTTCCAACATTAGAAACACATAACCTGCTGCCAAACATTAAAGTCACATCATCCTTTAATGAGAATTGTGTTTGCTCACCGTTCTTTACTTGATTGATGATTTTCACTAACTCTTTGTCTTGATCTTGTACTTCGCGTATCCTCTCGGCTAGAATGAGCCTAATTCTAAAGTGTGTCAAGAGTGCTCCTTTCTCACTTGTCTTCAGCTCAACTCCTAAGTATTTCAGTTCAAGTAGTAATGGTAACTGATACACTTTTATATGGTCTAGAAGACGCGATGATTTCGGCTAAGTGCATCTGCAACCACATTAGCTTTACCCGGATGGTAATCAATTATGCAATCATAGTCCTTTAGTAACTCCATCCACCTTCTTTGGCGTAAATTTAATTCTTTTTGAGTAAGAAGATATTTCAAACTCTTGTGATCCATAAAAATATGATATGTCTCTCCATAGAGGTAATGTTTCCATATCTTAAGAGCAAAAATAACTGCTGCCAACTCTAAATCATGTGTTGGATAGTTTAACTCATGTGGTTTGAGTTGTCGAGAAGTGTATGCAATAACTTTTCCATGTTGCATTAGAACGCAACCCAACCCTTGTCGAGAAGCATCACTATATACCACATAACCTCCATTTTCTGTTGGGAGTGTTAACACTGGAGCAAATGTTAAACATCTCTTTAACCCTTCGAAGCTATCTTGACATTTCTCTGTCTATTCGAACTTTACATTCTTCAGAAGAAGTCTAGTTAATGGAACTGCAATCATAGAGAAACCTTCAATAAAACGTCGATAATATCCCGCTAGGCCAAGAAAACTTCTCACTTCTATCACACTTTTTGGAGGCTCACACTTCAATATTGCATCAACCTTTGCTGGGTCTACACAAATGCCCTCTATTGAGATTACATGTCCCAAGAATACCACTGAGTTGAGCCAAAATTCACATTTGCTAAAAGTGATGACCAATCACATTTTTTTGTCATAACTAAGTATTCTAACCCTAATTAAGCTTACTTAATCCTATTTAAACATATATATCATATTATTTAGAAATTGTATAATTTATTCCTAATAACCTTATGTAATAACTATGTAAAGTTTATCGTTAATTAAGTAATCACTATGCTCTAATCGAAATACTAATTACTATATACAAATATAACTAAATGGACATCCAAGATAACTTAGTATGTTAATTAAATGCATGATTATCCACAAATGATGTTTGTAGAGCACGTCCGTGACAGATAGTCCGCTATCTTTTGTCGGGTCGATAACGGACGCCCAATTTAGAATTGATCCACCATCTACTAGGCAGAATGTAGGTCATTGCGGAGTCCTTACGTTTCCATTCATTTTTCGAAACAAAACATTCTACAATTAATCTAAACTATATCTAATATTCTCTAGCACAATAGGAAGCAGGTGGACATGATTCATAATCCATAACTTCATCATATGCAAATAACATAAGAGCATCATAATCATCTTGGTCTTCGTATCCTGTAATTGTTCTTTTCATGTGATCATGCATAATATTTCAACAACTATGGTGAGCATTCCATAATTATCAATTCCATGTGTCATCAAAGAAAAATCCATGCATATCAAATCTCCCTAACACAGTTTGATACGTACTATCGACTTTATTGTAAAACATACCTAAACATGCCAGCTATCATAGATCTAATAATCTGAACGATTAAGATCCTAAACATGCCTAACATCAAGCATATGATCATCTCATATTATTCGACATTTCACACATCCATGGCAGCAATAATATCGACATATAATACCAATTTTAAACATCGAAGTCCATCATCTCGGCATGCACGTCAACGTAACTTTCTAAGGCATTAAACTACCCATCTAATAGCATGATTCTAATCCTACAAAGTCCTTAGATCAACATGCTAAAACTTTATGAAAAACCCTTATAACCCAAATTTCGTTAACACACCTTTTAGCCTACGTTACGGTTGTTTCCTTCGGTGGTTGAAGTGCTAGTCCTTCCTTCTTCGTTCTCCACATCCTTCTCCACAATCTGCGCCTTTGACTCCTCCAATTCTTCTAACCGAGCCCAAATAGTGGAGCACACACAAGCAATTGGTGGAAAGGAAAAAGAATGAGAAAAAGAATGGAAAGGGTGCAAATTGAAGGGTGTGGGGTTTATAAAGGAGAGGGGGAATGGAGCTTTGTGCCACTTCAATCCCCAAGAGTCATGAACATGAAGGGTTGCACAAAGTTCCAAAGGTTGAGTGGGAAAGGAGGAGCCAAAATTCGGTTTGGCTTCATACTTAGAAAATCTGGAGGCGGCGGGCCGGTCGCCCGAAACACTTTCGGTCGACCGGTGAGCCGATGCATTTTAATGTTAATTATTTTTTTGAAATTTCCGGGATGCTACATGGACTGGTGCAATGAGGTTGTGGCTGAACGTGATTACGCCGATTTGTGAGGTGACCATCATTGCTAAATCCAGCATGATGACGAGATGCAACATCAATATTTGCTTGCACTACAAGAGAAATCATTATTTCCGATGGATATTACCGATGGTCGAATATCCCTCGCAATTTTTGATAGATTTTGCAACGGCTAACGATATCCTTTCGAAAAATAGCGACGAAAATATTTTCTACAGCCTAAACTGTCACAACTTCCGACAGTTCATTAGCCATCGCAAGTTTCGGCGGCTACAACTGTCGAAAAAATACATCCGATGGAACTTCCCACGGCTACAGCCATGGAAAAACTAAAATAATATTTTTTATGATAACGTCCCGATCATATTAAGAAGATGGAGTTCCCATGGCTACAGCTGTTGGAAGTTCCTATGGCTGTGGGAAAACAAAAATATTTTTTTATGTTATACAAGAAGGTGTTCCCATGATTGCAGCCATAACTTTCCACGGCTGCAGCCTTGAGAAATTTAAAATATTATTTTACATCCATTTTATATTATACACCATTCAATTTTAAAAAAAGCCTTCCCACGACTGCAACTGTTGGAACATCCAACGTGTCACTCCTGATCGAAGGGGACGCGCCCCGAGCACGCGGGCACGGTCGGTGCAAGTCCTACTCCTATTAGGAATAGGACTTGGCCAAAGGAGCTTCTGTGATCCAATGAGGAGGGAGGATTCTAGGAGGTTGAAGGCTTGGACTCCAATAGTGAGTAGTAGGACAAGTGCATGGAGAAGTGCAGGGTCAAGAGGATTTCTACTCCTAGTAGGAATAGGGTCGGACGTCTTCCTATGGTGAGAAGGACATGGGCGGATTTCCTATGTCCGAGCTTTCCTCCTGGACTGAGGATCACTAAGGGGTGAAGATCAAGTCCAAGTCGGAGTATGGAGGTGACCTGGGCACATGGAACCTTCAAAGTCATGTAGGATCGAAAGCACAAAGAGGGGGGGGGGGATGAATTGGTGTATAACTTTTTTTTTTCACAAAATCACTTTTGGAAAATTAATAAAATCGATAACAAGCAAATAATAATAAGGCGTGAGTGAAAGATAAAGAACGAATGCAAAGAGACACGATATGATGATGAGGTTCAACCTCAACTCTTTGGCCTATGTCCCGCTCCGACTTCTCAATCTCGAGACCGTTGGAAATTCACTTTCTTTTTGTTTTCTTATAAGAAGAGAACAACTCTCTTTACACCACATGCCTTCTTCTCTGCTCAAGAGGCAACGCACACTTGTTTTACAACGAGCTTTCAATCTCACAAGATCAGAGAATAATGATTTCCTCTAATTCTCTTCTTTTACAAAATATTCTCACACTCAAAGCTTAGAAGAGAAAAGGGAAGAATTTGCAACTTTGGTCTCAAGGACTTTAAAGGAGATATAGAATGATCTTGCTTCCTTGGATAAGTTTTCTTCATCTTTTGACACTCCTTTTATAGGCTTTTATAGGTGAAAATTTCGTCCAAAAATTCTTCCACAATTTTCTCCTTGAAAAATAGTCGTTACTATTCATCTGGCACTGTGATCGGTCGACCGCTTTAATGGGCCGGTCGACCGGTCAATATGACCGTTGCACGAAATATGTGATTTTATCCATTGTCCGATCGATCGGGTTGGCGACCGAACAATCGACCGGTATAGTCTCGTCATTTTTGGAATTCGTCTGTACTAATCGGTCGACCGATACAACGACCAGATCATCAACCGATATAGTCTCGACATTTCTTTCGCTGATATTAATCGATCGATCTCCATGGCCGGTCGACCGGTCCTGTGCTGAATCTTTATTTTTATGGTTTTAATCTGGCGATTTCTTCTGTGAATGAGATCATATCAATCCTATACCCTCATTCTCATCACTTGAGCATAGATTTGTAGTTTTTATGTCCAATTTAATTTTTTATCATCAAAACTTAGGATTCAATAATCTCTCCCTTTTTTATGATGACAAACTAATTGGACGATAAAGAGAGAAAGATAACTTGTAAGGATGGAGAATGAGTAGAAAGTAAGTTCCCCTACATTCATGCATATTTTACATTTTCTCCCCCCTGAATAAGTCACCTTTTATATAGTCATAATAAAATGAAACAATGTGAACATGACATCAACAAGGCACAAAATAAATATGAAATCAAATATTTAGCCCATTTATCATGAAGAAAAAGTCATCACATTATATCCATAGTCGATACATATATTGTGTGTTCATGCACTAACAAATGTGACTATAGTCACTACAAAATGGTGCACGACACTGGTACAAACACATAACATCGAACTAAAAGAAACTAAAAAAACACATAACATCGTCCCAAACTTCTCCTTTTGACATTATCAAAGAGGGAAGTAACCTAGCTACATCTCATTGGGACTATCATCTTCTCGATCTACGGGCAGAATAAATCCCTATGAAGCATAGTAGGCCTATAGTGAGCCAACAAAGTATCGGGAGCCACACTCCATCCGTCGAACATGACGATCCATCTAGATCACACGATGATCTATGGTATCCACCTGCTGTGAAATGATCATGAAATCATAGGCACCGTAGGAAGTTGAGGCTGTGTGCTAGGAAGAACCAAAAGGCTCAGTGGGTGCCGAAGGCGGAGGGAAGCTGGGCTAGCCTCCGGTCTGTCCTGAGTGTCCATCGGCGCTGACTATTCATCTGTGGCATCATCTCCATCGTCAGAATCTATCAATGTCGGCTCGCCAAACCTAAGATGTTTCCGGTGCAATGTCCCAGAACCGATGACGTCAGTGGAGCGGGGTTGGATGTACTCCTCGCCTATAGGAATGTCGACACCAAAATGGAGTAAAATCTTAGTGATCTAAGCTCCAAAATATAAGTGGTACCAACCACGAACACTAGAGGAGACCTTCTGGAAGGTGTAATCCATGTGATAGAAAAGAAAATGGCCAAAATGGAGAAATGATGCATTGCGGATAAAGAGATAGTGAAGAAAGAATAGATCAAAGTGAGTGACCTCTGTATAGTACCCGACTCGAGGAGTAATGATACGACTAAGAATGTGATGAATCATTTTCATGGATGGATGAAGATGCCGATAGGCCATTTCAACAGTATAGTGGATATCTTGTCCAGCTAAAACCGTACGAATGGCATCCATGATCGGAAGATAATCGGAAGGTCAACCATGGGTGACAAATGAATAGAATCTAGGTAATGGGCACGGAATGCCAAAGATGTGACAGAGATGATCAGGATCAAAGCGAATGGGGACACCAAGGACATATGTGATGATAGCCTCTTGAGTGATTGTCATGTTCGCATAGAAATGATGAACAAGACGGGGATACACACACTCTGTGTGAGAGAGAAATGGCAATAACCGATGGTTGTGAACATCTCCTGAACATCTAGAATGTTCATAGCATCCCAATCAATGGAGTGAGCACGCCGGACTTCGTGAGATGCGTACAAGGCATCAAAACTAGTAGAGACGACCCTAGTGACAAAGAGGTGACTAACAAAATCAGTAGGGTCAGTGGAAGGAGGTTGTCGAGCACGTCCACGGGATCATCCTCATCCACATTGGATAGGGCGAGTTTAGTTTCGATTCCGAGTTTGGCTCAGGCTCATGTGTGATTACATGAACAAGATCACCTGAGCCATGATAATGATGACAACGACGCTGAAAGACTAGCTAAAGAGATCGAATCCCTTCGTCATCGGCCATGGATTCAACAACAATGATGGCTGGTGGCCATAAGGAATGGAAGGGGTCTGGTTAATGATAGTTCTAGTGGTCGGAAGAAACGCCCGAAGGGAAACGATGGCGGCTGTGAGAGAGTTGACGGGGAGAGGGCAATGGTGACAGGGAAAGAGGGCGGTCGAAAGGGAGAAAGGCATGTAAAAGGGATACAAACCCCTCTCTTCCCTCTCAATGTTTGTATGAATGGATTGAGAGATCCAAGAACATCCTAATTCTTAGTAGGAATTATGATTGAGGGATTTCATGTGCTTCTCTAAATTTGATTTTCTTTTCATGCTTAGAATTGTATAGATATAATGGTTAAGTTTGTATGTTACATGATTAAGGGTTACATCTTAATCTACCTAAATTCATGTCTGTCTTTATAATAATTATTTGAATAGGTTTTAATATCCCAAAATTACAAATAATATACGGATGGAAATCTTTCGAAGTCTACTTTTCATGAAAATTGGTTTCCTTTTATTTGAATGTGTATAAAAGTAGCTATGATAAAAAACGCAAACTGCTATCATGCTGTCTCGGGTAACAACGAGACAGAATTGTAAAATGTGTCATAAATTTGAAATACTGAAATAAGTTTTGAAATTTATTTGTTAGTTAGAGATTGGTTATATCTTTATGTTAGATTTAGAATCATCTGAAAATAATATGTATAGAATAAGTTATTAATACTTTAGTGTCTGCCATCAAAATAGTATGCTAAAAATAAATTTTGATAGTTGTATGAATTTCTGCAATTAAAATACAAAAAAGATAAAATTCATAGATTTTATATGTGATTATTATTAAAGTCTAGTTTTCTAGAAAATTGGAATTAATTAGAAAGAATGTCTACATATTATTATAATTTTTTTATTGATGATACGCCAGAACTGTCAAAAAGGGAAAGTGACCTATTATATTAATTATGTCAACTTTGTTATGTCAATATTATGCATTATCTTTAAATGTTTATGCATTCAAGATGAAATGATTTGTGTATGTATAATATTTCATGATGTTTTGTACATTTAATATGTGATGCTATTTATGAAATATTTATTGTTGTATTGATTTTCAGCTAGATACACGTATTGCATGTTTCCACATAACTAGGTTAAATTTGAAGTCTGAAAGACGTAAATTATTTGATGTTTGTGAAAATAATGAATCTAATTAAAGAATACTGTTACTTGTCGTTTCAAAATATTGTGCCCTGCTCCACTATATTAGAATTTCTCTCGGAAAATTACTGTGCCCTGCACCTTGGAGTTAGCATTTCCTGTGAGAATAACTATATCTTACCGGCAATGATATGTACATTTCCTCCAAGGCCTAACTAGTCTATTGGAAGATTCTTCAATTACTGATAAGATCAGTCAATTGACTGAATTGAAAGGATTGATGATCATGAAAGTGGATTCCAAAGGGTTATGAAGCAACCCTGATAATATTACTGAGTCAAGGTAAGGTCAAGTGTTAGTCACTTGGTATGCCTACTATTATTAACTGAATGATGTACTAACTGTTACATGATCACATGTCCATTCATGTTACTGTTACTGATATACATTGATGTTATGATATGAGATATTGACATGTTTATCATATGATTGTGACATTACATTCATGCATGTTTATTTCATGCCTATGAGCTATTTATATATGTCATGTAGTATACTGCTTAGGATGCATACCACATGGCCTTTACATACTCTAACTGAGAAACCATGCACCCTGAATCCGTGCAGTTAATTGATATGTTTGGATGGATGGCTGGTTCAACTCATGATGGTGAAATTGCACATGGTCTAGGCTAAGAATAATGTCACGAGTTTGTTAAACTACTATTTTATAAGTGTTTTATGAATAATGAACTTCTAGCTTTATCTATGACATTAGTTGCAAAGGTTCTAATTTAAGACTTCCACCGAAAAGACAAGTTTTATTTTATCTTCATGATTAATAATTTTCCGCTATAGTTATGTCTATCGTTTTATTATCATTATGTTATGGTGAACGGGCTAGCACTGCCAAATTTTCCTAATTGTCCTCTATCTTTTAGGGTGGATTTTCAGGGTGTTACAATGAAGGTTTGTCACAAGATTTCATTAATATAATTATATATGTTTATTCAAATATTGGATAACATTTATATCATAAGGAACATATTAAATTAATAGAGTTTCATTAGATTTTTACACTATCGGAAAAAAATATTTACTCTAAATTGTCAAAATAATTACATCACTTTTAAAATAAATTAACTACTGGATTAAATTATACAATAATATATTTTGGCACAATTAGATGTTGCCATATGTAACATATATATATTATTACTTATATTAAATTAAAAGTATTAAGCATGTAGAAAATGACACATTGGCAAACTCTTAGAACTTCATCTGTCATCAAATATAATATAAATAAACTATCTACCTATAATTGATACTTATAAATAATCTACTAGTATGACCCCCGCACGATGTGCGGGAAGTGCGAAAGTAAAATTAATAGTGTTACAATAATCATGTGTTTAGTAATTAACAATTTTATTTATAGTTTAAATGAATGCATTTAAACTTCAATTTCTGAAATACACAATATTTATGCTTGCGTTTAATTATTTATTTACTTAGTCATCTGTCCATTTAATTAAAAAAGCATTATCATGTCTTATTATTTTCCTCTTAATGTTTATACAATATAAAATATGTTCACTAATGTATTTTTAAAGTGAATTATAAAAGTTAAAGTCAAGTAAATAAATTATTTTTTTGCAAATAAAAATAAGAGTTAAAAGTTTTTACGGTTTAAATCAAGATAAGTTTTATTTTATAAAACTAACTTTCAAATCATCAGTGACCAGTGACTCAATTATTATTTATATGTTACTATGTTTCTTCTCACTCTTTTCTTATTACCACATTCATAGAAGACAATCAAGTTAAGATCAAATTGTAACTCAATTCATAATAAGTATTATCATGGACAATTAATGGATGCAATATGTGTTTTCATATTATAACCAACTCTTTATCTGATTATTTTGTATGATCATGTTACTTTTCACCCTTTTCTTTCTACCACAATTACATAAAAAAGAATAAGGTCATAACCCAAATCATTGGAGTCTCATTCAATTTTCTCAAATGGAGAATGGAAATGTGATGGAAAGACCGTTGACCATTTTTTTGTAACCATTGCAAAAATTCAATTGTGTTTAGTCTTTCACAATGAAAATATCTTGCCTGGAAAGACAACTAAACAGAAATATCTTTCCTGGAAAGAAATAATCTTTTCATATGTAAATATTTCTGTTTAGTCTTTCACAATTTGTGCCAATTTATTTACAATTATGAATTATTTTCCACTATGTGAATAAAACAGGCAAGATATGCATGGATGTAAGACAAATAAATTTGTATTTAATAAAATGTTGATTATAATATAATAATTAGTTTAAATATCAAAGTGAAATTCACATCTATTAAGGTTTAAATGTACATTGTTTCTTTCTATGTTTCCTAATGGTAATGCATTAATTTGCCAAGTGTTATTGCTTACTATATATCATTCATCTACATTTAAAATTAATATTTAGCTTACTGACCCTATTGCTTTTTAGTGTGGTTGTGACTTGTGAGTACAGTTATTTGGCTAGTCTAAAAAAACAAATGCATTATTCATAAAAAAACACACATATGGGGATGCATGGGCATACTTAAAATAACCAAATTAATATAGTAGCAAGATGACAAATGAAGATTAAATTATTAAAATTCTTATCTTTTAATGAAAAAATATTTAATATGAAATTTTATAATTTAAATTTGGTTAATTTAGTGAAATTTATACCTCAATTTTATGTACCTCGCATATTTTATCTTGATTAACTTATGACGTATATCTTTGCTTTCATTAGACTTTCTTTCCAATCTTGGATACACAAGACATCAATCAATAAATCATAATCGTAGGATCAATCACAATGAGATCGATATCATAATAATATTATCAGGCATAAATAATAACACAATCATCACAATTAAACATACTTTAATAACTTAAAAACCCCTTTTTCGAACTTCAGAACTCGGGTCGGGTGGGACGGAACCTAACATGGTTCCCCCTATAATCAATTATACTCATCTTTCTATAGAATCCGTGCCGGGTGGAATGGAACCCAGGTCGATTCGTCAAATTTCCATTTCAATTCCAATTTGATTAACAGAACCTGGGCCGAGTGGGACGAAACCCGAGCCAGATCTGATTTTCCATGTTCTCAGAACTCGGGTCGGGTCTGACATAACTCGGGTTGGATCAATTTGATTCCTTGATATGATCTCATCTTCATCACGGAACCCAGACCGGACTATCTAAAATCCGGTCCAGATCCTATTCAACTTTCGTTCATCCATTAACATTAACGGAACTCGAGCCGAGCAAGTCAAAACCCGGTCTGAATTCTTAAGAATATATTCGTGTCGCACTCGGGTTACAGAACCTGGACCGCGCACCTTGCAACCCGGGCTGGGTTCTTACGAACTCGATCCAAATCAATTTGATTGCCACCCGAATTCTAAGGAATCCCCATCGGACAGTGCAAAACCCCCGCTGGGTTCTACACTATCTGGAAGTCGTCGTTTAAATAAAACTTCTGGCCCTATTTTCTATGAGATTATTCATGCAATTCAATTCACAATTCACCCATACAATAATCAGTACTTAGGTCAAGGGTCCTGAGGGTCCATATCATGAAAAATCGACGCCATGGTGATCCCATGGACTGTTGTCTGTGGACTGCACGAACGTGGAGACTTTGACTGATGATTCCTCTTTATTGACGTTCAGAGACCTTCGGCTACCATTTGAATCATGTTCTCCTCTTTTGGATCTTCGAAATGATATATCGTCCGCGCTCTTAGGTGCCTTGATTTGTGAGAAAACGAAGGAGAAAGAGGGGCCCTCGTGCAAAATTTCTGTGGAGGTAAATAATGCTTTCTAGCCACCCTTTAGGGCCTATTTATAACTCTCAGGTAAGGTTTTTGACTCCTATTGCTATTTCTCCATCAATCATGATCATTCATCATTAATTATCATCTCTTAAATATTCAGATTCAATTAAATCTGAATTTCACTAGTTATTTCATAACCATAGTTATCAAAATCTATCTTTACACAAATTTCTTTTTATCTCTTTCATAACTTCTTTCAATCAAACTCTACTTTCACCTTTTCATTTTATTTCCTTCTTTTCTCTAATTTTCGTATTTATTTAATATGATAATATTTTATCATCTAATTTTTTAAATTATTTAATTTCATAATATTTTATCATCTAATTTTTTGATTAAAATAATAATAAATATTATACCGACTTGTGTGAGGATTGAAGAGTATCTCGCTTTAGGTTGAACTTCCCCGAAAATTTAGAAAGAATCGAACACAGCAATGGTGAAATAGAAATATGCAAACATCCTTTAAAACTATTTAAGGTAATCCCAAATCTTTGACTCAATTCGGTTGTTTATCGCCAGAAATCCGGAGTGCGCATAACCTTTCTAGGTCGCGGATCAAAAGGCGAATGACGTCTAAACCACGCCATGAAGTACTCCATTACCAATCTTACAAAAACTAACGTCGTGATCCACCGCTTGCCTTGGGCTTAATTTTTCCATGTTCAATCTCAATGGAGCCTATAACATCCCTACAGTCGGGGGTGCAAGGCAACAAATGGTTTAGAGAACTTCTCCTAGCTTACAACTACGTGGAAAACATGAAAGCTACGCATTGAACTATCTTCACACAGGCTTTATTTCTCCACGTTCGATCCCGATGGAGCCTATAACATCCCTATGGTCGGGGGTGCAGGGTGAAGATAGCTTAGGAACGTGAATCCGTGTGAAGATCCACAAGATAGAGAATCAAACAGTAAAACAAGAACTAGACTGATATCAAAACACACGAAAGCTTAACACTCGGCATTGATAATGAAAAACAACAAAATAAAATGCAACTAAAGAACATGAATCCAAGTCGTATAAACACCTCCCAGCCTTAGCAGGGCCGATTAATTACAAGTCATGTGGAAAACACACATTTCTCCACGAATTTCAAATGGCATTGTTTCAGACTCTCAGTTCTTTCTTTTCTTGCTGTCTCCAACTTTTCTTCCTTGCCAAAAAGAGGCCCCGTCGCTTACAGCTTCTCCTCCTTTTATATCCGCCTCTTTTTCCTCTGCCTTTCAACCTTTATTTTCTATCGGTTCTCCTCCTCTTCTTCTTTGTATGTTCCCCTGTCACCACCTGTAGCTCGACAGCTTTTTCCTGTGGTCCCCCCTACCATTTGATAAGCTTCCTTGCACCAAGGAGATCAAAGAGCTGGCTGGTCCCTAGATTACAGATGATGTTTATTGTTTTGTTATTTGGCGTCTTCCTTAGCCCGATAGCAATCCACCAATCCTTAGAGCAAAAAATAGTGTATGGTTCTGCCACTTCTACTTCATCTCCTTGGGCTCATCAGCCTCTTGTATAAGAAAAGGACATTTATCCAAGTGAATTCTTAGGCTGGCAGAGATACTTATTTGTAATATTGCGAGTTCATGTGGAGAATATTTAAAATGTGCTGAATTAGTGTCATGCATGTGTCTATGTGAGAAAATAATAATGAAATATGTTACATGCATGCGAAATAATGGTGAAAATATAGGCCATAAATCTCCACATCAACTCCCCCCATTAAAGTTTTGCTTGTCCAAAAGCAATCATATGAGAATTTGGGCTTGGAGCACATCACGAGCATGCATCATAATTCCTCGTTCGTTTCCCTAACATCGCGTAACCCTTTTTTAGTTTATTTTTAACAGTGTCCTGACAATATCACCACTGAAGCTCCTATACTAATGGGATACACAGGCTCCCTATTGGATGGTCGCCTACATGCAAATTCCCTAGAAATGTTCATACAACAATGTTTGTCCTCATGTTGAAAAAGGACTAATCGACTTATTCATTTTAAAAAATTCTTTGGATTCATATGCAATAGCTCTTCAGTTGCTTAATGGGATAAAGTAAAATACAACAGTCCCTAGCTTTTCTTTCGAGAATAATGGGCATAGGGTGCTAGTGGTGTCTTGGGAGCATATTCTTGTCTTCCCTAAACTGGGAGACAACGGAGTAGTTATTCGTACTTTATTTATTCGGGACATTTTTTTTGAAATAGGAGTCCCACATCATTCCCCACCGATTCTTCTTAGAATAATAGAAATATAGATCAAAATATAATATTATATTTTTTATGTTATCGTATAGTTTTATAGCTTATCTGTTTACGCAGTCAATAAATAAATAATATATATATGATAAAAATAGCTTCAGAACTATTAATTACTGAAAAATACAAAGCAAGAATCACTAAATTGAAAGTATAATTTAGATGCTATTTAGAGAACAAATTTGATTTAGAAATGAAAATAAAAATTAAACACTAATAAAAATTTAAGATAAGATATAGTGACATATCCCATTTTTATTAATGGAAAATACATTTTTTTTCAATTTACCTGTTCTTCTTATGCATTATGTTTTTCAATATAAAAATATAAAATATAATAACTAAAATTATGGGGCATTAGGTTAATGGTGAGCCTCAAGCAATGGCTTTAGCAATATTGCCCTTAAGGCAACACTGATATTAAGATTTATTCATATCATTTTCATTAAAATATTGAATTAATCAGATCTTAATAGTTCCAAAAATTAATGGATCTCTACCGAAAAAAAGAACTACTTTTGTTACAATATAAAAGATAGATTTGTTTAATTATACAAACTGATTTACTTGAGCTTTTATTGAAAACAAGCGAAAAGTTCCCATCATGCAAAGGAAGACATATCATTAAGTGCATTTTAGTACTTTAAAATGTCGATCAGTAGGTTTCGAGCAAGTGACAAACCATTGAATGCATGAATGAGCCTAGGTAATAGCATGTAAAGGACTATCCAATATCTAGTGATGAGCTTTGATGTCATGTCAGGGTATCAAAATTAGAGTTTGTGAAATCTTTGAAATATTGACATTCAGGCATATCAGGTATAAAGAACGAGGGGTAAATTATGCATTCCATGATGTTTCTTAGCTATGGGTTGGAGGGCAATTTAAAAATTTTCAACGGCGGTTCGTATGATGCATGGCAACATAATATTTCCGAAATATTCGAATAACAAAACTTTAAAACTGAGCAATTTCCAAGGAGCTGGTAGTTGAAGAAACTATATACAATGGTATGCTAAAATGATATGGAAATAGGGGAAAAAACATACCATTGTACCCCCTCAGACTTAAATGCCACACTGTTCTCAGTGTGTTCAAGTCGGGGCGGGAGTAAAGCTTAGGAGGAAGACGGGTGGTGTGTGGGGGAACCCACTTGCTTCAATTCGTTATTGACCAGCAATTTGGCATTGGAGCAGGCGTTTGGTGCGGATGTTACTTCATCGCAGCACATGTACCTGTAAAGAGAGGTCAGAAATAATATGTCGGAGGTCAGAGAGGCATGGTTCAGGAGCATGTTCATTCGCCAATTCTGGTTCCAGGGACTTCTATTTTTCGAAGGTTGGTGATGCAGGATCGGATGGTTGATGATGGTCTTGCTCTGGTATTGACTGAGTCATCTTGGCACTTTGCTTTAGATGTTCTGGGGTGATCTTTCAGTTGGCTTTTGATTTGATGGAAACTTTGTCAGGGTTGGAAAGTCGCAGCTTGTGGTGAGCTCCTTTAACGAGCAAAAACCTGTGGCGTCCTTGTACCTCGATCAAGTTCCATTTACGTAGAGTTTTCATATCTATTGTCATTGACCTTGGAGCTATCTCCAAAGATCCAAGCTCTAGATCACAATGGATGCCAATTTTGGTGATGACTCCACCAAATTGGATTGCGCCTGACTTCATTTTAACACATTTGTTCCAGTTTGACAATAGATGTCCCAAGAGATGTACTTTCTTCCCACAAAGAAATGCGTCGATGATGAACATATCAGAATCTATGATATGGGACTCTGTGTTTGCCCTTCCCAAGATGGTGGATGAGATTAGGCGATGAAAATATCTTACAATTGGGTTGGAGATCGCGGAGGCTTGCTCTTGCCCTTTCAGTCTGATCGTCGGTGATTTTGGCCAAGACACCGTGGGTGTTGAAACGTTGAGGAGTCAGGGGGAAATAGGGCAGAGCGAGGACTTGACTGAGCTTTTGGTATGACCTATGGAAGTCTTTGTTAAACATGCGAAAAGAGATATTCTCTCGCTGCTTGTCGTCCTTGTAAGAACTGAGAAATTATAAGACAAGACGAGGGTAGGTAGGATAGACAAACATAAAGAAGTCTTAGCGCCCATCGCAGTGGCGCGCTATATGTTTTTGAGGAAGCCTTGGGAGAACAAAACATCATAATATTCAAATCTCATTGAGAGGATAGGGTGTGCCAAGAGAGAATGATACTAGCATCATTGGTGGGAGGAGGAGAAAATAATTTCTTCAAGAGGATAAATGAGATTAGGATCTTTGTCCTCAGAGTGGACAGATGTATGGGGGGAAGATGCATGAGTCGAAGGGGGGTGTCGAGTGCGTTCCTTGTGGTGATTTTTTAGACGGGGTGGACGATTAACTAGCAATCTTTTTAGAGGGTGAAGGCGAACTTGGGGAAACAAGGCCAGGAGAGAGTTCGGCTTTGTGGGAGGAATATTAATAAAATGGCCGGCGCTTTTAAAAACTTTGTTCCCACTCTTGCACCCCGAAATCGATAATGCATCTTCCACCTAGTGCATTCAGCTTTCCTCCAACATGTGTGTCTTACTGGATGCCTTGTTATTTCTGAAAAGATGAAAATTAAGAAAAGTTGATAAGGCTTGGGTTGGCTCCCAAGAAGTGCCTTTGTTTAGTGTCTCTGGATCGATGTTGTTGGGGGTGATGATTAACCAACTGGGGGAGGTTGAAGTAGAAGAGTGTCTTCAATAACCACTAGGTCTGGTTCTTGATATAGCTTCACTCACTGTTTACTTTGAACGTGCCTCCTCCATTCTACTCGAGTTTCACCACTTCTGATGGATACACTTTCACAAGCTTGAAGGGTCCAGTCCATCGTGACTTTAATTTACCGGGGAACAATCGAAATATGGAATTAAAGAGTAGCACCGAATCTCCTTTGAATCGTCGCTGTTGGATGTTCTTATCATGCCACCTTTTGGTTTTATCTATGAAGACGGCCAAATTTTCGAATGCGACATTTCTTAACTGTTCCAGCTCCACCAACCGAAGCATTTTATTCTCTCCTGTGCCCTTTAAATCAAAGTTGAGGAACTTTATCACCCAAAAGGCTCTATGTTGCAATTCAATTGGTAGGTGACATGCTTTCTCGTAAATCAGTCTATAAGGAGTCATCCCTAAAGGTCTTGAATGAAGTTCTATAGGCCCAGAGCCCATCATCAAGCTTTGAAATCCAATCACTTTTAAAAGTTGCTACTGCCTTTTCCATGATTGTTTTTATCTGCCTGTTGGATGTTTTCACTTGTCCAGATGTTTGTGGATGATAAGGACCAGAGTGTTGAACTATTTTTCTTGAAAGTGTTGAACTAGAGTGTTGAAACTTGTGAGTAATTCCATACTTTGACACTAGAGTGTTGAACTATCTTTTTTGAAAGTGTTTCCCTCAGTCGCTTATGATAAACCACGACATATCAAATCTAGGAAAAATGCAATTGGAGAAAAGCTTAGTGACATGGTGGGAGTCACAGCGGGTGGTGGGTATAACTTCTACCCATTTGGAAAAGTAATCATCTAATACCAGAATGTACTTGTATTACCCTGGAAAGGGTCCATGTAATTAATTCCCCACACATGGAATAGGTCCACTGCTTGAATATTGGTCTACGGCATTTCGTGCCTTCGTGAAATGTTCCCAGTTCTCTAACATCTATCACAGGAGTTAACAAATTGATATACGTCTTTAAACAGTGTCGGCCAAGTAAAACCTGCTTGAAGAATTTTTGTTGCAGTTCGTTGTACACCTTTGTGTCCCTCATACACGAGCGTGTGGCACACAGAGATGATTTCATGAACAAAATCTTCCAGTATACACCTACTTAATTGTCCGTCTGAACATTCCTTGAATAAATAAGGATCATCCCAAAAATATTTCCTTGCTTCTGATAAAAATCTCTTCCTTCTACGGTAGTCCAAATTGTTAGGCAGAATTCCCACAGCTTTGAAATTTGCTATGTCGGCAAACCATGGGCATGTGCTAACTGAAACAAAAAATAGGGCATCATCTGGTAATTCAGCTCTAATTGGTGAATCCACTTCTGTTTCATTCTTTTTGTACTCAATTCTGGACAAATGATCAGCCACCTGATTTTCTAATCCGCTTTTATCTTTTGATCTCTAAATTGAATTCTTGTAGTGATAGTATCCACCTAATCAGCCTTGGTTTGGAGTCCTTCTTGGAGAAGAGGTATTTAAGGGTTGAATAGTCTCCATGGATAATAAATTTTGATCACACCAAATACGGCCTGAACTTTTTATTGCAAATACCACTACGAGTAACTCTTTTTCAGTTGTTGTGTAATTCTGCTGAGCTGGATCTAGAATTTTGTTGGCATAGTAGATTACATGTGTGACTTTATCTTTCTTCTGACTCAAGGCTGCTCCTACTGCATAGTCGCTTGCATCACACATTACTTCAAAGGTAAAGACCAGTCAAGGGATTGCATTATTGGTGTTGAGATGAGAGCTCGCTTAATCCTTTAAAAAGCCTGAATGCAATCCGAATTCATGACAAATTTTGTATCCTTGTGTAGCAAGTCGGTGAGAGGTTTGGCTATTTAGGAGAAGTTGTTGATGAACCTTCGGTATAATCCTGCATGCCCCAGAAAGCTTCGAACTCCTCTAACATTAACAGGTGGTGGCAACTTTTCGATCACTTCTATTTTAGCAGGGTCTACTTTAATGCCTCGTTTTGAAATCACTTGACCTAGCACAACTCCTTGTTGCATTTTTCCCAATTCAAAGTCAGGTTGACCTCTTCGCACCTCTGCAACACCTTAGATAGATTTGTTAGACAACAATGAAAAGATGATCCATGGACAAAGAAATCATCCATGAATACCTCCATAATACTTTCTACAAAATCAGAGAATATAGATCTCATGCATCATTGAAAAGTGGAAAGTGCATTGTAGAGGCCGAATAACATATGTCTATATGCAAACATTCCATATGGACAAGTGAATGTAGTCTTTTCCTGGTCATCAGGGTGTATCGAGATTTGAAGAAAACCTGAAAAACTATTTAAGTAGCAGAAGTAGGAATGTTTTGCCAGACGTTCTAACATTTGATCTATGAATGGGAGGGAAAGTGATCTTTCCCGATGCCTTTATTCAGTTTTATGAAGTTTACACACATGCGCCACCCTGTAGTGGTGCGTTTCATCTCTACCTGTGGTATCTTCGATGTATGTAGACAGGGTGCATCTCATGGGGTATTGACTATCGATGCACAAAAAATCATGCATTAATTTAGGTCATTTAATTTATATTTTAAGTCTTCTGAGTGCAAGAAGGAAGAGAATTGATTTAATTTTATATAATTTCTCTAAGATTTGACTTCTACCTAAATTTGGATAATTTCATTGCAAGAAATCAAAACAATAACAAAATGGTCAAGAAAATGTCGAAAACAACAAAGAACTCAAGGTCACGATCGTGCCTTCATGAGCCATTCGGATGCTAGAATTAGCCACTCTCGTGGCCGTGACGATAAACGGCATGACCGTGAATGTGTGAATGCAAATTTGTTCTCTGTCACAGCTGTGCTAAAACGCTTAACGGCCGTGTGAGCACGAGTTGCCAGAGGACATCATTTCTGTCACGGCCATGACGGCGGATGGTTGGCCATTTTGAAGGCAAATTTTATCTACTTTTCGGATAAATTTTCGATTTCTTCCTTTGGGGGATGGAACAACCTATAAAAGGAGGCAATGGAGGACCTAAAAAAGCATCCCTTGAGTATAGAATTGAAGCCTACAAAGAGGAGAAGAGCGAGAACAATAGCGAAGCTTTGCCAGAAACTCGTGAGAGATGTGCACAGCGGCTGCAAGAGTTCTTCATTTTTTTTTCTTGAAATTTTCAATAGATTTAATGTTATTATTCTCAAATTTATTTCTTTATTAGGGTCATCTTAGTTGAACCCTATTTATGTTTTGAAATCTTTCTTAATATTAGTTTAATTTGAAGCTATAATACCATTGCAATTTCATGTTTAATGCTTTCCTTTGATTCCATAATTTGTGATTTGATTTCTATCTGAGAAGAAGTGATTATTTTCACAATAGTTTGTAGTTAAAGCTTGAAATATTGGTTAACTAAATTTGGGAATTCAGTTATTGATTCAACTAATTCTAAGTTGAGAAAATTCATTACATTTTAGTGGTGATAATGAGGTGCCTTAATCATCAAATCCTTATTTCTCAGGTGATCATTTCCTATATTTTTATTATTTTCTTTTTATTCACATCTGAAATCATATATTTTCTTAATTTCTCAATAAACAAGTTTAAAACAAAATCTAAATTATTAACCATTCTCGTGGGAACGATAACTCTATTCATTCATTTTATTATTTGAGCGACTAGTGCACTTGCTATTAATTTTACACGCATCAAGTTTTTTGTGCCGTTGTCGGGATGGTGTTTACTAACTTTTATTTTTATTTTACTTGTTATTTGAGAGTTCTATTAAATTCCACATGTATTCATTTTAATTCACGTACTTTCACAATTTTTTTTATTTTGTGTGACCAGGAAATATTTTCAATAGACAATTCAGAATGACTAAGAGCTTGAATACCATTTGTAAATAATCCAAGAAACATAACAGGTATAGGAACTACTAAAGGGTGCGGGCGTTAGAGCATTGAGAGGACCTTTCCCTAGTACGAGAGGACCGGGAAGGACGCACCTCTGGTGTACCAATTATCTATAGGTTGAGCACCCTTTTCAATGAAATATAGAATAAGAAAACTGGAGTATTTTCTGCATCGGTGGATGAAGAATCACGAACATAAGAATTTAGGTGGCCTCGAATAGGAGGGGGCTTTGCTCTGGATTCCGCCTGCTTATAAAGTAGTGAGTTCCGCAGCTCTAGGAGAGAATTCCATACTTTAACAAAGACTGAGGATGAGAGAGCCAAGGGAGAAATCCGCAGAACTAATTCACTTTAAACGAACTCCACGCCGGGGATAGGGAACTCTATCTTAGCCTTTGTACGGAAAAGCTCTCGAAAACACGAGTCATAAACTTGAAAGAGTGAAGTTTGGGGACAAGGAGAAACGTGAGGAATGGGATCTCCAAAGCTACCTGCCCTATTAAAGAAGTTCGCAAGCAACGGACATTGGATAAATCGATTCGTTTTTGAATTTCTATACGTGCGATTCCTTTGAAACCCCTCGTGAGTCAAGCAAGGATCGAGCCTTGGATTGAAAATCTCATCGTCCTTTGTTTGCTAACACCTCCCACTTCAGTATATGAGACCAACCTCTAGGGAATACCATACCAGTAAGAGCTACGGGAACATATCCAAAGATGGGAGATTATTATCTGGAATAACAAAGAAAGATGCTTGAGGATCATGAATCACAAATATCACAAATTGCAAACAATAGTATTCCACTCATTCCCATGGTACAAGGAAATTCTACAATCGAGGACATGATGTTAAAATTTATGATAACTGCTAAAGAAAAATTTCAACTTCAAAAAAAAAGTGGAAGTTTGATATCTTGCAGTCAAAATTTCAAGCATTAGAGAAGAAAGTGGAGTTAGCTTCTCAGATTGCTTATGCCTCGGGAGATAATATTGTGGATAAATTTGTACCCATCGTATGCCCATGTCACTTGCAGTATTTTAATCAAGGAGGAAGATGACCGAGGAAGAATTATTATCAGAAGACATGGACTACTCAACGGAGGGTCAAGGAAATAAGTGAATATATTATAGAAAATGGACAAGTGCGAAAAAGAAGTCCACCTTAATAAAGTTCAAGCATTCCAGAGTTATCTCCAAATAATTCACTAATAGAAGGGAACACACCATCACCTCATGCATCACAAAATTATATGCATTGGAAGCCCGAGGACAAACTCCACAAGAAGATGCAGGTAATTCTTTTAAAGTGGAGGGATAATGCCTTGAACATTACATCAGAGGTAAGATGGAAAAAGGTCACTTCGAGTCCCTTCCAGGTACTTGAGGTAACAAAAGGGTAAAAGTCAAGCTAATGACTATAACTTAGAACTACACCTAAACCTGTTCCCTTAGTTTTTAGCATTAGTATGAGATTAGTTTAGTTTAGTATCTGCATTAGAATTATAAATTTCTTTTGAACTTCGATTAGACTTTCTCCTTAGTTTTCATTAATTAGTATTAGTATTGTATTATTTAATTTAAATTAGTTAACATTGAATGTTGTTTTTTCTTAGCATATTGCTCCTAGAAGGATGCGGCACGGCCATTCCTCCGGAATGTCATGGCCGTGTCATTTTATTCGAAGCATAAGCTCCTCTGTCACGACCGTACCGACTGATGGACTTGCATGCTGAGCACGACTGTTCCGAAGACCGTGCATGGCCGTTACGAAATCGATATAAACATTGCTTTTTTCAGGACACGTGGCACAATCTGGGGCGATGTGGCACACATCGGACTTCCAACATTCATCATGTTTAGGGCACGAGTGTGGACTTAGTTGTCCCATCCCATGCCGCCTGCTGTCTGTTGCCGCCGCTGTCGAACATTGTCGCATGCCTGATCTAACCACCGACCATCACTGTCAATCCAGACCGCTACTGTCGTCGATCGCTATTACCACTGTCATCCAAGTCCACGTCGCCGGCCATCAGGCCTTCTTCGCAGCTAGCACGCGGCCGCTCACCTCAGCATCCTCATCGCCGCTCTCGTTCTCTACCACCGCCATCAATCGCACACCGCCGGTTGCTCCAGATCTCGCCGGCCTCGACTGCCCCACCGCCGGTACCTCAATCTGCGATCAAGCCTCCAAGGAGACATCGACATTTGCCCATTCCTCTGGCGTCGAGTGACGAGAAGCATAGCATCACGCCACTGACACCTGTCTTCTCCAACACCGGTAGACCGTCGAGCATGCCGGTACCTCCACCACCATCGCTCTATTGACAGCGGTCATCGCGCTCAAACAATCACATGATCTAGCAGCTGGCCGATCTTCTCGAACGAACAAGCACATCTTGGTTCGCTGTCGGCTGTTTCACGCTCTCCAAATCAACTGCCGGCCTACGATTTCTCTTCTTGAACTCTGCGGCCGACCGTCTTCCCCAACCGCTAGCAAACCCAGTGGCTCGCATTGCAATCCTCATCGCCCTCGAACTATCACCAAAATTGCTATCATCAACCACTAGTGTCGCTAGCAATCTAACATAACGGGGGCTGCCTTCTTCATTGCTGATCTCTACGTCGCCTGGCCTTCTACTCGACAGACGGCCGCCACAACTCCTGTCATCATCATCGACTCTTTAGTACACTCCGGCACCACAACCACTGGCACATCGAGCTCCATCTACCATATGGTTGCTCAGCATCGATCGACTGTCGGCCCTTGCTAGCCAATTCATATGGAACCAATTAGTGTACATGCACGATTGTGAAGGGTAAAGTAACGGTCGTGACAGTTCTAAAACTGCTGAGATGTCTGAACCATGCCGAAAGAAGCCCGTTAGCCTCCCTCGAAACAACCAAGGCTTGGAGAGTCATTGATTGTGCAGCCAGATCAGATTGAGTACGGAGATAGGGAGCAACAAGTTCGTGCACAAAAACTTGAACAATTGCCACTTACTCCCACTCGATTTCTGCATGATGTGACTATGACAGAGTTACATATGAAGGACGATGTGCTTCTGATGTGTGAGAACATTGGCTTGTACTCATTTACCACGAGCTCCTGCAACAGCTATGAGAGGCTCACATTTGAATTCTTATCCTCTTTTGCTACCAACAATGGATTTTCAGTCCTTAGTTTTAGGATGCATAACAGGGAGTTCCAACTCACAAGGGAACAATTTAGTGACATATATAACTTTTCCAGTGAAGGCTTGCAGGATTATGATAGAGAGTTCAATGGCACAAGTTTTTGGAAAGAGAGTCGGCTGCACGTGAAAACTACTAAGAGTAGAAATATTCAAGATCCTATCCTTAGATATGTTCATAGATTTTTATCATGTGGATTGTTCCCTAGAGGCGACAGTGAGGGATCAATTACTTTATTTCAATTATTTATTATGTGGGCTATGCTGCATAATGTTGTTATAGATATGGGGTATTATATGATTCAGCATTTTCAGAAGAATGCCACACGAGACAAAGGCAAAATCACTATCGGTGGCCTGATTATCCCGATTGCACGATGTTTGGAGATCGATTTGGAGTACACCACATGAGTACCAGGTTCTATATTTTTGGACAAGACTGTTGTCAGCTCTATGAAGATGGTAGTTCAGGAATCTGGAAAAGGATATATATTCAAGTTCAAAGACTCTTCCATCCTATTTCTTAAGTGGACATTGGTAGAATTATGGTGCTCAACCGTGATACTTGGCTACTCTTCTCGGCACTAGGAGTAGGACAGGAGGCACCTCCTACTTTTCCAAAGGATTATGATGCAGAGGCGGACCCTTCATATACTACTCCACCATTTCAGATGAATGCCGATCCGCCTCAGCCTCTTTTGACATATGATTTCTCGAGCTTTCATGCCATTCTTATGACTATGCAGACCCAGCAGTAGGAGATCTTCCAGGTGCAGCGACAGAGCCTCACTGACTTAATAGCATGCCAGCGTCGGATAGAGTGGATGATCCCGCATGTACGAATATCATGTGAGGCAGGAACACTTCGTGCCAAACCTGCCATCTCTGCCACCAGAGCATTAGACTTGGGTTGTTTCTCCTCCATTCTTTTGCATTTTACCACTTCATGTATTTTCCCTTTCTTTTACTATGTGTACGGGCCTAACACTGGGATAGTGTCAGATTTGGGGGAGGGACTTAGTCCGTTTTTGCATTTGCATGGCATGTCCTGTTTCAGTATTTTGAGTTGATCATCTTATTTTGTATGGCATGCATTTAATTATGGAAATTTCAAAAATTTAAAATTAAAAATTTCATCTCATTTCTTCTTGTTTACTATTTTATTGTCTTTAAGTTTATTTTTAAAACATCATTTAATCTATGAAATTCAATCACCATTTCTCTTTATCGAGTATCACTAGAGTTATTGGGATTTGGATTGAGTTTGTTGCTAAGTTGAAGGACTAACTTTTAAATAATGAATTTCTCTATTATTTACTATGATGTTAGTTTTGATTATAATTGCATCTTTATTGAAAAGATAAAGTCTTTCATGAGCTTATAATTATGCTAAAAATGACAAATAAATATAATTGTAAAGTGAAAATGAAAAGAGGGCTAGTTGAGCCCCCATAGTTAATTGAAAAGTATAAAGTACCCTTTGGAACCTTTGCTGTGTCCGGGTAATTAGATCCGTAGGGGATTCTTGTCTGATGACCTAAGGGCATCTGCTCTGGGATCCGTCGGTCGAAAGCCTGTTACATGGACCGTGCAATATGGAGGATTACTAAATGTTTAAGAAAAAGAATCTTAATGCTGAAATATGAAATGATAATAGTATGAAGATAAGCTCCTTAAAGACTTGTGGTTCAGATACTCTTATGAGATAGACTAATATTATTTGTAGATATACATGAAAGACATGTTTAAAGGTTAAGAATTCTACAAGGCTAAGTATTGATTAAGAATAGATACTCTAGCGATGGTCATGTAAAAGAATAGTGGGAGAAAAGTATTGGTTTTGTGATGAAGCCTTGTGCCTTATTTGAAATTTGCTTGAGGACAAGTTATTAAACTTGGGGGTATTTGATGCACGAAAATCATGCATTAATTTAGGTCATTTAATTTATATTTTTAAGTCTTCTGTGTGCAAGAAGGAAGAGAATTGATTTAATTTTATATGATTTCTCTAAGATTTGACTTCTACCTAAATTTGGATAATTTAATTGTAGGAAATCAAAATGACAACATAATGGCTGAGAAAATGTCGAAAACAACAAATAACTCAAGGTCACGACCATGCCTTCATGGGCCATTCAGACGCTAGAATTAGCAACTGTCACGACCGTGACGTTAACCGGCACGGCCGTGAATGTGTGAATGCAGATTTATTCTCTGTCACGGCCGTGTTGGAACGCTTAACGGCCGTGAGCGCGAGTTGCCAGGGGACATCATTTCTGTCACGGCCATGACGGATTCTATCACGACTGTGATGGCGGACTGTTGGGCATTTTGAAGCCAAATTTTATAAACTTTTCGGATAAATTTTCGATTTTTTCCTTTGAGGGACGGGAAAACCTATAAAAGGAAGCAGAGGAGGACCTGGAAAATCATCCTTGGAGCATAGAATTGAAGCCTACAAAGAGGAGAAGAGCGAGAACAATAGCGACGCTCTGTCGGAAACTCGCGAGAGCACGTGCACAGCGGCTGCAAGAGTTATTCATTTTCTTTTCCTAAACTTTTTCATTAGATTTGATGTTGTTATTCTCGGATTTATTTCTTTATTAGGGTCATCTTAGTTGAACCCTATTTATGTTTTGAAATCTTTCTTAATATTAGTTTAATTTGAATCTTTAATAGCATTACAATTTCATGTTTAATGCTTTCCTTTGATTCTATGATTTGTGATTTGATTGCTATCTAAGAAGAAGTGATTATTTTCACAATATTTATTGCATACCACAATTAGGGAAATCGAAAGAGATCTAATTTCTTTAGTTATTAAGGTGACTTGAGAAAGCCCTTAATATTAATTTAGTTTAATTCATCTTATGATTAATTAAGCAAATTAAAAACCAAAAGGATTGATTTATTCTAATTATTCATAAGATAGTAGTTAAGGCCTGAAATATTGGTTACTAGATCTGGGAATTCACTTTCTAAGTTGAGAAAATTTATTAAATTTTAGTGGTGATAATTGGTGCCTTAATCATCAAATCCTTATTTCTCCAGGTGATGATTTCCTATATTTTTATTATTTTGTTTTTATTCACATATGAAATCATATATTTTCTTAATTTCTCAATTAACAAGATTAAAATAAAATCTAAGTTATTAACCATCCTTGTGGGAATGATAATTTTATTCATTCACTTTATTACTTGAGCGATTAGTGCACTTGTTAGTGTTTGCTATCAATTTTACACACATCATTGACCTCACATTTGCTGGTTGAGGGACTCAAGTAGATTTCGTCGTTCTGGAATTTAGAGTTATTGTTTTCTCCAACATCCTCTCTTTCTTCAAGTATCTTCAACAAGTCTCTGCATTCCTTCGAAGTGGAGATGGCCAACTCTTTTTCTTCGATCAAGCAATTTCTTAGTGGGTCATTGGTCAACATGAGGTTAAGGACTTCTTTAACACTTGAATCCACTATACTCTCGACTTCATTAATGCCTATCAGACTCGGGTGCTTCAATGCTCAGGTCAAATTGAATTTTATAGTTTTGTCTCCGAGCTGGAAGGTATAGCCAGGAACGGCCTTCCCAAAATGAGTGGGGTGTTTGTGTCCTCTTTCATATCTAAAACTACAAAGTCAACAAGTATAAAGAATTTTTCCACCCTAATTGGAACATCTTCGATAATCCCTTGTGGGCGTTTGATTGAGCGATCGGCAAGATGGAGAATCATATTAGTTGGCTTCATCTCCACAGTTCCCAATTGCTAACACATTGATAGAGGTATCAAGCTTACATTAGCTCCTAAGTCACACAAGGCTCGGCTGATTTTCAAGTTTCTTATCTTGCATGGGATTGAGAAACTATCGGGGTTCTTCAATTTTGGCGGCAATTTGTTTAAGATGGCTGCACTGACTTTTGCTGTGAGGGCAACCGTCTCCTAAGAATCGATCTTTCTCTTCATACATAAGATCTCTTTAAAAAATCGGGCATATGTTGGCATCTACTGAATTGCCTCTACGAAAGGAATGTTTATTTGAAGATTTTTCAAGACTTTCATGAATTTAAGAAACTGCTGATCAGTTTGACTACTAACCAACCTTTGTTGAAAAAGTAGGTATTTGAGGGGCTTGTCTTCTCTATTCTTCTGTTTAGGAAATTGAATTTCAGCCGCTTTTGAGTTGGAGTCACTTGAGTCGGTAGCTAACTCTTTCCCTTTCGACATTGGAAAAAGTAGGTATTTGAGGTCGACTGGCTTGTCTTCTCTATTCTTCTGTTTAGGAAATTGAATTTCAGCCGCTTTTGAGGTGGAGTCACTTGAGTCGGTAGCTAACTCTTTCCCTTTCGACATTGGATCCACCATCTCCTTTGGCTGTTCAGCTTCCATGGGTACAGTTGAGTTCCGCTTCTTAGTACTACAACTTGGCAACGTTCTCGAGGATTAGGTTTAGGTTGTCCTGGGAATCTCTCTTGTGGTCTAGAGGTGGATGCAGCTTGTTGGGCGATTTGGGTTTTGAGGATTTTGTTGAGGGCGATCAGGCCTTCTACTTTTTCAAACAGATGCTGAAAATTATCATTCTGGACCTCTTGTTGCTTGAGCATACTCTGCATCATTTTCTCTAACGCGGCAATCCCCGATGATTCTGGTGGAACAGATAGTGTTAATTGCTTAGGAGGAGGAGGGGGGTAATTGCATTGTTTGGTTGGACTGTTTGTTCAGGAGTTGATACAGTTGATGTTGTTGCATTCCTTGCCCAGATTGTGTTTGTTTTTGAGGTGGTAAAAAAGAATTATTCCCCCGATACGAGAAACTCGGATGATTTTGAGTCCTTATCCAAGGTTGTCTTTGATTCTGCTGAGCTCTGGTTGCATTTAGAAAGTAGGATATTGTTGAAATGTGGTTCAAAAAATATTATCCACATCATCTTGTATTTTGGAAAAAAGAAAATTAATTATGGAGTTAGTGGATCGTTGTGGTGATGTGGTAGTTATGGTTACGTAGTAATGTAATTAGTGGTAGTAGTGTATTAGTGGTGAGTGTGTGCATGATCTCCCACGTTTTTATGCATGATCTCCATCTTGTTATCTTGCATCTGAAGTTGTAAGCCTATTTATAGGCCGTCTTATTTTGACTTTCAATATAGCAGAATATCGTGCAATGATATTACATTTTCTCCAAAAATTGTTCCTTGATTACTTTGTTATGTGCTGAATTATTTTCCTAGTTTATCCTTTAATTTCCAACAAGTTCGGTATTAGAGCAGGTTGTGAAATACTCATCCAGGAGAAGACATCATTTGCAGATTTGGAATTGCTAGCAAGTGCAATTAATCAGTGTTTCAACAAGCAGAAATGTGAAGCAAATTATGGCTGCGAATGGTGGTAGTGTAACTTTCTCTCAACCTTTGATTTCTATTTTCAAAGGTGATAATTACGAGTTTTGGAATATCAAAATGAAAACTTTGTTTATATCACAAGACCTTTGGGATATGATTGAGAATGGATATGCAGATCCAGATGAAGAAGGAAAATTAAAGGAAAACAAAAAGAAAGATGCAAAGACATTATTTTTTATTCAATAAGCTGTGCATGAGATTATTTTTGCAGAATTACAGGTGCAGTTACCTAAAAACAAGCATAGAAGACCAACAACCATATTCATTCTAGCCAATAATTTTAGTCCATTAATGTTGAGATGACCATACCTCAAATGCTAGAGTTTAGCCTCAGAAATTGGATTAACTGAAAATGCACAAGAATCTAAAACATTTAGAGGAAACATGCAATGTTTCGCCATAACAACTTCTGCAATAATCTGTCCAGATTTCTTATCTTTGACCAAGAAAATATCATCATCAAACAAAATAAAGAATTGTTCTTCAAAGTAGGAACATAAAAAATAGCATGGAGAATTTCTTCTTTACCATCATTCTGCCTAAAAGCAATTATACTTTCTCCTTCAACTTGCACAGGTTTATCATCTCCAAATCTGAGTTATCTTTTCTTAGACTCATCAAGCACTTTAAACAATGATCTCATTCTAGTCATATGATTAGAACAACCATTGTCTGAAAAACAAATTTCATTTGTATTATTAGAATGAGAATAAGCTATAAATAACTTAGTTTCCTCTTCTTTCTCTTCAACAAAATTTGCTAATTGCTTTGCCTTGGTCCAACAATTTGCTTCAATATGCCCATGCTTCTTACAATAGTAGCATTGAACTTTGTTTTTGTACTCACTTGATGGTTGTTGTCTTTGCTCATTTTGTCCATCAAATCTTCCTTTACCATGGCCTCTTCTTCGGCCTCTTTCATTTAATCCATCACGACCACGACCTCTATTGCAATCACATCGAGGTGCTTGTACTTTAGCTTGAAAAGCTTTTTCTTCAGCTTTTTTTGCAAATATGCTCATTCTTGCTCATGTGCTTGGAAAGAACTCATTAGTTCATCAAAAGAGAATATAGATAAATTTTTAGACTCTTCAATTGCAGCAGCTACATAATCAAATTTTGAGGTCAAAATTCTCAAAACTTTAGCGACAACGGTTTTATCACAATCTTTTCTCCATAAGATCTCATTTGACTGGCCACAGTAGTTACTCTTGACAAAAATTCTTGAACAGACTCATTTGAATTCATAAAAAATATCTCAAAATCTCAACGAAGAATTTGCAATTTAATTGTGATTACCTTTGATGTTCCTTGATACACTTTTTGTAATTTTATTATCTTGATAAGGTGTGTGAAGGATGCATTTTTGGAAAGCAATGAAAAAAGACATTTCCTGTAGGAAAATCCTACAGAGCAAAATATCCTCTTGAAATTATTCATGCAAATTTATGTGGCCCTATGCAAACAAAGTTCTTCAGTGGTAGTCAATATTTTGCATTATTTATTATTGATTATTCTCGCATGAATTGGATAAATTTTTTGAAGCAAAAATCTGAGACATTTGATGTGTTTAAAAAATTCATGGCAATGGTGGAAAATGAAAGTGGTTATCACATAAAAAATACTGTGCACATATAGAGGTGGTGAATTTTTATCAAATGAATTTAACCATTTCTGTGAAGAATAAAGAATTCAAAGGCAACTTACAATTCCATATACACCTCAGCAAAATGGTGTTGCTAAAAGGAAAAACCGAACAATTATGGAAATGGCAAGAAGTTTGCTAAAGGAAAAGAATGTTCCAAATACTTTTTTGGCTGAAGCAGTTGCAACTGTAGTATATTTACTGACTATTTCTCTAACAAAAATAGTGCAAAATTAGACTCCCTATGCGGCATGGAAGGTTGTAAACCGAAAGTAAGTCATTTGAAAGTTTTTGGATGTATTACATATGCTTTGAACAATTCTGAAAATTGTCAAAAGCTTGATGACAAATCCAAGAAATATATTTTTTGTTCGCTATTTTGTTCAATCCAAAGCTTATCGGTTATACAATCCTTCTACTAACAAAGTAGTTATTAGTAGAAATATTATCTTTGATGTGGTTGATTTGCAAATTGAGTTTCCTACAGAAGGTGAAAAAAAAATGTTGCAGCACTAGTAAGAAATGAATGTGTTCCAAATAGTGGAAACAATTCATAAAAAATTCACCTAATTCAACACCAAGGATATTTCGTTCTTTGCAAGAAATATATGATTCTTATCAATTTTCTTTATTTGACTCGGATCTGACATACTTGGAAGAAGCAATGGAAAAGGAAGAATGACACATTGCAATGAAAGAAGAAATGATGTCTATTGAAAGAAATCATACATGGGAGTTAGTTGATTTGTCTGGCAATAAAAATTTGATTGGTTTGAAATGGGTGTTTAAAACTAAATATCATAGAAGCATTCAGAAGTACAAAGCAAGGCTTGCAGCGAAAGGCTATACACAAGAGCAATGTTTAGATTTTGAAGAAACTTTTTCTCCTGTTGCTCATATTGAAACAGTGAGATTACTTCTAGCCTTAGCTGCTCAATTGCAATGGCCTGTTTATCAACTTGATATAAAATCAGCTTTTTGAATGATGATTTGAATGAAGAAGTTTATGTCAATCAAGCAGAAGACTTTGTTATCAATGGCAAGGAAGACAAAGTCTACAAATCGAGAAAGGGTTTGTATGGCCTAAAGCAAGCTCCTCGTGCATGGTACAGTAAGATTGATTTATTCTTTATTGACAATAGTTTTCGCAGAAGTGAAATTAAGCCAACACTCTACTTGAAAGAAAAATGGGATGAATTTATTATAGTTTGCCTATATATTGATGATATTCTTAATTACTTGTGGATGATTTTAAACATGCATGATGGTAAATTTTGAAATGATAGATTTGGGGCTATTGAATTATTTTCTTAGTATAAAAGTGAAACAAGGTACTGATGGAATATTTATTTCTCAAAAGAAATATGCTAATGATTTGTACAAGTTCAATATGCTCAATTGCAAAGCTGATGTCACTCCTATGAATGTGAATGAAAAGCTCAAACGTGATGACGGACTTTGAAAGTATCTTAAAAATGCTATATTGCTGGCACGATGGACTTTGAAATCTGGTATTCTAAAATTTCTAATTTCAAGTTGTTTGGCTTTACTAATAGTCACTAGACAGGATCTTGGGATGATAGAAAGGATACTTCAGAAAGTATTTTTAGTCTTGGATCAGGGGCTATTTCATGGTGTTCAAAGAATCAAGCAACTGTTGTCCTCTCATCTTTTGAAGCAGAATATATTGCTCCTACATTTGCTGCATGTCAAGCAATATGGTTGAAAAGAATTTTGTTGGATATACATCAATCACATAATGAAGCAATAGTTATGTTTTGTAATAACAAATAAGCAATAGTAATGACCAAGAATCCTGATATACATGGACGAACGAAGCACATTGAGATACGTCATGATTTTATTCATGGTTTAGTGGAGGATGAAAAAATCAAATTGGAATTCTTTGGTACAGACGAACAAAATGACAAATTTGTTCATCAAAGCTCTTCCTATTCACAAGCATGCATTTTTCACAAAAATGCTTGGAGTATGCAATTTTGAATAAGGGGGAGTGTCTAAATGTGATTCAAAAAATATTATCCACATCATTTTGTATTTTGAAAAAAAAATTAATTATGGAGTTAGTGGATAGTTGTGGTGATGTGATTATGGTTACGTAGTAATGTAATTAGTGGTAGTAGTGTGTTAGTGGTGAGTGTGTGCATGATCACCCACGTTTTTAGGCATGATCTCCATCTTGTTATTTTTCATATGAAGTTGTAAGCATATTTATGGGCCATCTTATTTTAACTTTCAATATAGCAGAATATCATGCAATGATATTATATTTTCTCCAAAAATTGTTCCTTGATTACTCTGTTATGTGCTAAATTATTTTCCTAGTTTATCATTTAATTTCCAATGGATATTGCATTGGTTTGGTCTTGCATTGAAATATTAACTGCCTCTCCATTCAGTCCGAGGCAATCAGATCATATATGATCGGATGATTGGCATAAAGTACGTGTTGCTTCTGGCACTAGATAAGGGTTTGGAACTCTTGACTCTAAATCAAAGACTTCAATTGATGAGTTCGCCTTTTGCATAGCTCTTTTCACTATCTCCTCGACTCGAAGTGAAAGTGTGTCCAGCTCCCATTCCCTGGAATTGTTGGTTCCTTTTGTTTTTCTCTATCTCCGTTGTTGAAGCCAATTCCTAAAATTATATGCAACTTTCTCTATGATTTCATATATTTAATTTGCATTTTTCTCCATGAATGTTCCTCCTGCCGCTGAATCTAGACAAACTTTGGATTCCACAGTCAAGTCACTGTAAAATGTCTGCACTATAGTTCATTTTTCAAAAACCATGATGTGGGCAGGACCTAATCATGCTGATGTTGTTCCCATGCTTCGTGTAGAGGTTCTTTATCATACTGATAGAAGGAGGTAATCTTATTCCTCATTTCAACAATTTTTTCCTGGTGGAAAGAACCTAGTAAGAAAGGCTAACACCAAGTGATACCACGTTCTGATTATGTCCGGCGCTACGGATCGTATCCATGCTTAGCTTTATCTCTAAATAAGAATGGAAACAACCTCAGTCTCATTGCATCCGTAGTGACATCAGTGCATCTAAAAGTATCACAAAGTTCCAAGAAAGTAATCAAATATTGATTGGGGTCTTCATTCGCCATCCCACTGAAAGCATTCTATCCCAACACTGCAATGATAGCCGGATTGATCTGATAATGGCTCGCAACTATCTCTGGTTTTCTAATCCCAGTTGCAATCCTTATAACTGATGGTGTGTAGAATTCTTGCAGGGGGCGGAGTGCGTTCGGATCTTCAGCGTCCATATTCTGATTCAGATTTTTTCATCCTTGTTGAGCAGCACGTCTCCTGGCTCTACATCTTCTGTGCTGGTTTCTGAGGTCTTTATGGAGGAATTTCGTGCCTATGTCTGGTTGAGAAATATCTCCTTCAAAAATTTTTGCAGAGTGACGTTCAACACTTGGCATAAAATTTGGTTAGCAGGTCAGGGAAATGGAAGAAAGTAAGATAAAAGGAATGAAAAGAAAAGAAAAAGAAATCACAAGAAAAATGATGACTGAATAAGACTAAGAGAAATGGAAAACAAAATATGAAAAATGTAGGAACACTTTGAACATATAAAACAGAGTTTTCAGTACAGAAATAAATCAAGCTAAAAACACTAGCGACTTCCTTGGCAATGGCGCTAAAAACTTTAACTCGCATGAAGTGTGTATAGAGAATATCGCACGAAAGGGGAGGTGCAGACCTCTAAGACACAGGTCCACCGGTACTCTAGCGTGACACAAGAATTTATCGAAATAAAGTTTTAAAATTTATAATCTCTCTACACTATCGAAATGAAAACCGCAAGCATACGGTGCATCATTATAGTGCTTGAGATTCGATCCACAGGAAAGCGATGTCTGCGAATTCTTCGAAAAATCCTTTGGAGCAAAATAAGTGAGGAAAGCGAATGCTGAAAACAAGAGAAAAGGGACGACGATGTAACATAAAAAGAGACTAAATTTTTTCATAATTTAAAAGAGTAAGTATCGCAAAGGCGATGATTAATATTAAAGGAGGATGCGAGATACTAAATCAAGGACAAGGACTTATGGGTGGTGCTTCTACTGTAGGATTCAAGGTTCTTTAGTTTGATATGATACGGGTGAAGTAACCGAGTTCCCTTTTCACACATGCGTTTGGTCGATCTCAATAATAAAGACACTCGACTCTGCGCCTACACATTCGTGTTGGTGATAAGCCTGTGTCTACGTGCGTGAAAAGAGTTCGTAAAGAGAATGCATGTTAATGCCACAATATGAATTGAGCTTTCCTTAGGATTTGAGTTTAAGTCTCGCATCCACTGAGTGTCGAGCATTCAATAGAAATATGCCTAAGGCAAGGAGGCTACGGTCGGCTCACGCTTGCCTTAGTGGAATAAGGACCACCCTCCCAGGTAGAATGCAAGATATCAGTGTTTACGAGATGACTTAAATGTTTTTGAGGGAGAAGAAAGAAATTCAATTCAAGAAATACGAACTAGGATTGACTGGAAGTCCTTCAAAAGTAACTCATCTCTTGCCTACCCTACTCGGGTCACTGACTTGAGTGAGGATTGAAAAGTATCCTACTTTGGGTCGAACTTCCTAGAAAATTCAGAAGAATTGAACGCAGCAATGGTGAAATAGAAATATGCGAACATCATTTAAACCCGTTTGAGGTAATCCCAAATCTCTGACTCAATTCGGTCATTTATTACTAGAAATCCCGAGTGCGCATAACCTTTCTAGGTCACGGATCAAAAGGCGAACGATGTCTAAACCATGCAATGAAGAACTCCATTGACGATCTTAAAAAAACTAACAATGTGAACCACCACTTTCCTTGGACTTGATTTCTCTACGTTCAATCGCGATGGAGCCTATAATGTCCCTACAGTCGGGGGTGCAAGGCAGCGGATGATTCAGAGAACTTCTCCTAGCTTACAACTACGTGGAAAACATGAAAGCCACGCATCAAGCTATCTTCACCTAGGCTTGATTTCTACACGTTCGGTCGCGATGAAGCTTATAACATCCCTATGGTCGGGGTGAAGGGTGAAGATAGCTCATGAACTCGAATCCGTGTGAAGATCCACAAGACAGAGAATCAAAAAGTAAAACAAGAATTGGACTAATATCAAAACATAGGAAAGCTTAACACTCAGAATTGATCATGAAAAACAATAAAATAGAATGCAGCTAAAGAACATGAATCCAAGTCTCCATGAATTTCAAATGGCATTGTTTTGGACTCTGGATTCTCTCTTTTCTTTTTGTCTCCAACTTTTGTTCATTGCCAAAAAGATGCCCCCCTCGCTTATTGCTTCTCCTCTTTTTTATATCTGCTTCTTTTCCTCTGCCTCTCAACCTCTATTTTTTGTTGGTTCTCCTCCTCTCCTTCTTTTTCTGTCCCCCTGTCATCACCTGCAACTTGACAGCTTTTTCCTGTGGTCCCCCTGCCATTTGGTAAGCTTCCTTGCACCAGGGAGATGAAAGAGCTAGTTGGTCCCTAGATTATGTTTGTTGTTTTGTTTGCCCTCTTCCTTAGCCCGATAACAATCCACCAATCCTTAGTGCAAAAAATGGTGTATGGTTCCACTGCTTCTACTTCATCGCCTTGGGCTCATCAACCTCCTATGCAAGAAAAGGGCATTTATCCAAGTGAATTCTTAGGCTAGTAGAGTTACTTATTTGTAATATTGCGAGTTCATGTGGAGAATATTTGAAATGTGTTGAATTAGTTTCATGCATGTGTCTATGTGAGAAAATAATAATGAAATAGATGCTACATGCATGCGAAAAAATTGTGAAAATATAGGCCATAAATCTTCACTTCAACGCGCGCTCAAGTGTCCACCATTAGAAATGGTAGGCCGCTGAGGCGTATGAAGGTCATTAAATTCTTAATGAAATAATAAGTAATAAATAATATTATATTCATTAAATCCTTAATGAAATAATAAGTAATAAATAATATTATATTAATCCTTTATTAAAATTATTTTATATTTATTAAATAATTTATTTTATAAGAGAAATGTGTGAGAGAAAATAAAAAGAAAAAAGTTAAACCAACAACAAAAAATGTCACATTGACAAAAAAAGTTGGTTCCAGTGCCCCGGTACCAAGAAAAAGGTGGAACCGGAACCAGGTCACGTGATGACCTGGTTCCAGTCCGCGGTTCCACTAGAGCCGCACTTGGAGAACCAAATTGGAATCAGGCAGCAATTCCAACTTGGTTCTCTTTCTAAACGCGACCAATATGCACTAATACAACTCCTAGTTAAGGATACTAATCAAGTGATCAAAGACTTCAAGATTAATGAACTTTTGGTGTTTCCTATATGAGTGAGTCTAATTAGGAGTCTACATATTTGTTCATCTCGATCACTCTTTCCTTAATTGTTGTTGTACTATTTATCATCTCATAAATTGTTGGAACCATCCTTTGTCATTCGTAATATATATTTATGTCAACTAATTGAGTTATAAGCTCAATGTCAACACAATCCTTAATTATCAGTTACTATAAATGCCATGATTAGTGTTGATTTTTGTTAAGAAGAGCACCAAACCAAGGGTCCATAGAACATTTTCACTGTAGATCTATCGGGTAATTACACGGATCGTCCCATAACTTTGGGTGCAGTAACAACTCTGTCTCCTAACTTCAATTTGTTACTAGAATATCCTCAACCTTTAATTTCTTACACGCTTGGTCCTCTTGACCGATAATAGCCAATTTTCGGACAGTACAAGAAATACCACATGCATCGTGGGATGGCATTTCCCCGTCCCATGGGCCTCGTGGGATGGCGGAAGTGCTTTTCCCCGTCAGGGCAGTTCCTGCCCCACAGGGCTCGTGGGATGGGAAACTGTCGTCCCACAAGGCTGTGGGACGACAAAAATACATTTTCCCATCCCACGGCCTCATGGGACGGCAGAAATGCATTTTCCAGTCCCACCGTCTCATGGGACGGCATTTCCCCATCCCATGAAGCCCGTTGGATGGGAACTTCCCTTCCTCGGCAACTTTTCGATGGAAAATTTTCGATGGACAAAACTCCTTCGCAATTTACAACAGATTTTTCGATGGATTATCTTCTATCTAAATGTTCGACGGCTCGAGTCATCGGAAATGTTTCGCACAGTTTGGTCCGTGGGAATTTCCCATGGTCTCGACCGTGGGAAGGCTTCCCACGGTCTAAACCGCCGGTAATATATAATAAGTATATATATACATACAAATGTTCTCAATCAATCAAGTAATATATAATATATTTAATAATCTATTATTAATATTTCTCACGGACGAAACCATCCAAATACATTCCCGCCTACATTTTTGCCTCACTCCCTACATATCTCTCCCTCTCCCCTCTCTCTTTCCATCTCACGTCTCTCTTCTCTTCCTAGTTCCTCCTCTCTCTTCTCACCATCTCCCCTCTCTCACTTTCCATCTCACGTCTCTCTCCTCTCTCTTCCTCGAATCCGGCGACCACTTTCGACGGCTCCGATGACCATCTCCGGTGGCCTCTCCCTCTCTCAACTCCAGTAGCCTGCAGCAGCATCATAGCGGGATCCAGCCGCGGCCAGCTGATCTGGCCACCCGTGGCAGGTGTGGCCACCCGCGGTCGGATCCTGCCTGCATGCGGTAGGTCTGGCCGCCCCCGGCCAGATCCTGCCAGCGGGTGGCCCGGATCCTACTGGCAGGCAGCCCATCTGGAAGCTTGTGGCCTGGATCCCGCCTACGGGCAGCCAGATCAGGCTGCAACCGGATGGGCTGGCAGATTGGTACACGTGGCCGGTCTGGCTGCGGGCGGGCTTTATTTTATTGTTTGAAATAAAATTTTTTATAGTCACAACCATTGGAAAATAATGTATCATTAGGAACTTTCCACGGTTTGGACCGTGGGAAACATTTCCCATGACTCAGCCTGTGGAAAGTTCATCGGAAAATTTCGAGCCGTGGGAACTTTCCATGGGCTGAGCCATGGGAAATGTTTCCCATGGTCCAAACCATGGAAAGTTCCCATGGCCTCAAAACTTCCCATGGCTCAGGCGGTGGGAAATATTTTCGATGGCTTGGGCCGTGGGAATTTTCCCACGATCAAAGCCATGGCAAATTTTTTTCACGGCTCTAGTCGTGGGAACTTTCAACGGCTATGATAGAATCGTCGAAAAAAGTTTGCGATGAGCAATTTTTCGATGGTTCTCTTCCATCGAAAAATCCATCGCAAATTGAACTTTGCGATGAATTTTTGACAATTTTCGATGGCTCGGGCCGTCGAAAATAGCAATTTTTCTTGTTGTGTGATTATATTGTTGACGTGGCATAATAAAAAAATTAAATATTAATAAAATAAATAAATGTCGGCAGGCCGGTGCCTCGTGTGCGAGCTCACTGGGTGCCGGCCCCTCTTTTTCTCCCTCGCCGCACACGAGGAAGAAAGGGGGGTCGACGCGCCCGTGCGAGCTCCGTGCCGACGAGTTTGCACAGGGGGTGCCGGCCCCCCTTTTTCTCCCTCACTGTACACAAGGAAGAAAGGGGGGCCGGCGCCCCCTTGTGCAGCTCGCGCGCCGATGAGTTTACACAAGGGGACGGCGGCCCCCTTTTTCTCCCTCACCGCGCGCAAGGGAGAAAGGGGGGCCGGCACCCCCGGCGAGCTTGCATAAAGGGGCACCGGCCCCTTTTGCCTGCACCCCCATGCGAGCTCGCGCGCTGGCGAGCTCGCACGGGACGTCGACGACAACTGTATTTTTTTATTTTTTCTATTATCTTTTATGTATTTTTTATTAATTTTATGATAATATTTTTTTATGTTATGCCATGTCAATAATATAATCCAAAAACTGATTATCACCGATTAGGAGGACGATGTGTGTAAGAAAAATAAAATTTGGGGACAATCTAGTTTCGAATTAAAGTTGGTGGACCGTTGAGATATTGACATAAAGTTGGGAGACGATCCATGTAATTTAGCCTCGATCTATCCTAAAGTACTTATATTGTGGTAACACATTCCATTCCTTCGAGGATAGGTCATGATAGTGAGAATAAGCCAAGTGTTACTAATGTGTGCAAATTAAATGTGAATATACTAACAAGTATATTATATCGTATGAGAGTGAATAAAGTGTTGAACCCATGATCGGACTAATCTAATTTTTTATTTTTCAACCAAGTTTATTAATTGAAAAAATAACAATATTTGAACTCAAATAAAATAATCCAAATTGATGACAATAAAAAAGAATGATGCTTATAAGAGAAAGTTACAATTTATCTCCACGATTATCTCTTAATTATCAATGGACCAAATTTAGACTTTGTTTTTAAAAGAAATAGATAAAAGATATAGGACTAAAAAACTTGAGAACTTAACTATCCAAATTGAGAATTAGATCAATGCACATTCAAAATTCAATATATTTCAATTCATTATCAATTAAGATGCATTAATGTTCAAAGGTTGCTTAAAATAAATGACTAAAAAACCTTAGAACCTAACTCTCTTAAAATAGAAATAAAATTAAATACGTCGAAAGCTCGATCAACTCGAACTTACTTTACCTAATATGCTTTTGAGTTGCAAACCTTCATTTAAGAGCCCAAAAACTTATTTACTTAATAATATCACAAAGACAAAACTCGGCCTGTGTAAACTCGTACTAGGCTAACACTATGATTTCAAGAGCAACAACTAACGAAGTAACCAACCAGGTAGGAAAAAAATTCATAACCGCTTCAAGAAATATTTGAATTGCTGAAATGAACACCTCTCTGCCAAGGCATGCCCATTAGGTGTAAGAAATAATTTCCCTTTGGATACCAAGATTCAATAACCCAGATCCAATGCCTAATCTCAATGTCTCAGTGATAAAATTCTAAGTTGCAAAATTTAGGTCATTACATTATATATACTTGGCTAGAGATGGATATATAATATCCAAAAAGGGGAAGTACTTATTTTTCTCAACAAGGTTCGATTGAAAAAATATCAATATACATTTTGTTTCATCGATTACACATTTTTATGTCAATTGTTTCGTAAAATTAATTTACTTCCGAATAAAACTCAAAAGGAAGTAATCAAGTGGTGCGGTGGCATGGCACGATAGTGTGACACCAGGACGCCTAGTGATACCATGAAAGGAGGTAGACGCCAATGCAAGGCATCCCGAAGTGCAACCTAAGAAGCCCCCTCGCCATCTCCTTTACCGGGCCGGAACAGTTCGCCTACAGCATGAGGTAGAGCTTGGACACCGCCCCAACCCCCAACATCTCTTGCATCACTAACTTATCCAAGGTAGCCATCCATGCCTCAAGGTTGTCTTGCCATCCTCGGGCGACATGGTACGCCGCCAGAACTTCCCCACGTACCTAGTCACAGGCTGCCTCCTGCGACGGTCTCGAATGTGCTTTGTTGCATCACCTTGCTCTTCTACATGTTGTGCGAGAACTGTGCAACGTCCAAGAGCTTGGCCCAATCCTCCTGATTGGCCACAACAAAGTGCCTCAAGTAAATCTCCAGAAGATGATTGACCCTCTCCGTTTGGCCATCCGTCTAGAGATGGAAAGCTGTCAAGAAGTTCGGCTCCATCCCCAAAAGCCTAAAAAGCTCCCTCCAGAAGTGTCCCATGAACCTCGGATCACGGTCGCTGATGATACACCCCAGTACTTCACTACATGCTTGACAAACAAGCGGACTACCTCTTCCGTCGAGCAATGTTTTGGAGCCAGGATGAAAGTTCCATACTTGGAAAACTCATTGATCGCCACCATGATCGATCGCGCTCCCCCAGATTTTGGTAAGGCTGAGATGAAATCCATGGTCACCATATGCCATGGAGTACGAGCAAGGGTTCCAGCAACCCTGTTGTCTTTTTTTGCTTAAGTTTGTCCTGCTCACATATGCCTTGGCATCTTCTCTATCATCTGAGACTAGAAGTAGAAGTCTTTAACCAACGCCATGGTACGAGCCTCTCCCAGGTGGCCTGCCCACTTCGAGTCATCACAGTCCTTCAAGATTGACCGCCATAGACCCTCCCATCATGGAACGTATAGCCGAAGTCCCACGGTGAACAACGGTCCATCTTTTGTCCAAAATCTTCATGACTTTCCCTCCTCGATAAGTTGAAGCAACTCCACGGCCTTAGGATTCTACTTCAATCCCTCACGGATTTGATCCTTGAAGTCCATGCGGATGGCACTTATCGTCGCAGGCGTCGGCCACAACATTGGTTCGCCCAGTCTTGTACTCCAAGACATACTCGAACTCCGCTTGAAAGTCCTAGTATCGTGTTTGCTTTTGGCTCAGCTTCTTCTTATTCTAAAAATAAGATGTCATCATGTTGTCTGCTTCACAATGAATGCGCTCCCTAGAAGATACTACTGTCATGTGCATAAGCAATGCACCACTACCGTCATCTCCTTGTTGTGGACCGTGTATTATTATTCGGCCTTGTTGAGCTTCGAGCTCTCGAAGGTCACTGGATGTCCCTCCTGCATGAGGACGCCACCCAATGCGAAGTCAGACGCGTCTGTTTGCACCTCAAACGGTTGTTCCTAATCGGATAGATGCAAGCACGGCTCCTCCGCAACCGTGTTTTTCAAGGTCTTCAAATGCGTTCGTGTACTTCTCTGACTATACCCACTTCATGTTTTTCTTTAGAAGGTCGGTGAGAGGCGCGGCCCATCACGAGTATCCTTCGATGAACCTCCTGAAGTAGTTGTCGAGCCCTAGAAATGACTGCATCTCTAAAATGCTTGTTTGCGGCTCCCACAGTCAAGAATAGCTTGAGCCTTGGCCTTTTCCATGCTAATCTTCCTAGCTTTGATGTGGTGCACAGGAAACATCACTTCCGGTTGGGCGAACGAGCATTTCTCAAACTTGACAAATAGTTCATTCTCTCGCAGCAACCTGAACACCTCCTCAAGATGCTGCACATGTTCTGCAAGTGTCTCCAAGTATACCACGATGTTGTTCAAGTAAACCGTCACACACTTGTCCAACAGTGGGTGAAATATCTTGTTCATCATCGTACAAAAGGGTGCCGGTGCATTTGTGAGGCCGAAGGGCATCACTAAGAACTTGTATGATCCATACCTCGTCACACACGTAGTCTTGGCCTCGTCGCCTTCCACAATACTCACCTGCCAGTAGCCGGACCTCAAGTCCAACTTGAAGAAGAACCTCGCCTTTCTGAGTCGGTCGAAGAGGTCTCCGATCAGCGGGATCGGGTACTTACTCCGCACGGTAATCTTGTTGGGAGCCCGATAGTCGATGCACTTTTCCAACGACCTGTCTTGCTTCCTCTGAAACAAGACCAGCGGTGCCTTCGAGGGCTTAATGAACACAGCTTTCAGCAACTTGCCAATTGTTTCCGAAGCTCCTCCAGCTCCGGAGGAGCCATGCGATATGGCCCCATAGCCGGAGGCTGAGCACCTAGTACCTGTTTGTTGCAGTGATCGATATCTCGACAAGAAGAAAGTTTGCTCAACAGGTCTGGTGGCATTACATCCTTGTATTGCTCCATAAGCCCTTTCACTTCATCCGGGATGCCATGAACTTCAATGCCGACCTCATTCAGCTTCAAGGCCGCCAAATAGGTGACTTCATTCCAACGCATGCCCTTGTTAACTTGCCTCGCCGAAAGTATCTTGGACTTCACGCTGACTCTCATCATGGCCACTTCATGCGATGCCTCCTGAGATACAAAACGTAACCCCTACTAGGAAAGTCTTACCTCGTGAAATGCATCCAAGAACTCCATGCCGAGACGACTTTATGGTCATCCATGTTGACGGTTGTCATAGTGATCGCTCCTTCCCAATTTCCCACCTTTATATGGACGTTCTTGTCCATACCAAGGATTGATTGAGAGGCAGTGTTCACTGTCTTAATCAAGCTTGGCTCCTTGACATATGCTATGCCAAGTCATGAAGTTGTGTGTTGCTCTAGTATCTACCAGAGCAGTCAAAGTGTGGCCATTCACCATGACCTCCATGAACATCATGCCCTTCGCGGCCTTCTTCACGTCCTTCATCGGAAGTGTTGCGGCAAGAGTCGTCAAGGCCATTATAGACCCAATGTGTGCAGCACCTTGCTCATGTCTTGAATAGACGCCATGGTCGAGAGACCTATCTTCTTGTCGCACTTCCTCGCGTAGTGCGGCCCTCCACAGACAAAGCATCCGAGCGTCCTTTTGGCATCACCTTCAATGTCATCGCCTTCTTGTCCCGCTTATCGTTCTTCTTGCCACCTGGTCAGGCCTCATCCTTGCTCGACTTGCCCTTATCCTTAGCCTGCATGCTAGGATCTTGGTTTTTTGAGAACTCCACCAAAGCCTCAGCACCGACCAATGCTTCCTTCATGGTCGATATCTTATGATGTCTCAACACTTACGCAGCCCATGGTTTCAATCCTTGAAGGAAAAAGAACAACCATGTCAACTCCTCCATGATCCCGAGCATCTCCAACATAAGCGGCTAGAACTTTTTGATATATTTCTTGACAGGACCCGTTTGCTTGAGAGACGTCAGCTTGTTCATAGCCACCTCTTGTGTGTTACCGGGGTACAATTGCTTCTTCAACTCTACCTTGAAGTCGGCCCAGGACTCTACCGCCGCCCCACCGTCTTCCTCCATCCGATGCCACCACAAGAGTGCACCATTCGCCAGATAGCGCATGGCCATGTCAATTTTTTCGCGCTCGACCACAATGTCAAGATACCAAAGAATTGTCGCCTCTTACGCGCCATCATATTTCTTTGGTTTCGGCCCCAAGAACATGGGAACCGAGGACATCGATCGCAGCCCTCCTGCGTCAAAGAGTAGGCCTTTGAGCAGCAGTAGATTTGTCTCGAAAGCCTTTAGTTGCGCCTTCATAGCTTCTCCTATGGCTGCAACACGGTCGACCAGCTCCTGGTGCACGGCCGTGCCTTGCTCTAGGGCCAAGCTGTGCTCGCCTGGCACCGCTTCTAGGCTACGGACCATCTTGTCCATCTCCTGAAAACTTTGGCCCAACATCTCCACATTCTTCTTAATGTGCTGCCAGGGTCTCTGGACTTTGCTCGAGTAATCTTCTTCTTTTCCCCACCATCCGCACCTTGGACTCAACCTCGGCTATGTCTTCGGCCTCCGACGAATGACTCTTACTCAACGCGCCTTCTCCTTCTCCTGACATAGTCAAAACTCAAGCTCTGATACCATGTTGTCACTCCCTTACCCTTCTATCCTGAAACTTCAGATATGCGGCTCGGCCAAACCCTGCTCGGTCAGCCCTCCTTTGGACGCACCCTAGATAAGGCCGTCCATGCCCCAGATGCACAATGAAACACCCACGCAGAGAGAAGAGAGAGAGAGGCTCTGAGATAAGAGGACAACTAGAGAATATTATTGAGAAAATCTCATATGTTTTTACAAGCATGGATTACATGCCCTTTTATAGGGTCAAGGAGCAACAACTCCTACTCTAACTATGGATCTAGTCCTACTAGGCATGCAAGTCTTTCTCTAGAAAAACCTCCTAAGAATAGGAGTAGAAATCTGAACCCTTGAAGTCTTGAAGAATCTCGGCCAAGCCATGCACCTAGTCATCCTAGGAGTAGCCGTGCTCTGCTTGCGCCCGCCGTGCGCCCACGCCGCACCCGGGTGGAGCCAGTTGGAGTCCTACTCAGACTTTGAAGGTTCCATGTGCCCAGGTCATCTCTAGACTCCCATTTGAACTAGATCTTTACCCCCTAGTGCTCCTCGGTCCAGAAGGAAAGCTCGGCCATAAGGAAATCCACCCATGTCTTTCTCGCCATAGGAAGATTCCAGCCCTATTCCTACTAGGAGTAGGAATACTCTTGATCCTGTAGTACTCCACACACTCGTCCTATAGGAGTCCAAGCCTTCAACCTCCTGAAATCCTCACTTCTCGTCGGTTCACAAAAGCTCCTTTGACCAAGTCCTATTCCTACTAGGAATAGGACTTGCACCGACCACGCCCTCCTGCTCGTGCGCGTGGCCACGCCCGCTCGGGTGCGTCCACTTCGGTCAGGGGTGACACGTGGGATGTTTCGACGACGAATAGGTGTAGAAATCTGAACCCTTGAACTCCTAAAGAACCTTGGCCAGGCCATGCTCCTAGTCGGGCTAGGAGTGGTCGTGCCTGCCTACGCCGGGGTGGAGCCAGTCCGAGTCCCACTCGGACTTGTTGAATCCTATGTTTTGATGACAACAAATTAAATTGGACATAAAAACTACTAATTTATGTTCAAATGATGACAATGCATGTGTAAGATTGATATGACCTCATTCGCAGAAGAAATCATCAGATTAAAACCATAAAAATAAAGATTCAGCACACGATCGGTCGACCCACCTGTCGACCGGCCATGGAGATCGATCGATTGATATCAGCGAAAGAAATGTCGAGACTATACCGGTCGATGGTCCGATCATTACACCGGTCGACCGATTAGTACAGACGAATTCCAAAAATGACGAGACTACACCGGTCGATGTTCCTATCGCTACATCGGTCGACCAACCAACAGAAGAGCACATTCAAGAATGGTCGAGACTTTACCGGTCGATTGTCCGATCTCTAAGCCGATCGATCGGTCACAGTGCTAGATGAATAGTAACGACTATTTTTTAAGGAGAAAATTGTGGAAGAATTTTTGGACAAAATTTCCACCTGTAGAAGCCTATAAAAGGAGTGCCAAAAGATGAAGAAAACTTATCCAAGCAAGCAAGCATTCTATAGCTCCTTTCAAGTTCTTGAGCCCAAAGTTGCAAATTCTTCCATTTTCTCTTCTAAGCTTTGAGTGTGAGAATGATGCATGCAAAATATAACATATTTTAGTTAATTATTTTAATTAAATTTTATGTAATTTGATCATGGCATGCATCATTTTTAGTCACTTTTAATCGTAATTCCAGATTTATTAATTTTGATTATTAATTCTCTGAATATTTTAATTGTGATGGATTAATTAAACTTGGATAATTATTTTGCAGGAAAATTCGAATCTCGGCCGAAATTCAAAGAAATTATTCCTTACGGCCGAGATTTGACTTTACACCCAAGTCGTTGTGGGCGAGATTTCTAGGGGGTAATAATATGGAATCTTCATTGTTACGGCTGAGATTTGAAGGTGTAAAGATAAAAAGGAATTTTATCTTTTGGGCGTAATGGCATGAAGATGAAGGGTGTAACAATAAATTAATTTTATCTTTTGGGCGTAATGGCATGAAGATGAAGGGTGTAACAATAAATTGATTTTATCTTTTGGGCGTAACAAGATAAGTTCCTTCCTTACGGTCGAGATTTGGAGGGAGTAAAAGGAATTTTATCTCTTTGGGAGTAAAGATAAAATAATTTCTTACGGCCGAGATTTGGAGGGGGTAATGGCAATTGAAATCATCCGTTTTGGCCGATATATGAAGGTGTAAAGATAAAATTGTTTGGGCGTAACAAGATATATGAAGGTGTAAAGATAAGAAAGATTTATCTTTGGGCGTAATGATAAAAATGATTTATCTTTGGCCGAGTTTATCTTATAATTTTAAAGTCAACCGTACGATGTTACGACCGAGATCAAATTGAAGGCCGTCCGCACCCTATAAATACGTGAAGAATCCATCGTTTCAATTCGTGCTCTGAAGTTCAAGTTTCTTCCATGGCGAGTCGTGAGCTCTGCAGGCTACGACCAAGAGGAGAGAGGTGCGACAGTTGGAGGTTGATCGCGACCCTGATCAAGTCCGAGAGGCTGCCCGACTGTTTGCCAGATTCGAGATCTCTATTTTGGGTGTAATTCTTTCAATTTTTATGATTTGTATTTTATTATCTCTCCAAAATTTCTAGGATGAACTCCATGTTTTTAGGATTATTATTTTAGGAGATTATTAATTGAAGGGAAACTATTTGGACCCTATATTATTTGTTTTAATCTTTTCTGATCAGTTAGTTAATTGTGCTTAATGCTTTTAATATAAGAATTGAGTACTTACCAGTTTGTGGATTATTTGATTTCAGAATTCATTAATTAAATTAATTGATTTTATGTGAAATTAATAATTGACATAAATTTGATAACTAGTGTGTGGAGAATCAAGTTTATGTGGTCTGTTAATCTAATCAGTTTGTGGAGTGATTAATAGTCTAGAATTTTCATATTAATGCATCTTAATTTCAATCTTATCTGACGAATACCAGTTTGTGGGACTTTAGGTTTGATTAAATTTAAGATAGTTTGATTTACCGGATTAAATAGCAGAATTACCAATTTGTGGACTCTGTGATGTTAATCTTGTAAATTAATAACTTGAGAAAATTTCTAATCCATCTTTAAAGATTAAATTTATCTTTTATAGTTCAAATATTTATCCTGATTTATTTTCATCCTAAGGCCTAACTTCAACACCATTATCTTATCTTTATCTTATTTTCTTTATTTTATTTCATAAAACTTCTTTCCAAAAATTCATGTTTTTCCTCTCTTATTAATTTATAAATCTAGATATTGAATTAATAATATTCATCGTGGGTTCGACACTCTTACTCCTTTTTACTATATTACTTGAGCGACTAGTGCACTTGCTAGTAAATTTTATTGTTGCAATTACAACGCATCAAGTTTTTGGCGCCGTTGCCGGGGAATATTTTATTAATTAATTTCTGATTTTTATGAATTATTAGGAGATGTAAATAAATTGTAAATAATCCTTTATAAATATGTATTAATTGTTTTAATTATTTTTTGTGAATAAACTGACATCTTTTCTTTTGCAGATAAAGGTCGCGACATTTTAGATTAAAATTGTTGACTTTGGCTAATGCTTTACGGAATTTCGGATTACTGTTGACTTATGGTTTTACGACCGAGATTGATTTTTGTCGGCTTTACTGGTTTTACGGCTCGCAATATCGATTGAAATTTAATCTTCTGTTTTACGGCCGTAATTTTATCCGAACGTTGTTTTACGCCATGGATTTGATTTCGTTTTGGCCAAAGTAGTTTGTTCTATTTGATTTAATTTCGTTGTTTTACGGCCGTAAAAAATCGACTCAATTCACTTTCGGCCGTAATGATTCAATTTTCGACATTTGAGTGGAGTAATATTCTCAAGTTTCATTCAAAATTATTTCGGCCGAAACCCTATTTTTCTTTACGGCCTCATGTTGACTTCATCTCGGCCGATGTGACCTCGTCTTAATTGACAATTTAATCTTTTTTACGGCCGAGAATTGATCTCATAGTTTTACGGCCATAAAATTTCTGAACATTTGTTTTTACGCCATCTTACGACTTTTAGGCCAATTTATTTGTGATTTTTTCATTCTCGGCCGTAACATTATAATAGTTTGAACTTTTGATTTGACTTTATTTTGGCCAAAGCGATTTAGTCTGTCTCGGCCGTAATGGATCATCCGACATGGATTTTACTTCAACTCGGCCGTAATATATTTCTGAACGAATAAGTTTGATTTAATCTCATTTCGGCCGATTTATATGTGTTGATGTTTTACCTCACGTTCGACTTAATTTTCATCGATTTACGACCGATATGAATCTTACTCGTCTTCGGCCGTAAAAAAATCGTCGACGTTGCGTTCTCGTTTTTTATTTCGGTCGAACACCCTGTTTAATTTTCTGTCTTACGGCCGAAATTTCACGATAACTAGTTTGTTACGGCCGTAATTTAATTGGTTTACGCCTACGACACTGTTTCAATATTTTTACGGTCGAACGAGTGCTTGATTTTTACGACCATCTACGTGATTTACTCTCGGTTGATATTAATATTTGGTATTTGTATTGGTTTGAAGAACCTCCGTTTGCGGCCGTAATTAGGTTTCTGAAAAGTTTCTCTCGAAAATTAATTTTAATGATGAATTTTCAATTCTATCAGGACGAAAGACTTTATTTGTTAAAATCTCATTTTTTTCGTGACCTATTATCTGTATTTCTTCCTTCTTGTATATATTTTCATTTTATTCTTTTATCTTACTGAAAATTGGTTGTTGCAGGTACTAATTGAAAATTAAATCACAACCAATCCTGGAATCTTCTGATAAGCGCACTAGGAGTTTAAATCCACTGTTGGAATTTGATCCTGAAATTGAAAGAACCTATCGTCGATTACGAAGAAATATAAGAAAAATGGCGGAACAAGCACGCGACAATCAGAGACTGGAACAACAAAATGAACTGGTTCCACCACATAATAATCGACGAGAAAATGAAGCAGAGCTTTCTATGAGAGAATATGTCTCGGCCAGATACAGTGACCGAGAATCATGCATCGTGCTGCCTGATATTAACGCAAATAATTTTGAGATAAATCCCGCAATCGTGAGGATGATACAAGCATTCCAATTTGGAGGAGGATTTCATGAAGACCCCCATGATCATCTTGACAAATTTCTTGCCACTCTGAGCTATTCCAATCGTGAGAAATAATAATGTTTCTTCTGAAGTTATTCGTTTATTATTATTTCCTCAATCTTTACGTGACAAAGCTTCCACTTGGTTTAAAACTTTGCCTGCAGGATCGATTCACTCATGGTTGGAGCTGGTAGAAAAATTTGTTGGAAAATATTGCCCACCACAAAAAGCAGGCAAATATCGAAGGGAGCTGAGGGCATTTGTTCAAGACGATAATGAGACGTTATATGAAGCCTGGGAACGATATAAGGAACTGCTGGCCAGAGTTCCTGATAATAGAATTCCAAAGTGGCAAGTGATGGAAGATTTCTACCATAGATTACGACCTGCAGATCAAGACAAACTCGACCAATCAGCAGGAGGGATAGTGTTAGGATCTAAACGTCCTAGTGAGATACAAGATATAATTGAAGCTGTAGCCCTCAAGTCGAGCCAAGAAAGGAGACCATCTCGCCGAACTCATGATGTGCATGCTACAGAAAGTAAAAATTCTTCTGAAGTAGTGACTCAGCTGGAGTCACTTAATCAAAAATTTGAGCAGATGATGTCATTAATGGTGTGCAACAACTGTGGAGGAGGACATGCGAGCAATTATTGTCCTCAAGGTAACATTTCTAGTCCTGATCATATTGAAAATGCTAACTTTGTCTCCAATCCATTTTTCAGGAATAATGACTATGGTTGGAGGAACAATCAGAAGTTTCCTTACAGGTCAAATCAATGGCAAGTTTTTGAGAAATTTCAGAATCAAGCTCATCCACATAATTATACACTTTTGAGAAAGCAACAAGAAGCTCCCGTCCAACAATCGACTAATCCCATGGAAGAGATGATGGCAAGAGTTATTGACACTATGCAAACCATGCAGAAGACAATGGAAACAAGGGCAAACAATCAAGATGCTACAATCAGGAATTTAGAAATGCAAATAGGGCAGATGGCCAATATGATGGCAGGACGTGCACCAGGGACTCTTCCAAGCAATACAGAGAAAAATCCTAAAGAAGAGACCAAAGCTGTGACTCTTAGAAGTGGGAAACAATTGAGAAGTCTGAGATCAGATTCCCTGCCAAGAGTAATTGATCATAAAGAAGAAACTGAAGCATTAAAGACACAAGATCAGACTACTGAAGATATCAATCTGAAGAAAAAAGAAACTGACAATTCAAAAAATACCAACATGAAGGATCTGCCCTATCCACAGAAATTTCGCAAAGAACAATTAGATAAGCAATTTTCTCGCTTTCTTGATATTCTGAAGCAATTATCTATTAACATTCCTTTTCATGAAGCTTTACAAATGATGCCGAGCTATGTTAAATTCATGAAGGATATATTATCTTCAAGAAGAAGGTTTGAAAACACTGAGAGAGTAATGTTGACATCAGAGTGTAGTGCCATTTACGATCGAGATATACCTAGAAAAATGAAAGATCGTGGAACCTTCACCATACCTTGCACTATAGGAAAATTCTTTTGTGCACAAGCTTTATGTGATCTTGGTGCTAGTATTAGTTTAATGCCACATTCTATATTTGTGCAGCTAGGTTATGGAGAACTTGAAGAAACAAGCATGACTCTTCAATTCGCAGATTCTTCATGCAAGAGACCCCGAGGAATATTAAGAGATGTTTTGGTAAAGGTTGATAAATTTGTTTTTCCTGCAAATTTTATTGTTCTGGATATGAAGGCAGATGAAAAAACCCCATCATCCTCGGGAGACCATTCCTAGCAATAGGAAACGCACTCATAGATGTTCAACAAAGGATGCTCAAACTTCGCGTCAACAATGAAGACATCACTTTCAATATAAAAAATTCTCTCAAACAACCTTTTGATTACTCATCCTGTTATGCCATTGATTCTTTAGAAAATGACACGATTGATGTTTTTGATGATATTGTTGCAAAATTTATCTCAGATCCATATGCTAAGGAAGCTTTGAAAATAGTAGAGGAATCTAGAGAAATTGTGGAAGACGATAATGCGTCAATAACAACAGAGACACTCGAGGCGGAAAACGATAAACTGGATTATTCTCCAAAATTTGAACTTAAAGAACTTCCATCTCATTTAAGATATGCTTTTCTTGAAAATGACACTTACTCAGTTATCATATCTGTTGATTTGATAGGTGATATGGAAAACCAACTTTTAGAAGTATTGAGGCAACACAAAAGAGCAATTGCCTAGTCGATCTCAGATATCAGGGGCATCTCTCCTACCATTTGCATGCACAAGATTTTGATGGAGGACAGTGCCAAGCCAATTGCTCAATATCAAAGAAGGCTCAACCCAACTTTAAGGGAAGTTGTGAAAAAGGAGGTCATCAAACTCCTTGATGCAGGTATTATATATGCCATTTCTGATAGTTCATGGATAAGTCATGTGCAGGTAGTCCCTAAGAAAGGAGGAATCACTGTGGTAAGTAACAAAAATAATGAATTGGTGCCTCAAAGAACAGTTACAGGTTGGAGAGTCTGTGTAGACTATAGGAAGCTTAATGATGCTACCCGCAAGGATCATTTTCCATTACCTTTTATTGACCAAATGTTGGAGCGTGTTGCAGGTCATAGCTATTATTGTTTTTTAGATGGCTATTCTGGATACAATCAAATAGCAGTAGCACCTGAGGATCAAGAAAAGACAGCGTTCACATGTCCATATGGAACGTTTGCCTATAGAAGGATGCCATTTGGTCTATGCAACGCTCCAGCAACATTCCAAAGATGCATGATGTCAATCTTTGCAGATATGAATGAGAAGATACTCGAAGTTTTCATGGATGATTTTACACTATTTGGTAGCTCTTTTAATAATTGTTTGGATAACTTATCTCTAGTCTTGCAGCGATGTGAAGAAACGAATTTGGTCCTTAATTGGGAAAAAAGTCACTTCATGGTTAAGGAGGGTATAGTGCTTGGCCACAAAATCTCAGCAATTGGAATTGAAGTGGATAAGGCCAAGATAGATGTTATTGCAAATCTGCCACCTCCAACCAATGTGAAGGGCATTCGAAGCTTCCTTGGGCACGCAGGATTTTATCGCCGTTTTATCAAAGATTTTTCAAAAATGGCTAAACCCTTAACTAATCTTCTTGCTAAGGACACAAAATTTGATTTTAATTCAAATTATCTTGCTGCCTTTAATTTATTAAAGGAAATGCTAATTTCTGCACCTGTTGTTGTTGCACCAGACTGGTCTCTACCATTCAAGCTGATGTGTGATACTAGTGATGGTGCTATTGGAGCTGTGTTGGGGCAAAGAAAGGATAAAACATTTCATGTCATATATTATGCAAGCCGAACATTGAATGCTGCCCAACTAAACTATGCAACAACAGAGAAGGAGTTTCTTGCTATTATTTTTGCCTTTGACAAGTTTAGATCATATCTAATTTGTTCAAAAATTATTGTATACACAGATCATGCAGCCATCAAGCACTTGATGAGCAAACAAGATGCCAAACCTAGACTAATCCGATGGATACTACTTTTGCAAGAGTTCGATGTGGAAGTAAAAGACAAAAAAGGGACTGAGAACTTATTAGCTGATCACCTATCTCGTTTGGAGTCATCTCCAAGAGAAGTCACAGACATACTTGAAGAATTCCTAGACGAGAAACTTTTTTCTATCTCTATAATTTTTCAAATTTCTAACACTACACCATGGTTCGCTGATTTTGCTAATTACCTTGCAGGACATTACATTCCAAAGGGCATGACCGCTCATCAAAAAAGGAAATTCTTATCTGATGTCAAGAATTATCATTGGGAAGATCCTTATCTTTTTCGATTATGTGCAGATCAAGTAGTTCGAAGATGTGTTCACGAAGATGAGATTGATAATATCCTAAGTCATTGCCACGATGGACAAGCTGGAGGTCACTTTGGACCCAATCGAACAGCAGCTAAGGTACTTGCATGTGGACTATATTGGCCAACCATTTACAGAGATGCAAGAAACTACTGTAAGTATTGTGACAAATGCCAAAGGACAGGTAATATTTCTCGTCGAGATGAAATGCCTCTCATAAATATTTTATAATGTGATATTTTTTATGTTTGGGGCATTGACTTTATGGGACCATTCCCTAAATCCTTTAACAACAAATACATCTTAGTGGCAGTTGATTATGTTTCCAAATGGGTAGAAGCTGTAGCCACACCAACAAATGAGGCCAAGGTAGTTGCCAACTTTCTAAGAAAAAATATTTTTACTCGATTTGGAACACCTAGGACTATCATAAGTGACAATGGAACACATTTCTGTAATAAAATAATGTCAACTCTTCTTAACCGATTTGGAGTCAAACTCTTTCTCAGTACCCCATATCATGCCCAATCTTGTGGACAAGTGAAAATTTCAAATAGAGAAATTAAAAGAATTCTAGAGAAAATTGTAAACTCATCTAGGAAGGATTGGTCCTTGAAATTAGACGATGCACTTTGGGCATATAGAACCGCTTTTAAGACACCTATAAGTACTCTCCTTATAGATTAGTTTTTGGAAAATCATGTCACCTTCCTGTGGAATTAGAACATAAAGCTTATTGGGCAACGAAATTTTTAAATATGGATCTAAAATCATCACAATCAGAAAGATTATTACAATTAAATGAGCTTGATGAATTTAAATATCATGCATATGAGAATAGCAAACTATATAAAGAACGTACTAAAAAATTACATGACCTGCATATTAAACATAAAGAATTTTTACCTGGTCAATGAGTGTTTCTTTACAATAGTAAACTCAAATTATTTCCTGGGAAACTCAAATCAAGGTGGACTGGCCCTTATATCATAATCAATTGTTCACCTTATGGAACATTTGAAATTGAATCCTTGGATCATAAACAAAAATTTAAAGTTAATGGACATAGACTTAAACTCTATCATGATAACATATATTATCAAAATTTATCTATGATTAATCTGTTTACCATCTAAATGACGAATTGACAAAGTCAAGCTGACGACTATAAATCAGAACTATTTTTATCCTTTTTATTATTTCTTTAGATTAGTCTTTCATTAGTTTGTTGATTAATATCTTTAGTTGTGGTAATAGTTTTTATTTTGTTGAGTCATCTGCGGAAGGAGGGATCTCGTACATGACAAGGAGAAACAGACGAATCACAGTGAAAATCGGCCAAGCTCTTACGACATGACCCTTCACTGCGCCATCACGTGGAAATAGATCAATCACCGCCGTTACGCCCTTTCTTCGTTACGGCCGAACCAACTCCTTACGGCCAAAGTCTCACCATTACGCCCTGTGCGTTACAGCCAAGCTTCCACACCGAGCCAACTCTTTACGGCCGAAGTCTCACCATTACGCCCTGTGCGTTACGGCCAAGCTTCCACGCCGTCACCGCTACTCCCTTACGCCCAAAGTTCCACGCCTCCTTTTTTTTTACGGCCGAGGTTCTTCATCAACCAGTTCTTACGGCCGAAGTCTCACCGCACACCGCCGCTCTCTTATGGCCAATCTCCGGCCGAGCTTTTCTCTTTACGGCCGAGACGTCAGCTGCCATCACCACGGTCGTCACCTTACGAGCATCTCTCCACCGATAATAAATCCGATTGTATTTTTTCCTTTTCTTTATTTTCATTTCTTTAGCTTTTCCATATTATCTTTACTCTTTCCCTTGTTACACTGAGGACAGTGTCTAGTTCAAGCTTGGGGGAGTTTGCATTTCATGCATTGCATGTTTCTTTCTTTTTATTTGCTTATGTTTGCATCTAGTTGTAAAAAAAAATCCAAAAAAATTGAAAAATTTGAAAATTTTCTAAAAAATACCATTGCATGCATTTATTTTTGCTACCATCTAACAAACTCTTGTCTTATTGTTTTAATTATCTTTTAGTAAAAGTTCAAAGACATGTCGTTAACTGATGAAATTTGAATACTTTTCTTTCTTATCACTTGCTATTTTAGTATCAAACTTATAGACTGTGTGCCCATGCTAAATAGAATTATGAATGACTAGACGACAAAATCATATTCATGCCTTTTTATTTCTTTTAAGTCTTGATAATAGTAGCCTTCTTATTGACCATATCAAGTACTTTTTTAGCTTATAAAAAAAGAAGGTTAGTTAAACCCCAACAAATAATAATAAAAAAAATGAATAAAGTTATGTGTAGGTACAAAAGTGTTATCCGGAACCAAGGTGTGTTCGGGTAATTAGATCCGTAGGGGTTCATGCCTGGCGACCTAAGGGCAACTGCTCTGGGATCCGTCGATCGAAAACCTGCTATATGGACCATCTTGTGGAATATGGAGAAGCACAGGAGTACTGAATCATGGCTAAGTTCGAACTCTTCATTCAGAACCTTGGTTGTTCGGGCAAGTAAACTCGATGGGTGCTTTATCACCTGGTGCCCTAAGGTCATCTGGTCTGGGAATCATCAGTCTAAAGCCCGCTACATGGACTTCCTTGTGCAATCCTGCTTGAAGATTAGAACTTTTAAATGATTGAAAATAAAGTTGAAAAATTAAAAGAAAAAGAAAAAGTTTTAAGCTCAATTAGTACTTTTGTGTTCAGTATTAATGCTATTATTTGACAAATAATTTATTTTTCTGCAAGGCTGAATTTGAGATTGTTTAAATTTGTGTAGCATTCAGAACCTCTATAAAGCTAAGTGCATGGAAAATGATAAGATGCTGAGTAGTAGGTGTGTAGAAGAATTGTGTGAGAAAATTAATCAGTTGACAATGTGGCGGCTATGATGGAACTTTCTTGAGCCTTGCTTTGAATTTTTTGCTTGAGGACAAGCAAGACTTTAAGCTTGGGGGAGTTTGATGCATGCAAAATATAACATATTTTAGTTAATTATTTTAATTAAATTTTCTGTAATTTGATCATGGCATGCATCATTTTTAGTCACTTTTAATCGTAATTCCGGATTTATTAATTTTGATTATTAATTCTCTGAATATTTTAATTGTGATGGATTAATTAAACTTGGATAATTATTTTGCAGTAAAATTCGAATCTCGGCCGAAATTCAAAGAAATTATTCCTTACGGTCGAGATTTGTCTTTACACCCAAGTCATTGTGGGCGAGATTTCTAGGGGGTAATAATATGGAATCTTCGTTGTTACGACTGAGATTTGAAGGTGTAAAGATAAAAAGGAATTTTATCTTTTGGGCGTAATGGCATGAAGATGAAGGGTGTAACAATAAATTAATTTTATCTTTTGGGCGTAATGGCATGAAGATGAAGGGTGTAACAATAAATTGATTTTATCTTTTGGGCGTAACAAGATAAGTTCCTTCCTTACGGCCGAGATTTGGAGGGAGTAAAAGGAATTTTATCTCTTTGGGAGTAAAGATAAAATAATTTCTTACGGCCGAGATTTGGAGGGGGTAATGGCAATTGAAATCATCCATTTTGGCTGATATATGAAGGTGTAAAGATAAAATTATTTGGGCGTAACAAGATATATGAAGGTGTAAAGATAAGAAAGATTTATCTTTGGGCGTAATGATAAAAATGATTTATCTTTGGCCGAGTTTATCTTATAATTTTAAAGTCAACCGTACGATGTTACGGCCGAGATCAAATTAAAGGCCGTCCGCACCCTATAAATACGTGAAGAATCCATCGTTTCAATTCGTGCTCTGAAGTTCAGGTTTCTTCCATGGCGAGTCGTGAGCTCTGCAGGCTACGACCAAGAGGAGAGAGGTGCGACAGTTGGAGGTTGATCGCGACCCTGATCAAGTCCGAGAGGCTGCCCGACTGTTTGCCAGATTCGAGATCTCTATTTTGGGTGTAATTCTTTCAATTTTTATGATTTGTATTTTATTATCTCTCCAAAATTTCTAGGATGAACTCCATGTTTTTAGGATTATTATTTTAGGAGATTATTAATTGAAGGGAAACTATTTGGACCCTATATTATTTGTTTTAATCTTTTCTGATCAGTTAATTAATTGTGCTTAATGCTTTTAATATAATTACTTAGATTTCTGAATTGAGTACTTACCAGTTTGTGGATTATTTGATTTCAGAATTCATTAATTAAATTAATTGATTTTATGTGAAATTAATAATTGACATAAATTTGATAACTAGTGTGTGGAGAATCAAGTTTATGTGGTCTGTTAATCTAACCAGTTTGTGGAGTGATTAATAGTCTAGAATTTTCATATTAATGCATCTTAATTTCAATCTTATCTGACTAATATCAGTTTGTGGGACTTTAGGTTTGATTAAATTTAAGATAGTTTGATTTACCGGATTAAATAGTAGAATTACCAATTTGTGGACTCTGTGATGTTAATCTTGTAAATTAATAACTTGAGAAAATTCCTAATCCATCTTTAAAGATTAAATTTATCTTTTATGGTTCAAATATTTATCCTGATCTAATTTCATCCTAAGACCTCACTTCAACACCATTATCTTATCTTTATCTTATTTTCTTTATTTTATTTCATAAAACTTCTTTCCAAAAATTCATGTTTTTCCTCTCTTATTAATTTATAAATCCAGATATTGAATTAATAATATTTCTCGTGGGTTCGACACTCTTACTCCTTTTTACTATATTACTTGAGCGACTAGTGCACTTGCTAGCAAATTTTATTGTTACAATTACAACGCATCAGAGAATGTTTTGTAATAGAAGTTGCAGGGAATCATTATTCTCTGATCTAGTGAGATTGAAAACTCATTATAAAAGAGGTGTGCCTTGCCTCTTGAGTAGAGAAGAAGGCATGTGGTGTAAAGAGGGTTGTTCTCTCTCTACAAAAAAATAGAAAGATAGTGGATCTCCGATGGTCTCGAGGTCGAGAAGTCGGAGCGGAAACGTAGGCCAAAGAATTGAGGCTACACCTCGTCAACATATCGTGTCTCTTTGTGTTTGTTCTTTATCTTTCACTCACACCTTATTATTATTTGCTTGTGATCGAGTTTATTGATTTTTTGAAAGTGATTTTATGAAAAGATTTTTATACACAATTCACCATCCTCCCTCTTGGTGCTTTCGATCCTACAATTGGTATCAGAGTAGGTTACCCTCATTTTTAAGATTTAAACATCTTTAGAGCTATGATATCAAGTGGATTCTATTTTTCCGAAGGTCAATCGATTAATCGTCCTCCGCTTTTCAATGCATCCAATTTTACATATTGGAAAATTAGGATGTAAGCATATGTGTGTTCCATTGATATTGACATATGGGATGTCGTTCAACAATATTTTGATTTACGTGGAAAACCTCTTTTAGAATATACCAAAGGAGAAAGATTATTTATAAAACTTGATTGGAAAGAAAAAAAATATTTTTTTATTGTACTTTGGATCCTACTTAGTGTAATTGGATTTCTAGTTGTCAAAGTGCTAATGAGATTTGGAAGAAACTTATGATTACTCATGAAGGAATAGATAAAGTTAAGGAACATAGATTGAATATTCTAAATCACCAATATGATTCTTTCAAGATGCATGAAAATGAATCTATAAATGTGATGGTCATTCCCTTTATTGATATTATAAATGGCTTAGCCTCTTTGGGCAAGCCAAGGAATAATCCCCAAAAGGTAAAAAAGTTTATTAGGTCCCTCTGCTCCAAATGGCATATAAAAAGGATGGTGATTGAAGAAAAGGACTTGAACAAGTTAGACTTTGATTATCTTATAGATTCACTCTTAACCTATGAGATCGGGATCAAGGAAGATGAATAAGCAAATGCTCCAAAAACAAAAACATTGGTTTTAAAAGCAAACAAAGATGAGGAAGACACAAGTGAAGAAAATGAGGATCTTCATGAAAAGAAGCTTGACAAGTATCTCAAATTTGCTAAGCAAAAGAAAAAGAATGGCTTCACCAATAAAAGATTGTTATCAAGCAAAAATCAAATAACTTGTTTTGAATGTAAAAAGGTTGGACATTTGAGTGTCCAAATTTGGTCAAAAAGGAGAAAGATGGAGAAAACTCAATAAGGAAGAAAAAGACTCTTCGAACCACTTGGAATGAAGACAAAGATGAAGAAAATGAATCCAACATTTCCTCAAGTGATATGTTTAATGGCTAATAGTCACGATGTATCATCTAACTCATCTGATTCTAGTGATAGTGAATCCTTTAATATGCATAATGAGTTTAGAATTCTAATTAATAAATATGGATGCCTAAAAAAGAAATATGATAATATAAAAATAGATCTTGAAAATATGAAAAAAAATAAGGATGTTAAAGCATGTGAAAAGTGTGATATATTGAATGAAGAAAACTCTAGCTTGAAATTATTAATTAAAGAATTGAAAATAGAAAATAGTACACTAAGATCATCATGTGAAAAACAAAATGTAGAATGTGCATGCTTGAACAAATAAATCAAGAATTTAAAAGATGAACTTGAAAACTTTTCTAATGGAAGTAAAACGTTAGATGTCATGCTTAGTGGATCTAGAATGTCTTCAAATAAAAAGGAACATGGTTTTAACTCTTTTGAAAAGAGAATTGACAAAAGAATTTTATTTGTTAAAGCATCGCATAGTTACACAAGATCACATATTACCTATTTTCATTGTGGATATGAAGGGCATTATTCTTATGATTGCAGAATTAGGAAATGAGGAAGTAAAGGGATGAAGAAAATTTGGGTCCCGAAAAAGACCATTTCTAATCAAGATGGACCCAAACAAGTTTGGGTATCACAGATATAACTCTTAATTTCTTTCTTGTAGGGAGCTCCAAAGTACAATGAAGGTAAATGATATTTGGATAGCGGATGCTCAAGATAAATGACCGACGATGCATCTAACTTCATCGCTTTGATAAAGAAAAAATGAAGGAAAAGTCACTTTTGAAGACAATAGCAAAGGAATTGGTATGGGTAATGTTGATAAGAATGACAAAGTGTATTTGGAAAATGTGTGGCTAGTTGAAAACCTAAAACATAATCTAATTAGCATAAGTCAACTATGTGATAAAAACTATTTAGTCAAATTTTAAAAGGACAAGTGTTTGATATTAGATGAAAATAATGAAGTTTTACACATAGGCTTTAGATATAATGTGTACAAAATTGACTTTGATAATTTGAAAAATGAAAAATGTCTTAGTGCTATGCATGTTGATAAAAATTTGTGGCATAGAATATTAGGACATTCAAACTACAAATTACTAAATAAACTTTCAAATCATGAATTAGTTAGAGGTTTGCCTAAGGTTAAAATTTAGAAAAATAATATTTGTTATTCATGTCTTAAAGGTAAACAAACCAAAAGTTATTTTAAATTAAAGGGAGTCATCAGTACACATAGGTCTTTGAAATTTTTACATCTTGATTTATTTGGATCAATTGATGAGCTTAGGAGAAAAAAGATTTATATTTGTGATTGTTGATGATTTCTCTCATTTCATTTGGACTATTTTTCTTGCTAGTAAAGATGAAATAATAAACATGTTTTCCAAATTTTAAAAAAGAATTCAAAATAAACTTGAACAAAAAATTTCAAAAATTAGAAGTGATCATGGAGGAGAATTTTAAAATTATAAATTTGAATTGTTTTGTGAAGAAAATGGAATTACTCATAACTTTTCCACTCGTAGGACACCTCAACAAAATGGAATAATAGAAAAGAAAAATAGAACTATATAAGAAATTGCTAGAACAATTTTAAATGAAAACAAATTGCCAAAATATTTTTGGATCGAGGCCGTAAACACATCATGCTAGGGTCCTAATAAGATTCACTACAAGAAAAAGAATCTTTAATGACCAACTATTAATGTCGAGACAAACAAATGACTATTAAAAATAGTCAATAGTGGCAAGAAAAAATGTGGACATTATTAAACACATTATTAGCGAAAGAGAAAATTATTCATCTCAAAAAAGTAAATTCCAGTCGTTAAAAGTGATTATTAATGATCATTAAATTATGTCATCATTAATTATTTATAAATTAAGATCAAGTAGGCATGCGATTAATATTTTATTTGGCTAGAACTAAACATTTCCCTCCACTAATTTCTCAAGCAACATCATTTTTTTTAAAAAATAAATTAGTTTATGCATTTAGTTAACTTAATTGCATGTGATAAAATCCAATAGAAAGAAAAAAAAATCATTATAAAATCTAATAGAATTTCTCCCAATTTTTTGTAAAATTGAATAGAAAAACCCAAATTATTTGTGTTTTATAAATTTAAATGCCATAAAATGAGGGGAAAAAGTTTAACAAATATGTATATAAAATAGTTTAACATTCATAAATTAAATAAAAAAATAAAATTATTAAAAAAATTACAATACAAAGTTACAATGTAATATAAAAAAGTAAAGACAAATTTTAATTATTAAATAAATATAACAAAAGAAACAAATGTACAAGTGAATAGTCCCACATTGAAGACACTAAGAAAGTGAAAGCAACACATCCTCTATGAAATGAGCCTCAAAAGTAGGCAATGGGTCAACACAAATTTTAATTTTAAAATAAAATTTTTAACTTAATCGGTTCACTACTGTCGGTTCTATCCAGTTTTGGCCGGTTCTATCCGGTTTTGACCAGTTTGAAATGGTTCAAAATGGTCCAATCTTTACTCTGGTTTTAGGGGTGATTAAGACCGTTTTAGTGACCGGTCGGACCGGCCGATCCGGTCCAGTCGTGACAACATTATTTTATGATATTTCTAGCCATCAATGTATTCTACGATCAATTAAATGATCCTTATATAGTTTTAACGATCAGATTATTTTTGCTCGTTGATGACTTTTAACGACGAAATTACTAGCCGTTGAAGATTATCAGCGACAAAGATATTTCTAACCATTAATGTATTCGATGGCCAACTAAATGGTCCTTATATAATTTTAACGACCGGATTATTTTTTATCGTTGATGACTTTTAACGACCGACACATTTAAGTCGTCGTTATTGACTTTCAACGGTGGCATCTATAATGATGGGTGACGACAGAAAATGCTGATCGCTAATGACCTATAACGACTTGAATTTAAATATTAACGACCAGATTTTCCTTCTCTAATGATGTATTTTCTTGTAGTGATTCTAGCTAGGCCTCTTAAGAAGAAAACATGTTTTGAAGTTTTGTATGGAAAGAAATCAAATATTTCTTATTTCAAAATTTTTTATTGTAAATGTTATATTTTGAATGTCAAAGATAAACAAGGTAAATTTGATGCCAAATATGATGATGATATTTTTCTTGGTTATTCAAATATAATTAAAGCTTATAGAGTGTATAATAAAAGAACATTAGTTGTTGAAGAGTCTATTAATGTTAAGTTCAATGAGACTAATGACTTTTTTATGAGCAGGCAAGCATGATGATGAGGAAGAAATAGTTGAAGTGCAAAGACAACTTGATGATGTGCAAAATGAGGACTTGGAAGAAGGTAAAGTTGACACTCCAAATGTGGAAGAAATGAAAGAACCTCGAATTGAGGAGAACGAAATCATTCCAAGAAATTGGAGACATGTCTGTCACATCCACTTGAACAAGTTATAGGTTATATAAATGAAGGTATAATAACTAGAAACTTTTTGAAAAATCTATGTGTTTTTTCGACATTTCTTGCTAATTTTCAACCCAACAATATAGATGAAGCACTTGAAGATCCAAATTGGATAAATGCAATGCATGAGGAATTAAACAATTTTGAAAGAAATCAAGTGGGGAAACTTGTGGAAAGACCCAAGGATTATCCTATTATTGGAACAAAATTGGTTTTTCGAAACAAGTTAGATTAAAATGGTGTCATTGTAAGGAACAAAGCTAGATTAGTGGCAAAGGGTTATTCACAAATTGGAGGGACTGATTTTGATGAAACTTTTGCTACCATTGCTATACTTGAGGCAATTAGAATGTTTTAGACATGTTATAAAAGTTTTAAACTTTTTCAAATGGATGTAAAATCAACTTTCTTAATTGGTTTTATAAATGAAGAAGTTTATGTTGAACAACCTCAAGGTTTTGAAAATTCAAATTTCCCTAATCATGTTTTTAAACTTTCGAAAGCTCTTTATAGATTGAAACAAGCTCTTCGAGCTTGGTATGAAAGATTGAGTTCATTTTTAATTAAAAATTATTTTTAAAAAGAGAAAGTTGACACCACATGATTTTTAAAACATGTTAAAAATGATATTTTAATATTTCATATTTATGTTGATGATATTGTTTATGGTACTACTAATAAATGCATATGCAAAGAGTTTGAAACTTTTATGCAACAAAAATTTTAGATGAGTCTTGTAGGAGAGCTTACCTTCGTTATAGGCCTACAAGTGAAACAATCCAAGGATAGCATTTTTCTCAATCAAGAAAAGTATACAAGGGAGTTGCTTAAAAGATTCGGGATGAATGAATGCAAGCCGAGCACCTCCCCTACGAGTACTATTATAAAATTGGATAAAGATGGAAAAGGTAAGTCTGTCGAAAAATAAAAGATACAGAGGTATGATTGGTAGCTTGCTCTATTTAATGACATCTAGGCCAGATATAATGTTTAGTGTATACTTGTGTACTAGGTTTCAATCCGCTATCAAAGAATCACATTTAATCGTGTTAAAAGGATAATGCGCTATTTAAAGCATACATGTGAATTAGGCATTTGGTATGATAAAAATTCCTCATTTGAATTAAATACCTACATCGATGCAGATTTTGTTGAGTGTAAAGTTGATAGGAAAAGCAATAGTGCGATGTGTTTCTTTCTTGATAGCTCTCTTAAAACAAAACTTCATTGCACTTTCTACCGTCGAGGTCGAATATATATACGCCGGCAGTTGTTGTGTAGAAATATTATGGGTAAAACAACAGTTGCTTGATTATGGTGTGAGTTGTTCAAATGTACCCATGAAGTGCAATAACACAAGTGCTATAGAAATGACCAAAAATCCAATTCAACACTTTAGGACTAAATACATTGACTTGTTATATTATTTCATTAGAGAACATGTAACTCTTAGGGACATTGCCATTGAACATGTGTCCACTGAAGTTCAACTTGCAGATATATCAATAAAACCCCTGAGTGAAGAACATTTTTGTATACTTAGAAGGGAATTAGGAATGATTGAATCTTGATTAATTCTAAGTAAAAGTGACTTAGTTATGCAATATCACTTTTGACATGAATTGAACATTAACAGTGTTGCACAACACTTACATTTGTGTATATATATCCCTGGAACATGATTTTAATGGTTAAAATTTCAAAAAATAGTGAAAAAGTGACTGTCAGACTAGGCTCGGTCGACCGATATGCTCCATCGGTCGATCGGTATATGACTGCATCCAATTGACATCCGTCGACCGATGGATTGTTTATTACAAAACAACTATTCATTCGATCGTTGAACATGACCGGTCGACTGGTATATGCAAAAATCATGAACGTTTAAGATTCTACCGGTCGAATCGATCAACCTCATTTTGGCTTGTCCTTCGACCGCTGCCCTGGCAGCTGATCTCCCTCCATCTGTGCGATGTCACTGCCGACCATCCAGCCATCGTCGCCCATTCATCGTCGTCCTCCCTCCTCATCACCATCATCCACAACACCATCATCGACCGGTTGGCCGCCGACATCATCCTATTCATTTCTTCGTCGACCGCCATTGTCGCATTTCTTTTTCTCTGACCGTCCGTTTCTCTTCTTCCTCTCTGTCCGCGACCCCAATTGCCACCTTCGACCTCCCACTAGCCACCACCACTGTCGCTGACCTCCGCCGCGGTCGCCGTCACATCTTCTTCCTTCCGGCCGCCCTCTCCTCACATCCTCTTCCTTTCGGTTGCCGTCGTTGTTTCACTTCGACCTCCCACTAGTTTTCTCTTATTCTCTTCCTTCCTCTTCTTCATCTTACTCTTCTTCTTTGTGCTTCCTCTCGATACTGCTCCGAACTTAGTCGGGTGCACATGTGAGGAAAGAGGGTTTCTAGAAGATATTTGAACTTTAAATAGGGGAGATCATGAGAGTTTTGGCCTAAAGACCATATTGCCCTTGATTTAAAAATGTTAGGTGTTACATTCTATAACACCTTCGGCATAATCAAGATATTATTCATTTTGGACTTTTGGCCCACACGAATTTAAAAGGCGTATTGATAGATGAAGGGATAGCTACATATAAGCCCATGACCACCTCTGTGTTTTACTCATGTGAGACTATTTAATAAGATCATCTTGATCCTTAGACCTTCCCACATGGCTCAAGTGAGCACGCGAGGTCGGCTCTCATACCATTCTGTAATACACCCGGCTCAATCAAAATATTGTACGCTTTGGACTTTTTATTCATGCGAAATTAAGACGCATCTTGATAGATGAAGAGGTAGCTATATATAAATTAATTTATGACCACCTTTGTGTTTTGCCTATGTGGGACTATTCAATAAGATCATATGGTCCTTAGACCTCATGTCATTACATTCATAATTATTCTTAAGATCTTATCTATGTTAATTAGTGAACATACGGTGATTCATCTATTTCCCAAATGCTCTAGTGATTATTCTACCATTTCAATTATAAAAATTAATTAGTTAGTTAATCGATATTATTCATGATTCTAGTATGTTAATTGATATTTGTTCTAGATATTATTGATAATTCATCTACTATAATAAAATTATATAATTACTATATCTTATAACTAATTTTGATAATTAATCATTTTAAAAATTATTACAAACTAATATCGTAATTAGAAGACATGTGGCATGTCGTGCTTGTACAAAATATCATCTCCTCATTTCATACTATCTTTCTTTTAATATAGTATAGATTCGTAATTGATAGTAGAGTCCTTCGTATTTTTTTTTTTACAACAACCGGTATGTGTTTGATCCATCTCAAATATGTATTTATGACAATTTTTTGGAATTTGTGAATCTTTTAGAAATCACTATGTTTTTTTTGCGGTGTGATTAATTACAAATAACCAGTCCCATTACATTTCAATATTCGAATTTTCTTTTTTCTTCTTAATATTGACTTTTGAAAGACTACAAAACTTCGAGTAATTTTGATCTGAGGCTAAAGAATGTAGGTGCTTAAATAAAATCAATAATGTTGAATATAAAATTAATATCAATTAGAAAAAATCTCCACTTTTATTTATCCCTACCATAAAGTCCTAGGGTACATTCCTACTTAACGAGTCAGTCACACTCTAATATGAAAAAAAGAAATAGGTCAGGTTTCACCCCAAAAAATAGGTCAGGCATTTTTGTGCTGCGCTTTTCCTATCATTATACTTTAAGATAGTTTATAAAATTAATGATGTTCAAAGTTTATAAAATTTTATAAAATAATAAATATAGTTATTATTGATAGTTTAAATTATTTTTTAACATCGTCAAGATCCTCTAAGTCATAATTTAGGAAATATAAAAAAAATAGAAAATAATAAATATAGTCATAATTTAGTATGGTCTCAGGTGTAGTGCCTACGCAATATAATTGATGACGTCCGGAAAAAAAAGAAACTAATGGGATCTAAATTCTCAATATAATTGAGCAAGCAACTTTGATGCCAATCCTTCGGGCATCATCTATAAAAGGATTCGCGTAGAAGCTTTTGCTCATAAATGGAATTGGTTATTGGATCAGGAATCCGACTTGTACTTGTGTGACGAGGCATGCTTTGAATTAATTTTATATACATAAAGCAAGAAATATTGAATATATATGATAATATATTTTTCACTAAGCGTGTCATATTTTGATAAAATAACGTGGACTAAAGTTCAGAACGGACAATCTCAAGCTGATTTGAATTTTACAATTTAACTTGTTCTGCCCGGTCATGAAAGAAAATGCGTTGGTGCTTAAATGTCTCGTGATTAATAAGATAGTAATCATTCAACTTTCCAATCTCCTCTAACTTTTGAATCAGATAGCCAATCGCAAATTATTATAACTTTTATTTTCATAAGAAGGTCAAATTCAATGCCTCAACCACAAGTACAAGTGGAAATGTATGTTGTTGTTTATTGCTGTAAATCTTTGACTAACACAAACCAGGATCCTCATCAGAAAAAAGAACAATAAAAAAATAAACAAAGAAGGAAAGGGTGGGTGGATATAAGCCTCTCATTTTTTTCTTGTAGAAATGTATAACAATTTTTTTTTCTTATCATCATTAAAATGATGGATAAAAATTACTCACATCTTTACTAGTGCAATACGGAACTCTATTCTAATCGTTACATTGCCCTATTGGCGTATCTTTTGATGCCGATTAATATTCCTAATCCAAGTTAAGCAACTTAATAAAAAGTACAAGTCACTTTAAGATATGATGACTACAACTTAATCTTCCAGTAAATGAGAAGCATTTGATATAATATATATTAACTTTTTTTCCCACTCAAATTCGGGAAAATGATCCGACTAATTTAGTTTTCGCTTAATTACGACGAATAAGTTTAACAATAACTTTTTTATGATCATAAAAAAGAAATCTTGATCCCTAATTAAATAATGAAGAGTATCCATTGTTGCATCCAACAACTCATTAGTTACTTATTAGGTTGGGACATAAATGATGTTGGGATTAAAAAAGAAAATATTAGCAACTCCTTATGCCCGACCAAAATATCATATTAACTATCGTTCTTATAACTTGTTTCCAAGAGAATTCGCGTCATAGAAGAAATGTAACGTATCTAATTTTCCTATTAAGGAAAGAAATAAAAAAAAAGGAAGACGAACAAAAGAAATGGCCGACAGAGGAGGAACTCCCCTGATGGCGGCCATTTCCAAATCCGGCCGACAGGGCCGGCCGGGACTATAAAAGGGGTGAGGGGAGGGCGCCCTCGCACCCTTTTGTACACCCTCGTCCGGCCGCTGCCTCGTCTCCCTCTCCTCCTCCGTCCACCAGCGAATGACACAGTGGTGCACGAAGCAGAGGCCGACAGCAACGACGCACAGCAGCTGAACCGACGATCCTTCGACGGTCTGTGTGCAACCTTTCGTCGTCCAAGGACGACCGTCAAATGACTCGTAGATCGTCGGCGACCGAAACAACGAAAAAGAAATACCCTTAGCATTTTAAATCCTTAGACGACAAAATATCGATCGATTGATGCGTAGGAATAGTTCGTTTTGATCCTAAGAATGTCATCTACATTTATCGTATTTTGATCCTACTCATTGGATGGCCGGAGGACCGTCGGAAACGGAGAAGAACTCCGGCGATCCTATTTACGGTCGACCGATATTTGGAAATGGTCGACCGATCTGCGCGAGGAACTCACCGGAGTTCCTGTTGATCAGTCGACCGGCTCACCAAGGCGGTCGACCGATCCATCTGTCAACAGACAAATTTGGTTTCGTGATCGCCCGACCGACTTTCCGAGCGCGGTCGACCGATCCAGTGTGCACTGCGCATCCTCACAATCTTACGATCGGTCAACCGACCACCAGGACGGTCGGCCGATTCCAAAGCAACCGGTCGATCGGCCTACGCGCACGGTCGACCGATCCACAGACAGAACGCGGTCGATCGATTCCAGAGGACCGATCGACCGATGCCTGAGGACGGTCGATCGGTCCACTAGGAACGGTCGATCGGTTCAATTAGATCAATCGGTTCAGACCGTCCAATTTAATTAAACCCATCGGTCAAGACCAATCGGTTCAACCCACTCCAACCATAGAAAGACATTGAACTAGTTTTGACATCGACATAGTTCGAATCGGATTCTAATCCGATCGGATTCCGATTCTTGAATTCCAACCGGAGACTCTACCCAGTTCACCTATACTGGCCGAGTCATATTTTACAGACATTGATGCCCATCTGGGTTCTGATTCATAGACTACATGATAAGTAAAGATAAATAACATAAAGATAAAGACACGGGATTGTTATGTGCTGCCCCATTGTACGGAGCAAAGATTATGTTATTGTATAGAGAGAGACAGGTAGTTAGCTGAGGAGACAGCGATCCTACTGGTCTTCAATGACCACTGTTCTTGAGATTTCAGGTTCTCTCCCACCTGTATCTCGAATAAGGGTGATGCAATGGTCACACTCCTTCCCTAAAGATTTCATTGTACTGAGCCAGAGGGACAAGTAGCTAACTGAGGAGACAGTGAACCTACAGGTTCTTTAATGACCACTGTTCCTCGGTTGTAGGTCTTCTCCCACCTACATTCTGAATTGGGTGATGCATTGTCACACCCCTTCCCCTTTATGGGCTTACTGGCTTTACGGATTCATAGAGGCACTCCTGACATCTCAATCTAATAAAGTCGAACTCGCATAGGACAACGAACTTTAAGAATATCATAGTAATATAAAAGACGTAGTGAAACTCACAGCAATGCAAATGCAAAGTATAATATTGTACAACATCGAATATGGTACGGAACATGGTATGGTAAAGATAATGTAGATTAAAGGCAAAGTATGGTCATGGTAAATAACAGAGCACAGATATTGATATTGTTAAAGCATGATGTATTGACCCGTTATTGTCAGTGTATAGAACTCAAAGTATAGTATGGCTCATCACTGATATATTGTTGCTATGATGATCATCGATCTTTATTTCATCGTCTATATTGCTATTGTACTGGACTTTTTGCTCACGGATATTCGATTCCCCTGTATTGGGATTTTGCAGGTGAGAACCCAAATTGCTGAGGTGATGGAGGGCGCAGAGCTTGGAGAGTGTTGCACATGACTGATGTTTTTCTTCAATTCTTCATCATTGCATTTTGTTTAACTATTGTGGCTTATTCTGAGACGTTATATTATTCCGCATATCAAACCTTTCTTTTTTATGAACTTCGTTAGTGGTGACTTTGTCTTCACTTTGTTATAGATGGCATTAACTGCTAATGTCTCTTGACATCCCAGTATTTAAACTTCCGCATTAAAGTCTTTAATTATATTTCTCAATGCCACGTAAGACAATTTGTTGAATGAGCATGGTCAATAGTGTAGTAGGCAGTGTGACGCCCCCGGGGACAACCTGACTGCTTACGTGGCAGGAGGGGCGTTATAGTTTAGTATCAGAGCCTGGCTCCCTCATTGATCATAGTAGAGGAGATATTCTTGCATAGTCATTATTGTTCATATTATTTCATAGTTCAAAGTAAAGTCATGTGCAAGCTTCTCAAGTGTCTGCGGCTCCACTCCTCAAGTAAGTACTAAGTACATTCTCATGTAGATGAAACCTATATTATTGAATTAATTCATTTTAATATATGCCTCCACGCCGCGTAACTTCTAGAGTAGTACGTGGCGGACGTAGAGTTTTCTGGGTGGTTGAGTCAGTCATGCACCCCCCTATTGCACCACCTCCAGAGCAGGAGCAGGCATAGGCACAGGGCCGTGGACGTGCGACCTCGCCATCTCTAGCTCCAGAAGTACAGGAGCACTCGGATGTAGAGAGCGTGGGGAGTAACTATCCTACAATACCCTCCCCACCATCTGAGACCTCGGAAGATAGAGCATTGAGGAGAGAAAAAGAAATCATGGAGCAAATAGGCGCAGAGATACGCTCGGGCACTCCTATAAGTCAGTCAGAGGACCTAGAGCCTTATTGTAGTTACTGCGACCAATTTGGGCACTTTGAGTGTGAATGCCCGAATTATGCTAAGCGCAGGAGGATCTCCAAGAATGAACCTGGGGAAACTTTGAAACGCGATGAGTAGTAACAAACAGTGGAATAGTATTTTTTTATGTCGAAGGCCCTAGTGTGCCTTAAACAAATGCTTATGTTTTGGTCTTGATTAATTCTATTGTGAGTATGACTTAAATTTTAAGCGGATATTGAGCCATAAGGTCTCAAATGTTATCTGAGATTTTTATTTTGATGAAAGATCTTTGGTTATATGCTATCTCTCAAATATTCTCATGGTCTTTTTATAAATGTCTTCTCAAAGAAGGGTATCAGCGTCCACCAGCGAGAATGAAATATATAACGAAGGGAAGACTCCTTTCGTTCCCCCACCTCCGCCTTCTCCTCCTTTACCCGAACCATCAGTATAGCAAGGACGCCAAGCTCCCCTCACTTGCACCATACAAGAATTTTGGAGGTTGAAACCTCCAACGTTCAATGGGGACGGGGGTATAGAGGTGGCCAAACAATGGATAGAGACACTGGAGGAAAAGTTCGACATCCTCGATGTCCCCGAGAACAAGAAGGTGCTATTCGCTGGAGACACTCTCCAGAAGGATGCAAAAGAATGGTGGAAGGCAAAGAAGGCAACCAGTTTTCCAGAAGTAAGAGTCGTTGCCTGGGAAGACTTCCGCAAGGCGTTCGAGAGGCGCTTCTTCCCTACCTTCCAAAGGGATTTGAAGCAAAAGAAATTTCTACATCTGGAACAAGGGACCATGACAGTGTCCCAGTACATGACCAAAATCGTCTGACTGAAGAAATATTCTAATCTTATTATGGATGAATTGGCCATGACAAAGCGCTTTGTGGATGGACTGCATCCTACCTTGAGGTCCCAAACAAGACCAGGGAATTGCAAAACCCTAAATGAAGCGGTCAGACTCGCAACAATGGCTGAGAAGGACCACTAGAACCTTCTTAAGGAGAAGAGCGCCCAGCAGAGCGTAGGGTAGAGTTCACAGCCACAACAACAATTTCGTGGGAACAACCGTCAACAGCAACGACGGGACAACCGCCACCGCCCTTACCTAACGGCTCAACAGTACAACCGCCCTCAACAGCAGCCATATCGCCCTCAACAACAAGCTCCTCCACGTCACCAACAACAGTAGTAGCAACAACAGAACCAACGACCCCCTCAGTAGGCGCCAAGGTGCCCTGCTCAGCAACAGAGGCAACAGCCTCCAAGAGCTCCTCAAGCACCACCTGCACAAGGTGAGCGGATTTTATGCAACACTTGTGGTAGGACCCACGCAGGGGAATGTCGTATGAAGACTGGAGTGTGTTTCCATTGTGGAGGAATGGGCCACATTGCGGTAAATTGCCCAAGGTGTGGGCAACAATTGGTGCAAGGCAGACTCTTCAATCTGGAAGAGGACGCTCCATAGAATGACGCCGAGGTCATTCGAGGTACGCTATTCGTAATAGAACTACCAACTACAGTGTTATTCGATTTCGGTGCCTCACATTCCTTTATATCAGAAGAATGTGCCACTACCTTAGGAATAACTACAGTGAATCTAGATCAGAAGATGAATATACTTACCCCACAAGGAACCTTGATTACCATAAAATACCTCCCTAATGTCCCCATAGAGATAGAGAAAAAGAACTTCCCTGGAAATCTTATCATTATCCCTATGAGAGATTATGATATAATTTTAGGCATGGATTGGCAAACCTTCCATTATGCTTCTATTTTATACAAGCAAAAGAAGGTTGTTATAGGTACACAGAACACAGACAAGGTTATTGTCAAAGGCATAGCTCGCAAGGAACCCAAGATTATAGTATATGCCATGAAGGCACATAAATTACTTCAAAAGGGGTGTAGAGGTTACTTAGCAAGTGTGACCAAAGTAGAAGAACCAAAGAAGAACGCTCAAGACATAGAGGTTGTGAGGGAATTTCTTGATGTATTCCCTGATGATGTTTATGGTCTACCGCCCAGAAGGGAGATATACTTTCATATCAAAGTGACACCCGGCACAGCACCGATCTCCAAAACTCCATACCGCATGGCTCCAGCGGAGATGAAGGAATTAAAGACTCAGATTCAAGAGTTGCTGGACAAAGACTTCATCAGGCTTAGTGTCTCACCATGGGGTGCACCAGTCCTTTTCGTAAAGAAGAAGGACGGATCACTAAGGCTTTGTATTGACTACAGAATGTTGAACAAAGTCACAATAAAGAACAAGTATCCATTACCTCGCATCGACGACTTGTTTGATCAGCTGTCCAAGGCAAAGGTTTTCTTCAAGATTGATCTGAGAAGCGGCTATCATCAACTCCGGGTAGCCGAAGAAGATATTCCAAAGATAGCATTCAGATCAAGATATGGACACTACGAGTTCCTTGTAATGCCGTTTGGGTTAACCAATGCCCCGACAGCATTCATGGACCTCATGGATCGGACCTTCAACGAACACCTGGACAAGTTCGTGATAGTCTTCGTCGATGGCATCCTCATCTACTCACCAAGTATAGAGGAGCACAGGAACATCTGAGGATAGTGTTGGAAACTTTGCGAGCGAAGAAGTTATACGCAAAGTTTTTCAAATGTGAATTCTGGTTAGAAGATATGATGTTCCTTGGCCACATCGTCTCAAAAGATGAAATTTTAGTTGACCCGACAAAAGTAGAAGCGGTATCCAACTGGTCTCAATCAAAGAATGTTTCTGAGATCAGAAGCTTCCTTGGCCTAGCGGGATACTACAAATGATTCATCAAAGATTTCTCCAGAATTGCATTGTCGCTGACCAAGCTTATAAGGAAAGGAGAAAAGTTCATCTGGTCACCCAAGTGTGAAGAAAGCTTTCAGAAGTTAAAGAAGCGGTTAACCTCAGCACCAATACTGACGTTACCATCGAACAACGGTGGTTACGTAGTTTATAGCGATGCTAGTGGTACGGGATTGGGGTGCGTATTGATGCAACATGGGAAAGTAGTTGCATACGCATCCAGACAATTGAAGAAACATGAGGTCAATTATCCAACGCACGACCTCGAACTGGCAGCAGTGGTGTTTGCCCTCAAACTTTGGCGCCACTATCTATATGGAGAAGAATTTGTGGTCTACACTGACCACAATAGCTTGAAATATGTCTTCACATAGAAGGACCTCAACATGCGTCAAAGAAGATGGATGGAGTTCTTAAAGGACTATGAGTTTGCCATCAACTACCATCCTGGTAAAGCAAATTTAGTGGCAGATGCACTTAGTCGAAAGTGGGAAGGATCTGTCGCCTTCATGCGCCTTCGATAATTCGAAATGATGGAGGAACTATTCAAATGGACACCAAGGGCAAGACATGATGGATTATTAATGATGATGCAACGTATAGTACCAGATGTTATATGAAGAATCATTGAAGCACAGATTGAAGATCCAGACTATCAAGCTATGATGATCAAGACCAGTCTCGAAATGACAAACTTCAATGTCTCTTCAGATGGTGGCATCAGGTACCGTGATCGTTTATGGGTACCGAATAACCCTGAACTCCGAAGAGAGGTCCTAGATGAATGCCACAAGTCAGAATTTGCAATCCATCCAGGAAGTACCAAAATGTATAAGGATGTACAGAGAAACTTCTGGTGGCCAGATATGAAGAAGGAATTTGCAAAATACGTCTCCAGATGTATCGTCTGCCAACAAGTCAAAGTGGAACACCAGAAACCTCATGGGACCTTAAAAAGTCTAGGTGTCCCACAATGGAAGTGGGAAGAGATATCAATGGATTTCATTATAGGCCTACCTCGGACTCAAAAAGGTCATGACACCATCTGGGTGATAGTGGACCGACTCACTAAATCGGCTCACTTTCTACCCATTAAGGTAAAGCAATCTCTTGATAGCTTAATGGATCTATATATGTAGGAGATTGTTAGACTTCACGGGATCCCATCAGTCATTGTATCCGATAGAGATCTCAGATTCACATCGAGATTCTAGAAGAGCCTCCTGAATGCTTTCGGCACGAGACTCCGATACAGCACAGTCTTCCATCCCTAGACTGACGGGCAATCAGAAAGGACGATCCAGACACTGGAGGATATGCTGAGAGCATGCGCACTGGATTGGCACGGTAGTTGGGACAAACACTTACCTCTTATTGAGTTCTCCTACAATAACAACTTTCATGCTAGTATAAAGATGTCACCCTTTGAAGCATTGTATGGTCGACCATGTCGCTCCCCAGCATGTTGGGGCGAAGTGGGCGAAAGAAGGATCTTGAGTGCTGAGCTACAGAAGCAGACCCAAGAGTACACAGACAAGGTTGAATTGATAAGGAAAATGATGAAGTCTGCTCAAGATCGATAGAAGGCATATGCAGACAAGAAACGTCGAGAACACACGTTAAAAGCAGGAGATCAAGTCCTGCTTAAGGTCTCCCCCACCAAAGGAGTGATGCGTTTTAGCAAGCGTGGGAAATTGAGCCCAAGGTATGTGGGTCCATTTGAAATTTTAGATATAGTGGGAGACTCAGCATACAGGCTAGCCCTACCCCCGGCGTATGCTAGAGTACACAACGTCTCCCATGTCTCCTTACTCCGAGTGTACAAGCAGGACTACGCCAATGTGATCCAAATTGAGGAACTGAACCTCAAGGAAGATCTGACATATGAAGAACAACCCACGGAAATACTAGAATATCAAAAACACCAGCAAGGGAAAAAGAAGATATCATTGGTCAAAGTAGCATGGAAGCATCACCAAGGAAAAGAGGCAACCTGGGAAGTAAAAGCAGAGATGCGAGAAAAATTTCTCCAACTATTCGGTGAGTCCTAACATTTATCTAAATTCGAGAACGAATTTTCTTTTAAGGGGATAATAATGTAACTTTATCTAATTTTCCTATTAAGGAAAGAAATAAAAAAATGGAAGACGAACAAAAGAAACGGCCGATAGGGGAGGAAATTCCATGATGGTGGTCATTTCCAAATAAGGCCGGCCGGGACTATAAAAGGGGCGAGGGGAGGGCGCCCTCGCATCCTTTTGTACACCCTCGCCCGGCCGCCACCTCGTCTCCCTCTCCTTCGCCCAACGGCGAACGACACACGACGCACGAGCAGAGGCTGACGGCTACGACGCACAGCGGCTGAACCGATGATCCTTCAACACCCAGTGACCCCCTCCGACGTCCGTGAGGTCTGTGCGCAACCTTTCGTCGCCCAAGGATGACCGTCAAATGACTCATAGATCACCGGCGATCGAAACAATGAAAAAGAGGTACCCTTAAAGTTTTAAATCCTTAGACGATGAAATATCGATCGATTGATGCGTAGGAATAGTTCGTTTTGATCCTGAGAATGTCATCTACATTTTTCATATTTTGATCCTACTCATTGGATGGCCGGAGGACCGCCGGAAACGGAGAAGAAGTCCGGCGGCCCTGTTTTATCGCGGGGACCGGTCGACCGATATTTGGAAACGCTCGACCGATCTGCGCGAGGAACTCACTGGAGTTCCTATCGATCGATCGGCTCACCAAGGCGGTCGACCGATCCTTCTGTCAACAGTCAAATTTGGTTTCGTGATCGGCCGACCGACTTTCTGAGCGGTCGACCGATCCGGTGCGCACTGCGCATCCTCACGATCTTACGACCAGTCAACCGACCACTAGGACGGTCGAACGATTACAAAGCAACCGGTCGATCGGCCCAACGTGCGCTGTCGACCGATCCATAAACAGAAAGTGGTCAACCAATTCCAGAGGACCAGTTGACCAATGCCAGAGGACGGTCGACCGGTCCAATTAGACCAACCAGTTCAGACCGTCTGGTTCAATTAAACCCATCGATCAAGACCAATCGGTTCAACCCACTCCAACCATAGAAAGACATTGAACTAATTTGACATCGACATAGTCCGAATCGGATTCTAATCCGATCAGAGTCTGATTCTTGAATTCCAACCGGAGACTCTACCCAGTTCACCTATACTGGTCGAGTCCTATTGTACAGACATTGATGCCCATCTTGGTTCTGATTCATAGACTACATGATAAGTAAAGATAAATAAAGTAAAGATAAAGACACGGGATTGTTATGTGCCACCCCATTGTACGGAACAAGGATTATGGTATTCTATAGAGAGTGATAGGTAGTTAACTGAGGAGACAGCGACCCTACTGGTCTTCAATGACCACTGTTCCTGAGATTTCAGGTTCTCTCCTGCCCGTATCTCGAAGAAGGATGATGTAATGGTCACACTCCTTCCCCAAAGATTTCATTGTACTGAGCCAGAGGGACAACTAGCTAACTGAGGAGACAGTAAACATATAGGTTCTTTAATGACCATTGTTCCTGGGGTGTAGGTCTTCTCCCATCTACATTCTGAATTGGATGATGCATTGTCACACCCCTTCCCCTTTATGGGCTTACTGGCTTTACGGATTCATAGAGGCACCCCTAACATCCCAATCTAATAAAGTCGAGCTCGCATAGGACAATGAACTTTAAGGATATCATAGTAATGTAAAAGACGTAGTTAAACTCACAGCAATGCAAATGCAAAGTATAAAATTGTGCAACATCGAATATGGTACAATAAAACATGGAACATGGTATGAAAAAGATAATGTAGAGTAAAGGCAAAGTATGGTCATGGTAAAGAACAGAGCACCGATATTGATATCGTTAAAGCATGATGTATTGACCCGTTATGGTCAGTGTATAGAACTCAAAGTATAGTATGGCTCATCACTGATATATTGTTGCTATGATGATCATTGATCTTTATTTTATCGTCTATATTGCTATTGTACTGGACTTTTTGCTCACGGGTATTCGATTCCCCTGCATTGGGATTTTGCAGGCGAGAACCCAAATTGCTGAGGTGATGGAGGGCGCAGAGCTTGGAGAGTGCTGCACATGACTGATGTTTTTCTTCAAGTCTTCATCGTTGCATTTTGTTTAACTATTGTGGCTTATTCTGAGACGTTATATTATTCCGCATATCAAACCTTTCTTTTTGATGAACTTCGTTAGTGGTGACTTGTCTTCACTTTGTTATAGATGGCATTAACTGCCGATGTCTCTTGACATCCCAGTATTTAAACTTCCGCATTAAAGTCTTTAATTGTATTTCTCAATGTCACGTAAGCCAATTTGTTGAATGGGCATGGTCAATAGTGTAGTAGGCAGTGTAGCGCTCCGGGGTCAACCGGACTGCTTACGTGATAGGAGGGGCGATTTTGGAGGCTTTACAAGAAAAAAATGACATCATACAGACGCCTTGTCCACTTTTATAAATTATTAGCATCACTCAGTGATGGTAATCTTGTAATTTTGTAATTAAAAAGTGTACTTCAGAGTTTATCCTTCACATCACGCCAAATTATCACTCAAATTTGTGATATATTAGAGAAGGATAGTTAGTCCTCTCCGAAATTTTTGTAATCAAGAATATATAAATTCCAAATTTGTTAAAATATAGTTACAACCAAGGGGAACATGACCGAGCTCCTCATTGAAGAGGGCACTCACCCACTCGCCCCCACCCGCTCCATCTTCGGTGAGTAATGGTGGCCATAAGATTACTCGCCTCTTTTTTTCATTTTTATTGATTTTAGTTTTTTTGTATTTATTTTATTAATTTATATGTATTATTTTATTATCTTTTATTGTGCCATGTCATTAGTGTAATCAAGAAAGCTAGTATCAATGATTATGAAGACATGCACATAGGATTATCGTCTAGTTACAAAATGAAGTTAGAGAATTGAGTTGGGATCATGCATATAGTTAGATGATGACATATGTAATTTACCCCAATTCCCCTCGGGAGACATTTGCTACATCTATCGACTTTCATGATCGATAGATTTTAAGTGAGGTGATGTGGGCCCACTACAAAACCCCAAGGCTTAGGGAGCAAGGTGGTGTTCACCCACTTGGCTTCCCGCCCAATACCCTCTCTCATCACCTATTTCGTCTAATGACAACATATAGTCCCTCTTTAATTATTTCATGGTGCCTATTGTCACAATATAAACTGTGTGGTTTGATTTAAATTAAAGTTCGTGACTCATTACGAACGATCTAATAAAATTATAAAAAATTGTATATAGTTCCTCTAGGTAACATATGAAAATGATAACAAAAATAATCAAACCACGCAGTTTATATTGATCAATCAAAGCATATAACAAACTCTAGGATTCACACAATTGCATAGTCCACTACAAGAAAAAGATCGATTAGAGACGCAGCAAAATAGCCTCTAATGCGTCGCTGCCTCGGCGCTGAAGAGAGTAGTGACGCATAAGCGTCAACTTCGCGTCATAGGCTTGGCGACACAAAACGTACGATGCTAATAGCGTCGACTTCGCGCCCACAGGTTTGTCGACGCTATTACCATCGACTAGCGATGCTACTGCGACGTTGTAATGACGCAACAATTGATGTCCTGAAACCCTAATATGCGTCGCTATTTTGACGCTAAAGCGACACTAAATCTGTTGACGCTACCTCGACGCTGATATGACGCTATAGTGCTACATCAATTGACGCTATTTTTAGTTCTATTGTGTCGCTACTGTAGCGCTACGATGTTGCAACGCCATTGCGACGCTAATGTGACGCAGAGCTGAGACGCCACTGCGACGCGAAAGAGACGCTAATTACGATATCTTCATTCAACAAAATGGCATTGCGCCAACAACTGTTGCTAATTCTTTCATTTACATTCATATTGTTGATATCATTCAACGAAATAAATTCCATATTAGATCAAATTCATTCAATTACAACTTTCATTATATCAAATTACATCGTTTACATTCAATTACAACTTCCATTACATCAAATTACGTTAGGGCAGCAAAGGAGGAGGAGGCGGCATCCGGGCGACGTCGAGGCAAAAACAACAGGAGGAGGAGGAGAAGGCAGCATCGGGGCAGCAGTAATTGGAGGAAGAGGCAATCAGAGGAGGCAGCGGGGCAGCAGCACTTGGAGGAGGAGGAGGAGCGGCGGTGATCGGAGGAGGAGGAGGTGGCGGGGCAGCAGCACTCGGAGGAGGAGGAGCGGCGGCGATCGGAGGAGGAGGAGGTGGCGGGGCAGCAGTACTCGGAGGAGGAGGAGGAGCGGCGGCGATCGGAGGCGGCGGCAATCGGAGGAGGAGGTGGCAATCGGAGGAGGAGGAGGCGGCAGCAATCGGAGGAGGAGGAGGAAGAGCAGCGACGATCGGAGGAGGAGGAGGAGGAAGAGAGGCGGCGATCGGAGGAGGAGGAGGAGACGGCAGAATCGGAGGAGGAGGAGGAGGCGACGACAATCGGAGGAGGAGACGGCGGGGCACCGGCGGGGCACCAGCAATCGGAGGAGGAGGAGGAGGAGGAGGCGGCGGCGGCGTTGGGGAAGCAGCAACAAGAGGAGGAGGAAGAGGAGGAAGCATCCAAGCTTTATGCGACCAAGTGGACACAGAAGATGGCAAATGCGCGGAGAGCGTCGGATAAAAGAAAATGAACGATTAGGATTCGTTCTTAGATGGGCACATGGATCGCCACTTAGCGATGCACTTTATTGCGATGCTACGGTGACGCTACGACAACGTCCTTTAATTCAATTCTTATAGATAATCATTTATAAAATACGTCGCATAGCGCCACACTTTAGCACCTCCAATGTCGCAACGCTAAAGTAGAATGACGCGTCTCATTAGCGTCGCAATGTTTAGGCGCTAACTATTATGACACTATAAAGAGTGGTGTCGCAAATAGAGGACGTGATTGTGACGCTAGGATGAGTATGTCACTATTGCGACGCTGCGGTGGCGCCAAAATAATTGATTGAATGTATATGTGAATGTATATGTGAATGTATATGTATATCAACATATATGTGAATGTATATGTATATGTATATATGTATATGTTATATATGTAATATGTATATGTATATATGTATATGTTATATATGTAATATGTATATGTTATATATGTAATATGTATGTATGTTATATATTGAGTACAAATAACATATATTGGAGAAGAATATCAACGTCGTCCAAAAAATACAAGAATTATATGACGACCAAATGAGGCCATTCTATGAAGTCTCGAGTGGTCCGATTTTCTAGAAAAGTAATTTTTAATATTTTTTAGTGTGCATGAAGCAAAATAGACCACTCTTATTAAGTTTGGATGCAAAAAAAATTCTAACAAAATCAGCATTTTTGAAAAAATTTGAAAACTCTATGTCGACTAAACGGGATTGTTCTGAGCACTACCGAAAGGTCCGATTTTCACGAATGCACATTTTTAGATTTCTTAGAGGAGGCAGAAGTTTTGATGAATTTTTAAAATTATGAAAAATGGGTATTTTGAGAATCGGAGAAAACGGAAAAGACGTGAAACGGACAAGATCCCGTGACAAGATTGTGAGAAACTTTTTGTAAGGTTGTATAAAACTTGATCCCATGACAAGATTCGAGTCCACTCAACTTGAGAACTTACGATTATCTGAAAATTTTAAAATGGGTACTATGATCATTTGCACAGTGAGTGGAATAAAAGTACATCATAGAGGAATAATATGAGTGCATATAACAGTTAAATAATCACATTTTTCATACAAGTAAACATTTAAAGCATAACATATTAACATAAATTGTCAAATCATATGAACTTTCACACAGGTAAAAGTAACTCAAGATATAATCATTTTCATAATTAAACTCCACACATGTGTCATCGTACATACTCATCATGGGTCAATACATATCCCTCCACATACAGTTAAGTAGAGCTTCATAATCAAGAGTCACCGATACGCAGAGTAAATCATGAATCTATACGTATTCATCCATGATTGTGTATCATACAGTTAAATAAAGCTTCACAATCATGATATGCAGAGTAAAACATAGGTCAATACGTATCAGAGCTTCACAATTATGACTCTCGCATACGCAGAGCATAACATGGGTCAATACGTGCACGTAGACCAGCCCCCAAAGGGCAAAGACATCCGATATATGCCCCAAAGACTTTATATATATCGAATGGGGTCTCAAAGACCTTTTTCAACTAGCATGACTAATGAACACATGAAGTTTAACAATATCAAAATACATATGTCATAATCACATATCATTATGAAGTAAAACTTATTTTAACTTTACAAGCACTGTTCCCTGAAAACATTTTAACGTAAGAGGTTGCTCTATCTCATATGAAATTCTTGAAACATATCATAAATACTTTTCATAGCTTAAGATATGTTTCAATAATATTAATAATAGTCTTTTCTTGAGACAATATCATAAATAAAAGAACTAACGTATAACATTTTGCTATGTTTTAAATTTACCCACACCTTGTATTTTATCCCTTTTACTAGATTTTCTTCCTTTCACTTGCAACTTGATATTTTTTCTACAAACAATAATGCTTTTTTTACTTCCCAATCACTAATAAGGTAATATGCAATGCATGATCATGATGCATGGATGCTTATGCACCCTAAAATGCATAGAAACTTCTCTAATACCAAATTTCAGGTATTTATATTCATAGGCTATTTCACACTTGGGACTTTTCAATCCTCCAAAATTTAATTAGGTGCAACCTCAGGATTTCGTATTGTCAATTAATAATTCATAACTTCTTAACCACATAGGCAAATATTATGATTCTGGATTAAGTAAAAACTAGACATACTAAGATTTTCAACCCCCAAATATCATTAACTAAGTCCAAGTAAGTTAGTCATAACATCTCAGGAAATATGACCTAGGGTTTGTGTCCTGTCAGACTGTGTCACCGAAAGATTAATTTATATGTTCTTCATACTTGTCCATTTAACGAGATCATAATTTTTCTGCAAACTAGACTTCCTTATTATTTAGTCATAAAAATTATAGAATTTAACTCCTTGTATAACTTTATAACAAAAATAGTCAATTCGGATCGTGATTAGTCAATATCCTAGAATCTGATAGAAGAATCACTATGAAATGAAAATTTTATTTCTCCCTATATTCAAGTCCAAATAGGATGATTCCACTCTCACGGAACCCTTTGAATGTCCAATTAATCATATCCAAATTTCAAACCCAATTCACTATATTTTAACTGTTCTCAAATTTCCAAATTGAACCTGCATTAGAACCGGGACATGATGAGTGACCAGTGAAGCTAAGTTCATAATTTCCTCTATAAGACTCCTTTTTAGGAAAGCTAACTTCGAATGGATTAACCTAAAAAATTTCATAATTAATGGTTTGGTAATCACGAAGGAAGTATCCTCTCAATCAGAAGGACAATTTTCGAATCAAGAACTCACCTTGAACAGCTTCCCGAATTTCCTCAGTCCATTTGGCCGTGAAAGGATGAAGTTAATTTGCTTATATATATATATATATATATATATATATATATATATATATATATATATATTAGAATTTTTTGATCTCATATGGAAGTTTGGAAAAATATCCTTTTAAGCAGTTGTCACATGTCTGCTTTAGCTTCTTGGAACTTAAGTGATGGTCAATCACTTTTTTTTGTCATCACCACGTGTTTTAACCTTATTATGCTTATTAATAATCTTTAAACATATATATTATAATATTTATAAATTTTATAATTTATTCCTAATAATCTTATATAATTACTTTATAAAGTTTATCAACAATTAAGCAATCATTATGCTTTAATCGGAATATTAATTACTATATACAAATATCACTAAGTCGACATCCAAACTAACTTAATATGTTAAATAAATGCATGATTATGTAAAGATGACATTTGTAAAGTACGTCCTGACAATTCTCCCCTCCTTAAAAATAATTTCATCTCTAAAATTTGGTTACATGTTTCAAGCAATAAAAACGGAAACTTTTCACTTATTTGATCCTCTCGGTCCCAAATTGCCTCTTCTCTTGAATGATTTCTCGAAAGCACCAAAACTAATGGAATCTTTCGATTTCGTAGTTCTTTTTCCTTTCTTATAATAATTTGCACTGGATTCTCTTTATATGACAAATCCTCTCGTACTTGAATAGATTGAGGCTCCAACACATGAGAGGGATCTGATCAATATCGTCGAAGCATAGAAGCATGAAAGACATCGTGAATACGTGATTAACTCTGGTGGTACAACTAACCTATATGCAACTGGTCCAATACGCCAAAATTTCATAAGGTCCTACATATCTCATACTTAACTTTCCTTTCTTCCCAAATCGTATAACACCTTTACAAGGTGAAACTTTTAAAAAAAAACTTTACTTCCCACTTCATACTCCATTTCTCGATGATTTCGATCTGTGTAACTTTTTTGTCGATCTAGTGTTGCTTTAACTTCTGTTTAATTATTTTCAGATTGTCGATAGTCTCCTGCACTTTTTGTGGTCCCAAAAGGACTCTTGCACCTTTTTCATCCCAACACATTGGTGTCCTAAATTTCCTACCACATAATGCTTCAAAAGGAGCCATCTCGATACTTGAATGAAAGATATTATTATAGGCAAATTCTGCTTATAGTAAGTGTTCATCCTAAGATCCCTTAAATTTTAGAATACAAGCTCTGAACATCTCTTCAAGTGTTTGAAGTGTTATCTCTGATTGACCATCTATTTGAGGATGAAATTGAGTACTAAACTTTAATTTTGTACCTAACGCATTTTGTAAACTATGCCAAAATCGAGAGGTAAACCGAGGATCTCTATCCGAAATGATAGATGTTGGAACACCATGTAGACTCACAATTTCATCTATGCATAACTTGGTTAAGGTATTTAAAGAGTCATCCTTTCGAACTGGTATGCAATGTGTAGACTTGTACCCAAATAGTGTCGTGATTTCCCTTGGTTCTTGACAAATCCATCATAAAATTCATAGTGATTTCATCCCACTTGCATTTGGGCATCGAAATTGATTGAAGAGTTTCAGTTGGAGCTTTGTGTTTCGCATTTACCTATTGACATACTAAACATCAAGAAGCATATTTTGCTATGTCTTTCTTCATACCACGCCATCAAAAGTTTCTCCTCAAATCTCTATACATCTTAGTATTTTTAAGATGTATAGTATAAGGTGAACAGTGAGCTTCCTCCATTATTTCTTCCCTGAGATTTCTAATATTAGGAACACATAATCTGTTGTCAAACATTAAGGTCCCATCATTCTTTAATATGAATTGGGTTTGTTCTCTGTTCTTCACTTGATTGATGATTTTTCTTAACTCTTTATCTTGATCTTTTACTTCGTGTATCGTCTCGGCTAGAATGGATATAATTCTAAAGTGTGTTAGGAATGCTCCTTTCTCACTTGTTTTCAACTCAACTCCTAATGATTTTAGTTCTAGTAATATGACAATTGATATACCTTTATATGGGTTAGAAGACTCGATAATTTTCAGTTATGTGCATCTGCAACTACATTGGCTTTACTCGAATGATAATCAATTATGCAATCATAGTCCTTCAATAACTCCATCCACCTTCTTTGGAGTAAATTTAATTCTTTTTGTGCAAGTAGGTATTTTAGACTCTTATGATATGCAGAAATGTGATATGTCTTTCCATAAAGATATTGCCTCCATATCTTAAGAGAAAAAATAACTGCCGCCAATTCTAACTCATGTGTTGGGTAGTTTAACTCATGTAGTTTGAGTTGTCGAGAAGCATATGCTTTCCATGTTGCATTAGAACGCAACCCAACTATTGTCGAGAAGCATCACTATACACCATATATCCTCCATCATTTGTTGGAAGTGGCAACACTAGAGTAAATGTTAAACATTTCTTTAACTTTTTTAAGCTATCTTGACATTGCTCTGTCCATTTGAACTTTACGTTCTTCCGAAAAAAGTCTAGTTAATGGAGCTGCAATCATAGAGAAACCTTCGATAAAACGTCAGTAATATCCTTCTAGGTTAAGAAAACTTCTCATTTTTGTCACATTTTTTTGGAAGCTCCCACTTCAATATTGCATCGACCTTTGCTAGGTCCACACAAATGCCTTTTGCTAAGATTATATGTCTCAGAAATACCTCTGAGTTGTGCCAAAATTCACATTTGCTAAATTTTGAAAATAATTGTTTCTCTCAAAGTATTTGCAAATAATTCTTAAATGTTCTTCATGCTCTTCTTCACTTCTTGAATAGACTAGTATATCGTCGATAAAAACAATCACATACTTATCCAAATAAGGTTTGAAAACTCCGTTCATGAGATCCATAAAAGCTACGGGCGCATTTGTTAAACCAAATGGCATCTCTAGAAATTTATAGTGTCCATATCGAGTTCTGAAGGTAGTTTTAGCAATATCGAGCATCTTTAATTCTCAATTGATGATACCCTGATCTCATATTTATTTTTGAAAATACCTTTGCTCTTTGCAGTTGATAAAAAAGATCATCAATCCGCGGTAAAGGGTATTTATTCTTTATAGTAACTCTGTTAATTGTCTGTAATCAATGCACAACCATAATGTTTCATATTTCTTTTTGACGAATAATACTAGTGCACCCCAAAGAGAAATATTCGGTCGGATAAAACTCTTGTCTAATAATTCTTGTAATTGTAGCTTTAACTCTTTCAATTCTATTAATGTCGTTCGATAAGGAGCAATAGATATAGGAGTTGTTCTTGGAATAAGATCAATACTAAACTCAATATCTCTTTGCGGTGGTAATCCAGGAAGATCCTTTGGAAAAATATCTACAAATTCATATACAATTGGAATATATTCTAATCGTAGTCCTTCGATCTTAGTGTCAATCACAAAATCAAGGTAAGCTTCACATCCCTTCTTGATTAATTTCTATGCCATTATCACAAAAATAATACAAGAAGGAAGAATTTGTCGTTTACCACAAAAGGTGACTTTTTTTTTTTCTGGCGACTCAAGGTAAACTTCTTTCTTAAAACAATTATAGTGGCATGATGACGAGCTAACCAACCAATTCAAAGAATGACATCAAAGTCTTGAATATTTAGAGGAATAAGATCCGCCAGCATGTCTTGCTCAGCAACTTTGACTCTACAATCCTTATATGATTGTGCGACAGTAATAGAATCTCCTACGAATGTATGTATTAATATGGAACATTCTAAAGGACTAGGTTTTCTATCAACGTGCATGGAAAAATCTTTCGATATGAATGAATGAGTGGATCCAAGATCAATAAGAACATGTGCACCTTTATCAAAGATACACAATGTACCCATCACTACGTCAAGAGTAGCCAAAGCATCAGGTTCACACTCCCTAGTGGATTTGTTGGTTTCGATGTACTTGAAATATTTTGATTACTCAGTTTCACGCTTGTACTAGGAGTAGCTTGATTTGAGACTTCACAAGTGGATGGGCTATTGTTTCATAGATGCTTTTACCCTTTTTGCATGAATCGACAGTCTTGTATCTTGTGTCCTCTTTGACCGCATTTAAAGTAAGCTCCTGTGAATACTGAGCATTTTCCAGGATGATATCTTCCACAAGTTGTGCAATATGCATTCATGCGGTATTGGTCTTATCTTGATCAAACTCTACTTTGATTTTCTTAATATGTTCTTGTAACTGCACTTGCTTGTGTACTCATATTTTTCTGGTTGGCATAATATTTTTGTTTATCATGGGATCCAATTCCATGTCTCCTGTTATTGTAGAAGTTAATATATCATTACCGTATCTTGTCATTCTATTACTTGGTCCGGTGTAAAGTTGGAGTTTGGTCTTTTCAAATGATGGCTCATTTTATTCCTTTCCTCTATAAGCTTTTTAGCTCTTGGTGTTGCTGCCACCAATTTGGAGTAGTGAACTCTAACACTTCAACTTTTTCTCTCATGTTCAAGTGAAGTCCTCTTTCGAATCATTCATTTTCATCTGACACCAAACTCGATGCATATTTTGATAGTTGGGTGAATTTTAATTCATGCTCTGCAACTGATAATGCTTTTTGTATCAGATTTAGGAATTCCTTTTGCTTCCTATCAGTATACAATTTGGGCAAATATTTCTTTCGAAGTTCTCAAAGAGAGTCCTCCCATCCAAGAGTACTTGAAAATTTTTTACTTCCAGGAACTGTTTTCCACCAATCCAAAGCATCTTTTTGCAGTAAGGAAATAATATAATCAAACTTTTCTTCATTATAGCACCTCATTTAATTAAATATTCTATCCATATGCTTTAACCATGTCCCGGACTCTAATGGGTCAATCGTACCTTCAAAATCAATTGCATCTTGTTTTCTAATTTTGTCGTAGAACCTATTTCTTTGCATAACTTGGGAAGTCGGATTTACTCCACTTATAATACCCCTTAAAGCTTGTGCAAGAACTGTGCGGCACTTTAATTCTCAATAGGATTGACTTTCTCAACAACATGAGGAAGTCTTGATGAACCTATTGGGATCTCATCATCACGTAAGGGAGGGTTATCATTGACATCTCGTGCCACACCTTGTACTGATACATGGATGAAACTTATGGACTCCTATTAGGTTAATCGCTTGGTGGAGCAGAATGACTTGGGTCAATAATAGCAAATTGACTATCACCATGACGCCTACGCGGTGGCATTTTTACTCCTTCAAAATAAAAATGAAAATAAAAAGAAAGTCAAAAGCATGCACTATTAATCTAATACAAATAATGTCACCTAACATTAAACTTATGTTATACTGTCTACAAAATCTTATAACCTAAGCTCTGATATCAAAATTTGTCACACCCAACTTCATGAGTAAGTTCTAATCCCAATTATTGCATCCCTTAATTATATTTAGTAATTCTAAAAATAAAATCAATAAAACCTCCCTCCCTTACTTATCTTGTGTTATTTGGTCATATATATATATATATATATATATCAAAGTTTAAATAAAATTTATAAGGCATAATATTCCCATGTCGTCACTATTGTTTCACAACCATTTCACAAATAGCACTTCACGGGATCAAGTTTTATACAACCTTACAAAAAGATTCTCACAACCTTAACTACAATATTTAGGATTATCTATTACATGCATGTTTATAAAAGCAAAAGTGGAGGATAAAGTTAAGTTACTTATATATTTTTTTCAGAATTTTCGGACATCATATGGTGGTTTGAAAAAAATATCCCTTTAAGTCGTTGTCATATGTTTGCTTCAGCTGCTGCTAACTTAAGTGATGGTCATCACTAACTGTTTTAACCCTAATTAGGCTTACTTAATAGTATTTAAGTATATATATTATAATATTTATAAATTTTATAATTTATTCCTAATACCTTTATATAATTACTTTGTAAAGTTTGTCAACAATTAAGTAATCATTATGCTCTAATCGAAATATTAATTAATATATACAAATATCACTAAATGGACATCTAAACTAACTTAATATGTTAATTAAATTCATGATTATGTAAAGATGACATTTGTAGAGTACGTCCATGACAATTAATGGAAAAATAGCCCAAGGCCCAAAGTGAGTTAAAAATCCTAGTTCAGAACTATAAATAGAGCCTATAGGGTAGATAGAAACTCTTATTAGTCTCCATAAAATTCCTGCACAACAAGCCTTACTTGCTCCTTCACTTGCACGCGAATTGAGAAGAATTAGAGGGAAACTAGTGGTGCATTTTGAAGTTTGAATATAGGAGAACATCGTCTAAGTGGTAACCAAGGATTTTGGGGCGTCATTCGAGTGCAAAGACTGACCAAAGTTTGGTGTTTGGGCAGCCCATGAAGATAAGAATTCAAGTTAGTTTTTCAACCAACTTTAGGTATGTAGGGGGATCCCTATGGCGTCAGTTTTTCATGACATGGAACCATATTCTCCTCTCCCTTATATTGAAATTTCATTGGAATAGATATTATATTGATCAAACATCGTATGGTATAATTATGGTAGAACCCGGCCCGGGTTCCATACAACCCGGTCCGAATCGAAGTCGAAATCGTACCGAGTTCATTGAACCCGTCCAGGGTTCCCTATAGCCTGGCCCAGGTTGCGGCGCATCGAACATAGGACGTGAATCGTGACCAACTCGGCCCAGTTTCATGTCATACCCGGCCCGGGTTTACCGTAGCCGAGGCAGATTGGACGTCCCTGAACACGTCCCGGGTTCCACCCGACACGGGCCGAGTTCTAAAGGCAGAAAACCTATTATGATTTAATAGATCATAATTAATTGGATTATTATCATTATTAATTGTTCTTGATTAGAACATTTCCATACGTGATTATATCATCTGATTTTATTATTGTCATATCTTATCATCTCATCTTAATCATATTATTATACTGTTGGGTATATTACTCCATCCGACCATATGATTGATCCTAGTATAATCTTATATGATCAGATGATCATTGTCATTATCATTGACTTTATTGTTATTACCACATCCGATCATGATAATTATTATAATATTGAATTATTGACCTTGATTGTTCCTGATTGGGTTATTATCATGGTTGATTGTTTCTGAAGATATGATCCTTATATACATCATATCATAGTATGATCATATTAGACCCGATTGTTATCCTAATGATCATATTATCATATCCAATTATTTCATTGATTATAGTATTGATCCAGTAGTTTTCTTCGATTGAGTCGTGTTAAATCTATGCTAAATTGTCAAAGATAGATGTGTTAGATAAATAAGATTAAAGATGAAAACTGTTAGATCTTCATGTTCTCCGATTGTCTCTAAGCCTCCCAAGCCATATTGTTATTGTATGGGGCAGCTAGTGTACATAAAGGTTTGAGAAGTTATGACTGTCCTGTGATGGCCATAATCCACCTCTATCATGAATCATTGTTAACGCTATTATTAGAGGGCGACTTGTCGTGGCTTAATCCCCACTGACCTACATGAAAGAGACGTGAAATTCCCCTAATTGACTGAGCGTTTCATATTGTATTAGATAACTTCGAACATTGATAAATTGAATTGAATCAAATCGAATCGAATTGAAATTGAATTGAATCGAATAGATCATGGTCATTCGGATATTGACATTGACCGACATTGCCTCCGTCCATTGAATCGAATCGAATTGTTATTGGCCAATGACCATTGATATTGAATTGAAAATTATTAAATTGAATAGTGCCATGATGATCAAACATCATTGATATTGTCAATTGTTAAATCGATATTGATCGGTCATCTGACCTTTTTTCTGATCATTTCTATTGATTTATGGCTTTATTGTCCTATTGTTATATTGAATCATCGATCAATGCTCTACTTTTAATTGAGCAATGCCATATTGATTAGGCAAGTGTTAATTATTATCATTATTGATTGGTATTTTTACCTTAGCCTAATCCATTACATTGATCCAATGATATCGACTCTTCATTGATCATCATGTCGCATTGTTCATATGCTCAATTGATTTGTTAGTTCTATCTTGAGCATTATTCAATAATTGATCCTATTGATAAATCGATATTGTTATTGATTGATTTTTCAACTTTAGCTTGATTAATCCTCTCGATTTTTTGCATATTGATCCATTGATACATCGAGCTATTGGTGTGTTAATCCATTGATCCATTCTTATTGTTATATTGGTTCAATGTTATATTTATCAATCGATCTATTATTATATTGATTCATTAATTATTGTATGGTATCCTTCATCTACTCAATTGTAATTTTATTGATTATATCTCTTGAGCATTGATATATTGATTTATTGCTATATTGATCATTGTTATATCGATATGTTGGTTATTGCATAGTATTGTTTATTGCTAAATCGATTTATTATTTATATATTGAGCATTATTGATTATCATTTATTGATCATGGTTAGACCCTACGTACTGAGTATTTTTATACTCATGGATATTTCCCTGTAACTGAATCTGTGCAGAATGAGATGAGGCGTCGGTTGGTGGCTCCTTTGACTGGTGACATGCACATGAATATAGAGTCCATTATTGTATAGATGTGGAACCTGGCCCACATGTCATTGTATAAGAGTTTTCATAACTTTCATATATTGTAAAGCTTATTATAAAATTAGTCTTCCACTTATGTAAGCTAGTTTGTTGACTAGTTAAAATTAAGTCATAAAATTGAGTGGCGTCGCCGAGGTAGACTTCTGGACAGGCAAAAAAATCTCGAGGCATTACATCACATATATTTTTAATTATCTTCAATTTCCTTGTATTTGAGATCCGACATTATCTTGATCATCCAACTTTTCTAGAACGTTCTTCTATCGCCAACTGCAACTTCATTTCTGGGTTCATATAATTTTACCTCATGATTAGCCAAGATCCGAGAATGAACATGATGGAAGAGTTTCAAAAGAATTCTAATTAGGAGATTATGTAATTGAAATCAAAAGAGCATCAAATACGAACTTACCACAAGCCAACACCCTAGTTCCACTCTCTTTCTCGGCCAAGAGTGGTGAAAAGGGCAGAAGGGATGGTAAAAGATAGTAGGATAAGGATAAGAGACAAAGATATAACTGACATAACCTATTGTGTAAGATCTTTCCGAAAATGCCCTTAAATGGTTTTGCATTTCTCAATTTATTTATTCATTTACTTAAGATATTACATGTAAATAAGAAATTACCCCTCATTTGAATTCAAATAAAATATTTAGAAAAATAAATAACCAAGAAATCAAAATCTAATTTTTTGTCGGAAGGACAAAAATCACAATTTTACAATTTTTTTTAATTTTATGTCTACATTTAACCTAACTAAAACACCTCCAAGAAATTATTAAAAATTACTTTTAGTATTTTTTGATATATAAGAACAATTACCGTGACTTCATTTTTTCAAATTCTCACTTTTCCGAAAATCACAATTTCATGCCTTAAGAAATTTTCTATCGCTTCATGCTCTAATGAATTGACACTTATGTATTAACATGACCTTCATAATACCTACCAATGTCATAACATAATATAACATTCACACACCTAATCATGCATAATTAATTTAGGGATATCACACCTATGACATGGGACATGTGATTGAACAACAGATAGTGGTGCATTGTTAGTAACCACACAAGGGATCCTACTTCGTGTGGAATTTTCTCGTTGATACCAAAATGACGTTCCTCTTCCCTCTAGGGATTTTTGTGTGTGATTACGTGCATTACATGCAATACCTCAGAATTTTAGGGAAAAAGTTGAAGCATCGCAATGACTAATTAAGTTTGAATGTTTAAACTTTCATAGATAGACACAAAGTAGCACAAACTCCATTTATTTTCCCTTAAATGTAAATTGTAACGAAGAGGAACCCACGAGCGAATGCTTAAGAATATTTCGGGATGAATAGACATCATTTCTCTCTCTCGATCTCTATATAATCATATTTCTTCTGTTCTTGTCTATCATTTGCACTCATCTCTTTCTCTCTCTCTCTCTGTGCACGTGCTTCGTTGATGTAGGACAGTGCAGAGGTCAAAAGGTTGGGTTTTGTAAGTGCACAAGATGAAGGAAAAAGAAGAAGGAACTAGTTGAAAGAAATAACAACCAACAAAAATTATTTTTTTTTTTGGCAAAAAGGTTGATGAAATCTTTGTTAGGGTATTATATTTCTGAATGTAGCAGTACGATAAAAAAGATGTTATTCAATTCCATAAAGTGATGATTCATGATTGAGGATTTTGTGCTTATGATTAGTTGAGTGCAAGTCTTATGATCCATTTGGTTTGACTGACATAAAATATATGATAAATAATTTAATACCCGAAGTTGAATTTTTAACATGTTTGGAATAAAACAACTTATTTAAACCAAATGATAAAAAAAAGTTCTTAATATTATCAAAGGAAAGAGACGGAGAAAAGTTATGTATATCCTAAGGGAAAAATAGTGCATTCATTAAACAAATTGATCAACTTTTTTCTCTCACAAAAAAATTGGGGTCCCTCAACTTTTCCTTATGACTTATAAGCGAGTAAAAATGTGCTTGCTAACTCTTTTCTTTAGTTATTGAAAGGGGGAACCTTTTTAATTGATTATAAATTATTTTAATTGACTTATGAGCATAGCCAAATATATCTCTAGATTAGGTCCATGCCTTTACTCATTATGCTTTGTTTTCCATGCATTATGACGGCCTTCATGCCTAGTGATTTTTGCATGTTGAGAATGCTAATCTGATATCGTATGTTGATGATTGTTGCCTGAAGTGAATGATTCCATATAATGGCTATGGGAGGAGTTTAAAGTAGGCTTTAACTATGCAAGGAGTTTTCAATTGATGTGCTTTTCCTAATAATCAATATATTTATGTACATTTAAATTCATGAAATTTCAGTGATATTAAAAGTGTTGTTAATCTTTGAATTGAATTTGATGATTTGTACCAAGACATGTCATGATTGATGCCTTTGGATTTATGGCATGGAGTTTCAACTATGAATGCTATTAACCTATGAGACACTAATGAATTCATTATAATAGAGGGCTTACTGATAGATTTTGGTTTGACTAATGATTTTATTCGGAAATAAGTATGGAAATGGACTTATGGAATGATTAGTGCATAAAATCTATGACTTGATGACTTGGAAGATATTTGGATGTCACATAACCTTGATATATGTTTTCCTAAAATTTGAATGAGATTGAACGAGGAAAACTTATTTTTTTGGGTGCCGACCCGGGTCTACGGGAGGCCTCCAGAACTTATTTGAAAACATAAGGACCACAATGTTCGAGAGTAGTTCGGGTGTCAAAAATCCTGGATCGAATAGTTTGGAATAAGATCTGATGCCTAAAATTTGGAATAAGATATGACTATACCTCATTTATACTCTTCCCATTCCTCACATGTATAATGGTTACTTAAGTTTATGTTTTTTTTATGCTTATGTTTAAAGAACTTATTCCATGGCTTACTTTACTATTAACATATTAGACATTTTACTTACAGGTTAGTGATTTTTTTTTCTCAACGTTGATCCTTGCATGTACTTATTTAACTCAATAATGTTTATTATGAGATGAAATATTGTTTATTATGAGAATGTCGAGCTTTCGCATAAACACATTAATTATATTTATTTTGTGTTACAAAAATCAAGATGTACTTCATATAATACCCACCTATTCACAGTGAATATTTTTTTAAAAATTTTGGATACTAATTAATAAGACTTGATTAATCTCAAATTATACTGAAAATGCGACCTTTTAATTTTTTTTCTCACGATAAAATTAATACACAGGATAGATAATGCAATAATAATGATAATGCAATTAAAGAAGAGATGAGAGAGAAAGGATTAAAATTTTAGAACACAATAAATACTCTCTCTCTCTCTCTCTTCATTCTTCCAATTCCTCGTGTTAAATTCCCCGACCAAAAGAGGAAGCGGAAGGGGAAAAATACACATAGAAATATACAAGGAAAGGATTAAAAAGATCTATCTATCGGTCTCTCGATCGATCGGGTCGATCCTCTCGAGATCTAAACCCGTCGGAAAGCTAAATCCTGTCTGGCTTTCAGGTATCGATTCTGATTTGAGGTTTCCGGGACGGAATTGGTGAAAGATTTTGTTTTTAAGATCAGTTAATGCGCGAATCGGAAGCGATCGTCGATCGTGATTGGAGGAGATTGCGATCGATCTGAAGGAGGATTTTTCTTTTGGCACTTTTTTTTTTGTTGTCGTTGTTGGCTTCTGCTGTTGGGTCTCGATTCGTTGGAACGGGGGTTTTGGAGGCTTTGATCGCAGGCCAGGCCGCCGCCTCTCCCCCGATGCCCGAGACCAGACGCAATGCTGTTCCCAATCCGTCCAACGCCTCGCCGGAGCAACTCGGAGGTAGTTTCCATTCCAGTTCGCAGCATTGTGCTCTCTTTTTTTTTTTCACTTGCCATATTTTAATCAGTATCTTGTGCTTTAGTTGCACGATTTCGATTCTTTTCCTTTCCTGGAAAAGAATGGATTTTGTTGGTGCCAATCGTGCAAAGGATCGATCTTTCCAAAACAATGTGTCGTGGGCTGTGCTGTAGGAAGTGAATTGGGTTAACAGAAGGAAGTTTCTAGTGAGTTTTCTGATGGTTTCTTGATCGCAGAAGCTGTGTGGCAGTTGAAGATCGAGGATGGTCAGGGCGCTCCGGTGGATGGGCAGGCTAATCCATATCCGGATCGCCCCGGAGAGCCCGATTGCATTTTCTATTTGCGGACAGGGAATTGTGGCTATGGTAGCAACTGCAAATATAATCATCCCGCACACACTTGGCAGGCGAGTGTTCTGGGATTGTATGACTCATGGAGTTGCTATGCTAATCGGAATTTTTTTTTCTTAGTCTAGTGACAGGTTTCAAACATCTTTTCTTGTCTTGCAGGGAGTTCCGCACACAGGTGAACTCCTCCCACAGAGAGAGGGCCAACCTGATTGCCAAGTAACATTATCTCTATTCATACATGCCTCATTTTATTTCCAAATTTAGTCATTAACTGACTCGAGATAATATTTATTTGTTCCTAGAAGGCTAAATTTCTTTCCCTTCGTAGTTGGCTTGATTTTGCGGTTGCATCCTTACAAATATAGCATCAAACTTGACAATAAATATGATGCTTGAACTTCATATCTCTATTCATACATACCTCATTTTATTTCTGAATTTAGGCATTAACTGAGTTGAGATAATATTTATTTATTCCTAGAAGGCTAAATTTCTTTCCCTTCCTAGTTGGCTTGATTTTGCCATTGCAACCTTACAAATATAGCATCAAACTTGACAATAATTACGATGCTTGAACTTCAATGATCCACAATAACTCAATAAGCATACAGGTTGAACGTCCTCTAGCCCAATGCCTTTGCACAAATTTTCATGGTAGCCTTTTTGGGAGTACTTGTTGAAATATCACACATGAAGTTTATATTTATAGTACAGGTTCAAAGAGATTCACAGATGGATTGAAAGACATTTGAAAAAAAAATGTATTGTCAGTACTTGTGGCAATATGAATGTTGAAAGAGTAATTAGTATGTGATTCGGTAGACTATAATATGAGAGGAGGATTGTGATTTTTTCCATCTTTGGCATGTGGCCAGATGGGAACATCATTTTCCATTCAAGAGGCAAACAGAAATTGAAATCCAACAATGTTACTTAGTTCCCTCTGAAAAAAAATGTTGTTTAGTTTCACTAAATTACGTTGTCTTTTCACTTCTAACTCTACAAGCATCAGAATGGCCTCTTTACTTTAAGCTCTTTCTAGGTCTGTTCATGGAGCCTTGTGCACATCCAAGATTTTCCAAATTTTGGTGCCTGATGGACATAATAGATCAATTGGACCTTTGAAGTTTCCTCTTAAGGTCTAGATTATCAGCATATTATCTATTTTCTAGTTATAGTGATTTTAACTGCATATGGTTTAGCAATTTTCCAATTGGGAAAATTATATTCATGATACTTTGAGTTGATATTCTCTTAGAAACATTGTTTCTTGAGGTTTATGGTAGTTTGCTGGTTGGAAAGAAGAGCAGCATGTTTCATGTGGCTTTTTGAGATAGCTGCCAATTTTTTATTTGGATGCTGCCCCTAAATTCTGATATTTATTAAGAAACAACGGTGCAGAGTTTTTTGTCATTTGTTGTGTCGTTATTCTTCTCTTTGAGAGTTTATTGCATAATATATGCTCAAATAGTTTTCTCAAAGAAAAAAATGCTGGAATAACTTTGTATCTCTTCTAAGCTGCAATCTGTTTGAAAACATTCTTGCAGTTTTTCTTGAAGACAGGAACTTGCAAGTTTGGAGCATCATGCAAATATCATCATCCACGAGACAAACACGATGGGCAGCCAGTTCATCTGAATGTTTTGGGTCTGCCACTTCGAAAGGTTTCTTCTGCTTACTATTTGAAGATAAAGATGCATGTCAAAAATATTTTTATTCAATTTTCAATTGACTGAAACTTCCATGACATATTAATATGGCTATTCAGGATGAGAAATCATGTTCATATTATTTGAGAACTGGGTCTTGCAAATTTGGCATTGCTTGCAAGTTCAATCATCCACAACCTGCCACTTTTGGATCCATGGTCCTAGCAACAGGGCCTTCCGTCTATGGATATACTGGATCTCCAACACCACCAACTGGACCACCCATAATTGGTGGCCTTACTCCATGGACTTATTCAAGAAACCCTTACATATCTAACCCTCGAATGCAGGGGATCCCAGCTTATATGCCTCTTGTTCTTCCACCCAACCAGGGCACTATGCCTATGCATCAGGGTTGGAGTATGTACATGGTTCGTATAATTCCTGGAATTACAATTCAAACTTGTTTGTTCATGTTGTATAATAAAGTCTGGATTTTTTGTATGCTTGTGTGAAATTTATCAGCAGCTACTGTGGCGTGCAGGGGATTGTTACAACAGTAGAACTTGTTTAGTTTTAACTTAGATCCTCTATGCTATTCTTATGCTTACTAACATTTAATACTGACCCATTAAAGGGCAAGTGTTTGTGCTTTAAGTTTATTGTCTATATTCTGTTGATTTCATATGTTGTCTACAAGGATCAGTTATTGGAGAAACCTTAATAGATAGTGATTATTAGTCTTTTTTTGTCATGTAATGCTTCCATCTGAATGACAAAGATTAGTCAATGTTACTTTTCATAGATCCGTTCAAAAGGGATCCATATTGACTTGAATTTTGGCCTGTTGTAAATTCATGTTGATTTGCTACATGACATCTTTGTGCATGTGGTTCTAGCATAAAATCAACATTCATCTAGAGAGGTCATGTCACTCTTCATTCTTCATTTAATAGGAACAAAAGCTATACATACACGTGTCATTGGTAACACGAAGAGATATTCGGTTTTCAGTGGTATAATCAAACTCTCATATAAGATTTTTTACCATAAATGCCCCTTGAAATAACTAGTAAATTCGCACTATAAATGGAGATCTGCATGCCTCCCTCTCGACTACTGTAAACTATCATAGATCTGCACTCTGCTTGAATCACCAGACGAACCGCGATAAGCAAAAAATGGTGACCCAGAGGCATGAACGCCAAAATTTCCATCCTAGAACCAGAATGGATATGGAGACGAGATGTTAAATATCAGTTTAATTGATTTTGTGGGGCTCTGGCTGCACGGCATTAGGCGCCGGAGAAGGTGGTGTAGAAGGATCTTCATGCCCACTGTTGTTTGGCTCATGTACTTCATAACTTTTCCCAGATTTGAAGCCTTCATTAAGGGCTATAATACAACAACAACAAAGCCTTATCCCACTAGGTGGGGTCGGCTACATGGATCATACGACGTCATTCCGCTCTTCGTTGATCCATGTTCATAAGATTCGACAGAATTTTATGCTGGCTGTCGGGGCCTAACACAACCCTCCTCCATTAAGGGCTATAATAACCAAACAAAAATTACCCGCTCACAATTTGAGATTTTCTTATATATCTTGTCAAAACAAACTCTTTTATGTAGTTTATGACTTTAAGAGTAGTAATAACTAATAAATAACACTGAGAGCAAGTCTTGATTCTGTTTCCTTATATAGTCATGGGACTTTCACTTTGGTGAGAAAGTCAAGTTCTCTAAACTTTTTCCAAAAAATTCATGTTCGCTATAAATCACTTGTGACTTTGATGTTTTTATTGGAACTGCAGCAGCTTATGTGAAGCAGTTGATAGCGTGCCTTTATATCTGCTCCAGTCTACTTATCCCTTGCACTCTTAGATATACAGGAAAAAAGAGAAGTTACTCTGACTGTTCTTTAAGATGATCCACCTCTTTATTGCCTCTTGCAGTAGAAATATAAATATCTGGTAAGTGATTGTAATCTATTCGTGCATTTGCATTGTGTTTGAAGCAGGGAGGTATAGGCATCTCTTCCGCTGATGCCATTGACCAGGATCACATTTCTAACTCCAAGAATCATACGCCAGGTTCAAGTGTTGTGGTTACTTTTCCTGAGAGGCCTGATAAACCAGAATGTCAATATTATATGAAGACAGGGAGTTGTAAGTATGGGAATTCTTGCAAGTACCACCACCCTAGAGAAAAGAACCAAACACCTGCATTTACTGTAGGACCCCATGGGCTTCCGCTGAGACCAGTAAGATTAACCCTTCTATTTTTTTTATATTTATAATTTAAGCGCCTGTATTTTATTTGACAGATTTTCCCTTTTTTTCTTGTCATGTCCGATTATGAAGGGTGAATCTATTTGCACTTTCTACACCAATTACGGGTCTTGCAATTATGGTATTGCTTGCAAATATGATCACCCAGTCATGGGATATTACAACTATACTCTTCCTTCAATCTCCTATCCGGAGCCCTCAGCAGTTTTTCCCAATCAAAGGATCTCTCAAGTGATGTGGACACCATCAAATGATTCATCCTCCACCACCATTATAGCCCTTAATGAAGGCTTCAAATCTGGGAAAAGTTATGAAGTACATGAGCCGAACAACAGTGGGCATGAAGATCCTTCTACACCACCTTCTCCGGCGCCTAATGCCGTGCAGCCAGAGCCCCACAAAATCAATTAAACTGATATTTAACATCTCGTCTCCATATCCATTCTGGTTCTAGGATGGAAATTTTGGCGTTCATGCCTCTGGGTCACCATTTTTTGCTTATCGCGGTTCGTCTGGTGATTCAAGCAGAGTGCAGATCTATGATAGTTTACAGTAGTCGAGAGGGAGGCATGCAGGTCCTATATGTGAAGAATGAATAACAGGAGATAATGTAAGTTATATTTCTTTTCCCATTTCAACTGGTTGATGTCTTTGCTTTGGAGAATTCAAATCGGTCGGAGTCAAAGGTATGAGGACAATTTAGGCTGCCATTCTGTAAAAATCACTCAGAATAACGGAGTTAAAACGGACGTCTATTTGACTGCTCTGTCAGGATATCTATTTGATAAATTAGAGATCCACACGGTCACAAGTCTACTAAATTGGGAATTTTTTCTTGTGCTCTTCGAACAAAGAATCCTGGATTTGTTCTCTCTGTTTCTTGTTCACTTCTACGGTAGAAATATTTTTATTCTGCTTCTGCCACATGGTAAGTAACAGTGGTCTTCCACGCTGCCACTTGGTAAGTAACAGTGATCTTCCACGCAGGCAAACTTCTTTTTTCACGAAAATTATGTGTGTGCATTTATTTTTCTACCCATAAACAATTATGTGATTTCCCCTCTGCTTACCTTTTCTATTACATTAAAAAGTGTTTTCTTTTTCCCATCGAACAGCAACAATTCTCTAATTTTAATCAATTCCAAATTCCTTTTCCGTCGTTCCAAATTATTTTTTTTTATCACCAATGTGATTTTTTAAACAACCACAAACGCTAGGGCTCAATAATGGTTGAAATAATCCATCTGCGAAAGGACCTTCGAATTTGTGAAAAAATGATGAAATTAATAAGATAGAAGTTAAATAGAAATCAACCTTGATAGAAGTTGATATGTCCACCCTGCACCAGTCCACTGTATCCACCTTGCACCAGACCACGGCAAAAACCGAAGTATACGACTGTGTTCGTCCCTAAAATTAAACTTGCATATGGTAGTGGCAGCAACAATGATACCCAACTGTATTCTTCCCAAGAAAACAGTAAGAGCTTAATAATTTCAGGAAGTTATCATTGTCATTTAATAATAATGATAATAGTAGTACCATAATTTAAATTGGCATCACAAGAGAATCCTTTATGGCATCAACAATGAAGACTTTTCTCAGCTCTACAACTCAAAAAAATAATGCTGACACCGACAGATACTGCAGTAGTGCTTCTCTCAGGCACCTGCATCAGGAAATCCATGTTAATGTACCTCATCTCATCCTTCAAAATTGCCAATGGCAAAGATTACGCATCAAACACTTAACATGATTAAAACACAACACTTGCAATCATCCATGATTGAGCACACATGTAGAAGTCATAATTTCTTGGATGAACAACATTTCTATCTACCACAATTCCTGGAAATAAAAAGAAAAATAAAACTAAAGAAAAGGCATGTCGGAGAAAACAATGTTTAAAAAATAAAGGAAAGAAAGGCTTGCCAAGCACACACCATGTCATGGACTTCTCAAAAAATGTTGTTCTTACACGATCATATGTAACGTATGCAAAATTTTATATAAGGAAAAAGAATTTGAAATTTAATGCAATTAATGAAAACAATCAAAACGTGAAATTAATGAATTGAATGGAGGAATCAATTGAAAATTAATTGAAATCAATGCCATTAATGGGGGAATTCAAATTTAAAATTAATTGAAATCAATTGTTAAAGTAGGAAATGAATTCAAAAACACGGAATTAAATGACATTAATGAGAGGAAATCAAGAATCAAACGTAAATTATAATTAAGGAAGGAAATCCAAATCAATGGCAATTAATGCAAGGAATTCAAATTTAATTCAGAGTCAAAAGATAGAAGAATACAAAAGAAGAAAGGATTCGAACACAAATCGTGTAACGTCTGGTAAGCATCAACACATATGTGGAAAGGAATTGAGTGCAAATTAAATTCAGGACAAGGAAAGACCAAAAGAGGAAGGGAATTCAAAATTCAATTCAAAATCAAATAAATAGAATTAAAGCGCGGAAGGATCCAAATAGGAAAGGGATTTGAATTCGAACATGCATTATGTAACGTCTGACAAGAATCAACACAAACATGAAAAAAATTTAAGTACTAAATCAAATTCAGATCATGGGAGGAGCAAGAAAGGATAGAGATTTGAAATGAAAAAGGAAGAAGGAAAGGATGAATAATAAATGGGGAGAGAGATTTCCTCCCCGATTCGCTCTCCAATTACACCTTGAATCAGGCCGACCTGCAACTATAAAAGGGCGTGAAGAGAAGCCTTTGGACTCCTGTTGACTCTCCCATGAACGGCCGCCATTAACAACCACCGCCTCCCCCGTTCCTCTTCCCTTGCTCCGACGAGACGCGCGCACCGAGCAACAGGAGCGGCGAGCAGGGATGATCCAACGGAGATCCGATGCACAGCGGCCCTCCCTCGACGTGCTCAAAGGTCAGCCGCACTCCATTGCCGGTCCGGAACAATCGAAACCAGAGAAGATAACGCAGGGATCGTCGGCGAACGGAAAATGATCGAAAAAGGTACCTTAAATGTTTCATCCCCATAGGTGATAAATCTTTGATCATATGATGCGTGTGATGATGTCATAGTGATCTAGAGACCATAAGTTACAACTTTTGTATTGTAACCGTCGTGATCCGACGGTCGAAAGTCGGTCGAAAAAGCAGAAATCGATGGGCGGCTCTGTATCCAACCGCAGGATCGGTCGACCGACTGCAAGATCGGTTGACCGGCCCCATGAGTACAATCGACCGAACAGAAGAACAGTCGACCGTCTCAACAAGAACGGTCGACCGGATTTGTAAGGCACAAGCGTGCAATCGGAAACGGTTGACCGATTCAAGGAGATCGGTCGACTGATCCGGCAGCGCACATCGTCAGGAGAGCGGTCGACCAGTCCAATGCGAGCGATCGACCGGACCGATGACGGTCGATCGGTCCATTATGGACGGTCGACCAATCAGTGCAAGAAAATGATCGACCGGTCAATGGGAGCGGTCGACCGGTCCAAGGACAGAGAGAATTACAAATCGATTTCAAAGTACGAACACTAATCCGGCCCGAGTTGAACCCCAACTCGGTCCGAGTCACGTACATGGATCCTAAAACAAAAGACTCGAACCGAATTTCTCTTACCCAGTCCGGACTCTATTACAAAAGACATAAATGACCTTTTTGGATTCGAACTTCATAGTTGGGCCCCATTGTTTGTTAGGCCCACTTGAGACCATGACCAATATAGTACAGAATGTAATGGGTCTTTCTCACTCAGGAAAAGGGTTTGACTTTACTCTTTTTTCCTGATCCATGATTTTTAAATTCTATAGATAATTAACAATGTAAATAAAGCAAAAATGAAATTACGGAATTTGTCATGTGCCGTCCCAAAGTACATATCACAGAGGCCAACATGTGAGTATTAATAGCTCCACCATGGCTAACGTCATGAGTTGGTTATTAATAGCCCCACTGTGACGGTATCATAGCATTGTATAGAGAGGGGTAGGTAGTTAGCTGAGGAGACAGCAAACTTACTGATCTTCAATGACCACTGTTTCTGAGATTTCAGGTCTTCTCCCACCTGTATCTCGAACGAAGGGTGATGCATTGGTCACACTCCTTCCCTCAGAGATTAAAGTATTGAGTCAGAGGGACATGTAACTAATTGAGGAGACAATGAACCTACAAGTTTCTTAATTGACCAATGTTCTTGGGTTGTAGGTTCTCTCTTACCTACATTCTGAATTGGGTGAGGCATTAACACCCACCACTTTTCCCTTTTTGGGATTACTGGCTTCAGAGATTCAAAGAGGCACATCTGACATCCTAACCTAATAAAGTCGAGCTCGCATAGGACAACGAACTTCAAGGACTGCATAGTAATGTAAAAGATGTAGTATAACTCATGGTAAAGTATGTAAAGTAAAGCACGGTAAAGCATAGTAAAGTAAAGTATAGTATGGTAAAGTAAAGTAATGCATAGCAAAGAATTGTATGACAAAGTATAGCAAAGTATAGCAAAGTAATGTATGACAAAGTACATAGCATGGTATATTAAAGACAAAGCAAAGTTACAGAAAGGAATAGAGTATGGATATAGTACAGAATAAGGTATGGACATAATAATTCATTGCCTTATGTAAAAGTATAGCAAAGCATGGCAAAATAAAACATAGTAAAGTAAAGCATGGTACAGTATGGCATAGTACTATAGAACATAGTAAAGTAAAGTACAGTAGCATGATAAAGTAAAGCATAGCAAAGTATTGCAATGCAAAGTATAGCAAAGCATGAAAAAATAATGTATTAGAAAGTATAGCAAAGTACGTCAAAGTAATGTATAGCAAAGTTCATAGTTTGACATAGTAATGACAAAGCAAAGTTATAGAAGAGAGTAGAGCATGGACAGAGTAAGGAATGAAATATAGTTATGATGATTCATTGCCTTGTGCAACCAAAGTATTGATTATAATGAGAAAAGAAGAGATTATCTGTCCATAGAAAAATATGTCATTGCTTATCTGTTATTGATTCAAGCATGTTTTGATTATTAATTTATAGCCTATGATTCTATTGTACTGGGTGTTTTTGCTCACGAGTATTCGATGCCCCTACAATTGAGATTTTGCATGTGAGAATCTTGCCTAGAGAGGAGTGATGGAAAACGCAGTGCTCAAGGGTTGCTGCACATGACTCATTGCACTCAATAATGTCTTTCGTTTGTAATTGCATTATTTGAATAATTCATCTCTACATCAGAAGATTATTATGGTCTTTTCCGTTGTTATTGGACATGTAATCATTTGCCTAGAGTTATTGGATATTGTTGTCATTTTCCACCTTATTATAGACTTCCTCAAATGTTGATGTCCTATTCTGACTTCCCAACTTTCGCAATAAAGTTCCTGAGTATTTGATTATTACATTCGATGCCACGTATACAAATTATTGAATAGTCAATGTCATATCATGGTCAATAGTGTAGCAGGCAATGTACGTTCCCGGGGTCAGCTTGATTGCCTACGTGGCACGAGGGGCAATTTTGGGGGTGTTACATCATATTTCTAATTAACATATTAATTTAGTTTAGATACTTATATAGCCATGTTTGCATATAATAATTAACATTTGGATTAAAGTATAATGATAATCAATTTATCGATAAGCGTTATAAAGAAACTATATAATATTATTAGGAATAAATTTCAAAATTTGTAAATATTATAAAATATATAAATATATATAACTATGATTAACTAAGGTTAATTAGATGTTGAACACTAATTTTTAACAAAATAATATAATTGGACCTTCACTTCAGCCAATAGGTTTCAAGCAGTTGAAGCAAGCAGCTCATTAGCTACTTAGAAATATATTTTTTTCAATTCCCTATATGACGTGTTAAAAATATGAAAAAAAATATAAATTACATATTCTTATCCTAGAATAGCCGGAAAATTCTGAGGAAAGCCCTAGCAGAACCGCCTGAAGGAATTCTACAAGTTCGCTTTGTTATGGTAGGTTCCCTAATTCGAAACTAACTCTCAACTTAATATGCTCATATCTTCATAGTTCGTCCTCCACAAATTCGGATATTTTATATGATTCATCCTTTAGAAGTTAGCTTTCTATGATCAGAAGAATCATCTAAAAAGGACTTTTACAGAGAATGTTATGAATCCAACATCATAAGTCGCTCACAGAGACCACTTTGTAAATTAGGTCCTAATTAGGATAAAACGAATTAGGATTTGAAATTTAGATATTTTTAATTAGACTCCACAATGATTCGGTGAGAAGTAGAATCATCCAATTTAGCCTCGCCGGAGCTCGACCAGAGGGGGGCAATGACCCCCCTCCTTCCCTCTCCCGCGCGCGCTCGTCGGCATGTGGGAGAGGCTCTCTCGCGCCGGATGCGCTCGTCGGCATGTGGGAGAGGCTCTCTCTCGCCCCTTTCCTCTCTCCCGTGTGCGCTAGCCGACGCGCGAGAGGCTCTTTCTCGCGCCGACGCTCGTGCGCTCGCCGGCGCGCGAGAGAGAGGGAGGTGGCGATGCCCCCCCACCAGCGACGGTGATTGCTTTTTTTGTTTTTTAATTATTTTATTATATATTAATATTATTTTTATATGATGTGGACGTAAGAGAAAATTTCACATGGCAGACACGGAAACTCACTATCACCGGTCAAGAGGACTAATTGTGCAAGAAAATTAAAATTGGCGGACGTTCTAATTACAAATTGAAGTTGGGGGACCGGTTTGAATGACTCAAAGTTGGGGGACTAATCGTGTAATTTATCCCATAACTTTTTATACGATTCTCCAAATGAGGTGATTCTTAATTATGTGAAAATATAATAAAATTATCTATAAATTTTATATTAATCTCTTTATCCAAATCTCATGATATAATACTCAAATATTAACTGCAACTTTAGTACATAAAAATATCAACTTCAATTTGAACTTTCCGAGCTTCACTTTTTTAAATATAAATTTTTCTGTGATTGTCTAAATGAGGTGATTCTTAATTCTATACAAAGATAAGAAAGTTATTTATAACTTTTATATTCACATTTTAATGTAAATCTCATGAGAACATAGACAAATATTAATCGAAAATTTAGTGCACGAAGTAACTCATTTCTATTTAAATTGTTTTTCGATATTTTAAATATAACTCCATTATTTTAAGGTTTGTATCATTAAAATATAATTATATAGGAAATAAAAACTTTGCTCCAACAAAAAATATACATAAAAATATTTATTCAATTGAAAAAATAAATTGAATTCATACCACATTATTTTTTCTTTCTAACATAAAGAAAAAAGTATAGAATTAAAATGCAAAATTAAATTGATAGATTAACTTATTCATACCACAAGTTGCTCATAAGCTTGATTCATGAATCCTCCATCTTTGTATTTGTGAATTATAGAATATCATTCCACAGACTAAGGTCTCTATTATGCTTCTTTTTCTATGAAAAAAATCATATAAGAGCAATAAATTATGGAAATTTATTTATGTAAAAATAAAAATACATACAGATAACCACTTCTTTCGAGCAAAACTTTGGGATCCTATCGTGTGAGGAGCAACTTGTTGTGCACGTGCTCTTTTATCTATTGTAGAAACATTCTAATAAATAACAAAAAAATTGGCATCATAAGCACCATATTTACTTAATATTAGATAAATATGAAATTATTACCTTCCCTTTTTAAAGAACCAATAATGAACTAGGTCAATCCATTGTTGAGAAGGAACTTTCGGATCTTCCCTCACTATATCTAGTTCTGACCTCCCATCATGCATATATTTTGCTTTGATATTTGACTTTTAACTTCTCCATTTCTTAGTTGTTGAATTTAAAATCCATTTATCAACTTTAGTATAAGGAGGAAGGACAAATTTTTCCTATAGCAAATAAATGAATTATTATATATATGAAACACATAAAAATAATAATAGTTAAGCAAACACAAATCATATCTTTTACCCAAGCTAAATCAATCACCACTTATTTTGAAAGTATTAGGCATCCATATCCAACTTAGATAGTCTAAAGGGCACAAATTCGGTCTTCGAGCAATTGTACCCAGCCATCCACCCAAAACTCTTTTAGCTATATTATTGATTTGGTGAAACTCATTACATTCGACGATGATACAATCACCATCAAGAAGATTCCATACATCTTTTCCATGAAGAGGTCCTATTTTCAATCGTGTGCTCATATCATTACCTAAATGTGCGTACACTTACATATTAATCAAAGTGTCAATAGAAAAACTAAAATAACCGAAATAAAATGTATTATTTACTTACATTGTATTACGAGTTCAATATCATCTTCGTCTTCACCATTAACATCAGGAGAGCGTATTTGTTCTTCATGAATATCATTTTGTAAATCAACATGTTCAGGAGAATAATTTTGAGAATCCATGAAGCCTACACAAATAAAATTTTGGTGCTAATATAATATTAGAATACTATATTGTTATGTATATTCTTCAAACATGTAAACTATTAACAAAAACTTTAAAGCAATTATATTATTGATAATCGACTCTTACCTAATGTAATTTTGTCGAGTATACTCGGCATGACAATTCATTTCAAGCATTGACATTATCCGCATTGTCAATCCTAGCCCAACTTGTGAAATTGTATTGTGCATCATCAACGAAAAAATTTTGTTGTACATTCAGTGTAAGCGTCATCATCCTCTTCATGTGATTTACTTCCCATGTCATAAAGATCTCTTGTCTTTGTCATAAATGCAATTAACCAATATTTTTTTGTAGCATCCTCCACATAAAAAACTTGTTTTGCTTGTGATGAAAATATATAAGGATCATCACGTAGGTTCTTTCTAGTGTGTATTAATTTAGATAAGTTCACCAGAGTAAAGACATTTGAATCTTTCTTCATACCTCTTGGAGAATTAATATCAACCCAATCATATTTAAAAATAACAACCTTATACTTCATATAATTGTCTAGATCCAAAATTTTAGTAAGTGCCCCATAATAATTCTTTCTTTAGCTTCCAATACAAGTCCACTATTTTGAGTTTTACGAAACTTTTCTCTATTGTTAGTATGAAAACGAAAGTCGTTAATTATAAAACCTTCAAAACTTCTAACAATATTGTTAGGTCCTTGAGAGAGAGCTATTACTTATAAAACCTAAAAAAACATAGTCATATTTATAATAAATTTATGCCTCATAAGATAATATTTATTTAATTGAATAATAAAAGCCTACTTTTCGTAGCAACCACTTGGCGAAATTTTCAACCAACCATTTATTCTTTTTTATTAGGTCAAATATTTCGATTGGCACGCCGTTGAGCAGTTAAAATTCTTTACATCATATAATCAAATAAAACATTACTTTAAAAATTATATACTTAAGCTTATATTAGTAATTAAGAAAGTACAAAACCACGATAGGTTGACATCTTATTGCTATATTGCTATGGAGCAATACGTAGCGATGTGCTTGAGATTTTCAACAAGGGTCATAAACTGATCTTTTCCAATATATCATCCACCGGAAAAGAATAAATAGTTATCTCCATCTGCAACCTCATAATATTTTTGTGGCAGATTGAACACAATCTCCTTATGAGCAAGGTATCATGAAAAAAAATGTAAAGCGTTAATCTTCTATATATCCTTCAGCGATTGAACCTTCAAGTTGTGCTCTACTACGACCATATGATTTTAATTGCACCAAAATCCTTCATAGAATCCGATTTTATGTAAGTGATTTTTTTATATTTTAACATATGTTGTATATATATATACACTAACCTTTCTATTGGATACATCCATTAATATTATAGAGGTCCACCAAGTTTAGCCCTATGAAATAAATGGATGATTAGATGAATCATAATGGTAAAAAAACCATGGAGGGAATATATTCTCCATTCGACAAAGTACTAGTGTAGCTCATGATTGCAACTCATCAAACTTAATTGGATCCAAAGTTTTAGAGCATAACTTTTTGAAAATGCTGATAATTTTGAAATGATTTGGGATAACTCCTCTTAATGAAAGTGGAAGAATATCTTCCATTAATATGTGATTATCATGAGATTTGAGGTTAGAAAGCTTGTGTTCCTTTAGATTAACATATCTAGATATATTAGAAGCATACCCATCTGGCACTTTCATATTTTCAAGGACTGGTAAAGACAAATATTTCTCTTGTAAAGACATTATAAGACACAGGTAAGTGAGTTTTTCCATTAGGAAGGGCTTTGGGATGGAGTTTGTGCCTAATGTCCATGTGTTGTTGGTCCAATCAAATTTTAGATTGTCTTTAGTCTTACCTTCCAAATCCAAAAGTGCATCAATTATATTATCACATACATTTACATCAAATAAGGTAAATCAAATAATATACTCTTCTTTTTTCAAAACGAATTTGTCTTAGCATTGTCAGTTTGAACGTCAATCTCATCAGTGACTAGTGCATTAAAATTATTATCATCATCAAAGACTTCTTCGATTTGGTTCTTATTGTGGATTCATCTTCCCTTATTCTCTTACTATACGAGTTTGATGACTTACAATATATGTGATTTAACTGTTCAACAACAATACTAACAAATAAATCCTTTCAAATCGAAAATGTTGATTTGGCTCTAACCATTTACAATGCCCCATGTACGAAAATCATCCATGATTAAGCCACCTATAATGATTTTATTTTTCACAACAAGGATAAGTTTTCCTCCCTTTTGTACTCCAACCCGACAAGTTTGCATATGCAAGAAAAACATATTCCACATAAGTGCAGTTTTTAAAATAAAATTCTCACCAGATGAATAATCATATGCATTAACTCCTTGCCACAATAATTTTAATTCTTCAACTAGTGGTTGTGAGTAAACATCAATATCATTGCTTGGACTTTTTCTCCTAGTATAATCATTGATAAAATAAATGAAGGTTTTTTCATGCATGCCCAAGGTTCCATGTTGTATGTTACTAAAACAATAAGCCAAGTACTATATGTTGAGCTCATGGTCCGAAAAGGATTGAACCCATCACTAGCTAAGTCTAGTCTCACACTTCGAGAATCAGAGGAAAAATTAGGATATCTCTCATCAGATGCCTTCCAAGCTTCTCCATATGCAAGATGTCTTAAAATCCCATCCTTTGTATGATCTTCTTTATGCCATTCCATAGAGTTGCTGATTGTAACAAACCTAAAGAAGTAGGTGAAATGGGCGTTTTGCTTTGTCAATGTAATGAATTATATAATATGTTTGATCTCAACTAGGAGATGTACAATAAGGTATTGTCCCTAATGAAGCTTTGAAAGTTGTATGATAGGCATAAAGTGCTTCATCTAGTTTCAAACTGTGGATGAGATTTGGAATTGATTTGATGATCGAAGACCTCCATCTCCTTCCATGTTTAAGGATGGTAAATAGTGGAGACTCTGTGAGAAATTTTATGTTTCGTCGTGTCACTTAATGAAGTGTCATTCTCTAATTATTACTCTTGGCATCATGAATTGTGGAAAGATTATTTTAATGATGTGCTTCTAAACTAATTGGGAGTTAGATTTTTTATGTGGGTACAACTGCTACCCATTTATAGAAATAATCGACGACTACCAAGATGTATTTATAATTGTTTGAATTTGGAAAATGTCCCATGCAATCAACCCCTAGATGTCAAATAATTTGATTGTCAGTGTATCTTATTAATGAAATTCCTGACGTTGTCTATAGTTCCTGATCTTTATCAATTATCGCATGACAATACAAATTGATGCACACCTAAAAAAAGGGTTGACCAAAAGTAACCCGCGAAGAATATGGGTTGTTGTTATGCTCTAACTGTCGCTATGCCCTGCATATAGTGGTGTATGACAATACAAGATTCAATTATATCTCCGACTTCATCGGTTGGAATATATCTTCTGAGCATGCTGTCGAAACATTGCTTGAAGAGAATTGAATCATCCCAAAATAGTACTTGACATCCTTGAAAACGTCACTTTTTTATGCATGCTCAATTTAGGGGATATTAAAGTGGCTGGTCACAAGTTGGTTGTGTTGACTCATCCTTGTATCCTGGAGGTAGCTGTAATCTTGGTAAATGATTGTCAATTGGATCACTTCTACTAGTGGGTGTGTGCACCCGATAGGATCTATTTTTTGTGTTGGCATAGAAGTAAGAGTGCAACACCCCAATTTTCAATCAATTAAAAATCAAATAAATATTTCTTGAATTAAAAAACTAGTATTTATTAGGGAATACTTGAAGTTTGAAAGACAATAAAAATATAGTTAGATAAAGGATAGAAAAATGGAAAAATAAGTCCTAATGGAAATAAAAATTGGGTTTTAAATTAGGGTTATGTCCATAAATCGCGTCTAACTTTGAACTATGAACTTATGATATGAATCTCTAAATTTTATCACAATTTTCATTTAAGTCCTTTCATTTGATTATGTTATTTTTTTCTGTTATTTTTATTTTTTTTCTATTTACATAAAGACTAAAATGTCATTCAATGAATTCTCCTCTCTTTTAGTATTTTAAAAAATAAACTAAAATATTGACCAGATGACGATGCCATAATCCTATTTTTCTTAATGTTTTAGTGTTTATATCTATTTTTTAACATTACAATAGAGGATAATTCGTGGAAGGATATTTTAGTTTTCATAAATAGAAAAATTTTAAAAAAATAACAAAGAATTTAATAGAATAAGATGGAAGGACTTATGTGAAAATCGTGATAAAATTTAAGAACGGCATATGATAAGTTCATAATTAGAATTAGACACAACAAATCACTATAGTTCATCGAGGCTTAAGAAAATAATTATTTAAATTAAGATTAGAGATTCAAAATTTAATTTGAGTCTAACAATAAATTTAGATTATAAGAGACTCCCTATAGGAATTCAAATAAGAATTTTAAGTTAAAAAAATTTTCCTAGTTGAATCTAATAATAATAGCTAATTATTTCATTTCTAAATTCAAGCATAATAATGTTTAAGATACATACAGAAGTGTAGGAAAAAAAGATAAACTCTAATTGAATTGGGAGTTAAGATTATATTAAGATTAAATATTTAGATTTAGAATTTAAATCCAACCACCATTAAGAGTTATATGTACAGCAATTATTTTAATAAATATTAATATTTTATTATTTTATTTTTTAAAAATTAAAAGGTAAGAGTTATAACTAATTATTTACTGTTGAAACTTTATGATTAATAAAGAGATAAATCCATTAGATACATATTTTAATGACTCCAAATTTCCATTTTAATATTATCTCAGTTAAGAACATATTGGAGACACGTTTAATGCACTATTTTCACAAACCTAACTCATGATACAGTGATAAGATCGTGACCAATTTAACTATGAAAATTATTGTTCCTAATATTAGTTAGGATATTGTAATAAATTTGTACATAATTTATCCCTAAAGTTTGACCTTAATATATCCTAATTGTTGTCTCTAATAATTACGAGTTTGTTATCAATTTGGAACATGTTTCATGCACTAGTTTCATGAATCTAATTGATGATATAGTAACGAAGTTGTTACCAATTTAATTACAAAAATAATTGTCACCAATGTCAGTTGGTTCATTGTATTAATTTTGTAAGTAATATGTCCCTAAAATTTGATTTTAATATGTCATAATTGTTGTCACTAATAATTACAAGTTTGCTATGGATTCCTGATCATTTTTTACAATAATTTATCCTATCAATTTCGCTTACAATTTCTTTTGTCTATAATGATTAAATGCCAATACAAGGTCATTTTGAAATCAATAATCTATCACCACATGTGGAGTAAGTATTTTGTTGCTATTATATCACTTAAATCTATCATGAGTATCATTTTAGTCATTGTTTGCTTACATAATATTTTTTTATTGACTTACGTAATATTTTAGTATATGAGGTTATTTCTAATGATTCTAATTTCTTATTTAATAGTTTGAATGTACTCTCTAGGTTTCATGGTTAATGTGGAACCTATGATGCCAATTTTATAATCTAATGAAATTAAGTCATGAATTTCTATAAGTATTAAATAATCAAAAAATATTTTGCACAAAAATATTTCATTATACATAATATTTTTTTAAAATATTTTATAAGTATTCAATAATCACATGATAGACTTACAAAAAAGTTGTAAAAAAATATAGTATAGTTCAGAAAATATTTTGTAAGCAAACTAATAAAAACAAATTGCACAAAATATTTATGAGTATTAAATAATCATATAATAAATTTATAAAATTTGTAAAAAAACTAATATAATGCAAACATATTTTATAGTAATCAGAATAATTTTTTGCACAAAATATTTTATAAGTATTCATTAATCACATAATAAATTTACAAAAATAGTATAATTCATAAAATATCTTATAATTATCAAATAATAAAAAAAATTTGCAAAAATATTTCCTAACTAGTAAATAATCATATAAATACTTTATATATATATTAAATAATGCAAAAATAAAAATATTCAGAAGATTACAATTCAGCTGAAACGGATAGCATCACCCTCAATCCATTGTGACATAGGTTCACACATGTTTGCTTTTTCTGTTTACAATATTACTATTATTTCATCGAAACAAAATTTATTTTCCCCTCCCCCACTATGATAAAATTTAACTATGATATAAGGATGAATTAACTACACACTTTTTTAAAAATTTTTACCACTATAAAATTGTAGTTACAAATTAGTCGCATATTAGTTATAAATTTTGAATTATAACAATTAAGAATTATCAGAAAATAGGGACATATTAGAAACGACAACACACATAATTAACTATAGAATTAAGGACAAAAATATTGCTCCTTATCAGCGACAACTGATGAAATAGTTTCATCCTCTTATTTCTCGAATGGATTTGCTACATATAGCCCCAGAGATAATGGACCAAATTCTTGTAGTTAAAGATAGCATAATAGAATAGAATTAAGGATGATGATTGAAGTAATATTGGAATAAGATTCCAAATGGGGTGTAAATTAAAGGTTTTTAAGTTAAAAATATTCAAGAAATAAGTAATAATAAATTATAAATTATTTACAAAAATCCAGTAATAATAATAATTATTATTATAAAAATAATTAAAAATTAGAATATAAGTGGATGTTGTGAAGAGATAATATTTTGATTGTAAGGAAAAGAGGAAAGAAAAGAAGATTTAGGTTAATCAAGGTAAATTAAGATAAGAAAATGATAAGAGTTTTAGTTAAAACTTAATCCAACCAGAATTAATTCTCTATAAATAAGTCTCATTTCTTCCTACATTTTTCCATCATTTATAAACTTGTTTTTAGTATTCCCTTTGTGGCACATTTTTTCTCAATGTGTGTTAGTACAATTGATGTCTAGTTGTTCGTGGACACGGACGTCGGAGCTAGTGAAAAAGCTAAAGTGAATTACAAAAAAGTTCACCCAAAGTTTGTCAATTAAGGTAGTTCACTGCAAAGGTATGTACACATTTTAAATTCACTTTTGAATTCAATGTCTTACAGAATTAATTAAGCCAAAGAAATTTTAACGATGCTCTAATGTTCTCCTATGATTCATGAAGAAGTCCACTAGATTTATGTTCCGAGAGCACGTCGTTCTAGAATTCAAAGTCACGAAAAAAAATAATCAAAGTTCTGATGATCGAAATCAATCAGACCTAAGCAGAAATCAGCTTGGATTTTGTCATATTTTCGAACTCAACGTTGAATCTGACTTGGATTCGTAGTCGACCTTGCCCAAATTTTTATTCACCCTATCCATATTTATATGTAGTATAGAAAAGAAGATTTGAGCATTCAACAATCCATCTCGACGACCCTGCTTGCCATAAATGACACGGGTTTCCATGTTAAAAATGTATGAGCATTAATGACACACCCCATTTGACCCATCTAAGAACCTAGTCTCAATTGTATGAGTTAGTTGTTTAAAAGTCAAGGAATAGGACATGACCTATGATGTCTTTCAACATGGTACATGTCACTACTGTATTTGGATCACGTTGTCTTTCAATCGACCCATGTTCCATAAGCACTCGGCCCAAATTATAGAAAACCCACCCTGGGTTGTGATGAAAAGTTGCAAAAAGTTAAGGTATCTGATATGAACCTTAATGCGAATGCAGATTCGAGGATGAATCCTTTTGAAGATGAAGGAAATGATATGAACCAGAAAATGCCTATAATTGCAGCCTGTGATGGAAGAATGTTCTAGCAAAGTTGGATGATGATGATAATGTTGAGGATCTCAGACATAAGGAAATTGAATATAATCAAGAATATCTACAATTTACAATTGATCAAATTACAAGATCAAGTTGTATCAAAGTCAACTTCTCAATGTGTAACAAATTGGTCCGCATGAAGAGTCAGTATAACTTGAGTCAAATAAATCATGATTTAATCATATTTATTTGAAATTTTAGGAATTAAGTAATTATGAAATATGCTGATAAGTATTGTAACAGAAATTGAGTTTGTTATTTTACTAAATTAGTTAGGTTACTTGTGGGCTAAGTTAGGATATTTTCTTTCAGTCCAAAATCTACTTTTATGGTCTATAAATACTTATCTTCATTGTTATTTGAGACATCTTTGAATCTATGAATATTTTGGCTTAATTACTTTTGCTGTGAGGGAACTCCTGCAACTCGTTCTTCGAGAACTTCCGCCATTAATTATAAGGTTGGCTATCTTGTTATTAAATCCATCTATTTATAATATCTATTACTTGGTGCATTATAATCTTGAGGTTGATATTCTACTGCCTTGAAAATTCATTTGATCTCGTTTATTTGATTATCATATATTGTTCCGATCACTCAAGGCATTGTTCTTGAACATCGTATCAGTTGGTATCAGAGCCGCGTTTTCAATTCGGTTTTCTAGTTATCTTTCATTATCCAATTGCCCCCTATTTCAATTTTTGAAAAAAAAAAGAAAAAAAAATTCTGGTCTATTTGTTATTCAAACCCTAGCCGTCTTCCTTATTTGGGTTCGTTTGTTCTTCAAGCCCTAGCTATCATCCTTGCGTTCTTCAAATTCTATTGCAGTTTTAAAAAAAAAAAAGAAAACCACAAAAATCTGCTTATTTGTTGTTGAAATTCTAGACGTCATCCTTATTTGTTCTCAAGTTTGCTGCAGTTTCAAAAAAATTGAAAAGAATTCCAAAAGTAAAAAAAGGACTGAAAAGAAAAGTGCAAGAAAAGAGGAAAGAGAAGAATAAGGAAAAAAATTCTGGAAAAAAATTCGAAAAAAAAAATCTGAAAAGAAAAACTGAAATGAAAGATTCAAAAGAAGAAAAGAAAAGGAAACCTTATTTCTGGAGAGAAAGGTGCACAAGAAATTTATGAGATTTTGAATGATTTAATCCAATTAATCAGTGATCTTTGATTTCATTATATATCTATCCTTATTTGGCAACCCTTTTTTCTGATCTCTATTCTAATTTCAGCTTCAAGATTTCTTTTGATTTTGCAATTATATTGATAAATAAATTGATTTAATTGCTCATTGCCTTGCTTGACTTGCATTAGTTCTCTTAGAACTTGTTGGAGGGTTCAAGAGAGAAAAAAAAAGACTGAGTGGTGAGTACAATTCAGGAAAAAACCAAATAGAGTTGAGGTAAAATACGAGTGTCACCACGTGAGGTATTGAGATTGCTCTTATCATTAACCTTTGCTACATAAACTTATCACAATGTCAACAGGAAAGAACAAAGAACATAATCCTAAAAAAGAAGCAACTGATCAGAGAACAATTATGGAAGTCATGGCACAACATTTTCAACATCTTGAACATATGATTATTGAACTTCATGACCAGGTAGATGTACAAATTACACAATTACAACAAGTTATACAACCAAATCAAAGAAGAGATTGCCAAAGACAACGCGCTCCTGATGATGATAAACATGAAGAGATGGAAGAAGAAGATGTTGAAGCCTCTGTTCTAAGTTGGAGAAGGCATAGACATGTTCAGATTGGAGGGAGAACACATGAACGAGAAAATGTTTTCTATTCGCGTTGTTTTGTTTTGGACAGAACTTGTGAACTAATTATTGATAGTGAAAGCGGTGTCCATCTTGCTAGCCATTGCATGGCGGAGAAGTTGGGACTATCAACCTTAAAGCACCCAAAACCATACAAACTTCAATGGATAAATGATGGATGAGAAGTCAAAGTGACTAAACAGGTGCTTGTGTCATTTAAAATTGGAAGATTTACTGATGAAATATTATGTGATGTTGTATTAATGCATGCTTGTCATATCCTTTTGGGGCAACCATGGCAATATGATCGTTGTGTGACACGTGATTGTGTTATCAACCGTTATAAATGTCGCAAAGATGAGAGAAAATACACCTTAGCATCATTGCCACCTGAAAAAGCATACGAAAAGCAGGTGCAACTTAAAGAGCATGTAGCAGCCTACAACATTGAGAGGAAAAACTTGATTGCACAACATCACTTGAAGAAAGAGGAAGCTGATTGTACAGCAACTCCAAACAATTCTAAGAATTGTGAGAAAGACAAAGATGAAAAATATGAGTGTCACAACTTGTGAAAACATTGAGATACAACATTTAGATGCTGAGTATTATGAGAGTTGTGAGAATGAGAGAGAATTAGATCTTGAGTATTCAGAAATGCCACTTTTGAAAAGCATTGAGAGAAAACATTTATGTGTTGAGTGTTGTGAGAATGAAAAGAGATTAGGTCTTGAGTGTTTAGAAAGACCACCTTTAGAGAGATTTGAGAAAAAAGACTTGAGTGATGAGGAAAAAGAAAAGAATTCAGTAATGTTTCTCCTACCATTAATCATCTTTTGTCTCTTGAATCTGATTTGTCCATATGTAGGAGTGGAGTATATGAATATACAAATTCTATCATGCAAGGAATTGAAGGAGATTGTATTGGACTTATGATGATTGATTTGAAACATCCATCTCTTATCTTTGAAACTTTATATTTGTTTGAAGTGACCAACTTGCAGGTTTTAATTAGAAGAAGTATTGAATGGCATGCAAACATTAGATCTCAATTTTGTATTCCACTTTCTTATTCATTGAGTGCTAGAAAATTTTATTTCAGTCGTATGTTGAAATTTTGGAATGAATATTTTCTAGTCCTGAGTACTTTTGATTGGTTGATTACGATTTCAAGATTTTCTGATGAGCCTAGAATCTTATTCATTTCTTTAAATTGACTTTTGTACTTTCTTAAGATCATTTTTGCTGATGATGGTTGCAATCATTCATATAATTTTCGCATCATGATTCGAAAATTCATTGCATTTGCATTAGTTGGACTTTTGTTCATTTTTCATCGAAGATTTGAGATTAATTTCTTTGGGAATATTTTGATTTATAACAATCATTTGCGTGATCATTTTGGTGATATTTTGATTAGTTGCACGGACTTGCATTATTCATTTCATGAGCCGAGATATTTGCTTGGTTATGAATCTTACAATACTTCACTTGCAGATTTTAAAGATCCATTTTATTTTGAGGGAAAATATGTTCTTATTTTGGAACTACTTGACAATCTCCTTGTTAGATCTCTAGTTCCATGAAATACATTGTACATTTTATTTGACTGGATCCTTATGCGCAAAGGAAGGTCCCCCAAGTTTCGCAATTTGTTCCTTAAAATACCATTGTCACATGGACATAAGATATTTCATCCAGGTGAGTATAATAGTTACATTACTTTTAATATTAATTATGTTGTTTTTTTCACAAAACTTGCAGGAATTTAACAAGATGATAAAAATGAGAAATTATTGCTGTTCTGATAGAGATACATCGTCCCATCCCACACATCTAAGGGAAGTATCAATATCTCCATTATGCATGTCCTAAATTCTTTAATAAATTCAGATATGTGATATGTTATATTCTCCTTATTGTGAATGCAGATTTGAGGATAAATCCTTTTGAAGAGGAGGGAAATGATATGAACCTGGACATATTCTTCTTAATGCGAATGCAGATTCGAGGACGAATCCTTTTGAAGAGGAAGGAAATGATATGAACCAGGAAATATCTATAATTGTAGCCGGTGATGGAAGAATGTTCTAGCAAAGTTGCATGATGATGATAGTGTTAAAGATCTCAGACATAAGAAAATTGAAGATAATCAAGAATATATGCGATTTACAATTAATCAAATTACAAGATCAAATTGTATCAAAGCCAACTTCTCAATGCATAACAAATTGGACCGCATGAAGAGTCAGCATAACTTGGGCCAAATAAATATGATTTAACCATATTTATTTGGAATTTTTGGAATTAAGTAATTATGAAATATGCTGATAAGTATTGTAACAGAAATTGAGTTTGTTATTTTACTAAATTAGTTATGTTACTTGTGGGCTAAGTTAGGGTAATTTTTTTCAGCCCAAAATCTACTTTTAGGGTCTATAAATACTGATCTTCATTGTTATTTGAGACATCTTTGAATCTATGAATATTTTGGCTTAATTGATTTTGTTATGAGGGAACTCCTACAACTCGTTCTTTGGGAACTTCTGCCATTAATTACAAGGTTAGCTATCTTGTTATTAAATCCATATATTTATAATATCGATTGATTGGTTCGTTATAATTTTGAGGTTGATATTCCGCTGCCTTAAAAATTCGTTTGATCTCGTTTCTTTGATTATCATATATTATTTCGGTCACTCAAGGCATTGTTCTTGAGCATCGTATCAGTATCAGTGCCTAATGTCAGATCATTCTTATGTCTTATTGTCTTTACAATCCTATGATGTCATGGTCCATGTGCAAAGTGCGAGCCACGAGTAGTCACCGCGCCACCCGAAGTCAATCCAAGTAAGTTATGTCTTCCAATCATAAGATAAATGATTAAGATGACAACTCCTAACTTATGATACTTGCTTAGGTCAATACTGATCTGTATGATTCTTATAATGATGACTAATGATGATGTACTCTATGAACATAGAACAATTTCATGATGTGGCAATTAACATGTCAACATTTATCTTCCATATTATCTTATCATATCTTTTTCATGTCACACTTCATATTGTCCATCAAGCTAAGATGATGAAGTAATGATCCAATGATGATTTGAACAAATCTATATTCACTGATTTTATATGTGACCTCAATATAAATAGTTGTTCATGTTATCAAAGAATAATCCTTCAACAATGATGTTTAGGAAAAGGGTCACATCAAACATAAGTCATAAAAAAAAGTTATTGATCTAGATTGATCTTATAAAGACGATGATTGCCATGATCTCATTATCAACTTACCAAATTATATGATGGAGGACAACACTCTTAGTGAGCCTACTGATCCTTGTATGACATAAGCTATCTTTAGGGATGATGATCCTATAGAAATAATTTCATACCATAAAGTACGTCTTAGTGGTACAAATGACGATTGAAGATAAGATTTTTTCTTCACATCGGTTAGAAATTTCTAGGAGGATTATGATTATTATTCCAGAAGAAATAATTCCAGATTGAATCTAATTGAACCTAGATTGAGTTCGAAGCCATCCAACCTGGGCTTGAGCCAACCCGACTCAAATTCTAATGACTGTGAAGAAAATTTTATCTCATGTTTTAATCTATTATTCAATGACCTTTTTATTTCTTATGAGTGATCTTAATAAATTGAAGATTCAAAGATAGATAAGGAGACAAAAATTGTAATGTGGAGTTCATCATGTGCAATGATTGTTAAGTTTAAAGTGAATAAAGTAAAGATAGGTTAAAATAAAAATCCACATGGGATTGGCGTATAGTCCCAAAAGTAAATTGTCAGATCTAAAATACTCCAAAAATTTTGATCCTAGAGTAAATATTACATAGTGTTGGTGTAATATCCTAATTTTCCCATTACGGGTAAATTGGACTTTTGTCCAAACCCTCAATGACTTCCCCTTATATAAGGCCTCTCTTCTCTTTCTTTCTTTCATTTTCTCCACGTCTTGGCGACTAGGGCTTGAGGAAGAAGAAAGAGGAGATCAGGGAGAAGGAAGAAGATGAGGAAGATCTAATATCAATATATGTAAAAGGAATCTAAACCCCCCTCTCCTCTCTCAATGATTTTTCATGATTGGATTGAGAGTTTAAGGACACCTTGTCCTCATGATCGATTTTGATTGAGGGTTTTTGTTCTAGATCCATGCATGAATAGGATTCCATGATTAGATCTATGTCATGTGCAAGGATTTGAATCAGATTTGTTATTAGGATTCATGTTCTTCCTATTGTTCATGATTTGGGGATGAAACCTAGATCTGAAAATTTGAATATGTTTACATGTTTTCCATGCCCTTTTGATCCTAAACTTCCTAGGAAACATGTATGCATTGATTCATAATGTTATATATCGAATTCCCAAAGTTTTTTATAAAAAATCGTGAAAAAGTCGAGAGGCGGCGCAATTTTCCAGCGCTCGGTCACAGTGAGACACCTATCATGCCCGTGACAGAAACTCAGGAAAACGGCCAAGGTAGAGCCTCTAGCACGTCCATGACAACATCTGTTCATGATCGTGATAGATCAGGCACGGCAGTGACATTTGTAGGCACGACCGTGATAGAGAGAAGATTTATATTGGGGTTTTGTCATGGCGGTGCGACTTATATCACGGTTGTGACCATGACAGAAACCTATTATAGTGTATTAAATATTATTTTCAAGGTATTAATAATATGTATTAATGTTTGATGATTGTATATGAATCTAGATACACGTATATGCATATTTTTCGCGTAACTAGATTAAAATATGAAGATCGAGCGACGTAAATAATTATTGTTTGAAAAGCATAATGAACTCAGTTGTGAATAATATTACATGTCACCTCTCTATGACCCTTTATTGAAAAAATTGTCCGGAATGATCGTTACACACATCGACAATAGTGTGTACATTTCGATGTGGCCCTTGGGCGAGAATCCAGAATGAACGTTATATACATCGGCAATGGTGTATACATTCTAATGTCACCTTCGGGTGAGAGGAGAGCATTGTCTCCTATGACTAGCTAGCCTATTGAGAGGGCAACGACATAAGTCCCAACTATTGGAAGATATAATATTAGTAGGAAAGGGTCAATTATCGATCATATGGAATGATGTCCACGAAAGTGGAAATCCAAAAGGCTATAAAGCAATCTTGAAAAAAATTATGGAATGATGTTTCATGAAAGTGGAAGTCCAAAGGGTTATAAAGCAACCCTAAGGAAAGTTATGGAGGCAATAGTTATAGTAAGTGTATCTCACTTATATGCCTATGGGTTGAATGAATGATTGTTATGAACGTCCATATTATAAGTATGATGATGATTACATATCTTCCATGCAATTGTTTATACGCATGATGATAGAATGATATTAATGTTTGACATGTAGATCATATATTGAAACATGACATGCATATCATGTAGTATCCTATTTAGAATCATATCATCGCGTGCATGGCCTTTACATACTCTAATAAGGAAACCTCTGCACCATAGATCCGTGCAAGTGCATAGTGATTTGAATGGATGGTGGCTCAGCTCATGACAAATAAGATTGCACAATGGTTTAGAATGTTGAATCGCCATATTTTAGAGTCTTTTGACTATGTTGTTAAAGAGATGTTTTAAATCGCTATTAGTAATGATGTTTAAAGATGTTTTAGATTCTATAATCATACTTTTGATGTTTCATGATGTTTTCTGCATTTTTATTGAAAGAGTCTTTTATCATATTTAATTAGTTTTATGTTTCGCTGATTTAAATGAAAATTATATTTTTATTATGATTACGTGATGACGAACAAACTAACACAGTCGAATGATCAAATTGTCCTTGGTAATTTGAGGGTAAAATTTGGGGTGTTATAGTTGGTTTGATCCACCATGATCCAAACATACATGAAAGTGTCATGGTATAATCTATAACAAAAATTGAAGAGCTCATTTGGGACAATACATATAGATGTTTTTAAAAAGATTGTCTAAAATAAAAGGTGTAGTGCAACTCAAAAGATTGAATATATAAGAAAAAAGAAAGTGGGTAAATAAAAAGTAAAAATAAGGAAAATTATTTATTTAATTATTTTGATTATTTATCCTATTTTGAATATTATTAAGGTTTGACATGCTTATATTAATCAGTCATATCAATTTGTATTATATTACATATTGAGTGTAGTTATGAAAATTTCATTTCTTGCTACTTGAATCTATTGGTATATGGTTGCGTGAGTGATATTAGTGATAATGCAATTGCACATATATAATTTTTTATTGTTATTTGATATAATATTATGGTCCTGTTTGGTAGCAGGATCATGTGGCCCTAGTTTTAGAGATTCTCTTTTTTGGTTTTCCCTTTTGTTATTTGACCTTTCTTTTTATTCTTTTCATTTTTTTCCTTTTTCCTTTTTCCACCTTTCATATATAATATTTTTTGTTAAATATACAATATTTATAATAAATTATTAATATAATATTATTTATTAATTATAATTTTATTAAAAAGAATATTTCAAAAATAATTTATTATATTTAAATAATATATTTTTTTAACAAATTGTTTTCATAAAAAAGTTAATTTATACTTTTATTTATAATAAATTTATATTTTATATTTATAATAGCTATCTTTTATTCAAACACTCATGAAAATTAACCTGTCACATCTATTTTTTCTATCACATCAACTTCATCATTACACTTTATATTATTATATCGCAAAGTGGACATCCACTTGAAATCTCCATATTTGTGAATGTTCTTCCTTCTTTGCGATCTATTCTTCAACAACCATCTTATCCATGGGGAAAAAATTCAAATGAGAAAGATTTGAATTTCTTATTCATAATCATAAGAAAAAAAATGAAAACATAACGAAAAAAAGATAAATAGCAAAGGCTTTGTTACCCTTAAATGACAAAGCAATGAATAATAGGCAATAAAAAATAAATTACTTGTCTTATTCAAACAATAGACAATCAAATACTATATTTTTTTTAATTAATACAGCATTTCCAAAATTTGTATGAACAATTAAAAAAACTAGTATATATCCCGCACAATGCGTGGTGTAAAATAAAAAATAATTTAATTTTGCATTTGTATTTTAAGAAAATTGTTAAAATAAATAAATGAACATTATTATATATATACACACACTTATTTATAACTTTTTAGTTATCTTTCTTTAATAACTTAGTCACCCTTGGTTGAAAAAAAACATAGAGTAATATTTCATTAAATTTTATTCTACAAAGAAATACAAAATTAGTTAGCTTTGTTAACCCTATATAGTTAAACTACTCTACCACACAAGTATAATTACTTGTTCTTTTCAAATGACTTCAATAAATGATAGCTATTCTTTTCATTTTTTCATTTATGTATTAAATGATTAATTTTCAAACAATTCATAAAATATGAATAAGCTATTTATATGTATATGCTGACAAATTTTCATAATAGTTATTATTTTTGGATATAATTCCTCAACCAAATGACATCTTAGACCAATCTTCATTAAATGTATATTGGATAGTATGATATCTCTAAAGAAAAGAATTTTTTAGGATATAAACTAACAACAAATTACTTTAAAATTTATGTTAACGATATCTTGTAAAATTATATATTCATTATAATGATCTTTAATCGTTATAATGATATCTTTTAATTATATCTCATAGTTAGTGGTATAATATTGTTTTCATTATTATAATTATTATGACAATATGTAAATTAATATTCTACTATTTAAAAAAGATTAGTTGTGAAATATTCTCATGTCTTTGCATTCTGTCAAGTTTTTAATGTCGTGTGATGATCAACTCACATGATAAAAACCAATAATTTTCTTTAAATGTATATTTTATAATATATTAGATATAAAATAAAATCAAAATTTTTAAATATAAAATGATGATAGATTTATTAAACTAATTTTAGAATATCATGTTATATCATAAATCTATATAATTCTAATTATTTAACAATATATGGCAGACATATTCCATAACTAATGAATCAATAATCGATTTTCAATCAACATGCATCTAATATTCTTTTTGTTATAACATTTTTATAGATCATGCCGATGTCTCACGTATTTGTCAAATATTATAATGTCCTTCAATATTTTTTTACTTTTAATGTTGTATAGGTTTAATGATTGTTGTTTACTCTCTTTAAAAGATTTAGAAAATCGATAGCATGGCTCGAAATAAATAGAGTAAAGAAAAAATTCACATAATGCGAGTTGACCATAGACCCGCTTATCGGACATTGGGGATTTGCTAAAAAGAAATATATATATATATATATATATATATATATATTTCTTGAATAATATAAAGGTACACACTTTCTTACATAAAATTTTTATAATGAAATTCTATATGACACTAAATGCAATCTTTTTATACCTAATATATTTCAATGTTTTTTCTAATTATTTCTGCATATAATTATCTATTTTTTTAGAAATTATACATATCACAATTATAACTACTTTTTAGATTCATATTTCTTATGGATAAAATTATCTGTTTTCTCCTTTTGGACAAGACATGACGTCTCTTTTTAATACTCTTTTTATTTATTATATAAGCCAAAATTACTAAAAAATATTGTATTGATAACCTATCATTTGATCTTATATTTCTTCATTATGCTTACCCACAAAATCTTCCACAAATTAAAGTGATTATAAGTACATTTAAACTAAAATTTTAAAATATACATAATTATATATCATATGTATTACATTTTCCATGCATCTATCTAATATACTACATATCTTTGATTCTGAATATTTTAAATATCTTGTTGCTTGAGTTGTTGTCCTCAATCTAAACTGCATTGATATGTTTATATATAGACCGCGTTTGACTTGCGAGAACATGATAGAACATTCAAATGTTCTGCCAAACGGTCAACAAAAAGTTCTCGTCACGTGACCATTGTTCTCCATTTCGGAGAACAAAAAGTTCTCGCCGGAAGCGAAAACTTTTCAAGTTCTCGCTTCCAACGAGAACAATTTTTTTTACTCTTTGTTGGCATCTCTTTTTTTTTGTTTGCTTTTTTGTTTAATTACCAAAATATTTCTATTTAATATTTAATATTAATATTATTAAGTAAACTATTTTTATATTCACTTAAATAATAATCAATTATAACATTTTATTTTTAATATATTATCATTTTTCTTATAAAATAAATTTTTTAACTTAATATAATATTTTTCATAAATTGTAATATTAATAATATATGAAAATAATAAATTATAATATAAATATAAATATTTTTGTAAATTATTATTTTAACTAAATAAAGATATAATATTTTAATTTACTATACTTTTATATTTCATAAAATAATACGTTATATTTTTAGTTCTTATTTTCATCCAAACACCTATTAAAACTTATCCATCAAATCAATTTTTCAAATTCTCATCATTACATTTTTCATCCAAACACTCAACCTAAACTTTTTTATCAAATCGACTAGTTCTCGAGAATCAACGGGAACAAAAAATTCTCTTTTCAAACACAATCATAAAGATTTATTAAAATGAATAAATAAAATAACATGGACATATATGCATCCAGGGACGGAGCGAGAAAAGAAATTCAAGGGGGGCCAATGGAAAAAAAATGACTTCTTTGGGTGGGTTCGAACACTCAACTAAAGAGAGAAGACACTTCCCACTACACGAAACTTAATTATTTGATATTTTGAGGGGGCAAACATATATATAATATAACTTTATAACATTAAAACACATATTAACTAATATAATCTTAGAATGTTGAGGGGGACCAAGGCCCCCCCCCCCCCAACAACAATACGTAGTTTCGTCCCTGATTATACGACTCATGCATACATTTTTTTATTTTCTAACTTATAATGCATTACGTACAAAGAAAATTAATATTCGAATTATAGCAAAGTTATGAAAGAAAATTCTGAGGTATAATAATCTAAGAAAAGACAATGAATATGAACCTGCTTAAGAAAAATGCTACCAAGAATAATTAACAAAAGATCTAAATAGTAAGAAAATAAAAATTACACAAATGTTATACAACTTGTTAGGATGCTAATTTTAGTGAGAGATAAATTTACCCATTGAACTTACATTATATACACACACACACAATGACACACATTAACAAATATGGCAAACAAATGAGTACCAAATGAAATACATTAAGTACAATAAAAATAATAATAACTCACGAGAGGTAAAAATACATTTTATTAATATTATTTTAAAAAATATATTATTATTATTTTAATGTGAGTAAATTTTACGAAACAAAAATCATGTTATATAATATTAGATCAAATGACCCTTATAGAATCTTATCATGCAGTCACATATATAATAATTAAGATGAATTTTATATCAAAATATTGTCTTCAAATATAATATCATATCGGTCTTGTTATCATTATTTATTTATCTAATTAGTTTAAATGGCATCTTGTTGACCTACGAAAGCTTAACTAAGCCATAACTCAATGCATAATAACCACCATTGTAACTGAATTAATTTTAATGTGCATATCAGTTCAATAATTTGTTCAATATAAAAAGAAATTAATTAGATAAAGAGTATGAGAATATCGTAACAATGCAATATATTAAAACACATAGAATTTAGTTGGAGCAATAAAATCTAAAGGCAAGCACAGATTCATACATATTCATCTCATTAATTAGTTTTTGGGTACCTATAATTTGGTTGCTGAGTATATGTTATGTTACACATCTAGATAAAATACAATATTTATTAGAGAGTGAACGGCAAAGGATGACAAAATAAGCATAAATTATATAGACATATTAATCTACTATTGGTTAATTGTATGGAAAATTAAAATAAAAAAAAACAGACAAATAAACCCACATGGTATATAACAAAATAAGCAAGTGCCACGCAGACACCAATAGCAACAACAATAGTAAAATAAGAACTATCAAACGACAGGATCTCATGAAAAGAAAAGAGAGAGACATGAATTGATTTTGCCTTGGTATTTATAATGTGAGAAATATTAATTTGTATTTTAATTAATTACCAATTGTTAGACGACAACGGTTACTAATTAACTATTCAAATTGGCAACTAATAATCAATTAAAAAATTTATGATAAAGCAACTATAAAATTACATAATTTATTAATCATTAAGTATCATTTTTTCTATTAGACGGTTATAGATAATTGTATCCACTAAAATAATAAAACTGTATAATTATTTATATCCTGTAACTAACTAACTCTAATAAATTAATCATTTAAAAAACTAACTATAAACTAATATTGTATGGACATGTTGATAAATATTTAATTACAAAACATGTGGCACTTTATAAATATGTCAAATGTCGATCTTCTATGAAAAATACTCTTATTTTAATATAGCATAAATGAAATAAGCTGAATGCAAGGAATAAACTATTATTGGATAGGGGAGGCTCTAACTAATTATAAAATTATATAGGAGGGAGAAGCAGTCATGTGTTCACATGCAATGTTTTAAAAATCGGTTCGAACCGGTCGGTTCAAACGGTTCGATCGCGAACCGGTAAAAAAACTAATCCGGTTCATTAATAAAATCGAAAATAATGAATAACCGAGTTGGTTCGAAAAAACTGAAAAACCGGGTTGAACCGTTGAATCTGGTTGAACCTGGTTTTTTTTATTTTTTTTCAAAAGTTGTGATATATGGAAATAATTTATTAGGAGGTATTCGAGTTTATAAAGTTATCAAATTATTTTGAATAAAATTGGAAGGTTATGAAGATTGAGGGAGAGAAAAAAAAAAGGAAGGAATTTAAAATAAGAAAATAAAAGGAAAGATGGTAATTGGAGAGAATCAATAAAAATTGAAATATATTATTAAGAGAATAATAAAATGTGGAAAGCATTTATTAAGGGATATGAATGTTTAAATAAGTTTATAAAATTGGAATGTTTTGCATGAAAGGAGAGAAAAAAGGAAAAAAATTAAAATTTAAAATAAGAAAAAAAAGAAAGATCTAAATAGAAACATAATATTAATCAAATTAAATAAAAAGAGATATATGTGGAAAGAAAATAAAATCTGGTAATAATATATTAGTAATAAATTTAGATTGAAATTAAAGTTAGATTATTATATTAGTAATAATAAAAAGAAAACTACTAAAATAAAAGAGAGCTAAAATTCGGTAATAATATATTAGTCAATAAATTTATATTGAAATTAAACTTATACAATTATATTAGTAATAATAAAAAGTAATCTATTATTTAAACTAACATTATTTAATTGGTTTAATCATTTTTATAATAATTTATATATTAAATTACTCTTAAAAATTATAAATAATATTATTATATAAAAATCCGGTTCAATCAGTTGACTCTCGATTGAACCGGTCGGACCTCGACTCGGTCGGCACCGATCGAATCTCCGGATCGATTTTTAAAACATTATTCACATGTGCAAAGATGTTGAATTGATAATTGCGTCAGGAAGTTTTTTTAAAAAAAACAAAAGAAAGAAATTGCATCAAGAAGGAAGAGTGCTTTAAGAATGGAAACCACGTCGTCGTCACGTCAGCATCAAATGTCTAAATGTGAAAGCATCACTTCGATAACGATTCCATCCGACGTGCCCAGCAATACGAAACCGTTCACTTGGTCCTCCTCTCCTCCCCCCCCCCCCCCCCCCCCCCCCCCCCCCCCCATAGAGGAAGGCGCAAAGCGGCATCCATCACTATTCACCAACGTGCAGGGAATGGACATTTCTTCTAGCCAATCTGATTCCGTCTGCGTGCATTATTTTTACCCTTTTTTTTTCTTCCGCAACTCTCCTCGAGTCCCTTTCTTTTTTTTTCAATATAATCAAACACACTGTTATAATTGATGTGAAATGATAAACTATTCATTCTATGAGTGTAAAAAAAATTTATTAAGAATTTCATTTATCAATATCATATACATGATGCGGGATAATTAATCGAATTAATTGAGCATTATGGTGGATCGATATTCAATTATGGATGATACATTATTTAGAGTCGTGCAAGTTGAATTGTCAGTTTCATTTTTCATACATCGGGATCGACAAAAAAATACCGCTATACTAATGTGTTAAATCAAATAAAAAAATTCGAACAACATTTTGTTCTAGATGCCTGTCAAAAGAATCTGAAGGTATATATGTAAAGAAAACAATAACTTAAAAGTTCTACTAATAAATGAAAGCTACACTCCAACGTTTTAAAATGTGTAAAGCAAAGTAATAACTTCTTTCGGGAAAAAGAGTGTAGTAAATTATCTAACTTTTTTGAATTGTGCATAAATTGTGTGCAATACAACCTGACATTTTAATTAACATAAAAGAAAAATAAAAAAATGAGTGAGCAAAAGTTTCGACGTGTACGTGTCACACACGTACTGGCCAGAAAGGACGAAGATGGGTGTGAATTGTGCAGGGTTGCCTCCGACGGCCATTGATCGCGCCGCGTTACCCGCGGGCACGGCCCACAACGCCACGTGGGGTTTGCCTTTGCCTTCGACGACCTACTCGCGCTGCTCCCTATAGATGGAGGAACGCCGCCGACCTCGTCGTCCCGTGTCGCAACGAAGCCGTTTCCGCCCTCGCCTTCTCTCCCGTGTGTTGCCTCTCGGGTCGATTCGTCGTCCCCCTTTCAAAGGTATGGATTTCGCTTCGATCGGCTAATTCGGTTGATTGCTGATGCATACGCTTCTGTGCAAATTTTGTAGATATCGATAGCCACAGAAGGTGGATGAACTGTTAAGCGTTATGAATACCTTTTGTTTTGTCACCGCTAAACCTATTTTGTTGGATCGATCGTTTACCTCAGAAGATCTGTTAGAACGTTCTCTACTTTTGATTGATTAGTTGCTCGAATGACGATTTTTTTTAAGATCAGATATTATGCCGAAATATTCTATATGTCAATCTCATTTGCATGTTCAAGCAACGAATCCTGTGTAAGACTAGAGCCTTCTAATCCAATTAGGAAGGACGTTCCACTAAAAAGTTAGGAAGGACAAAGGAGAGCAACTCCAGTTTTGATCGAAAATAGAAAGAGCAAAAACCCAATGTCATAGATCTTCTAAAATTTTATGTGGTGCAAATAACTCAAAACTTCAGTATACGGCTGCTACATTTCTTAGGATGTTCATCAAAATGAGTACTTCTATAATACAACAACAACAAAGTCTTATCCCACTAGGTGGGGTCGGCTACATGGATCATACGACGCCATTCCGCTCGTACTTCTATAATACATGCACCCTAAATAGCCATTGTATAAATTGTTCCTAGAATCGACTTCTTAGTTCTAATTTCTTTTAATTCCCCAAATTATGACATTTTGGTGCCGTACCTATAGTACATATTAGTCCGCAGCAACAAAATTGGATGTTGCAAACATGGCAATCATCCTTTCTACTTTCAAAACAATAAATATTCGTTGTGTTCTCAGGCAGTCTATTTCCTTGGATTTTATGAAGAGCATGCCTTAATTGGTTGAGAAGTTGGAGTCTAATGCTCCAATAAGTTATGAATTCAAATTTGAAGTACTCTTTATCTTTGTAAGGGAAAAATTCCACTTGCTGAATCTTGAAATGTATTCTTTTGTGTTTCGTTTATCTGTCAGAAACATGAGTGACGAGAATGGAACTGCCACCAATGAAAAACGCCCAACTCCACAGCTGAATGAAAGAATTCTGTCATCCTTGTCAAGGAGATCAGTAGCAGCTCATCCCTGGCATGACCTTGAAATAGGTACTTTTTTTTAGGAGTATGCTGCCATTGCTCAAATTAACTGTTCAGAATCGACTTTCAAAAAATAATGTTCAGTATCGCCTTGAGGCATCCATGTAAAAGTCGAATAACCTCAATTTTCCTACAGGTCCTGGAGCTCCTACCATTTTTAATGTGGTAAGTGTTGACAATTGGCTCTGGGTTTAAAACATTTATGTCATTAAGCAAACTGCTTCCAGTATCAAACCAACAAGATTAACTTCAATAATACAACAACAACAACAAAGCCTTATCCCACTAGGTGGGGTCGGCTACATGGATCATACGACGTCATTCCTCTATTCGTTGCTTCCAGTATCAAACCAACAAGATTAACTTCAATAATCTTCCAAGTTTTTCATCCTTCTGTTGGGTTTGAATATTCCACTATATTATGGAGGCTTTTTTGCAAAAATGAAACATGTACACATTAAAAACTGATTATGTGTCGAAATGGTGTAAAAACTTCAGTGATTGTGTTTTTGAGAAACTTCAGCAACTTTTCCAATTTCCTTCTCATGACCATAAGGGAACTGCCCCATCTCATTTCTTTTAAGCTCTCTTTTTTTATGTTGTTTTTTATATCTTTTCTTCTTTGTAGGTCGTGGAGATTTCAAAGGGCAGTAAAGTTAAATATGAGCTCGACAAGAAAACTGGGCTGATAAAGGTTCAAGACTGCTTCATATAATTCGACCTTAAAATTTAAAAAGTTAAATTCAAATTACCGAAATGTTGTTTTTCCTTGTCTGCGATAGCCAGTTAAATTTCCTTAGCTTTCTAACTTTTATTGAACACATTGACGTGTATCTTTCTTTTGCCTTTATGCACTCACAACATACTCTGATGTAATTTGATTCGTACTTTTTTCCACAGGTTGATCGCATCTTGTATTCTTCAGTAGTTTATCCTCAGAATTATGGGTTTATTCCTCGGACACTTTGCGAAGACAATGACCCAATGGATGTTTTGGTCCTTATGCAGGTTATTTGAACTATTAGACTTTATATCATAAAAGTTTGTCTGTGTATAAACAACACACTTCTACATGTCAAAATCTTTCCTTATATTTAGTTCCTGTAGCTCTTCTGCATTCGTTGATTTATTATGTGAATCTGGTTTAAATCCATCGACATTTATTATTTTGTAATTTTTTATTTGCTGCTATTAACATGTTATATTAATATGGTTAATAGGAACCGGTCATTCCTGGTTGCTTTCTTCGTGCGAAGGCCATTGGACTTATGCCCATGATTGATCAGGTTCATAATAATATACGAGTTTGAGTTTTTTCTTTTTTTTTTCTGCTTAGACAAAAATGTATTTACTCTTATTATGGTAACTAGGGTGAAAGAGATGATAAGATTATTGCAGTATGCGCTGATGATCCTGAGTATCGACACTACAATAACATTAACGAGCTCCCCCCTCATCGTCTTGCTGAAATTCGCTGCTTTTTTGAAGACTGTATCCTGTTTTCAAAAGCCAATTCTCTTATAATTTAATAGAATTTCTATCAGACTAATTTTGCTTCTAGATTCCTTAGTCTAGTAATTCAGACAAGAAGAATGAGAACAAAGAGGTTGCTGTGAATGAATTTTTGCCTCCAAGTAGTGCCATTGAGGCTATTCAGTACTCAATGTAAGATATATTTAATTTTATACGAAGTAATTTCTATTTTTTTCTCTTACCATTATTCTGATGGAACTCATAAGGCAAAACAGCATGAGATTTGCATGAGCAACTTTCAATCAGTGAAGTACGATATTTGTTGTTTCATTCACAAGTAGTACATAAACAGTATTCATCTCATTGCACTATTGTATGATCTGGTTGCAGGGATCTCTATGCTCAGTACATCTTGCAGAGCTTGAGGCGATAGGCCTGTGCCATTCTTCAAATAATGCTGTCCAACTTATTGTTACACTCGTCAGCATGTCAGCGTTCAGAATTGGCTTTGGTGTGTCATGTCAATTGTTTATTTTCCCTTCGTATTCCGTTAATTATTATGAATTATTTTCATAACCAGTCGATGTGATGGTGGATAGATAATAGGTTACTGTTGGAGTAGTGTTGTTTCCTGGTCATTAATGCTATGCAAGCCATCTAATAGCCAGAAATAAAAATGTTCTATAGTGGCTTATGATAGAAACCTGATGTTGTACCATTTGGGTCACCAATTCCCTGCATTGTGGATTGTGCCCGTTGAAGGTTCCAGTAGTTAATTTTTGGATGATTAATATTTTGAAGCGTTTTTTAAATCTAGGTTTGGTTTGGTTCCAATCCATTTCATCAAACCATGTGATATACTGAAGATCACGCGATATCTTTTTTCACCATTTGGTTTCAGCTAACCAAGCTATCGCAGCATTTTTTTAAAACTATTTTTTTTATGTGATAGTTCTTTTTTTAGGGGGAAAAAGGAAGATTAATCATAGTGTTAATCATCCAAAACTTTTATTAATGCATGAGTAGATCAAAGATTACATATTATAGAAGTTTAAATTATAAGAACTTTAGAGAACTCCCATCCATCATACATAATAAGCATGGCATGATTAAGAATATCCTTGACGTAGTAACGGTCATTCTAGAAAATTATCTTGTTTCATTCTATGTCCCAGATTACTGCAAAAAGAGCCCTATTCCCACGAAATCAATATGTGATGATAGGCATAAGTTCAGTCCTAATGGAAATCCAGTCGATCTCTCGTAAAAAGAGATATTCCGAGTCTTCCAAGGAGTTGCTATTGCACATTTTGCATGTATGTATTATCCAGGAGTGCCAGCGAGCATAGTAAGAGGTACCTTAATTAGTCTTTATTTTGAGTGGAACCTTAATTAGTCTTCCAAATCAATCGGCAAAGAAAAAGCTCACAGAATATCATAAGCTTGATTGATGCCAAAAACACCCGTAGACCAAAACCAGCCATCATTTATATGATTGTTCAACTTCTAAGGACTAATAAGGTTGAATAATTCAGAGAGTGAGTTGTTGAAGGTTGGGGAACCAAAGACCATTTCCCCAAGTCAGGAGCTTCTTTTTTTCGAATTGGTTTTTCTTTTTTTTTTCCACCATTACTCACAAAATAGTTTATTTATTAAATATATTATATTTATTATAAAATAATTAATTTAATATTATTTATCATTTCATAACTTTTAATATTTTGTTAAATGTTTATTAAAAATATTATTTATTATATTTTATTAATAAATTTTTAACATAATATCTTAATTAATACTTAATATTTATTATTATTAAAATTATATTTTATAACTACAATTCCTATATTTTACACAAACATTCACTAAAATAAATCTATAACATCAATTTTTTTTAATCCTGTCATTACATTATATTTCATCTAAACATATCTGAATTAATTTGTTAATTTAATTATTCATCAAGAATTCAAAAAAAAACTTAAGGATTAAGAACTAAAGTTCTTGGAGCTTAGTGTTTCACATTGTTGTCTCCAGCGGCATCTTCGAGCCTTGCAAGAATCAGATTTTAGTTGTAAGTAATATTGTTATATTATGATTTTTTTAATTATATAGAAGCTTGATCACTAAACTACTTGAACACTATGACCTCTTCAACACTCTACAAATTGGACATGTAATAATCCGAATTTTGGGCTAAGGATATTTGGACTTTTGATCAAAACTTAAATATAAATCCGATATATAGGACCAACAACCCTATTAATTTCACGAAAAAATCTAATCGTCAACTCTTCTTCTTCTTCTCTTTTCCTCTCCACCAAAAAAAGTCTCTAGAGTCATATTCTTCATGGTAGTTATCTTTTAATATCAACAAAGAGAAGATCGGGTTTGTAGAGAAAAGGACAAGAAGATCTAGAGGTTTTTAGATAATGAAGAATGATACTATATGATTAGGAAAAGGAGTTTTAGATCTAAAACCTAAAGGTATGTAAAAAGGATCCAACCCTTCTCTCCTCTTTTAGTGGTTTGCATGTGATGGATTGGGAGTTTGAGGGCACTTTGTCCGAGTAATGGATTGTGATTGAGGATTTCATGAACATATTGATTAGATCTAGATATTTTTTATGATGATTAATTGTTTTATTATGTTTCATGACCTAGATCTATAATTTCATTTGATTTTAGGGAAAATCCTAAAGATGTATTTTCATGATAAATTGATATTGTTAGCATGTTTTTATGTTTATGATTTATGGCCTAGAAATGCTTAGATGATCTATATGCTTTCCCCTTAATTCTACCTCAAAAACATGTAATTTCGGATTAGGAATCGAGACGGCAGGACGCCGACACGGTCATGCTAACACTAGGAACGATTGTGATCGAGTGGCAGAGATCGAGGCATTTAAAAGGCTTGGTCACGCACGTGATACCACTGTCATGGCCATGACAAGGCCAAGCACGACCATGACAAGATTGGTCATGATCGTGAGAGAGAGCGACGAATCTAAAATTTGGCTAAGGCTAGGAATGATTATGAAAAGGTTGAGCATAGCCATGACAACTCTGGGCACGATCGTGACAAGGGTAGGCACGATCGTGATTGTGATGGACATGACTGTGACAGTGCTGGGCATGATCATAACATTTTTTGGCACGATTGTGGCGCTGAAAAATGTCTTGTAAGATGTATTGAACATATTTTCTAATGTATATAGGTTATGTATGAATGTGTATTGATTGTATATGACATGTAATGCATGCTTAGCGTAATTAGACTAAAAAATGAAATATTAATGTGATTGTTTAATGTATTGATGACTAATGAAGTATGAAATTGAAGGAAATGCCTCGACACACATTATGTTAAAAAAAGTAAATGTCATTTACCTTATGGTAATTGAGACTTTTCAGAAATAATGTCATCACCTAAAAGATGTTTGAGATTTTCTAGGGGTCGTTGGACTAGTTATAATGATATTTTCCTGAGCCTTCAATTAAGCAAAAATAAAAGATGAAGACAAGAAGTAAATATATTTTATCTCACGGTGATTGAGACTTTTCTGAGAAATAATATCATCACCCAAGAAGTGTTTGAGATTTTCAGTGCCCTATGAACTAATGTAATGATGTGATAAAGATGAAAGGAGGAGTAAGTAAATGTGTTTCACCTCACGATGATTGAGACTTCTTTGAGAAATAATGTCATCACCCAAAAGGTGTTTGAGATTTTTCGGCGCTCTGTGAACTAATATAATGATGTGGTAAAGATGGAAGATGTGTAAGAAGTAAATATCTTTCACCTCACAGTAATTGAAATTTTTTTGAAAAATAAAGCTATCACCCAGGTGTTTGAGATTTCTCAGAAGTAAATGCATTTCACTTTATGATGACTGAGATTTTTTTGAAAATAATGTCATCGTCCAAAAGGTGTTTGAGATTTTCTAATTCCCTATTATCCAATGTAATGTTGTCACTATGTATTGAGTATTAAACAAAGATGAAGCATGGTATTGAATATAACGAAAGTAAGTATTGAATGTAAATATGAGAAGTAAATACCTTTCATCTTATAGTGATTGAGATTTCTCGAAAAATAATGCTATTACCTAAAAGGTATTTGAGATTCCCTAATGTAAAGATGAAAGATGTTAGAAGATAAAGTAAGAACGAAAATGAAGTTTAACTTCAAAATATTCGATAACAAAGAAAATTGTGATGATGATTAAGAAGTAAATATGAAAAGTAAAGCCATACACTTATAGCTCTTCCAAAGAACAAGGCTTTTTTTCGAATAAGCCACTTCATTTGGGACCCTACGAATCCATTTTACTTCAAGGGAACCTAAGTCTAAGAACTAAAGTCTATGTACTTTTTAAGGAACAATGTCTCTCATTATAAAGTGTATATATTCTTGAAGATGATTAGGAATAAAATCCCTCGCCATTATGATGCGTTTGTTCCTAAGATATAACTTATGATATGAAATGAAAGTCAATATGATATTATGTGATAAAAATGAATAATGAAGATGACACATGAACGATCACATAATAAAGACAGAAAGAAGAATGAAAGAATGTCCAAAGGGTTATAAAGCAACTCTAAGAAAATATAAAGTATGGAAGATGTTAAGTAATAAGTAAGGATTAAGTAGTTATAAAGAAACTCATGCGATGTACATGATAATGGAAGTAAAATGAAATGATATGTCTTGATTATGTATGAATGGTATGAATGTATGTTTCTATTGTATGATACATGCAGATGATGGGTCTAAAGTAAGCAAGTATGAAATGATGTTTATATTTTATGAATGTACATGAGGAATGAATGTAAGTATAATGTAATGTCATGTAAGGTTCATGATATAGTTCATGGCATGCATATTCATATGTTATTGATATTATTATGATGATGCATCGCATTTAGTATCATGTGATAGAATATCATGACATACATGACCTTTACATGCTCTAAGTGGGAAATTCTGCACTATGGATCCGTGCAGGTAACCAAGATTAATTGATGGATGGTAGCTCAAGCTCATGACAAAGTGTTGCACATGCTTAGGTCTAATAAGTTCTAGTTGAACATTAATGCTATGTACTAAAGTCTTTAGTTATTTGAGATCACATGACTTATTAGTTGAAAAAAAATATATGATTTAAATAAAGTTTTATTTATTATGGCTTTTAATAAAATGCTAAAGTCTTCTGCTATTAAATGATGTATGGTGAACGGACTAACGACACGAAATTTCACTAAATACCAAAACTTTTAGAGTGAATTTTGGGTGGTTACAGGACAACCACCACACTAAACTAAGTTGGATCCTCATTTTCATGCTGCATTTACTTAATATAAGGCCCAATTTAATTTTTACTCATATATTAATATATAATATTAGTAAAATCTTAAAATTAGGGCATCTTCATTCATTTGACTACTTTCGGTCATGTAGTACAATAATAAATTGGAACCACTTCATTTTTTTAAGGAAAAGAACTTTTACTTTAGTGTGCAAAGAGAACTCGTACATAAGATGTCAAATAAGTTCAAAGTATCTAGAGCATCTTAATTTGTTCATGCAAGTGTTTACAAGTCAATATGCTAATATTCCCTACGGGGTGTTTGTTTAGAGATTTATCATTCAAGGGACTAAAAAATATTCTAAAGGATTTATTATTATTTTAAATTATTTAGGGATATAAAATTGGTAATCAAGTTTATGTTTGGATCGAAATAGAATGAGATAAAAAAAATGAGTGTTAGTTTAATCTAGTATTGGGAGATTTTCAAGATGTTTAGTGGGTTTATAATTCTAATCATCATTATGTTAATTTTAAGAGTTTTTGGCTTTATTCATATGGAAAACCTTTTATGATACTCACCATCCAAACAACAACCAACATGAGTGAATGATCAAGAAATGTTAATATTAGTGAAGGAAAACATGAATGTGTTATGTGCTATTTCATTGGCACAATGTCAAATATATTTCTAAATCTGATATTCAAAATTTATTAACATGGTTATTTATTAATTAAAAATGATCCATACAAAGAATGGCATGAATCAACTAAGTTTGGTTGTTCCCATTGGTTTGTGAAATTGTATACCAAGAGTAAGAAAGGCTATTAGCATATTATTGATGTAACAACCCAAATTTTTAATAAGGGTAATTTAGTCCAAACCAAAATACACCTTATGCTCCAACTATATAAGCCCAACAGCCATTCTCCATAAAACTAGCTGTCAAGTCCTCTCTCTTTTCTTCTCCCCCAGAGAAACCCTAGGACTAGGAGATCTAAAACCCTATTCCTCATGTTGGCTACTTTTAAGATTTACATGGGATCAAGGTTTTAAGGTAAAGGACAAGAAGATCTACCGATTTCTAAATGATGAAGGACACAAGAGGATTAGGAAAAAGTGATTTTGTATTCCAAATGTAAATGTAAAAGGGGATAGAACCCCTCTCTCATCTCTCAATGGTTCTTATGTAATGGATTGAAAGCTAAGGACGCCTCATCCTCCTATTGGATTATGATAGAGGATTGCATGAACTTTTGATTAGATCTATATGTTTTAATTGATGATTTAGGGTTTTATTATGTTTAATGACCTAGATTAAAGTTATGTATGATTTTAGGGAAAACCCTAAAATAGGTTATTTCTATGATTCATGTATTTCAATCTATGATATAAACATGTCCCTACGCCTATGATTCATGTCCCATATGTGTTCTTAATGATATATACATTTTACCCTTGATTTCATCTCAAAATCTTGTATTTTTGGAGTTAGAATTAAATTTCCAAGACGCTAACACGAGCATGATTAAGAGGGCAAGACCAAGTTGAAAAATGGCTTTCATCACGCCTATGACAATGTCATGGTCATGACGGAGCTATGCATGGCCATGACAAGTTTGTCATGATTCTAATAGAGCAAGGCATGGTTGTGACTGACCTAGTCACGACCTTGAGCAAGCGAAAGAAATCGGGGATGACTCACGCTCACGCTCGTTAAGTTAGGTTTCATGTCTGTGACATAGCTTGGCATGACCATGATGGCACAGTCATGATTGTGACTGAGTGAAGGCTGAAATCGACGTGACTCGGTCACACTAATGGTTCACGACCATGACAAGGCACTAGCAGGGGTGTGACCAATGGGTCATGGCCGTGAAATGCGGGATGACTCATATGATATTTGAAACCTATTTTTTTAAGGTATATAGGTTACGTATGGATGTATGTTGATTGTATATGAAACATAGATACACATATGTTCAGTCATAATTAGGTTAAATGATAAAGAATGATTGATGTGAATGCTTTATGTATTGATGACACTAATAAAGATCAAATTGAAAGAAGTGTCTTGTCACTCATTAAAGATAAGAAATAAATGCCTTTTCACTTTATGGTGAGATGTATGAGGGACCCTAATTAGCATCACTTTAGTGACACATAAGGGACACATCAAGTTAGCGTCAACTTAGCGACGCGTTAGCTATGCATCGCTTAGTTAGTATCACATTAGCGACGCATTAGAGATGCATTAGTGACACAATTCTTAGTTAGCGTAACATTAGCGACGCATTGGAGACGCATTAGTGACACAACGTTTAGTTAGTGTCACATTAACGATGCACATCAGATATAGTAGTTAGGGTCACATTGGTGATGCGTTGGCGACGCATAGGCTTCATGTGACTCATTGTTGAGTAGCCGACGCTAGTCTTACAGTCCCTACAAGCCTGTCTTGTAGCCCAAACCCAAACACCATGAGCTCCAAAATCGAGTATGCAATCATCAAATTTTTGGAAGGAGATCGGTGATATAATGATATATAGTAGAAACTTTTGTACCAATGCGATGCAGTAAGGAGAGAAAATCAACAAGAATAATGAGAAATCGGACTAGAAGATGAGAATGATTGATAGAGGAACAATTAGATTTTATGAGAAAACCACATAAATCTGTAATTTTCATAAAAGAGAGATAATGATGACTGAAAACTCTATTGGCAACCTTAAATACTAGGGTTACAAGAGGTTAAAACTGATAACCAATCTCAATCCTTGATTAACTTACTTTTAATCGGGACCGTTATAACTAATTTAAAAGTTATATGCCTATCACATGATGACTAATAGACTAAAACACCAATTTTAATTAAAATAATTGATTTAAAATAAAATCTCCTGTGTCAATCTCACAACTTGAAATTTTTGGCTCCTTGCAAAAAAACTTGCACCATATCAGCATACATCTTGGCGTCGATGTTCTTGAGCTCGTCTTCATTAATCTAGGTGCTTTCAGTGATAGGTTTACCCAACCATTTAATAAAAAAACTTCTATATTTGTTACCTCTACGAGAACTGACCTCTTTGATATCCAACACATCTTCAATAACATCAGTAGAAACTTTGAGTTGCTATTCTAATTGATTTGAAACTTCAGCCGTGTCCATATCAAAGCCCTCAAAAGCATACAAATCTGAAACGATCTACAAATTTGATGGAAGCTCAATGAAATAAACATTTGAACTTATTTTCTCTAGTATCTTGCAAGGTCCAAACTTCTTTGACTTAAGTTTGTGATAAGTGCCCTTATGAAACCTCTCTTCAAGGATCAAGTCGCCTTCCTAAAAATTTTTAAGACGCCAATGTTGATTGGTTGCATTGGCATAAGATTCATTACTTGATTTCAAGGTAGCTTTTACCTCCTCATGAATGTCATGTTGAGAGAAGACATCAGTAGCCGAATATGAAAATTCTTTTAAAATATCTTGAACTTCAGGTGATCGGTGAGACATTTTTCTAATATAATTTTCTCCAACAATTTTAGCTTCTTGACATTCTATATTAAACTTCTCAACACATAAAAAGACATTAACCTTGTAGTTTTTTTATAAGCCAGCAACATGTTTTGCATCCTCCTACATTGGATGCAAGGTGTACTTCTTGTTACCCCTATGAAAAGAATAGATGTTTGGTTTAGTGTGATGCTCCATGTCATGGTCATACAACCACGGTCTTCCCACAATAATATGTGCAACATCCATAGGCACAACATCACATAAAGCTTCATCTTGTTGAATACCTCACATAGTAACTTGCACCAAACATCGAGTAGTGATAGGAATTTTGTTGCCTTAATCAAGCCAACAAATTTTGAAAGGATGTGGATGTTTTTCAATGATCAACCCCGGCTTTTCTATTGCATCTTTAGAAATGACATTTTTTATGCTATCATCATATATAAATAGTTCACACACCTTTCCACCACAAAGAACACGTGTTCTGAAGATACTATGCCTTCTTCAATCTTCTTCTTCTTCTTTGGTTGTGGTAGTTAAGACATTTCGAACCACCAAGAATTCTCCTTGAATAAGGAGAACATCTATTTCTTCACTTTCATCCATGTATTGATAATAAGTTGGCTCCGACTCTTCATATTCTTCCTCTTGCAACTTCATTATATTGACTCTTCGATGTGGACAAGCATAAGAACCATGACCCTTTTCACCACAAGTAAAACAACGAATTTGTGTGTTGTTATTTTTTGTAAAAGTCACTGGTGCTAAATTATTTTGTTCACCATAATGCATTACACCTTTCCCCTTATCGTCACTTTTATTTGCATGAGTTCTTTGACTAGTTCCTTATGTCGATGAGTTATTTCTTATATTTCCAGCAACACCAGAACCCTTTTTCATAATACCTCCTGAGCATCCCATTAAAGGTCTATGTGTGCCATATCATCAACCGATTTTCAGCCAATAAAACTTGTTGTCGAGCATCTTCAAGAGTACACACATGAGTAATAGGCATTTCATTTCTAATAAATTGGTTAAGCCCAGCAAGATAACAAGCAACTACTTGCTCATTTGTTTCATTCAATCTGACACGAATTGATAAGTTATAAAACTCTGAAGTATACTCTTCAATATTCATACCTCGTAGTTACAAAGAATGAAACTTTTCATATAAATTCATTGTATAATCAACAAGTAAGAATTGTTTTCGCAACTTCGTCTTCATGTGCTCCCAAGTGCCAATTTTCAGTTAACCTTGTCGTTCACGTTGCTCTTCAACTCTCTTCCATCATTGAAGTGTTGTGCTCTTTAACTTCAACTTCACAAATAACACTTTTCTATTTTCTGCCATAGGTTTCCACTCAAAATAATTTTTCAAACTTGTTTCCCAGTCTAAGTAATATTTAGCATACATCTTTCCAAAGAAATCAACAACTTCGAACTTAATTCCACCATCGTTCAGATCTAGGGCATGAATCAATCTATCCTCCAATCGACCTCGGCTCCAACTTCATGAAAGGGATTATCAAAATATCCTTGATCAGTATCGTCTTCTAGACTACCTTCCGATATGTCTGTTGTTGGAGCAAAATTTTAATGACATATAAAATTATATTTTGATTGTACAAATCTCGAAAGATTAAAGTTCAATGCTGAAAAAGTTTAAAGAAAAATAGATAATTTTATGCACTACGTTTTGATTAGATAATTGATTATAATCTTATTAGATTATGAATGAATGATGAATATAAAAATTGTAGAGAATCCTATTAGCTATCCATATAATCTAAGATTATCTAATTTGAATAACTATGCAAAATATTATGCTCCAAATAGTGCAGGTCGGTCAACTTGCCGGTCGAAGTAAAGAAAGCAAAGGAGTGTCAAAGCCAGAAGCAAAGGCATAAATTCAAGCATTAAAGAAAAACTTCAAATTATCAAAAGAAGACACTTTTCTTAAAGTTATCATTTTAGTTTTTCTTTTTATTTCTCTCTTCTTTTCTTGTGAATGTTCTATTATAAAAGAGAGAAACTATTTTTAGAAAGATTGTGAGAGCTCCTGTGTGAAAGAAATTCCAAATCTTACCTCTTGAGCGAGAGAAAAAATTAGCTTTTTAGGACGAAAGATTGCCTTGCTTCGTGAAGCAAAGAAAAGGTGGTTGATGTAACAAGATTTTCTTCCTTTCCTCATTTGAAACAAAGGAAAAGATTCTAGTGGAATATCCGGCGATCTCGAGGTCAAGAAGTTGGAGAGGAGAGGTAGGTCAAAGTGTGATTGAACCTCGTCCACAACCATCTGTATTCTTATGTTTGAATTCTCTCTCTCCTTCTCATATTGTGTTTGATGTGATTTGAATTGCATTGATTTAAAAGTTTAATGAATAGATTTTTAGCTTCCGCGACATATTTTGTGAAATCAACATTTTTTATTTTGAACACAATTCAACCCCTCCCCCTCCCCCCCCCCCCCCCCCCCCCTCTTGGTGTCCTTGGGATCCAACAAGTGGTAACAGAGCGGGTTGCTCTTGTTTTAAGATCTAATAATTCTTAGATCTAATCGTTTTAAGATTTAATCATCTTATTTTGAGATTTATCATCATTAGAGCTATGGCATCAAGTGAATTTAGTTTTACCGAAGGACAATCAATTAGTCGTCCTTCCCTTTTAAATGCATCAAATTTTGTATATTGAAAAATTAGGATTCAAGCATATATATTTTCCATCGATATTAACATGTAGGATATTGTTGAAAAATGTTGTTACTTATATGAAAGATTACCTATAGATTCTAACGAAAGAGAAAATTTTTTGCAAAAACTCGATTGGAAAGTCAAAAATATTTTTTATTGTGCTTTGGATACAATAGAGTTTAATCGAATTTTAAGTTGTAAAAGTGCAACTGAAATTTGGGAGAAGCTCATTGTTACTTATGAAGGAACTAATAAAGTTAAGGAATCTATACTAAATATTTTAAATCATCAATATGATTTTTTTTTTAAAATGCATGATAATGAATCCATAAATAAATGATATGGTTGCACGATTTAATGATATTTTGAATGACTTAGCCTCCTTGGGCGAGCCAAGAACTAACCTCCAAAGGTGAAAAAATTTCTCAAGTCTCTCTCCTCCAAATGGCATAGGAAGTGGATCGTGATTGAAGAAAAAATTTGAACAAATTAAATTTTGATGATCTTATTGGTTCTTCTAACCATGAGATCTTAATCCAAGAATATCAAGAAGAAAAAACTTCCAAGAAGAAAATATTAGCATTGAAAGCAAATGCAAAGGAAGAAGACTCAAGTGAAGAAGACTCAAGTGAAGATGAAGTGGATGAAAAGAAATTCGCACGCTACACAAGAAAATTAGATAAGTATCTCAAGTTAGTAAAAAAAGAAAAGAATGAGAAGCCAACAAAAAGATCATACAAACAACACAAAGAAGAGACATCTCATATGATGAGTTAATTTTCAACCCTTCAAATTCAAATTATGACTCATCGAATTCTTCTGAAGAAAATCTTTCTTTAGATGTGAATAAAGAATTTTCCTCCCTTATAAAAAGATATTTTCCACTTAAAGAGGAAAATAAAAAATTACTACATGAGATTGAAAATTTAAAAGAAGAAGGAAAATAAAAAACTAAAAAATGAAACTGATACTTTGGAAATTACACATGCTTGTGAAATTGTAAAACTAGTATGTTCTTTAGAAAAAGTAAAAAATGAAAATACTCTTTTGAAAAATTCACAAAATAAGACTATTTCTCATGTAATGAAAAATAATTTTAGGAAATACTTTGAAAATGAAAATTCTTATTAGAAATCTAATCATTCCTTTAATAGAAAATCATATTTCAAATGTTTTACGTGTGTCTTTTATGATCATTACGCATATCAATGCAAAATAAAAAAATCATCACAACATGGCATGATGTGAGTTCCAAAAGGAACATTATCTAACAAAATAGGACTAAAAGAAATTTGGGTACCAAATGTTACATTGATCATAGTGCAGAAGATGAAGAAATTGTGCAATGATCACGACCAGTTGACCGATCCATATGCGATCGATCGGCCTCCGGATCAAATGAATAGTAACGACTATATTTGAAAGAGAAAATTGTGGAACAATTTCTGAATGAATTTTCTACATGCCGAAGTTTGTAAAAGGAGTGTCAAAGCCAAAAGGAAAGTCATCCATCCAAGTATTTAAGAAAAACTTCAAGTTATTAAAAGAAGACATTTTTGTTGAAGTTATCATTTTAGTTTTTTTTTTCTTTTTCTTTCTCTCTTCCTTTCTTGTGAGCATTCTATTGTAAAAAAGAGAAATCATTTTCAGAAGGATTATGAGAGCTCCTGTGTGAAAGATGTTTCAAATTTTACCTCATGAGCGAGAGAAAAGATTACTTCCTAGGAGGAGAGGTTGTCTTACCTCTTGAAGCGGATAAAAGGTGATTGATGTAAAGGACTTTTCTTCCTTGTCTCATTTGGAACAAATTCTAATGGAATCTTCAGCGGCCTCGAGATCGAGAAGTTGGAACGAGGACGTGGGTCAAGATGTGGCCAAACCTCATCAACAATCACATGTATTCTTGTGTTTGAATTCTCTCTCTCTTTCTCATATTGTGTTTGATGTGATTTGAATTGCATTGATTTAAAAAGTTTAACGAATATAATTTTAGCTTTCGCGACGTGTTTTGTGAAATTGGCATTTTCGATTTTCATGGGCTGCCACATGTTCATGTCGTTATAAGGCTTAAACACTTCGGAAAAAATCTTCAATCATTCGTCGAATCTCTGCCATCTCTGCTTGTTGTCCAGGGTTACCTTGTCCTCGATCTCTACCACATCCAATCATGATTCAAAAATAAAGAAAATCATAATATTTTGTAGGATCTTTTGCTCTGATACCAATTTGATGTAGTAAAAAGAGAAAATCAGCAAGAATAATGAGAAATCAGACTAGAAGATAAGAATGATTAGTTTCTCCTCAACAAATAAAGGCTTGGGCCAACAAAATATTACCTAATGGGGAGGTAGTTGGAGAAGTGACAAAACCTTATACTTTTCATTATAAAACCAATAAACCCGAAAAAGAGATAGAGGAACAATTAGGGTTTACGAGAATACCACAAAAATACGTAATTTTGATAAAAGAGAGATAATGATGGCCGAAAACTCTATTGACAGCCTTAAATACTAGCGTTACAAGAGGTTAAAACTAATAACCAATCTCAACCTTTGATTAACCTACTTTTAATCAAGATCGTTATAACTTATTTAAAAGTCATATGCCTATCACATGATGACTAATACATTTAAACACCAACTTTAATTAAAATAATTGATTTAAAATAAAAGCTCCTGCATCACAATGGGTGACTAAAGTAGTGTGGCATCGATGATATTTTAGTGATAACAGACTATTATGTTATTTCATTTTTTCACCGCTATTATTTTTTTATGGATTTTAACGTATTTAGTTTATATTTGTTATGAATGTCAAGAACGTGTTACACATGCATTGTAAAATGTACGAGGAGGATGGGGAAGAGTGGAAATGCAACACATTAGGGACGCACCGAGTTAACGAAAAATTAGCAACTTAATAGCTATGCATCGCTTAGTTAGTGTCACATTAGCAACACATTTAGAGACGCATTAGTGACGCAACGCTTAGTTAGGGTCACATTATCGATGCATCACTGACACAAAGCTTAGTTAGTGTAACATTAGCGATGCATTGGAGAGCATTAATGACGCTTGGCTTAGTTAGTGTAACATTAGAGATACATTAGTGACGCAACGCTTAGAATACCTAATAATGTACTCTTATTTACCCATTTTTTAAAATTTTTAAATGATTAAGAAATGATCTTAGTTATATTACAAGTGATTTGTAACAATGTTCATTTGTTATATACGCAACCAATAATTACAATATTAATAACTAATTAATAATATTTAAATATTTAATTAATAATGAATTCTGATAAATAATAATGCTAAAATAATTTTAATCACATTACCACACACCATTTTAATAAAATATGTTAACTTTGTTTTTTATTTTTCATAACTTTAATAATATTAATAATTTTATAACATAGTAACTAACAAATAATGATGCATAAGGAATATTTTTAAAATAATAAAAAAATATATTATTATTTATGTACGTCAATGGTTCAAAATGTAATAATTTTTAATAATGAGTGATTAGTATTTGCCCATTATAATAATGGTGTGATCTAATATAATTAATATTGTTTGTGGATATGAAGAAGCTAAAAGAAATGAAGAAAAAAAAGATAAGCAATAACATGATATTCCATATTCCACCAAATAAAAGGAATTTGATGATTCAATTTTGAAGAATATTTGCGATGATTTTCATGATTTTTTATATGGCTTTAAAATTTTGAGATGATGACTAGAATATCAATTTAATAAGTCTTTTATATACAGTGTTTGGATAACATAACTTGTTCAAATTTTGTCAAACACCCCATGTAATAGGAGCTTTTCAAGTTCCCGTGACCATAAGTAAGAACTTGGGTTTTTTTATTTTACTTTTTTAGTTTTTTCTTTCACTTCTTTTTTATTTTAATTATTTTTTAATGTATATATCTTTTTTATTAATACATTATTATTTAGCTTATAAACTATATTATTCAATTTTATATTAATTAATTGAATTGATGTAAACATTATATTAATTATATTGATTGTATTATAATATTAGTTAAATAAACTTATTGTAAAATCTTATGTATAATATTATAGTTATTATAATATAACTTTATTAATTAAAATGTTCAATTTTTTTAGAAAAAAACTATATTATATTTGGATCTTAAGATATATGTAAATTTTAAATAAACAAATACATATAATATTTTTATTCACTATGATTTATACCTCATAAAATAATAAATTATATTCATAATTATTACTTTTTATCCAAACACTCACTAAAGTTTATCTATTAAATCAACTTTTAAAATTCTCATCATTATATTTCTCATCCAAATACCTACTAAAAGTTTTCCATTTCTCGAAAACTAAACGAGAACTCAAAGTTCCCATCTAAACACAGCCATGGTGTTTGGTTCTATTCCATAAATATTTGGTTATATTCTGTCAAATAAGTAACTATTGTACCTTTTATTCTCTTGCCAAACGAGCCTCGTGATGATTATGAGGTGATTTTTTCATTTGGACTCATTCACGTTAGGGTGCAATTAATCCAAATGACATCAATGAGATAATATTTATTATTAAACAATATATGAATGTAAGCTACAATTTAAAATCAATATGTTCAAGTCTTTAAAAATGTGAACAAATACTATATGCTTTTTACCTTGAGGAATCTGGCAATTCACTTATGTTAATGTATTTTATATTATTTTTAAATGTAAGGTGGTGCCTTCTCAATTGAATTTTGTGCGAGACATCACACATGTAGAGTTTATTGCATCTAAACAAATGTGTAATTAAACTTTCATCATTGGTCCTAAAACAACCCAATGAAAATTTTAACACAAAGTATTTTAACCTATTATGCAAGGAATCATTGACTTACATCATATATATATATATATAGCATTTGTTAAATGTCTCATAAGAATAGACCTTCAAAACTTTTTTTGTGTGTGATATGCTTAAGAATCTCAGCTTATGCATTTATGCTTTGACATTAAAAAATCTACCATAAATAATTCTTCTTACGTTTGAAGATCAAATTGATGTCTTTTCGACAGTGAGAAGAAGAATTCCAATAGTGCTAAAAAAAATAAGATTTCAAAATATAACTATCGTTTGTAAAAATGTGATTTAAAACTCAATATGGATAACAATAGAAAAAGCATAACAAGAAGAATGGCATAAAAAACATTGCTAAATCTTTGGTGATTTCTCTCCTTTTTTTGTTTTTAGTATGCTTTTTTAGATATTATTAGCCTCCACGCCCATAAATGCTTCTCACACAAACATCAAGGGCTTCAAAAGAAAGAGTTTGGTCGATTTCAAATAGCATATACAAATTAACATGAACAAATGAAAAATAAAATATTATAATAAAAAGTGTGGGTTCATTGACAATTGTTATAAAAAATCCAAAATAAAGCAAGGAGATATGGCAACTGCAAGACAAATAAACAAAATATCTAAATTCAAAATGTAAGAAATGAGATTGGAGGCAACAAGACTTGTATTAAAATTGGTAACAATTATTTGGAGTTCTAATGGACAAGAGGACAAGGGTAAACAAAAAAGGAAGGTCAATAAAGATTTTGGACAAGAAGAAAAAAAGAGAGAGCAAGATGATATCTTTTTAATCATCAAGTACAATCAATTGAGAGAGCTATATTTTGATTTATTTGTGGGCTTCAAATCACTCATCCAGTTAGCTCATTTAAAAAAAATGTATCAAATATGGTGCTACTTTCTTGAACCAACATGATTGATCATCTCCCTTTTTAAACATTATAACTATCATCGGATATCAGTTTTGTCACCTCTTTTTATGGAAACCTTGTTAAATTTAATGCAAAATTTTGTTATTTGTCAACTTTGAGCGATTCCATAATGGTCGAACTTATTTTTGAAATTTGAATGCAAAAGAGGAAAAAGGGGATTCAAAAAGGGAGAGAGAGGAGGCAAGATGAAAAGATTGGGAAAAAGGGGGCTAAAGATTGGAAAACAGAGATAAGAGAAGAAAGAGAGAATGGGGAGAATTTTGATAGTTTCATTCAAGCTGATGTTTAGCTAAAAACACTTGTTCTTCTGTAGTGTAATTGTGTACCTATTATTGTTTGATTCCCATTATGTCGCTCTTAGACACCTACTTAATCACATTGCAGATTAAATTGTGAATGATTCTGATGTGTTTTTGAATTTCATATGATCAACAGATCTTCTTTATTTGTTCTATCTTGTTTGAGAGAAAGGATAGATCATATTATGAATCATTGGCAATATTATTCTTTGATAGTCCTTTTACATTCCAAAGAGGCGCCAAGAGGTTCATTTGATCACATCGTGAGGTGAGAGTCTGCAATTTTAATATCCATCTAAGAATATATTTTCATGTTAAGATTAGAATTCATGCTATTTGATTATGAATGTTCAAGAGATCAACTTTTATAAGATCAGAGTCGAGAGGTCGATTGATCATTGAAATTTAATTCCCGGCTTAGTTTCAATCATCCTGAGAGAGATCGACGAATGATAAAAGAGAGTAGACTTTATTACAAATTAAGTATCAAAAGATCATTTTCCTCTCGAAATTGGGAACATATCAACGATAGTGACCAATTCACCATAGAGGAGCCTTCTTTTCATCTGAACTCCTGAATCAATACATTGTCTCTTATTCACTTCTTGCTTATTCAATATTTGTGACATTTTGAGATATATTAATTTAGAACTAATCTAAATCAACGGGGTTACAATACTCGTGATTTTTAATCGACTTGTATACTTACAAAAATGTAGACTCTAGAGTATATATTTTAATTTTAAATATTTAGCCGATGTGAGAAATCACAACTTCTAAAGTCTGCATCAATGATCTAACTAAATCTAGTAGATCCTATGCAAAACCATCATCAAACGATCTTATAGAGCAACATTTCTGGTGGCATAGCATATGGCATGGTTTGAAGTGAGCATCAAAGATTTGACAAGGGAGAAAGTCTTCACTCAAAACCTTTAGGCCACTCATCAGTTGTAGAAGTTGAAATGTTGTAGCACTCCAACACGAGTTGATTTGGCATGAAAGTCCAAATATTGTAGGATAATTTGAAAATGGATAACAAGCAACCATCTCCAAAAGGCAAGGTTCTTCACTTCCTTCCTTTTAATAATCTTGATGTAGATTTTTTTAGACTAGTTATCATCAAACACAACTCAAAGAAGCCGCAATTATATAGCATGGTTGGGGCTCAATATTTCATCACAGAAATGGGGTATGCATGACCATAAAAGCTTTGCTAGTCAATCAATTATATTGTATCATGTATGTTATTTTGGTGTAAACAATGATGGAAGTATATGCTAGTCTTGGACATCACCCTTTTACAAATTTAGTAAGCACTTGTGTACTTTGTACGTCCGCACGTCGCTTTAGAAAGAAAGGATACAATGATTATTAATTATTAAATTACATTACTTTTAAATTATAGCACATATATTTGTTAGAATAATAATCTTAAGTATTGTTCTAGCATTTTGGTTTATTATCAATGTCACAAAAAAATAGCTTTTGCATATATTTAGTGCTTTAATATGACATTTAATAAAGAAAAAAAATAACTTGAAGAAGCAAAAAGGAGAAATAAGTCTAAGATTAAATAGAAAGTAATAAACAAAACAAAAAATAATTAATATGATGATTATTACCCTTAGACATAATTATATACTAACAAATAATATAAAAAAATGTTCAATTATCAAAATTTGTCCATAATGCAAAAAGTGCCTTTAGCCTATGTTTGAATTAGAGGAAAGAAGAATAAAGAGGTGGAAGGGATGGGAAAAAACATTTACTCAATTTGAATGAAAGAAAATGAAGGGAAAAGGGAGAGAAATTTCTTCTCCACTTTTCTCTTTGCTCAATTTGAAGAGTAGAAAAAAGGCAGTTAAATTTCTTTAGCAAACAAAATGACTTAATTATCCTCCAATCATTCATTACAATTGGAAAAGTGCATAATTGTCACATAATGTTCACGCTTCCTCTTCCCTTTATTCCAACAATGTTAAAAACAATTCTTCCCTTTATGAGTTTTTATTTAATCATAGCTAATGGGAATCTAGAAATAAAATAATATTTTAATAGTTATTGTTGTTATATTTATCTTTTTAGATTAATTAGGATCTATTAATTAGTATTATTATCTTTTAAATTAGTGTATATTTAATTGTAAAATGCTTATAAATAAACATGTCCTCGTGCCTTTTACCTTTTTTCTCATTACTTTTTATAATCATTATTTTTCTAAATTAAACTTGATGTAAGCATAAATTCACTGATAATAAATAACCTACATTTCAAATATTTATTCAACTAGACCAAAATAATAAGTGGTAAAAGATTATTTGGTTGTTACAAAAATAAAATTTGGAGATAGAAAAATAATCATATAGTAAAGAAACAAGTCATACATATGATTTATTATATGTTAATTAATATTAAAGGTAAGAAAGTGGCTAATATATTTCTCTAGCTGAAATTAAAATAAAAGATATTTTTTATTCAAATAAGATATTTGTTGAATAAAAAAAATAAAATATGACGGAGAAAATTTTATATTCAGTATCATACAAACATAAACAAAATTACAATTTTTAGAAATTGTGGTGTTTCCAGCTCTCCTAAATCCCATCTGTAAAAAAAGATTTGGTGCTGCCTAAAATTGATGTTAAAAGCGTAATCCGAAACGGTGCGAGGAGCGTGAACATAATACAATTCCAACTAGAATGACTAATATGTCCTCCTTTCGGACCACATAAATCCGAATCCAACGGTCACGGCTCGATCCCGTGCCCAATTCAACGTCGTACGACTAACCATCGAAGGATCCATTTCCCACTTTCCATCACTTGAGAGGGTTATTTAAGTAATCGGACCACGAATGCATACTATATTACTTTTTTTTCCTCGTTCTCTCGCTCGTATACTTTTCTCCTCCTCTCACCACCGCCGGCGTCTCGGCGATCGCTTCGCCGCCGAACCGTCCGCCGGCAAACTTTTCTACGGTTTTCGAACGGCGAAAGCATCGAGGCTTCCAATTCGAACCATTGTGCGATTCGTCTGCGCGAACGATCGATCCCATCGGCGCCTCTCCCGTCGATCGGAATCTAAAACCCTAGACGTCGAGTTTGCATGCTCACGCCGTGATTTCGGCACCGGGAACGTCTAATTGGTGTGTGCTCGAAGATGAACGACAGGGAGGACGAGGAACTGCAGATGGCGCTGAGGATGAGCCTGCAGGGCTCGCCGCGATCGCCGCCGGAGGCGAAACGGAGCAAACCGCCACGTGAGAGCGCGGAGGAGAGCACGGAGTCCAAGGCGCGGAGGTCGCAGCGCGAGCTCATGGCTGCCGCGGCCGAGAAGAGACTCAGGGCCGCCGCTGCTTCCCCGGCCGCGAACAAGGGCGGCGGGCCTGGGAAGCCGGCGTCGGGCGCCAGAGAAGGTGCTGTGGCTAAAAGCCCGACCGGGAAAGATATGAGTGCTAAGGTTTCGAAGGAAGTCGAGGCGGGCACTCCAAGTGTCGAGGTGGTGGTGGAGAGGGGAAAGTTCAGGTGTGGTGAGGAGCTCTCCTTAGCGGTTGCCGAGCAGTTATTTCTCACGATGTTTGGGAATAGCGTATCCAAGAATGTTCTGATGCGATGGAGCAACCAAGGGATTAGGTAAGGAATAGTTCCTGCTAGCAGTTGGAGGCAGTTAATTGAACCATTTCAAGACGATGGTTTTTGTTCTTAAATTACATGAAGAACAGAATCTTCCTTCTTATTGAAGTTCTATAGAATCAATAGTTGATATGATGGAGTTATTTTGATATCATTTTACTAGCCAGCTCCGTTTCTTTTCGGGAACTAATTCGTTATTTGTGAAATTATGACTAACAAACAAACATGGAAGCAATGCTGGTAATTGATCTTCATTTAAGTTGCAATAAATGTTAGGAATAAAGGACTGCAACTCTGATTAATATAAAGCGAAACTTCGCACAAAAGGAAACCCGGGACTACTGTACTCTTATATGATGTATGCTTTTAGTGTTAATAGTTCGAAATTGGCAAGAGAGCTATAGAATTGTTGTGAACAGAACAAGATGATTTGCTATGAAAGTTTTATGAAACCAAAAACTAACTACGTTATGTTGATGAAACCTAGTTGACAATTAATTACATAGGAATTCAAATTAAAGTCTCACATTACTCATTTATTCCAGAAAAGAATAAAATAAAAAATAATGCAAAATTAACACCAGCATCTCTATAGTTTCAGCCCAGTATTTGTATCTCTTTTTGGCGCTTGCCCACTGGAACATCCTTTTGAATTCCATATCCTTATGAATTCATCTGTGCAGTTGATTTCCTTGTTTAACTTGGGTTTCATTTATTGTTGCCTTTAGGATATACTTGTCAGTTCCTTGTAAATGGGAGACAGATTTTTTATATTGATTTTTATTGTATGTATCATTGCTATTTATATTTTACTTACATATTTTATCATCTTTGGTCTGTGATTCCAGAATTATACAACTTCGCTTATTAGTAATTCCAGAACAACATTACTATTCTTGATTCCACATTGGTTAAGTGTAACTTTGTAGCTTGCTAGTAGTCCACTGAATCATAATTTATTGATTCGTACACAAGTTTCACAATTTTAGGATAAGAGTTATCTTTTATTCAATTCAAAGTAGCCTTTAAATGACCTACAGAAAAAGTAGACTTTAAATGAGTTCTTTCTTTATCTAACTCCATATGTCATAACTCAAATGCAGGTTTAGCCCTGATCCAGAAACATTCTTGGGCTTGGTTCAGCATGAAGGAGGTCCATGTGGTGTTTTAGCTACCATACAGGTTGCTTTCCTACTATTTACTTAAAGTGCTTCCCATTATTATAGCTGAGATGTATGCAAAACACACTTTCCCACGTGTTATTACAGCATTTTTAATTTATAGTTCTCGCTATATACATCCATATCTTTCATGAGAATCTTGTAAACTATAAAGTCTTGGCAAGAGTCCAAGTTTCCGATCTCAAGTGAAAAAAAGACTCCAAGTTACCGTAGTTTCTGCCAATTTGGTCAAAATAGCTGTAAGTAGTTTGTGATACACATATAGGTGATAGTTTTTGTTAACCGATTCCAGAATTTCCATTTTTTAATGTTCTTGTTGACACGCGAAGCACTTCGTAAATTCTTATTGCTATTAACTTAGCACTTCTGACATAAGTGTGTAATCTTCGTGGCAAAAGGATATACCCTTCCAGAAATGACTCCTATGTGTTCACTAATATAAACAATATGTTAATCAACAACAACAACAAAGCCTTATCCCACTAGGTGGGGTCGGCTACATGGATCATACAACGCCATTCCGCTCATTCATTGATCCATGTTCATAAGATTCAACAGGGTTTTACTCTGGCTGTCGGGGCCTAACACAACCCTCCTCCTTTATCCGGGCTTGGGACCGGCTATAAAACATAGGCGGAGTTAATGGTTATTACTAATATAAAGTAAATGGGGATTTAGATACTACATGTTATTCCAGTCCGCAGCCAGGACCCTAGCATGAAAAAAGTGGCCCTACATGTTATTGCAATGAAGTTCATATTGGCAATTATGTCAAAGTACTTGTTAGTTGCTTCACTTCTTGCCAATTCTACTGTTTCGTTGGAAACCTACTTTTACTGGGTATCTTTAGTGTGTTCCTTAATATCGTCATGAAAACATGAATCTACCAACTCTGCTTTTCTTAGGAAAGGAAGATGCTAAAAAGTTGTAGTCATCTTTCCATACTAAGAGAGGCAAGGGTGTATGTATGATCAAAACTGTACAAAATCTAACGAAATGATGTATTGTACTACATTTTGCAATGATTCTTTCCATTTCCTAACTAAAAAGGAAGAGTGATGTACCAAAAATGACCTTGTTATTTTGCATTCAATTGGCTCAAAGGATGGTTAGTGGTACAGCACGCTGTCCTCTTGAGATGTATTTTGGTTGTGCCTGATGCTTCCCTCCAACTCTGCATTTATAATGGGCAATAAATGGGAATTTCCATCAATGCATTTGTTTAATTAAATTTAAATTTCACAGTCTATGAACATTAGAATTATCTATACTCAGAGAGTAAATCTTGTGGCATAGATTTCTCATTTATATTTTGTTTAATTTTATGAGGTTTTTTACAATTTTCTTCAACAAATCCATCTCTTACAACTGTTCGTTTGGTTCTTCAGGCATTTGTCCTGAAGTATCTTTTATTTTTCCCAGATGATGTGGATAAGATGGAAGTGGAGAATCCACTCTCTACTCTACGCCAGAAAAGATATCACGAAAACACATATTCATCAAGCATTGATTTTGCATCTATAACAGAAGATAGGAAGACAAGGTAGTCTCTCATCCATCATAGCTCTTGTATGAATTGAACGACTGCCTCAGTTTGTAATAAAAGTATCTTTTTCAGAGCATTGATTCATAGTATGGTCGAAATATTATTTTTATGTGGATCTGGAAAAGAAGCTACTGTTGCAACCATAGGAACTGAAAAAAGTCATGTGGCGGATATGTCTGAAGCTGACCATAGCGAGGTGATAATCTTGACAAATTTATACGGATAAATACATAGAGCGAGATGAGCTAATACAAAATTGATAGCATTTGATTTTTTTCGGCAAAGCATTGTTATTTCATTTACATTTATTTTACACATTTTAAAAATAATGTTACATAATGCATACAAATTTGGTGAGTAATTTTCACCCAAGGTCTTTAAATTTTGCCTCAATCCCATATTTAGTCTCTCAACTTTAATTTGTAACAAAATTATACTCCAACTTATAAAGATGGTTTCTCAAAGACAAACTTATAAAAATGTAACAAAATGGTACCTTTAACCTCAAATAGCACATTAGATGCCACATGGCATCCAATTAGGATGAAAAATATTTTCTACAAATACATATAATTAATTTATAAATAAAAGTACTATGCAGGAATACGAACAATAACAAAAATATAGAAAATGATTAATAGGGGGACTGCCCTCTCTCTTCTCTATTTGTTTTTTATTTTTATTTATATTCTTCCTACTTGGATGTCATGCAGATATGACATTACATCCACATAAGCTTTTTTTTCCTTATTAACCTGCTACTAAAAGTTGGGAAATCATTTCCATACAAATTATTTCTGAGTGACAAAAATGGGACTGGAGCAAAGTTTGGAGGCCCTTGGGTGAAAATTCTTCTACTTTCTTCACACAAATCTTGTTAAAACAAGCGCATTATGAAAGTGGCTTATTCAATATGAATAGGCATCCTAGGAGTAATTAGATAACACAAAAAATAGAGCATTAAGGTTGACATTCGATCATATTGTATGCATGATTGCATAGAGATTTATATGTACTCCTCAAAAAAAAACTATATGTATATATGAAATCTGTTATGTTAGTTTGGCTTTAGTTGTAATGTTGCTGCACTATGTGAACAGATGGGGACAAAAACCCTGGAAGGTGTGTCGATCGAATCAGCATCAGATATGCAAAAAATTCTGAGAGTAAACAAGTATACTTCACAAGTTGATGCGTTCCATTATCTTTTGGAATCCCTTCCTATGTTTCAAAGTCGTCTTGGTGCTCTGCTTTTTCTCATCTCAGCACTATTATCAAGGGGGCTGGTTAGTACAGAGATTTTACAGAAGCCGTTTTTTCGTTTTGTTGCTTTTTCTTAAGACAGGCTGGTTTTGTGCCCTATCTTTCCAGCAATGATTTAGCATATGTGCAAATAATAACAGGATAATTATACAAATTAAATTTGGTGATGAAACCATCTCGAGTCTGGTAACCTGCAAATAGCTCTGGTGTGCATTACATGTGATAATAGTATCAAATGTGCATCGTGCAGTTGTTGAACTCTCCACAACAGTATTTTCTTGTTGATTTTCTAAAGTGCATTTTGCTGGTGTTACATGTTAGGAATTCTTTAGTTGAAGTTTTAGTACGAGAACCCATTTTTAAAGCATGCTGAATCTTGTTATGATCCAGGAATCTGTCCAGGAAGATAGAGACGATCCCAGCCAACCATTAGTGACGGCACCATTTGGGCATGCCTCACAGGTATGTAATGTTACCTTAACCTCACTTGTTACTTTCTGATACCATAGGGATTATTGTTGTACGCTTCCCGTTTTGTTGACTTCATCTGATGCTAAACAAGAGTAGATGCCATATGTCAATTCAGCACAGTCCGGATAGTTCCCTAAGGGTAATATTCTGGTATTTGCAGGAAGTGGTGAATCTGCTGATCTGTGGACAAGCTGTCCCCAATGTGTTTGATGATAAAATGGATCTTGGTGGCGGCATGTTCCTCAAAGGCATACCAACGACTGTGGAAGTAGGATTTCTAACCCTTTTAGAATCCCTCAACTTTTGCAAGGTTGGGCAGCATTTGAAATGCCCAAAATGGCCCATATGGGTAGTGGGGAGTGAGTCGCATTACACGGTTCTTTTTGCTCTTGATTCTTCTGTACAAGAGGAGAATGAACTGGAGGAGCGAGAGTCAAAAATTAGGAGGGCATTTGACGCCCAAGACCAAAGCGGAGGGGGAGGCTTCATCAGCGTTGAAGGGTTTCAGCAGGTACTTAGAGAGACCAACATCAATTTCCCACCTGACAAGCTCCAGAACCTCTGCGGTGCGGGCTACATAGTCTGGAGCGAGTTCTGGCAGGCCTTGCAGGATCTGGACAAAAGTTTGGGAGGACTGAAGGACTCATCTGGTTTGTTGGGAAAGAAGCAGTTCGATATCTACCATTTCAATGGAATCGCCAAGTCAGTATCGAACATTGCGACGTCTGTCGGTGGTGGCGAGAGCCCAGTGCAGAGGCCCAGGCTTTGTAAATTGAGTGTTACAGTCCCGCCGAGATGGTCGCAAGAGGACTACTTGGCTGATGTAGTCAGCACTGCGAGCAGTGAGCCATCTGGGAGGGAGAATGACATAACGGGGCTGAATCAGCCACAACCACCTCAGCATGCTCCCCTGGTGGATTGTATCAGAACTCGGTGGCCGCGTGCTATCTGCAACTGGATCGGCGATGCCCCAAGCATTGTGTGAGAGACCGCGTGGGGCTGTATCAGGAAGGGCGTAGAGTTCATTATTTTTCGGCGCATTATTTATGTGCAGCGACAATGTATTATTGTTGTTATAACTTTAATTTTTCATATTATTTGCTTGTCCAAAGAGGCGAGAAGAAAATGTATTATTTTGACAGAAGACTGATCTTTAATGTTCCAAAGTCTGCTGTAAGTTAGACAATAATTTTCATTGAAACTTCTACCTAAATTTTTTTTATCCCACATTTGTGTAGATTTGGCTTTGATATGAGTAGACGTCTGAAGGTCCATCTGTTGTTGACGGTTGATTGATGCAGGTTTCAAATGAATTCATTGAATTGAACCTCCGAAAGACTAGATCGGTCAACCTTTCTTTTTGTAAATGAAATAAATTTTACTCCAGCAATAATATATAAACCTTTTGCAGTAAAAGTATGAACCTATGATTTTATAATGATCATTTTGATTATATTATTTTAACATTTATACGTTATTTTCACATGCGACTATATTAGTAATCACTCGATCGTTCGATGCTATCTTACAAAACCTCAATCATGATGTCTTTTTTTAATTGAATTTATTTTCTGCATGAAATTAATATTATATTTTTAAATATTCATTATTATACATAATATTTTTACTCCTTACATTAAAAAAACATCACATTGTGCTTCATAATATATATGATATTAGTTTTTAAAAAATTACTTATATATATAATTAATGTACCTTCAAAATACATTTTATTTTATTTTAAAAAGATGTTTAGCGCATTTACATCATTAATCTTTCAATCAACAATTTAAATAATAAAATTTAATCATTCATATAATCTTCCCAATGTAAAAATACTTTGGAGTTACATTAATCACTTTATATTTTATATATAGTATTTATGAATAGATATATTATTTTAAGTAATTTATATAAAATATATACTTTTATTCATCAATTCGATGATATTTTTGAAATGTTTTGTGTTTCCTAGTTCGGAAAAAATAGTATATACTTTATAAAAATTTAATGAGGTTTGTAATTTCAGGAAAAAAATAGTATATTTTTTCTTCGTAAGAAATTATACCAATATTCTTACGAAAGAGAAAACTCATTAAATGACCTGCAGCATAGTTTTTTTTAAATATAAAGATGCTTTCATTAAGTAGTTAAGCCAAAATAGTCCTAATACAAAAAATGAGTGAGGTCCGAAGACGGGTTATCCTCCCAAAAATCTCTACAATGATTTGAGCGATCAAAATGGACAAGTTAGCTGCCATATTGAATTGCCTATGGCAGTGGGATGTCGTAACTGACTGCGACCAAAGGATAAGGTTATATCAAGCACAATTCCTTTAAGTTTCATCTCATTATGGGCAGTTCATCTCCTTGATGATCCTAGTAAGAACAACAGAGTCGGAAGAGATATATGAATATGTGTGAGGCCCCATTCTATGCAACATTGTAGTCACTTGAGCAGTAGTCCTTCAACTTTCAGAGCCGAATCAACGTAGCAGCTCATTGATCTTGCAAAAATGAGAGAGATGTCGTGAGAGTGAAGAAGATACCCAATACCACCCATTCCTCTAGCTCCTGAATAAGAACTGTTTAAATTAAGATTAACTCAGAGTTGGAGTGGGGGCTCCCACCAAACTCATGAGGGGTCTTGGAGGCAATTTGCCTTAAGTGCGTAGGTGTCAGAAAACTCATGGTACCCAACAGTGTTGGCCAGTCGGACCGGTCCGATCGCTGACCGGTCACAAATTCGGTCCACTTGGAACCCTAAAATTGGACGTCCATTTGAATCGGATCAAACTGGTCAAAAATTGGTCAAAACTAGTAAAAATCAGGTTGAGCCGCGTTTTTGGACCAGCCAATTTTTTTTTTTTTGTTATGAGATGATTTGATAAAAATTATTACTATAAATTTAGAAAATATCAAAAAATGAACTTTCTCCATAAATATTCATATTGATCCATTAGTCTCCTCCTTCATTATAGTTGTCCATCTATTCTCACTTTGCTACTATTAGCAATGTGGGACTATCCTTGTATACTCACTTGTTCTTTCTCTTTTTATTTAATCTTGAATGTATTAAACTTTGAGCTTTAACTCATGATCTTATTTCATTTTTTTAATATCATAAATGTATATTATAATATAAATTTATTATATATTATTAAATTAATATAATATTTATCATATTAGATAAATTAATTATGAATAAATAGTGCACACTTCTTTGTTATATGTATAATATACAACAATACTATAATATACTTAGTGTAGTGTAATATTATATGTACACAACTTTAAATTTCTTTAATTTAGTATATAATAAGTCAAATTAAATAGTTAACTACTCATTATATCATATATTTATTTATAGAATATACAATCTTGTCAAAATATTTTGAAAAAAATGTAATTTTTGCTTCTAACATAAAAAATAAAGATATGAAATACATAAAAAATAATCTATAGAAAATTTGTATATAATAATCAAATTCATAACATTTCAATTTATTAAGTGTATAATAATTTTAAAATCAAATCTTAAAATTAATTATAAACTTATTATTTATTACTTATGATTGTTATTTTTTCTTTTTTATAATACATTTTGATATCATATATATATATATATATATATATATATATGAATATAATTGAAATATCATAACTTAATTTACTATATCATATTAGATATAATATTTTATTACTATCCGGTCCGACCGATCGATCCGAATCGACCGATTCTTGGAACGAATATTTATCCGGGTCGTCATCCGATCCGGTCCTAACAACATTGGTAGTAGGGACGAACACAGAAAAAAATCAAGGGGGGCCAAAATATATTTAAATAATATTAATTATTAAAATGTATATTATAAATAATATTAATTATTAAAATATATATTATAAATAATAAATATATTAAATAATATGCTCTTAAGTGACATTTAATTTAATTTAGGTAGATAGATTTCATAACTCCCAAAGACCGTGGATGACAGTAGGCAAAAATAGAGAGAAAGTTTCGCTTTGATTGGATATCGAAATCTGCTCCCTCTTGGGTCCACGAGCCCAGGTGCGATGTACTAAAATGAAAGGTGAGGTCGAGCTTGTTTTGGAAAAGAGTCCAAAGTTGGTTTGCATTTGATTCTAGCGGAGGGAGCAAGTAGGATGAATAGCGTTATCAAAAAGAAAAATGATATCCAGAGTACAGCAGCCCTAGGTGCCAAGATGCACTAAAATTTATGGTGGAACAACTTTCAGAGGAAATTTTGAATTTCGGAAGGAACAAAGAATCTGCTATAGCTTGGTGTACGGCAGCGCTCCAGGAGAGCATGGCGGCATAAAGCGGCTGCACACAAAGTTATACACTGACTATTAGGTTGAGTGAATGGTTACATAAGTAAGCATCCAGATGAGAGAAGAATGTAAAACATCTATAGGTTTCTAATAATAGATGTTTGAGTACCTGAACCAATTTGCTTGCAAAAGCCTAGTCTAAGGGTATAAAGATTCTTTACACTTGGGTATAAAGATTAATGTCGTATTCGCCCAATTCAAGGAAAGGAAATTATGCATGAAAAAGTTTGTAATGCACAATTCTTAGACCAGCCACTATTTGAGGCCCAGCCTTGCACATCACTGGAATAGTTTCTGAGGGGCCTAGAAACAATCTGAATGCTTATTTCAATCTGTTGAATTGTTGATGGCGTAGTATGTGAAGGGACTGCCACTCCATCTGAATATTTTTGAATCTGGCAAAGGAATAACAAATTGCAAATAGCAAAAAATTGAGGCTCCCGATCCATCAGTGAAATAAAAGGTTGTCGATTTTTGTGTTTTTTCCCCATTACACGATATTTCTCAAAGATTCAACAAAGAACAATTACAAGGACACGAGAACGAACCAAAAAAACGAACAGAATACATGTTATCGAGCCACTGATGGCTGTCTACGCCCTCTCTCCGCGGATACGACGTGCGAGCTGGATGTCCTTGGGCATGATGGTCACCCTCTTGGCGTGGATGGCGCAGAGGTTGGTGTCCTCGAAGAGACCGACGAGATAGGCCTCGGCGGCCTCCTGCAGGGCAGCGACGGCGGAGCTCTGGAACCGGAGGTCGGTCTTGAAGTCCTGGGCGATCTCACGCACCAGGCGCTGGAACGGGAGCTTGCGGATGAGGAGCTCCGTGCTCTTCTGGTACTTTCGGATCTCACGGAGGGCGACGGTGCCGGGGCGGAACCTGTGGGGCTTCTTGACGCCGCCGGTCGCCGGGGCAGACTTCCTGGCGGCCTTGGTTGCCAGCTGCTTCCGCGGGGCCTTGCCGCCGGTCGACTTCCTCGCCGTCTGCTTCGTGCGAGCCATTTCTCAGGGAGAAAATTTAGGGGTTCGGTTCGTGGAAAATTTAGCTGGATTTGGTAATGCGATGTCGTTGCTTGCGAATTGAGGAGGTGAGTGCGGTATTTAAAAAGAGATTTCGGGGGCGCGGGAGATTTGGGAAATGTCGAAAAGGAAGCTCCAATCTCCCGCATCTGACTAGCAAAGAAATGGACGGTCGGGATTCGTTTGTTGAAGAGCACACGGATCGCCATCCTCGGCGAGATTTCATGACCCGGTGGATCCCTCCCAATCGAAACTCTTTCTTTTTTCTTGCACTAACGAGGACATTATTACGTGGGGTAATATCATTACTTAGTCTTTTTTTATTTTTTTTTAAGTATTACATATTTGCATAAATCCTATATCTTGATAGGTAAATTAAATACGTGACAAGATATTAAAATCATGAAATTATAATATACGGTATTAATCGATTAATCGAAGTCGAGTTCCATCGGGTTTAGGGATATACTAAAAGAACTTTTTAGATTCAAATCCCTTTAAACAAAATAAAACCCTTTTTTCAGATTTTTGGTTCAGTCCCGCCAGGGAGATGTGAAATTAGTAAGAACAAGGCAACTAAAATTAATTAAGATTGTAATCAATATTCCATTACTGATCTTGGAATATAGTTAAACAAGGTGTGAAATAAGAATATCTCCATCAAATTTTAAAAATTACAAAATTATTTAAAAAATCGTGAAATCATTAACTTTTATTCTCAACTATGGAATATACATATTCCTTTAAAACTAAACAATATGTATATTTTTATCGTATTCAAATTTTTAATTATATTTTATTTTTTAACTTTAATAATATATTATTATATTAATATTTTGTTGTTATAATATCAAATATCAACTCGCTATAATAAAATATTTTTATTTATAAAAAAATTATATTTTTAAAATGTATTTTGTTCAAGCTAAACAGTATTTGAAATAGGAATAACTTCAACTTTTCGAAAATACCGCAAATCATCTTCCTTGGCCTCATGCATTCTGCTTCTCCTTCTTGCTCTTTTCACCTTTCAAAGACTTCCTTCTCTTGTACCTCTGATTTGATGACTTCGTAAAAAAGTGACATCATCGACTTCTTACTTTGAAAATAGGAAGCAGACAAGGTAGTTGAATGTCTCTAGCCAACACCCTTTCAAAAGAAAAACATAAGTCCAAAACTTGATATGTAGGGTCGATTTTATTCTTTAACCAAACGGTTGGATTTAAACACAACATTTAAAAAGAAGACATTATTCTAAGTAGGTAAATATCGATTATATTGTTTTATATTATAGACATTTGTCGTATCATCCTTACAATTTAATGCCACTTGCAATTATCCTATTCCACATTTATCTTTTTCTTAATATTTAAAACGATTTTAACATTTTCTAAATTTTTATTCAATTTCATATCTTGAAACAACAATATTTTGTTAAATATAAGTGAAAAATGAATAGCTATTTAACTATAAATTTAACAAGAAAATATTTGATAAATATAGGGGCCATTAAAGTTTAAACTCCTATTTTATGGCCTAGTTTCCCATGTAAAAAATTGAAATAGACGTCCAATAACGAACACGTTAAATCAATGTTGTCAAACTCGGTCTGGCTCAGCCCGACCGATCGGATTGGTGTTCAAAGTATAAAATGATTCATGAATCACTTAAAACCTAGGTGGTCGATTGACAAACCCGATCAAAACTCGAATTGAACCAATCAACCGAGCACGTTTGAATTATTCGATCAAATTTAAGTAATTTTTAAAATTATAATTTCTAACTTTAAATTCCTAATTCATCTATCTTTTTTATCATATTATTAAAATTTTAATAATGACACACTCATATTATTATTATCATTAAGATATTATATTTATATACACAATTCAAAACAATGATAATAAAAAAGGATATAATGTTTGTCATACGCATGTGGGGCGTATGACAAACGTACGCCTGCTCAATAGCCGTCTGATTAGATCAGATGGTTCGACATTGAGCGGGCATGAACCGGCCTCTTCATGTGAGAGGAGGCCGATTCATTCCTTTTTTTCGCATCGTCTTCGAAGGGGTCTTTTTTTTCCTTTCGTTTCATCTCGCGCTCCGCGATGCGAAAACGCGAGGCGCCCCACTTGCCCTAGATCGGGGAAACGAAACGGCGAGGCGCCCCGTCGACCCTTGCAAAATGAAAAATGACGAGGCACCCCTTGCCCTAGATCGGCGATCGACCCTGGCGAAACGAAAAACGACGAGGCGCCCCTTGTCCTAAATCGACTGTTACACCCAACTCCGTGACTAAGTTCTAATCCCAATTATCATACTCTTAGCTATGTTTAGCAATTCCAAAACTAAAATCGGCAAAACCTCATTCCTTACTTATTTTATGTTATTTGTTAATACATACAAAAGACACATATATAATCATCAAAGTTTAATAAAAAGCTATAAGATAGGACATTCACATATTGTCATTATATATTTTTTCCATAATCCATCTCACATATAATCCCACAGGATCAAGTTTTATATAACCTTACAAAAAGTTTCTCACAAACTTAGTTACAACATCTAAGACTACCTATTACATATGCATGCTTCAAAAAAACAAAAGTGAAGGGGGATTAAAGTGCTCCAGCGGCTCGACCTCTTCTCTATATGCAACAAAAATAGGCTCCAAATCGACTCAACTCTAGAACTTACGAGTATCTAAAAAATTTAAAATGGATATTATGAGCAACAATCATTTGCTCAGTGGGTGGAATAAAAGTACAATATAGGGGAACAATACGAGTGTATATAGCATATAACATTTAAATAACCACATTTTTTTCATATGAGAAAACATTTAAAGCATAGCACATATAACATAACTTGTCAATTCATATAAACTTGCCTATAAGTAAAAGTAACTCAAAATATCATTATTTTCATAATTAAACCCCACACATGTATCATTGTGCATACTCATCATGGGTCAATATGTATCCCTCTATGATCATGTGTTATACAGTTAAGCAGAGCTTCATAATCAAGAGTCACGGATACGTAGAGCAAATCATGGGTCAATACGTATCCATCTATGATTGTGTGTCATACAGTTAAGCAGAGCTTCACAATCAAGAGTCTTAGATACGCAGAGCAAATCATGGGTTAATACGTATCTCAATCATGATTGTGTGTCACCCAATCATGATTCTCAGATACGCAAAGCGATCATGGGTCAATACGTGCACGCAGAGCAGCCCCCAAAGGGCAAAGATACCCGATATACGCCCCAAAGGCTTCATGTATATCGAATGCAGTCCCAAAGACCTTTTTCAAACAATATGGCTAATGAACACATGGAGTTTAACAAATTCAAAATACAAATGCCATAATTTCATATCATTATAAAGTAAAACTTATTTTCACTTCACAAGCATTGTTTCCTGAAAATATTTTTGTATAAGATGTTACTCCATCTCATATGAAATCCTTGAAACATATCATAAATACTTTTCATATCTCAAGATATGTTTCAATAATAACAATAATAACCTTTGCTTGAGGTAATACCATAAATAAAAGAACTAACATATAATATTTTGCTATGTTGTAAATTTACCCACTCACCTTGTACTTTATCACTTCAAGGAGGTTTATTAGATTTCCTCCCTTTCACTTGCAACTTGAGGTTTTCCTACAAACAATAATGTTTTCTTACTTCCCAATCACTAGTAAGGTAATATGCAATGCATGCTCATGATGTATGAATGCTTATGCACCCTAAAATGCATATAACCTCCTCTAATATTAATTTCTAACTTCAGACATTTATATTCATAAGATATTCCACACTTAGAACTTTTTAATTCTCTAAAGCTTAATTAGGGGCTATTTCAGGATTTCAGACTAAGTGTCTGTCAATCAATAATTCATAACTTCTTAACCACATGGACAAATTTTATGATTCTGGATTAGAAACTAGACATACTAAGATTTTCAACCCCCAAATATCATTATCTAAATCCAAGTGAGTAAGTCAGAACATCCCAAACAATCTGACCTAGGGTTTGTGCCCTGACAGACTGTGTCACTCAAATATTGATTTATATGTTTCTTCATACTTGTCCATTTAACTAGGGCATAATTTTTCTAAAAACTAGACTTCATCAGTGTTTTGTCATAAAAATTAGAGAATTTAACTCGCTATATAGACTTAAAACAAAAATAGTCAATTCGGGTCGCAATTTGTCAATGTCCTGGAATCTGACAGAAGCATCACTATAAAATGAAAAATTCATTTCTCCCAAAATACAAGTTCAACTAGGATGATTCCACCTCTCACCGAACCCTTGGAATGTCTATTTAATCATATCCAAATTTCAAACCCTAATTCACTCTATTCTAACCGTGCCGTAATTTACAAATGGAACTTATATCAGACTCGGGACAGGCTGAGTGACTTGCGAAGGTAAAACTTCCTCTATAAAACTCCTTTTTAGGTGATTCCAGAAGCCATGAAAAGCTAATTTCGAATGGATGAACCATACAAAAGTTCATAATTTATGGTTCGTTTATCACTAAGTAATGATTCTCTCAATCAGAAGAAAACTTTTCGGATCAAAACTCACCTGGAACAACCGACGTTTCCAATTTTCCCCAGGTCGGTTCGCTCAAGCTCTTCCTCTGGTAATTTTTCTACGGTGAAACTATAATGTTAAGTGGCTTATATATTTTTTTCAGAATTTTCTGAGGTCTTATGGTGGTTTGAAAAAATATCTATTTGAGCAGCTCTCACCTGTCTGCTTCAGCTGCTTGGAACTTAAGTGATGATCAATCACATTTTTTTGTCATAATTAAGTGTTTTAACCCTAATTAAACTTACTTAATCCTATTTAAACATATATATCATATTATTTAGAAATTTTATGATTTATTCCTAATAACCCTATATAATTACTTTGTAAAGTTTATCGATAATTAAGTAATCATTATGCACTAATCAAAATATTAATTACTATATACAAATATCACTAAATAGACATCCAAACTAATTTAGTATGTTAATTAAATGTATGATTATGCACAAATGATGTTTCTAGGGCACGTCCGTGACATCGGCGATCGACCTGGCGAAACGAAACGACGAGGCACCCCTTGCCCCAGATCAACGATCGCCCCGGCGAAACGAAATGGCGAGGCGCGATAGAAGATCGACCCCTTGTCAGTGAGTTTTCTTCCTCGCTCATCTCGCATTTTCCTCTCGCGCGTCGCCCTTGCCCTAGATTCGAAGATTTCTTTTCTCCCCTCCGATTTGTTTGTGTTCTGCGTAGATTCCGACTTCGTTTGGCGCTCCAGACGAAAAGGCAGCCCCCACGACATCCCGAGACCTCGCCGGTGAGTTTTCTTCCTCGCTCCGATCGCATTTTTCTCTCGCACATTGTCTATGCCCTAATTTCGAACATTTCATTTCTCCTCTCCTATTTGTAAGTTCTGCGTAGATCCCGGTTCGTGTCCACCTGACGAAGCAGCAGCGCGATTTGGGCGAGCAAGAAAGAATACAACTGACCGGCGGTGAGATTTTTTCCTTTTTCCACTTTCGTCTTTCAAGTGCCTTCACTTTCACCACTCTTTGCCTTTGCCCTAATCCCGATCCTTTCTTCTCTACATCCAAAAGGGGCATTTTCCCTCTCGATTGGAGATATGATATCTATATAAGGACATGACTTTTCGTACACTGTACGTGCCTTTGCATATCTTGCATTTATTGTTTCCATCTATGAAGCACATATTCCTTTGGCAAAAATGCAACACCTTTCTTATTCATAATACATAAAACATGGCAACAAAAAATTCCTTCTCGTTCAAACTTTTTGCAAGAACACATTATAGAAAATCTTTCTTGTTGACTGTACTCGACAATATATTTGCCTTCAGCTACACCTTTGTAAATAGAATTCTGTTTATCTTTGTAAATCTTATGTCCGTACATATTGAATGACTGTGAATATTGTTCTTGAAATTTACAAAAGACATTGTAGAGAAAAAAGGATCGGAATTAGGGCAAAGGCAAAGAGTGGTGAAAGAAAAGGTACTTGAAAGACGAAAGCGGAAAAAGGAAGAAATCTCACCACCGGTCAATCGTATTCTTTTTTGTTCACCTAGATCACGTTGCTGCTTCGTCGGGTGGACACGAACCGGGATCTACACAAAACTTACAAATAGAAGAGGATAAATGATAATGTTCGAAATTAGGGCATAGACAATGTGCGAGAGGAAAATACGATCGGAGCGAGGAAGAAAACTCACCGGCGAGGTCTCGGGATGTCGTGGGGGCTGCCTTTTCATCTGGAGCGCCAAACGAAGTCGGGATCTACGCAGAACACAGACAGATCGAAGGGGAGAAAAGAAATTTTCGGATCTAGGGCAAGGGCGACGTGCGAGAGGAAAATGCGAGATGAGCGAGGAAGAAAACTCATCGGCAAGGGGGCGATCGTCTGCCGCGCCTCGCCGTTTCGTTTCGCTGGGGCGATCGCCGATCTAGGGCAAGGGGTGCCTCACCGTTTCGTTTCGCCAGGTCGATCGCCGATCTAGGGCAAGGGGCGCCTCGTCATTTTTCATTTCGCCAGGGTCGATCGCCGATCTAGGGCAAGGGGCGCATCGCTGTTTTTCATTTTCGCGTCGCGGAGCGCAAAATGAAACGAAAGGAAAAAAAGACCCCTTCGAAGACGATGCAAAAATAAAGGAATGAACCGGCCTCCTCTCACATGAAGAGGTCGGTTCACGCTCGCTCAATGTCGAACCGTCTAATCTAATCGGACGGCTTTTGAGCGGGCGTATGTTTGTCATACGCCCCACATGCGTATGACAAACATTATATCCATAAAAATATTATTTGTGTTGTTATTTTTTCGAATAAAATGTAAATTCAAATAAGATGCTAACATAATTTATCATACTATTAAATTATAAGCTTTCATTTTAAAAAGTAATAAATTAAGTAAAATATTAAAACTTATGTTGTATTTTTTAGAAAATTACATTTGATTTGATTGATTATTCATTTGAGTAAAATTTGTCCTATGACTAATGATTAAAGGGTAAATTACACCAAATGCCCTCCAACTTTAAGGTTTGCTCAGCGATACCCTCCAACTTCACTTTGTAACACAAATGCCCTTCATCTTTTAACGTTTCACCCGATGCCCTCTTTACCTAGGATAGTCAATTTTTCGGTTTTTCATCGACGTGGCGTCCACATGGCCATCTCCTCTCTTCTCCACGCAAATAGTCGTCCGACGTGGCATGCTACGATGTGGCACATAAAATTACACCAATGCCCTCCAACTTTAAGATTTGCTCAACGATACCCTCCAACTTCACTTAGTAATACAAATGTCCTTCATCTTTTAATACATTTCACCTGATGCCCTCTTTACTTAGGACAGTCGGTTTTTCGATTTTTTGTCGATGTGACATCCACGTGGTCATCTCATTTCTCCTTCATGCAAATAGCTGTCTGACGTAGCATGCTCCGACGTGGCACCATATATTAAACTATTTTACTTATCGTAAGTTGACCCACTCACTGTTAAATTATTTCCTTATTTCCCTTTTTATCATCGTTCGCATGAAACCTCCTTCGCCGTTCGCACTTCTTCGTCGTTCGCTCTCTTTCATCGTTCGCCTCCTTCATCGTTCACTTTTCGCATTCGTCGGTGTCGTCTTTGTCCAAATTGATGTAATTTTATATGCATTTGGTAAGCAAACTTTAAAATTATTGGACATTTGGTGTAATTTTATGTGCCACGTCGGAGCATGCCATGTCGGACGACTATTTGTGTAGAGGAGAGAGGAGATGACCACGTGGACGTCACATCGATAAAAAATTGAGAAATAAGTTGTCCCAAGTAAAGATGGCATCGGGTGAAATGTACTCTAACTTTAAAATTTGCTCACCAAATGCACATAAAATTACACCAATTTGGACAAAGATAACGCCGACGAACGTGAAAAGTGAACGATGAAGGAGGCGAACGACAAAGAAGAGCGAACGACGAAGAAGTGCGAATGGCGAAGGAGGTTTCATGCGAACGACGACAAAGAGGAAAATAAGGAAATAATTTAACAGTGAGTGGGTCAACTTACGATAAGTAAAATGGTTAAATATGTGATGCCATGTCGGAGCATGCTACGTCAGACGACTATTTGCATGGAGGAGAGATGAGATGACCACGTGGACGCCACGTCGACAAAAATTGGAAAATCGATTGTCTTAGGTAAAGAGGGCATCGGGTGAAATGTATTAAAAGATGAAGGGCATTTGTGTTACGAAGTGAAGTTGGAGGGTATCGTTGAGCAAACCCTAAAGTTTGAGGGCATTGGTATAATTTTATCGCGGAGCATGCCACGTCGGACGACTATTTGCGTGGAGGAGAGAGGAGATGGCCAGATGGACGCCACGTCGACGAAAAACCGGAAAACTGACTATACCAGGTAAAGAGGGCATCGGGTGAAACACGTTAAAAGATGAATGGTATTTGTATTACAAAGTGAAGTTGGAGGGTATCGCTGAGCAAACCTTAAAGTTGGAGGGCATTTGGTATAATTTATTCGGAAAGATTATTATACATTGACTTGCAATTATTATCTATATTAATTATATTTATGTTATTATTTTATATTAATTTATAATTATCCGATTCGATTATTCAAATCTAAGCGATTTAACTTGACCCAGAAGTTCGGGTCGATGGCTGGATGGAATCTTATAACATTGCGTAAAATAAGTCGATATTTCATAATGACATTTTTTTATCAGTCGTAATAGAAATCATTGGACGGCCCTGATCAGCCCTCAGCAGTGCATGAGCCACAACGGTTGGAAGAACTTTCTAGGGTTTCCCCCCTCGTCTACTTGGCGTTCGAGAACCCTCGATCGAAACCTCTCCCCAATTCGAAGCACTCGACGAATCGTAAGGTACTGTGAATAGACCTCCGTTGTTAGCTTCTCTAATCGATGGCCTCTACTGTCATCTCCGTGTTCGGGTCTTAGATCGAACTAGATTTTGATAATAATAATAATTATTATTTTTTCTCTTTTCTTTCTGAATGTTGATTCCATATACAGGAGGAACCAGTTCGATCGTTCCACAGATTCTCCATGTGAGTGAGTTGGATTTACCTTACATGCTTTGATTCAAATGTTTACTGCTTCTTTGAGTTCGTCTCGAGGGTAACCTAATTAGATCCATTTCCATTTCGTCGAATCTATGACATCCATCTCTATATGTTCTCAATTTTATTTGAACTTGTAGAAAACATTGAAGAATAAATAAGGATGATGGCTTGGGTTCTAAGAACAAATAAGAGCAAATAAGGAAGATGACTAGGCTTTGAAAAACAAATAAGTAGATTTTTTGTGGGGTTGTTTCCAAAACTACAACATATTTTGAAGAATATAAGGATGACGGCTAGGGTTTGAAGAAAAAATAACCCAGATTTTGTTTCAGAAACTAAAATAGGGGAGGCATGAAATAATGGAAGATAATTAGAAAATTGAATTGAAAAATGATACTCAAGAACAATTCCTTGAGTATCGTAGCAGTAACTCCGATAATCCATTTTTCCAAAACTTTCGTTGTTAATTATAAGGTTGGTAATCATCCATCTATTTATAATATCGATTACTTGATTCATTGATAATCTTGAGGTTGATATCATGTTGTCTGAAATTCGTTTGATCTCATTTCTCTTGATTATCATATATTGTTCTAATCACTCAAAGCATTGTTCCCGAAGAACGAGTTGCAGGAGTTCCCTCACGACAAAAGAAATTAATTCAAATTTTAATAGATTCAAAGATGTCTCAAATAATTACAAATACTAGTATTTATAGGCTCTAGAAGCTATAATTAAGGTGGATAAAAAAGTCGCAACTTAGCATACAAGTAAGGTAATTACTTTCCCAAAATAACTAAATCAAATTTTTCTTACAAATCTCAACAAAATTTCCTTGTATAATTAATTCCAAAGTTTTCAAATAAATATGGTTAAATCATGATTTATTTGGCCCACTTATGGTGATTCTTCATGTGGCCCAATTTGTAACACGTTGAGAAGTTGGATCTAATGCAATTGATCTTGTAATTGAATCAATTGTAAATCGTAGATATTCTTTATTATCCTTAATTTTTTTATGTCTGAGATTCACAACATTATCTTGATCATCCAACTTTGCTAGAACATTTTTCTATTACCAATTGCAATTATGGGTTCATATCATAGAGTTTCGACTGTCCATCCAATTTTGGATCTATCCTGACAAAGGACACCGAACTTCTCGTTGAGAGTCCCTCCATCATCTCAAAAATCGTGCTAAAAGTTAGGTTCATATAGTTCTGCCTAGAGAGGTACATATGAATTTTGGGTTCACTTAAACGATGTAGTTTCTTAATAGAATAATTAAGAACTTGTAAGATGAAAGCATGGTTATTGTTCTTTGTTTATCCAAGAATGAATTCCTTTTTGTTTCACGTCTAAAGCATGTCTAAATTAGTCGTAAAAGTATGTCAAAGTTTCAAAGCATGGCTGAATTTAATTCGGATTCGATTTGTTTTCGGCCTAGGTTTATAGGGACTAGTCCCGAGTTACTTGGTCGAAGACATGTGCGATCTCGATTTCCACCATGCGAGACCTGACTCAAGCTCCAGTACACTAGGCCTAAGTTTTGGAGGCTAAAAGGAAAGAAATTGACGCATGCTTAGCCCGGCCTGAGTCTACCTTGACCCAGACTGCGTTGGAGTGAACCCGGCTCGAGTTTGGCTGTACCCAGCCTAGATTCTGCACATGTTGAAAATTTAATTTTTGATTGATTTATTTATGTGTCAAATGACCTTTTTCCCAGTTATGATACTTGATGAATTGAATAGAATATATAGATAAATAGAAAAAGATAAAAGCCGAAAGATGAGATCTCATAGGCGCTGATTGTTTGTGGTCCTACTTGGGTGACATTGAGAAGTTCAAGTCTTTTGTAAGTAAATCAACGCTGACCCATTTTTATAGTCACATGAAAGTGGCGTGTTGATCCATAATGAAAAAACCGAACTTCCTAGGACAACACATAGAAGTTTCTAGAAATTGTTTAAAGTAAACGATGTAGTGCAACACACGAAAGAAGAACTGTTATGAAAGGAAAATATAGAAAGAACGAAAAAGAATAGAAATGAAATGAAAAGTAAAGTATAGCGTTGTTATTATATGTTCTTTGTTGTTTATGACTTTATTGTTAATTTTGCTCTACTTAAATTATTACATCCATTTGTATTATTCTATGTACTAGGCGAATTGCTCACGGATATGTCATGTCTCTGTGTTTGAACCCCCACATGTAATTAAAGTTATAGATGGAGGCGCATGCACTAATAGAGTTCATGGTGATACAATTGCACATGGAGAGTTGGTCTTATATGTTACTGTTTTATTTCATTTATTGTTATATAATATATGCTTTATAGTATGTGATGGTTAGAGGATTTCTTAGAATAGAATAATTGTTAACTTTCGTATTATTCTTTTAGTTTAGTCATTATTAGTTATTATGAATTAGTTACCTTCCGCATTTTCATGAAAGTATTTATTATTATTTTATTATCTTTGTTATCTTATTAGATTATGAGAGTCAAAGAAAAGTTATATGTAAAAGTAACGCCGACCCAAATTAACTCAATTGTCATGTGTTAGGAAGGCAAAATTTAAGGGCGTTAGTGTATGACCCGTAACGTTCTTTAAGATGTATTCTGTCACATGACGAGATGACTTAAAAGTTTATCACGTCCAGGATAATTACAATTTGATGTCTCAGGAGTTAGAATCTGAAGTATATTTAAATGCCTATATTTTGCAGTTGAATTTTGTTTTGTTTTTTTATAAAGAAAATGTGGATTTACAGAAAAAAATACCTTGTATGACCTGCAGCTTTTGAATCTTCAATAATTTATGGGTGTTGCTTGTAAATTGTTGATTGATTATTGTGTTGTAATTGCAATGTTCATATACAACACCATTCAGCACACTGCCAAATAACCCTTTTTTCTCTAATTATGTCTAATTTAACATTCTTTCATTCCCTTCATATTATTATAGATAACTTATAAGGATTTCTTTAAGCTAAATAACAAGATCACAATATGATGTACCAACCAGTTTTATTGATCTAATTTTTAATTACTTAGCTACAGCAATCTGAAAAGGAAATGATTGACATTCAACTGCGAGGATTCATTCTTCAAAGCAGTCAACAAATCCATTAAACTAATTCTGCAGCCGAAACCTTGAGCTTTGAATCTTCTGACCATAATGATAATGGTATACTCTGTGTCTGTCTTCTTCAGAATTCAGAACCGAGATCAGGGATCTCTCTCTGACTCAAAACTCAAAACTCAAAACTCAAAACTCAAAAGGCTTCGACTGCACGGTCAAATCTCAAAACTCAAAAGGCTTCGACTGCACGGAAAGACATATGAATCTTGGTGAATTTTGAATTCTAACTTTTTTTATCTATGTATGATATGTGCCATAACAACACACAAATCATACTTTTTAATAAACTTTAAGTGAACATGGAAGTTCTTAAAATGAAATTACAAATATATTGTTTAGCCTTTCCTACAGTTTTAATAATGTTGATTTGACCTTATTTCTTGAAAGAGAAAAAAAATGAACAGCTAGTGTCCAAATGAATGTTTTTTTTTGTCTACCCCATGGTTAACATCATAAATATAACAAAGCCAATAGTTATTGCTAACAATAATGTATTGTTCAAATTCATATAAGACATAAAAATGACGATTTTATATTTTTTTTCCGAAATTATTCCATTGTCATTTTTTTAGTTCTTTCACTGTATTTGATCTTGTGATCTTACCCATTTTCAAGGACGGGCCTAGGAACCTCAAGTATTATGAGTGCAAATTACGTATGATTATTCCTAATAACGATATAATAAAATTGGATATAACTAAATAAATTGTTACAAGATATGTAACAATAAGTTTTATTCTATGTACGTATAATTATGATTTAAAAAATAGCTAAATAAATAAACATCATAATATTAAAATGGATTATGACAATCTCAAGGTAGGAAAAAGGAGCATTTTTTTTTTGCATTGGGACGTTAAAAGTAATTATAAAAAGCTGGTTTAACAATTTTTAAAAGAATTTTCAATGGATTCAAATTCATAAATTGTGGTTAACTAATATTAATATTATTATATAGTTCTTATATACATGAATAATATATAACAAGAATTATGGACATGTAGGTTCGTCCATGCCTATTTTTAATAATAAAAACATCAATAGTAACAGGATAAAAATAGTAATAGGTGCATTAAGAAAGTTTTTGACATTTCATTCCTAAAAGTGGTATCAGCAAGACTCTTGGACTTTTTTAAAAAGTTAATGAGTAGGGAATAATGGGTATCCCCCAAGCTTAAATGGAGGACATTCACTCATTTAAACATGTCCGTCAGATGTGCATCGGACAGGCGCCGATGAAAAAATAATTTTTCAACGTAAACAGGCGGTCGACCGCGGTTCATCCTGAAAAAAAAAGGCGAGCGGGCCCGGTCTGATCGACTCGTACAAAAGGCATGAGATAAAAAATTATACCCCTTTTTACTCTCTCTCTCTCTCACACACACACCTCTTTCACTCTCCCTTGCGACGACTCGACGCTGACGAAATCTGCCCCTCTCCTCTCGCGACTCACCACCGGAGACCGGGCCACCATCGACGAGATCTGCCCCTCTCCTCTCGCAACTTCGCCACCGGAGACCGGGCGCCGCCGACGAGATTTGCCCCTCTCCTCTGCGTCCATCCAGATCTGCCCGCCGCCGATAGGATCTGTGCCTCAACGAATGCGTCCAACTAGATCTGTCCGCCGTCGATGAGATCTGCGCCTCGACGATTGCGTCCGACCATATCTGCCCACCGCCGACAAGCCCGACCTCAAAGGTGCTTTCTGACCTCCCTGTCCGACCAGATCTCCGCGCCTACAGGGAACCGCGACCCTCGAACCGCCCACCTCCCCAACGCCCAGATTCGCCTCATCCCGGCCAGATCTGCAGGCAACGGCGACCCTCCGGCTAAATCTTCACGCAATAGCGACCCCCTCATGGACCTCGAGCACGTCAAGCACCGCCGACCTCGCACAGCGGCAACTCCCCTCGCGGACCTCGAGCACGCCGAACGCCACCAACCTCATGAAGACCTCGCGCCGCTGACACCTTCGCCGACCCTCGAGCACGCCGAGTGCCCCCGACCTCACGCAGACCTCATGCCGTGACCCCGCTGCATGCACCCGACCGCCGCGACCCTGCCACGACTACGCCGAGCGCCACCGCGATCCCGCCGAATGTCGCCCGCCCCCGAGCGCCGCCGTGACCCCGCCGCATGCCCCGAGCGCCGCCGCACGACCGCCGATGCATTTTTTAGTCATTTTTGTTAATCCGTGTTTTAAATATCCTAATCTTAATTCATGATCTAAATTTGTAGTTTGCCTATCTTTTGTCCTGTGTATTGCCAGAATTTGAGAGTCGAGACCTGCCGAAGGAAATTTGATAAATTGTAATTCTTGTTAAACTATAAATTTGACAAATTATAATTCTTATGTTAATCTCGCCTAATAGTCATTTGATCGCTAAAATGTTATGTGGTCTGAGACTGCGTCGGTTGTGATAATGTATATGCCAGCAAGAATGTGTACCCAAAGCAGACAGGACAATGGTGTATATGCTAGCAAGAATGTATACCAAAGCAGGCAGGACACAACATTACTCCCCATGATTAAGAAGTAATGCAATTTTGAACGTGTGAATGACAACCAAATCTCAACGGCTGGAGCGAAGAATTTTCATATATCCTAAGCGCATTTACATCAAAGGTCGGCTACATCAATAATTTCTTTAAATCATATGACAATAATCATCCTAAATAAACCAAAAAAATTACAAATGAACGAAGGACGCGTGTCGCTTGGCGGTGGAGCTCGGTGAGGGCGCTTGGCATTGGAGCTCGGCGAGGGCGCAACGGCGGACAAGTGGGATGGAGCTCAGCCGCAACACCCGGAGGCGAGCTCGACGACGACATGGAGGCGGGCTCGGCGATGACACGGAGGTGGGCTCGGCGGCGACACACTAGGCGGAGCTCGGCGGCGACACGCGGAGGTGGAGCTCGACGGTGATAGACGAGGCTGAGCTCGGCGGTGATACACAAGCAGTGATACGCGAGGCGGGCAAGTGGGGAGGAGCTCGACGGTGACACGGAGGTGGGCTCGGCAGGGTCGCGGCTGCGCTCGAGGTTGGCGGCGGCGCTCAGAGATGGGCACGGCGACACCCGGAGCTCGGCGAGGTCATGGCGTGAGAGGGGGGTCGGCAGGGTCACGGTGGGGGTCAGCGAGGTTGCCGCTGCGCGTGAGGTCATGGATCTGGTCGGCGAGGTCTGTGCGAGGTCACCGTTGGGTCGCCACTGCCCGTGAGGGGTCGACGGGGTTGAGGTCGGCGAGGGGTCTTGGATCTGGTCGGCGGGGTCGCCACTGCGCGCAGATCTAGCCGGAGGGAGTCGGCGGCGAGGCAGATCTCGGGCAAATGGACGTTCCTCCGTGTCGTGCTCGGCGAAGGGAGCCACGAGAGGGAGACAACACACGCAGATCTGGTCAGACGCGATCGTTGACGCGTAAATCTCGTCGGCGGCGGGCCGAGTTCGTCGCACAGAGAGGAGGAAGGGGGGGGGGGGGGGGGGGAAGCTCGGTCCGATAGCCGAGTCACCGCGAGAGAGAGATGAAAGAGGTTAGAGAAAGGGGTATAATTTTTTACCCCGCGCCTTTGTGCGAGTCGATCAGACCGGCCCCGCTCACGTTTTTTTTTCATGATGAACCGCGATCGACCGCCAGTTTACGCTGAAAAAACATTTTTTTCATCGGCGCCCGTCCGATGTACATCGGACGGGCGCCTTTAAATGGGTGGAGTGTCCCCCATTTAAGTTGGGGAGACATCCATTATTTCTCAATTAATGATTAAATTAATCATATCTTCTTAGATGAAGTAACCATATTGATAATAAAAAATAATATCTAAGGCTAAATAAATTTCAGTTGTTGAATTAATCATATTGTTAAAGTAGCTTGATCATCATCTTCAATAAATCTGATGACTTTGATCTTAATCATATTTATTTTTTAACATATATTTTATATTAGTATATATTTATTTTATTAAACTAATAAGTAATATGAATGATCTACAACCGTACGTCAAATGATCTACATATACATTTTTCTCTTTTTTTATACCTATTCCTAATTCCTGATATTTAAGACTATTAAACTAATTCAGAGTCAGAGTAAAAAATATAATGGTATTTCACTGGTGAAATGGAGTTATTATAGGCCCCAACGACTTACTGAGCAGATCTCTGTTAATAAGTTGCCAACCAAGCTTGATTACTCTTATGGCTCTTTTAAAAAAAAAGAAGTGTAACAACAAATACTTATACACCGGAGGGTTTTCATTTGGAAAACTGTTTTGGATTTATCCATATATATATATATATATTTATACACGTGAATTGCGTGAATTCTCAATTTATGATTACGAACATTAAGAAAAGAAAACTCTAAAACATTTTATTGAAACTAGATTTATAAATGTAATTTGGGCTACTTTTCATTTTTGATCACAAGCGTTGAATACAATATTCAAAATTGTACATTTTAGAACGAACGATCAGAAGTAAGTTTTATGTGGCATGAAGAAATTGCGTTGTTGAAAACTTTATGAATAGAAGAAATGTGAAATGATGCATCTTATGATCTCATCTCACGGCAGGTGCAATTTGGTAGGAGACAAAAGGAGGGAGGATGTGTATGAATGTGAGCGCCTCTTTTACAGATCCATCTCATCTCCGCCTCCATTTACTAGTCAATAAATGAGGGCAGGGCCGGGCAGATCCCTCCCTCCCATGATCCCACTATTTCCCCCCACCGCACCTACCTTTATTTATTTATCTATGCATGCATTATATGTACACATAAAAATAATTGAGTTTTTTTTTCCTTATATATAGCATATTTATTAGTCTTTTAAATAATATAGTCAATTCACATATATCTTTTTTCAAAAAATATATATATATGTTTTGATGAAAAAAAAGGTTACAATATTTTCGTATCAAAGCAATTGAAAGATTAAAGTGCAACTATTTTTTTTCATCTCCCCAAGTCAGTAATAATATACTTGCTGGGATTACTTCTTATCCTTTTACCATGCTGTCCACAGCTCCCTCCTCGCCATCTTCTTAGATTTCACGTCACACTTGCTAATATTCTAAGTCATGTCTCTCTCTCTCCCCTCTCTCCTCTGATAATAATAAAACAACTGTGTGACCTTATAAGACTTCAAAGAAACTTCCCCCAAGTGCTTCATACCTATCTTTCTCTCTCCCCTTCCTCTCTCTTTCTCTCTCCCCCCCCCTCCCTTCCTCCTTATTTGTTGACTTGGTGGCCATCCACAGGAGCACATCCTATGGAGCCCTCGGATGCGCCACGGCCGTCGCCGCGACGGGAGGTGGCGCTGCAAGGCCCCAGGCCGACGCCTCTCAAGGTGAGCAAGGACTCCCACAAGATCAGGAAGCCCCCGGTGGCGCCGGGGCACGCCCACCAGCAGCCGCCGCCGCAGCAGGCGGCGTCGCAGTACCAGCAGCACCCGCGCCCTCCGGTCATCATCTACTCGGTCTCCCCCAAGGTCATCCACGCGCAGCCCGGGGACTTCATGGCCCTCGTCCAGAGGCTCACCGGACTCTCGGGCTCCTCCGACGCCGCCTCCTCGGCCGCCGATCCTTTCGGGGCCGCAGCCGGAGCCTCCGCCGCAGATCCTTTCCTCCTCTCGCCAAGCGGCGGCGGCGGCGCGCTCTCTCCCGCCGCCCGTATCGCCTCGTTCGAGACGTCGCAGTCGCATGCGCACGCCCACGCGCCCGACACGGCCGACCGGCCGCAGGTCGGCGTCATGGATCAGCTGGACATGGACGGGGGTCTGATGATCAACCGGCCGCCCTTCCAGCCAGGGATCCTGTCGCCGGCGACGCTGCCGCCGTTTTCGCCGATTCTTTTCTCCCCGTCCTTCGACCCGAGCTTGCTCAACTTCCTGCATGAACTGAGCCCCATGTTCGCCACCAATCCAGCAGCAAACGCAGGCGCCGCCACCACCGCCACCACCATCAACAACAACAACAACTTCAACACCACCAACAACAGAAGCTTCATGGACATTGGAGGCAGCAGCTTCTTGACCAGTCCCAGCAACAGCTTGTTCTCGACTCCTACCGTGCCTTCTCCAGGAGGAGCCTTTTGGGATCTTCTGAACCAGTTACCAGATTTTTAGCCCGAGATCAGTAAGATTCTTGTGCTCTTGACTTGACTCCTCCAATATCTGTGTTCATCTGAAAGGAGGTCATAATTATGATGCACACATGAACGATTCAATCCTGGCCAGAGGACATGGGAGGGTGGGGGAATGGTCGAATGGACACCTTCATTGTCGTGGGCCAGTTGAGAGGGACCTCCTTGTTAGCCGACTCCGGTTGACCTTTCAGCTCCCCGTCTCCTAGTTCCTCCCAGCCCCATTTGAGTTCATTAAAACGTTTACACTTGCGCACACAGTACATGCAGGTAGAAAACTGAAAAGTTTAACCCTTTGGAGGCGATAGGCTTGATTTTTGTATAAATATAGCATGCATCAGGGCACCACGGTGGGGGCATTTGGATGGTACAATGCTCCCCTACATAAAATTTATTGATTCTTTCTTCATACTCTCTCTCTCTCCCCCCTCTCTCTTCTTGCTACAACTAATTGTCGTTTCTGTGTTATAAGTTTATAAATGGAAAACTAAACAGTGGCGGTGGGTTATGTGATATTGATCAGTGCATTGTTTTCCATGCAATTAGTGTCAACTTGTTGGCCCATTTATTCTTCTTTCTTTCTTTGTTTTCTGTTTTCTTTCTTCACAAGTTGTGAAGGTTGGACTAAGAAGAGATCCATGGTCTTGGTTCATACAATTGTTCACCCATTGCTTGCTGATTTTTTCTTCAACTTTTCTTAGGATTCTTTTAATGGTTTTAGATTCTTGAAATCCATTGGCATGAGTAGTAGTGAGATGTACGGTAGAAAATTTATTCCATCTGGATATATATGATTTCACATATTCAACAACAACAATAAAGTCTTATCCCATTAGGTGGGATCGGCTACATGGATCATACGACGTTATTCCGCTCTATTAATAACCAATATATTCGTTGATCCATGTTCATAAGATTCGACAGGATTTTACGCTGACTGTCGAGGCCTAACATAACCCTCCTCCTTTATCCGAACTTGGGACCGGCTATAAAACATAGGTGGAGTTCGAACTATTCCAGCATTTATGATTTCACATATTCAAACAAAAAAAAAGGATGATGACTACATTAACTTTGGAGGTTACATATGGCCAAAAGTAAAAAAAAAGAAAAAAAAAGGGAATGACTGGCTTTAATTAAGAGTTCTAAGTCCATTTGATCATTCAGACCCGGAAATTAACAAGCCGAGGCTTATATTATAAAATCGTGCTCATGAATATTTCCTTGATTTCTTTTAGAAAAACTAAAATTGTTGCCATATGACTTGAATTCGATATAAAAAAGGATATGTCCCCATAAATCTTTTTGGCTGATTACTTAAAAAATTTAATTGACTTCTAAATATATCATAGTAAGCAATGTTATATTGGCACATGCATTGGCTTTCTAAGAGGGAAAAAAAAAAAGACACGTTGCACGTTTTATTTTAAAGAAGAATTGAAGGCAAAGGTACGTAGTGGAAGGTTTGACCGAAAAAAAGGGTCACAAAACTAAAGAAGCATTCAAAGGTTTTGACAAAAACTCATACGGCGCATGTAGCAAGTAGGCGAAAAGTGATGACTAGTTTTTGGGATGCCTAAGGGTACAAACAATTAATGAAAGGATGAGATGGGAGTGGTATGGTGAGTAATGGAGTGGGGTGGTGTGGTGTATCATTAGAAAGTTCATCTTTGAATAATAAATTATATAAGATGTGAGATGGAGTAATGAAGATTTTATTTGTATAAAAGTTATTTTTATTCTTCATTATATATTTAAAGTATTTATAATCGTTAATTAAGTGTGAGCATGAATCGAGACGATTGGTCACCCTCGTCTGCATTGGTTCAAATTTTTTAAATTTTTTTCCGACCTGATAGATAATTGAGTTAAGACCGAGTCTCATTTTTTGACACTCGATCAGGTCGGGTCGGGACTGAATTTAGGTTTTACGTCTTGACTCGATTGAATATATTATATTCATATTAAATTATTTTTAAATAGTATATTTATGTTTATTTTGAATAAAATTTTATATTTACTAAAAAGTCTTATTTAATAAAAATTATAGATAAATATATATTCATATTAGAAAAAAGATAACATATACGTGTGTGAGTGTGTGTGATAGAGAGAGAAGAGAGAGAGGTGATTTAATTTGATAATAAGATAAATAATTTAATTTAGTAATAAAAAAGGGAAAGAAGTTAATTTGATATAAAATAATCTATTCCTTCTCGTTCCATCAATTTGGTTGAATGAAAAATATGGTGTTTGAAGGGCTTAGCTATTCCATCCTATCCCTCTTAACTTAAATAAAAAATATAATCAAACATGATATAACTAATTTCATTCCCCCATATTCCACCCCACCCTTTCATAACTCTCAATTTAAACATACCCTAAATTAATTTGGACTATTTTCTCCTAACACCGCTCCAAAAAATGATTTTTATCAAGTCCAATCTTAAATTGTAAACCTTTAAATTTTAATTTCTAAAGTTATGCTGATGTGACACTTAATGTTTTTTTTGTCAACTTCCATTTAAAATTCTGATAAACTATTTTTATAATAATTATGAAATAACAACTCTACTCTTACTTTTTTAATTACGAGAAAACATTTTGAAACTAAAAAGGGTAGTCAGTATGGGTGGAAAATATTATTTGATGATAGCATTTTAATGATCTTGAAATATCGTGTCACATTGTAATTTTTTTTATTAAAGAAGCATGATTTATTTATTATTAAAATAGAAGTTAACGTGAGGATTGAAAATGTCAAATCCGAACAAATTTAGAGGTTAAATTTTCTAACTTTATGATTTAGGTTTATGTAATTATAGTTGAAATTGCGGACAAATATTTTAAATTGTCAATTTTGTAATAACAATATTTTTTTAATTTATTGCGTGCACAATTCTCCGTATCGATTATAGTCAATTTACTGATTAAATTGCTCGCGTGACAGGCACAATACTCATTTCTGCAATGTCATGAAAGTGAAATACTAAAAATAAAATAAATAGGGAGTGGTCCATCATTGCTTGGGGGGATTCATCTTGAATAAGGTGTTGGGAAATAATTCTTTCAATTTTCAAAGAGAAATGGCCGGTGCATTTAAATATGCGCAGCTGTTATTAATAAAATAAAATTAACATACATATAAATATTAATAATTTTTTTAACCCTAACTTAGCTCTTATTTAAAACCATCCCAACCTTTTTCCGAGCTTAAAGAAAAATGGTTGCTTTTTCAGCATTTATCGAGTTTTAAACTTTCTTGTTCTTGTAACCGATTTTTTACCATTAATTCTTATAAAAATATTTGTATAAACATTTCTATAAAATTTATAGCTTTATTTTTTTAATTGTTTCTGAACTTTATAGTTATTCCAATTACTGTACTACTATTTGCTATTTTGCTTATTTAAGTTATTTCTTTTCCACAATGCATACCAAGAAGATGTATGCGTATGTGTAGGATGCTACTAAACAAACGTACATTATATAATTCCCGTTTGTTTGTTTGTTTTTTTTAAATGATTACATGCGTTCTCAACTTGTAGATCAAACAAACAAGCAAAATAAGATCAAAAGCTACACTGTATAATTTGTCATGGAGCATACAAAATAGTGTCACTAGAAAAGTTTGGTTCAATAGCTACTCTCGTGATCATTGGCTACCACTCATGTCGTGCTTTGGGATCCTAATAAGACGTAGGATTTGATCAGAATCACACGAGCATGATAAATATAAGTTTCAGAAAGAGAAGTGAATGAGGTGGCAGAAGGCTGAAGGCATCTTTGTTAAAACAACCATCATATGCACATGTTGTTGACAAATGATCAAACTTTAAAACCATACAATTAACGTCCGAGAGATGCAGAATAGTTGCAATGAGCAGAAATGGGAAGCAAATGGTGGAACATTGATTGAAGAGTGCAATCTAAAATGCATTGTTCGACAACCTGGTTGGCTGTAATAGAGTTGAGTTAGTAGAATAAAGGTAGATGGAAAATAGTACACAATACAAAACTGTACAGTAAACAATAATGGGAAGTCCATCCTTCTCAAAAAAAATGGGAAGACCATGATGAAAAGGATGCAGAGGGCAATAACTAGCAGAAAACAGGAACCAGATCTTGTGGCTGAGAACCATGCAGAAAACAGGAAAGTTCTAAGACAGAAATCTGGGGCCTACAGTCCAAGCGAGTGCATTATCAAACATTGACTTTGTGTTGCAGTTGAGTAAACACATTAATCTTCCATGTCCTGACAGCTATTGCCGCAGGCCAGTCAAAGATATGTGACCCAGACTTACAGAGCAGGAAAAATCTATCTGGTGATAAACGTGTCACTGAGATATTTTTAAGAACACACCTTAAAAAAAAAAGAACACACCATAGAGCAAGCAGACAAGGTTTGTGCAACGCACATCAATCTCATGCAGGAGAAAGAAAATGCAAGGCATCCGTGTGGCAGAGATGATTACAATTTACGAGAACAGAAGCAATATTCAACGAGAAAAAAGAGAATAGAAGCAATAGAACCAGATAATGTAAATTCAATAATAAAAGTACTTTTAGCTAAAAAGCCACTTGGGTGGATTTCCTCAAAAATCAAAAGAAAAAAGAACACTCGAGTGGAATTCTAGATATTATGGGTATATTAAGGAAATGATACCATCCGCAACAAATGCTGTAGGAAGAAAAGTAAAATCACTAATAAATGAGCTTTTGAAGCAGGTTATGACACATGGTACTCCAGAAATTGACATGTCAGGGAAAAATATTGCAACAGATAAAGATGCCAACCTTCTATTCTAACTGCTAATATATTCCATAATTATGCTAGTAGTTGAACATCCGCGAAATAAGAAAGTATGGAAATGACTTACTGTACAAAGTTCATTGTTAAGTGGGAAAAAGACAAAATTCATCATTTCCCAACTTAAGAAGAAAGATTGAAGTCCTTAAATTTCAACCTCATTCACTGTCCTAAATTCATGAGCTATTAAATTTCCGTCAGGACGTTGCTGAGCATTCCCTCCATCAATTATAGTGCCGACTCTATCTCCAACGATGGCTTTAGCAATGTTTCCAGGTTTTGACAAGTTAAAGACAACAACTGCAGAAACAAAGTCGGTCAGGTAAGTAAAGCATATTATAACTAAGATCTTATCAATCTAAAAAACTCCTTCGTACCAGGTATGTTATTTTCTTGGCACAGAGTAATAGCAGTCATGTCCATCACGGACAAGTCTTTATTTGTCACCTCCTGATAGGTCAAACTATCAAGAAGCCTAGCATTTGGATTGATCTTGGGATCTTCATCATAAACACCATCAACATTTGTGGCTTTTAGCACAACCTCCGCATTAACTGCATGTGGTTTCAATTACTATCAGTGGGCATGCTAATTCAGATGTTAACACTTAGACAACTTGGACTAGATCTAGGAATGTCATAAGGTTAGAAGAATGAACACGTTCAGTATATAGTTTCTTTTCCTCATGGACACCCAGTATAATCACTTGTAATAAAATATGTTTAGATTTCAGCATTCTAATATTGATTTGGAATCTTATAATTATGCTAGAAAGTTCTCATTTAGAAAAGATAAGATAAGAAGAGTAAAAGTGAGGCATATTTGAGAAGAACTACTCCTTATAAGTAATCAATCACGTGCACTATTTCATATTCCAAGATTCCGCTGAATCCATCATAGAAAATAGAATAATGCATGGATATAGCTCCTTCAACCCTAAACAGGAACAACCGGATATTATAATAGTAACAAACAAAATAGTCCAGGCTGTAGGACCCAGTGCATTTCTGACAAACATCATGAAATCACAATTTGTTGAATGAATAAACAATGAAATGGACTTACTTTCAGCACATCGCAGAGCAGCAGCAGTATCAGTGGTAAAGAATGGGTTGCCTGTTCCAGCAGCAAATATCACAACTCTCCCCTTCTCCAAATGCCTGACGGCTCTTCTTCTTATGTATGGCTCTGCAACTTCTGACATACGGAAAGCAGTCTGGACACGCGTAGGAATACCAATACTCTCCATTGTTGCTTGCAGGAATATCGCATTCATAACTGTAGCCAACATTCTGACCAAGGAAAAGTAAGCATACAATCATCATCAGCATGATTTCAAGACACACTTAGGATATATTTGAATAATATTCAGTTGCATGCACATGAGACTCAATATAAGATGGTTTCTGATTTCTTAAAGAAAATTTATATTCCTCAATAACATTTTGGGATGTGAAAAGTAGTTATATGCATAAAGTCTTTTTCAGTTCATCTTTTTCATATGTGCTATATTACATGTATAATAATCGTATATAAAAAACAAATATAATATCTATTTATATGTGTACATGGGTAAAATGGGCAGGCCGAAACGTACAAACAAAGGGCAAAGGTGTAATAATCCATTTTATTAAAGGCTGTTATATTACAAAAATGTACAAACAAAATTCACTTCCTCATCCATTCGCCCACCCTGTTCTCATCTACTGCTACAATGTTCTCAAGATATAACCTCACTCCTAAAAATGCATCCATTACATTGGACCAGAATAACCCATAAAAAAGCAAAAAGAGCCACATGAGGTCTATTTGTAATGTACTCTTGTATTCCATTTGGGTTCCCATTTACAATTTTGATGGAACTCCAAAACTGAGGGGTGGATCCTGAGGATCCAGATCATCGCCACATCTCTCTTGCCGTCAACCAATCAAAGAAAGAATGATTGTTGTCCTGATCTAGCGCACCACAAAACACACAAGTTGCACTAGACTCGGGAACCAGCTCCGTATTTATATATGCACACATATATATGTGCATATATATGCATATACACATACATATACAAGGACCTCTTCATTGTCTAGCTTCTCATGCCACATTTTCCTTTTCTCCTTCCCTATTTATTTTGTTGCAACTCTTTTGTTACAAAAAATGGGTAGAAGCAAATTTTTCGGGCAGTGGAAACAGAAGACAAGTTACACCTTATCCTACATATGAGTGTAACTCCTCTTTTGGGACCAACAATTTTGAAACAAACAAAACATCCAAACTTGACTTGGGTTGTAAGAGGCATCGTTAGGAAGTCCACTTATGGAAAAAAAAAGCATAAGGAAAATAATTGGTTAAATTTCATTAATGGTCCTCCAACTATACCTCATATTCCGATTCAGTAACGAAATTTTACTTTGTAATGGGACAGTCCTTCAACCGTGAAATTGTTTTAAATGTGGTCTACTTAACCAGTTATTGATGACTACCTGGATGAAACATTGATGAAGCACACACATCAACATTCTATCTCTCCTCCGCATCATCATAATATAGTAGAAATTAGATGGATGACCATTGTCAAAATTTATCCTAAATCAATGTATTAATCCAAACAGAATTGGCCGGCCACCCCTTTAAACTTGAACTGTTTGCTAGACAGGGTCAATCTGATCTGGAAATCAGAATTACAATTCAACCAGTTTGGAATTGAAAAAAAATTAACGAACCAGTGGAAAACTGGTCGAACCTCAAACTTTGAAAACAGCAAAAAGAAAACTGGTACAAAGAGATGAATGGAAAGAAAAGGAAAATAATAAAGGAAAAAGGGGAAAGCAACAGAAGAAAAAAGTAAAAAGAAATAAAGAGGGAATGATGGAAGGAAGATAAAATAAAAAAAGAAGAAATAAAGGACAAGAAATAACCAAAATAGAGAGAAGAAAGGAAAGGGAAAAGGAACATAATAAATTAGATAATTAGGAAGGCACTAAAGAAGGAGAAGAGTAAAGGGAAAGAAGGAAAAATATAGAGGAAGTATGATAGAGAGAATACAACAACAAAGCCTTATCCCACTATGATAGAGAGAATAAAGGAAAATAATGAAGGTGTGTACTGTGTACAGTAAAATAAAGAAAGAGTAAATAGAGATTAAGAATAATCAGATATAAAAAGAATAAAGAGAGGGAAAAGGAATATAATATAAGGGATAAGAAAATTTAAAAAGGTATTGAAGTATGAAGAGAAAAATCAATTGGTTGAAGAAAGAAAAAAAAGTAAAAATTTACAAAAAAATATTTAAAGAACTATATACAAATAATAATAGTATTCTTAGCAAGTAGTATTCTTTGATAGATTATGAATAAACATTTAATTTAACATTTTCTTGAAAGTGTTTTAAAAGGGGTGCAACACGAGGACTTCCCAAGAGTTCACCCATCTTAGTACTACTCTCACCCAAGCACGCTTAATTTTGGATCTAAAGGGATCCGATGCATTAGTGCTGGTAAGATCGCACCCAGATTTTAATTTAACATTGGTTATGTTTATCTATAGCATAATTATATTGTTTTTTTCAAAAACTTTCATGAATAATGTTATTTGAAAAAGTCTGGTTAAACCATGACCCGATTGAGACACCAATTCAATCTTGGCTCGGTTATAATAACCATATCGGAAATGGTTGTGTTGTGCATATAATCAGTCCTGTAATTTCACTTATTCCAGATTAACTTATTCACTTGAAATACAACAACAACAACAACAAAGCCTTATCCCACTAGGTGGGGTCGACTACATGGATCATACGACGCCATTCCGCTCTATTAGTAATCAAACCTTTCGGTATATTATTCACCAATAGATCTTGCTCTATTAGTTCGCCAAGTGTCCGCCTTGGCCTCCCTCTCCCTCTTTTAATCGGACTCCAGATTATTTGATCTACTCTTCTTACTGGCGCATCTAATGGTCTTCTCTGAACATGACCAAACCATCTCAAACGATTCTCTACCATTTTCTCACTAATAGGAGCCACTCCGACTCGTTCACGTATATGGTCATTCCTAATCTTATCTAATCTTGTATGACCACACATCCATCTCAACATCCTCATTTCGGCTACCCCCACTTTACGTTCATGTTGTCCCTTCATAGCCCAACATTCACTACCATATAAAACTGCTGGCCTTATAGCAGTACGATAGAATTTTCCTTTAACTTTATTGGGTACTTTTCTATCATAAAGAACTCCAGTGGCTTTCCTCCACTTACACCAACCAGCTTGAATTCTATGATTAACATCGTCATCAATCTCACCATCTTGTCTTACAATTGATCCTAAATATTTAAACTTTGTCACTTGAGGAATTATATCCTCCCCTAACCTAACTTTCAAATCGTCTCTAAGTGGTTTATTTGTGAAATTGCTATGCATATATTCTGTTTTATTCCTACTTAAACGAAAACCCTTTGACTCCAACGTATTTCTTCATATTTCCAATTTTGTATTAATCTCTTCTCTTGAATCCGCTAAAAGTACTATATCATCCGCAAATAGCATGCACTTAGGTACCTCCTCTGTGATACTTTCGGTTATAGCATCGATAACTAAGTTAAATAGATACGGGCTTAAAGTTGATCCTTGATGTAGGCCAATTCCTATAGGAAATTCATTTGTCTCACCTCCGGGTGTCCTAACCCTAGTCAATGCCCCATCGTACATATCTTGTATTACCTTAATGTAGGCAACATTCACCCTCTTCTTTTGCAAGGCTTTCCAAAGTACATCCCTTGGTACCCGATCATACGCCTTCTCTAAGTCAATGAAAGCCATATGTAAGTCTCTTCTCCTACTTCGATACTTCTCCATCATCCCCCTTAGTAAATAAATCGCCTCTGTAGTGGATCTTCCTGGCATGAACCCAAATTGTCTCTCAGAAATACTAGTCTCCATTCTCAATCTATGCTCAATCACTTTTTCCCATAATTTCATAGTGTGACTCATAAGTTTAATCCCTCTATAATTTGCACAATTCTGAATATCCCCTTTATTTTTGTAAATAGGAACTAATGTACTTAATCTCCAATCATCAAGCATCTTTTTCGACCGTAAAATCTCATTAAATAGTTTACATAACCACAACACACCTTTTTCTCCTAAACATTTCCAAACTTCAATCGGTATACCATCCGGTCCAACGGCTTTACCATTCTCCATTTTCTTAAGAGCTTCGCTAACCTCCGAGACTCTAATTCTACGATAAAATGACCTATTAAGCTCACATTCGCTAACTGTCAAGTCCTCCAAATCACAACGGGAACCTTCACATCCATCATTAAATAGCTTATAGAAATACTCTTCCCATCTGTTCTTAATATCTCCTTCAGTAACTAAAACCTTGTCAACTTCATTTTTTATGCATCTTACTTGATCCAAATCTCTCGACTCCTCTTTATTCCTTGCAATCTTGTAAATCCTTTGTTCACCCGCCTTTGTCCCTAACTCCTTATAAAACCCCTCATATGCTTTAGCACGAGCATCACTAACTGTCTTCTTAGCCTCCCTTTTCGCCAAACGATACTTTTCCCAATTGTCAGAACTATTGTCCAAGTGTATCGCCTTGAAACAATTCTTCTTATTACGCACCTTTTCTTGGACCTCCTCATTCCACCACCAAGTCTCCTTATCTCGTGGTCCAAAACCTTTTGATTCTCCTAAAATGGCTTTAGCAACCATTTCAACCTTTTTTGCCACATTCTTCCACATGATACTAGCATTTCCTTCTAACTCCCACACACTTTCCTCTAATAACTTACTTCTAAAACTCTCTCGCTTCTCCCCCTTTAACTGCCACCACTTGATCTTTCGATCAAAAACTGTTCGGGATTTTGGTTTTATACATTTTATTTGCATATCAAGAACTAACAATCTATGTTGTGTAGTCACCCCATGCCCAGGAATTACTTTGCAATTAGTACAACGTCTTTTATCAGTATTTCTTGTCAAGAAAAAATCGATTTGAGACCTATGAGTTCCACTTTTGTATGTGATTAAATGTTCCTCTCTCTTTCTAAAACAAGTGTTGATAATCTTAAGGTCGTATGCTAAAGAAAAATCAATAATAGTTTGTCCTTCCTCATTCAACTCCCCAAAACCAAAACCACCATGAACCCTTGCATGTGGTCCTGCCTCTTTACCAACATGTCCATTAAGGTCTCCCCCAATATAAACTTTCTCGGTTGTTGGTATACTTTCAATCAAACCCTCCATATCTGCTCAAAACTTCTCCTTGAGATGTGATTCTGCTCTTAGTTGGGGTGCATATGCACTAATAATGTTCATAGTCTCCTTTCCAACAATTACTTTCACGGATATGATTCGATCCTCAATCATTTTAACTTCCACAACATTCTTCCTCCATTCTGCATCCGCGATAATACCAACACCATTCCTTCCATTTACCTTACATGTGTACCAAAGTTTGGAACAATTTAACCTAATCTCTTTACTTCCCTCTCCTACCCATCTAGTTTCTTGCAAGCATAAGATACTAATCTTACGCTGGTCCATTACTTGTGCCACCTCGAGGCGCTTCCCATTCAACGTCCCAATGTTCCAAGAACCTAATCTGGCCTTAGTCTCATGAACTAGCTTCTTTAACCGCCTCCGTCCATTAGAGTGCGGTAGCCCTTGCTCATTTAACACTGCATTCAGGCGAGGATGCAGCGGCTCTTGCTCTCTTATCACTGTACCCGAGCTGTACAGCGCGTTACTTACGGGTAACGACCTAGCATTAACACAATATATTCGTTGATCCATGTTCATAAGATTCGACATGATTTTATGCTGGCTGTCGGGGCCTAACACAACCCTCCTCCTTTATCCGGGCTTGGGACCGGCTATAAAATATAGGCGGAGTTAACTTATTCACTTGAAATGTTCTAATGAAAATATTTCATCAAATTAATACAAAACTTATGGCACTTGTTTTCCTATAGGATTTGAATAAGAGATAAACTTTGAATCTATGCCATATTACATTTATGTGTGTGTGCACACGTGCAAAGTCTATCTATTATCACTGACGTTCATTTGAAGATGCAAAGAAAAGGTGTTAATAAAAGATTAAGGAATTGAAGATATGAACACGTTTCAGCCTAAGATTCTCCAATAACATAGTTCACAAGTAACATTGAAGGATCTCAGTTCTAAAACTATACCCGATATAATCTGCAGAGGACCGGTCAAGACCACTGCACCCTGCCCAAGAGGCTCCACGAAATATATTGCCCCCACCAACCACTATAGCAACCTGAGAAGGATAGGCAAGTTGTTAGTTGTCAATATGCATGTTGAAGCACACAGTAGCATGTTCCTGCCTTATCCATTTAAACATCTCAAGTAAACATGTTACTTTGATCAAGTATAAGAACATAACAAGAACCAACAATACCAGAGTTTTATGAAAAGAATGGTGCACTACTACATTATGGCGGAACCCAAAAAAGGGGATCATGGCTATAACTTCATGATCATGAAAGTTTTTCTTCTAGCGGAACCATGATAAAAATTGATTGAGATAAATAATTTTAAATTGCTTGAAGATCGTTTACACAATTTTAGATTTATTGCACGTTTTTTTCTGGTTACAAGATTTCTTGCACATTGATTATACATTCTGGATAACTGAAGGAGATTTTACTTTATTGCTTATGCAAATTCCCTTAAATGCAAAGAAAAGAAACTTCACAAAGGGCAGACCTCAATCCCGAGTCTAGTGACAGATGCGACCTCCCTTGCAATTGACATCGTAATCTGCATGTAAACATTTAGCCATAATTGTCAGAAGCTAGAACCCAATCAATCCAGGAATCCTGTCACCAAATCATCTGCTACGCATGAAAAAATTATAAAAAAATATCAAACAAGTTATCGATGAAGAGCACAAGATGGGTGTGCACTTTGCCCAAGCCAAAGAATGCCCTACTGCTTTCCGAACAGAAACATAAAAAATTTTGTCTCTACAAAGCATGATACAATGAATTATATAATGAAAGATCACATATCTCCCGAACCCAGCCGATCATAAACCCTAAACTCTGATCCCCCGTGAAGAATGCACTGGTCCACTGGAGCTAAAGCACAACGAGACACAAAGCAAAAACTGATCTCACCTTGGGATCGATGTTCTGGGAGTTATCTCCGGCGAGCGCTTCGCCGCTCACCTTCAGCAGAACCCTCTGCCACCTATACGTGGGCTTCTTCGGCGCCGCAGCGTCGCCGACGGTGATGCCGAAAGGGTCAATCGTCGCTGCCTGGAGCCTGTGCAGTTCCCCCAACGAGACAAGTGCATAAGCCTCAGAAATACACACTTCATAACACAGGCATCAGACAAGAATCGGACCTCGTCGGTTTGGGAAAGGAATCGGAGCACCGGACGACGAGCCGGGAGAGGCTGCATCCCTTGCGCTCCGGCCTCGGGGCGAGGCGAGAGAAAGCAGAAGCAGGATGGAGAAGGGCAAGGGAAGGAGGCAGAAGACGAGGAAGAGGAGGAGGGGAACGTGAAGAAGAGGAAAGGAATTGGTGCGAAGGGGAGAAGGTGGCGGCCATTCCCCCGGTTCCCTGCTTCATCCCCGGAAGGAAACTAAAGAGCGGAGACGAAGACGATGAAGGCGAGCGAGATAATAATATTTATTAAGGTTTGTAATTGTACAGATAGAGTTTTTGGTGGGCAATAAAGTTCGTGTGTATATCTATTTACATAATTGGGTAGGTGGACCCCAGAAGGCCGTGACGGTGAAGCGATGGGCCAGACTATTGTTGGAGCTGGGCTTAGTAGGGCAAATCAAATTATTCTTTTGTGGACCGAAATGGTCCCTTAGCTCATAACATATTTAGTATTATAATAATATATAAATATATCATAACATATTTGTGTGTGTTATTTATGCATTACATTGTTATCTTTCTCTACATGTACGACTGTAAAATCATTATTATTAGTCATAAATAATAATAAGAGGGTTCTAAATTAATGATAATCATTTTTTATAAAAAAACTAAGATTTTATTCAAAATATGTAATATACAAAATAATTAAATTGAGATAATTGAGTCATTCAATCGGAATTGATTTCGAGATCAAGTTCAAACTGTAGACATCCGTTCAAATTGGTCAGCGATATAACCCATGCGTAATAATACCAAACAGGGGGATGATTAAGAATAAGGCACAACAAAGATTGCACAATTTATAATGGATGTTTAATCTTGTCACGTCATTGTTTTCTAGATTATGGTAGTCTTCATTTTTTCTGTAGAATAAAACTTATTCGACATTTTGAATAGAGGGGGCACGAATGTCACTTTATTATTCATGAGATTGACAACAGAACCCTCACACTCTCATCTTCATCGTAGCAACCCAACATAACATTCTTCTCCCACTTGTGACCATTTTCATTGCCTTAGGCCTTAGCCAACAATGATCATCAAATCCTAGAGCACATATGGGCCTACAATCATAAAGGGCAGATCTTGAGATATTATTATTAGTTCGGAAGTCTTTTTTTTTGTTTTGTCGTTTGATATTGACTTCCATCTTTGTACTTCCTTTTTTCATCTATAGAAGGGGGGTTTCTCTATTACATGCTTGGTGACCTCTTGGCTCCCTATTACAGCTTCGACATAAAGGTATTTGGGATGTTCCTTTTTACGTACCGTCTTTTGTGTTATGTTTTCCATCTTTTTTTCTTTATTTTTTTCCCCATCCACAAAATAGGTCTCCCTGTTACAAGTTTGTTGACATCCTTGCTCCGTGTTAGAACTCCGACATCAAGGTATTTTCGAACGAGTGTTTTTTATCTTCTATCTTTTATGTTTGTCTTTTGCTCCCTGTTACATATTTTTATCCTAACAATGGAACATTTACATGTATTGGGTTCCTAATTTTGTAACTAACCATTGCTTCTTCTTTTTTTCCTTGTTCTACCACTGGGCTTACGTGCAATTGTGTGTGAACCATATTTATATGATTTCATTTAAAGTATGGAAGTAACAATGAAGTGATGTCGTCATGGTCTATTCATAACATTACATGTAAATCACAAATGTGTGAACATATTTCTGTATTACCTACTCTACATCATGTATACAATTTTTTGACTTCAAACTGAGCTCATTATGAAAATGATTGGCTAAGACTTATACATAGCCATCCAAATAGTCGTGAGCAGTACCATAATTTCTAATTAGAGCATAATTCTGTCGATTATTTTTTTTTGTAAATAATTATATTTGTTAGTCATATAACAACTAAAAATGCTCGATTTGCCGCGCCCAATATTTTCATAACCGGACCGACGACCGGACCGGACTCATCACTGGGTCGCGGTTGGATCGGTCGGGCCGGGTTCGACCGGATTGAACCAGATTTTATTAAGATAATATTATTTATAATAATTGTAAAGATATAGTGTAAGTTATATGATATAGTATATGAATATTATACTAATGACTTATTAAAATACTAAAAAATAATATAACATAATCTTTATTAATTAAAAGTTTTATAATGATAATATAAATAGATTATTAATAATTTATTATCTACTATTTAATGATGATAGATGTTATATTAATAAATTTTATCTTAAATTATTCTTATTTCTTTTTTTGTTTAACACTTTCCTTTTTATTTCCTTTATTTTGATTTGTTCTTCATATTTTCTGATAACACTATCATTGGCAGCCGAACATTTGTTATGTCCATGTATAATTTGCCTTCAGAGGATTTTGACTTAAATGAGGATGATGCTAATGACATTGACATTATCTTGGATGCTATAAATTTCACCCACACTAGTAGAAGTAATGAGGCAAGTGTAGGTTGTACATCATATGTTATGTTTGACGGTCTCTCATAAGTTGTTGTTCTGAAGCCTACACTAGTGTTTCCTCTTCACCCTCCATTGCAAAGAGGATTAGATCCAACCGATCATATGCTAAGACATGAAAGAGTAAGGAAAACAATTATGAACGTGTATAAATTATGAATGAAATAACACATTGGGAAAAAAAGACTAATAATGCAACGAGATAAGAAAGTCAACCCTTGCACTAGAAACCAATATTGAGCTATATTGTTAGGAGAAATTACATTTGAATTCAAGCTGGCCATGAGGGAATCCTTCAAAGATGAAAGTAATTGTTGAGATTTTATGACTTATGAAGATGACACAGTGCAACCATGGCTAATGGAACAATTAGAGGATTAACGAAGAAAGTGCACGCACACATATATGGCCCAATCATCTGCATAGTTTGGTTGCACGAGTTAAGATTTCACTCTTGGTTCCTCACACTCACTATCAATTGGCATCTTCAGGACAGCATCATCCTTTATTCCACCCACTACATTTGGTTCACTGTTTGCTCCAACTAGCAATTTTCAGTGATGTATTTCGTTGCAGAGTTCTTTTGTTCTACCTATACTTGATTCTCAATTTGTCTCAATATCAAGTGTTCGTACTAGCATGACATTCCCGTTTCGATCATCTCCAAGTGGTGACTAAACTTTTGCAAGAGCTCATCTTATTACTAAGTTCTACAAATGATGTAGTTGATGACACTACATGTTGACTTTGTTTTTGGTACTACTAATGGCACCTCATTTTTCAGCTATTAGAGAGTTTATAGCTCCACAATTGGCTAGTACTTTTGTTCAAGTCTTATCCTTTTTGGAGACATATTGTCATATAACTTTTGTGAACAACCTACTTACCTATTATCACCTATTTGAATATGTGTATTTTTGTATGTGACATCTATAATTTACTATTGAATGCTATGGATACTTGTTTTCTTTTCTACCGGTGAATGTTGTGAGCACTTGTTTTTAAGTATTTCACATATTCCGAATTGTTGTGAATTGTGATAAATGCTAGTTAAAAGTACTTTTTATGTGTAGATGAATAGACGTATACTTATACAACGGTTGGTTGAGGAGGACCATGAGGATGTCATCAAAATCATAATGACTAGTGGTATAATTAAAATATGATACGGGGAAGACATTCTGAATGTTCCATGCAAAATTCGTCCTTTCACTACCCATCAGTTCATTATAGACATACTAAAAGGTCCCACAAAGATTATATGACATATTCAGGATGTCTCCTAGCATGTTTATAAAGACGGGGTTACTCATATCCAGGATCCTCATACATAGTACATAACACGTTCATGTGAGAAATTAGCATTTTTCTTTCATTGTCCAGTCCATAGTATTTCCATTAGAAACATGGTAAAAAGGTTTTAACACTTCTGAGAATCTATTTCTCACCATTTTAATCTTGTGCTTCGAATCATGAATTCATTGTCTTACCCAATGGATCCAAAGTTGTGCACCCACACATTCAAAATAATGACAAAATTTTCCCTTATTTTGAGAGAACTCTTTTCTATATATTTGTACTAGTTGGGAGGGATCCGTCACAACATAAGAGTTCTACGTTGGTGCATTGAAAATATTGGTTTAATGGTTTCAAAAGGTATGGGCTTTATTTCCTACAGTGCAATGACTTTAGTATGTTTATGACATATTTCATGTGTTTGCACTTTATTATGTTTCCAAACAGTTTCCAATTTATAAATATCTCTCTCTTTCGACCACAGGTAAATTTTACCTAGTTTATTTTGATTATTTATGCTAATATCGAGAAATTTTTTGCCCCCTCCCATACCATGGTATTAAGTATCATTAGTCTGAATTCAGTAAACATTAATAATCAAAGGCATACACAACTTTGAAATTGTGTCAAAAAGTCATTTGGTATTTTAAAGTTTGTTTAGAATTCTTCGCTCAACAATACATTATCCTATAAGAACACAAGAATACATTGTCTTGTATTGTTGTGTGTTACACAACTTCGTAAAATGTTACCAAAGAAGTAATGACTAATTTAATATGTCGATATTCGAACCTGATGACAATAATAATGATATCATTGAGACAAATGCAAATATGAATATTGGGAGTGAGAAGAGTCCAAGGGATGATTTAACTAATCCAAGGTATGCCCTCTTGCATCTTTCCTCCCTTAAGGGCTTACAGGCTCACGCAAAGTGACTCTGACATCATATGTAATATTCTCGAGCTTAACGTGTGATATTATCGGGTCTGGACCTTGGCACGCACAATTTTGTCGAAATGTGTTGCTCCTCGTTAAGGTCATGTTTTCATATATACTTAGCACTTCTTTTAACTTAGCATGTGTGACTAATGCAAGACATGTCTTTTACGTCTTTTTTTTACTATGATCTTTTTTAATGTTTAAAAAATAAAAAAAATAAAAACTTAACAAATATTAAAAAAAAAGAGAGGGGTCCCCCCCCTTCCTCCTCCTCCTCCTCCTCCTTGTTGGTGGCCGGAGTTAAGAAGCTCTCACCAGGAAATCCCCCTCCTGTGGGGTGGACAAAACTAAATATAGATGGTTCTTTTACTGATATAGGATAGTTTGGAGGGTTGGATTTTGCCCTTCGCTCTCACGGCTCTCCAGGGGCGTTCGTGAAAAGATGCAGGTCGACTTTGGAATCAGAATCTAGAGCTATGTTGGAAGGGGTCAAATACACAAGCAGGATGGGTATCCGATTGCTGCAGATTGAGTCAGAATCAAAATTGTTGGTTCGTGCTATCAACAAAAACGTGGCTCCCCTTGGACAATAAAAAATATTATCTTGGACCTCAAACATTTGCCGAGTTCTTTTGAAAGCTATAACATCTCACATTGTAATAGGAAAGCAAACATTGTAGCCCATTTTTTTTTTTGCGCAGCTGGGCCGTCATACATTCTACGACATTATTTGGGAAGACCATCCCCTTCGGAAGCTCTCCAATTATTGTATTTTGATAACTCTTTGCTATATCAATAGTTGAAGATCTTTCCTTTAGATAAAAAAAAGCTCTCACCAGATGCCAACATCCATACAACAACAAAAAAAAGAGAGGCTACCGCTTAGAGTGGTGGTCTAGGTCCCTTTCTTCACGTAGCTCATGCCCATAGCGAGTCATTTAACAACACAAACCAATGACAATTCCAGTGACAACTCACGATCAAGAGCAAACCTAGAGGAGGACTGGGAGAAGGGAGAGTGCTTTGGGGCATGAGCACTCACAAAAGGAAGGGAAACTTGAGGATAAGTGATGAATCCAAGAGTAAAGATAAGAAGAATAGTACTTTTAGGCCTTAGCAATAGCAAGGACAAATGCCATGTCTTGCCGCTACAACCATCGAGGTCAAGAAGGATATTTGACAAGTTTTAGTTGGGAAAGTGCAACCATCCATGGAGTTCCCAACCCTCAAATATATGTGAATCCTAGTGAAGTCAAGCCTTACGTCACTCCTGTCCCTTCATTCAGGGCAAGGAGGTACTCTGCTTCATATGAAAAGATTTGTTCTTGTTGGGAGTTTAGATTGTACAAAAAGGATAAAACAAAAAGGAGGTATGGGTTTTATGCTTGCCCAAGTCTGATTTTTTTCACACTAAGATCATGAAGGTCAAACTTCATGAAAGCCGCTGAGCTTGAATTGAAGTTTCACTCGCTCCGGGAGTGTTATGATGAGTTGCTGAAGGAGCGGGATGACACTGTTAGAGACACCAACCAGCAGCACAACAAGATGGCATCCACGATTGCCCGGTGATTCTCCAATTGAGGGGTAGCACCCCTTCTCTTTTTAAAAATATTTTTAAAATGTTAAATTATTTATCATTAAAGTATTTTATTCATTTTAAAATATTGAAAAGAAAATAGTAATTAGGAAGGATAATTTCATTTTTTCCCATAATTAAAAATAAAATAATAGAAAAGTTGAAAAGACTTGAACAAAAATTGTGATCGTTGGATAAGTTCATAATTTTCAATGCAAAAAATTTGCTAAAATATAAAATAATAAGGAAACAACTCTTTTATTAATAAAAATATTATACTTCGGTATTATCATCATCATTTCTTTACTCAATGGAAAGAATTAAATGCAATAATTTTTTAATCTTTTATTAAGTTACACGAAAACAACACACATATCTAAACATCTAATTATAAAATAAACCTTTAGGCAGTATTTGTTTTGAGAACTTGAACGAGAACTTAACTCATATTTTGGTCACATAATCCAAGTTATCCAAATTAGAGAACTCAAAGTTCTCGCCGGAGGCGAGAATGAGAACATGGCAATTTATTTTTGCTTTTTTTTATTTTTTACTTTATTTTTCTTTCAATTCTTTATTATATTTTAATTAATAAGATATTAATAATAATTATTTAATGGTAATATTATTCATTAAACTATTGTTATATTAACTTAAATAATAATCAATTGTAATATTTTATTTATTAATATAATATTATTTAACTTATAAAATAATTTTTTTAACTTAATATGAATATTTTTATAATATTAATAACATATGGAAAATAATAAATTATAATAAAATTATTTTTCATAAATTATAATCTACACGTAAGTATTTTTCATAAATTATAAAACATAATATTAAAATAAATATTTTCATAAATAATTATGTTAACTAAATAAATAAATGATATTTTAATTTACTATAATTTAATACTTCATAAAATAATAAATTATTATTTCTTACTTTTTATCCAAACATCTACTAAAATTTATCTATCAAATCATCCTTCCAAATTTTTATTATTACACTTTTTTATTCAAACACCTAATCTAAATTTATCTATTTTCGAAATTTAACTCAAAATCCCCATACTAAATACAACCTTAAAGTTATCATTACACATTAATTTGGTCCGTGAAAAAAGGAAAAAGACAAGACATGCTTATGAATACCATTTGATCTCACGTGCAATGATGAGACTAGGAATACCATGTTCAACATTAAATCACGAGCAGGCATTCACTAGGTCCAATCGACTGAACCAAGACGATCCAACCCAACTTAACCCAAAGATCCGATCTTTTTATTTTAAATGATTTTATACTTAATTTAAGGACTTTATAGCAATTTACATTTTAAAAATACAAAATAAAAGGTTTTAAAAATACAAGAAGCATTTAAATATTTAAAAAACTATTTTTATATTTAAAATAAAATATTAAATATATTTTTATATTAAAAATATACAAAAATATTTTTTTTTTAAAAAAAAAAATGATCCAGCTCGGATCGGACCTTACATTAAAAAAAAATGAAATCGACTCATCCCGACCCGACCAATCTTTGGTCGGGTTGAATTGGATAGGATCAATTCCCCTCCCCCCCCTTAGGTATGCTCAAGGTCATGCCATTCTTCATACGAAGTGAAAGAGAAGAGAACAACGCGATCTCTGGACCGAAAAAAAGAATTGACAGAGGTTGGTATGCACGTCTGCACGGGAAGCATGATCATAGACATTAGGACATCTCCACTACAAAACTCTCATAACCGTCTTTCAACAAAACTCTCCAAGATTCTCCTTGTCCACCTCCACCAAACGAGAACAATGGACCTTGCCACAACCAAGAAAGACTAGATGATGACAGTCGTATCAGCCCACCCCCAAGGACATCCCAAGTTTCTATGTACAGCTGTCAAATGCCTTGATTAGGAGGGGTATATATATAGTAGGTTTACTATCACCGACTTCGCTACACAGAAATATACACACTAACCAAAATTGGAGTTGAACAGGGATGAATACAGCGGTGATTATAGTTGCACAAGGTGAATTCTGGCATCACCCCAACCTCATGACATTTTTGTTGTGACCGCCAAGTAGCTCCTTGTTTCTATGATGTAACTTGAGCAACCTGGCAGGGAAGATGGAATGCTGATGAAGCGTATAAGGAATTTTCAGTTTATAATTCACTTTGCCCACCTTCTTCACAACTCGGAAGGGGCCTTCATAGTAGCAGTTTTGTTGTCTGTGCAAGTTACCACAATTATCTTGTCGAAAAGGCAACTTAACGAAAACTAGATCACCCACTTCATACTCAGTCCGCTTCTTCGCAATTGCCCGCATCTTCCTACATTTTGCTTTGCTGAAGGCCACCGTTACGACACCTGCCTGCTCATGTAGTGTCCCTTGACACAGAGCTAAAGGCTTGCCACTATTGAGAGTGGCATTGATGCTGGAACTGGGGACTTCTTGCCCTACCACTTTCTCAAACGGCTTTAGGGAAAGGGACCCACTCAAATGACCATGCGATTCAAAAGACACCGACTGAGAAGACCTAATGGCAATACTTTTTCCCTGCTGTTTTTCTGGAATCTCCGATTTTCTGATTGCCTTCAATGGCTTCAACCATGGGTTATCTGAAGTTGGAGAAGAATTCACAAGTACATTAGATAACCCAGTTTTCCTACCTTTAAAAGCTCCCCAAAGATAGTATTTTCCCTGAAATACTAAAACATAATAAATTGTTAGGTTTTGGAAGCAAAAAAAGGAAATTGTATATGAAAGCAATAACAAATTATGAGCATGAAAAGTATTGTATATAAACAGAAATCTCATAAGCTAACAGCGACAAAATTTCATGGTGAATATTCTTTTTTGAGAGATTCTTTTTTAGTTGTCCATGGTGAATATTCAATAGCTGATTAACATATTACAAATTATTCACGCACTCTGGTGGGTGAAAATACCAAGATCAACATGGTAATATTTTTGGTAAAAAGATCAATTTATTTCATGTAAGAAGTTTCATATATAACTCCGCCTATGTTTTATAGCCGGTCCCAAGCCCGGATAAAGGAGGAGGGTTGTGTTAGGCCCCGATAGCCAGCGTAAAATCCTGTCGAATCTTATGAACATGGATCAACGAATTGACGTCGTATGATTCATGTAGCCGACCCCACCTAATGGGATAAGGCTTTGTTGTTGTTGTTGTAAAAAGTTTCATATATCAGATATAGTTTCCAAGCAGCGCTGACAGAATCATCTTAAAGAGTCACCACAAACAAGCATGATAGAGTTGAGGTTTACTCTGGCTGTTTTCAGGCAGTATGATTGAGGAGAATACAAGCAGTTCAGCTTCATCAAGTACGATCTTTAACATCAGGTCCTTCTTGATAACATCATCCAGGAGTTCACTAACTTCTATTCTGAAATACATTCACATATATCCATTTTGTGACACCAACATGACATAAAGTTGCCAAAATGACTGAAACGAACAACAGTTTGATGATTATACCTGTCATCTTGCGCAAAGAAATAAAGAGCAATGCTATCCTCAGATGGTGGTGAAGTCTCAAAACATTTTGGCCACCCTTCACACCTTGAGAGCTTTGCCATTTGCAAGATAGGTGGCAATGCTCTAGCAGCATTCCGCACTTTTTCACATGCTTTGCTTGATAAATGTGCTACTAGGGGACCATACTCTTGATCACAAACATCAAAGCAACCCCTGTTAGGCACAATGATGTTGATGTTTCAAGTGAAAATTTATGCTCATCCATCCAGACATAAGAAATTAAGGTGCATACCAAATTTTTAATATGCACCGTGGAGACAGACTCATACTTCTATGTGATTTTTATTTTAAAGCCATGCAATCCTCATGTGAGCCGAGGATCGCATGGGAATATGAGCCCATCTTCACTGTGCATATGAAAATTTTAGTATGCGTCTTATTTAATCTCCAAAATAAAAGTAACAAGACAAAAATAAGATCACAAACACTGACCTCCACATTTGATCCATAATGGGTTGTGCTTGTGTGCCTGCTTGCTCAGGATTATACTCCGGATGAGCCATTTGAAATCTATTACAAGCCACAGGAGGGGCATCAATCTCAACCATTGATGCATCATGAATAACTATTGCCATACCTTTATCTGCAAGCAACCTTTCCTTTGATGCACCTTGAGCAATAATATTGTCATGAGCTTCAACTGATCGATCTTTGTAGGACTGTGTCAACTTTCTTTTCTGTCTTAAACTGAATTTCTCAGCCCTATACCTAGCAGAAACAGTTTGTAACCTGTCAGTCACCTCACTAGGATCATTTTCTCCTACTGTGGAAGCATGATCGACAATTTGCAACAGAAACTTGTCATTTTTATATAAATTTCCTTTTTGAGAATTTTGGCCTGTAATTACCATGGGCTCAGATTCGTCGTCAGACCATACAAATTTTCTCTTCTTTTCTGCGTGAACTTGCTTGTCTTGCCCAGTTGTGGAAGAACTGTCAGTACCTTGAAAAAGCAAATCTGCACTAGAGCTCTTCCTTCGGGATTTTTCACCAATAATATTGATCCCATGCACTTGATCTAATTGGTCCTCTTCAGGCAACAACATTCTTCTTCTTGGTCTTACAGGTCTCCAATGATCAGAAAGCTTGCCACATGATCCTGTTGATGTTCCCCCAATTTCGACCGGAAAAGACATTTCGATGTCAGACTCACTTTGGAGCATGGGCATGCCTCCGCTAGGAGTACAAAATGAAGATGCCGAGGTTGTTGCAGCTTCCTTAGTTAATGATGAAACATATGATGATTTGCTTCCCTCCGGCATGCTCAACACAGTCTCAAACTGCTTTCTGGTTGAAGGCAAATAATTCTCAATTCTTATGGGAGAGAAACCACTAAGTTCATGGTAATCGTTTACAGAATAACATGACAGTTTGTTCCCAGGAGGATGGGATTGGCTTCTAATTAAATCTAATGATTCCATTGTTGAATGAACTTTTGCTTCAGCTTGAGTATACAGAGGCTTCGGCTTGCAGTTCCTACATATCCAAAGCATTACCTCATTTGCAGCCGGTCTTTTTTCCAAGCAATACCTGAGTACATCCAACAAATAGGTAATGCATTGAATGACTGAAAGGTGTATGAGAAGCTACAGATGATGAATAAACCTAAGAAGGACGAATATAAACATACTGATGCTCAACAGCGGTCTTGCATATGGTGCACATAAGTATTGCATTTGAAAATCCCGTTGAACCACAGGTTTGGCAGATCATTTCCTAAAAAGGAGAACAAATGTAATGGTCCAACAACAGGTAGGATCAGCATATACAAAATGTAGTCCGATTGCAATTAACCATAACCTATGTCACGATCATGGATGAGGTTATCACTCTACTTGGCCTAAAGATATGGTTATATGACCAGTTTTTTTAGAAATATATAACTAGTTTGTATAAACAAGAAATTTTTTTTCTCACTTTCTGTTATACATTTTATTTAACAAAAGAAAAGGAAAAACAATTGTTAACAACAATTAAGGGAAAATCTCCTCATTCACCTTCAAGGGAAAAGAAGGTATTAGTATAGATAAAAAGAAACCTCTTACATTATTTTATTTCTCTTACATTTGACAAGAGTCTCTTTGAACTATCACAATATAAATCCATCTCAAGCTCTACAAAAAGGAATTGAAAGAGAATAAGCGTGAACCATAGCCTCTTTCTCCATCATATGAGCATTGGAGAAGAAAAGAGGTGAATATTTTATTTCATCCTGTTCAAAGTTCATTTTGGTTGAGGGCAACGGAAGAGAGAATGAGAATGGACAGGAAGAGAAAATCATCCCTTGGATGTTTATTTTTATGAAATGGGAGTGGAAAAAGGAAAAAATTAACTTTTCTTCACCTTCAAATAGCCAAGTATCTTCACCTCAGGAATGAATGGAGGGTTCTCCCTTTAATTCCTTTCATTTCCTTTCTCCTTTTTTTCCCATTCCATACCATCTTTGATGTAAGAATAATATATCACGAGATTTGAGTTGTAATTAGGTTGACTTCTTTTTTCTCCGAGAAAATTAGGTTGGCTTCGTATTGAAGATTTTGTTATTATCTATTTTTACATTTCCTAGGTTGTTAAGAAATTGGATATGAAGGTTTACAAACAAACATCATTTTTTTTATGATTAGTTGATCTATTCCAATTTATTTAAATCAAATCATCTTTAAATGTTGCCTAATGTTATTCTTCGGCGGACTTGGAGTTTATTAAGCTTTTGATGGTGTTTTCAACCATTAATTTTTGTTTTGATATTCATTCAGAAGTTGTCATTTTATACTTCAGAATTGTCTGGACACCCACGAGGCTGAGATCAATTGTTTGTTTGATTCCAGTTAAGTCAAGTGATATTAGAGCCTTTAAAAAGTTTCATCCATATGCATCGTCTCCACAACCTCATGTGCAAGTTGTTGAAAGATTTAGTGCAACCAAGTGAGCATAATGGAGATATGACATTACAAATAAATACTTAAATAACTAAAATATCATGGGGCATTTTGCTTTTGAAGAGATTATGCTTCTTTGTTGTGAGTTGAGCCCGAAGTCTTCATCAATATAGCTACCTCAGTTTACAACCCAATATTAAGTATTTACTTATTTTATTATTTGACAAATTTGTCTACAATAATTTGAGTATTAAGTTATAGTATGACATGATGAAATATCCCACTTGTTCAATGTCTACTATCAAGTCAAAAAAAAAAAAAAACAAAACACCATGATTGAATCTCCCAGACAATATGTGTAGTAAAATGGTGGTAATAAATACTACATCTCTAAGAATGATAAAATATCCCACTTGTTCAATGCCAAAGTCAAATGATCAAATTCACAAACATAAAAAAATGTGATGATTTGTGATGTGTAAAGTTTTATAAAGATAGATAATTTGTGATGTGTAAGAGTCAGATGAATGCACAGCATATATTACTTGGACCAACAAAGCTAATGATGTGGATGCTACACACTCCAGCCATAATAGCATCTATAAACTCGTCAAAGATGGACAATGTATCTAACTTCTGCCATTACGAGATCAACCATTTCCGGCGAGAAGAGTTCCTAGAATAGAAAATCAAAGGGGTGAAACTTCATCTTCTATTGATCCAATGACTTGTAACTTGGCTTTTGATAATCTCTGGGTCTTCAATCACCAATATTAAACTTGTCCCAATGTCATACGATGGTGTGAAAGAAAGGTTGAGATAAAGAAAGAACAAATATTAGTTCTTGTAGAGTGAGCATAAAAGGTAATTTATTGATAAAGCAAAAAAGACTATCATAGATATGTTGGGCTTGACAAATTCATTAATGTTAATATTGCGGAAGTGAATAGTTTCAAATGGTAAAGGTCAATTGTTAATTATTCTACTCAAATTTATTTCAACCAATTTGTTCTTTTTCGCTGGACCTTGGAGGTCATTGTCAAGATTCGAGGAACATCATAATTTTATACTTTGGTCTTGTTCACAACTCAACAAAAAGTATGAAGACAATGACAAAAAACTTGACAAAGGTTTCGCCAAACAAAAGGGTGTTGATTGGACGTGGCTCCTTTGCTACCACATATCATGTTTCATTCAGTTACCCCACTCATGTGGGAATAGCGTATTCATCTATTGGAATGCCTAGTCTCATACAATCTTGAAAATGAAGCTAGGGATAGTTTTAGACTTGGACCGTAGGTGAGTTCAATGTAAGGGAGGCCTATTAACGTCTACGCGAGAGAGTGCACCAAGAGGATATTGAGATCTAGAAGGATCATAGAAGAATAAGAGGATCACAATCCACTACATATTAGATTCTTACCCTGGTTTTGTTGGGAAGCCAATGACTGGTTACAAAGATTTATAGGTTAAGATGGGCTCGTAGTGCTGATAACAATTATGGACAATGTGATGCACATGATGAGATGATGTTCCATTGTCTCGTCAACAACGTGGTAGCCAGAGATGTGAGGCATGTATCTTATTGCAATTGGCAAAATACGAGTATGGAGGAAGCATTTTGGAGACCTCTAAGAGAAATTGATTTATCTCAGGGGGTTCAAACATATATGCCAAGAAGAATTATATTGTCGCCACTTGAATTCTTGTAGAGGAAATAAGGAAACAACAAAACGGGTGTGTTTTCGTAGGCAAACAATGAATTATGTTAATAATATTATATTTCATGCACTTTCTCTAGTGAGAGCTTGGATATAGCTTTGGGATCATCATATGTACATGGATGATTTTCGCATGGACAAATCATTTTTTTCCTCTTTAAAAGGCCAACGGGTTGTTGCTGACTTTGAAGATCATTTGCACCTATTGTGAAGGTTGCTTCAATCCATCTACTCCTAATTAAGTCGCGCACATGAACTTGAAATTGCATCAAATGGTTATAAAAATTACTTCAATGGGAAGCTAGAAAAAAAATTACATAAAACAATCTCTAGATCGCGGAAAGCATTGTAGGCGACTCAAACAATCATCTTGATGGCGCGTGGCTACATTTCCGAATGGTCTAACAATAGTTGATATCTTTCATTGTACATATTTCTCTTGTAAAGCTTTAATGATTAATAAGATGGATGTCTGTCATCCTATTTGCCTTAAAAAAAAAATCAACTAGGTGATACAATATTAAATTTCATCAATCGTCCCTTTACGTATGGTTTAAACATGATTGATGAGAATTATTGTGTACACTTACAAATTGAAATATAAATTCATCATTATGTCAATATGCTAATGAATGGGAAGCGCCTCGAGGTGGCACAAGTAATGGACCAGCGTAAGATTAGTATCTTATACTTGCAAGAAACTAGATGGGTAGGAGAGGGAAGTAAAGAGATTAGGTTAAATGGTTCCAAACTTTGGTACACAGGTAAGGTAAATGGAAGGAATGGTGTTGGTATTATCGCGGATGCAGAATGGAGGAAGAATGTTGTGGAAGTTAAAAGGATTGAGGATCGAATCATATCCGTGAAAGTAATTGTTGGAAAGGAGACTATGAACATTATTAGTGCATATGCACCCCAAGTAGAAGTAGAATCACATCTCAAGGAGAAGTTTTGGGCAGATATGGAAGGTTTGATTGAAAGTATACCAACAATCGAGAAAGTTTATATTGGGGGAGACCTTAATGGACATGTTGGTAAAAAGGCAGCACCACATGGGTTCATAGTGGTTTTGGTTTTGGGGAGTTGAATGAGGAAGGACAAACTATTATTGATTTTTCTTTAGCATACGACCTTAAGATTATCAACACTTGTTTTAGGAAGAGAGAGGAACATTTAATCACATACAAAAGTGGAACTCATAGGTCTCAAATCGATTTTTTTCTTGACAAGAAATACTGATAAAAGATATTGTACTAATTGCAAAGTAATTCCTGGGCATGGGGTGACTAAACATAGATTGTTAGTTCTTGATATGCAAATGAAATGTATAAAACCAAAATCTCGAACAGTTTTTGATCGAAAGATCAAGTGGTGGCAGATAAAGGGGGAGAAACGAGAGACTTTTAGAAGTAAGTTATTAGAGGAAAGTGTGTGAGAGTTAGAAGGAGATGCTAGTATCATGTGGGAGAATGTGGCAAAAAAGGTTGAAATGGTTGCTAAAGCCATTTTAGGAGAATCAAAAGGTTTTGGACCACGAGATAAGGAGACTTGGTGGTGGAATGAGGAGGTCCAAGAAAAGGTGCGTAATAAGAAGAATTGTTTCAAGGCGATACACTTGGACAATAGTTCTGACAATTGGGAAAAGTATCGTTTGGCGAAAAGGGAGGCTAAGAAGGCAGTTAGTGATGCTCGTGCTAAAGTATATGAGGGGTTTTATAAGGAGTTAGGGACAAAGGCCGGTGAACAAAGGATTTACAAGATTGCAAGGAATAAAGAGAAGGAGTCGAGAGATTTGGATCAAGTAAGATGCATAAAAAATGAAGTTGGCAAAGTTTTAGTTACTGAAGGAGATATTAAGAACAGATGGGAAGAATATTTCTATAAGCTATTTAATGATGGATGTGAAGGTTCCCGTTGTGATTTGGAGGACTTGACAGTTAGCGAATGTGAGCTTAATATGTCATTTTATCGTAGAATTAGAGTCTCGGAGGTTAGCGAAGCTCTTAAGAAAATGAAGAATGGTAAAGCCGTTGGAGTTTGGAAATGTTGAAAAGAAAAAGGTGTGTTGTGGTTATGTAAACTATTTAATGATATTTTACGATCGAAAATAAAGGGGATATTCAGAATTGTGCAAATTATAGAGGGATTAAACTTATGAGTCACACTATGAAATTATGGGAAAAAGTGATTGAGCATAGATTGAGAATGGAGACTAGTATTTCTGAGAGACAATTTGGGTTCATGCCAGGAAGATCCACTACAGAGGCGATTTATTTACTAAGGGGGATGATGGAGAAGTATCGAAGTAGGAGAAGAGACTTACATATGGCTTTCATTGACTTAGAGAAGGCGTATGATCGGGTACCAAGGGATGTACTTTGGAAAGCCTTGCAAAAGAAGAGGGTGAATGTTGCCTACATTAAGGTAATACATGATATGTACGATGGGACATTGACTAGGGTTAGGACACCCGGAGGTGAGACAAATGAATTTCCTATAGGAATTGGCCTACATCAAGGATCAACTTTAAATCCGTATCTATTTAACTTAGTTATCGATGCTATAACCGAGAGTATCACAGAGGAGGTACCTAAGTGCATGCTATTTGCGGATGATGTAGTACTTTTAGCGGATTCAAGAGAAGAGATTAATACAAAATTGGAAATATGGAGAAATACGTTGGAGTCAAAGGGTTATCGTTTAAGTAGGAATAAAACAGAATATATGCATAGCAATTTCACAAATAAACAACTTAGAGACAATTTGAAAGTTAGGCTAGAGGAGGATATAATTCCTCAAGTGACAAAGTTTAAATATTTAGGATCAATTGTAAGACAAGATGGTGAGATTGATGACGATGTTAATCATAGAATTTAAGCTGGTTGGTGTAAGTGGAGGAAAGCCACTGGAGTTCTTTGTGATAGAAAAGTACCCAATAAAATTAAAGGAAAATTCTATCGTACTGCTATAAGACCGGCAGTGTTATATGGTAGTGAATGTTGGGCTATGAAGGGACAACATGAACGTAAAGTGGGGGTAGCCGAAATGAGGATGTTGAGATGGATGTGTGGTCATACAAGATTAGATAAGATTAGGAATGACCATATACGTGAACGAGTCGGAGTGGCTCCTATTAGTGAGAAAATGGTAGAGAATCGTTTGAGATGATTTGGTCATGTTCAGAGAAGACCATTAGATGCGCTAGTAAAAAGAGTAGATCAAATAATCTGGAGTCCGATTAAAAGAGGGAGAGGGAGGCCAAGGCGGACACTTGGCGAACTAATAGAGCAAGATCTATTGGTGAATAATATACCGAAAGGTTTGATTACTAATAGAGCGGAATGGCGTCGTATGATCCATGTAGCCGACCCCACCTAGTGGGATAAGGCTTTGTTTGTTGTTGTTGTTGTATGTCAATATGCTGATGATATCTTATAAGCTGAAATAATGAATTCATAGTTATCATCAAAATATCATGTCCTCCAACAACAACAACAAAGCCTAATCCCACTAGGTGGGGTCGGCTACATGGATCATACGACGCCTGATCCATGTTCATGAGATTCGACAAGGTTTTACGCTGGCTGTCGGGGCTTAACAAAACCCTCCTCCTTTATCCGGGCTTGGGACCGGCTATAAATCATGTCCTCCAAATTTGGGATAAAAAATATGAATGAAGAAGCCTAAATAATCAGTGTGAAAATTCAGTGAGAATGATTCGAGAGATTTCTTGCTTTATAAAGGAAACATTCATTAACAAAATTTTAGAATGATTTCCTATTGCAATGAAGCTTTGAGTTTCAATGTACGTACAAAAAAGCTCAAGTGTAGCAACATAAAATATTTTTTGTCGCCGATGCGGACGTATTCCACATTTGGTACCCAACCAAACAAAGGGTATGCAGTGTGTCTACTAACCAATATTAAGCTAATCCACGATGCCAACATTGGAAGGCAAGAACAGAAACCTAAGACACATCAAGAATATTGTTGACTAAAATGTTATCACAAGGGAAGTTTGTGACTTGCTAGATAATTGGGTGTTGATTAGGTAGACAATGCTGATAAGTGAAAGTCCACCTTCAAATACATTTTCCTGCTTAGCAATGACACTATCACATGGAGTGGTCGGAAGCAAAACTGTAGTATTGTTGATATGCTTTCATTTGCTAAAGAAATTCTTTCGAAACCTCCAAGTCCAATATCATGTGAAAAAAATTGTCCTATATTGTGCATCATAACTTATGTAAGAAACAAAAAAAAATCATTGTAAAAGAAAACATATAGACATGAAGTAAATCCATGTGCGAGATGAAAAAATGAAGGAAGAAATTTCAGTTGAATACATCCTGTATCAAGCCATTATATAGAGAAGATTCTACGAGAAATATGAATGCATTATGACTGGATAGGATTTTATATGATAAATGCCAAATTATTTTCATTAATAAAAATTTAATTATGCTTCCCTCCCCTAATATGAGAGAGGAAGAGGATTATAAGAATCATTGTGGGCAGAATAAAGATTTTTGTCAAAATTTTGCAGATGACGCAAAATGAAAGGGAGTTAGAAATGCAAAAGTTATTTTCAAATGCAACTTCTGACGTTACATTACACTCTCAAACTCCAACAGCGATGGTTGGTTCTTAAAGAAAGATCCCTGAAAAGAAAAACTTCCAATTCTTCAAAAAGAAAGATCAAGAAAGGAAACCCTCAATTTCCGCACTTAAACTTTAGCATCTCGAAATCGTAGAGCAAAAGAAGAGAAAGTAGAATAAACAATAGAACCACATTAAAGGAGTCGAAAGATTTCGGAGTACCTCGCACGACTCCATGGCCATGACCTCAGCGGCAAGGGACGCGGACCGCCGACGGCTGGATGGAAGAAGTCACCCCTTCCGGCTCGCTCGGCCACATCCCCCTTCACCTGCACTAGTCCTGTTCTTGCAGCATGGTTGAGGGACCGGTGGAGGGTTTAAAAAGGGTTCTGCGGGAGCGCATGGGAGAAGAGGCAGGTGGCGAAACGTCGTTAATATGCTGGGTAAAAAAAAAAAACAAACTGGCGCACGTCGCTAATGGGGGATTGGGGGAGAGAGAGAGAGAGAGAGAACCTAGGCGGAAAGGGCGGTGGTGGGGAGAGCGGCGACCGCCGGCGCGGAGAGACGCGTCGTTGGGTCCGCAGTCCCGAACTCCAACAAAGGTCGGAAGTGGCGGTGCAGTTTTTCCTGCCAATTTGGTAGCACTACCTGGCAGGCAAAGTCCCCCAGGCATTTTTCAATTTAGCATTAATTAATTAATAAGATGTAAATCGAGGGCTCGACGGTTTTGACGATTTCTAGAGAATAAGATGAAATATGGAAGCATAAATCTTATTTAAATAGTTATTTTATAATAGTAGAAGTGAACTGGAGTAGAAAAGTTGCTTAACATTTCACCAAATTAGTGAATATTTTCTATTAAATTCTCCTTCCTCATTAGTCTCTCTTCTCACGAATTGATAAATAAATATTTTATACTTATTTTAAATAAATAATTATCTTCCATTATTTTATTTTTAAGAGATGAATAAAATAATAATATAAAAAATAGAAAATGAAAATAAATTAAGTGATAAAATAACTACACAATAAATTCTTATTAGTTTTTGAATATTATAAATAGTTTAATATATAAGAAAAAGTAAAAATGATGTTTTCGTAAATAAAATTTTTATTATCACACTCTATTTTTTTATAGTTTATTATTCAGTCACTTTTATTCATGATAGGTCCATCACCGACTGACTGTTACACCATTACAGCTTTTTTATAGATCGCTCAATGGAGGAGGACCATCACTCATGCCTTTTTATGGAAGATCGATTTCTCCAAAGCCCATGATACGATACGGTCCTTCTTATGATATGCTCTACATGTTAGAGGCTTCCCAGCGACCTAGATCACTTCAAGTGGTGCATCTCCTTCGCTTCTTTCTCGGTCCTGGTCAACGAGACAAGATTAGAAGAGGGGTCTGACAGGGTTGCCCTCTGGCCCCCATGTTGTTTGTCTTAGGAGTTGACGCATTCACCAAATGCTCAGGCCTTTTGTGAGACAGGACTCTTTCGTGGCTTCGCCACGAGCCTCATACCACTCTTTCAGTATGCGGGCGATATAGTTTTTTTTTTCATTGAGGGCTCATAGAAGGAGGCTCGCAGGGTCATGGTACTTTTGGATTTATTCTGTGCGATGAATAATCGTGCTAAATTCTCATTCATCCCCTTTGGCATGATTACGAAGGAGGCACTATGCTGTGCATCCCAACTTCATACCCCGATCAACACCCTTCCAATCACCTACTTAGGATTTTCGCTTTTGGATTGCCACATTGCTTCCAAAGATTGGACGTCAGTCATAGAGCGTATGGAGCACTAACTTCACGATTAGAGTGCACGTCTATTATCACGTGGAGGCCGACTCATTCTGCTCTCGACCCTCCCGATTGTTAGTCCTGCCTCTGTCAGTTTAGGTTCTTAGATGATTAGACTCACTGAGAAGCAATTTTTCTGGTAGGGGCATGGGCATGGCCTTGATCACCATGGCGTCCACTTAGTCGACTGGACCAGCATTTGCGGTCCTACATCTCAAGGAGGCCTAGGGGTCCATGTTCTACGATATGTTAATTGGACTCTTCTAGTCCGTTGGTTTAGGCGAATTATGAGGTAGATGAATATGTCATGGGAGTTGAGATTCATTTTATCCCGATGGGCATTATCTTTCTGGCAGGGTGTAGCAGTCGTGGCACCGTGAGTTCGCACCCTTATGGTTACGTCCCTTAGCTCGGTGGCGAATTTCTTCTTTTGGCGGCAGGCCTTGACAGCTAGTGGCTCACTAGCAAAAGCATTTTCCGATTATGGGCCCTCTCGACTTTCCCCGATGTGACGATTGTAAATACTTCGTATGTAGAGGAAGAGTCAAGCTTTGGTACCTGGTCTCCCCGTTTTAAGAGCACATCTGTCGAGATCAGAGCATCACAGAATTATTGGTCCTTCACCAGCAGTTGGTCGGGATACGTTCGGACCAGTCCAGGTTAGATGGATGGATTTGTTTGTCATTCTCGATGCACGACCTCTACATTCTCTTTCTTCCCATCTTTACGCTACCAGATGATTTCGGGATGGACAATAGACTCATCTAACATGTTCGGGTATTGCTAAAAGTCAAAATCTTTACTTGGCTTTTACGACGCGGATGACTTCTTACCAGGACCTAGAGAGCGCGGTGGGGCACCACATAGTGACACTTCATGCATTCTTTGTGGTGAGTCAGCAGAGGGCATCACCCATCGTTTCTTCAATTGCCCCACATCTCAGGGCATATAGTAACATACTACCATTGGGGTAAATTACACGATTGGTCCCCCAATTTTGAGTCATTTTCAAATCGGTCCTCCAACTTCAATTTGTAAATAGAACGTTCCTCATTTTTTTTATTTTCTTGCACGATTAGCCATCTTAATCGGTGATCGTAAGTTTTTCAGTTGCCTTTCTTATGTGGCCGCCACGTGAATGATTTCTCTCTCATCCACATCAATGCGAAATCCTCTCACCCGTTAAAAAATATTATAAAAATAATAATAAAAAAGATGAGAAGATTTCACCATCGATCGGGGTCAACGCCTGAGTTGGTGGGGGGGGGGGGGGGGGGGGGGGGGTTGGCGGCCCCCTGCAAATCTCGCGCCGGCGAGACTTGCAGAGGAGGGCCACCACCCCCTCATTCTCCCTCACCACGCGTGGTCTTCTCCCTCCCCTCTGCAACTTTTTATTTTTATTTTTTTTATTTGCAGGGGACGCCACCTCAGCAAAAACCTAGGGGTCTGCTTTGACGTGGATGAGAGAGAAACCACTTATGTGGCGGCCACATAAGTAAGGTAATCAGGAAATTCACCGATCAAGAAGACTAATAGTATAAGAAAATAAAAAAATGAAGGACGTTCTAATTACAAATTGAAATTGGGGGACTGATTTGAGAACTACTTAAAGTTAGAAGACCAATCATTACGACCACTTTTCCGTCAGATCTAGAGTCCATGTGGCATATCTTCAGGGGCATGTTGCATCAGAGACAAAGTTGGCAAGCATCATTGATGACCTTTTTGACCAGTGTCTGACTATTTGACTATAGTGCAATCGGGTCATTTTTTATGGGAAGTGATGTCAGCTTGAGTGTATTGTACATCATATCTCATTTCTTATTAGAGAGTGTGATTTTGACTAGCTTTTTTGTGACTTTAGTCACCTTTTTCTTCTCTTTATGAGAGCCTCCACATGTATATTTCTCCATAGTTCTATACATTGTTGGATGATAATTACAACTCCGATGGTCATCATTTTTCTTTTAAAAAAATAGTTTATTATTCAAATATAGAGTTTACGCAACATACATTACCATCCCATTACTTTATCACATCACTCCACTCCACTCCACTCATTCCATTAGAATGCATTCACAACACCGTCATTCAAAATTACCTAACAATGTGAATTGTCTTTGAGAAAGATTATCACTTATTAAATTGTCAAAAATAGCAATGAAGTTTGGGGTGGAGTGAATAGCAGCTCATCATCACTTAAGCAAAAGTTTCGAGTTCGAACCTTTGTGAATACAAAAAGTTCCTGCTCAGAGCCTCACTTGTCCTAGACAGGCGTGCTGCACCGGGGCAACATCAAATTAGTTAGGCTTGATGATAGACCGGAACTTCAACATGTGATCAGTGCGCTCCTTAGCACCGCGTGGGTTGGACGAACGGTGCCGCTTCTTGGACATTGAGGTGGCAACCGAAAAAAATTATCAGCAATGTACATTATCTTATTCAGTATGTATGAGTAATCTATCTGAGTTATTTATAAGAAAACAAAAACTTATGTGTTAATATATAGTTTTTTCCAATATACCCCTAATCAAAATAATTATATATATAATTTATTTTGAATTTCGTAAACTTAAATCACAAACACATATTTTCACACATAAAATTATAAAATAATTAATATATTTTAAAAATATGATATAATATATTCATAATAATTAGCTAAGATTTATTAGATTAATTTTACAATTTGTTTAATTATTTTATAAATTATATAATTAGTTTTATAATTTATTTAATTAAAATTTTAAAGAAAAAAATGCGAAAATTGAAATTAAAAAGATTACAATTTAAATGACAATGTAAATTATCATCTCTCGTATAGACAATTTGCATTGTTACTTTATATGCAATAGGCAATCCAAATTATTCATTATCTATTACAGGTGAAGCTCAGATAATTTAATACAACATTACTTGATAGTCTACACCTTTAGTTATTTGTCAAACAAGTTATTAATGTCATTCTAAATTTTCTATTTTGTCCTTTATTTTTAGTTTAAATTATTTTTTTATCACTCCAACCTGCCTCATAAATTTAAGTTTCATTTTTTTAATAATTAATAATCTAATTACTCTTTCTTTCTTTCTTTACGGTCTATTTTTTTCACTTTTCTACGTTATATGTTTTATGCTAAAAAATATAATACTAATATTATATAATATGGGTTATCATACATACACACACACATATATATATATATATATAATTAATATGGAAAATTACAATCAAATTAAACATATGAAAATTGGAAAAATGAAATAAAATGGAAATAAAAATAATGAAAAAGTAAATAAATAACATAGACAAAATGAAAATAAAATGAAAGTGAACATTTTACTTTTGAAACAAAAATATTATGCTAATTATATTTGAACTTTTTCAAGTTTTTATGAAACAATTTATTCTATATATTTCAAAACACATGTATATTGCAATATTGCATTATTTTAATGTGCGTTCATCATTAGCATATTTAAGAAGTTGGTTGTATCCCAGATATTATTATGCATTCTGCTTTTAGAAGATCTCGTGGGCGAGGAATGAAGCACACTTTCGGTCCAAATAGTTTTCGCTATCTGGGGGTGTTTGGTTATGGAATAAACACAAGAATACGTCGATATTTCGAGAATATAGCCAAACAACTCATAGATCAGTCAAAGTTCTAAAAACGTGAAACCGTCTTGGAAAAAGGGAAATCGTCGTTTTATACCTCGTCAGAAGAATAAACCAATTCTTCTAAAATGATAGAATATGGTTATTCTCATTTTTTTCAATTTTTTCAAACGTATATTATTTTTTAAAAATTCAATCATATATCATTATATAAATATTCTTTTATTATTGTAATATTAAACGCAAGTTCTGTGTAATAAAATATTTTAAATATAAAATATTATATTTTTAAAATTTATTCTCTTTTAACCAAATAAGACGTAGAATAAGAATATATTTACTTTTACGAAAATACGCTATTACACTACTTTATTCTCTTCAATTTTATTCTATAACCAAACACCCCCTAGGCGAGCATCATGATTTTGTTAGAATTTTCATATCTATCACGTCCCCATGATCCCATATGAGTCAAATGGGAGCCCTTTCCATTGGGTTGGATGTGTTTTAACTCTGGATGGATCTTTTGTGAGGTCTAATATGACTGGAGTGTAGATTTTATTATTCGGGATTCTAACGAGAATTTTACGCTAGAGGCTGAGGCTTGGGGATTAATAAAAGGGATACGACTGTACACATGGATGGGGCTTCAATGGATCTATTGTTTCAACTACTCTTGAAAGCAAGCATCATTCTTCCAAAGACTACTTGTTTAGAACATATTAAACATTGTACGAAACATATGACATGACATTGATCTCTATACGATTGCGATTTTTTTTACTAACCTCGGTCCTGACTTGGTTTCGGACCTTTTTTAAGAGAATAACCCTCTTTAGGATCTTCTCCATATTATGTACAAGATAATTCCTCATTTCTACGTAATAGATCATATCCTTTTGGATAAAAAAATAAGTTGGTTGTACGTCAATAAAGTGTGATTAGAACATTAGTATTAAAAAAAGTTTGGTGGAACGGGATAAAAAAATGTGAATTAAAATATAATGAAAGGTAAAAAGAACTTTGTTTATGGAGTGGCATTAGCGGTGGGAAGAAGCGGCAATAAGAACAATCTAATAAAAAAAAATGTGGTGGCTTTTCTAATGCTAATCAATTACTTAGCAGATTGTATACCTTTAAAACTAAAGTTAACAAATGTATAATATAATATTTGTAGATATTAAGGTTAATAAATCTATTAATATAAGATGAAAATGTATTATGTAGAACATTCGACACAGCTTTTTTATTAGATTATAATAATTTATGACTTAAATAATGAAATTGATAAATATCAAGATCATCCAATTATTGGATGTTCATGATCAAATGGTTTTAGCATATATAATTAATTCAATGGACATGCGTTATTTAGCTTTAGATGACATTTTGTTGTCCATAATAAGTATATATTATTTCGTATATGAATCATGATTGTCAAATTAATCAAATAATAAAAATAAATGCTCGCAATGAGAAGCTTTATATATTTCTTAATCTATATATTACAAATGAATTGTTATGAAAAATAAGAAAATGAGTCCAGAATGTCATATATTTCTTTTGTGGAACCAATTTTGTGATAACTCAGGGGTCATTTGGTTCATTACCAGTTTCATTAATAGATGATTTAGATTATCAATAAAATAGATTATATTCAAATTATGAGTAATAACATTATAATATTTGTTAAGTACTAGTAATATCAATAATAGATAAAAGAGTGAAAGACAATATTACTAAAATATTATAAAAAAATTATTTTAGATTTTGATCACATATTATTACCAATAAACAAAGCATAAAATAGAAACAAAAATATAGATAAAATAAGATGAGGTAAAATTAAGAATTAGTTGTATAATATTTTGAAATAACAATGAAGATGAAGTTAAATGATATTTATTTATTAATAAAATACTCAAAATTTTAAATTTGATTGAATGGATATTTTCATCAAAATATATTCTAGCTAAATTACTAGAGTAATTAAAATTATTGAACAATTTCAATCAAATGAGATAATGTTATGGGTCTCAAGGATTTTAAATAAAATAACTAATAATCTATTTGTATTATCTCATACCAAATACCCCTTAATCCATTATTTGGAAAATGAGTAAAAAAAGTCCAAAAATGTTTTTGTGGGAAAATATTTCTGTGGGACACATCCAAATGCAAACCATAAGTGGGATCAAATAGTTTTTTTCACGTTTTAATATATATTATATGGTTTAATGTATTTTCAAAATATATACTTTTATTTCATTTATCAATATTTACCATGAGCGTTAATAGAATATTGGTTGACATAATTGATTAGCAAGATTATGTAATAAGTGATTCGATTATAGTACCCTCGGGATAAGGGGCGGACCCAAGTGCAATGTAGGGGAGTTCTAGCCCTCCTAATTTTTTAAACTTTTATTATGGATATTTATTAATGTATAAATTTTAAGATTAAAATTAAATGGACCCCTTAAAAAGTTTTAGAACAATACACTCTTTGAAAGATCATAATGTCAAGCCCAAATGTTATAATCTTTTATAACCTTTTTTCTTTTTTTTTAATAAAAAGAGATCATCTATTGATTCAAAAGATAGAACGGTCCTGATACAAAATATATGAGAGATCCTGCGGAGGATCAGACTCCCAAAAAAGGTCATGAATAGAAGTTCGACCAAAATTTACCAAAAAATTAGCTCCTTGGTTAGCTTCCCCCATTCACGATCTGCACAAGGTTTGCTGAGTCGGACTCGACAATGATAGTTGGTAGTTCCATTTGAAGGCAGCGTCTAATAGCAATGAGCACCCCCTAGGACTCCAGCTCTTGCACAGAGTCAGCATGTCTCTTAACAGCACCTGCAAGAAGAAATCGACCAGAGTGAGTACGAATAATGAATCCTGCTCCCCGCCAGGCCAACACTAGTGAAGGAACCGTTTGTGTTAACCTTAACACAGGAATCTGGAAGGGGGGGGGGGGGGGGGGGGGGGGGGGGGCTCGATCCAAATAGGGTCTTGGGGGAAGGTTGTCTCATGGACGTGGATTCTAGTATAATCGTTATATTGCGCCAATACCTTCTCCGAGACAACCAGTTGGGTTGCACGAACATTTCGACATTGCTAGGGGGGGCTCGACCCAAATAGGGTCTTGGGGGAAGGTTGTCTCAGGGATGTGGATTCTAGTATAATCGTTATACTGTGCCAATACCTTCTCCCAGACAACCAGTTGGGTTGCACGGACATTTCAACATTGCCAAATACTCCATAAAGCAAAAGAAAACACAGAAAGTAGACGAGTGCCTTCATTGAGGCAAGTACCCTCAGGCCATGAGTTTATAAAGTCAAAAGTAATTCGCAGTTTAGTTTGAAAAAGTCCCAAAATCGTATAGAAAAAGAGCAAAAAAAGAATAATTGTGTGACCGCTTCAAGAGCATTACCACAAAAAACACAAGTGGGATTTAAGTTATGTTTAAAACGTATAATGAAGTCTAAAGTTGGAAGTTTTTTATGAAAAAGTTTCCACAAAAACATATGGATTTTTAGCAGTGTCGGAATACCCCACATTTTTTACCAGGCAAGGTCCGTTGACAAAGATAACGATATACAGATTTAGGCACGAGCAACACCGTGGGTGTCAGCCTCCTATATCCACATATAATCACCGGCGTGAGCAGGATATAAATAGTTGTGATAAGGAAGAGAGATCCTGCCAGAGCATGTTCCACATAGTGTCTTTAATTCTTTTGGGTTGTGTTTGTTTGCAGAACAAAGGGTAGAACAACCCTTTGTTCTGCCAAACACTATATTAAAAGTTCCTGTCACGTGACCCTTGGCCAAAACTTTTGGCCAAAAGTTCCTGCCAAATTAGCAAGAACTTTCTAAGTTCTTGCTAATAGCAAGAACATCCTATTTTTTTTATTTTTTTTGTTACTTACTTTTAGACCTATAAGATATTATTTTAATGATATTATTATATGTATATATTATATATTATATGCATATATTATATTATATACATATACATATACATATACATATACATTATATTTATTTATTATTTATATATTATCATAAATTTATAATTTATTTAGTATAATAATAGAAAAAGTACATTTATTGTTTATTACAATTTATTTAGTGTTATAATAAAATAAAAAAATTCCATTATTATTTATTATGAAAAATATATTTTCTTGTTTAAATGTTGATGTAAATATTTTTATTTATTTTAATTATCATATATCATAATAATAAAAATTAACTAGTATGATATTGTTATAATATAATTAAATTATTAATTATGGTATTCTAAATAAGTTATAATTATATAATTATTTTATATAAATATGATGTTAAATTATCTTTTATATTTCGTTGTTCACATTATTAATTAGTTTATCTTAAATTTTTTTTCTTCTATATAATTTGCTAATTATAAATATTTTATTAATTAAAACTATTCAATTAGTTTTTAAAAAAATTATATTATATTTGGATATTAAGATGTACGTAAATTATAATATTAATAATATTTAAAAAATTTAATCAAATAAATAAATGGAATAATAATAATATAATAATAATTTATGTACATTATAATATTAATAACATATTTTTATTTACTATAATTTTATATCTCATAAAATAATAAATTATATTCTTAGTTCTTATTTTTTATCCAAACACATACTAAAACTTATCTATCAAATCAACTTTTTAAATTCCCATTATTATACTTTTTCATCCAAACACCAACCCAAACTTTTCTATCAAATCGATTAGTTCTCGAGAACTTACGGGAACTTAAAATCCCCAATCCAAACACAGCCTTGGTGTAATTGGGGTGACAAGTTCGTTGGCCAGAGAGGTAAGCAGGGAAGGAAGAGAGGGCCAGTGCACATTGTCAAGTGGTGGATGATCAGAGTGCTTCCATAATGTGTGATAATGTGTAACAAATAAATTCTGAATTTGGTCCTCGTTTGTAATCTTGTTGCCACTGGTATCAAGTATGCTAGTTATTAGATTAGACATGTGCCTAACCAAAGTTGCAATATGGAAAAAAGATGTGTTTTGGTCACCGTGCTTTAACCAATTTATACGTGATTTGCGCCACCATTTAATGTTGATCTGCCGGAGTAAGATAGCATGTTTATGATAAGCAGACCTTAATTTGTCCAGTTCACTATCAGACCAGTATTGGAGTCTCTTGCCTCTAGGTCATAAATTAGGAGTTCAATTTCAGCTGATTTGTGTTCTAAGTTACCTAAAACATCACGATTCGAAGCAAGAGTTTTGTGTTTAATTTTACTAAGGGCCTGTTGAATTGTTCTACCCAGATGTTGGGATATCCATTCACGGCTAACAATATTTCAGGATAGTCAAACCAGAAGTGCTCATATTTAAACCCCCTGGGGTTGTGACAACGGGTATTAGTAGTACAAAGTAGTGGATTATGATCAGACACACAACGAGTGAGGGTGGACAAAGATATATCCGAGAAGTTCGTAAACCACTGATGATTGAATAAAGCACGATCAAGATGGCAGAGAATCCGGCCATGCACGATTGTTACACTAGGTAAACTAATTACCAGTGAGGGGGAGATCAGTGAGGCATTGCTTAAGAATGAAGTTGGCTAAATTACAGATAGATTTGGTAAATTGAAGAGTGGCAATGCCCCCCCACGTTTATCAACAGGGGAAAGGGTACATTTGAAATCACCCATGACCAACCAAGGGATATCATCAAGGGCTAAGGAAGAGAGATCCTGCCAAAGCAGGTCTCGGGAGGATGAGATGCAACTAACATAAATAGCAAAAAGTAAAAATGAGAAATTATCAATAGTTACAATGACATGGATAGCATGAGGGGAAACAAGGAGGGAGGTCACTTGAGCATGTTGTTGATTCCAAGCGATGATGATTCCACCAAATGCGTCGGTGCCATCCTGAGTTACAACAGACCAACTATGCCCTAAGCAGCGAATTATTATATCAACAGACTTTAAAATAGCATGTGATTCGACTAAAATAAGAAGATATGGAGATTGGTGGTTAAGGAGGTCCCGGAGATGATCTCGGACCTTCCCACGAGCTGCTCCCCTGTTGTTCCAGGTGATGATGCGCATCTAAGAAGGTGGGAGTAGCTTTTCTTGCACAGAAGAAACAACACATGAATCTAGGTTTCCAGAAGAATGACTATTCTTACCTTTCTTTTTTGAGGAAGAGGAGGGTGTTTCGAGGAGAGAGTTGGTGCAGCAGTGGAGCGTGGGGGTAGCTGACGCTTGAGACGCTCCTTCTTACGACCATCAGCAGTCTGCGGAAGAAGATTCACATCCTGTTGCTCCTCTAAGTCCGAGGATCCACCAAAAGCAGCCTCGCGAGAGTCCTGGCCAGAGGCAACAAAGGCCCAGACACCTTTTCTACGAGGACTGCATGAGTGACACAAGAAGGGAGGGGGGGGCTTAACTATTGGTAGTACCTGTCCATTTGACGCAAGGGTAGAGGTAGGCTGAGGGGAAGGTTGAAAGGACTCGACAGGAGAGGTGATGCCGGACTGAGTAGCAAAGGGAGGGGGTTGTAGGGTTTCAGGGTTGAAGGATTCCATAGAGGAAGGGGGAGAGGAGAGGTGAGTGGGGTGATGGAGGATATTAGGCATAATCCGAGTGGAGGTGTCAGGCGAGATCGCTCCACATGTAGGGTTTGGCCTCCCCTATTTTATGAGTCCCCTGGTTCCGAATTTAATCCCACCACTTTAGATAAGGAAATGTCTACTCTTCCTCTATGATTTCGAATTACTTTGATAAATCCTAAACACCAGAGGCCTTACACAGGAGTATAGAAAAGAATCATGAGTGTTGTCTCTCTTCTAGTCCGTCAATAAATATAGAATATTTTATGCGTATATCAAACTTATATATATATATATGGAGATGAATATGATATGCAGTTATTACCTTTCTTTCTTCGTTCTTTTTTTTTTCTCTCTCTAGAATTTTGATTTCACAATCTTCACTCCATCTATTTTTTTAAAAATTCAATAATATCTATTTCATAAATCTATGTATATATATAAAGTTGATGCATTGGGATCATCCTCCATCCATCTTTCTTTTTTAATCTTTTTTTTTCTAATTTTTTTATGAATTTTCTAATTTATTTCTTGCATAAACTCTTTTAATATATATATATATATATATATATATATATATATATATATATATAAAGCTGGTGCATTGAAACTATTCGAAAGCCATGTTTCCTTATCTCTTTTCTTTTTTTTTTTTCAAATTTCTGATCTATTTGATCCATTAATGACAGCCATATGTTTAAGGTCATTATTTAATAATTAATGCAGCAGTTTTAAAATCTTATAAAAGCTGAGCTTTAACGCTTCTGCCACTCTCCTTTCGTGCCTTCATTATTACCGATTCATGAATTTTTTTTATAAAAAAAATATGTATTCATTAAGTGATTACTGAGTCCTCGTACAAAATATGGATCAGACCCGGAGGGGGACTGTCTAACAAAAAGGTATTGCTATGATTAGTGCGACCAAAAGAAGCGAGATAATATGCAGCCTGGTTCTTGCTTCTAGAACAATGCTTAACTACCGCAGGCTGCACCTAGTTTAGTAGATGTCATATATCATGTATAATTCCTTTTATGCTCCAAGGGTACTTCTCTTTCTGTGTTACAATGTTGATAAGAGATAAGGAATTCGAGTAAACAAAAATATGGGTCAACGACCTGTGGGCACACTCCATTAGACCAGCCAACATCGCACGAGCTTCAATCTCCATCACAGTCTTAGCAAGAATCCTCGACGCCCCTGCAAAAACAAGGGAACCAGCAGTGAGTGCGTAAAATAGAACCAAAGCCCCCAATCCTACCCCCCACAGGGAGGGAGCCATCCGACTGGAGTAGCAGCCAGGAAGGAAGGGGGCCTCCCATCGGGCCCGAAGAGGGCACCGATTCATGAATTTTAATCGATATCAGTATTCTTTTGGGAGAAGATGGAGAGAACCTTTGTGAGTTTAAAAAGAGAAACTTGCTGTCAATGCCTAGGTGAAGAACTTAGATGTTGGCTATTCAGGGGCAGCCCCCCACCCACCCACCCCCCCACCCCCACCCCGCCTCTCTCTCTCTCTCTACATCGCAGGAGGAATGGGAGGCCACACTCGACATGTCGTGGGTTCGGGTTTAATATATATGTGCCATTAATTTATAGGTACACTACATGTTTCATCAAATTTCACATCTTTGACCATAGAGCCATTAATACATATGAATAATCTTATATTTATATAAAGCTTATGGTGAAATGACTATTTCAAATTCTTCTCATAGATAGCATTGCTATTTATTTTTTTCATTTTATTCATTCATCTTTGTTAAAATTGTTTTTGGAATATGAAGAGATATTTAAGTCAGAACATTTTTTTTGTATTCATCAAAGGGCAGTTTTTTTTCTCATGACTCCAATTGATCCAGAGTTTGCACTTGGTTTCTACATGCAACCTGTAGTAGAACACCATCTTAGTTCTTCTCACAGGGAACATGGACGATGCGGAGGTTGTCGTAGACGCTCTATCCGTATGTTACATTTTATGAACACACATTTGAGTAATCTGCACAGGTATCATTATGTAATTTGATGAATTTTTTATGCATGCATACCTTTGCATTTTGAACATTAATGACTGGGAGATGATGATAGCTATTGGCTTCTTAGCAGTTGCAGGATAATGTTTCATTTTTCTTTATGATGTGATCTTACAGGCTGCAGGTGGCTAATGAACTGGGAGCAGGAAGTTGAAGAGTATCAGCCAAGCTTCCCTTTCCTTCTCTCTTTTTTGTCTTTTCCTCTTGGTCCTTCTCCACGTCTTCTCTTCTCATCTTTATCCCTTTTGTTCTTTCTTCCTCTCCATATCTTTTCCCTCCATGCCAATGGATTCTCAAAAGATTTGCTTCACCCCCAAGAGGGAAGGACAAGGGTCGGACCTCCTCTATAAGTTTTGGATGAACTATGCATGGTTATAGGTTTTGGATTAGTTGTAAAACTCAGAAATGTTGAAAGAAATGCATAGGATATGATATCTTGCAACTCAAGAACTGATTTACATCGATTCCATGCCTTGATTGAACTTTCAAAAACTCACACAGTTTCTATATAACAAGAACCTGGCCCGGTTAGACCAACCCGGACCGAGCTCACCTCCGACTCGGCCTAGATCCGCCATTAAAGCGAGTTTCGAGCTCTGCAACACCCAACCCGATTACTCCCGACCCGGCCCGGTTCATCGCGAGAAAGATAATCGGGCGCGACGATTGACCGACTCAACGTTTGCCTGACCTGGCCCGGGTTATACTCACTTTTCGAGACTGCCCTCGACTCCAACTCGACTCGAGTATGACTCAAACCTGGCCCGAGTTTTTGCTCATTTTTTTTGAGATGAATTTCGTCAAAACTCGGCTCGGGTTCTACCCATACTCGGCTCGGGCTTTGACCAACAAAATCATGACTTCTATGATTTAGACCCCTAATTTACACGATTGATCCCTAATCCGTTTGAAATGTTAATCATGCTCAATAGGTTGATAGTTACTCTTCATGACTGAACTAAACCAATGAAATGTTATGTCAATCTCCTTATGACTTTTTATGGAAATGTGAATGCCAAATGATCATGATCGATAGGAACTACCATGAAGAACGATTATGAATCATTATGAATCCCTATGAATGAGAACTGTGAATGAGGAACAAGAACAATGAACACGAATAGGGAGAAGGAGGTGGATGCCTTATTAGTATTATGATGCTTAATTTGGAAATAGCATGCATGCACAATGGTCTAAGGATATTTTAAGCTTAGAATTATGATAAGAAGAAGTAGTTGATGCCATGCCATGTTGCTAAGATATGAACGCATATATGTTATCAAATGATGTTTATATATTAGATGATTTCAAAGTCGAGGGATTGCTTAGTCCTCCATATTGGAAGTTTTTCTCATATGATTAGACATTCTTAAGACCGTAGAAGTTTGTATTATGATTTGGTGCTTTGATGATATATGAAAACTCTTATTCTTAGTTAGTTAGAATATATGTCTAAGAATGATGAGGATGAACATGTATGAAGTCATGATTCTTGTTAAAGATTTAATGATGACATATGCCTAAGAATGATAAGGATAGACATGTACGAAGTTATGATTCCTGTTAAAGGCTTAATGATGATTTATGTATTGATGTTAAGTTAAGAAGATGTACAATTGTATGAAAAGGAATCAATGCATGATATGACTATGGACTAAAGTATGATATGGAAATGGACTATGGTAGGTTATGGAAATGACCAAAGAAGATATGACGCATGAAATGAATATGAACTATGTTTGTATGCTCTCTGGGTGATAGTTAAGTTTATATGTAGATTGGAATTATTTGCAGGATGTAATATTTTCGGAAACAAGTTGAAATATAAGGACTTCCGCAAATGACCTACAGTTCCTCCTAGTAGAAATGGTCGACCGATCTTGGATCGGGAGTCCATAATCGAACGGTAAAATATAACGGATTGTCGGCCGACCGAATGTTTGAGGATGTTCGCATCTTATAATGGACGACCACACACTTCTGATCGACCGGTGGATATTGATAAAGGGACATTCGAACCTCTTTCAGACGACTCTCAAATGGATGATGATCGATCTTTCGATTTATGGACAGAGGGAAATATGACCTTAAATTAACCCTTATAATTTGACAAGCCTCTGTCCACTTGATTGATACTGAATAACATGATGTTAAAGATGATTCAGAGCCACTCCTACTCCCCACTAGTTGATCGATCTAAGTGATCGAAAGGATATAATCTTGAAAAGGTTAAAGAATGAACAAAGAACGTTCGACCGCTCCCTTTTTGGTCGACCGATGAATGATGATGAATGGGCGTCCGCCTCCCCTTCGGACGACTTAAAATTTGATTTTTTTTGAAATTGAATCTTGTCGAAACTCGGCTCAGGTCCCACCTACACGTGGTCCGGGTTCTAACTATCAGAATGATGATTTTACAATCCACGACCCTTGTTTGAGGTCCTTGATCCCTGACCTATTTATAATGTTAGTCATGCTCGATGGATTATTATTAATCTCTCATTTCTATATTGAACCAATGTATTTCATATGGATGTGATTATGACTCATCATCGGGATATGAATAAAGTATGACCATGATCCTCATGAACTACCATGAATAAAGAATTATTACGATTCTTACGAACACTCACGAAGAATGATTATGAACTATGAAGAACCCTTATGAAATGATCAAGAATGAAAAGAACCGACGATCGCTCCTCTTTTTGGTCGACCGATGAATGATGATGAACGGGCATCCGCCTCCTCTTCGGACGATCTCGAATGCATCCAAGGCGGATGACCCTTGATTATATCAGTGATGGACCCATGCGGGTGGGCCCAATTTTTTTTACCCTTGGGATACATAAATTATATATAGATATTCAAGATTAAGGAAAAGGTCCCCCTAAATTAAGTTAAAATGATTACATAAGATAATTATTAGAGATATTTTTTATATGTGTAAAATAGTTTTTATTATTTTTTATAATATAAATTTGGCCCACTCTCCGAAAATTCTTATCTCTTCTTGGATTAATAAGTCCTATGTAATTCTAATTTTATAAAATATTTAAATAACATATGAGAAGATGCATCCATTTTATTTTTATACAAATTATTAATACCCATTAAACTTTCTAATAAAATACTCATTAATACAAGAGTTAATAGTTTACATTTTACCAAAAAAATATCAATTTATCTAGTAAGATTTCTTCCTTGAATGGTATAATATTTATGAGTAAAAAAGCAGTGTTTTGCTATATTGTCACAATTAGGAAAATATTATGTCCAATGATTAAGGCCAACCTCACCTACATACATAGCTTTGAATTAATAATTAGTTTAAGAGTTATTGCATGATTTTGTTCCCTAACATATGTGACATCTTATTTCACAAGAAAATGCTATATAATTTTTTTTGTACAAGTATCAAACATTATATAATTTCACTAAAATCATATGTTAATATCTAAATTTATAAATAATGTAAAAACATTCATTTTACAGTAGTTAAAAGTCTAAACTTTACGATTAAATTGGTTTATAAATGCATAACAAAACTACAAGTTATTTTCATACAAATTTATTTTTCATATTAATATATTTGTAAATGCTTTTATGTTATATGTAAGTTATAACTAGATTTCTATTTAATCTTATAATTTTTTTAGAATTGAACGCAAGGAATTGGATTTTCCACATTAACTAATATATATATATATATAAACATATTAATAGTAAGATATAAAATAAGGAACTTTCTTTAATAAAACACTAAAAACATTTCAAAGATATAAAAAATATTTGTATTCTTATTTTAAAATATCAATTTATAAATTATTTTAACTATTTAATGAAGGTGTCCTTTTTTTAGAAGAAGGGATATGCTTTATCTTTTTATTCATCATATCAAAATTATATAGATTAGATAAAAAAATTTAAATGAAAACAAATTAAATGTCATTAATACATTTTTAATTCGATGATTAGAAAAATTAAAAAAAACATGACACTTCCATTTTATCCTTAATTTAATATTAAATATTCATAAATTTGTTGAAATTGTGTAAAGCGCGAGAGCGTTCCCTAGTTTTGATATATATTCCTATTGTGTATGGAAGTTGTAACGCCGAGGGTTTGAAAAAAAACAAAGGAAAAGATGATAACCACCAATGAATCAATCAAGTAAAATTCAGTAATTAATAATATAATAATTATTATTGAATAACATCCTAGGTTATTGTTACTATTTATTGGAACAAGGGTTATAACTAACCTTTCCGATGAATTCCCTATCTTCATTAACTACATATCCTCCTACCCTCCACAAGTTCATCGGCGTGCCTTCCTCTCCCATTCTTCCTCCATCCACACAACCACCCAAGTAGTACGGAGTACGATGATGTCATTGCTCATATGGAACAAGAAGGAAGAAGAGGAGGTTGCATAGGAGGACGATATATGCAAACAATACACGAGGTAGGTGAATCATGGGATCAATTTTGGACGAATCCTTAACATTATATTTTGCATGTTTTAAGGTTCATTTAGAGTCCTATATTTTAAGAGGTATATTTTAGTGTCGCAAAAAAAAATTATGGCAAGGATCTTAAGAGGTATATTTTAGTGTCGCAAAAAAAAATGGAGTGGTATTGTCACAGAGCATCATGGATCTCAGACCGAGTTTCTTATAATCCAGGCCGAGTGTTCTTCATTCAGTAAAAACAACATTACAACTCGGGCTGAGTAACCCATGGCGATACAACATGAAATGGGCTTTTGACAAGTTAATACGATCATTAAATCTTGGGTCGAATTCTATTGAATCTGACCTCAGTTCCAATTAGAAGGTGGCATCAACAAAGTTTTGGTTGAGCCCAGAACCTAGCTTGGGTGATGCATGCAAAATATAACATATAATTAGTCATGCATTTAATCATATTTCGATTCCTTTTCATATAGAATGCACCCTAACCTTATTTGCTTTAATTTTATAAAAATGGAAATCTACCCAAATTGTTCTATTGCAGAAAATTGAGTCAGGAACCCATAGAAACAAACGGCACTCAAATCAGAGTTAAAACGGAATCAGAATGTGCAAATTAGTGAAGGCTATCAGGGTTGAATTGAATATAATGGGTCGTTATATGACCGTAATGACCGTAATATCAGGGGCATGAACAGCCCGTTACGGCCCGTTAAAAGGCCCAGTTTTGGGTCAGAATTCGATTTTGACACTGTATGGGCCATTACGAAGGCTATTTTCGAGATTTCTTCGACTTTTTTTGGGAATTTCGAGTCCGGATCGAACTCAAATTTTATCCTAAGCCTCAAGGATGATTAAGAAACATATTTACTTAGATTTGAAGGAGTTTTGAATGGTTTTAAAGATCTATCAAAGTCTATTCCGAATTTACTTATTTTAACACAAAAAGACTTTGAATCAAACTGAAACTTTACAAAAACTCTTGCGACCCCTGGAGGCTATAAATAAAGGCCATAGAAGACAGAAAAATAGGTGCTTGTGCTTGGTCGTTCTTGGGTGTGCTTGAGCCCTGGGAAGTCATGCCTCATTACAGAGAAGAAGATTTGAAGCCAAAAGGTCACCGAAGGAGAAGGATTGCACAACAACTCATCGGTTAGTGCTACGTGATTGTCCAGAGGTCCTGAAGGCTGTAACCTTTATTTCCTCCATAAGCTTGGATGCTCTTTTACCTTATTTTTCATTGTCCAATAGTTCTGTAATAAAGATTTTATATTTGCTTCAGGAAGATAGATTGTTTGAACCTCGTTCTTATTCAAGTTAATTTATTAGTCAACTTCTTTTGATTATATATGTTAAGTTTAATGCTTTTTGATGAGTAAAGTGATTTTTGAAATTAGATCACAAACTTGTACAAGGAGTGATTAATTCCAGAAGTCATTATTATTCAGATAATTGATCTTTTAATTTTAAGTTAAAGCATATATAACACATATCCAATAGTTCGTCGTGTATGTTGAATATTGTGCGGATTGTTATTCTGTCCAGAAGTATGGGTGAATAATAATTAGGAGTTATATTTTCTAGCATCATGATTCTATATAAAATCAGTAATCAACTCGTTGTACGTGATTATTGATCTAATTTGGAATTATGATAGTTTGATTTACTCGTTTAGAGAAGTCAATATTTTAGGTGCTCTTAATCCGTCTCAAGAATTGACCCGAGTATTTCTGTCATGATTTGATTAGTTCAAAAACCCATATATATCTAACTTCATTTTAATCCTTCATAATTCCCAGAGATCATCAGCACTTTATCTTTACGCATCAATTATCTATTTTCTGTAAATGTTATATTTCTATCTTACATACACAAAACTCTTTCTTCTCTTAGTAGATTATTGAGATAGATTAAATTTAACTAGTTCCTCGTGAGATCGATAACTCTACTATCTACTTTATTACTTGATATGACTAGTGCACTTGCTAGTAAATTTATTTGTTACTTATTTTTCGCATCATTAGGTTATACCCAATCTTGATGAAGCCAATAAGAAATTGGGTCCTACCCCCAATTGACTGTTGATCATGTGCACATGAAGTGGTCTACCATATTATCTTCATTGCCATTTGTTATTTCCTTTCATAGATCTATAGAGTTATATTCACTTTATTAGATTTTCTCTTAAGCTCTCGATGATATTAACATGATATCTTATTCAGATATTACATTGGATTTGATTTTTAGATATATTTCTCTTAATATTCTTTTAACTCTTCCACTTATTGTATTACAATCAAAATCAATATTTTAGTCATAGTATTATATAATTGGTAATGTCCCTCAAATTAGATTTTGTCACCTGGCAATGTTGATTTGAGAGCGTTTGAGAAGTAGTTAGATTAATAATGAGCCTAATTGATAGATGATATTTTAAGCGAATAAGTTTTTTTTTTAATTTTGATCAAAGATAATTATGAATTTTTAAATATCTTTAACAATTGTATTTAATTATATTGTTAATGTTTATTTCTCTCATTTAATTTTTTAATAAGAAAAAAATCATATATGCAAATCACTAGATAATAAAACTATATTATAATAAATAAGTCAATATAAGCTTCTTTAGTTGTTTATTTAATACGTTATGCGCAAAAAGTAGAAATTGTTCAATAAAAATTGAAAGAAAGTAACAATAATATTTTATTTTAAAAAAATTAGGCATCCTAGTTATTATGAGTTTTTTTGTTAGTCCTAATTAAATTGGCACAATTGCCTTTTCAAATGACTAAAGTTTCATTTTCTGAAATTTGAGGAAAATAAATTATGTTAATATAGCACATTTGCCTATTTTTCATTCCCTTTCTTGTCGTTCTCCAGATTTTTTTTCTTGCCATGCTTTTTTTTTGGTAGTCAATCGTCGATATCTAAGTAGCGGTGCCGACTATCCAACTCACGCGATGCTACTGAGCACACTTGTCACAAATTAAAAGCTGGCTCACCATCGAGTCAGTAAGATGCCAATTGTCCACCCACGCGAAGCTAGAAGGTGTTTATCATCGATTTCAACTAATCTAATAAAATTATCTCGGAACGCGTGTTAGATGAGACATTCAACAAGAATTTTTTGAATTCATAGATATTCGATTTCGAAATCTCTGTTTAAGCAAGGAAGAGATTTTCTTTATCTCTTGTTAGAGACCCAACAAGCTTTTCTCGGATATAAAGACATCCCAAAATGCATCTCGCATGTTTATGGTTGTCAAATTTTTCGCGACAGTTTTATAGCTGTTTATGGGTTGTTTGCAGCTAGTGCCTAATAGTCATGAATATGGCATGTCGGACCACTACATAAAGCGTGTTTAAAAAAAAAATAAAAAATCAACATTGCAAAATTTTCATGATTGATGGGCTGCAAATTTGGGCCTTAGGCGAGTCACGGTTTATTGCATTGCTTGCAGCTGCGCATTTAGATAAGACGGTATGTTTGTTATACACCGAGATGGCTACCGCAAAGAAATCAACATTATAATAATAACTAGTGAATACTCTCCCGCCTCGCGCTGATTACAATTTTATAATGATTATAAATTAATAAAATATAAAAATATATAGGATATTTAAAATAAGAATATAAATCTACTTAAGAACATTAATTTATTTAGTGTGTCATTATTGAAATAATTGAAAAACATTTAGCTCTTAATATTTTTTAACAAAAAGATATGAAGACAAAGATATAATCATATTTATGGAGGAACAATTAAAACTTAAAACCTTTGTAGAAAAAGAAATTAAAACTTATAATCAATGCAATTTTGAATAGAAAGCAAATCATTGTAAATTAAAATGAGTTGCTTTCATTTACCTAAAAGCAATGTTTTTAAAATCGGACCGGCCGGTTCAACCGGTTCAACCGCGAATCGACCGGTGATCCGGTCCGGTTAGGCCTCTAAAACCGTTTTGGCATTGAACCGAGCAAAACTAGTTGAATCGGCCGGTTGAACCGGGCTGGTTGAATCGGAGTTCAACCCGGTTCAATGCAGATTTTGAAAAAAAATTAAAAAATGATAAAATTAGGAAAGTTAAATGAGAAAAAAAGGAAAGAAATATAAGAAAATTTAAAGAGGAGGGAATATCATATGTATACAATTAAATAGAAATTAAAATAAAAAAGTAAGTACTTGAAATTGAATAATATTAGAGTAGAAACTTATTAAAGGCATAAAATAAAGGAAATAAAAAGCAAAGTGTTAAACAAAAAAAAAAGAAACAAGAATAATTTAAGGTAAAATTTATTAATATAACATCTATCATCATTAAATAGTAGATAATAAATTAATAATAATCTATTTATATTATCATTATAAAACTTTTAATTAATAAAGATTATGTTATATTATTTTTTAGTATTTTTAATAAGTCATTAGCATAATATTCATATACTATATCATATAACTTACACTATATCTTTACAATTATTATAAATAATATTATTTTAATAAAATTCGGTTCAATCCGTCGAACCCGGTCCGACCAATCCAACCGCGACCCAGTGATGAGTCCGGTCCGGTCGTCGGTCCGGTTATGAAAATATTGCCTAAAAGAATGTTGCTCATTCTTAATGCGGGAGACAGAGATGTATACACCGTAAAATCGATCTTGCTGCTATCTTGATTGTTACGGTAGAAGAAAGGTTTACTAATGCTCATGTGAATGGACGTTGAGCTTTTTTAAAAAATTAATAGTTAAATATTTTACTTTTTTATGCATTACATGTGTTACTTTTTAAAGCTAAGCTATACAAATGCTTAATTTTTTACATGTGGGAGAATTAAATAATGAGAGGGAGAATGGATCTAGCATTTGTGATAAAAGAATTTAATGGATTATAAATTTTCTATTCGAAGGAAAAAATGAAATGATGAATTTCCATTTGATTAGTACCAATAAGAAAATAATTATAAATTAATAAGCCTTATGGCAGTGACTTCTGATTCTAGCATAAAGATTCCAGCATCACAGATTTAGTTGATAATGAACTTTTGATTTGTTGTTTTGTTGATCATCGACTATACGTCTAATGGCGATTGGTAACTTGTTGTAAGCGTTACAGTTAGTGACAAAAAATGAATCCATATTCCATCCAAGAACACTGGACATTCGAAGTCATAAGAAATGAGATTTTTATGCGAAAGGTATCCAAGAAATGAAGTGATGTGCACTCGATCTTGTCCGCGTAAGCATTGTCGGTCACGGCTAGCGACTTGCATGCATGCTTTTTGAATAAATAGCCATGCAAATTACAGAGTAATTGAATTTGTAAATTCATGGCAACTTATGGTCATGGGGAGGTTACACATGGGAGAATGGGAGAGGTTACACAGTCAAGGTTATGGCCATGAGAAAATAATTTACATTGTAATAATTACATCAAAAAATTAGGAAAAAAGATAAATGCAAATGGAGGAAGGAGAAGGCACCACAATTAATTACAAAAATGCCATCAAGCTTTAGGATTAATAATAATAATAATAATAATAATAATAATAATAATAATAATAATAATAATAATAATAATAATAATAATAATAATAATAATAATAATAATAATAATAATAATAATAATAATAATAATAATAATAATAAACAATCCACTAAAAGGCACAACTAAAATTATGAGATGACATTCGACCCATGAATAAATTTGACTGTCTGATTGAATTGGGTTGGATTGAGTTTCAAACATTTTTAAGATAGAACCCGACCCGACTCAAATTGAGTTAGGTCGAATTATTCGATCATCATTTTTTTTTAAAAAAATATTTTTTAATATAAAAATGTATTTAATATTTTATTTTATACACCAAAAATATTATTTTAAACATGTAGATATGTTTCTACGTGTAGAATATTTGATTTTATATTTTTTGAAATTTAAATGATATAAAAAACTTAGATGAATAAAAAAATCATTGAAAAATAAAAAAAAATAAAAAAAATTGAATCATCGAATGGAGTCGGATTTTCCAATCCGACCTCGAGTTCAACACCCCTAACTAAAATTAACGTCTGAGTAGCATTGTTAGTTCGGAATTAGTTCCTAGAGTCATCCACTATCTACGCTTTACTCGAACTTCATATCATGTGCTAAAAATGTTGAACACGGGAGCTTTGGCTAGGTACCCAAAAATAAAATTGACTATTGGGTCAATTAATTGTTGGCTTGACTCGGACTAGATACTGGAATTTGGAACAACTTAGGGCGGAGTATTTTCACATCTCCGGTCGGAAGGACAACCACTGGAAGGTTCCGAAGAAGAAGCAACATGGTGGAAGGAAACCACGCAAGTAATGATTCTTTCTCAATAACTCCCTATGTATACAATTTATGCAACTAAACCAACTTGCAGGTGCCAGAAGATACAGTCCAAGTCAAAGAGAGGAGATGATGCTTTTATACTGCTGAGTGCTCTGAAAGGAGGAACGCCAATTTTGAGTCAAGAGAACTTGTAAGCAGACTCGGTTACCAATTCATTCTGTAAAACTCAAACAGGAACCTCAGACTGTATCATCATCGGCATCACCCTGGAGGGGTATTGGGAAAAAAAAAAAAAAAGCATGAGGAAGATAGATGATAGAATAACAGCGAAACAGAAATTATAGTGCGGAGACTGATATGTTTTACAGAGCTCGTAAGTTACTATCGAGTGTAACCATAAGAAAATGATGAAGGATAAATAAGAGGAAGAGGAGGGAATATGCAGAAATAGATGAAACCATAGGAGGCAAGAAGATTAAAGGCAGATGGCATGTTCATCTTTAACTATTCTCCATATGATGCCCCTTTTACATGAAAGTCTTATTTGAAAAAACTTACATTTTGTGTCCCGGATTTATAAGAGATCTTCCTTGTCCAAGATTATTAGCACTCAATTAATTTGAAGTCTATCCTAAAAAAATTAAAAAAAAAAAAAGAAAAAGAAACAAACAACCCCAACCGCCCAAAGCCCATACGCCCAACTACATGATTTAACCTAAAAGCAACACATTTCTTTCTTACCAACCCCCCATGTCGGCAGATAAAACCCAACCCCAAAAGTGCTACAGTAAACCACTCTAAATCAACTCTATTCTCCCTTCATCTCTTCCTTGTCGACGACAACGACAAAGAAGAATCAGAAAGCTAATCTCCTACAATAACTCTCTCATTTTCTCTCCGTTAAGTCACCACCCTCATTCCATTCTCTCTCTCTCACACGTTACTTCACTGTAGTAGCTCTTTTGAGCTCGTGAACAGTAGTTAGAAGGAGGGAGAAAGAGTTGTTATTAAGATTAATGCTCTATTGCTAATCATGTATAAAATTAAGAGGTTCATTGTAATTTATGTTAACTCATAATGAAATTGCTTAATGCTCATCTACACATATGAATGTGATTAGCATGTTGGATGTCCTTACGTGAGGACCCGATTTGTTTCATTGTTAGTATATCAAGAATGTTGATAAATGATTCATGTGATGTGTGGAATAAAATATGTGCTAAATATGTCAAGGTATACATGATTGAAAAGAAAAGAATGTAGAAATGTGAGGACTGTCATCCTAGAACGGGTGACCGAAATATTAACGGACGATCATTTCTGGGATCGAATTTGTCTCGACATTTGCCCAACGGTCGTCCGAAACGCATTTGGATGTCCGATTTAGAGCAGTCGTTGCTCTCTATAATCTGCGGTCGACCCAACGCCCTGTTCGGTCGTCCGAAGGCCTCATAACGGTCGACCGATATCGTGATGGTCGTCCGATTTGGAGAGGTCGTTCCTATTTGTAATTAGCGGTCGACCCAACGCTCAGTTCGATCAATCGAAAGAATCATAACGGTTGTCTGTTTTGGACTAATGATTATGTCATGATTGAATGTTCACATTTAGAATGATTTGAAGTCTGTATGATCTTAAATAAGATTAAAACATGCAACATGTATTGAATGATTGTATGTATTGATGAACATGACTAAAAGACGGATTGATGAAGATGTGACATTTCTTTTGGGACCAATCGGTATCCTACTTAAGACTCAACCGACGAGTGGGGGAAGACCTCATTGACGAATGAGGATTAAGACCTCGTCTACGAGAAAGAGTTAAGACCTCACCCATGGGTGAGGGTTATGAATTATGAGCAATCACTCTTCTCAATCAACAAGATAAAAAATTACCTAAGTAAAGATGAAAGATGAACAATGAATGACTTGGACATAAAGACAAAAATGATAAAGATGAAATAAGCACATATGAGAATGCAAATGAATGTCTACTTGTCACATCATGATATGAATAAAGATGACAAAGTAAAGTAAGATAAGTTTATAATATACATTAGCATAGTGATAAGTACGATGATGAGTAATGATAAGTTATGATATGCTTGAGCATAGTATGAAATGTTATATGTTATCTTATCTTGCCATAATGATATTGTTCATATGTCATATAGTGTGCATAAATAGCTCATAACATGCATACAAGTTATGTTCCATTATGTTGCAATGCATATGCCATGACACATAGAAATTATGTTATAAGATCATAGCATGCATGCGCCTCAACATACTGTAACGAGAGAAATCTAGAAATGGCATCCGACCCTGTTCGGAGTGGGAAACACCTCCTCCGCCCCGACCTCGTCGACTGCCCCGCCCCGAATCCTTGGTCGGGGGGAGGGGGGGATTTTATTCCCCGCCCCGATCCCCGCGGGGACCCCGATTTCTCAATTTTTTATAAAAAAATATGAAAAAAATTAGAATGTGAGTAATTGAAAAAGTTAAAAAAAAATCAAATTACAAAAAAACTTAACGGTACACCTCTGCACTGTGCGCATATTGAATCACCTCTACGCATAGTGTACGCAGAGGTGGGTCGCCCTCGTCGACGATGACGATGGCGGCCCTCGAGTCAACGACCAACGATGACGCCGACAACAACCGGATCAACGATGCCCTGGACAACGACGATGTCGTCGATGACCCACGATGACGCCGCAGCCGCCGCAGCCGCCACCACCGCCAACTGGATCAAATGGATCAACGATGCCCTGGACAACGACGATGCCCTCGACGATGATGACGTCCTCGACGATGATGATGGCTTCCCTCGACGACGACGATGCCCTCGACGATGATCCACAATGACGCCACTGCCGATGACGACGATCAGATCGATTGAATTAACGATGATCGGATCGACGATGATGCCCTCGACGACGACAATGACACCGCCCTCGACGACGATCCACGATGATGCCGCCGCCGCCGATGATGACGACATCGACGACGATCGAATCGACCCGCCCTCGACCAGATCGACGATCCACGACGCCCTCGACGACGACGACGATGGCACCGCCCTCGACGATGACGATGACACCTCCCTCGATGACGACGCTGCTTTGACTCCAACACTGGCGGCCGCGGCGGAGAGGCGAAGAAGGACGCCGCCCGGGGCGAAGGAGAAGGACGCCATACGTTGGAGTGGAGAGTTTTGTGAGGCTGCTGTTTAGGGAGAAAGAAAGAGAGGAGTTAAGGTTTTATGTTATATATATGTATAAAATGGACGGTTGAGATGAAATCTAATGAACATAATTATAATAAATTATTAATTAAAAATAATGTCGAGAATTCGGGAACCCGACGGGGCAGGGGTAGTTCACCCCGCCCTACCCCTGCCCCGATCCTTGAGGGGGTGGGGGGGGGGGGGGCAGTTTGGCCCCCATCCCCGCCCCCGTGGAGGAAAAAATTCCCGAATGCGGGGCCTCGAACGGGGAATCCCCGCGGGGCCCGGCGGAGGGCGGGGAATATTATTATCCCTAGAGAAATTTTCTACACCCCATGAAATCGTTCAGGTATGGATGATGCTTAGGTTCGACGGCAAGAGCCTCATGACGAAGATATTGCACATAGATGGGTCGGACTACGACACAAGTTATCTTACTTATATTATGTTATGTCATTATGATGAACTCTTGTAAGAGTGATCAATGTATGGTCATGTACTTTTATTTGAACTCATTATGTACCATCAACCCTTTGTTGGATCTATGTTAGAGCCTACTTGGCCCATGGGATAGATTGTTATCTTGGGATTTCATATATATATTTAGAAGTCTTCCGTTGTTTACGATATTAATGCTTTATATTATATTATATTTCCGCTGCAATATTTTATGTAATTAGATTATGAAAGTGACGTCACCTAGGGTTCGACAATTAAACTGGGGCCGAATTTTGGAGGCATTACATGAAGTCACGGAGAAAGAACATAAACAATGACTCCAAGAATTTGCACAAACAAAAGAAATTTGAAATACAGTTATTCTGGACCTGCACTGGAGATTGTTCTATTTTCCCACCATGAAGGTGAGGATAGAATATCTAAGATCATAAATCAAGAAAGTAGATTAATTGATGACATGCATTGAGTTTGTAACTTTGTATATAGACCGCAAATACCAATACTTCTAGACCTACCTAAGTCTCTAAATAATATTGAAAAACAAGTTACCAGGCTACAGAGAGTTCAAAGATGGAAACTTAATTAGCGGGCATAGACATCAATACAAAATTTCCAGTTCTCTTTCACTTGATCAACTCCCTTCGTGAATATTACCATTCGATTAAGTTTAATGCTTACAGATTCGAAGTAATCGGTAATAAGACAGGTTGCAATCAGAAAGAACATGAGAAAAATCCTTACAGCCACTATGACAAAGGAAGATGAAGAAGTGCCCTGTCAGTGAGTATATTTGAGACAAGGAGAATGAAACCTCATACAGTTTTCCAATCATCATCCAAATTTTCATTAAGGTATCAATTAATAATTTCTCCTCACAGAGAATCGGATATCTTTTGATTGTGTAGAAGTCTTAAGTTCACTGTCCACAATTCATTATATTCTTTTCAGTTTTATAAAATATAAGATATGTTCCACCTCAGCAATTGCCAAAGTTGCATATACTTCATGAACCAAAACACATGTTCAATGTTTTTCATTTCAGTGTCAATTTTGATGAAATATTGTCATAGCTATTCTTTCTATAGCAATCAATAAAATCTTTTTATGGTGAATCAATACCAACTTATTCTAGTTCTTGTTGTTTCACACTCAAAACATACATGTTATTGGACATCTTAATATAGTATCATATATTCATTTTTTTTTGAGAAGATAGTATCATATATTCATATTCAAGCACTAATAATAACTTCATTGCCTTCACATGTATATTCAAAGCAATAGTTTTCCTAACTAGTTAAAGATCAAACGATATAATAAACTTGGTTTTATCCTTCAAAATGACATATCCTGTCCATTCCCTTCACATGTATATCCGAGAGGTAACAAATTCTCAGTAGCACTAGTTTGCCTACGATATGGATTTTTCATGATTGAACTACTCAATCTTTTCATGAAATATTGATATAACAGTTCCTTTTTTTCTGCCGTCACCACAGTATATGAAGTGGTTGGATAAAGATCCAAAGCAAGGATATTCTGCATACGCAGGTTTCAAACTCGAGACCTTGGTTGACGTAACAGTTCTTTCTATAGAAATCAATAACAAATCTTTTTATGGAGTATCTGACTTATTCTAGTTCATGTTGTTTCACACTCAACACACATGTTATTGGATATCTTAATATAGAATCATAGTCAAGCACTAACAATAGCTTCATTTCCTTCACATGTACATCCAAGAGTTAACACACTCTAAGTAGCACTGTCAAGACCTCATATGGGTTCGATGAACTCTTATCTTGTCCAGCATTCGATGTAGGGAGAGAGACATATGGTTACCTGAATGGGACAAAGTCGTCCATAATGTCATTGACATCCATAGTATTACCATGAACTAGCAAAAACTTAACATAATCCTCATTTGGCAAGACAAAGTATTCTAACATGGAATATATCACAAGATAATTCATAAAGAGCATAAAAGTTTGAGGACCAATAAACTCCATCTCAAATGGTTGATTCTATGAGGAGAAAGAAAAACTTCATTGCCCAAGAAAAAATTCCATAAGCCGATGCATGAGCTTTTAGTTTGACAATGTAAACTTAACAGATTCTACTCACCCAAAACACAGAAGTTCTCACCCGGGTTGTATATCATCAGTAACCAATGCAAAATGAATTGGCTTTTTCAGTAACAACTGATGAGCACATAATTTAGACCATGAAAAGAAAGCAAAAACTAAGGAACCTAGTGGTAAGAGAACATATATTATTGCAATCAGTTCACCTGCAGAAAGGCATAATTCATACTGATAAAAAAAAGTCTCTGCAAGTTGTAAAAATGAAATATAATTTAAGCCGCCTCCTTTTCAGCCTCAACCTGCCGTTGGATGTAGTGATGAAGTATCGCAAGCCTCGCTGTCTCAAAGGCACAGTAACCCAATGCAGCAAAGCACGCACTGTGAAGAACCCGCGGGCCAATTCCTCGTGCCAAACCGCCCCAGCCTTCCTCCACAACAATCTGCCTCAAAGTATCAGAAACTTTATTCCTGGCCTCACCGTGCACTTGCGTCATTAGCCGAGTTTTCACCACGTCGAGCGGTGTCGTCAAGGATGCAGAGATTGCCCCGGCCAGAGCACCGCAGCACATGCTTTGCGCCGGCTCAAGGTTGCTCTTCCCTGTCAAACTCAGCACGAAGGCCTTCAGGTATTCGAAGGACGAGTAGCTAAGTATGCCGGCCGGTAAGTTTCTGAGCAATGTGGCAGAATAGCCAGCATAAAGCCCCAAGACGCCGTCTTTCTCGAGAATTTTCAGCAGCACCTCCCAGGAGCGGCCCGTCGTGCCAGCCTGCATCCTTTGGGTGATGAGCTCCTTGGGTACCATGACGGCGGACGACACGATGTTTCCCATGGCCCCTGCCGTCGGCGGGATGAGGACCGGGGGAAAAGACGGCAGCTTGGAGAGGACGGACTTGCCGAGCTCGCAGGTGCCGAAGTAGATGGCGGAGGAGGTGGCGGAACCGACGAGGACGGCTGATACGCCGCGGTAGAAGCCGAGGAGGCCCTGCGTGCGGAAGGTCTGTACGGCGGCGTCGAGGGCGCTGGAGTAGAGCTGGGCGGCGCCCTTGGTCTGGAGCTTGGTCTTGACGTTGTCTATAGGGAGGAGGCAGACGTAGGTGAAGGCGCCCGCCGCGGCCCCGGCAGCGGCGCCGATGAGGGATCGCTCGAGGGAGGTGAGGGAGTTCAGCAGAGAGCGAGATTGGAGTTGGGGTCGGGGCTTCGAAGAGATGGAGAAGGAGGCGAAGATGGGGATGGAGTTGGAATCGAACTGGCGAGCAGCAGCGGAGGGGGAGGAGGAGAGGAGGAGGGTGTTGAGGTCGGAGAAGAAGGAGTTGAAGCCGCCATCTCGCTCTGTGAGGGGGAGATGGGGAGATCGGGGGAGGAGGAGGAGTTTGGACTCATCCATCCTTTTTTCCTGAGGCTATCAACAGACCGTTCTTTCTACCCTATTTATACTTCCTCCTCCTCCTCCTCCTAATAATAATAATAATAATAATAATAATAATAATAATAATAATAATAATAATAATAATAATAATCTATATATTTATAAGGTAAAAGCACTGTGACATTGACAATGCCAAATTTTTATATAAGTTATATATACAAATTTAATTTAAATTTTTCAAAAAATAAAATTTATCTTATAATAGTTCAATTAGAAAAAAATAATCTTTTCTTTTCACAAATTTGAGTAGATTAAAATAAATAATAATTTATTTCTAAAAGATAATGTGCAAGTAAAAAGATAATTTATATTTTCGAAATTTAAAATAAAGAATTCAATTTGATCAAATTAAAATTAATTTTACCTTTTTTGTCAATTTTGGCATAATTAAAATAAATAACTTTCCCTTTCTCCAAGGTAATGCACAAAAGGTGACAAAAATAATATGTAATTTTTAAAAATTAATAATCTGTTATTTTCTGGATTAAAAAAATTAACTAAATTAATCTTTTCTTTTCATCATTTGAATATGATGAAAATAAATAATATTTTTTTCTAAAAGATAACGTGCAAGTAAATAATAATTCCTATTTAAAAGGAACTTTGTTATTTTAGAATTAAAAAATAACTTAAAATAAAGATTTTAATTTGATTGAAATTAAGATTAATCTTTCCTTTGTACCAATTTGAGTATGATTAAAATAAATAAATTTCCCTTTCTACAAGGTAATGCACAAAAGTTAATAAAATAAATAATATGCAATTCCAAAAATTAATAATTTTTTTTGGAATTAAAAATAATTAGAAATAATAATTTAGTTTGAGTGAAACTAAAATTAATCTTTCCTTTTTATCAATTTGAATATGATGAAAAAAAATAATATTTTCTTTCTAAAAGATAATGTGCAAGTAAAAAATAATTCCTATATAAAAGATCATTTGTTATTTTCAAGATTAAAAAATAACTTAAAATAAAGAATTCAATTTGATTCAAATTAAGTTAATCTTTCCTTTTTATGAATTTGAGTATTATTAAAATTGATAATATTTTCGTTCTAAAAGATAATGTGCAAATAAATAATAATTCTTTTTTAAAAGGTACTTCATTATTTTCGGAATTAAAAAATCTCTTGCAATACACGAAATTCGCACTTGTCTATATAAAAGGAGAGCTAAATGCATGAGATGATGACAAAGTGATGTAATGTCATCACGACATGTGACAAAATTAAATTTGAGCATGATTAAAATAATTTGTTATAATATTTTTCGGAACTAAAAAATGAAAATAAAAAAAAAATTGAGTCCATATAGGTTAATATTTCCTTTCTTAAAGAAATGGATAAATATAATAAAGCAATAATATTTTCTTTTTAAAAGATAATGCATTATTGTCAAAAGGATTTAATTGGGGTCATGCGCAAGTATGGCCCTCATAAGCAGCCCGCCCCACCATCCGATCTAATTGGACGATGACGAGAGCTGCTTACCTCCCCCTTAGAGCGCCGCCGCCTCCAACAATCTCACCTCCCCTCCGCAACGTTGTCATCGTCACGATCTCTGTACACGCTGATCTTGCCGCCGGCGACGTCGTCGACATCTCTCCTCCTGCGATAGCTTCCCCAGGCCCCCACTCCCTCTCTCCCCTACGATAGCATCTCCCCCACTCCCCTCTCTCCCATGAGACCGACACCCCTCTCTCCCCTCCCGTCTTTCCCTTCGTCTGCTAGCAGCCCCACCTTCCTCTGCTCCAGTGAGCGTCGACGAGCAGGCCCCATCTTCTCAGCCCCCCAAGGTTCCTAACCCGCATGTGAGGTCGGATCCGGATCTTCTCCTCCGACGTGGATCTGGATCTCCCCTCCGGCACAAGTCTTTCCCTTCGACGACACGAGCTCGGCGTAGATTTGGGCATGACGGCAACACTCGACTCATGGGCGACGAGATCCGGTGGGTGGAGGGAAGAGAGAGAGAGGGTCAAGCGTGTTGCCCGATGGGAAGGTCCTTGTGTCGAGGGTGTCGTCGAATGGTGATGAGATAGCAGGAGTTGAGAGGCACTGTCAGGTTAGATCGGACGGTGGGCAAGTTGTGTAGAACCCCCATTGAATCCTTGTCAAAATTAGGAATACATGACTCAGTTCAAGTATGATTAATATATTTTCAATTTTCCAAAAGTTAATTGACAGTTTTTTTCTAGAAATTTAAGGCGACGCAAAATTATATTAGATGGAAGAAACAGAAGATGATTACAAGATCAGATTATCTTCTCTTTTGATCCCCTAGGGAGTTTATATAGGCACTTCCTTTAACAGATGATAGGAATTACAGACCGATTGAGACTCTGAATTAATTCTCAAAAATAAAACACCTATCTCGTGATAAGGAAATAAATTAAATCCGAATCACATATAGAACACCCATAAAAAATTTTGCCCAGGGGGCTCCGCCCCCTTGCAACCCCCGTAGAGGAAATCTGCTAAAGCGCCTGATTGTATAAGGGGACACATTGGGTTCAGATTCAAGGCATTATCAATAAATCTCCACCTTGACTTGAATCCTTCAATCAAATATCAAATACTATCGGTCGCCGCCAGTCCCAACTTGGGACTACTGCCACCTATCAATATTTAGCAAGTTCAAACAATGTTGAAACTTGCTAGTAGGAACCGATTTGATGAACATGTCCGCTAGATTATCTTCTGTGCCGATCTTTTTCACCTTGATCCTCTTCTCAGTACGGATGAAGTGATACCTGACGTCGATGTGTTTGATTCTTTCATGATGCACTTGATCCTTGGCTAAACATATTGCACTTAAACTGTCACAGTACACTATAGCATGATCTTGTTGTAGTCCAAAATCTCCGACAAAGCCTTTTAACCAAATGCCTTCCTTAGCAGCTTCTGTCAATGCCATGTACTCTGTCTCTGTGGTAGACAATGTAACTGATAGTTGGAGTGTGACTTTCCAACTGATAACAGAATTGCCAAGAGTGAAAACATAACCTGCTATTGATATTCTTCCATCAACATCTACAGCATAATTTGAGTCTGAATAACCTGCAACCAAACACACTTTTCCACTTCTGTAGATGAGATCAATTTCAGATGTTCCTCTCAGATATCGTATACGCTTTACTGCCTGCCAGTGCTCCTTTCCTGGATTGTTCATAAATCTGCTGACCACACTAACGGCATGCGCAATATCAAGTCTTGTGCATACCATAACATACATCAAGCTTCCGACTGCACTGACATATGGAACTCGAGATATATACTCTTTTTCTTGATCAGACATAAATTCAATTACAGAAATGTGCACATTTGAAGCTGATGAAGTACTTAAGGTCTTCGCTGCAGACATATCGAACCTGGACAAAATCTTCCGAATGTAACTTTTCTAAGATAGAAAAAGTTTATCCTTTATGTGGTCCCTGTAAATCTCCATCCCTAAAATCTTCTTTGCTGCACTAAGATCCTTCATATCGAATTCTGAACTAAGGAGCTTCTTCAAATTCTGAATGTCTTCCATGTTCCTAGCAGCAATCAACATATCATCAACGTACAAGAGCACACCCTCCACCTTCTTGTGATAGACACAACAATCATAAGGGCTCTTGTTGAATCTCTTACTGATTATAAAACTATTAAATCTCTTGTACCACTGTCTTGGTGATTGCTTCAAGCCATATAATAACTTCTTCAATCTGCAGACTTGGTCTTCTTTATCTGGGATAAAGAAACCCTATGACTGACTCATGAGGATGTCTTCTTCAAGTTCCCCATGTAGAAAAGCTGTCTTCACGTCTAATTGCTCGAGTTTCAAATTTTGATGTGCTACAATGACAAGTAGCACCCGGATGAAAGTGTGCCTGACAACTGGAGAGAAGATCTCATTGTAGTCTACTCCCTCTTTCTGACTGTAGCCTTTAGCAAATAGACATGCTTTGAATATGATGCCTTCAGCTTCTGGACTTCCAATCTTTTTCTTGAAAATTCACTTACATCCAACGATCTTTCTACTTTTTGGTAACTTGACCAACTCCCAAGTCTGATTCTTGTGAGGTGACTTCATCTCTTCACTCATTGCTGCAATCCACTGTTCCGATTCTGCACATATGATAGCATCCTTGTAATTCGATGGCTCTTGTGACTCCACCTCTTCAGCTACTTGAAATGCATATGCAATCATCTCCTCAAATTCATAACGCTTCAGAGGACCTACTTGCCTGCGAGCACGTCCTGCAGCTAGACTTGTCGTTGTTTCTTCTGTTTGCTCATCAAGTTCAGGTTGTTCAGCTTGATGAGATTCTTCTTTCTCATTTTAAATTAGAGTTAATCCAAACTCCACCTGTTTGTTGACACCCTCTTCTGCTGAGTCAACAACATCTGATTTTTGCTTGAGCATAGACATCTCATCAAAGGATATGTTTCTGCTGTGAATAACCTTGTGCTCCGAGGGAGATCAGATTCTGAAGCCTTTTACACCTACACCATATCCCACAAAGACTCCTTCTTTGGCCCTTGGTTCCAGCTTTTCTTCGCTGACGTGATAATATGCTGGACAACCAAACACTTTCAAATTAGTATAATTAGTAGGATTTTCTGATCATACCTCAATGGGAGTCTTCAGATCGATCGCGGTTGCAGGACTCCGATTAACAAGGTAACATGCTGTGCTAACAGCCTCAGCCCAGAATGACTTATTCAGTCCAGAATTAGAGAGCATGCACCGTGCCCTCTCCAGAAGAGTTCTGTTCATGCGTTCTGCTACACCATTCTGCTATGGTGTATCTCTGACAGTGTGATGTCTGACAACGTCTTCATCCTTGCAAAATCGATCAAAGTCAGCGAACAGAACTCCAAGCCGTTATCGATATGAAGACGTTTCACTTTTCTCGATGTCTGATTCTCCACCAGAGTCTTCCATTGCTTGAAAGCTTCAGATGCCTCGCTCTTGTGCTTCATCATGAATACCCATGTCATCCTTGAGTAATCATCTATCACAAATAGGAAGTATCTAGAACCTTTTAGAGATGGAACATGAGAGGGGCCCCAACAGTCAGCATGGATGTAATCGAGTGTTGCCTTTGTCTTGTGCACGACTTTGCTGAATTGATGTTGTTTTTGCTTGCCAAAGACGCAGTGTTTGTAAAATTCAATTTCAGATATCTTCTGACCATCCAGAAGATTGCGTCTGTTGAGGATATTCATCCCTTTCTGACTCATATGATCAAGTCACATGTGCCACAACTTAGATGCTTCTGATTCTGATTTGGATGAACTACCTACAACAGCCATGCCAGAAATTACTGTGCCTTGTAATATGTACAAGGACTTTTGTCTGACTCCCGTCATGACTTCAACATCACCCTTGGTGACCGTGAGAACACCTCCTACAGCAGACATCCGACATCCTTTGGAGTCCAGAACTCCTAACGATATCAAATTTTTCTTCAATTTCGAAATATGACGTACCTTTATCAATGTCCTCACCCAATTGTCATGACTTCTGATCTGAATTGAGCCGATTTCAACTATTTTACCGGCTGCATCATTGCCCATGATGATGTTTCCGTCATCAATTTTTTGATAAGTCGAGAATCACTCTCTGTGCGGAGTCATATGATAGGAACATCCTGAGTCGAGAACCCAACTCTCCTCCAAGCATCTCTGATCAGACACAATAAGAGCCAAATCATCATCAGATTCGCTATTCTGGTGAGCTACTGCAGCAATCGTGTCTTTCTTCTTCTTCTTGGGACAATTATTCTTCTAGTGATCCGGTTCTTTGCAATAGTTGCAAATGTCCTTCGGATTGATGTTCTTCTTCTTCGACTTACCCTTTTTAGAGTTTGTCTTTTCTGTGGTTGTTACCAACCCTGCGACCTGAGTCTCCATAGCCTTGCCAGACGTCCTATGACGAAGTTCACGAGTATGTAGACTCAATCTTACTTCTTTCAGAGTAATTGTATCTCTTCCGATGATAGATTATACGAAATTTTCGTATGACCGAGGAAGAGACACCAACAGAAGTAGGGTAGCATCTTCATCTTCAATCTTTACATCTATATTTCGTAATTCCATCAATAGAGTATTCATCTGATCAAGATGATCTTTCAGAGGGGTACCTTCTTGCATGCGGAGGGCGAACAAACGTTGCTTCAACAACTTGTTGATCAGAGACTTGGTCACGTAGAGACTCTCAAGTTTCGACCACAGATCGACCGCCGCTCTTGATCGGTGACTTCTATAATCATCTCGTCCGTCAGACACAATAGGATCATAGAGTGCGCCTTCTCTTCCTGTGCCACCAAACTTGCGAGGTCGGACTCCTTTTCTTTGCCCTTCGAGTCTTCTTCCTTCGGTTTGTTCTTCGACACGTTCGCAAGCGGCGCCCATACTCCCTGTTGTTTCAGAAGTGTCCGCATCTTGATCTGTCAGAAACTGAAATTATGTCGTCTTGTAAATTTCTCGATGTTGATGTTGTGCGATGCCATCCCTACGCCTAACGGAGGATCGACGATGAAGCTTCGCTCTGATACCAATTTGTTAGAATTTCTACACGAGAGAAATTATGCAACGCGAGAAAAAATCCAAAAAATTTAAAGCGACACAGAATTGTATTAGATGGAAGAAATAGAAGAGGATTACAAGATCAGATTGTCTTCTCTTTGGACCTCGTAGGGAGTTTATATAGGTACTCCCTTTAACAGATGATAGAAATTAATTCCCAAAAATAAGACACCTATCTCGTGATAAGAAAATAAATAAAATACAGAACACCCATAAAAATTTTTGCTCAGGGGGCTCCGCCCCCTTACAACCCCGTAGGGAAAATCTGCTGAAGCGCCTGATTGTATAAGGGATTCACATTGACTTCAGATTCAAGACATTATTGTCTTGTTTCAAGTTGTACTTTCCTCTAAAGAAGCATTGTCCGTTTTGCAACATTGAAAGTTAAGATGGAGTTGTAGGTGAATTCCTTGCTATCTGGGGGACAAAAATTTGAATAAGAAGGGGCATTTGTGGATCATCATTTTTGACACATGAAATGAAAGGTCAAGAAAGAACGTAACCTGAAAACACTGAATATGAAAACAACAAACAACAACAAAGCCTTATTCCACTAGGTGTGGTCGGCTACATGGATCATGCGACGCCATTCCGCATTTATTGATCCATGTTCATGAGATTCGGCAGGATTTTACGCCGGCTGTTGAGGCCTAACACAATCCTCCTCCTTTATCCGGGCTTGTGATCGACTATAAAACATAGGCGGAGTTGAAAACACTGAATATGAAAGGAAAAAGAAAATGTTTATTAGCCACCAGCAAGATTTGGAAAGAGCTGACTGAAAAGTTATGCCCCTAATCCCTTTACAACCAAATTATTTCTGAACTTATACTTTCTAAAAACCATGTTCTCCTCTGAACTTCATCAATATGTACTGATGAGAAGCTCGAGAGAGACTACCAAATGTTGCCATTCGAAGAGCAGTAATCACATAAATTCAACGAGAAGGAACGCAGAAATGTCAGCCTCGGTATTTAAATGATCATCCAACGCATTAGTTACAACTGTCCACAAAGTTTTGGCAGAACCAACTCCATGCAACTTAATGCCACAGTTTGGGTTCTTAACTCAGTCGTTGAGAAGTGGAAAAGAGAAGGATGTAATGTTGGATACACCATGAGTGCCATCCATTATTTGCGCACACAAAATTCTGTAAGCTGCAAATAGTTGTTGCTTAATTACAGTGTGGCATAAGCACTTAAAAATGTTGCTCCTTTTTCTTCCTCCGTAATCACTATGTATTAGACCAAGACAGCCACAGTTCCTCGGTGCAAATCTTTGAGCCACAGATCTGATCTACTCCACTAAATTGAGATTGGCAATGTTGCAGGGTTGCTTATTGCACTGTCCAACCGAGAACCTTCGTGCGCAGAAGCTAAGATATCCGCTCAGGTATCTCGCGCTCATAGTCTCACAACCTAACGGGCAATCCATAATTGTGGAAAGACCTGATAGTTCCATCATTGCTTGCTGTTACTATCACTAAATTCCACAAGGCTGCTGTAGATGTCAAGTTGCTATTGTGACCATGGTGTTGGCACAGAGTCATATAGGAATTATTGGTTCCTAATGAAGGATTATCTGGCGATGGAAGTTCCTCCTCCGGCCATGTCGCAGATACCCTGGATGAACCATCAGAAAAGAGCCATGCTCCACGAGAAAAGAACTCCGGGTCTTTCCGTTCGGTTCCTATCTGATCCATGCCTGGCCATACTGCTGCTATTGATGCCCCTTTGGAAAATAGGTATTCACATGACCGGATTGACTTGGAACCTCTGCTTGTTTTACATGGTTCATCATAACTCCAAATGTAGACATGTGAATCTTCGCCAACAGAGATAATATGGCTCCCATCTGAAGTGAATGATGCCGAGAACTGGCTCTTAACCCTTCTAAGACCTATATCACACACTCAAGTAATGGGACTCAATAACATGATATATGGAGATAAGAATGCCTGGAAAACCCTAGTGCATGAAATAAGCATTTTTTTTTCTTTTACTTCAGACATAAACAAACTATGGTTCACAAAATGAGACATTACTTGCCAATCAAGATATGCATACATATGTGAAACTGCTAAGAATTGACATAAAAATACATTAAGATTTTGCTGCAGATTTTATTCAATTATCTAAACTAAATTTAATGTCATCTGATAACGCCTACTGAAAATGCTGCAAATCTATCTGCAAATCAAGAAACATGCAGATGATACAACTGTAAACATTACGGCTTATGCAAGTTATTATTAACATTGATAGAATGAACTACTGAGACATCTAAACCACTATTTTTTTTATTAACGGTTTTATATGCTCTCCAATCCAAGCAACAAATAAGATGAAAGAGAAATAAACCAAGAAGCACCTTTGAACTTGTGAATTGCATCAACCCCATTAAATATCCGCACTCTCGAGTCCGCTGATGTGATCATAATGTGTTTATCGTCTTTAGGAAAAAACTGCAAGGAAAGAAAATCATATGAAAAATGAGACTGACAAGTAATAAAATTTCGCAGCTAGTTGAGAAAGTTTGAATCTTAACCTGCAAACCAGTGATAATTTTGCCAGAAGATTTCTTTTTGCTCCTGATACATAATTGCATTTCGAACTGAATACTCTTAGCTGAATCCAGAAGATGCAAAATATTAAACAAAATATAAAGTCTTAAATATTGAAATTAAAGAGAAAAAATGAGTTTATAAAGAAATAAATAAGCAATGAAAGAATTACAAGAAACAGAAAGCACCTGAGTAGTCGTAAAACCGACAGTCTCCTTCGATGGAACCAACAACAAAACCCTGCATAAATAAGCAATGAGAAAACAGCCAAAAGACATCAATAAATTTGATACAGACTAGATTGCAGCACAGATAAAAGTGTGGAAGATTAGGATGTTCAAATTAGAGGACAACCTTCCCATCTGGCCTATGACATACTGCTGTGATGATATCCCTTATATCAACCCAGTCAACCACTCGATTTTCTGTAGTTCCCCATAACCGAACTTTCCCATCTATGGAGCCACTGATAAAGTATGTGTCATCAACTGGATTGAATTCGACGCAAGTCACTGTTTTCATTAGGAAACAAAACAAGTTATTGTTGGAACAAAAGAATAATCGTCAGCATTTTTAGCTATCATCAATCAGATAGGATAGAGCAGTTTTCCTGAAAGGGTGAAGAATGATGAGTAATCCACTTGCATTAAAACTGTGGAAAAATGTACAAGCATGTTTAAAGACAGCAATATATGAGGAAGGTCACCTAGCATAAAAAATACTCAATCACTTGGCATCAAAACAAGGAATATGACCCCTCAGAGAAAAAAAGCATGGAATATGATGGAAAGACATGACGTGACTCATAATGCAATACCACCACATTGCCATTTCTTCCTTGGAACATAACAAATAGATTGCCAAGAGCTACATTTATTTTTTTGCAAAAAAGTTATCAATTGAAAGAATGCCAATTTTCATGAATTTTTAGGTTACTTTTTCTTCAATGTTCAGGAAAAATAAATTAGCCTAGCATAAAGAAGAAAACAAGAAATAACATATCATATTTACCATAATCACTATGTTCAAAAACTTGAAGGCAATCACAGGAACCGACTCTCCACATACGAACAGTTTTGTCCTTTGATGATGTCAGCAGGCACTGCAACACAATTGTAATATGAAAGTGATAAAAGCACACAAACAAAGGTGGTGAATTTTAGCTTACGTCTAATTTGCTTCAGAAGTGATAAGATCAGAATAGAAAACTCAAAACAAGAAAAGGAAAGAGCAAAACAATAAAATTATAAGTCTGTCGCTGTGGTATAACATAAAAACCTACATCAGAAAAGCACAGAAGTTCGAGAACATACATCAGATCTTGACCATGATAGCTCTAGTATATCACTGGTATGACCATGAAGTTCTTGCAGTGGAGTGTCATTGATCTTGAAAACTTTCTTTGGAATCATAACTGGAGCTGAATAATTGCTTTTACCAAACATCAGCTTAAGGTCTTTGACATTATCAGGACTTATAGATGACGCATCAATAGTGAAGCATTGAACTTCATGAATCTGCCAAATGCGCAAAACACAATCTTCACCACCAGTTGCTAGATACCTTCCACATGGACTGAACTTCATAGTCCTTACCAAACCTCTGTGTGCATGAATTTCTTGACCCATATAGACTGCGGTGAGCTCTATTCGACTTTTTCTATATCGACGAACTTTGATTCTCAATGACCTATGCACCTTTGGACTGTTAACAGTAACATCACACTTACATGATCGTGAAATGCCGTTCCTTTTTACAAATCTTTTCCACCAACTTAAGGATGACCCTTTCTTCTCACGAAGACCAAAGTTGTGCTTGCCTTCAGTTGAACTATTTCTTCTCAAATGCTTCTGAACTGAATGCGAAAGCCCAAGTGACATTTCAAACTCCTGCAGAGTCATCATTTTATCAGAACCAATTTCTTTGAACATGCTAGATCCACCATCATGTCCCGTGTTGTAAACAATAAATTCCTTTCCAGTGTCCAGATCCCTTATACAACAGAATGAACTCGCCATTCCCCCAGCATCACAAGATGAGGAATTATTTAAAATCATGGCACCATTACTAGTAAGATTTTCTGATTCTGCATGCTTTTCTGAAAAATCAACATTAGATTCTTCACTTTTTTTATACCAACCTAGTGATGAAAGATCACGAAAGCCCATTTCCATAAGGAATCTGTTCCGCCTTTCCTGAATACTCATAAGCTCTGTCGTCCAAAGCTCATATTCTAATTTTTGCATAGTAGAAACTTTATTGTCAATAACACTGTCAACAGGTGAAGGAGAACCAACTGAATTCCTAAAGTCATCACTTGCATCGAAGAAGATATCTTCAGTCTCAGTGAAAGTAAGCATTTTTAATCAGAATAACTCCAAAACAGAGATTCATACATCATATATATATGAAGTTTGTCATCACAGAAAGGTCAGAGGCAAAAACCAAGAAACAATCTAGAACTTCACATGGAGGATGAGGCATCTTTCACCAGTTGTTGAGATATGTGTCATCATTCAACTGAGAAACAATCTTCGCAAAAACAGAAACAATTAATCCAATAATAACATTACGAGGAAAAGGTAAAGTTTGCATAAATCCAAAGATACAGCACATTAAGAAAATCGTGGAATTAGTGGCAACCGTACAGGTGTACACAATGTTTGTGACTCATAAGCAAATAGAGAACAACTAGCATCCATGCCAACCAAGTGATGCAAAACTCAAACAGAATTACAAAAATATGGATGCTATATCTAAAACCTCTAAATCTCGAGGTATGCAATTGTTGCAAGAGATTTCATCAACAGACAACTTCTGAATTCCCAACATTTCAGAAGCACTAAGTACTATTTACGTATATTACAGTTTTTTTATCCTAGTTGAAATCAGAAGACTTGCAGAACCTTACAGGATTGAACTTTCAGTGAAAACCAAAGACAATAAAAAATGGATATATTGTGTCCAGTATTTTTGCGTTCCCTTTTGAGATGCAAAATCAATATCTGACATTACTAAAGTGCAAAACATTACCAGGCTGATGATGCTACTAATTGTTAAGAATATAAAATGATAAATGTTGCTTTTTCTAATGGCTTAAGCTTTTAAGAAAATTGATTAGCACATCAAATTTAACGTAGTATCAGAGCCAGAGGTCAAGAATTTGAATCTCGTTAAACTCTTATTAAAAAATAATTTTCTCCCTTAATTATCCACGTGTTGAAATTGGACTAAATTAAAAGTTGTCAGCGGTCCACACGTGAGGAGTGTTAAGAATATAAAATGATAGATGTTACTTTTTCTAATGACTTAAACTTTTAGAAAAAATAGCTAGCACATTACATTTAACACTATTTCATTGCACAGGATTCAAATGAAACACTAGAAAAAGTAATCAACAAATACATTCCCCTCAACCACGTTAGCGGTGAAGCGACAGAAGCTGAGACTATGGCACAAAAATGAACAACGCGAGATGGGCCGGAACCAACCTAGAAGAAGAGGGAACGCAAATGTCCACAGCTACAGATGCGACGCACAAGGCGTTCTCGAGGACCGAAGCAAGGACGCAGCTTTCGCCCGCACGACCCACCAACAAGAACGGCGGAGGGCACAGCTTCCTAAACCCCCCTCCTCCCCCTCTACAACCTACTCCGCCGTTTGTAGGTTGTGCAAGAAGGGTGGTGAAAGCGATAAAAAGAGAAAGATAAAATTGGGATTTGAGGAGTTACTTCGACCCTGGCGATATATTTATTAAAAGCGGCATGCTTTTTTGCCTTCTTCGCCTTTCGTCCACTGTAATAATGGTGCTTTTTTTGCGCTGTGGCATCGCCAACAGCCTACTGAAAAGGATCGGTCAGCCGTGATAATCCAAACCGACACCTCTCTCCCTGTGTCTTTCTCTCTCTCGTGACCACCCTATGAGCCTAAGTAGCAGTAGACTCCGTAGGAGCAGCAGCAGTAACAGCAGCATCAGTAGGGGGTACTTGGCAGTCGTATCACTACCGCGAGGAGGAGAAGAGAGATTTTTCTCCTTTCCAGCTCCCTCAAAACATTTCGTAAATCCCCTCCATTAAAGGCGCGTCCTTGAGCTCTCGCCGCTGGCACGCCAAAGATTTACAACCGCTTCTGGGCTGCGTAAAAAAGTTCAATTTTTGTCATATTTAATCCGCGGAATTCAAACGGAATCATGATGTCGATGGTGTTCGCTTCATAAAAATCCAACCTTTCCGCGGTCGGATATCGTGCAGTTACTCTGAAACCGTCGCGATCACGGTCACGGGCCTCCACTGCTCCATCCTTCGCCTCCCCTTCCTCTCCGCCTCTTGCTCTTGTCCGCCATTCGAGACTGCAACCGAGACCTCCGTCCTCCGTTTAGCCCATCCCGATGGCGTGGGAACTCCAACGGGAGGAATGGGGATTGTTACTTCGGGATTTACAGTTTGGCTTCTTCGACAGCTCTGCTAGTGCTCGGGACGCTGACGGTGGGGAAGAGAGAGCGTCGTACGCGTACGCGTATTGACGTCGGTGTAAGACGGTCGGTTTTTTCTCCTGTTCACTGTGCTAATCATTATTAATTGTTGTTCTTTTGGGCAAATTTTTCTTCCCCTTTTCTTTCTGTGCTTCTCTCTTTTTCACCTGATAAAATATGGAGAGGGCACTCTCTTTCTCTCTCTGTACACGTGACTTGTAGTCTGTTTCTAATGATTTCAAAACAGAGCGAGTCATTTTTTTTAAAAATAATCTGCATAAGGGAATCCATCTAAACATACTTTTAACTTTGGTTTGGGATGCCAATTGCATGATGTGAGTGAGATCTGTCTAGCTACTAATAGACTCCACGTTCGGTAGAGGTGCATGTGGAATTGAGGAAAAAAATTAAAAGAAAAAGGACAGCGGCATCGTCTTGTCTTTGTGCTTTGAATTTATATCTATTATCACAAAAGTAGAGGATGGTTCTGTGTTTTTCTTTCAACTTTTGGACTCTTGTCCAGAGAAAAATAAAAACACTGTCATACAGTTGCCTCTGCTCAGATTTGGGGGAACAAACCTAACAATCAATGCAGCATTTTGTTGCATTGCATAGGAACATTCTTTTTTTTCTTTCTTCCTACTCCTGAAATCAAAAGTCTAAATGACAGCAAAAGTTTCAAAAAGTTGTAAGGGAATCCAAGTTTTCCTTTACCAGCTGAACAGTCTGTAGCTGAGTAATGACGGCAAAAAGAGAACAATGAAGGCTGTACAGATGACCAAAGTTGAAGTTTCAGCTGATCAACAGAGATGATAAATTGCTGAAAGCCTGAAACATAATTATACCGACCTTGACCAACCAGCAAGAACATCTAAAAGAGAGAGGACGCAGCAGTGCAGTCCCGTGCCACACTGACAGGATCGATGAAGGTTTGATCTTGGCGCCAACTCACGAGCAACTGTAGAGAGCTCATAATTCATGCCGCGCTGCTATTAGCGTGAGGATCTGATGCTCATATTAACAATGGTTTCGGAGCCATCAACTAATCATTATGATAATTTTATAAACCTTACAATCAAGCAAAGCTTCCCTGTACTGTACACAAACTCCAAAGGCAATCTGCCCTGCATTAATTGCCAAAAGGTCATGCCGGAATCACACTCAATCGCATTAGAAAAACACCCAGAGCAACAAACAATTGTTCATGCGATCCTCATGCTTTCCACTCTGTGATTTTTTCAGTTTCCAGACCATAAAGAAAGAATACCTTCAACTTTTGGCATATCTCGTATAATGGCTCTCTCTCTCTCTCTCTCTCTCTCTCTCTCTCTCTCTCTCTCTCTCTCTCTCTCTCTCTCTCTCTCTCTCTCTCTCTCTCTCTCTCTCTCTCTCTCTCTCTCGTAAGGTTATTTGGTCCCCAAGGCACCTGCACATCATTGCTGTGTTGATTAGTCTCTCTCCTTAATCCCAGGTAGCGATGTCCAATGATCTATTTTATGTGATAGCATGATTGATAGCTAGTGCTGAAAAAATGTGACTCAGTTTGGGGAAAAAACTATCTGGGAAACATATCTAGTTATGTGGCCGGGAGATCTGCAATAAACCCTTTGAAATTATGGTCATGTTTATATCCCACTTGATAAGGACCAGGCCATATCTCTGGCCTAAGAACAAGTAGTAGGAAGTGAACAAGAAAACCAGCGCCCCGACTCCTCCCCTGTAATCAGGGAACGTCCGAGTTAATTTTAACCTAGCGTGAGTCGGGGCTCCCACTTGACCTAAAGCGAGTTTTGAGGGTGGTGTGCCTTAGGATTATGGATTATTTCATGCTCATTAAACCCAGCCACTACCTTCTCCCAAGCTGCCAGAACGATTGCCCGCTGACCTCGGAAGTGAATATCATTTCTCATGCCCCAGATAGTCCAAAGTGAGAAAGTGATCAAAGAGAGCAATTTTGATTTTGAGCACAGGCCCCCAAATCCCATCGGTTCATGTGCTCAAAAGTAAAATTGAACATGTTTTGATAGAGGGACCAAAATTGAGTAACAAGTGAACAATGAAAGAAAAGGTGTGAGACAGATTCAGGCTCAGTTTCGCAAAGAAGATAGGTAGGATTAATACTAGCATTAAATCTAACAATGACACCGAGAGTAGGCAGTCTACCATGAGTGAGTTTCCATAGAAAATATTTAATTTTAGGAGGAGTTGATATTTCCAAACACGATGGGCAGCGGGTCGTCCAGGAACTGACGGTGGCAAGGCATGGCGGCAAATGAGATTGTAGATGGTGGCAAGGCATGTCGGCAAATGAGATTGTAGACAAATTCATTACCGTGGGAGTTATTTTTCCAAATCCACATGTCATCATTAGCGTGCAGAGAAGTAAATATAGAAGTAATGTGCAAATACAACTGAGGTCCAAAAGGATCATGTAACATGTCCCTATTCCAAGCACGGTCAATCATTATATCAGAAACATTATAAGAATGTAACTGCTGAATTTTTTTCCATATTAATAAAGCTAGGGCACCAAGATAAAGGGATAATCGATAGCCACAGATCCATAAAAAGCTTTTGTAATCATACCCAACCTAAGGTCACAAAGAGAATTAATGATAATTTTCTAGTTCCATGCACAGTTTCTTGTATTGTGATTTCCCCAGGGGTGGAGAGGGCCATACTTATTATTGGCCAAATCATTCCACAATGTCTTTTTATTATTCATTAAATCTTGTACACGCTTAGCAAGTAAAGACGGCCTGACCATATGCAAACTTTTCAATCCAAGTCCCCATCCGATTTAGGTTGCCTTACTTGATTCCAATTGATTAAGTGTATATCCTTCCCTTCCATAACAGAATTCCACAAAAATGTTCTAGAATATTTTTCTAGGGAATGCAGAATACCAAGTGAGATGTATGTAGCAATAAGTGTGTAGATAGGCATAGAATTGACAACAAATATTATAAGGGTGGCCCTGCCCACTACTCAGTCTTTTGGGTAGATACAACTCAGACTTGTCTACATTCACCCTTTGATTTGTAAGTATATTGTATGTTTTCAATATATGCTTAATCTTAGGCAGTTGCATTTAGTGGCAGCCAAGCAAATAATCAAATCATCTACAAACATAAGATGGCTAAGAGAGAAAGAGCCAATGGAGAATGGGATAATGCGGCCCATACTATCCTGTCTATTAAGTAAGGATGTAAGAATTTGAGATACCATAATAAACAGGTAGTCAATGGGTCTCCTTGTCTAATACCTTTATGGCTTTTAAATAATCATATGCGACTCCATTAATAGTGCAACTAAATAATGTTGGTTGAACACAAGTAGCTACCCAGGATATGAATTGATGAGGGAAATCCATAAGGTGTAAAGCAGTTATAATTGAGTGTCATGATACTCTATCAAAAGCCTTATCCATGTCTGCCTTATAAATGAAATATTTTTTCTGCCAAAGTTTAGTGAGTGTGCAATTTCTTGTACCATAAAGGTTGATTGAGCATGATCAATTAGTTTAGATAATATTGGTTTTAGCCTAGTAGCAATGATTTAGCAGTTAGCCTATAAAGAACATTGCACATGGAGATAGGACGACAATTAATTATCAATTTTGGGTTTTGTTTTTTGGGAATGAAAATAAGTTTGTTTTAGACATTCAGGCAGAAGAATACTATTACTAAAGAAATTTTGTATGGTGCTAACAACTCTGGGTCCAACCATTTCCCAATAATGTTTACAGAATTCAATGGTGTATCCATGGGGGCCCGGGAGCCTTTCCTAGGCCCATGCCCCATAAAACAACATTTGATTTCCTTGGGGAAGACTAAGATAGACAGGTCCACAACAATAGAGTAATCTATCTTAGGTAGGGAGGAGGGCCAATGGTCCAAAGTGATGGCCTGCATAGGCTCTTGATCCTACATATCTTTATAGTGATTTACAAAGGTTTGTCTTATGTCATTTTCATCTTTAGTTGTATTGCCAGAAAGGTCCACAAGGAAGTGAATATAGTTCTTGTTTTTCCTAGTGGTTGTTGATAGGTGAAAGAACTTTGTATTTCTGTCACCATTCTTAAGCCAACTTACTCTTGATTTACTCTACATTTTCATATTTGTCTAAGTATGCATTATGTTCATTGTAGGCAGCCCCGAGAGAGTTGAGTTCATCATTATTCAGGCCTACTTCAGCATCCCTTGACTCAAAGGAGTTTAATCTTATTTTGAACTAAGTCAGCTCTGTGTTCTAAGTTGCCCAGGCAATTCTTATTCTATGTAAAAGTTTTGTGTTTGATTCTCCCCAAGGATGAGAAGATACTATTCATTTTTAATAATTTCATGTAGGCATTGGTGATCAAACCAATAATGTTCAAATTTAAATAATGTGGTTTACATTTTCTTTGCTTATTAGTTTGCATAAATAAGGGAGAATGATCAGAAGCAGTTCTCGCGAGGTGTGCAAGGAAATGTGTTAAGCCAATAATGGCTAACAAGGATGCGATCAAGCTTGCATAAAATTCTCTCCTTCCTTACCTATTATTATACCAAGTAAAGTAACTACCCTCTAGCCTAAAATCAACAAGACCCTTTTACATGAAGATTTTGTGATGCGTTAACAAATAAAATCCTTTTATCCTTCTTAATATCAAATGAGTTAAAGCCAAGTCCATTTTTGTTAAAAGGTCTTCTTTGTGTTGATATCATTGCATCTAATATTTTTCCATCATTTGCGAATTTTTAAAGTTTACCTTTTAAAATAATATTATCATTTTTCAAGATTTCAACACCACAAGTTTGTTTTTCACAAGATAATTTCAAGGTATTGTTTTCCATTTTCAAAGCTTCAATCATAAATTCTAAACTAGAGTTCTCATCATCTAGTAAATTACAATTTTCACAAATTTTAGAATCATGTTCATTTTTTAAATTTGTTCAAATTATATTTTCAAATCATCATGTTTTTTTAAGGCATCTATATTCATTTATAAGAATTCTAAACTCATCATGCATATTAAAAAATTCGCTATCGCTAGATTCAGATGAGTTAGATAATACTTCATGGCTATTTGTCATTAGATATATGTAGGCTTCTTCATCATCATTTGAGGAGGTATTGGAATCATTTTCTTCATCTTCACTTCCATCTCAAGTAGCTTGAAGAGTTTTCTTTTTCTTCTTCAAATTTTCTCCCTCCTTTTCTTTCTTAGCTAGAATTGATCACTCATTCTTGTAGTGTCCAACATTTTTGCATTCAGAGCAAGTTACTTGATTTTTTCTTGTTGATGATCTTCTTTTGGAGAAGTCATCATTTTTTCTTTTGCTTGACAAATCTAAGATATTTGTCAAACTTTTTGACATATAAGGCTAGCTTTTTTTCATCTAGATCTTCATCTTCTTCACTTGTTTCACTTTCATCCATCTTTGCTTTCAAAGCCAAAGTCTTTTTTTGGGAAATACTTGTTTCTTCATCTTCCTTGTTTCTAATTTCATAGATCAAGAGGGATCCTATGAGATCATCAAAATCTAGATTGCTTAAGTCCTTCTTTTCAATCACGGTTCTCTTTGTGTGCCACTTGGAAGAAATGGAACTAAAAATTTTCTTCACCTTTTGAGAGTTAGTCCGTGGCTCGTCTAAGGAGGCTAAGCCATTCACAATATCATTAAAAACACAACTATTTTATTTATAGACTCATTTTCATGCATCTTAAAAGAGTCATATTAATGATTCAAAATATTAAGTTTAGACTCCTTAACATTATCGGTACCTTCATGTGTAATGATAAGTTTTCTCCAAATTTCATAAACACTTTGATAATTAGAAACACGATTAAATTCCGTTGTATTTAAAGTACAAAAGAGATGATCTTTTGCTTTTCAATTTAATTTCACAAGTAATCTTTCACCTTCAGTGTATTCCAAATGTGACTTTCTATGCAAATCAAAATCATTTTCAATTATATCCCAAATATCAATATCAATAGAGCATACATAAGCTTGCATTCTGATTTTTCAATAGGCAAAATTTAAAGCATTAAAAAGCGGAGGACGGTTCATGGATTGACCTTCACCCAAAGTAAAACCATTTGATGCTATAGATCAAAAGATGTTTAAATCTTTAAAACAATAGCAACTTGGCTCTAACACCAATTGTAGGATCGAAAGCACCAAGAGGGGGGGAGGTGAATTGGTGTATAAAAATCTAACCGAAAAAGCCATAAAAGTCGATTTTTAGAAAATGCGATCACAAGCAAGTAAAAAATAAGTAAGAAGAGAAAGACACAATATATTGACAAGGTTCGGCCCAACTCCTTAGCCTACGTTCCCGCTCCGACTTCCCGACCTCGAGATCGTCGGAGATCCACTAGCCTTCTCTTTTTTTGTAGGTAGAGAATAATCCTTTCTATGCCACAATGCATTCTTCTTCGCTCAAAATGTAAGGCACACCTCTTTTTATAAGGAGCTCTCAAAACTATCTAAACAAGAACACAAGAATTCCCTTCAATTCTCTCTTCTTATAAAGAATGTTCTCACTAAGAAACTAGAAGAGAGAAGGAATGATTTGCAAAATTTAGCTCAAAATAAAATGCTTAAGATTTGAAGGAAGCTCTAGAGTGATTTTCCTTGCTTGTGTGGTCTTTCTTCAATCTTTTGAATCACTTTTATAAGCTTCTCTAGAAAATATGGCCGTTATAAATCAATTCAAAAGTGTTGTGTTGTCACATCTAAAATGGTCAACCGTTTTAATATCGATCGTCCATTTTGCACAGTAACTAGTCGTTATCCCTTTTGTTTTTTGTGTCATTGATCGTAGTATGTAGAAGAATTATAGCCATTTAATTAATTCTTTCTTCCATAACAATCGCCCAAAAAAGAATCGATCAACCGATTTAGAAGTCTCATGCTATATGTAATCTGCGGTCGTCCATGCACTGATTTCGATCGTCCAATTCCACGTTCTTTTCTTCTTTGCTGCTCAGAATGGTCGACCATTACTATTTCGGTCATCCGTTTTAGAAGTGTCTGCGCTCTCTGTAATCTACGATCATTCATGCTCTAGTTTCGATCGTTCGATTTATGCATTTTTTACCTTTATCCTAGAACGATCGACTGTTAAGGTTTCGATCGTCCATTTTAAAAATGTTTGTGCTATCTGTAATATGTGGTCGTTCCATTTGCCACTTTGGTAGTTCGTTATTTACTTTGATATGTCATGTAATACATATAACGGTCGACTGAAAATAAATCGGTCACCCAATTTTAGAATGTTACTTCTCTCTGGATTTAGCGGTCATTCTAACTTCTGTTTGGTCATCCATTATAAGTCAAATCGGTTGTCCATTTCTCTTACGGTCAATCGTTTGTGCTGCTGAAAATATTTCGACTCACTATTCACACTAATACTTCAAGCACAATTAGTACATCATTTTCCTTGTTTGCTATCATAAAAATACTTAGAATATGGTTTTTGAACCAACATAGGTTTCATGATTGTGGGGTGAGTATCTAGAAAAAAGTGGAGCGTAATCCGACACACATGTAGATATGGTTTTCATCTCTAGGTTAGGGAATGTGCTAAGATAGTGGTGATTAATCAAGGATCTGCCTAACCTATAGAGAATATGAGCCCTACCACTCCTAGTGTTACATCATGTGAAACGATTGACAGTTAAGGGAATGCCAAATAATGCTTGGTGCTATATAAGGTCATCTAGGGATCTAGATAATCTAGTTTCACTAGAAGGGATCCCTTCATGCTTTTCAAATGCATTTAAAACAAAATTGAAATCTCCTTTAAAAACTAAGGAAAATCATCTAGAGGTAAAACCGACAAGAACTTCGAGAGAGAAGTGTCAATATCAGGATTAGTGCTAGCGTAAATGCATGATATCAGGAAAGAAAAGTGACCATCTTAGTGACCACATGCAAGGCTTGATTAGTGAGTGAGATAGGGGTTACCTGAATGTTGCTAGAGTGCCAAGCAAGGATGATTCCACCTGACACACCCGTACTTGCTTGAGAGATGCCATGCCACTCGTGGCTTAACCTTCTAATTACCTTATCCGAGTTTACAATATTTACACGCACTTCTACTAATACAATCTTTTTAATCTCTAACTTTACTCCTAAGTGCCCCCCTACAATTCCAGCTAAGTATTTTCATTGAAGTGGAGGGGGTTATGGTGTCCACTTCCCTCATTGGCTCGTTGTGGCCTGCTTCAACACAAGAGATGAATCATTACTACTGACATCGGAGGTGGTGGAGCCCGTACTTGAGTGAGGCATTTGCTTTCTAGAGGTTTTGGTCATCGTGCAGCAGACAAGTCACATCTCGAGCTCTCCCTTTGTCTCAATATTCCAAGGATGGTGACCGCTCAAGGATCAACTCCATCACCTCCTCTTCAGAATCTAACTCAATATTTGATGTTGGTAGTTGTCGAGCACTCAGTGATCGCACACACCATCTTGGCATGAGAGGAGAGGTCCGCCGCGAGACCAGTACCTGCATGATGAGCCGAAGACTCGGATTTGGAGTGGGGGGTGGGAAGGGTTGGAGAGGGCTTTGTATGTGTGGTGCAAGGCTAAAAGGAGGGGGCCAAGGCTGTGCTGCTGTGGGCATGGAAGCAGGTGGATGAGGATGAAGTGGGGGAAAGTTTTCATTGTAATAGGGTTCACGTGAGAAAATTGTGGGAGTAGGAGAAAGAAAGGAAGCGCTCATGTCAAAGGTCACATGGGGCGAGATGACAAGAGTAGTATGCAGGGTGTATCCTTGCACAATTTTAGGAGATGTGAGGGGATCCGGAAAAGTCTGCCTAGTAGACGCGATAGAGACATCGTGGTGCACAAAGGTGGAGGTGTCAAACTGGCCATCAATGACATAAAGAGTGACCGTTATGCCAGAGTGACCTACAGTGTTAAGGTTAGTGGATGTAAGTAGAGGGACGTGATCACTTGCTGATCACTATATGATTCTAATCCATTTTAGATGAAATTCATACATATGGAGTCCCACTTTTACCTATTTTTGGGCCAATTATACTTGGAATGCAAACATTGTGATAACTAGTTGATATTCCTCATTTCATACTTAATTTCATGTGCATAGAGGTTCGGAAATGTCAAAATCCATTAATATTTAAATTCTATGCCAAGTTATCATTTTGAGGACAAGTTATCATTCCTAAGTATCAAGTTATCATTATTTTGAATGAACTTATTTTCAATGATTTTCTTGCCCTAAATCCATCATTATCATGTATAAATCATATTTGGATAGTCACATCTCAACTTGTGCAAAGTTTTAAGTCCATTTGAACAAGTTATCATTTTTCAAGTGCCAAGTTATCGTTAAAGGGCAATTCTATCATTTCGATATGCAAAACCATTAATTCTGCACAAGGACCTTAAGCAATCATCTTATTATTGTTCTAACTCATTGCTGGTCAAATTTCATCACATTTGGATAATCAAAACTCAAGTTATGACAAGTTATCATTTTTAAGTCATATAAGTTATCGTTTTTGGGGCACTCAAGTTATCACTTTTAGGAATCTCATTCATATTTGATTTCTGATCTCACTCACTTGTCACTCTAATCAATTTGATGCCTGAAATGCTTTGAACCACCCATATTAGGACATTTTCCAAGATTTCCATAAAGTTATCATTCCAGACCCTTGAATTCATTCATATCGATATAAGTTTTCATTCTTGCACAACACATAATCCCATCTGATAATTGAACTAGTTACTAGCATTATCCTAATCCTTATTTGTCAAAATACTACTCAAGAGCTTTGATGCTTGCTGTTTGAGTTTTTGTAGCAAGAAGAAAAGGTGGCCAAAAGGTGGAAAAAGTAGGGGGGACCACTACTTTTTCCTGCACAAAAGGGAAGCTGTCACTGCTGGAATTTCTATAGATGGACAGGTGGCTTAATCAGGAGGATTAGAATATTTAGATGCTGATCAAAGGGTGGAAAGGAGTGATATATAAGCTGGATTTTTCTGGAGGAGAAGAGGAGGCTGGTCATTCAAGGGTTTGGAGCAAGGCAAGGTTGCTGCTGGATTTTGGAGCTGCTGGCCGAGAAGCTTCAAAGAACCATGAATTGTATCTGTTTCTTATCTCATTTGATGTCAAATCTTGTAAATATGAGGAGCTAAACTCCATTTCTTCTAGGATAGGGTAGTAGTTTAGATTAGTTTTGGATGGATATTGACTGTTTTATAATTCCTGCACTGAATCATTTCTGATTTTCAGATTTCAGAAACTTCTTTACTGATTTATGCTATGCTACTATTAGATCTAATTGTAACCAATGACTGAGAAGTATTACTTGATCTAATCATTCTACATAAGTGAATTAAGAGTTAATGTCAGTTTTCTGATTTCATTCAATTGCAATTCTGATTTCTGATTTGGTTTTCTGATTTTTGAATTTCAGTTTTCTGATTTCTGAATCTGATTCCTATAAATATCAGAATCTGTTCTTCATTTCTAACCTGATTAATTGAGTCTTTGGGATGTTGGTATTGTCTCTATCTTGTTCAGAAATGAATCAAGATTGTGTGGGCAATCATTTGACTCAAACCAGATTTTTCATTAATTCTTGAACAGAAATCAGAAATCTGATTTTTCTGGTTTTACATTTCTGAAATATGAAGTGTTATAAATCTGATCTTGTCATTTGAAGACCCTATTGTATTTATAACTAAGAAGTTATCATTTGGTCTAACCCTTATTCAGAAATGAATCAAGAATCAATGCCAAGTTCTAGATACAAACCCAATTAGAATTCTGATTTCTACTTTCTAAAATTTGAATTCTGATTTTCTTGGGCTGTTTGAATCTGATTGTCATTGGGGATTGAATTAATTGAACAACTGAGAGGTTAACATTTATCCCAATCTTGTTCAAAAATGAATTGAGAAGCTTTGACATTCCTATGATTCAAATCTGATTTGGTTTTTCCTGATTTGAATGAGTTGAATGAGTTGCTGATTTCTGGTTTCCTAAAATTCCTGAAATTTAATTTCCTCGGCTTTGGATCTGATTGTCATCAAGGATTGGATTAATTGAATAGTTGAGAGGCTAATATATGCCCTGATCTTATTCAGAAATGAATCAAGATCATTGACAATTCAGAATTCAAATCTGATTTTTCCAAAATCTGATTTCTTAGTTTGATTCTAATTCTATTTTCTGATTGCTTGGAATCTGATTGCCAATTGTTAATCCCTATTTTATTCAAATCACTGAGAGATGTACTCTAGGAATCCCTTGCAGTCCAGAGATGGGTCAAAGGGGCATTTGGCAAACTTGAATTCCATTAATCCACATTGCTGATTTTTTCAGAAATGCTGATTTCTGTTTTCTCATTTAATTAACTTCTGATTTCCATTGTCAACCCTCATATTAATCCATTACTGAGAGGTAGTCTTAAGGGCTTCTTTGAGATCCAGAGATGGGCCAAGGAGCAATGGGAATTATGAACTCATGTGGCCATATGTTTTGCATTTCCAATTGAGTGTGTTTGTGTGAATTCCAATTTATTTTGCAACCGAGAGGTTGACTTTGAATCTCCCTTGAATTCAGAGATGAATCATTGAACACAAGCACCATTATTGAGTATATTTTATCCTGGTTTGGTTGATTGGAATGATTCCATCTTTTTATGATTGCAAATGCAAGTTATCATTCCAAACTTCCTTGGATTGCAAAAAATCAGCATTGAATCTTTCTTTTGAGCCTAATGATAACTTGATTTTCAGTGAGGACCCTCTTTTGATTCAACCTAGCTAACAATTATATAATCATATATTGCTTAGTTAGAGGCCAATTGAGCTGTGGGAACAGCCATTTTCAAGTTGAATCAAAAGTTGGACATTTAGTGATAACTTGTTCCATTCCATCCTTAATTAATTTAGATGAACCCCAAATCATAGAAGAACCTTCCTCATAGATAGTTAAACATTTTTAGAATTCATTCTAGCATTTATAATTCAGTTTTGATAAATTTCCAAAATTCAAAAAATCTGCTATCATTTCACTTTCCATAAAAAAAATCTGTTTTCACTTCTCTTTGAAAATCTGTTTTTAGCCATTAAAGTAGAACTAATCTAGATTGTTTTAGGATGTCTTAGACTTCAAATCTTGTGGATATGACAACCTGAGTCTACTACAACTTACATGTGCACTTGCAGCTAGTGAGTTGGGAGACAAAAAAAAAATGAAAAATTGACATTTTCTTAAATTTCAGCAAGTTATCACTACTCAATCCCAAATATCACTATCAAGTTTTTGGCGCCGTTGCCGGGGATTTGAGGTCAATTAGGCTAACTTAGATTGTTTAGATTAGTTTTAGATTAGTTTTTAGTTTATTTGTTAGGCCAATTTTCAGTTTTTGCAAGTTATCATTTCTTACTTTTCATTTTTGTCTAGTTTTCATTTCTTTTGTTGAATTTGATACTTCTGAATCTCTTTATGCAGGACTTGGACCATCAAGAGGAACATTATCAATCAGATCCTGAACCTGAAAGAAGATTTTTAAGAAGAAGGAGATTGCAAAGGCTTGAGGCAAGGAGAAGGATATTTGAAGAAGAAGAGGAAGAGGCATACAACCCTGAATTTGAAAGAGTTATGAATCAAAATATGACAGCTCCTAGGACTCTTAGGGACGGTTATTCATCAAGCAATGCAAGGAATCAACAAGGGGGAGGAGCCTTAGCACTTGTGGCAAACTTTGAAGTTAATCCAGCCTTGATTTCTATGATTAGGCAAAGTCAGTTTTTTGGACTTGGGACTGAAGATCCAGCATGTCATTTGGACAATTTCAAGGAGATATGCAGCACTGTGAACTTCAATAATATCCCCATGAATGCAGTGTATATGAGATTATTTCCCTTCTCACTCAAGGACAATGCCAAGATATGGTTTAAAGGATTGAATCCTGAAGAGGTAGCCACTTGGGAATTAATTGTTCAATTATTTCTTTCAGAATTCTTTCCTCCTTCAAAAACTGATAACTTCAGGGATCAAATAGTGAGGTTCTATCAGTTGGACCAAGAAAACATTTGTGAGGCTTGGCAAAGGCTTCAAGGATTACTAAGGGCATGTCCCCATCATGGTTTTGAGAAGTGGCAGCTAGTCAACTATTTTCATAAGGGATTGAACTACCCTAGCAATGTGGCATTGGATACTGCTGCAGGAGGCATCTTTGCATCTAAAAACATTGATGAAGCTTATCAACTCATTGAAAACATAGCCAAGAATCACCACTTTCTTACCCATGATAGAACTAGGAGGCCACCCATGGACAATTCAGTGAATCAATTGTCAACTCAACTTGAAGAGGTGCTGTACAAGACTTTGGAGAGGTTGAACTTGACTCCCAATGGAAATAGGACTTCCAATCCTGAAACAAGGTGTTGTGTATGTGGGAATCAAGGCCATGTGTCAGAGAATTGCAACTTAATTATGTAGCAAGTAGACCAAAATGTGGATCAAATCAATGCTGTGGGCAATTATGGAATCAAACCTCCTGCTGAATTTTATATTCCAGAAAACAGGAATCATCCATACTTTTCTTACAAGGGCAACAACTATCAAGGAGCTCCTATGCAAAATTCAAATTGGCAACCTAAAATCCTGCCAAGGAATCAGCCACCACCTTATGGGCATCAAGGCCAAAGTGCACCAATTCAAAGAAATCTGTATGAGCCACCACCTCAAGTCCAAGCGTCACAATTCCAAAATGAAATGAAGGAGATGCTTCAACAAATTCTGAAGAAGCAGGACAGCCAAGGAAAGGAGATATTGAGATCAATTCTAGATTGGATGCCATGAATGCAAATCAGAAATTGTTGGAAAGCCAAATTGCTCAACAAGCTAGTACATCCACTAGACCTCCCTTATTCTTTCCTGGACAGCCAGAAGTGAACCCAAAGGAACAAGTCCATGCTATCCAGCTCAGGAGTAGAAGAATGGTGGAGGAGCCAATGAAGGAAGTTGAGGATGATCAAGTCAATTCAGATTTAAAAGTTGCTAAAGAGCCAAGTGAAGAACCTGAGGTGGAAATCAGGAATTCAGGCCCCAAGATTGAAGCAAAAGCTAGGGTCTTTGACAAAGTACCTTTCCCTCAAAGGCTAATTAAGGCAAGGCAGGACCAGCAATATGGAAAGTTTTTGGAAATCCTGAAGAAGTTAAATATCAATGTACCATTTGTGGAGGCAATTCAGGAGTTGCCCTCCTATGCAAAGTTTTTGAAGGAAATCCTAACCAAGAAAAGGAGGATTATGGAGCATGACACTATTACCTTGACTGGGGAAGCCTCTGCAATCATCCAAAACAAATTGCCACCCAAGTTGAAAGATCCAGGAAGCTTCTCCATACTTTGTGAAATTGGAAATAGGAAGATTCAAAGGGCAATATGTGATTTGGGTGCATCAGTGAGTGTCATACCTCTTTCACTTTGTAGGGAGCTTGAAGTTGGAGATTTGAAGCCTACAAATTTGTCTCTACAGCTGGCAGACAAATCCATCAAGTACCCACATGGAATCATTGAGGACATACCCCTCAAAGTTGGCAAATTCTATATACCAGTAGATTTTGTGATACTTGACATGGATGAAGACTTGAATACTCCCATTCTTCTTGGGAGACTTTTCTTAGCCACTGCTGGGGCTATCATTGATGTCAAGGAGGGCAGATTGACCTTTCAAATTGGGGAGGAGAAGATACAATTTAATTTGGCACAGGTTATTAGTAGACCAAATTTTCAGGAAAATGATTTTGAGGAAGGACAGCTAGATCAAGTGGTAGAGCAAGCTTCAGCTATAATTCATATTGAAGATCCATTGCAAAAGTGTCTAATGTTTGATCATTTGAAAGAATTGGAGGATCCAGAGGCTGCAACATATCAATCTGCATTGAGTTTATCCAAATCAGTAGAAAATTCAGAAAATCATCACCAATTGCAAGAAGTTATCACTGCTGAGCAAGGCAACTCAACTCAAACCAATTCTTTCAAATTGGAACTCAAGCCTCTCCCCAATAACCTGAAGTATGAATTCTTGGGGGAGAATTCAACATTTCTAGTTATCATCAATGCAAACCTGCCCAAGAATCAAGTTGATGAGCTGTTGAAAAAACTAAGGCTGTCCAAGGAGCTGACTCTACAAGATTTGCCACTAGCTCCTAGCTGATTTCACCTTGTATCAATGTCTAGCCAAAGACATTAAAGAAAGGCACTTCTTGGGAGGTAACCCAAGCCACTTTACACTTAATCTTTCTATTTTTGCAGGAATAAGAGATGAGGAACATGTTCAATTCACAAGTCTCAAATTCAGGGAGTACCCATACCCCCTTATTTTTTATTTTTGCACTGAAAACTTAATGATAACTGATAATATTTTTCTCATTATGCTACATTGATCATATTATCATCTGAATTAACATTCATTTCAGTTATCCCAATCTATTATAGCCTAATTTCAGTGAATTTCAGAAATTCCCAATGCAATGTTGAAATTTGCACTCAAAAATCTGATTAGTTGCAAAATCTACCATACCAATTGATATCCTTTGTTTCTCTGCAGGATCAATTGCAACTAATGAAGATTAGACTACCCAAGGTTTCTGGATGAAGTGCCAAGAGAATTCAAATGCCCAATTTAATGCATTTCAATCCCACCCACCCCTCTCCCTTGCCTTTATTTTTCAACCCTGAGGACAGTGTTGAGAACAAGCTTGGGGGAGGAAACCTGGTGCTTTTCTAACCTTTACACCATGTTTTCAATTAATTTTAATGTTCATATCATAATTCATACCAGGTTATCATTGGTTTTCACAAGTTATCACTAGTTATCACTCGGTTATCAATTTTTGGACCCAACTCAATTCTGAATTTATTTTGACTCTGAAATGGGTAGAATACTTTATTTTGACAGTGGGTGCACTCCAATATCAAGTGGCCAACTTGGCCATTAGCCTTCTTGCTTTAATTGGCATTATGAATTCAGATGCATTTGAATGAAATTTCTAGCTGAAAATTTTTCCTTTTTGTGGGTCACACTAGTTGATACTTATGGATTGAATTAGTAATATCAGATGTCTAGAAGGGAGTCAAGGCTCTTGCTGCCATGCTAAATAGGAAAACATGACTTTTTGGATAAAGAGATCTAAACTATACTTGAGTTTGAACTATTGCTCACTTCATGAACAAGATAGAAAAATGAGAAAAGGAAAAGTAAAAAGTCATATACATGCATAGGAAAAAAGGAAGAGAGCAAAACTTCCAAAGGAATATCTCTTCAATGCAAAAAGAAAAAATAATTTTAGGAGAGCAAAACTTTCCAAGGAATCTCTCCTAAAGAAAGCATGAATAAAAATCAGGTGCTAAACCTGTTTATATGCATTTCATGAATAAAAGTCAGGTGTTAAACCTGTTTAATCAATTGAAAATCTGTTCATGAAGAGATTTGTAGTTCAAACCCTTTGTAAAGTTGACAATTCCTACAATTCAAATATGTTATTGCTAGTACTTCTTCCATGGCTTAAATTTGCCTTAGCCTCTGTGATTCCCTAGCTAGAAATTGAGTTTTTGGAAAGAATGAAGTGTTGGCAAAGTGGGAAACTCATTGGATTCAATTCAGCTAGACTTTACTTCATTTGTGGACTTTTAATTCAAGTTTGTCCTTAATTTCTGAATGTTTTTCTTGAGGACAAGAAAAGGCTAAGCTTGGGGGAGTTTGATCACTTGCTGATCACTATATGATTCTAACCCATTTTAGATGAAATTCATACATATGGAGTCCCACTTTTACCTATTTTTGGGCCAATTATACTTGGAATGCAAACATTATGATAACTAGTTGATATTCCTCATTTCATACTTAATTCCATGTGCATAGAGGTTCGGAAATGTCAAAATCCATTAATATTTAAATTCTATGCCAAGTTATCATTTTGAGGACAAGTTATCATTCCTAAGTGTCAAGTTATCATTATTTTGAATGAACTTATTTTCAATGGTTTTCTTGCCCTAAATCCATCATTATCATGTATAAATCATATTTGGATAGTCACATCTCAACTTGTGCAAAGTTTTAAGTCCATTTGAACAAGTTATCATTTTTCAAGTGCTAAGTTATCGTTAAAGGGCAATTCTGTCATTTCGACATGCAAAACCATTAATTCTGCACAAGGACCTTAAGCAATCATCTTATTATTGTTCTAACTCATTGCTGGTCAAATTTCATCACATTTGGATAATCAAAACTCAAGTTATGACAAGTTATCATTTTTAAGTCATATAAGTTATCGTTTTTGGGGCACTCAAGTTATCACTTTTAGGAATCTCATTCATATTTGATTTCTGATCTCACTCACTTGTCACTCTAATCAATTTGATGCCTGAAATGCTTTGAACCACCCATATTAGGACATTTTCCAAGATTTCCATAAAGTTATCATTCCAGACCCTTGAATTCATTCATATCGATATAAGTTTTCATTCTTGCACAACACATAATCCCATCTGATAATTGAACTAGTTACTAGCATTATCCTAATCCTTATTTGTCAAAATACTACTCAAGAGCTTTGATGCTTGCTGTTTGAGTTTTTGTAGCAAGAAGAAAAGGTGGCCAAAAGGTGGAAAAAGTAGGGGGGACCACTACTTTTTCCTGCACAAAAGGGAAGCTGTCACTGCTGGAATTTCTGCAGATGGACAGGTGGCTTAATCAGGAGGATTAGAACATTTAGATGCTGATCAAAGGGTGGAAAGGAGTGATATATAAGCTGGATTTTTCTGGAGGAGAAGAGGAGGCTGGTCATTCAAGGGTTTGGAGCAAGGCAAGGTTGCTGCTGGATTTTGGAGCTGCTGGCCGAGAAGCTTCAAAGAACCATGAATTGTATCTGTTTCTTATCCCATTTGATGTCAAATCTTGTAAATATGAGGAGCTAAACTCCATTTCTTCTAGGATAGGGTAGTAGTTTAGATTAGTTTTGGATGGATATTGACTGTTTTATAATTCCTGCACTGAATCATTTCTGATTTTCAGATTTCAGAAACTTCTTTACTGATTTATGCTATGCTACTATTAGATCTAATTGTAACCAATGACTGAGAAGTATTACTTGATCTAATCATTCTACATAAGTGAATTAAGAGTTAATGTCAGTTTTCTGATTTCATTCAATTGCAATTCTGATTTCTGATTTGGTTTTCTGATTTCTGAATTTCAGTTTTCTGATTTCTGAATCTGATTCCTATAAATATCAGAATCTGTTCTTCATTTCTAACCTGATTAATTGAGTCTTTGGGATGTTGGTATTGTCTCTATCTTGTTCAGAAATGAATCAAGATTGTTTGGGCAATCATTTGACTCAAACCAGATTTTTCATTAATTCTTGAACAGAAATCAGAAATCTGATTTTTCTGGTTTTACATTTCTGAAATATGAGGTGTTATAAATCTGATCTTGTCATTTGAAGACCCTATTGTATTTATAACTAAGAAGTTATCATTTGGTCTAACCCTTGTTCAGAAATGAATCAAGAATCAATGCCAAGTTCTAGATACAAACCCAATTAGAATTCTGATTTCTACTTTCTAAAATCTGAATTCTGATTTTCTTGGGCTGTTTGAATCTGATTGTCATTGGGGATTGAATTAATTGAACAACTGAGAGGTTAACATCTATCCCAATCTTGTTCAGAAATGTATTGAGAAGCTTTGACATTCCTATGATTCAAATCTGATTTGGTTTTTCCTGATTTGAATGAGTTGAATGAGTTGCTGATTTCTGGTTTCCTAAAATTCCTGAAATTTAATTTCCTCGGCTTTGGATCTGATTGTCATCAAGGATTGGATTAATTGAATAGTTGAGAGGCTAATATATGCCCTGATCTTATTCAGAAATGAATCAAGATCATTGACAATTCAGAATTCAAATCTGATTTTTCCAAAATCTGATTTCTTAGTTTGATTCTAATTCTATTTTCTGATTGCTTGGAATCTGATTGCCAATTGTTAATCCCTATTTTATTCAAATCACTGAGAGGTGTACTCTAGGAATCCCTTGCAGTCCAGAGATGGGTCAAGGGGCATTTGGCAAACTTGAATTCCATCAATCCACATTGCTGATTTTTTCAGAAATGCTGATTTCTGTTTTCTCATTTAATTAACTTCTGATTTCCATTGTCAACCCTCATATTAATCCATTACTGAGAGGTAGTCTTAAGGGCTTCTTTGAGATCCAGAGATGGGCCAAGGAGCAATGGGAATTATGAACTCATGTGGCCATATGTTTTGCATTTCCAATTGAGTGTGTTTGTGTGAATTTCAATTTATTTTGCAACCGAGAGGTTGACTTTGAATCTCCCTTGAATTCAGAGATGAATCATTGAACACAAGCACCATTATTGAGTATATTTTATCCTGGTTTGGTTGATTGGAATAATTCCATCTTTTTATGATTGCAAATGCAAGTTATCATTCCAAACTTCCTTGGATTGCAAAAAATCAGCATTGAATCTTTCTTTTGAGCCCAATGATAACTTGATTTTCAGTGAGGACCCTCTTTTGATTCAACCTAGCTAACAATTATATAATCATATATTGCTTAGTTAGAGGCCAATTGAGCTGTGGGAACAACCATTTTCAAGTTGAATCAAAAGTTGGACATTTAGTGATAACTTGTTCCATTCCATCCTTAATTAATTTAGATGAACCCCAAATCCTAAAAGAGCCTTCCTCATAGATAGTTAAACCTTTTTAGAATTCATTCTAGCATTTATAATTCAGTTTTGATAAATTTCCAAAACCCAAAAATCTGCTATCATTTCACTTTCCATAAAAAAAATCTATTTTCACTTCCCTTTGAAAATCTGTTTTTAGCCATTAAAGTAGAACTAATCTAGATTATTTTAGGGTGTCTTAGACTTCAAATTCTTGTGGATACGACAACCTGAGTCTACTACAACTTACCTGTGCACTTGCAGCTAGTGAGTTGGGAGACAAAAAAAATGAAAAATTGACATTTTCTTAAATTTCAGCAAGTTATCACTACTCAATCCCAAATATCACTATTAGGACGTTGGAATTTGACAAAGGAGTTGTGGTGATGGCAGAGAGTGTATCCGTATGATTGACATCATTAGCTTGGACTAAGTGGGAGCATTTAGGTTGGACATTGAGATCCGGCATATCTGTTAGGGCACTGGGTTGATGCGCAAAGGTTTGTTCAGGGTGCCAAACTTGAGCTCAGGGTCGCCAACTCGATCCAAAAATCCACTTCACGTTGTGCTCCGAGGACCGCTAGTGGCAGAAACCAAGGGCCGAACAACAACACTTTCGGGGCCTTTCCGTTGGAGTCATGGGCCTGCATTTGACAAATTTCCAAAGGATGACCAAGGTGGCCACGTATAAAACAAAACAAAGGCAGTCTTTCTTATGAAATTTGTTGAAAAGTGTGTTGTTGGGATTGTTGATCCAAACTCCCCGCTTTAGTGGATTCGTAAGTTTCACTTCCACAAAGATCCGGCCACGACTCTCCTATTGTTCTTTCTCATCTATCATGAGTGGAGTATGAAAGATGTTTGCAATCCTTAGTAGTGAGTCCCTATATACGATCTCATAGGACAGGCAATGAAACTGTATCCAAGTGGGCACAATGGCAAGATGATTGTAACACCCCCAAATCGACTCCCGCCACGTGGCGAAGACCAACCTGGAGATGCTACAACATGCTATGACTTTGACCCTAATATTGACCATATCTCAGTCAAGAACCGAGACACGTCAGCGGAAGAAAGAATAAAAAAGGAAATAAAAAAAAGAATAACTTAAATTTGCGGAAGTCTAAAAAATGGCTATATCATTTCTAAAGAATATAATAAGGTTCTACATCATGAATCTATAAATACGTAAGGAGAAGAAACTAATAAGCCCTGTGATTCATGTGCTTTCTTGCCGCCAGAGCTTCGTCACCACACACCTACTCAACACCATCAGTGACTAATTGTTTCCCCTGGGCACAGTCGTGACGTCCAGAGCATTGCCGTGAGCTTGAGAGACCACACCCGTTCCCTTAGACGTGAAATGGTTTCATGGCAAGAGCACGACCGTGACATCACATGGCGTGGCCGTGACCCATAATGAGGCCAGACTGTGTCCATGTGGGCATGCTTGTCGCCCTTGACGTGAGACGGCCTCATAGGTAGGCACGACTGTGACTCAGTATAGAATGGTCGTGACCTTTAGTGAGTCCACACCACTTAATTTGGTCGATGGGTTCAGTCGACTGCGGTTAAGGTCACGGCTGTTCCACGGACTAGCTCGACAGTGATCAATCCAAATCGCCAATGTTACTAATGGAACGGTCGGAAGGCATGACTTCAAGGGCACTCCCAAGTACCGATAGAGCCGTGACCAGAACTCAGAGCCTATGTATGCTGATTTTCTACACTTAGAAAGATTTGATGTATGGACAACCTTAAATAGAATTGAAACATGAAACTTGTATTGAATGCTTGTGTGTATTGATGAATGTAATTAAAAGATGGATTGGATTGAAGGTGTTTTGTTGTAATAGTGGAGGGAAACTGATGTTGTCACTCACTAGCTTATGTCTATGGAAGCGACCTACACCCATGTAGTGGGAGTTTCCAATTGGGTCAAAGAGATTCTGGCCTAGCTAGTCAAAGTCCCATGAATTAATATGATCTTTCTGATTACTAAGATAAGAAGCTATCTAATTAAAGATGAAAGATGAAAAGATGACATGTCGTGACTATGATGAAATGACTTGGATATAAAGATGAAGATGATGATGATGTGCATACCTAAAGGGATGCAAATGAATGTTTCATTATCATAAGATGTTATGAATAAAGATGTTAAAGTTAAGCAAGATAAGTTTATGATATACCTTAGCATAATATTAAATGATGTGCATATATTAAATGATGTTATATGATTATACTTATCATTCCATGAGATTGTTCACATGAAAAATAGTGTGCATATGTAGCTCATAGCATGTATGATCTCATGTTTCTATTATGATGCAATGCATATGTCATGACATGTAGAAATTTTGTTCTAGGATCATATCATATATGAGCTTCAACATATTCTAACAGGAGAAATTTCTTGCACCCTATGAATCTGTGCAGGTATGGACAAGGTATTGGTTCAACGACGAAAGCCTCATGACGATAAGTTTGCACACAAGTTGGTTGGCCTATGACCCAAGTCATTTATTAGTATCTTTTATTATGATGACGAACTCTTTAGTGAGTCAAGTATGTATGATTTATGAGTCTTGAGTCATGCACCTTTTTGTGAACTCATTTATGTATTATGTACCCTATGTTGGGTCCTTACGTTAGAGTGACCCATGGGCTAACTATGTATCTTGGAATTTATTTGCTTAAGAAGCCTTTCGCTATTTCATGTTATTTATTATTGCCTATATTATTATATTTCTACTGCGATGCTAATATGTAATTAGGTTATGAAGAATGAGACAAAAGTAGTGCCACCTAGATTTCGGTTTCTAAATTGGGGTGTTATAGGATTTGTTGAAGTTTGTTGGATTTAAGTTTTAATGACATATAAAATTATATTTTGATGATATAAACCTCGAAAGATTAAAGTTAAAATGCTAAAAAAGTTTAAAGAAAAAGAATAATTTTATGCACTACACTTTGATTAAAACATTAACTACGATCCTATTAGATTTTGGATTGATCATAAATATCAAAGTTGTAGAGAATTCTGTTAGCTTTTCATAGAATAAAAAATCATCTCATTTGGATAACTGTGCAAAAGGTTATGCTTAAAATAGTGCAGGGTGATCGATCTGCCAGCTAAAAGACCGGTCGATCGGTCCAGAACACAGGTCGACCGAGCAGTGCAGAAAACGTCCAATTTTAATAAGCAGAATGTTGACACTATACCGGTCGACTGATCTAAAACACAAGTCGATTGGACAGTGCAGAATTCTCTAACGGTCACATTTTTCATAAAAGAAAGTGTACCGGTCGACCGGTCCATATGTACGATCGATCGGCCTCCGAGTCAAATAAACAGTAATGATCAAATTTGAAGGAGAAAATTGTGGAATGATTTTTGGATGACTTTCTCACTTACTGAAGCCTATAAAAGGAGTACCAAAGCCAGAAGGAGTGCACTCATCCAAGCCTTGAAGAAAAACTTCAAGTTAAAAGAATACATTCTTCTTGAAATTTCATTTTTAGTTTTCTCTTCTTTCTCTGTTCTTCTTTTGCAGCTTAACTTTGTAAAAGGGAGAAACATTTTAAAAAAATATTAAGAGAACTCATGTGTAAAAGAGGTTCAAAATTTTATCTCTTGAGCGAGAGAAAAGATTAATAAGCTTCATTAGATGAGAGGTGTGCCTTACCTCTCGAAGTGGAGAAAAGGCGGTGGTGTAAAAAAATTTTCTTCCTTGCCCCATTTGAAACTGTTGGAGTTAGTTAGGTGGAGTCTGATTCTGGGTCTAACTAATTTGTTGTTAGATATGGTAGAAAAAAATCTGAGAGATTGTAACTTCCTTATAACCATAATCTGGAGAGATTGAGTGGTTATCATAACTACCTTATTTGTTAGATATGGAGTTATGGAGAATCAGGATAAGATATGCAGTTATCCTGGATTGTTACCCAAGGCACATATCTGGTAGCGGTTATGCACCACATATTGTGAGGATATGGGTAATATTTGTATCATGGTGATCTGAGACATCTGAATAGAGTGGAACTCCGTGACGGTCGTGGACGTAGGAGACAATCTTCGAACTATATTAAATCTGTGTGTTTTTTTCTGTGTGTAATTTCTTGTTATTCTTCCACCACCTGTTCTTTGATTTCTCTCAGACATCGGTATCAACAGTAAGTTGATATCGAGGATATTCCGCAACAACTGGTATCAGAGCTCTTCGGTGAAGGAGTTCGTGGGTAGTGGGAGCGATGGCAACAGACGACGGGAAGGTGAAGATCGAGAAGTTCAATGGTAGAGACTCGGCTTCTGGAAGATGCAGATTGAAGACTATCTGTATCAGAAGAAATTGCACGGGCCTCTCTCTAGAGAAAAGTCGGAGGTGATGAGCGACGCGGACTGGGCACTTGGTGTTATCAGGCTGACGTTGGCGCGGAACACAGCCTTTAACATCGTGAACGAGAAGACCACGAGGGGTTTGATGAAGGCATTATCAAACATGTATGAGAAGCCGTCTGTATCAAATAAGGTGTATTTGATGAGAAGGTTATTCAACCTGAAGATGTCTAAGGGAGCTTCGATCACGGATCACATCAACGAATTTAACATTATCATCACATAGTTAAATTCGGTGAGTATCACTTTTGATGATGAAGTGAGGGCTTTGATCTTGTTGTCTTCTTTGCCAGAAAGTTAATGTGCAACTATGACGACGATTAGCAGTTCTTCCGATTCAACGAAGTTGAAGCTAAATGATATTCGAGGTCTAATTCTGATCGAAGACGTTCGCAGGAGAGAATCAGGAGAAGCCTCAAGCTCGACGTTGAGTGCAGAGGGCAGGGAAAGAATGCAACAGTGATGACAAAACCAAGGAAGATCAAATGCAAGGCGACGAAGTCAATCTAGATCTGGTGAATTCGCATGCTAGAATTGCGAGAAGAAATGTCACCTGAAGAAGAATTGCAGAGCACCTAAGAAGAAAACCAATGAGGAGTCAGCAAATGCTACTACAGAAGAAGTTTCAGATGCATTGGTTCTGAGTGTGGACAGTCCAACAGAATCTTAGATTCTGAATTCTGGAGCTTCGTACCATTCTACATCACAAAGGGAGTGTATGAAAGATTACACTATCGGCAATTTTGGCAAGATTTATCTGACTGATGATAAAGCCTTGGACGTTGTGGGAAAAGGGAATGTGAAGATTGTCACTGATAATGGGACAACTTTGAAGCTGAAAGATGTTCGACATATACCGGGGTTGAAGAGAAATCTGATCTCGGTTGGACAGCTTGACTCAGAGGGTTACACTACGATATTTGTAGGTAACACTTGGAAGGTCACCAAAGGAGCCATGATGATTGCACGGGGCAGCAAGCTGGGTACTTTGTACAGGTCATCGAACACGAAGATTATTGCAGCAGCTGATTCAGATGATATATTTGAAGTCTGGCATTGCAGACTTGGACATATGAGTGAAAAGGAAATGAAAGTTCTGCACAAGATGGGTCGACTACCAGATCAGAAGTCAGTCGATGGTGGACTTTGTGAAGGTTGTGTGCTGGGAAAGCAGAAGAAAGTCACCTTCAGCAAAGTGCCAAGGATGCCGAAAAGTAGCAAGTTGGAGCTTGTGCATACAGATGTTTGGGGGCCATCTCCAGTTCCATCCCTCGGCGGCTCACTATATTATGTGACATTTATCGACGATTATTCCAGGAAGGTATGAGTTTATTTTCTGAAAAATAAATCTAATGTTTGCAATTTGACAATGGCCGTGAGTATGTGAACCATGAGTTCAAGGAGTTCTGCGGGGAACATGACATCAGGATGGATATGACAGTTCCGAGGATGCCACAACAGAACGGAGTTGCTGAACGAATGAATAGGACGTTGAATGAGCGTGCCAGGAGCATGAGGATCCATGCAGGTCTACCGAAGTCATTTTGGACAGATGCAGTGAACACAACGGCATACCTGATCAACCGCGGACTATCTGTACCATTGGAGAACAAATTACCAGAGAAAGTCTGGAGTGGTAAGGAGATAGATCTTTCTCATCTGAGGATTTTCGGTTGTCTATCATATGTGCATATTGATTTTGCATGTAGAGACAAGTTAGATGCTAAGTCTCGGAGGTGTTTCTTTATTGGTTATGGTTTTGATGAGTTTGGATATCGTTTCTGGGATAATAAAAATAGAAAAATTATTCGGGAAAGAAACGTGGTGTTCCATGAAAAAACTATATATAAAGATAAGTGTGTTGCAGAATCAGGTAATGCAGGGGAAAAAGGCAGAGCTCAAGTGGAACTTGAGGGTATTTCAGATGAAGATGTGGTTGGGTCACAGAAAATTATTCAGCAGGAGCCTGAGGTGATACAAGCTAGGCCGAGTACTCCATCCCCTATCAGGAGATCTACTCGGGAGATAAGACCACCTGTGAGGTACTCTCCTTCTCTAGATTTTATATTGCTATCTGATGCTGGTGAGCCGGATTGTTTCAGGGAAGCCTTGGATGTTGATGATTCCTTCAAGTGGGAGTTACCAATGCAGGGCGAGATGAACTCGTTGTACAAGAATAATACTGGTGGAATTGCCTAAAGGGAAAAATGCTTTGCACAACAAGTGGTTGTACATGATTAAAGAGGAGGCAGATGGTGGCAAAAGGTATAAAGCAAGGCTGGTTGTGAAAGACTTCGAGCAGAAGGAAGATATTGAATATACTGAGATATTTGCACCAGTTGTGAAACTAACCACTATTAGATTGGTGTTGAGTATAGTTGCAGCTGAGGACTTACATCTTGAGCTATCAGATGTAAAGACAGCATTTCTCCATCGTGATTTGGAGGAGGATATTTATATGAAACAACCAGAAGGCTTTCAGGTTCCTGGTAAAGAGAATCTGGTATGCAAGCTGACTAAAAGCTTGTATGGTTTGAAGCACGTCCCTCGGCAGTGGTATATGAAGTTCGATAACTTCATGACTAGCATGGGATATGTTAAGTATTTTTCTGACCACTGTTGTTATATCAAACATTTTGATAATTGCTACATCATATTGCTATTGTATGTGGATGATACGCTCATCACAGGTTCTGATATGATGGAAATTAAAATGCTCAAGGAATAATTATCAAATGTGTTTGAGATGAAGGATTTGGGAGCCGCGAAGAATATTCTTGGGATGGAGATTGTTCGGGATAGGAAAGCAAGTACCCTGAAGTTGACACATGAAGCCTATGTTGAAAAGGTGCTAGAGAGGTTTTCCATGCAAGATGCCAAGTCAGTATAGACACCCTTGGCAAGTCACTTCAATCTTTCGAAAGAGCAATCGCCTAAGAGAGATATGGAACGTGCACACATGCGCAATGTTCCATATGCATCAGCAGTAGGCAGTCTTATGTATGCTATGGTTAGGACCAGACCAGACATTGCTCATGCAGTGGGAATTATGAGCAGATACATTGCTCATACATGTCAGATCCAAGAAAACAACACTGGCAAGTAGTGAAGTGGATCCTTCGGTATTTGAAAGGAACCAAAGGTATGTGCTTGTGTTTCGGTAAAAGTAATTTGTATCTGAAGGGTTATGTTGATGCAGATTTATGTGGTGACATTGATACTGCTAGAAGCATCACCGGATATGTGTACACTTTAGGTGGCACGATGATAAGTTGGATGTCTTAATTGCAGAAGGTTGTTGCTCTCTCTACTACCGAATCAGAATACATTGCCATGACAGAGGCATGTAAGGAGATAATTTGGCTGAAGGGGTTCCCTGAAGAACCGGGCAAGGTGCAACCGATTTCGAGTCTATATAGTGATAGTCAAAGTGCAATTCATTTGGCAAAGAATCCAGTGTATCATGCTAGGACGAAGCACATCAGGCTGAAGTACCATTTTATCAGAGATCTTCGGAAAGAGAAGACATTGGTGCTTGAGAAGATTCGAGGTTCAGAGAATCCAGCTGACATGTTGACCAAGGTGGTGGTCACTAAAAAATTGAGGTTCTGTGTAATCTCAGTTTCCCTCCAAAGTTAGTTGCAGGGAGGAGCCGTCTAGAGTTCGGGCACAAGCAAGTGCAGCTCAATCTCAAGAGAATCAGTCTCCAAGTGGGAGATTATTGGAGTTAATTAGGTGGAGCCTGATTCTGGGTACTAACTAATTTATTGTTAGATATGGTAGGAAGAATCTGAGAGATTATAACTTCCTTGCAATCATAATATGGGGAGATTGAGTGGTTATCATAACTACCTTATTTGTTAGATATGAAGTTATGGAGAATCAAGATAAGATATACAATTATCCTGGGTTGTTATCCAAAGCACATATTTGGTAGCGGTTATGCACCATATATTGTGGGGATCTGGGTAATGTTTGTATGACGGTGATCTGAGACACCTGAATAGAGTGGAACTCTGTGACGACCGTGGACGTAAGAGACAATCTCCAAACCACGTTAAATTTGTGTGTCTTTCTCGGTGTGTAATTTCTTGTTATTCTTCCACCACCTGTTCTTTGATTTCTCTCGGACATCAGTATCAATAGTAAGTTGATATCGAGGATATTTCACAATAGGAACAAAGGAAGAGATTCTAGTGGAATCTCCGATGGTTTCGATGTCGAGTAGCCGGAGCGAGGACGTAGGCCAAGGTATGGTCGAACCTCGTCAACAACCACCATGTGTTTGTGTTTGATTTTCTCTCTCTCACTCCCTCTCATATTATGTTTATTATCTGAATTGCTTTGATTTAAAAGAATTAACAAATCGGTTTTGTGCTTCCGTGACGATTTTGTGAAATCGATATTTTCGATAGAACACCAATTCATCCCCCTCTTGGTGCCCTTTGGGATCCAACAAAGTTAAGGTGGCTAAAGTGCTTAATATTTTTAATCTTCTCATTTCTTAGCATTGTGATGAGACTGATGGGCCCAATCATGAATAAATTTAGCAGAGATATACGAATTATCAAAATCACCAAAGAAGAAATTCATATGTTCATATCATTGTGTAAACTTGGTACTTGCACAAAATACAACATTTGAATATAACTTCATCTAGTAAATGAAACATTTTATCTAACCAATATCCACAGGAAATGTTCTACCTTGGTTTCAAGCAAAGCCATGTTTTCTCAAATTCTTTGTCATTAAGTCATTCCATCAACTAATTTTCATAATCACCTTCAAAGTTCTTTTGTTCCATCAAATCTTTAGGATTTGCTATGACATTCTTTAGAATATGTCATATACAAAATTTATGGCGTGTGTCAATGTCTTGATATGTGATAATACAAATATGACACACATGCATTATAATCATGTATCAAATAACTAAATAAATGATTCTTCTATTTCATCATAAAGTAAGGCACATTCAAATAACATTGATTTGTGTGTTGTGATTTACTCCAATAATAGGCGCAAATGACATACACAAATTGTTAGTTCTATATATTGTGTCAAACATGACAACATCTTCAAAAGTCATATAATTATCTCATGGTCTCCCATCTACTTAAAAGAAACTTTTTACAATATTACTTCCATCCATCTCATCTATAAAAAAAACATGGATCACTTCTTTCTTTCTTTTGAAAATAAACTATAACATTCTTGCATTGTCCACCAACATTATTTTTTCATATTTCCTTCAAATGGCTAATGCAATTATGTTATGTATATCCAATGGCTCACCACCAAAGTGTAAAGCATGTGCTTTTTTTTATAGGTCAAAACCTATTTCACGTAAATTGACAATAGCCTTCTTAGAAGTATTTGACAATATGCAAAGATCGTAATATTGATGCCTTGGATGGAAGTATTAGAGCATGTGTGTGTTCTTCTAAGAATTGTTTTGCCTTCCAATTGTCATCATTTATAACAATAACAAGCAAATGAACAGTACAACCCTCTCATCGAATCAGGTCGACCTAGTGAACCCGACCTGACTCGATGATCTGATATATTATTATTATTATTATTATTATTATAAATATTATTATTATTTAATCTTAATAATATATATATTTTAAAAAATAAAATAAAATATTTTAAATATTAAGATACATATTTTAATTTTACATAAATAATAAATAATATTTTTATATTTAATAATTAAATAAAGTAAGAAAAAAATAAAAAATGATGGTTAGGTGACCTCACGACCGATTCGACCTAATCCGACTCGAACTGAGCCGGGTTGGATTTGATTTGCTATTCTAACATGCATCGACTTGACCCAAGCCCGATTCAACCAAATTTGGTTAGGTCAGGTTGAATTTGTTCACAAATTGGATCCAACCCGACCCGCCTAATAAAGCATGTTAGTTGCTAACTCAAGTAAACACTTAAACTAGAAGATGTCCAATGGACAATATGAGTAGGACAAACTCATGTTTTCCAAGTTTGACTTATTATATAGACCAACATTTTCCAAGTTCACCCAATATATAACTAATGTTACCATTGCAAAAATGCACAGAAAACTTACAAGATAAGAGTGAAAAAACCATTGATTTTCAATATGTATCCATTTGTATGGTTTTGGTTATCATCAAGTAAACCATGGAAAGCATAATGTACTAATTTAAAATGAGATGCAACCTTATAGCTCGACAGAATTATTAAAATAAACCATATTCAAGCATTTGAGTTGCATGTTTAATATATTGCAACAAATAAGTACAAAAGCAAAAAGATTGAGTACAACACTTCGCCTAGAAAATGTTGGCCTCCTTATTAATTAGATGAGTATAAATGATCAGATTGAGGAGATTAGGAACCGTCGCACGCCGAGAAGAAGATAGATGCCAATTCTTCCTAGAAAATGGACTCTCTGCTAGTCGTATTTTGTTTGCCCTAAAGCCGAGAAGAAGAGAAACGGACAGAATTTAGTTGTTGTTTCGTGAGACAAATACATCAGATGCATGAGAAAAGGAATAGATAAGAAAAGATATAAGAAGCGTATGTTCCTAGAAGAATGTTGATGAAGAACACTGCCGTTTCATTTTGTTTAATATACAATATGGTATGATGAACACTGTCGTTTCTATTACGGGAGCATAATATAGAGAAGTATACTCCTTAAAAGACTAAATAATATTTGATAACATGATTCTCTAAGCTATTAGTAAAAAAATATATAAACAAATATGTGTAAAATCGTTTGACTCATGCGTGACATGCTTATTTTCTTTTTGTACATATATATGAAACATATTAATGTGCAACCACAAAATGTGGTCGCACCGTACAATCACATACTTTGAACCTTTGTATTAGCATCATTTTGATCTAACAATGTAGATTATATATATATTTTGGGCCATCAGATCAAAATGATGCTAGTCTAAAGGTCCAAAATATGTGATTGTATGGTGCGACCATAATTTATAGTTGTACATTAATTTAATGCTCTCTATATATACATACACACATATATACATATATGGATTAATGGAGTGTAAACGTGGGCCATCTGTTTTACATCTATTGTCTAGATCAAAGCACACACACCCTCTCTTGCAAGATCTCCTCATCCCACGACCCCTTTGAACGCCACCATTGCCGTCGGCACCTCACATATGCAATTTCCTCCTCCTCTCTCTTTCGAGCTGTCGCAACCCCACCCTGATCACTACAACCTTCTCTGAGCCCGCCGCCCATGAGCACCCCCCTCCCCCACGATCATCAAGACTCCTCTGCGAGCGTTGATCATCCTATGCAAGTCTATAATCGCCGCCACCATCCTCTCCTCTCTCTCTTTTTTTCTCCCAAATGAAACAGCTCTCTCTTCTCTCTCTCGACGATTGATGATGTCAACCTCTCCCTTCTCTCTCAGATGCCGACACTCGCGGGGTTGGGAATGATGGGGGACTACCGATGCTTGTGGGGTCAGGGATGATGGGGGGCCGCTGACGCTCGCAAGATCCAATTAGGAAGCCCAAGGGGAAGAGAAGGGGAGGCCGCGCGGGTCATGGATGATGTGGGACCGCCACACAGATGATGGGGGCTGCTGGCACTCACTAGGGTGGGGATGATGGGTGCTGCCAGTTGGCGAAGGAAAAGAGGAGGGGAGGTTGTTGGATCTAAATTTTAATGACATATTAAGTTATATTTTGATGATACAAACCTCGAATGATTAAAGATAAAATGCTAAAACGTTTAAAGAAAAAGAGATAACTTTATGTACTACACTTTGATTAAATAATTGGCACTGATCTTATTAGTTTTGATGAATGTGGAACATCGAATTTGTAGAGAATTCTGTGAGCTTTCCATAGACTCTACGATCATCTAATTTGGATAATCGTGCAAAAAGTTATGCTCAAAATAGTGCCGATCGAAGCTATGAAGGCCGATCGAGACAGTCCGGTCGATCGATCGGAGATACCGGTCTACCGATCAAGGCATAAGCTACTCAAATGAAAACTACGAGACTGTACCGGTCGACAGATCGGTCGATGCAGCGGCCGACCGATTAGCTCAACGGCTATAAATCAAAACTTTGAGACTATACCGGTCGAGACATCGGCCGATAGTCCGGTCGACCGACCAACTGCGGCAATTGAAGAAATCAGTGCAATGGTCATATAGTCCGATCGACCGGTCAATAATTACGGTCGACCGGTCCATTACTGAAATGAATAGTAACGACTATATTTCAAGGAGAAAAATATTGAATTAATTCTCGACGAATTTTTCACATACCAGAGCCTATAAAAAGAGTGTCAAGGTCAAAAGTAATACTAACTATCCAAGCATTAAAGCAAAATTTCAAGAAATCAAAAGGAGATCATTTCTCTTGAAGTTATTATTTTAGAGCCTTCTTTCTTTCTCTCTTTTTTTCATGTGAGTGTTCTATTGTAAAAGAGAGAAACTATTCTTCAGAAAGATTGTGAGAGTTCCTGTGTAAAAGAGGTTCCAAATCTTACCTCTAGAGTGAGAGAAAAAATTAGCTTCCTAGAAGGAGAGGTTGCCTTGCCTCTTGAAGCGGAGAAAAATGTGATTGTGTAAATGATTTTCTTCCTTGCCCCATTTGGAACAAGGAATGGATTAGTGGAATCTCCGACGGTCTCGAGGTTGAGAAATCGAAGTAGAGACATAGGTCAAGGTGTGACCGAACCTCGTCAACAACCAACCGCGTCTTCGTGTTTGATTTCTCTCACTCTGTCTCCTCATTAATATTGTGTTTATAATTTGAACTGCAAAGACTTTTAAGAATCGCGTGACTAATTCGTGAAATCAACTTTTTCAGTTAGAAACTTGAAAGCTACACATTTCTTAAATTCATTTTAAAAAGTGTTCATAAAAAATCACAAACGATCCACGTGCCATTTTGAGTTCGCACATTTCTTAATCCAATCAGCAATTAAAAGTTTAAGTGTACATGTCAAGGGTTTAGCCCAAAAGGGAAAGTGCTAATTGGGCCTATAAGTAGCCCAGCCCAATAAGGATACCGGAAAGTATCACGCGTCCACGAGGGCATACAGAATGGAACGCCCTGCAATTCGAAACCAAACCCTCTGTATTTTTTAGCTCTTTTCCCTTCGCATTCCAATCGATTCGAAGGAGAAAATAGAGGAGGGTCGACGGAGATGGCGGCCATCGTTCGAAGGTTGTCTATGACGGCATCTGCTGGCCGCATCTTGCTGCGGTCCTCGACGATGAAGAGCTTTGCCTCCGCCTCCCCTTCTGCCGCTGCCGCTGAGGTCGCCGTGAGTGAGCTCCCACACTTGTTCCGATCCGGCCATCGGATCTCAGGTGCGTGTTTGATCTGATGATCTGGAGTTGAAGCGTCACTATGTGCGTGGTCTTGACCTATTTATTACTTTTAGCTGTGATTAGGTACAAAAAAATTTTTCTGCAATTTTCTGATCTACAATGCCAGTTAAGAATGTTATTGTTGATGTCAATTTTCTATTGAAGTAGCATACGTTACTTGCCATCCTTTTGCCATGCACTTGATGAATCTCTAGTGGCTGCTGCAAGTTTTGTTTGCATAAAGGTCTCCACTTTCTAAATGTATCAAAGGAAAAGAAAAAAAGGACTTTTTCTTACAATGTGCTAACATTTTAACCTTGCTATATCTTCAGTCTGTCGACTTATACATGGGCTTTTGTCACTGGCATAAAGTTAAACCTATTTACTGCATATAGTGGTATGGGGAAAATGTTGGCTACCCATGCTTTATGCATCACATAGTTCAGAGTTAGGTGAGAAGTACTGGCATCTTCAAGTTGCAATGATGAATGTTGCTGCGATATGTTCCTGTTATTGCTTCCATTGATAATTTAAAGTCAGGATCTATGCAAATCAAATTGTTCCCATAGTATGCTGTGACTTATGGGAGTAATTAATTCAACTGGAGTGGTCTGATATGCCATTGCCTTTACTATTCACCTTTTATCTAAGGGGTGTTCATATGTGCAGATTTTTCTGTTCTATGATATTAAACTTGACTTGATTATCTTCTTATATAATGGAAGCCTTATAGGGAGCCTAAAAATAAGAAACCATGGATCCTAAAAAATGATGGAAGATATAAAAAAAGGATAATGGAAGATTTAAGATATCATTGATGACAACAGTATTCTTATTTTTTATTTTCGAAAGTGAAAAGGATGATTGTCATGTTTGCAATCATCCAACTTTATTGCTGCGGGCTAATATGTACAAGTTCATTGGTTTGTTACACAAGTTGAATAAAATTCATTCGCTGCTTGTTTTGATCATTATATGATTTATATCCGCTCCAAAGCCAATGGTTTTACTTCAGCATGTAATATTTCTTTTTCTCCAGAAGCAAAGTACTAATGTTTCCAAAACCTGTAGGTTTAGGGAATAGGGAGCATAAGTCATGTGTATCAGAACCAGTCAAAGAGTGATCATTTGCTAGATAATATAATTAGTCGAGCTGTATAATGTGGGATTACAAGTACTAATTGGCGAAGCATGTGTTGCTGACCTGCATATATATGGAAATCTAATGTTTAATTTTATCTAAAGCTTAATTTCATCAAAGATCTTTTTCACCCTCAATTTTTTTAAAAAAATAAAATTGCTTTGTATTTTGTTTTTCAGATAGGAAAATATCTTTGGACATCCTCTAAACAAATGAATGGTTTTATGAAATCCAAGAAGCTAGAGAAATTTTATCCAATGACAATATTTGTGGTTATGCTTTTGATGATAAAAGTTCATGGTTTGGAAGAAATTGAAGATTTGTTTACTGTCTTTAGGATTTACCTTTTCCTAAAAAAAGGACTTGCGCTGCTAGATGATAATGAAAGTGATAGTAATCAAGTTACGGTGTAAAAAATGTTTGATAAGGGAAGAACCACTTTTATATGGATTTGAAGAAGCTACTTCTAGCATGGCTTTTACTGCTGACTTCATATTTAAGTTGCTTCAATAGCTTTGTTACACAGGTTTCTGCTAGTTTCTGTGCTTTAGCATGTCTAAGCTGTCTCTCTAAAAAAAAGCATTTCTAAGCTGTCATGAATAGTCTCGTTCTTCATGTTTAATCTATTACCAAAATTTAATCTTAACATGTGTCATGTATTTATAATTAATTTCAGATTGCAGCTTCCCACTTTTTTTTAATTTGAGGCGTTCATTCAGTTCAAGTGTAAACAATTTGCCACCCATAAGGGATCCTGATGTAGATGCTGCAATCAAGGACTTATTGGCTATGAATTGGGATGAAATTCCAGAATCTGTGGTGAGTCAGACTAAAAAGGCCCTTTCCAAATCTTCCGATGATAAGTCTGGCAAAGAGGTTTTGGCAAATGTATTTTGTGCGGCTGAGGCATCAGTGGAGTTTGGTGGGACGTTGGTTTCCCTTAGAATGGCACTTGATGATCTAAGCGGTTTAACTGGTGAGGTCTGTTCATTTATGCTCTGTTGGACATTTATAGACCACATTTTTGTTTGACTCTTGGAAACTTTTGTCACTTGGATGTTCTCATTTCTTATGACTTAAAATTATTTCGCAGAATGTTGGCCACTTGCCAGAGTATGTGGAAGATGCCATAAGTGCGGCATATAAAAGGTACATAACTTATCTTGATTCATTTGGTCCTGAGGAGGCCTATTTGCAGAAAAAGGTTGAAACAGAACTCGGAACAAAGATGATACACTTGAAGATGAGATGTAGTGGCATTGGTTCTGAATGGGGCAAGGTAACTTGTCCTTCTCTCCTTACTTTGCTGACACCTATAATTTTCCCTTCCCAGATGAACTTAATTTTCCCTTTAATGTTCTAGATGTTTTACTAATAGAGCGGAATGGCGTCGTGTGATCCATGTAGCCGACCCCACCTAGTGGGATAAGGCTTTGATGTTGTTGTTCTAGATGTTTTCTTGATAATCGATCTCTGAGCATCTGAAAGTCAATTTCTGTAATATTCTCATACATAGCAGGATTGCATTGTTATTTTTTTCCTAACAAAGCATTAAAAGTTTTGTTTGTTCATATTTTGCCACCATGCAATTTATTGACGTCTTTCTATTTTCTATTGCACGTGTTATATTGTGTGTTTAATGTGTATATGGAAGCCATTTTAAACTAATTCGTTTACCTTAAGGATCTTCTTATCAATGTCTTCAATATCTCATGGCATAATGAGAAACCTTTTACGCCTTAACAATGTTGAATCGTTTGTTTATCTGAATCATGTCACTCTACACAGCACAAACCATGCTTGATTTTGAGGTATCACTTGACTCATAGTGACATGTTTAAAGTTTAGACCACCTGAAAACCACATAGATTAGTGGTAGATATAACTTAAATGTTTTTTTACATCATTAATCATATTTGACTCTTGTGATAGTAACATTTTTCACTCTTTTCATCTACATCTGGACTCGCAGGTTACACTTCTCAGCACCTCAGGGATTTCCGGGTCTTATGTGGAGCTTAGGTCATAAAATATGTTACCATGATCCTTATTGAAAACTTTCAGATTGTTTTTTATGTTGGCGTGTCCACTTTGTAAGTGAATAAGAGGATGAGTTCGACTTGCCTCAAATCTCCATCCTTTAACTCTTTTGGAGGAATAAACAGACCCCACATATGCAATATATATATATATATATATCCTTTTTCTATTTACTTACATTCTGCAAGGCTACGGCTAACACAGAGAGAGAGAGAGAGAGAGAGAGAGAGAGAGAGAGAGAGAGAGAGAGAGAGAGAGAGAGAGAGAGAGAGAGAGAGAGAGATTGGATTAATTTCAAAGTGTCACACCAGCGTGGCCCTGTTACACCAGCGTGAATGTGGCCCTAGTTAGAGAGACGCCAGTGCTTCTCCACCCTCCTACTTAGAGCAACCTTCTCACCTTCGCAGGTGCACACGGGTGCAGTTAGCTGCAGCTTGGCCATGCCGTTCTGGACGGCGATGATGCGGGCACCTGTTGACATGGATGCAATGTTGAGCATCAGGATCTCGACTTTGGCCAGCTTCGACACTCTGCCTTCTTCCGCCCTGTTCTTGGTGCCTATAACTGTCTGGAGCAGCCTGAAGCGTATCTCTGTACGTAAACATACATAAATCCACTGTTATGTTATATTTGAGCAAATTAAGAAAAGGAGATGAGGTGCATGCAGGGAAACAGAACAACCACAAGCTCAGCAAAGACGACCGGCAGTGATCCGACTTCCCCGAGAACCTGGTCGACCAGCCTATGGGAACGCTTCAGCATTGGATCCATCCTGGTGCCAACTCCTATGAGGCTCCCAGGGACGGCAAACTGCAACTCATTCTGCTCCGCTTACAACGAAACGATCCTCTAGTAGATGGGGTTGCACTTCATGTTTCCTTTCATCCTTGGTGACAATGCCGGGTCTGACTTCGATAATTTGGTTCAGTTTTATGAATCCCTACAACATGGAATCTGATTAGAGCAGAGCATTTATGCAAATGAAACCAAAACAATAGTAGTAGAAAAGAATCATAATTAGAATGAGCAAATCACATTACCCTGAGGATGCTGCCCCCTACAAGTCTACCCTTTTTATGTCATCAACTTCAGACCCAGGCTTATTGATATCAAAAGAGCAAATAACAATCATCGTGGGTGGCGGCATGAAGTCCCTCTCCGGGATGGCTATTTTATTAACAAGATATTCGCAGACTGCGTCGACGTTGTATTTCATCCAAGCAGATATTGGAATTATAGGAGCTCCATCAGCAACTTATATAGCAGCACTTTCCTGAATCAGATCGATCTTGTTCTGGAGAATGATAATGTTCCGGAGACGCATGAAATTCAGAACTGCAAGATGCTCGAACGTCTGAGGCTGCGGGCAGCTCTCGTTTCGCTGCTATTAAAAACAAAGCTCCATCCATGATCGAAGCTCGGTTAAGCATAGTTGCCATAAGAACATCGTGTCCCTGTTAATCAAAGCAGGAACTGTGATCAAGTAGATGCAGCGAAGAATTAATAGTTATGCAGCAAATTGATTTCATTTGTAGGCGAAGAAAAGAAGTCTTTTTACACCGGGGAATCAACAAATGAAACATGTCTTAAGAGTTTCATTCTGGTGTTCTCAAAGCCTGGCACGTCAAGGGCTATCTTCCTTGCCACTTCTAGGGAACTATCTTTTGCGCGATTAGAAAAAAATGATAATATATATATATATATAGTTTAATGTAGGTTTTGAGCGCTTTAGATGTGGAGTGCATGTCAAGCTTTGTTACGCATAATTTATTTTATTTTTTGGATATTTTTCTTCATGAATAGTTTAGATGATCATTGATGGTAATAAAAATAATTTTATAACGTAAAAAAGTTATGAAAAATGTGTACATCTATTATGAAGGACAATAATGTACAAAAGTTTGTAAAATTTTGAAAATGATGAATATAATTGTTGATAATGATTTGAATCATATTTTTGTTACCTTAAATTATTCATGAAGAAAGATATCGAAAAAATAAAATAAACTATGCGTAAAGTCGTTTGATATGTCTTCACATCTAAACACCTACATTAAAAGTAAACTATTCATAATATTGAAATATATTCTAAGGTTTAAAATAATTTAGATTAAAATAAACAATTTTTTTTTTAAAATCATTTGTTATTAATTTAAATTAAATATGAAAAAAATAAGAAATAACTAAAACAAAGTATATAATAATTCATTCATTTATTTATTGTATTAATTGTAGTAAAGTAATTAAGTAATGATGAAAGTTATTTTCATTAAGTTATGGAGATGATAATTGAATTAGTATTAATGTACTAGGGGTGTAAGAAAAACCCGACCAACCCGAAAAATCCATCCGACCCGAAAAAACCGAATCGAAAAAATAAAAAATTAGGGGTCCGTATATGATTTAGGGTAGTTTTTAATAATTAAAATTCACCCGCTAAAATTAGGGCCCCACTCGAAAAAACCGTAGGGGACCGTGGAGTCCGATTTTTATTTATATAATTAATATATATGTTATTAATTCTTTTATTATAGATATAATATTTTTTGTATAAAATTTCATACTTTTCTATCACATTATCAAACTCTAATTTAATAATTTTAAGATTTTAGTAGTATATTTTATATTTAATATAAAATTAAATATTTTTATATTAATTTTATGTTATTAAATATATAATTAAAATATAATTACATAAAAGTAGGATTCTGAAAAAATTATCCGAAAAAAACGATCCGCTAAAGAGTGATTTTTATTTTTTCAAAATAGTTTTAGGGTGGTCTTTCTAATTTTAAAAACCGACCCGAAAAATAGCGGTTAGTTTTTTTAGACCGAAAATCCGAACCGATCCGAACTACTTTCACCCCTATAACGTACCTAAAATTAGATTATATATTTTGGTCAAGACAAGCGAAAATCTATACAAAAGTGAATTATTACATTAAAAATGAGAACATTTTAAAAAACACTTCTAAATCCCGCTACCTATATTGGAATGAAAAAGGACAACTTGTTTCATGTGTCATGTGTCGTGCTTCACATAAATTTCAAATATTTTCATATAGTGAAATGGTTGTTTAATATTTTAAAATATTAAATAGTATTTTCTATTTTGTATCCTTGTGATTGATCGTTGCATGGTTTCTTTTATTGAAATTTCTTATAAGAAATATTTTTCATACCCCTTAGGAGTTTAGTGATCTTCTTGTGATTTATATTAAATAATTTTTTCCTTACATAATTCATTTTGAACTCCTATGCAAGATTATGTTCTTGTGACAAAATAATTGAATTTTTATGGTAAAATGGTAGTACAATAATTTACATATGACAGAAATTTGATGTCACTGTACATCAATTGAAATTCATCAACTTATTTCTTTGATTTAATTATTGCAAAATAATCAATACATATTATGTAAGACTTTGGCACAAATAATAAATAAAGACGAAAATAAATGCTAAACCAATAAGCATCATGATAAAAAAATTATTGTCACAAAAAATATCATAGTAAAATGTTCTCCATGATTATGCCTCATCAATTTCACTTGTTTCACTTATGATAACATGATTCTTTTTATTGCTTATCCATTGTCTGAAAATTAGTTTTCTAAAAAGAAATGTAAAAAAATATGAAAATAAATATGACAACTATCCATTAAAATTGGAAGAAAATATGATTAATAACTGATATTTAATATTTTCGTTTTACAGACCTCCTATATATAGTCTTGGTTTTATTTATAGTGTAATGTATGTTGAATTTGGATAATTTAATGTGAAACTTGAATGTAATGCCTAAACGAAATTATATTACTTACTGTAATTTACCAAAGATGAGTCCTATTGATATATGAACAAATATCTTAAAGATAATAAAATAAACCATCATTCAGTAAAGAAGAAGAAAATGGGAGCTTTTGTAGTTTTAGATTGATAATCTCATGTGAATAATTGCATAAATATTATCAAACATCAATGCCATGGAGAAAAAATCATTTTTGTTAAGAAAAAAATAGAGATATAGAAAGAAGAAAGAATTAACAAAATGTATACAATTTGATGATACAAAAGATATCATGCTCCTCTCCATCGTGCTCCATCGGGTGTGTGTAAAATGACCTTGCAGCATATCAAACCTCAAGCCATCAACTACTAAATTATTAATTATCGCTCTTATTGAAAAAATTAATTATCATAATTAACATAGTTATGATTTCGTGTGGTTTAAAATAATTAAGTTCCTAATCAACTTCTCAAATTCAGTTTCAATAGAATAATATAAAGCATGACCATCTTAATTAATGAAGAATAAACATGCCAAGCATATGGACACACACAAATCAACTGGTTAACATTGACGTTATGTTGTATGCGAAGAAAAAAAAACCATGGCGTTTTGACATATCTTAATTCTATATCAGGGACCAACTGCAACTTGTGCTAATCTAGTAAGAATTTTTGTTCGGTGAAAGTAAGAGATATAATAAATGTTTTTCTGATTTCTAAGCAATCTCAATTGCAACGTGAGTGGACGACAAAATCCCATAATCATGTATAAATACTAAATAGTCGATCAAACTCACATCTATCAAAACCAAGAGTACTAAATTGAGTTCTACATAGTACGTGGGTATATGAGTTAAATTTCTCTCTCAAGATGTTGCTCAATGAGGAGTTCTAGTTCCAAAGTTGTGTTGGGGGCCATGATACATATTTCCATAAAAGGATAGAATTCAAAAAAAAAAAAGGGGGGGGGGGGGGGGGGAGTCGAACGGAATGAAATGAACGACAAGGGAGGAAATTCCTCCCTTGATTTGCGGTCGTTTAACCTCCGGCCGACCCACAAAGGGGAGCACCCTTGCGACCCTTGGAACCCCAGCCGATCACCTCCCATTCGTCTTCTTCCTCTCGTCCGGCGATCGATGCACACGCACGAACAGCGGAGCAGAGCACAGCTTCGACGATGAACGAATGATGATCCAACGCCCCCTCGACGCGCTGCGACTCCCCCGACGTACGCAAGGTCCCAGCGCACCTCCTACACCAGCCAAGGATGACCGGTGATCGACGGACGATGAGAGAATTTGCCGGCGAACTCATTTGAACGAAAATAAAGGTACTCTCGCGTTTAAATCCCATAGACGACGAACTAAGGATTATTTGATGCGTAAAGTTAATTCATTATAATCCTGAAGTAGTTAGCAACATTTTTCATATTTCGATCGTCGCCCGTTGGACGACCGGAGGACCGCTGGAAACGGAGAAGAAGTCCGGCGACTCTATTTTATCGCGGGGACCGGTCGATCGATATTTGGAACGGTCGACCGGTTCACGCACAAAACTCTCATGAGTTCGTATCAATCGGTTGACTGGCCTCACCATGGCGGTCGACCGATCTATCTATCAATGGACATATCAGATTCCACGATCGGCCGATCGGACATCAAATTGGTCGACCAATCCGACATGCAGAGTGTGTCCTCACGATCCTACAATCGGTCGACCGATCACTGGAACGGTCGATCGATTCTACGCGCAGTGCGCATTCTTGTAAACCATGCGACCGGTCGACCGATCAAAGGAACGGTCGACCATTCCAGTAGAGTAACCGGTCGACCGGTCCACAGGCACGGTCGACTGAACTACAAACTTGCGACAAAGAACACAGTCGACCAATCCAAGAGGACCGGTTGACCGATATCAGAGAACGGTCGACCGCTCCACCAAGAATGGTTGACCGGTCCGATAGTCAGACCTATCGGTCTGAACTAATCAGATTGACTCACTCAAATCATAATCGGAGACTCTAATCGGTTTACTTGTGCTGGCTGAGTCCTAACGTACAAAGACTAACGCTCGGTTGGATCCTAAACCATAGATTACATGATAAACAAAGATAAATAAAGTAAAGATGAAGACATGTGATTACTATGTGCCGCCCCCAAAGTATAGAGTAAAGATTAGAGTAAAGTACAAAGAGGGGCAAGTAGTTAGCTGAGGAGACAGCGAAGCTACTGGTCTTTGATGACCACTGTTCCTGAGATTTTAGGTCTTCTCTCACCTATATCTCGAATGAAGGGTGATGCTTTGGTCACACTCTTTCCCTCAGGGATTAAAGTATTATGTCAGAGGGACAGGTAGCTAGCTGAGGAGACAGTGAACCTACATGTTCTTAATTAACCACTGTTCCTGGGGTATAGGTTCTCTCCCACCTACATTCCGAATTGGGTGAGGTATTAACACCCACCCCTTTTTCCTTTTTGGGCTAACTGGCATCAGAGATTCAGAGGGGCACCTCTAGCATCCTAATTAATAAAGTCGAGCTCGCATAGGACAACAAACTTTAAGGATATCACAGTAATGTAAAAGACATAGTGCAATTCACAGTAAAACAAATGCAAAGTAAAGTATCGTATCGTATGGCAGAGTTATTGTAAAGTAAAGTATGGATCATGGCATTGTAAAGATAATGCAGAGTAGTGTAAAGACAAAGTATTGTTATAGCAAAGAGCAGAGCACAACATGGTTAATGTTAAAGCATGATGTATGACCCTTTATAGTCAAGGTATAGAAGTTAAAGTATGCAGTTGTTCATCACTGACATATTGTTTACATGATTATCATTGATCCTTATTTCACTGTCTATTTGCTATTGTACTGGGCATCTTTGATCATGGGTATTCTATTTCCCTGCAATGAGATTTTGCAGGTGAGAATGCTAATTAATGAGGTACTGGAGGACGCAGAGCTTGGAGAACGCTGCACATGACACAAGCACTGAAACTTGCATTATATTTTAGCATGTTACTTTCCATTGGCAGACATCATGTTTTTTCTGCATACTTACAGACATCATGTTCTTCCGCTCATTGAATCTCTCTTTCTGTCGAACTCATTAAAGATATGACACTTCAGCATTTGTCTTTCCTATACGTATTGATAGTATCTCTTCACATTCCGCCTTTTGAACTTTCGCATTAAAGTCTTCAATATATTTCATTATAATATTTATCTCACGTATGCTATTATGTTGAATGGTCATGGTCAATAAAGCAATAGGCAGTGTAGCGCTCATAGGGTCAACCTGACTGCCTATGTGGCAGGAGGGGCGATTTTGGTGGTGTTACAGTTTGGTATCAGAGCCTAAGTTCTTGGCTCCTTCATTGATCATAGTAGAGTAGATGTTCATGCATAGTATTTATTGTTCATATTGTTACACAGCTCAAAGTAAAGTCATGTGCAAGCTTCTTAAGCATCCGCGACTTCACTCCTCAAGTAAGTAATAAGTACATTCTTATGAGAATCATACTTATGGTATTGAGTTAACTTGTTTTATAGATGCCTCTATGTCGCATGGTAACCAGAGTCGTACTAAGAGGTAGAAAAGTTGTTCATATAGTTGGGTCACGAACACTCCCACTAGATCCTCCAATTCCGGAAGTAGAACAGGCACCAGAACACGAAGATAGGCGTGCAATTCCACCACAGCTTGCACACGAAGATAGCCTTCTCGATGTAGTAATTAGTACTGAATAGTTTTTCGATGTTGAAGGGCCTTAGTGTGCCCTAGTCGAATGATTATGTTTGGTTTTGATTAACTCTATTATGAGATTAACTCTTGATTTAGTGAATACTATATTGAGCCGTAAGGTCTCAATTTTGATCTAAGATTTTTATTTTGGTTAAAGATCTTTGATTATATGCTTTTCTCAAATATTGCCATGGCCTTTTTATAGATGTCTTCTCAAAAAAGGGTATCAACGTCAACAAGTGAAAATGAATTCTATAACGAAGGCGAGACCCCTTTCGTCCCCCACCTCCGCCTTCCCCTCCTTTACCTGAATCATCAGCACAACTAGGACACCAAGCTCCCATCACATGCACCATACAAGACTTTTGGAGGTCAAAACCTTCGACGTTCAATGGGGAGGGAGGCATAGAAGTAGCTAAATAGTGGATAGAGACACTGGAGGAGAGGTTTGATATCCTTGATGTTCCAGAGAATAAGAAGGTACTATTCGCTAGAGAGATTCTTCAGAAAGATGCAAAAGAATGGTGGAATACAAAGAAGGCCACCAGTTTTTCGGAGGTCAGAACTGTTGCATGGGGAGACTTCCGCAAGGCCTTCGAGACGCGCTATTTCCCTACCTTCCAAAAGGATCTGAAGCAAAAGGAGTTTTTGCAGTTGGAGCAAGGGACCATGACGGTGGCCCGGTATATGACCAAATTCATCCGGTTGAAGAAATATTCGAATTTGATTATGGAGGAATTGGCTCTAACGAAGCATTTCGTGGATGGACTGAGCCCCACTCTGAGGTCTCAAACCAGGCCAGGGAATTGCAAAACCCTAGATGAAGCGATCAGTCTTGCAACAATGACTGAAAAGGACCATCAGGACCTTCTGAAGGAGAAGAAGGCCCAGCAGAACGTTGGGCAAAGTTCCCACCCACAGCAACAATTTCGTAGGAACAATCGTCAACAAAAAATGTTGGGACAACCGGTACCGCCCTTACCCAGTGCCTCAACAGTACAACCATCCACAAAAACAACCCTATCGTCCTCCACAATAAGCTCCTCCCCCACAGCAACAGCAACCTCAACAACAGCGATCTCCTCAGTAGGCGCCAAGACGCCCAGCTCAGCAGCAGAGGCAACAGCCTCCCAGAGCCCCTCAAGCACCACCCGCACAAGGTGAGAGGGTTTTATGCAACACCTGTGGTAGGACCCACGCTGGGGAATGCCGCATGAAGTCTGGAGCATGCTACTATTGCAGTGGAATGGGCCACATTGCAGTAAACTATCCCAGACGTGGACAACAACAATTACTGCAGGGAAGACTCTTCAATTTAAAAGAGGATGTTCCACGGAATGATGCTAAAGTCATTCGAGGTACACTATTCGTAGCTGCATTACCTACTACAGTATTGTTCGATTCAGGTGCCTCCCATTGTTTTATATCTGAAGAATGTGCCAAGACATTAGGGTTAACTGCAATAAACTTATAGTATAAGATGAGCATCTTGACCCCACAAGGAACCCTGATTACCACAAAGTATCTCCCTATGATACCCGTAGAGGTAGAGAAAAAGAACTTTCCTACAAATCTTATCATTATCCCTATGAGAGATTATGATATAATTTTAAGCATGGATTAACTAACCTCCCATGATGCTTCTATTTTGTGCAAACAAAAGAAGATGGTTATAGGTACACAGAGTATCGATAAAGTTATTGTCAGAGGTATTGCACAGAAAGAACTAAAAATCATAGTGTCTGCCATGAAGGCACATAAACTACTTCAAAAGGGGTGTAGAGGTTACCTGGCAAGTGTTACCAAGATAGCAGAGCCAGTCAATAACCCTTAAAACATAGAAGCTGTAAGGAAATTTTCTGATGTATTCCCTGATGACGTTAGTGGTCTACCACCCAGAAGGGAGATAGACTTTCATATTGAAGTGGCACCTGGCACAGCACCGATCTCCAAAGCTCTATATCGTATGGCTCCGACAGAAATGAAGGAATTGAATAATCAAATTCAGGAGTTGTTGGACAAAGGTTTCATCAGACCTAGTGCCTCACCATGGGGTGCACCAGTCCTCTTTGTCAAGAAGAAGGACGGATCGTTAAGACTTTGTATTGACTATATGATGTTGAACAAAGTCACAATAAAGAACAAGTATCCACTACCTCGCATCGATGACTTATTCGATCAGTTGTCCAAAGCAAAAGTTTTCTCCAAGATTGATCTGAGGAGCGGGTACCATCAGCTAAGAGTAGCAGAAGAAGACATACCAAAGACAGCGTTCAGATCAAGATATGGACACTATGAGTTCTTTGTAATGCCGTTCGGGTTAACGAATGCCCCGACAGCGTTCATGAACCTCATGAATCGAACTTTCCACAAACACCTGGATAAGTTCGTAATTGTCTTCGTCGACGATATCCTCATCTACTCGCCAAGCATAGAGCAACACAGGAACATCTGAGGATAGTGTTAGAGACTTTGCGAATAAAGAAATTATACGCAAAATTTTTCAAATGTGAATTCTGGCTAAAGCAGATGATGTTCTTGGCCACATCGTCTCTAAAGATGGAATTGCAGTAGATCCAGCAAAGGTAGAAGCAGTGTCCAACTGGACTCAACCAAAGAATGTCTCCGAGATTAGGAGTTTTCTTGGTTTAGCAAGCTACTACAGACGCTTCACCAAGGATTTCTTTAGAATAGCATTGCCGCTGACCAAGCTTACAAAGAAGGGAGAAAAGTTTATTTGGTCGCCCAAATGTGATGAAAGTTTCCAAGAGTTAAAGAAGCAGCTAACTTCAGCGTCAATCCTTACGTTACCATCGGACAACGGTGGTTACGTAGTTTACAGTGATGCTAGTGGCACAGGATTGGGGTGCATACTGATGCAACATGGGAAGGTAGTGACATACGCATCCAGAAACATGAGGTCAATTATCCAACACATGACCTCGAATTGGCAGCCGTAGTGTTTGCCTTTAAACTTTGGCGTCATTATTTATATGGAGAAGAAGTTGTGGTCTACACTGACCATAAGAGTTTGAAGTACGTCTTCACACAGAAGGATCTAAATATGCGCCAAAGACGATGGATGAAATTCTTAAAAGACTATGAGTTATCTATCAATTACCATCCAGGTAAGGCAAATTCAGTGGCAGATACACTTAGTCGAAAGTGGGAAGGATCTATTGCTTTCATGCGCCTTCGACAATTTGAAATAATGGAGGAACTTTTCATGTGGACACCAAGGGTAATACATGATGGATCGTTAATGATGATGCAGTGTATATTACCGAATATGATTGGGAGAATCATTGAAGCTCAAGTAGAAGACTCTGACTATCAGATTATGATGATAAAGACTAGTTTATGGGTACCAAGAGTATACGGACAGGGTGGAATTAATAAAGAAAGGAATGAAGTCTGCTCAAGATCGTCAAAAGGCTTACACGGACAAGAAGCGTCGAGAACATAAGTTCAAGATAGGAGACCAAGTCGTACTCAAGATCTCCCTCACCAAAGGAGTAATGCATTTTAGTAAACGGGGAAAATTGAGCCCAAGGTATGTAGGCCCATTTGAGATATTAGATATGGTCGGAGACTCAGCATGCAGGTTGACCCTGCCTTCGACTTATGCCAGGGTTCACAATGTTTTCCATGTCTCCTTACTCCGGATGTACAAGCACGACTACGCCAACGTGATCAAATTGAAGAACCAAACCTCAAGGAGGATCTGACATATGAGGAACAACCCACAGAGATATTGGAATACCAAGAACACCAACAGGGAAAGAAGAGAGTATCACTAGTCAAAGTGGCCTGGAAGCATCACTAAGGAAAAGAGACAACTTGGGAAGTGGAATTAGAAATGCGAGAGAAATTTCCTGAAATATTCGATAAGTCCTAGCTCTTATCCAAATTCGAGGATGAATTTTCTTTTAAGAGGGTAATAATGTAACGTATCATATTTCCATAAAAGGATAGAATTCAAAAAAAAAAAATGGGGAGGGGAAGTCGAATGGAAGGAAACGACCGACAGGGGAGGAAATTCCTCCCCTGATTCGCGGTCTTTTCACCTTCGGCCGACCAAGGGTCGGCCGGGGCTATAAAAAGGACAAAGGGGAGCACCCTTGCGCCCCTTGGAACCCCGGCCGATCACCTCCCCTTCGTCTTCTTCCTCTCGTCCGACGATCGACTCACATGCACAAACAATGGAGCAGAGCGTGGCTTCGATGATGAACGAATGACGATCCAACCTCCCTTGACGTGCGCAAGGTCCCAGCGCACCTCCTACACCGGCCAAGGACGACTGGTGATCGACGGACGATGAGAGAATTTGCCGACGAACTCATTTGAACGAAAATAAAGGTACTATCGCGTTTAAATCCCATAGATGACGAACTAAGGATTATTTGTTGCATAAAGTTGATTCATTATAATCCTGAAGTAGTTAGCAACACTTTTCGTATTTCAATCGTCGCCGTTGGACGACCCGAGGACCGCCGGAAACGGAGAAGAAGTCCGACGGCCCTATTTTATCGCAGGGACCGGTCGACCGATATTTGGAATGGTCGACTGGTTCACGCACAGAACTCTCACGAGTTCGTATCAATCGGTCGACCGGCCTCATCATGGCGGTCGACCGATCTATCTGTCAACGGACAGATCAGATTCCATGATCAGCCGGCCGGACATCAGATCGGTCGACCGATCCGACATGCAGAGTGTGTAGTCACGATCCTACAACCGGTCAACCGATCACTGGAACGATCGACCGATTCTATGTGCAGTGTGCATTCTTGTAAACCATGCGACCGGTCGACCGACTTACGACAAAGAACACGGTCGACCGATCCAAGAGGACCGGTCGACCGATATCAGAGAACGGTTGACTGCTCCACCAGGAATGGTCGACCGGTCCGATAGTCAGACCTATCCATTTGAACTAAACGGATTGACTCACTCAAATCATAATCGGAGACTTTAACCGATTTACCTGTGCTGGCTGAGTCCTAATGTACAAAGACTAACGCTCGGTTGGATCCTAAACTATAGATTACATGATAAACAAAGATAAATAAAGTAAAGATAAGACATGGGATTGTTATGTGCCGCCCCCAAAAGTATAGAGCAAAGATCAGAGTAAAGTACAGAGAGGGGCAGGTAGTTAGTTGAGGAGGCAACGAAGCTTCTGGTCTTTGATGACCATTGTTCCTGAGATTTCAGGTCTTCTTCCACCTGTATCTCGAATGAAGGGTAATGCTTTGGTCACACTCCTTTCCTCAGAGATTAAAGTATTGTTCCAGAGGGACAGATAGCTAGCTGAGGAGACAGTGAACCTACACGTTCTTAATTGACCACTGTACCTAGGGTGTAGGTTCTCTCCCACCTACATTCCGAATTGGGTGAGGAATTAACACCCACCCCTTCTCCCTTTTTGGGCTAATTGGCATCAGAGATTCAGAGAGGTACATTTGGTATCCTAATTAATAAAGTCGAGCTCGCATAGGACAACAAACTTTAAGGATATCGCAGTAATGTAAAAGACGTAGTGCAATTCACAGTAAAATAAATGCAAAGTAAAATATGGTATCGTATGGCAAAATTATTGTAAAGTATGGATCATGGCATTGTAAAGATAACACAGAGTAGTGTAAAGACAAAGTATTGTTATAGCAAAGAGCATAGCACAGCATGGTTAATGTTAAAGCATGATGTATGACCCTTTATAGTCAATGTATAGAAGTTAAAGTATGCAGTTGTTCATCACTGACATATTGTTTACATGATTATCATTGATCCTTATTTCACTATCTATTTGCTATTGTACTGGGCATCTTTGCTCATGGGTATTCTATTCCCCTGCAATGAGATTTTGCAAGTGAGAATGCTAATTAATGAGGTATTAGAGGGCGCCGAGCTTGGAGAATGCTGCACATGACACAAGCACTAAGACTTGCATTATATTTTAGCATGTTACTTTCCATTGGCAGACATCATGTTCTTTCTGCATACTTACAGACATCATGTTCTTCCGCTCATTGAATCTCTCTTTCTGTCGAACTTATTAAAGATATGACACTTCCCCATTTGTCTTTCCTATACGTATTGATAGTATCTCTTCACATTCCGCCTTTTGAACTTCCGCATTAAAGTCTTCAATATATTTCATTATAATATTTATGCCACGTATGCTATTATGTTGAATGGTCATGGTCAATAGTGCAATAGACAGTGTAGCGCTCCCAGGGTCAACCTGACTGCCTACGTGGCAGGAGGGGCGATTTTGAGGGTGTTACATCGACAGGGCGTAGAACTCCCCCGACGATTACCTAAACGCCCACAACGCCGCTTGTGCCGATGTCAGCGTCGGCCCTGTGTCGTGGAATGATACTGTGGAAGCCAACACCCAAAACTACTCCGGCAGCCCCTATAGAGAGAAACTCTTCTGGGGGCGCCGACAATGACTGGACGGCCCAAAGCGCCGTTGATTTGTGGGTTTCCGAGCAGCAGTACTACGACTATGCCAGCAACACCTCTACTTCAGGGGCAGGAATGCGGACACTACACAAAGGTCGTATACGCAGACTCCACCAACATCGGTTGCGCCCGGGTGGTGTGCAACAATGATGATAGCGTCTTCATTATTTGCAGCTACTATCCTCCAATCAACATCATGGGAGAGCGCCTGCCCATATTGAGGTCTACTCCTTCCTCCTTTGCTACATATGTCCCCACAAGTAACGTACTTACGTAGTTGCATGCTCACTCTTGCGTTATCGCTCACATATTATTATACTGCAAATAACAATGTTATGATGATTGTTGCATGCAGGAAGAGTATATGCATGGAAAAGGATTTCCTACATTCTGCTACGTGCATGATTATGTACCGTGCTAAATAAACCAAATACTGCATTATTATTCAAAGAAAGAGAATAAAAAATCTTGCATATGATTAATAGAACTTGCAATGACCGCAGTGACAGGAGCACCAACTATTGCTGCAACACCGAGAAAGGCAGCAATGCTAATGATAGGAGTAGCAGAAGCAGTAAATAAAGTGTCAATTGCATATCCCTCATTATGCAACTGCATGCTCTTGATCTTGGCTTCGTCCTTTCCATTTTTACACCCTTGGTTATGCCACATGATGTCACCTCATAGGATCGACGACGATAGACCCTACACATGCTGAGAGGCATTGGCGATTCCAGGCAGGTTTGCCCGCCGAGATACAAAGATTGCATGGGCACTAAAAGCGGAATTACTCGCCGGGGAGCTCAACTGAGAGATGTGGAAGAACATGGAGTTCAGGGAGGCTGCCGACGCTGGAGGTGTGGCAGGGTTAACACTTGTAAGGCAAACAAAAATAGATGCAATAGAAGGGTGGTTCTTATCTAAGCCTAACGACTAATCGGAAGATCAGGAAGACGTTGGCAATGCATGGTTGGTTTCAGGATGACTGGAGTTGGCATTGATTATTGTTGAGAAAAAAGGTTGATAGTTGTAGAATTATCTTCTTTTTTCTTTTTAATGCGAACAATAATAATGGGATGATAACAATAGGAATTAAATCAGATCAAAGGCGCAAAAAATTAACGTGAAAAACCTTTCAACTTAAGAGGAAAAAACCAGATCTTCCACTATGAAATAATAGTAGGTTACAAACTTTCTTCTCTGAACTACGCAGAGGAATACAATAATAATCTCAAGAATTAATCTTGGATACCACAGAATAAAAGTCTCTCGGAACTGAGGATAGAAGTCAGAATGATCTCACCGGAATATGAGGAATAGATGAGAAGGCTACTGAGAAGTAATACTTAAAGTTTCGTTGAGAACGGATAAGAACTCATTCCCGAATCGAACCCCAAAGTTCTCTTTTCTCTCTTCTCTTTTTCTCTCTCTCGGTGGCTGTTCATTCAGATGTTGCATGCGGCGCTGTGTATCACGTCAAGATGTCTACACCTTTGGATTTTATAGCATCAAGAGATGTACTCCAACTTGACTTGCACTTCATGTCCGATTGATTTTCCAAATCAATTCAATTTCTTCTTTTCTTTTTTCTACTCCTAATCGATGTCACAAACTCTCCCTTCCTGTTTATACGAAGGAATCCACCAAGCCCGCATGCTCCCTACAGAACTCGATCTTCTCTCTCGGTAGAGGCTTCATCATCATATCTGACATATTCTTGTTAGTATGGATTTTATAAAGAAAGAATTTCTTTTTCTTCGTCTCATCACAAATCTAATGATATCGGACATCAATGTACTTGGACTTAGAGTGGAAACTAGAATGCTTATTCGGATGTATCGCACTTTGATTATCGAAAGTGAATAATGTACTTCTCTGGCGTCAAACCTAAATCCCTCAGAAACTGTTTCATCCATAAAATTTCCTTGCCTGCTTCAGTAGCTGCAATATATTCTGCTTCAGTCATTGATAGTGCAACACACTTCTATAACTTGGATTGCCATGAGACTGCCGCTCCTACGAATGTCATCAAGTAATCAGAAGTAGACTTTCGACTACCAATATCTCTTGCCATGTCAGCGTCAGTAAATCCTTCTAACACTGGCTCAGCATTCCCAAAACATAAGCATATCTTAGACGTGCCTCGAAGATATCTGAGAATTCACTTGACTGCATCCCAATGCTCTCTATCAGGATTTGATAGGAATTGACTCACCACACCAACTGCATATGCTATGTTTGACCTTGTGCAAACCATTGCATACATCAGACTGCCAACTGCAGATGCGTATGGAACATTCTTCATCTTTTGCTTCTTAATTTTGCTCCTTGGACACTATCTAGAACTCAACTTGAAGTGACCTACAAGTGGCGATGTAACTACTTTTGCTTTCTTCATGTTGAATCTCTCCAAGACTTTATTAATGTACGTTTTTGGGATAACCATAGCTTGCGCTGCTCTCGGTCACTGGTGATCCTCATGCCAAGGATATTCTTTACTGCGCCTAGGTCTTTCATGGAAAAGCATTGACTCAACTCCTGTCAATCTTGCTTTTATCTTGTCCTACAATAAGCATATCATCAACATATAACAACAGGATAATAAAATCATCATGTGAAAAATATTTCACGAAGACACAATGATCTGATCTGGTCTTATTGTATACTTGCTATGTCATGAACGACTCAAATTTCTTGTACCACTGATGAGGTGTCTGTTTGAGTCCATACACTACAAGAAAATTGCCATTTTCTGACGGGCAATTTCCCATGGATAGAAATCCGTCGCAATTTGCGACAGATTTTGTGACGGAAATGTTTTCGACGGATTTTCCGACGGTTACAACCGTCGGAAATGAAAATAATAAATTATGTAATTTGTTATATTATTATTTTATTTTTCGACGATTAGGAATGTCGCAATTTCCGACGGGTATCCATCCGTCGCAATTTTCGATGGATTTTTCGACGGTTACAACCGTCGGAAATGAAAAAATAAATTATATAATTTTTATATTATTATTTTATTTTTTGACGATTAGGAACGTCGATATTTCCGATGGTGCAATTTTCGACGGATTTTCCGACGGTTATGACTGTCGAAAATGAAAATAATAAATTATTTTATTTTTCGACGATTAGGAACGTCGATATTTCCGACGGATACCCATTCGTCGCAATTTCCGATGGATTTTCTGACGATTTCGACCGTCGAAAATGAAAAAATAAATTATGTAATTTTTTATATTATTATTTTATTTTTTGATAATTAGGAACGTCGATATTTCCAACGGGCATAACCGTCAGTAACTATATAATAATATAATATGAGGAGTATTTTATTAATATAATTAGCGACAGTCCAAACCGTCACAATCCGATGGTTCCGACCGTCAGTAATAATTAACGACAGTTCAAACCATCGATAAAATAAAAAATAAATATTATAATATAACATATTACCGACGGTTCGGACCGTCGGTAAACTAAAAAATAATTATATAATAATATAACATATTATCGATGGTTCGACCATCGGTAAACTAAAAAATAAATATTATATAATAATATAACATATTACCGACGGTTTGGACCATCGGAAACTTTAAAAATAATTAAATATTACATTAATATATATCTTTACTAATTTTTTGACGGTCATGGCCGTCGGTAATTAAAAATACTCTCCCCTCGCTCTTTTTTCGTTTTCCCGCTTCCCAACGTTCTACCTATATATATGCATTTTGCCTTTCCCACTCTCCATTCTCCTCTTCTCTCCCTCTCTCCTCTCTCTCTCCCGGCCGGTGACCCTCTCCCTATCAGACGACGACCTCTCCCCCCCCCTCTCTCTCCCCCCGTGGCCGGATCGGCCGCCCCGTGGCCGGGATCTGGCCACGTGTCACCACCTTTGTTAGTGGGACATGCAGGGACTTGGCGGGTGCAGTCGGTGGCGCACCGGGCGCCCGACATGGCGGGCAGTGCACGCGATGGCCATGTCCGTCCCAGGAGATGTTTTGGACGTCCCAGGGACCATGCAAGCACATCCCGAAGACCAGGCTACGTGTAGGAGGCTTTGCAACATCCATTGGCCAAGTTGGGACGAGTGGATTCTTCGTGGGACGCGTGGTGCACGCCCAGGGCGCAGGCGGCGCGCCCGGCTGCCCACTTTGGCATTTTTGGGACGTACCGTCCCAAGGCCGAAGTGGCTCGTCCCATTTGTCCCTCAGGTGGAGGGAAGTCATGGACGAACCAGAGGCCAAGGAGATTCTTGCGTAGGAGGCTCCTGGAGAAGATGGCAGTTGGTGAGTGATGGTTACAACCGCCCGGCCGCCATGTCCTCCCATATGTTGGGAAGATATGGGGCGTACAAGGCTTGGCGGGAGCTGATCACCCGACATGAGGATGGAGGGAAGATCATCTAGGCATCCCAAATTCGTGGAGGAAGAAGGGAAGCCGGTGGAGGGGTTTTTGAATGTGAAGAAGTGCCATGAGAGGGCACTCGGCCATGTATGTGCATTTGAATTTTAAGTTGACAGTTAAGTCATCTTCTTCAATGTATAAATACTTGTTATAGTCCTGAGTTCAGGACAGAGTGAATAAAGCATTCTTTCCCCTAATCCTTTGTGTTCTAATTGCCATTAAGTGATCATCTTCTTGTGAGTGTGTGAGTGCACGTTCTAAGTGTTAAAAGAAACTTAGTGTGAGTAAGGCTGACTTAGGGTTTCGATGTGGAAAATTCTAAGGCCAGCACATCCTATTCATCCTACGAAAAAGGGGTGTGACATTTGTGGTATCAGAGCACAGGTTGGTGACATGGATGAAGAGAGCCAAGGTCCAAGAATGCGAGGGCGCCAATTGGACAACCCTGCGACCACAGGTGGTGGCGGCACTGGAAATGGTGGAGAGAAAAGAAGTAGATCCCAATCCGCTGATCCTTTCATGCACTTGGAAATGCATGTTGACTTGCTTGATCATAACCTCCAAGGTATGGATATGATGGTCCGTAACCTTGAGATGGTTACGACCTGGCAAGGCACGGCCATTGAAGAGGGCAAATCAGTGGCCGAACTTCAGGAGGCAAGACTCAAGTCCTTGGAAGAAGCCATGGACGCCCGGATGAAAACCATGGAGGCTAACATCCTACTGATCCGTGGCCACTTGATGGACTCCGGAGGCTTTCGAGGAAGAACGGCCGTGCCAAAGTTCACTGGCCCTGAACCAAAGAAGTATGATAGGGCGAGGGAGGCCACTGCAATCGACGACTTCCTATGGTGCCTTGAGAAGGGGTTCAAGACAAGCAAAATAACAGTGGAGAAGGATCAAATAGACATGGCGGTTCGCTATCTGGCAGAGGGGTCTTTGTTATGGTGGCGACGTATGGAGGAAGAGATGGCCAAGGGCCAGGTGGCCATCGACACTTGGGAGTCTTTCACCAAAGAATTGAAGAAACAATTCTATCCTGGGAATGCTCAGGAGGTTGCCATGAACAAGCTCACCAAACTTCGACAAACAGGATCGGTCAAGGAGTATATTGAGAAGTTCCAACCCCTCATGCTCGAGATGACCGGCACCATGGACGAAAGCACTTGGGTCTTCTTCTTCCTAAGGGGTCTTAAGCCATGGGCAGCACAAGAAGTGAAGCAGCAGAAGGTGACCAACATCAAAGAAGCCTTGGCCGTGGCCGAGGCCCTCCCGGAATTCACTTCCAACCGAGACCTTGGCGGGGCCAAGGACAAGGGCAAGGCCGAGGACAAGGGCCGTGCCCCGAAGAAGTCCGAGAAGAAGGATAAGAAGGACAAGGAACAGAAAACGTCAAAGACCAGCAAGGGTGACTCCAAGAAGTCTGTGAAGTGCTACATATGCGGGGGCGCGCACTATGCCAGGGAGTGCGACCGGCAGGCAGGCTTGGCCGCCATGGCATCCACATCCGACGAAGATGGGGGCGCGGCGCATATGGGCTCCATCATGGCCCTCACAGCAACGACGGCCACTCTCCCTGTCAAGAACACGAAGAAAGCCACCAAGGGCCTCATGTTTGCCGAGGCTAGGGTGAACGGCCACACGGCGGCTGCATTGGTGGACACGGGCGCCACCCATAACTTCATGTCCTTGCAGGAGGCCATGCGCTTGGGAATCACATTCGAGAATGAGCCTGGCCTTATCAAGACTGTCAATGCCTTGTCACAGCCCATCCATGGAGTAGCAAGGGGTGTGGCTATTCAAATAGGCGAGTGGAGTGGAGAAATCAACATCACTGTGGTGACCATGTATGATCACCAATTTGTATTGGGCATGGAGTTCATGGATGGTTTAAAAGAGGTAAGAATCACTGATGGTGGATTGTGTTTGTTATCCCAGGAAGCCTCCCATGATGTAGCCCTCACAAGAGCAAATGTGAAGTCCCGGATGCTCTCGGCCATTCAACTTAGCCGAGGGGTGGCCAAGGGCGAGGTCACCTTCCTTGCAACCCTAAAGTTGAATGAGCAAGACCAGGTGGGTCACGAGACACCCGAAGAAGTCAGGAGGCTCCTTGAGAGGTTCAAGGATGTGATGCCCTCTGAATTGCCAAAGAAGCTCCCTCCTCGCCGAGATGTAGATCATTCAATTGAATTGATGCCCGGCGCCAAGCCTCCGGCCATGGGGCCTTATCATATGGCGCCACCTGAGTTAGAAGAATCTCCGCAAGCAACTAGAAGAGTTGCTCAAGGCCGGCTTCATTCGACCCTCAAAGGCACCCTATGGAGCACCGGTCATCTTCCAAAAGAAGCAAGATGGTTCCTTGAGGATGTGTATTGATTATAGGTCCCTCAACAAATTGACGGTTCACAACAAGTACCCAATACCATTGGTGGAAGACCTCTTTGATCGCCTTGGGAAGGCTAGGGTTTTCTCCAAACTTGACTTGAGGTCAGGGTATTGGCAAGTAAGGATTGCTAAGGGTGATGAAGAGAAGACTACATGTGTGACTAGGTATGGGTCATATGAATTTGTTGTCATGCCCTTTGGCCTTACTAATGCACCGGCCACTTTTTGTACCCTAATGAACAAGATCTTCCACACACTCCTTGATAAGTGTGTGGTGGTTTATCTTGATGACATTGTTGTCTACTCTGAGAACATGGCAAATCACTTGAGGCACTTGGAGGAGGTTTTCAAGTTGCTTAGGGCCAATGAGCTTTTCATCAAATTAGAGAAGTGCTCCTTTGCTCAGGCCGAGGTGATGTTCTTGGGGCACAAAATCAAGACAGGTACCATTGCTATGGATGAGTCTAAGGTACAAGCTATCTTGGATTGGAAGGCCCCTACAAATGTATTGGAGTTGCGATCATTTTTAGGGTTAGCAAACTACTATAGGAAGTTTATGGAGGGATACTCTCGGCGGACAGCAACCGTCACAAACCTCCTGAAGAAGGACATGAAGTGGCTTTGGACGAGCCAATGCCAAGAAGCCTTCGACGACTTGAAGACAGCTATGGCCAAGGGGCCATGCTTGAAGTTGCCGGACTACGGCTGGCCATTTGAGGTGCACACCGAAGCCTCTAACTTTGCCCTAGGGGGTATCCTCATGCAAGAAGGCTGTCATGTGGCTTATGAAATTTGGAAGTTCAACGAGGCTGAACAAAGGTACCCGGTGCACGACAAGGAGATGACGGCCATCGTCCATTGCTTGAGGACATGGAGGCATTATCTCTTGGGGAGTGCCTTCATTGTGAAGACCGACAACGTGGAGACTTCCTACTTCCAAAACCAGAAGAAACTCTCCCCCAAACATGCTAGGTGGCAGGATTTCTTGGCCGAATTCGAGTACACTCTGGAGGATAGGACTGGACGCTCTAATATGGTGGCCGACGCCCTAAGCAGCAAGGCTCAGTTGGCCACCGTAGTGAAGATGGATTTCCAAGAGCAGATCCAGGAGGGCTTGAAAGATGATGCTAAGGCCCTGGAGTTGAAGAAGATGGTGGAGGAAGGCAGAACAAGGCGGTTCTGGATGGAGGGCGGCCTATTGTTCACCTCAGGGCGCAGGGTGTACGTGCCCCGGATGGGCGGCCTGCGAAGATTAGTGCTGAGGGACTGCCATGATTCCAAATGGACAGGGCACCCCGGCATGGTCAGAACCCTGGCCTTGGTTGAAGATGCTTATTATTGGCCTCAGATGAGTGAGGATGTGGAAGCTTATGTGCGGACGTGCATGTTGTGTCAACAAGACAAGGTGGAACTTCAAAAGCCGGCCGGCTTGCTCGAGCCTCTTCCAATCTCGGAGCGGCCATGGCTCCTCTTCCAATCCGGGAGGGTGATTGACAAGCTCTCCAAGTATGGGAAATTTTTACCAGCACCTAAGCATTGCACGACCGAAGATGTGGCCAGGCTCTTCGTCGACAATGTGGTGATCCACTGGGGCGTGCCCGAGGCCATTGTGAGTGACTGCGACCCTCGGTTGACAGGGCACTTATGGAGGGAGATGTTGAAGCTACTGGGGTCTCAACTCCGGTTCTCAACGGCCTTCCACTCGCAGACGGATGGCCAAACCGAGCGCGCCAACAATTTGTTGGAGACATACTTGCGACACTTTGTGGCCGCAAGTCAAAGTGATTGGGCACGGCTACTTGGAGTGGCCCAATTCTCCTACAACCTTCAAAGGAGCGAAGCTACCAACCAGAGCGCCTTCGAGATGGTTACAGGTTGACAACCTGTGACTCCAGCCGCTTTGGCCACTAGGTATTCTGGGAGGTGCCCAACCGCCTACCATGTGGCCCGAGAGTGGCAAGATGATGTAGAGATGTCCAAAGCCATTTTGGACAAAGCCAGGCGCAAGATGGAGTATGCTGATCGACATCGACGACATGTTGAGTTCCAAGAAGGGGACAAGGTAATGGTGAAGCTAAGGACGAGGCAATTCAAGGGCCTTCGCAACCTCCATCAAGGGATTCTAAGGAAGTATGAAGGACCCTTTGTCATCACCAAGAGGATAGGCAAAGTGGCTTACAGGGTGGACCTCCCTCGTCACCTTTCTCGGCTTCATCCTGTATTTCGTGTCAATATGTTGAAGAAATTCTTTGAAGATCAGGAGGACCCCTCAAGAGGAAACCCTAATCGAGGGGCAGTCAATAACCATGGAACCATGTCGGCCATGCAGGGACGCATAGGGTCGCCAGGGACGGCTTCCCCTTTGGTGGGGGAGAAATGTCACCACCTTTGTTAGTGGGACATGCAGGGACATGGTGGGTGCACTTGGTGGCGCACTGGGCACCCGACATGGTGGGCAGTGCATGCGACAGCTATGTCCGTCCCAGGAGATGTTCGGGATGTCCCAGGGACCATGCAAGCACATCCCGAAGACCAGGCTACGTGTAGGAGGCTTTGCAACATCCATTGGCCAAGTTGGGACGAGTGGATTCTTCGTGGGACGCGTGGTGCACGCCCAGGGCGCAGGCGGCGCGCCCGGCTGCCCACTTTGGCATTTTTGGGACGTACCGTCCCAAGGCCGAAGTGGCTCGTCCCATTTGTCCCTCAGGTGGAGGGAAGTCATGGACGAACCAGAGGCCAAGGAGATTCTTGCGTAGGAGGCTCCTGGAGAAGATGGCAGTTGGTGAGTGATGGTTACAACCGCCCGGCCGCCATGTCCTCCCATATGTTGGGAAGATATGGGGCGTACAAGACTTGGCGGGAGCTGATCACCCGACATGAGGATGGAGGGAAGATCATCTAGGCATCCCAAATTCGTGGAGGAAGAAGGGAAGCCGGTGGAGGGGTTTTTGAATGTGAAGAAGTGCCATGAGAGGGCACTCGGCCATGTATGTGCATTTGAATTTTAAGTTGACAGTTAAGTCATCTTCTTCAATGTATAAATACTTGTTATAGTCCTGAGTTCAGGACAGAGTGAATAAAGTATTCTTTCCCCTAATCCTTTGTGTTCTAATTGCCATTAAGTGATCATCTTCTTATGAGTGTGAGTGCACGTTCTAAGTGTTAAAAGAAACTTAGTGTGAGTAAGGCTGACTTAGGGTTTCGGTGAGGAAAATTCTAAGGCCGGCACATCCTATTCGTCCTACGAAAAAGGGGTGTGACACGCGGGCGGTCGGATCGGCCTCCCCGCGGACGGATCGGCCGCCTGTGGCTGGGATCTTGCCTCCTCGCGGCCATATCGGCTGCGGGCGGCTGGATCGGCCGCCCTGCGACCTGTATCTAGCGGCCTACGGCCCGATCCGGCCCCTAATTTTTTTTATTTTTAAAAAATTCTTTGCGACAATTGCGATTGTCGAAAGATTGACAGTTGCAACTACCGCCGAAAGTTTTGTTGGGTTGTGACCGCCAAAAGTTTCGATGGGTTGTGACGACCGTCGAAAGTTTGGACAGCTGCGGTCGTCGAAAACTTTCGACGGTTGAAACCGTCGGACTTTTTGGACGGTTACAACCGTCAAAATTTTTCGACGGTTGGAATAGCTGGGACTTTTCGGACGGTTACAATCATCGAAATTTTTCGACGGTTGGAACCGTCGGGACTTTTCGGACGGTTGCAATCGTCGGCCGGGACTTTTCAGACGATTGGAACCATCTATATTTCCGACGAATTTTTTACGACTATCGCAAATCAATTTTCTACGATCATTTTTCTAACGGATCGATTTCGTTTTTCCGACCGATCAGTTTTTGGGTTGATTACTGACGGTTTTGACCGTCGGTAATCAGCGTTTTTCTTGTAGTGTTATAAGCTTTTTTGCAATTTACACACCAGGTATTCTTTTCCTTTCTCTCGGAAACCCTCTGGCTATTACATATAAATTTCTTCTTCCAAGTCACTATGGAGAAAATTTGTCTTGGCGTCTAACTGTTGAATTTTTAGGTCCTTAGCTGCTAATCCAAGAACCACTCAAATCGATAACATTTTGATCACTAGTGAGAATATCTCGTCAAAGTCAATTCCTTTCTTCTGACTGAACCCCTTGACAACTAACCTTGCCTTGTATCTTGGGTGTGGATTATTCTCTTCACTTTCAGTCGAAACACTCACTTATTCTTGAGTGCCCTCTTCCCTTTAGGAAGCTTTACCAGTTTATAAGTGTTGTTCTCATGCAGAGATTGCATCTCTCCTGCATGGCTTTCATCCACTCATCCTTCTGATCATGTGATAAGACTTCTTGATAACACACTGGTTCTCCCCCTTCAATTAATAACACTTACTCTGTCGGAGAGTACCGCTTTGACTCTTGTCTTTGTTTGTTCGATCTTCTCAATTGAGGCTTTTGCACTGGTACATCATGCTCAACATATGGCTCATCATCACTGTCTTCATTATCCGAAGGTATATCTGAATTATATGAGCTGCTATCACTACTACTATCATTTTGATCAGCTTCTAGAATGTCATATTCTATCGGTGCGTTAACTAAACTCGGTTCAACTAGATAATCAGTGAATATAGTTGCCTCTTTGTCCTTTGACAAATCTTCAATTGTTTGATGTTCCATGAACATAACATCTCTACTTCTAATAACCTTCTTATTAATAGGATCCCAGAATCTGTAGCCAAATTCATCACCTCCATATCCGAGGAAGATACATTCTTTCGATTTGCCATCCAGTTTTGAGCGCTCATCATTGGGAATGTGAACAAAGGCTCTACAGCCGAACACTCTGAGATGCTTGTACGAAACATCCTGACCAGACTTTTAGAGGTATGTCACCATCCAGAGGTACTGATGGTGAGTGGTTGATCAGTTCGGCTGTGGTCATCATTGCTTCACCCCAAAATCCCTTCGATAGCTTGGCATGTAGAAGTATACATCTGACATGTTCCTCGATTATTCTGTTCATCCTCTTAGCAACACCATTTTGTTGAGGAATCTTGGGAACTGTCTTCTCAAGCTTGATGCCATAGGTGTTGCAGTATTTTTCAAAAGGTCCTTTGTATTTGCTGCCATTATCTGCTCGAATACACTTGAGCTTCTTGCCAGTTTCTCTGCCAACACCTGATTTTTGTGTGTTATAAGAAAAGCCCAAACTCTTCTAGAATGGTCATCAATAAATGTAACAAAATAAAGAGCACCTCCTAGAATTTTATCCTTCATATAGCAGACATCAGTATTCACCAGATCAAGTACGTTGAGTTTCTTAACGAAGAAGTTCTATTAAATGTAACTCTAGTCTGCTTACTAACCAAATAATGGACACATACGTCAAGTGAAGTGTCTTTCATACCTGGTAGCAGATTTCATTGAGTTACTATCTGAAGTCCTTTCTCACTTATGTGACCAAGTCGCTTGTGCCATAACTCAGATGATGACATCTCTTGAGTCACGTTTATCTCCTCGGTGCAGTGTTGTGCTTCAGTCTTGTAAAGAGTACCATCTTTGTGTCCTTTTTGCAAGTAGGAGTGAACCTCTCTTGAGTTTTCACACTCCCCCTTTGAAGTTGCTCTCATAGCCATCGTCGTCTAATTTTCCAACTGAAATTAGGTTAAAACGGATTTCTGGTACATGCCCCACATCTTTAAGCACAATCTTGCATCATGTATTGGTCTTCAACTAAATGTCTCCAACACCAGCAATTTGGGACTCCGACTTGTTCCAGGTAAATTACACGAATGGTCCCCCAACTTTGAGTCGATTTCCAGTTAGTCCCCCAACTTCATTTTATAACCCGAACGTCCTTCATCTTTCGATTTCTTTCACCTCAGTCCCCTTGACCGATGATAGTGGGTTTCCCGGTTGCCTCGCTTACGTGGCATACACGTGATCGATTTCTCTATCATCCACGTCATTTTTACTAATCCACGTCATTTGCGGACGTGAAAGGGGAAACCGTTTCCCCGCTATGATATTATATTATTAAATCCCTCTTAATATGTTGTCCTTTCCCCCCAAAAGACGAAACCCTTCCCCCCCCACCCTTCTCAGGCGGCGGCGGCGAGCTGGATAAGTGGCGGCGAGCTCGACAGGCGGCGGCAATCTCAGTAGCCGGCATTTTGTTTGGTGGCGAAGCTTGCATCCGTTGCCAGGATCGGTCGGAAGCTATGTCACGACTGTCGCCAGGGTCGGCATTCGAGTTTTTTTCGCCGAGGAATGCTCGAAGCGCTGGGAGCGGTGTAGTGGTCGCCAGGGTCACAAGTAGGAAAACATAGGTTATGCTATGTCGGCATTCGAGTTTTTTTATCAGGTAGGAATCTGATTTGTCTTTGAAACTAGGGTTTTCTGTTGTTGTTTTGTTCGATCTCGAGCGATGTCAATGGGCAAGTCCAAGAATCCTTTAAGAAGATGCGGATGTGGGGAGGAAGCAGTCATTAGGACTTCTTGGACCGGAATCAATCCTGGACGCATGTTTTACGGTAACTTTGTTGATCATCACCCAGCATATTTTGTGAATTTCTTACTCTAATTACTTATTCCTCTTTCTATCACTAGTGTAGCAGATCATGTGACTACTTCGATTGGGTGGATCCTCCTATGGACAAAGTAAACATCAACAGGCCTTTGAGTAGGATGGAAACTTTGGAGGCTGCAATCGACTTGAAGAAGGAAAAAAATGATCAACTGGAAGCTGAAATTGAATCACAGAGGAAGAACCACATGCAAGTTATTAGGAAGTTAATAGCATTATGTTTGGTGTTGTTCATAATGTATCTCTTCAAATAATGGAAGTTGTATTTTACCAGTTGAAGTTTCACATTATGTAGCTGAACAAGAATGTTTTTAACAGTTAAAGTTGTATGTCGTTGAAGTTTACCACTTCAAATGTTCGTCGTTGAATCCTTGCATTTTGCATTTTACCACTTGTATTTTGAAGACTCGAAGTTACAACTTAAGAAAGTTCGGGGACTAATCATGCAAGCGAAACTAAAGTTGAGGGACGTTAAGGTTATCATCTTAAAGTTCGGGGACTAATCATGCAAGAGAAACCAAAGTTGAGGGACGATTAAAGTTATTATCTTGATGTTGGGGGACTAACCCTATAAGTGGAATTAAAGATGAGGGACACTCTTGTTATTGTCTTGAAAATATTCATTTAACAAACATGTAAATTATCTAATGAACATTACTCCAGAAGATAACATTCATTTAACAAACATGGCACTGGAAGATCTCATTGCAACCCATTTAACAAACATGGCACTGCAATATATCATTCAGCTAACAGGACCATGAGATTAGTTCGTACATCATAAATCCTGGATAACATACTACCGGACACACTTAGGAGCTAGCTAACGGTGTCCTCAAAATACAAGCCATGTTTTAGGTGGTGCCAAAATAGAAGCCATGTTCTAGATTATAACAGTTAAGTGGTGCCAAAATACAACAATTTGCACAAGGTTGATCGTTTTCAACTCTTAGCATTCCTTTTCCTCTTCTTCACAGAGCGCGAAGTCGATGTTGTTGCCTGAGAAGACCTTTGGGACCCTGACATGCTGGGTTGAAATCCTTTTGACCCTTCTTTCTGCAAATTGAAATCATTAGTAAAAGACTTATCATAGTAAAAAATACCCTAAACAGTAAAAAAGGCAACTGTTTTGCCTGAGAAGACCTTTGGGACACTGACATGCTGGGTTCAAATCCTTTTGACCCTTCTTTCTGCAAATTGAAATCATTAGTAAAAGACTGATCATAGTAAAAAATAGTCTAAACAGTAAAAAAGGTACCTAGTTTTCCTGAGGAGACCCCTGGTGAAACCTCTTGTTATGGCCAACCACACCACAGATTCTACACCTCATCGTGACCCTTCCCTTCTTAGTGAGTCTAACTTTGGCGGCTGCAGTAGACTTCTCAATCTCCTCGGATTCCTTTCTTCTTGCCTTTTGTTTCCTCCCCTTTTTTATCACATATGATGGAGGAGTAATAGGGCATGGTTCATCTACCAATGGCCATTGCTCTCTTCCTCTCAATGGCTCTATGACATGGTCATATATCTTTAAATATGTCTCTAGATGATAATATTGATCCACATAATTTACTGGGTCCTCATTGTTCCCAAGAATAGATGCCACTGCATGTGCACAAGGAATACTACATAACTGCCACCTCCTACAGCTACACTCTCTAGCCTCCATATCTACAACATATTGTGCACCTTGATTGCTAACTTGAACTCTTGGGCCACCTAAGTAAGTAGGTTCCCACGAATTTGCCCATTCTTTTATGGTTTCAAGTTTCTTGGAAATTTTGGGACACAAGACACCTTTTTGTTTCTTCGTTATTTCTTTCTTTTTCCACAATCTTGTCATCAACTTTGTTCGAATCATCTCAAGCATTGTTATAACTGGTTTGTCCCTTGCATCTAGAATATATTTGTTGAAACATTCTGAAAAATTATTCAATAATATATCACACTTAGGGACTGTAGAGAAAGAAGCCCTAGACCGACCTTTGCCTAACCCATTCCCTGGCATCCTGTGATTTCTTCTCAAGTTCTTGTAAATGAAATTGTAGTTTTTAGAAGTTGTAACCCTAGCAATACTCCACAAAAGATCCTTAAATTCCTTACTTTTAAAACCTGCATGTAACCAATATTTAGTTGTAAAAGAATTAATAGACAAATAGTTAGTTATAACAAATATTTACCCTTATCTCTAAAGTTTGCCCACAAGTGCCTAACACACATTCGATGGTCTGCTGATGGCAAAACAATATTCACACTGTTGACTAAACCCTAGAATTAACAAACAAGTTTTATACATAAGTAAAGGTGATATAAATGAAGTTTTTAACAACACACACAATTGTTAATACAAAAAATACCTTTTGTCTGTCACTCATAATGGTCCATCCCCTTACATTGTTCATATCCAAATCTCCCTTTAGTCCCTCGATGAACCAAGTCCATGTAGCATTGCATTCATTTTCCACAATAGCATATGCAAAGGGGAAGATGCAGTCATTTGCATCTATTCCTACGGCTGTGAGTAGCTGCCCTCCATATATGCCCTTCAAAAAATAGCCATCCAAACACGCAATGGTGCCTTCAAACAAACATAAAACTCCTTCCACTGAAGGTCTTCAAACAGACCATTTACAGTGCTGCCAGGATTGGCTCTCAGCAGCTTTGCCCTGTATCTGTAAAGTAACTTATATTGTTCAGCCCCATCACCATGGATAGTTTTCAAAGCCAAGTCCTTTGCCCTCCAGGCTTTCATCCTAGATATTGTGTAGTTAAGCTCTCTCTTCACCTGATCAATTAGCCCTTGAAGTTCCCAGGTAGGTGCACTCCTAAAGTTGGGTTCATATAACTTAGCCAACTTCTTGTAAGTTAGATGGTTACTCTTAAAAACTTTAGGGCATGTGTGATTAGACTGCAATCTTTTAATCTGCCAGGTGCAATCCATTGGGTCTTTATGATGCTCTGGAACTGCCATAATCCTCCAACCACACTCCTTATGGCATTCAGCTACCACCCTCTCTTGTCATTCTTTAAAAACCTTATCAGATATTTATGCTTAATCCCATGGTTCCTGGAACTCTGATTTGCTACTAAACCTCATGCCTACTTCAAATGTAGGGTCATCCATCATTTTCTCTGCATTAAAACAAGGGTCCTTTGACCTTTTTCCATTCTCCTCCTCTGAATCTGTGTCAGATGGAGATACCAATTCCTCAGAGTCATACTCAACCTCTGAGTCCTGCAAGTCTTCACCAGCAGCTTGGGCACTAACAAAAGAGTCATCCCACCTCTTGTTTTCTTGAGCCTTATTAATTGTTTCCTGTAGGTCTTCATCACCTTCCATGAAATTGTAATCCACATCATCTAATACATCTGCATTCTCGTTTTCACTGTCAATTGCAGGACCGTCATGTTGCATATGTGGTGTTACATTTTTCCTCTTGGCCATCCATTCTTGCAGTGCAGGGGCCTCTGGTTCATCCTCTACTACTTCTTCTATGACCACAGTTCTGGTTGGTGGTGTCACACCCAACTCCGTGACTAAGTTCTAATCATAATTATTATTTCCTTTAACCATATTTAGCAATTCTAAAAATAAAATTGACAAAACCTCCTCCCTTAATTATCTTATGTCATTTTTTAATACATACAATAGATGCATTTATATATTCATCAAAGTTTAAATAAAAGTTATAAGAGATCACATTCGCACATTATCATTATTATTTCACAAACCGTTCCACATAACACCCCATAGGATCAAGTTCTATACAACCTTACAAAATGATTCTAATAAACTCTAGTACAACTCTCGAGTTTATCTATTACATGCATGCTTTAAAAAACAAATGTGAAAGAAAAATAACAGTGCTCCTACGGCTCGACCTCTTCTATATGCATCAAAAGCAAGCTTCGAGTCGATTCAACTCGAGAACTTACGAGTATCTGAAAAATTTAAAATGAGTGCTGTGAGCAACAATCATTTGATCAGTGAGTGGAATAAAAGTATAACATAGAGGAACAATACGAGTGCATATAACATTTAAATAATCATATTTATTTCATATGAGAAAATATTTAAAGCATAATTACTATCACATAACTTTCCAAATCATATGAACTTTTACATAAATACAAAATATTCAAGATATCATCATATTCATAGTCAAACTCTACACATGTGTCATTGCACATACTTATCATAGGTCAATACGTATCCCTCTATGATCATGTGTCATACAGTTAAGCAGAGCTTCATAATCAAGAGTATCAGATACGCAGAGCAAATCATGGATCAATACGTATCCCTCTATGATTGTGTGTCATACAGTTAGGTAGAGCTTCACAATCAAGAGTCTCAAATACGAGAGCAAATCATGGGTCAATACGTATCCCAACCATGATTGTGTATCACCTAATCATGATTCTCAGATACGCAGAGCGATCATGGGTCAATACGTCAACGCAGAGTAGCCCCCAAGGGGCAAAGACACCCGATATACGCCCCAAAGGCTTCATGTATATCGAATGCGGTCCCAAAGACCTTTTTCAAACAGCATGGCTAATGAACACATGGAGTTTAAGAATATCAAAATACACATGTCATAATCTCATATCATTATCAAATCTTTGAAACATATCATAAATACTTTTCATAGCTCAAGATATGTTTCAATAATAACAATAATAATTTTTGCTTAATGTAATACCATAAATAAAAGAACTAACATATAACATTTTGCTATGTTGTAAATTTACTCACTCACCTTGTACTTTATATTTTCAAAGAGGTTTACTAGATTTTCCTCCTTTCACTTGTATCTTGTTGATTTCCTACAAGCAAGGATGCTATTTCACTTTCCAATTACTAATAATAATAATATGCAATGCATGCTCATGCATGAACCCTTTTTCACCTTAAAATGCATATAATCCCCTATGGTACTAATATCTAACTTCAAATATTTATATTCATAGACTATTTCACACTTGGAACATCTCAATTTTCCATAACTTAACTAGGTGCTGTCTCAGGATTCCAGACTGAGTGTGTGTCAATCAATAATTCATAACTTCTTAACCCTAAGTGAAAATCTCATCATTCTAGATAATTTCGAAACTAGACTTATTAAGGTTTCCAATCCCCAAATATCATTAATATTTCGAAGTGATCAAGTCATAAAAATCAAGACAATCTTACCTAGAGTTTATGCTTTGGCAGACTATGTATCACTGAATGATTAATTTATATCTTTAACAATACTTATCTATTTGACAAGATCCTAATTTTAGAATTTAACTCCTTGTATGACCCTATAACAAAAATAGTTAATTAGTGTCGTGATCAGTCCATGTCTTGGAACCTGACAGAAAACTTACTATGAAATGAAAAATTAATTTCTCCACATATACGTATTCAAATTGGATGATTCCACTTCTCACCGAACCCTTGTGAAGTATACTTTAACATGTATAAATTTCAAACCTTAATTCGATTTACCCTAATCATATTCTAATCTACAAGGCGGGCCTGTTTCTGACTCGGGATAGAGTGAGCGACCTACGGTTCTCGGTTCATAACTTTCTCTACATAAGTTCTTTTTACATGATTCATGTGGTCATGGAAATCTAACATTGAGTGGATGAACCATGAAAATTTTAAGAATTTATGAAGAATTTACGAAGATATGATCATATGAAATTGAAAGTCGATTTCGGATCCGCAGATTCACCCTAACCCAGCAAACTTGTCGAATTTCCTCAGGCTGTTCGGCAATGGATCTGATCTTGGACATTTTTCTTCTTATAGATAATATGAATAAATGATTTATATATTTTTTACAAAATTTTTACACGTCATATAATGGTTTGAAAAAATCATTTTCTAAGAAGTTGGTGAGCTGCCTGCTTCAGCTGCTTGAAACCCTATTGGTTGAAATGGAGGTCCAATCATATTATTTGGTTAAAAGTTAGTGTTAAACTTCTAAATAACATTAGTTAATCATAATTAAACATGTTTATTATAATATTTTAAATATTAGAATTAATTCCTAATAATCTTATATAATTTCTTTATAACGCTTATCGATAATTTAATTACGATTATGCTTTAATCCAAAAGTTAATTGCTACACGTAATCATGACTATACAAGCATCTAAACTAACTTAATACGCTAATTAAAAGTAAGATTATGTTAAAATGATATTTGTGGAGCACGTCCATGACAATTCTCCCCTCCTTAAAAAAATTTCATCCCCGAAATTTAGATACATGTTTCGAAGAACAAGAATGAAGATTTGGTCATTCTCACTTCCAACTTTCTCTTCACTTGAATGATTTTTTTTCCTATAATAGAAATACTAAAGGAAGTTTTCATTTATGAAGTTCATTTTCCTTGACTCTTATAATTTATACTATATTTTTCTTCTCAAGACAAATTCTCTTATACTCGAATAGATTGAGTTGCTCTTTATGTGCAGAAGGTTGTTCTGTAATTTATTGATGGTACGATCTCTAATTCTTTATGAACATAAGGTAATTATATGTACTATTCTTTATTGCTGTCTTGTTGTCTTTGGATTTTGCTTTAACGCGATTGCTAGCACACCGGAATATCATATTATAGAAGAGATGAGAAAAGTTGGTTATTGCATCATTCCAGATGAGTTAGCACCCATTGCACGTGGATATAATAACAAGGATTTGAAGAGCAATGGAGGGCTAGATAGAATAGGAAGGAAGATTTCTATTTCACTTGATGCTGGCATAATGACAAGCAGAATATTTTTTTTCAACAAGTATGCCAAAAATGATCAAGAAGCTTCTAGATGTTTGTTTGCGATGTTTTACAAGATTTGACATTGATCATAATTGTTGGATTTCTAACTGAAGACCGGCCGAAGAGTGCATACGATGGTTTAAGAATCTTACTTAGCATATTTCTGATCGTCGAAGTTATAACAACAAATAGCCCTTGCAATTTAGAGACTTAGATAAGAAAAAGATAAAGATCTTGATCCAAGTGATACATTGAAGCTTGATGATTTGTTTATTGATAAGCTTGTCTGCTATGGTTTTGATCAATATCACCGAAGCATAGAAACATTGATGATATCATGAATATACAATATCTTTGATGGTGGAACTTAACAAATAAACAGTTGACCCAATATATGCCAAAATCTCATATGGGCCTATGTATCATGGACATAAACTTTGCTTCATTTTTTTCAGGTAGTGTTGTTCTTGTGAATTCACTATTAGGATCACTTTTTATTTTTCTTGACATTTCACAATAATCTTGCATTTATTATATTCTTTTAGCTATAATAGTTTTCCCATTGTGCGTATTTAAAATTCCATAAAAGAATTAATTCTTTCATCTAATCTTGTTACCATGGTTAATTTTATACAAAGTTCCCATAAAGATAAGTACCAAGGTTATGAGTGGAAACACTAATTGCAAGGAAATTTCCAAATATTGGACAAACTTTATGGATAACAAGAACAATGAGTAGTACTTCAACAATTATATGGGTCTATCATGAAGCAAAAGAAGATGACACATTGGATAAAGGGAATGACAGAATAACCATCGATTATTATGCATCCCTAAGTCAAATACGATCACTATTATTCGTAAGAATGTTGGTCAGAGTATAAGTAACAATGAGTTTTGTGAATATGACTTTCCCTTTCTAATTGATTTACAATAGTGAAATGCCAATTCGAATTAACGATCGAGGATCAGAAAGCATCCCCCTCCAATCGCTCATTCGTTAAACTTCAAAATAATATTTCATGAGTCGATTTGAGTTTGCGATCGAGGATCAGAAAGGCGTCCCCCTCCAATCACTCATTCGCTAAACTTCATTGATGGACGTACTAACGTCCGAAATGGAAAATCAATTATCACCCATAAACAAGTGACAATGGTGATTTAATCAATCACCCTAGATAAAATGCGATAGATAATGATGAGTAAAAAAATCACTTCCCAAATATGAAGAATTGCAATTGATAACAACTAATCAAGAATCGTCAATGATCCAGGATGTATAATGATGAATGTTGTTTGCCAACTATGAGTTAAAAGTTGACAATAATTATGATATCAATAATAGCAATTCAAGGTTTGATAGTGATTTCAAAATCACTGATAATAATTCACATTAGACAATGTTACTTCAATGATCATCATATAATTTGAAATAAGTATCAATTTTCAACACTAAACTGATTTGATGATTGATTCTCCAACCTTTATGCGTAGTTTAATATTATTATCCATTTCTATAAAATGTTTATCATTTCTTATTAATATAGACATCTCATAATGTCTTCGTAGGATTACAAGCATCTATTCTCTTACTAATTGTCCCTATAGAACCTTCAATATCTCGTATAATCTTGTTAAGATTTGATGTTATCAAACCCAAAGAACAAAACTCATACTTACCATGTACACATCCAACACAAGTAATTTCTAATTTCATAATAAGGATCATTCATATATATTTTAAAAGTTTTCATGATCACATTCATATTTCACCTATGTTATTTATAGCGCATTCTGCAAATTGATTTTGACTATTCAAAACAACATAACTATATTTTATTCTAATTTTTCCTATCTTCTTATCCACATATTTTATTTGGATCAATCTCAATCTTGTAGAATTAAGCTTCAAAGTCAATTCACACGTATGTTATTTATAAATTTAGAATACCCATAATTACTTGAAAAAGTCGAACAAATATAATGTTCAAATTAGAATATTAATGATATAATACATATCTATTATCTGTTTCTCATACATATGGGTAATCCAATGTATGTTAAATACAATACTTTGAATGGTGGCTTGTAAATATCCTCTCATCTCACCTTCATAAGGTTCAAATGTATTTATTCCAAAACACAATGTTTCATTGCAAAACTTTTATAACCCAATATGTGACTTTTCTTATCTTTTTCATTTTCTTTTTTATATAAGATGCAAACTAATTGTTCTTTATGTGACAAGTTCTTGTTTCAATCAACAAGCTTATTCGTACAGAAGGTCCCATCATTAGAAGAACTTTATACTCCTACCGCAGATGGACTAGAGTCTGCAATTTTAAAGCTCGCCATTCAAGCCAATTTTGAGTTGAAATCATCTCTAATCTCTACGATTCAACAAAATCAATTTGGAGGAACCCCAGATGAAGATCCAAATCAACACCTTAAAGATTTTTTGGAAATATGGGAGACAACTAAGTTGAATGGGGTGTCTCCAGAAGCATTGAGTCTGAGAGTTTTTTCTTTCTCGCTAAGGGGTAAGGCCAAACAATGGTTACAATCCCTGGAACCGCGAGAATTAACTACCTGGGAGCAACTAGTAAAAGCCTTTTTGTCAGAATATTTCCCTCCCAGCAAAACCATAAGGATCAGAAATCAAGTCATTGGTTTTGTGCAAAAGGACCAGGAGACATTGTATGAAGCTTGTCAAAGATTCAAAACATTGCTGAGGTCGTGTCCGCACCATGGTTTGAGCAAATGGATTCTGGTCCAATCGTTCCACAATGGACTCAATTACACCTCAAAAATGACACTTGACAATGCTGCAGATGGTGTGTTTATAAAGAAAAATGTGGATGAAGCCTATCAACTTATAGAAGAGATCGCTCGGAATCAACATTTCTTAACTCATTCAAGGTCTAATGAATCCGCAGCATCAACTCAAACTCGGCTTGACGGTGAAGATTTTACTTCCAAGGTAGAGTACATAGTTCAAAAGGCAATTAGTCGACTGGGGCTCAATGAAGCTACACCAACTGTCAATATGATAGCAAGATGTTGTGAAATATGTGGTTCATCCGATCACATTTTTGTGCACTGCGAGCTGCTAAAACAGCAAGGACACCAACAACAAGCTAATGCTATAGGCCCTTATCCATCGAATAATGATTCATACTCTAACACTTTCAATCTAGGATGGAGAAATAATCCAAAGTTCTCCTACAGAGATAATCCTCAGCAAAATCAGGTTCCCGGTTGGCAAAATAGATTCAATCAGAGAACACAACCTCAGAATTCCTCGACAGAACAAGGGTCTTCTTCTACCAACAAGTTAGAAGCAATGATGGAGAAATATATGTCAAAACAGGACACCCTGATGCATAAAATATTTGAAAAAATAGAAAGCTTCTCCATTCATAACAAAATGTTGGAAAATCATCAACAAGCTGCGTCGTCTTCAAGACTACCATGGATCTTACCCGGACAACCAGAAAAGAATCCAAAAGAATAAGTCCAAAATGTGACTTTAAGAAGTGGAAAGACAGTTGATAGTACTAAAAGAACAAGGGTAGAGCTCGACAGAAGTAACAGATGAAGTTGGTGACCAAAATCAGATAGTCCAACCAGAAGACACAATGAATAGACCAAATAAGTCCAAACAACAGCCTGCTGAGTGACAGCATAGCTATTCTTCGCGGATACCATTTCCTAAAGCCCTCGAGAAATCTAGACAAGACCAACAATTTGGCAAGTTCGTAGAAATCCTAAAGAAACTCTATATCAATGTGCCTTTTGTGGAAGCTAATCAAGAGATGCCAGCATATGCCAAATTCTTGAAAGATATTCTATCGAAGAAAAGGAGGATACAAGAAAATGAAACTGTCGCGCTAACTGCTGAGGCAAGTGCGGTAATTCAAAATAGATTACCTCCGAAGCTAAAAGATCCGGGGAGTTTCTCCATACCCTGCGAAATAGGAAACCAAAAGATACGTAGAGCCTTATGTGACCTTGGTGCTTCAGTAAGTGTTATACTTCTGTCATTGTGTAAGAAACTTGAAATGGGTGATATTAAGCCCACGAATATTTCCCTCCAATTGGAAGATAGATCCATAAAAATCCCACAGGGAATTCTGGAGGACATACCCATCAAAGTAGGCAACTTCTATATACCAGCCTACTTTGTAGTCCTGGACATGGACGAAGATAATCAAACTCCCATATTGTTAGGGAGACCCTTTTTAGCTACAGTCGGAGCATAATTGATGTTAAACAAGGTCGTCTTACCTTTCAAATAGGTGATGATACAATTGAATTTCGACTAAACCATCTTATGAACTGCTCGGATATGGAAGACCACTGTCGTCAACCTGAGCAACTGGATTCTCTTGTACAGAAGGTGGTATCAGTTATTCATATATTAGACCCTCTGGAAGTATCTCTTGAAGCTCAAAAATCATCTTTGTGGACAGAAGAAGAAGCGGGCATTCTCACAAGCCGCATACTCTCTACTAAAACAAAGCACCCTAACGCTCCACTGGAGGACCAACCGACAGAAATTATACAACAACCTAGCTCCAGGAAGCTAACAAAGCCAGAATTAAAGAAGCTTCCTCAAAATCTCAAGTATGAATTTCTAGGAGAAGACTCTACTTATCCAGTGATTGTGAATGCAGATTTAAAGACAACTCAGCTTCAACAGCTATTGGATAAGCTAAAGGCTTACAAGCATGTAATCGGATACACTTTGGAAAAGGAATTAATCCTGCTATATGTATGCACCGTATTCATATGGAAAAAGATCATAAACCCTCCATAGAGGGACAAAGAAGGCTTAATCCAGCAATGAAAGAAGTAGTGAAAAAAGAAGTGATTAAATTATTGGATGCAGGAATTATCTACCCTATATCAGACAGTCAGTGGGTAAGTCTCGTGCAAGTCGTACCAAAAAAGGGAGGAATGACGGTAATAAAGACAGAGTCGAACAAATTCATTTCCACGCGAATGGTTACCGGATGGAGGATGTGTATCGACTTCAGGAAACTTAATAAGGCCACAAGGAAGGATCATTTTCCATTACCTTTTATTGACCAGATGTTAGAAAGATTGGCAAACCATTCCTATTTTTGTTACCTGGATGGATTTTCTGGATTTCATCAAATCCCCATTCATCCAGAAGATCAAGAAAAAACTACATTTACTTGTCCTTATGGAACCTTTGCATACAGAAGGATGCCTTTCGGATTATGCAATGCTCCAACCAGTTTTCAAAGGTGCATGATGTCAATTTTCTCTGATTATATTGAAGAAATAATGGAGGTATTCATGGACGACTTTTTCGTGTATGGCACTTCTTTTGAAGTCTTTATTCAGAATTTAGGAAAAGTGTTACAAAGATGTGCGGAATCTAACCTGGTGTTGAACTGGGAGAAATGTCACTTCATGGTACAAGAAGGTGTAGTCCTTGGCCATGTCGAGGTATTGAAGTTGATAAGGCTAAAACAGAAGTAATTGAAAGATTACCTCCGCCTACTAATATCAAAGGAATCAGAAGTTTTCTTGGAAACGCTGGATTCTTTCGGCGTTTCATCAAGAACTTTTCTCTCATTGCGAGACCCTTGACAAAACTACTATCCAAAGACGTGGAGTTCATCTTCGATGAACACTATTTAAAAGCCTTTAACACTCTGAAAAAGGCTCTCACAACCGCTCCAATCATTTAACCACTTGATTGGTCTCTAACGTTCGAAATTATGTGTGATGCTAGTGATCAAGCTGTGGGGGCAGTGTTGGGACAAAGGAAAGATAAAAGGCAACATGCAATCTACTACGCTAGCAAAATTTTGGATGACTCTCAAATCAATTATGCCACCACTGAAAAAGAGTTTCTAGTAGTAGTTTTTGCAATAGACAAATTTAGATGCTATCCAGTTGGCTCTGAAGTTACTGTGTATACTGATCATCAAGCCATGCGATAATTGATTACTAAAAAAGATGCCAAACCTAGATTGATCAGATGGATCCTTCTGTTGCAGGAATTTGACTTAGAAATCAAAGATCGTAGGGGGACAGAAAACTTGATAGCTGACCATCTCTCCCATCTTCAACTATCAAAAGGAGACGTTAACTCTGAAGTTCGCGATGAAATCAATGACTTTTTTCAGATGAACAATTGTTTTTAATCCAGAGAACGCAACTTCCTTCGTTTGATGATTATGCTAACTACTTAGCCTCTGGAGTTTTACGACCGGATCTTTCTTACCAGCAAAAGAAGAAATTTTTTTCGACATCAAATATTACTTTTGGAATGAGCCATTTCTGTTCAAAAAATGTGCAGATGGGATGTTTCGTAGATGTGTACCAGAGGAAGAACAATCCGCTATATTATAGGAATGTCATGCATCTCCTTATGGTGGCCATGGAGGATATCAGAGAACAGCCACTAAGGTTCTTCAAACAAGGTTTTATTGGCCAACCCTATTCAAGGATGCAATTAATGTCGTTAAATCTTGCGATGCTTGCCAAAGAACTGGAAATATAGGTAGAAGAAATGAGGCACCTCAGCAACCTATACTTGATGTAGAAATATTTGATGTGTGGGGAGTAGACTACATGGGACCTTTCCCTCCTTCATGCGGGTACAAGTTCATACTTTTAGCCGTTGATTACGTTTCAAAATGAATTGAAGCTATTCCCACAATCTCAGCAGACTCGACGTCAGTGGTCAAACTTTTTAAAGACATAATATTTCCAAGGTTTGGTATGCCGAGATTAATTATTAGTGATGGGGGATCACACTTTATCGAACGGAGTTTTGAAAAGCTGCTGTTCAAATATGGAGTCAAGCATAGGGTATCCACTGCTTATCACCCTCAAAACAATGGACAAGCAGAAGTCTTGAATAGAGAAATCAAGCTAATCTTAGAGAAAACTGTGTCCATAACTAGGAAGGATTGGAGTTTGAAACTTAACGAAGCATTGTGGGCATACCGAACTACGTACAAGACACCAATTGGAACAACACCATTCAGGCTGATCTATGGCAAACATTGTCATCTACCGGTTGAATTGGAACATAAAGCTTTTTGGGCAATCAAAAACTGGTTTTGACGAAGATGGAGTCCCAAACCATATAGAGTTTCGGTTATGTAATCGTGAACTCGGCATGAGTTTGGACACCTTTGCCGATCTACTGAATCTGCCTAATACCGGTCATCGCACTCCTCCACCTTCTTTCCCTACATATGACGTTTGGTATCAACTCACTGGCAACCGAGCTGATAGCATGCTCCACCTCATTGGCCACCACCTGAAGAACCCTGTCCTCCGATTTCTTCACATTCTATTGACCAACACTATCTTAATCCGGCCTAATGAGTATGAGCGGGACCTTGTCTCTGCTGACGAGCTTTTTATCCTCTGGTGCTTGCTGGCTAACACAGAAATCAACCTTGCTTCATTCCTTCTGCAAAGTCTAATCACGGAGTCTGCCCGTGAATTCAGTCCTATCCTCTGTGGTAACTTCATCACCCCCTTAGCAGTGCACTATGTCTTCTTAGCTAATACCACTTCAATTCCTGCCGCCCTCATTGACCTGGATTTTTTGGTTAAGGAGTGGGTTCTTCTAGTAGTCAATGGCCAACATTTTTGGCGACAATCTAATACATCGACCCTCCTCCAACTACCTGACCCAAGACGGACCTCAATTCTTGAAGGCCGGAATTGGTGGATGAACGATTTCATCCAGGTCACAAGGCCTATTTCTACACTACCCCCGCTGCTCCTTGACTATCGAATAGCCCCGCAACACCCTTTCGATCCTCGAACCCCTCGGCAGCAACTTGTTTCGCCTTCCTCCTCTTCAGTACCGGATGTTCCCCTAGCTGTGCCACTTACCACCAACCAAAAAGTAGATCTTATTTTGCAACATGTGACACAACTGGCAGAGGCCTCAGCCCGCCACCACCAGGACATACAAGCAGTAAAGGATCACCTCCACCGACTGGAGCAGCAAAACCTGGTGCACCAGCAAAGAATTCAAGGAGTCGAGGAGGTGCAGAATTTTGTCCTAACAACCCTCAGTGACATCCAACAGGTCACTGACCGACTCCTTCAGCTTCAACCAACTCCGGGTCCCTCTTCCTGGTATGATCGACACTGAGGACAGAGTCGATTCTTAAGCTTGGAGGAGAGGGCACATGGTACATTTCTACTCTTCCATTTCTATTTCTTTACTATCCCTTATTTAGTTTCACATATAAAAAATAGGTGTTCATCAATTTTGAATTTATTTGGTTAATTTGGCCATTAGTCTTTCTGCTTTAATTGACTCAATCATTCAGATGCATTTGGATTAACTTCAGCTTAACAATTTTCTCTTGTGGGTAACACTAGCCGACATCTAAAGATTTAATTGATAATACATCATGTCTAGAGGGGAGTCAAGGTTCTTGCTGCCATGTTAAATAGGAAAACTTTACTTTTGGACTAAGGGATCTAGACCTTACATTAGTTTGAACTATTGCTCATTTCATGAACAGGATAGGAAAATGAGAAAAAGGAAATGTAAAAAGTTGCATTTTGCATTGCATGCATGCATAGAAAAAAATTTTAAGAGAGCAAAACTTCTGGATCAGAGCCTGCATCTTTTGCTCATCATCGTGCACTTGTCCCGCACTTTTAAGTTCACGGATCATGTTAGACATCTCCTGGATATGCTCCATCATCGTATGATTTGGTCGCTTCTGATAAGAGTCAAACTTGACCGTGAGCATTCGGCGCTTCGGTCGTGGGGACCCCATACTTATTGCAGAGCGTCATCCACATTTCGAATGTTATCTTATAGACTTTGAATTCGCACAAAAGGTAATTGTTCGTCGTGCTCAGCAATGTAATGCGAGCAATGCGATTGTTTTTTGTCCAGACCTGATATGCCTCCATGTCCCTTTGGCAGTGGGCATTATTTTCATGTGCATTGAATTATGATCTCCAAGAAGCTTCTGGAAAATGTCTTTTACAGCTTAATGAGCTAGATGGATTGAGATTAGAGGCCTACAACAACTCTCGCATCTACAAAGAGAGAACAAAGAAATGGCATGATTCACACATATTGAGAAAGAACTTTAAAGAAGGCGACCAGGTTCTGTTATTTAACTCCCGATTGTGACTTTTTCCTAGAAAGTTAAGAATGCGATGGTCTGGACCGTTCATCATTGAAAAAAATTACCCTCATGGTGCGGTGGACATCAAAAATAATAATTCAGAAACCTTCAAGGTCAATGGGCAAAGGTTGAAACGTTACAATCCAACTGAAGTAAAGTTCGAAGAGGTGCTTTATCTGCAACCAGATTATTAGAAAAATAAAGATGGGGTCAGGCCAACGACGTTAAAAAAAGGCGCTATAGGGAGGCAACCCAACCGAATAAATGGTCGGCAGACGCGTCAGCATAGCATTAGACGGTCAGGAATGTCAGAAAATCACCTGAAAGTACATTCCCAGATTTAGTTGAGAATCCCAAAAGAATCTAACTCCATATCTACCCAAATATCAACTTTTCCAAGTTGCACACGAACTCCCCCCACGTCGCTTCGTTTTCCACCCGAGCATGATATACTCATCGCCTCTCATCTATCTCTCATCCGCCTTTTTGTTCCGAAATCTCTAGCAGCTCTCCGTCACCCCCCACGAAAACTCCGCCACCGTCTATCTTGCGATTGCCGAGATTTTCACACCGGACAGATGAAGCGCACACGCACCTCGTCCGACTCCTCAGCTGATAGTTCATCGGAGTCCATCAGGCGATGACTTCGTCCAGACGGCCTTCTGCAACCTGCAACTAATCTCCGATTGCCGATGGATGACAATGGGGCTCAACGTCTTTTAAATACCAGGTCCAGAGATTTTTCCTCTACCCGATTTCTTGATTTTTCTGCTCTTGAACCTCTCGGTTTATTTGAGGATGTTCGGACTATTCTCCATCGCTCTAAATTTGCTTTAGCCTATGTGATTTCCTATCTATAAATTTAAGTTTTTGAAAAGATTGAAGTGTTGGCAAAGTGGGGAAACTCATTGAACTTAAATAGCTGACTTCTAATCCACTTGTGGACTGCTCCTTAATTTCTGAATGTTTTGCTTGACGACAAGCAAAAGCTAAGGTTGGGGGAAATTTGATCATCTCTTTATTGTAACCTTTAATCATGATAATTTCCACGAATTTTATATAAGAATTAGACATATTTAAATGTTTTTACTATTTTCCAAGGGAAAAGTTGAATGAGTAAAAGGAGAATTAACAACTTTTCAAAATTCGAATGATGACAGGAAAACTAACAAAAGGAGGCCGAAGAAGAGGGCAGAAGGGGGGAGGCAGGAAGCAAAGAGGAAGGACTGGGGCGTGGAAGAGAAATGGAGAACTAAGGAGATTTTTCTTGATTCCCTTGGGATGAAACTTTGTTAATGCTTATTATTGTTCTGATTTCCTGACGTAGTATTTTTTATTCCTTGCTTGGTATTTATGGGATGCATAGCCGTAAGAACTACTAACTGATTTTAAAAGGATTGAGAGATCGATCGTTTTTTGGGTTTAAGCTAATTTCACCCGAGAGGGGAACTTAGTTATATTAATTGTTATGCTTTTCGTGAATTACTGATTGGTATTTCTAGGGATCGAGAGATCCATTATACCAATTGTTATGAGATGAGAATCCTTGCAATCGTATGAGGAACAAATCCTATATTTCTGATTGTTGATTAAGATTAAAAGCCTTAATTTTAAAAAGATCGAGAGACTACATTTGACACAACTAAAGATGAGAGTCTTGTCAATCGGTAGTCTTAATCATCGGTTAGAACCCCTGCTATTCTTGATTTTTATTAATACTTGTCGTTAGAATAGAAGGGAATCCAGAACTTAGTAAATCAGATAGGGTTATTGTCATAGCATAACCTAGTTCATTCCAAGGGAATCTCTTCTTCAAATTGCTAAAACAATCCTTTCTCCCATTCCTTTATTACTCTTAATTCTTGTTCATTTCTCTTTATGCTTACTTCTTCTATAATTTTGTGACACTTTTGGATATAATTTTAAAAAGTAATTAGTCTAAATCAACGGGGTTATGACACTCAGAGTTTCTACTCAACCTGTGCACTTGCAGCAATGTGAACTCTTGAGTAAAATTTAAATTGTGACTGAACTTATTTCTTATACGAAATCCGTAATTCTATGACTATGTTTAGTTCACGTCAGTCGTCTGCTCTGTCCTCTAATGTGACACCCTTGTAGATGCGTAGGATGTCCGGTTTGGGGCTTAGCTCGCACAATTTTACCAAAATGCATCCTACCTAGCCAAAGACATATCACTATATATACCCGGCATCTCTCTCGTGACTTATGCATGTGAGACTAATCTAAGGCATGATTCATGCACCCTTTCCCCCTTAGTGGGCTCAACGTCCTTGTTGAGTGATCGCACCCCACCATGCACATATGCAACACCCTTGCACTTACATAGGATATTATCTGCTTTGAACCTCAGCCTGCACGGTTTTATCAAAATGCGTCCTATCAAGCCAAGATTCCCATATATACCCTTGAATACGTCACGGGAGAGATGCTAGACATATATGGTAATATGTCATTCACTAGGTGTGACGCGTTTTGGTAAAACTATGAGGGCCGAGGTCCAAAGCGGATAATATCACACGCTAGTCGGGAAATATTACATATGGTATTAGAGCCACTCGGTGTGGATCTCTGTGCGTGGTGAGGTGCGATCATTCAATGAGAACGTTGAATCCCCTAAGGGGGGAAGGGCGCATGAGGCATGCCTGGATTAGTTCCATGTGCACAACTCACAAGAGAGATGCTAGATATATATGGTAACATGACCTTGGCTTAATAGAATCTGTTTTGATAAAACTGTGCATGCTGAGGCCCAAAGAAAATAATATCCTATGCAAGTGCAAGGGTGTTACATATATTGACTCTTGATGTATGATTTTTTATCTTGCTTTTGTGCCTGATTCTAACTGCACGAGGATCAAGTGAAACATGTGAACTCTTAGTACCACTGATAAAACAATGTGAAATATCATCCATTGCTTGAATTTCACGAGGGCCACTGTTTCTATCATTTTATTCCTAAATTTGCATACTGTGTGAACCATCAACAAGACAGCACAATGTGTTGACAAGGTTTGGCCCAACTCTTTGGCATATGTCCTCGCTCTGACTTCTCGACCTCGAGATCGTCCGAGATCCACTAATTCTCTCTTTTCTTATAAAGAGATAGCAATCCTTTCTACACCACACCGACTTCTTCACTCAAGAGACAAGGCACACCTCTCTTTACAATGAGCTCTCAACAACACTCAAGAGTACAAGGGTTCCTTTCAATAGTCTCCTTCTTACAAATGATGCTCACACTAAAGAACAAGAAGAAGGAAGGAATGACTTGCAACTTTGAGCTCAAGAAAATGCTTTGGACTTAAAAGAAGCTTTTAAATGATTTTTCCTTGCTTGCATGATCTTCCCTCTGACTTTGGTACTCCTTTTATAGGTTTTCCCTCTGAGTTGTGGGTGTCCAAAAGCTTTCTCAAAAAGGTCTCATTAAAAAATAGTCGTTACTATTCATTTCTTTGAGAGATCGGTCATGGGTCGGTCGACCATGACCATTGTAATATTTTTGAAGTTTTTTCTTCTAGCCGGTCGACCGGCACTACGACCGATTCTTTGATCGACATCATCACGTCCTTCTTATTCTTTGCCTTTACTATTGAGCGGTCGACCGACGCAATGACCAGTCCATCCATCGACATTATCGTGACTTTTTTTCTTCTGTGACATACTACAGACCGGTCAACCGGTGCTGCGACCAGTCCATGGTCCGACATTGGCGTGATAATTTTTCAGCTGAGTGCCCCTATTATCTTTTGACCAATAAGCCACATTGGGCGACTGGTGTGACACAAAGTTTCATTTTCTTCAATTTTATTGGAGAATTTTTCAGAGAATCTAATCATGTTGATCTTATACCTGTACGTCATTACTTCAAATATAATTAGAAACTTTAATGTCCAATTATATTTGTTATCATCAAAACACAGAGACGAAATATTAAATTCAACAATCTTCCCCTTTTTGATGATGACAAATGAATTGGATGATAAAGGGATAAAATATAACATGAATGTAAGCATTCTCCCCTTATGTATATGCATTTCTCGAATTTCCTTCCCCTGAATTTGTGAACTTATGACAAAAATGTTTATGAGCAAAAATTGATATCATAATCATAATCATGATCATCATAAGTGATATCGTAAGTGATATCATAAGCATCATAATTCCAATCATTATAGATGAGATCATAAGAACAATTATGATTGTCATAAGCAACATAAGATCATGAGCACCATAAGTAACACCAAAGTATAAAGAGATAATATCATAAGCCATGAGTATCATCGTAGAGAACACATCATCCATAAATATCACAAGCATCAAACATCCATCATCCATCATACATGCACTAATATATATGACATAGTCACTACAAAATGATGCATAACACTAATACATAAAACATATACGTCCAAGTCCGCTTCTCCCCTTTTTGACATCATCAAAGAGGTAGCCAACCAAAAGACAAGAGTTTTTTTTTCCGATGCATGAGGCATGTCTTGAATTAGTCCCAAATGAATAAATCACGAAAGAGATGCTAGGTATATATGGTGATATGTCCTTAGTCAAGTAGGACGCGTTTTGATGAAATCGTGCGAGCCGAGACCCAAAGCGGACAATAGCCGAGACCCGAGGAAACAAATTTCACCCCTTAGTGGTGGCATTTCCATTGGGACAAAGTGATCCCGACCTAGTTGGCAAAATCTCGCGAATCAACATGGTCTTCTCAATCACCAAGATAAAAAGTTATCTAAATAAAAATAAAAGATGAAAATATGTAAGTCACATAAAGTGATTAAGATGAATGACTTGCGACATAAAAATAAAGATGATGATAATGTATGCACTTAAAGGGATGCCAATGTATGTCCTCTTGCCATATCATGCTATGAATGAAAATGTTAAAATTAAATAAGATAAGTTCATATTATGCCTTAGTATAATGTTTAATGATGTTATTTGTTTATCTTATCTTGAAATGATGATGGTTCACATGCCTAATAGAGTGCATATGTAGCTCATTGCATGTATGTATTCTATATTTTTATTATGATGCAATGCATATGTCATGACATGTAGAAATTATGTTATAGAATTATAGTATGCATGAGTCTCGACATAATATAATGAGAGAAATTCTCTGTACCATATAAATCTGTACAGGTATGAATGAGGCATAGGCTCGACGGCGAAGGCCTCATGACGACGAAATTGCACATGAGTTCGTCAGACAATGACTCATGTTATCTTATAGTATCTTTTATTATGATGATGAACTCTTCAGTGAGTTATGTATGATCTATGGACCTTGAGTCATGAACTTTTACATGTACTTAGTTATGTATTATGAACCCTATGTTGGGTCCCTATGGTAGAGCCTATGTGGTTTATGGGCTAGTTATGTTATCTTCAGACTTATTTGTTTAAGAAGTCTTCCACTATTTTAGCATGTTAAGTGTGTCTATTATATTATCTTTCCACTATGATGTTATATGTAATTAGGTTAAGAATAAGTGATGCAAATGTAGTGCCGCCTTGGATTCGGACCACTAAATTGGGGCTCAATCTTGGGGGATTGAGGTATCAGAGCCATAATTTTGACTCATATGTTTTAGGTCTTAGGATGTGTAAGCCATAAGTTGGCTAAAATGTTTAAGTGTAAAGTCAATGTGCAATCATCGTGAGGTGTCTCCTAGCCTAAAGTTACATGTTCTCTTATGATTAGCTAATGTTAATTATGTTTCTATGTTTGTCGCTTCTATCCAGACTACGTTAAGGAGAAAAAGAGGATGAGTTCCTCAACCTATGCCAAGACAATATGACCGTGGATCAATACATGAGCATCTACCTCAAGTTGGAGAAGTATGAACAACTCAACGAAAATGAACTTAGGAGGACCAAGAGGTTGATTTATGGCTTGATTCTCGGACTGAGGTCTAAGGTCATAAGTGGTCGTTGCACCACCTTGAAGGATGCGGTAGGACTTGCCACCGAGCATGAAAGGGACTATAATGAGAAAATAATTTGTAAGGGAAAATCAATCAAGAAGAATGAAGAGAAAGCAAAAGGGAAGGGCCTAAGGAAATCACCCTACCATTCTTCCAAGAAGATGGAACAAGCTAGGAGTACATGCCTCATTGTGGAAGAACTCACCCCGATGAATGCCACATTAAAGTCCGGACTAGCTTGCAATGTGACAAAGCTGGCCATTATATAAGAGATTGTTCAGAAAAGCGTGAATATAATCATGATAAGGGAAAGGGAAAGTTAGTTACAAATTGTCAAGTAGAAGTAGTGACTCCTACCGAAATGGTGGCTACTAGAAGCTATGTCCCAAACGTAACTATAGAAATAAATAGAAAGAATTTTCTTGTTGATCTCATTTTGCTTTCCATGATAGATTATGATGTAATCTTAGGGATGAATTGGTTATCCTATAATGATGCTTGCATGTATTGCAAAAAAAATTATAGGTGACCATCATGGAGCACCCACGATGATTTCAAGAATTCATTCTTCCTCATCTCAGCAACTAAGACAAGCAAGATGAACAAGAAATGAGCTAGATGATTCTTAGCAAGTGTCCTCAAGATGGATTCACAACCCAAGGCACTGGAGTCCTTGGACGTGGTTAGATAATATCCCGATGCCTTTCCGAAAGACTTGATTGGATTATCACCAAGGCGAAAAATTGAGTTCAACATTGAACTACTCCTAGACACCGCACTTATTTTAAAGCCTCCTTACTGAGTGGCTCCGACGAAAATGCATGAATTGAAGACCCCATTGCTAGAGCTATCAGACAAAGACTTCATTTGGCCAAGTGTGTCATCGTACTTTTTATCAAAAAGAAAGATGGCTCCTCAAGGTTGTGCATCGACCATCAAATGATCAACAAAGTGATGGTGAAGAACAAGTATCTGTTGTCACGAATTGATGATCTTTTTGATCAATTGTCCTCGACGTCAGCGACTACCACCAATTAAGGATAGTCGAGCAAGACATGTTCCAAAAATGATGTTCCAATCGAGGTATGAGCACTATGAGTTTTTGTTTATCCCTTTTGAACTAATGAATGCACCCGTCACATTTATGAATGTGATGAATAAGGTATTCCGATCATACTTGGACAAATTTGTGATACTGTTTGTGGATGACATCCTCATTTACTCATCAAGTCTGAAAGAACATCAAGAACATTTTCGGATTGTGTTAGAGACACTAAGAAGAAACAAGCTCTATGCCAAATTTTCTATGTGCGAATTTTGGAATGAAAAAATGACGTCCCTCAAAGTTTGGACACATTGTATCAAGGCATGGTGTGTCTATGGACTCGACAAATTAGAGGCGGTGACAAATTGGAATAGTCCGAAGAATGTGATAGAGATTGGATTAGTCGGATATTATAGAAGATTCATCCAAGATTTTTCCAAGAGTGTGTAGAGAGTAGGGAAGAGTCGAAATACAAAGGGGTTTAATTAGCGTCACTTTAGTGACTCATTAGAGACGCATCACTGATAGTAGTTAGCGTCAGATTAGTTATGCATCACTGATATAGTAATTAGTGTCACATTAGTGACACATGGGGGACGCATTAGCGATGCAATGCTTAGTTATTGTCACTAACGCATTGGGGACACATTGTGATGCATCACTTAGTTGGTGTGACATTAATAACGCTTTAACGGCGAATCACCAATATAGCTGTTAGTGTCACATTAGTGATGTGTTAGTGTCACATTAGTGATGTGTTAGTGATAGATAGGCTTCAGGTGACTCATTGCTGAGTAGCTGACACTAGTCTTGCAGTCCCTAGAGGTCATCTTGCAACCCAAACCCAAACATCACGAGCTCCAGGACCGAGTATGTAATCGTCGAATGTTTGGAAGGACATCCATGACTATAATGATGTATTATGGAAACATCCTTTGGGATTTCCATCTTAATTTTTGGAACTACTAACATGATAATGTTTGCTCTCCGTGAATATGAGAAGGGGAGACCAAAAGAAAAATAAAAGAATACTATGATCACGGATCGAGTTCGACCCGTGAACACACTCGACTTAACCAAATTTAGTTAGGTTTGGCGGGTTGAACACCTTCTAAGGGGAAAATCCGACCCAACCCAACCCAGATAGAGTCGGGTTGGGTGGTCAGATTATTGGACAACCATTTTTTTCCTTATTTTTTACATTATTTAATATAAAAAAATACTATTTAATTTTCATTTTAAAGTATAAAGTAAGTTTTTCTGATATTTGGAAAGTTTTTTATTTTAGTATTTTATAACATTTTAAATTATATAGGCTTCAAAAAAGTAAAAAAGTAAAAAAAAATCAGGTTTGACTCGACTTGGTTTGTGATTTCCTAACATGTACGGACCCGACCATCTTTCGGGTCGACCATCTTTCGGGTCATTATCAGGTCAGGTCATCCTTTGGGATTTCCTAGTCTAGATGTTTCAAAAATTAAATTTGATCTTTAACAAACTTAGATCTTTATCAAATTTGATTTCCTCTGGGATTTCCTAGTCTATATCAAACTATTAATTCTATATGAGATTGAGGATTGTGTGGACCCAAGATGGATCCACATATGCGGACTACCATTGATCTACAAATCAATGATGGTTTTAAATCCATCTTGAATTCACTCTAAAAAATGTTTATCAAGGATCACCATTGATTATGGTGAATCCATATGTGTGGACCCATTTTTGGGTCCACATATTCCTTTTTTCCATTCCATATATGCATAATGATATTTTCCTAAAATGGAATACATCTTAATCACTACAAGAAATATGGCAATTACATACGGTGAAACCATCTGTAAATTCCCCGAAAATCGTTGGAAACATCATTTCCGACGGTTTTTTCGATAGATTCGATTCGTCCGAAAAATGGTCGTCACAAATCAATTTCCGATGGTTGGGATTCGGTCGCTTGGCGGTCCGGGCCGGAGAGAGAGAGAGACGTCGGCGGGAGAGGGTCGCCGGCGGTCGACGCTTGATGTCCGGTAAGAGGCGTGCCGGCCGGGAGAGGGAGAGGGAGAGAGAGAGAGGGGAGAGCAGAGGAGGGTATTTTATTACATATATATCGGTGGAAAGCGGGAAAACGAAAAAATACGTGGGATATTGAAATTTTAAATGCCGACGACTCTGGCCGTCGGAAAAGTAAATATTAATTATTTTTAAAGTTACCAACAGTTGTGACCATAAAAAATTGTTTAATTGTAAAAATAAAATAATATATTTAATTATATATAATATTTATTTTTTTATTTTACCGATGATTTGAACAGTCACTAATTATTACCGACAGTCAAAACCGTTGAAAATTGCGACGGTTTGGACTATCGCTAATTATATTAATAAAATACTCCTGATATTATATTATTATACATTTACACCGTCGAAAATTGCGATATATTTTGCGACGGATGGATATCCGTTAGAAATATCGACGTTCCTAATCATCAAAAAATAAAATAATAATATAATAAATTACATAATTTATTATTTTAATTTTTGACGGTCGTATCCGTGGGAAATTTCGTCAGAAATTGTGACGGATGAATATCCGTCGGAAATATTAACGTTCCTAATCGTCGAAAAATAAAATAATAATATAATAAATTATATAATTTATTATTTTCATTTCCAGCGGTTGTACCCGTCGGAAAATCCGTCGCAAACTTTTCCGTCGCAAAATCCGTCACAAATTGCGACGAATTTCTATCCGTCGAAAATTGTCCGTCGGAAAATGACAATTTTCTTGTAGTAAATCTTATATGGATGCAATGAATTGTTCATCTTAATGCAACAATCAAGCACTTAATTCTCGGCTTCACCTACGACTACAAATAGAATACATCTACACCTTAGTCCACGTTTAAAAATTTAAATTTTGTTATCTTTTTTACAGGGTTCAACCAACAATCTTAAATTTTATCAAACAATATATTAATTCCCTATATCCATAATGCTATATTTCCTAAAATAGAATACATATACGTATGCAATTAATTGTTCTATCTTAATGCACCAATCAAGCCCTTAATTCTCGGTATCACCTTAAAATGGAAACAAATATCTTCACATGGAATCATACTTACAACTACAAATAGAGCCCCCGCCCGCAACTACTCCGGCCATCGTACTCGTTGCTGATCTTCTAGAGAGAGAGAGAGAGAGAGAGAGAGAGAGAGAGAGAGAGAGAGAGAGAGAGAGAGAGAGAGAGAGAGACGTGATGGTGAGGCTTTTCGGCGTGACGATCTCCGAAGCAACGAAGGCGAGGGATCAAGACGTGAACGTGTCGAAGGAGAACTTGCAATTGCCAGGATTTGCCGCGAGGCGAGGTAACTTTTCTTTATTTTTATTTTGTTTGTCCTTTTTTGTGGTTGAAGGAGAACGTGTTCAATCTTTTTTCATTGGTTGTGGTTGAAGTAAAAAAAAAAATCTTTTTTTTTTTTTTGAGGTAACTTTTCTTTCTTTTATTTTTTGTTAATTAAAAGGCGCACATTAATTTAACCCAGGATTGAAATAAGTTGGCGCATGCACTTATTTTTTCAGATGTCAATTTCTTTCGTTGTCCATTTTTCTGTGCAGGTTTGTTCAATCTTTTTCTTTGGTTGCTGGTTAAAATATTTTATCTTTTTCTTTGTATGCAGTTGTTCGATATGATTAATCCGATTGCTTGTAATTTATAGATATCATTAAATTCGACTGAAAAAAAACATTTATTATTTGCTTTAAAGAATGCAAAATATTTTATCATTGAAATAAGTTGACGCATGTGCGCTTATTTGTCCACCTGCAATTTTATTTTTTTCGTTTGTCCATTTTTTTTGTGCAGGGTTCGTTCAATCTTCTTCTTTGGTTGCTGGTTAAAATATTTTCTTATTTGTTCTCTAAATAAAAAAAATTTAGATTTAACCCTCTTGTGTATATAGGTAATACCCTCTGGTCTATGATTTATTCATATTATAGCATTCAATTGAACTGATTTTAATAATAGAGATGTTGCAAATTAAGCCGATTACAAGGAGAAATCAATCGAAGCAAATTTAACGTTAGATATAAAAATAATTCAACAACTCTTTTGAAATTGCAGCATAAATAATACAAATCTACATGCTTAAATAAAAAAAAAGTTGACAGGGAGAGACTTTATCTGCTAATTAGAAATGTATTTAAAAACGATGGTTTATTTCATCTTAGAAAATATTAAATAAAGTATCTGCTTAAATTTTACCAATAATAAATTAGGTGTACTTATATATTTCTATTTCATTTTCTCCTTACTCGTGAATCAGTTATAGAAATGGATGAATCACTCTGTTTTTTCTTCTTGGAATGAATATCCAAGTTTTGATATGAAAATATATGTTATGAAAAGAGGGAGAGAGAGCGTACGAACACAGAAGAACATGAAGGAAAAATAGCGGTGACTCTTTGTTATGAAATAACGATGATTATAAGGATGGAACTCTGTCTAGACCCCTAGGGAGTTTATATAGGCACTCCTTTTGATAGGAATTACATATGGACTCCAAATAAATTCCCTGAAAATAGGACACCTATCTCGTGATAAGAAAATAAATCAAATTTGAATAACATACAAGACACCTATCTCGTGACCGGGCAGCGAGACTCTCGTAGGAAAATTCTGCTGAAGCGTCTGACTATGAAGGGGGATCAACTGTATTCATATTCAAGGCATTATTAACAAATCTTCACCTTGATTTGAATTATCTTCAGAGCACACAAAATCATGCCACGCCGTCGCCAGTCTCACCTTGGAACTATTACCAAGTATTAATGTTAAGCAAGTCTAAGCAATATTGGAACTTGCCATGAGGAACAAATTTGGTGAACATATCAGTTGGATTGTCTTCAGTGTCAATTTTCTTCACCTTGATTCTCTTCTCAGTTCGGATGAAGTGATATTTGACATCAATGTGTTTGGTTCTTTTATGATGTACTTGATCCTTAACTAAATATATTGCACTCAAACTATCACAGTGCACTATAGCCTGCTCCTGATGTAATCCGAGATCTCCAACCAAGCCTTTTAACTAGATGTCTTCCTTGGCAGCTTTTGTCAGTGCCATGTATTCAGCCTCTGTGATGGACAATGTAACTGATGGCTGAAGTGTGACCTTCCAACTAATAATCGAACCACCCAAAGTGAAGACATAGCCTAATCGTCTTCCATCAACATCTCCAGCATAGTCTGAATCTGAATACCCTGCAACCAAATACTCTTTATCATTTCTGTAGATGAGGCCAATATCAGATGTTCCTCTGAAATACCGAAAGATTCGCTTTACTGCTTGCCAGTGCTCTTTTCTTAGATCGTTTATGAACCCGCTGACAACACTAACTGCATAAGCTATGTCTGGTCTTGTGCAAACCATGACATACATCAGACTTCCAACTGCACTAGCATATGGAACTCGAGACATGTACTCCTTCTCTGCTTCTGATTTTGATGCGAAGGCAACAAAAATATGAACCTTTGCAGCTGATGGAGTATTCAAATGCTTCACTCCAGACGTTCCAAACTTGGATAAAATATTCTCAATATAACTTTTCTCAAATAAGAAGAGTTACCCTGTCTGCGATCCCTTAGAATTTTCATCCCCAAAATCTTTTGTGCTGCACCAAGATCCTTCATGTCGAATTCTGCACTGAGGAGCTTATTCAGATTCTGAATGTCTATCATGTCTCTACAAGCAATAAGCATATCATCAACATACAAGAGCAGATAGATAGTGGAGCTATCATTCACCTTCTTATGATATCCACAACAATCATAGGGACTTCGACTGAATCTCTTGTTGATCATGAAGCTGTCAAACCTCTTATAACATTGTCTGGGAGACTGCAAACTTGACTCTCCTTTCTTGAAATGGAGAATCCCTCTGGTTGCTCATAAGAATGTCTACAAGAGCAAGTAGCACCCTAATAGAGGTATGCCTGATAACATGTGAGAATATTTCATTGTAGACCACACCTTCTGTCTGACTATAACCTTTAGCAACCAGTGGTGCTTTGTATCTTGTGCCTTCAACTCATGGAATTTCAGCTTTCTTCTTGAATATCCATTTACAGCCAACAATCTTCCTGCCTTTAGGCAACTTGACCAGCTCCCATGTCTGATTCTTGTAAAAAGATTTCATCTTCTCACCCATAGCAGCGATCCACTGTTCACATTCGGCACATGTGATGGTATCCCTATAAGACGACGGATCTAGGGACTCCACCTCTTCAGCTACCTACAATGCATAAGCAACCATGCCCTCGAAACCATATCTCTTAGGAGGACCCACTTCCCTGCGAGGACGTCTAGCGGCAATTGATTCCTTTTCAGGTTGCTAATCAGATTCTTCATCTTCTGGTTCTACTTCTTGATGTGATCCTTCAGCATCATCTTTAGTTGGAGTGATTTTAACCTCCACCTATTTATTGGTACTCTCTTCAGCCTCCACCTTCAACTGAAGCATTGATGCTTCATCAAAGGTCACACTTCTGCTGTGGATGATTTTGTGTTTTGAAGGAGACTAAATTCTGTAGCCCTTCACTCTTGCACCATATCCCATGAACACTCCTTTGGCCCTTGGCTCCAACTTCTCTTCACTGATGTGATAGTATGCTGGACAAAAAAAAACTTTTAGACTAGTATAATTAGCAGGATTTCCTGACCATACCTCAGTTGGAGTCTTGAGATCAATTGCAGTCGCCAGACTTCGATTCACCAAGTAGCAAGCTGTGTTAATAGCTTCAGCCCAGAATGTCCTATTAAGGCCAGCGTTAGAGAGCATGCACCTTGCCCTCTCCAGAAGTGTCATGTTCATTCGTTTTGCAACTCCATTCTGCTGTGGAGTATCCCTAACTGTGCGATGCCTAGCAATGCCTTCATCTTTGCAGAATTGGTCGAATTCAGCAGAACATAACTCCAAACCATTGGCGGTGCGAAGACGCTTCACTTTCTTCGACGTCTGATTTTCCATTAGAACCTTCCACTGCTTGAAGGCCTTGAAGGATTTACTCTTGTGTTTTATCATGAATACCCAAGTCATCCTCGAGTAGTCATCAATCACCACTACAAGAAAATTGGCAATTAGCGACTCAAAGTTGGAGACGTAAGGGAGGCACTGTTACGTCTCTGTTGTGAAGAGCGTCTCCTTCGCGTCTAACTAGCGCCGCAAAATTAAGACGCTGGAACTCGGTGGCTAGTGGCGTCGCACTAGAGTCAAAGATGTTGAGACGCAACTAGCGCCACATAATGACACTATATCAACGGTATTAAGACGCGATGTTTGCGGCTGCGAAGCAGGACCGCGTCGCTAAGTCGACGCACAAGGGGCGGTACGTGAGACGCTCTTTCGGTGCCCATGTGTGGCTAATGTAGGCGCTAGTAAGGCACTAGATTGACGCAAATATGATCGTGCATTTGTCATCAATGAGACGCTAAGATGGCGCTAAGTGCGATAATATCTAAATTAGCATCAACATGCTTTTAGACGCCAATGAGACGCTATGGTGTCGCTACTTGCACTTTTTTTTTACCCGCCCCAGCCTCATTTTTTCCCTTCCCACGCCATACAATTTATAATGCATCTCAAAATGCATTGATATTCATCACAGACAATATAAAAGCATCACAGACAATATAAAATCATCACATGCAATATAAAACTATCACAGGCAATATAAAACCATCACAGGCATAATATATAACATAAGAATACAAAAACTACTAAACCGAACTAACAAACTATATGTATGTTTAAGTCTATAAATAACAAATGCATAGTTTGTTTTCTATCCTAGGTTTGGGAGTTATTGTTATCATTCCGGATGTTCGACCCAGACGTGCTCAGTCCATGGCCTCGCGGGGATGGATTCTACGTTGGGATCAATCCCTGAATCACCTGCAATAGAGGACCCAACTGTTGCGACAACTGCTGCGACACCTGCTGCGACAACTGCTGCGACACCTACTGCGACACCTACTGCGATATCTGCTCCGATAATTGCTACGATAGCTGCTGCGATAGCTGTTGTGATAGCTGCGTCAGATCAGGTGCAGCGGATGAGCTCGGAGCAGATGCACCTCCTGCATATTCTCCGATCCTCCTAGGTATCTGAGCGGCTGTGTCGAGGCCACGCAAGTATCACCTCGTGTCGTGCCGGCCACCTCTTCCCAAACAATATGGTCCTCTACGAAATAGAAAAATTATAAAATTATATAATATATAAATTATATATCAAGAATCATGTAAATTAAAAATATGACTAAACTAACGAAGAAACATTACCTGGTGGCTGAGTACTCGGATCATCTCCATACTTTTCAGCCATTTTTGCATTATACTCATCATAAAAAATTTAAACGTTGTGTATTTCAAAAATAGTGCACTAACGGCAACAACCAAATGACCAAGGGCGGAGCTACGTGCGTTCACGTGCCTGCAAGTGCAGGCACTGGAATCATGTATTAGTACCGCTTAGTTCTACACTTGTACACATATATGTTGTTCCCCTATTGGTTAGCAGCATTAATGCATGCCAATTTGATTCAGGTTCAAGTCTCCTCTCCATCCTCTTTTTTTTACAATGGTTTTCTAAAATCATTATATGTAATTGATATCTAATTATTTACACATAATATTCTAAATTTGTCTTATAATATTTTTGCCTTCTATCTTTATCCAAACAATTCATTCTTTCTCTTCTAGACATTATATTCAATATTTTATTTATATATTGCTTTTAATCAATTATTTTTCTTAATTAAGTGATCCAAGTACATAATTTTTTACCACCTTTTTTATAATTGGTCTTCCAAATTTTATTATAATATTTTCCCTCTATTTTCATCCAATCAACTCATTCTTTCTCTTTAAACACACTGTGTACTATTTTATAATTGATATACATAAATAATAATGCAATATTTCTTGTTAATATATTAGTATAATTAAATATTTATGTCTAATATCTTATATTACACTTACTAATTATTTATTAATTGTTAAAGTTATTTTTTAATAAATCTAGATAAATTGTATCAATGATCTCTTTTTAACATTTTACACATGACCTCTTTGTAATTGTAGTGTTATAAATAATATCACAAATTATTATTATTATTTTAATATCATAATGTAAATATTTTAATTAATTTTGGATTCTAAAATTTATATATATATAATTTACAGAAAGAATGAGACGAACTTTTCTACTATATAGTGAATGTGAACCCACTCAAAATATTCCTGGCTCCGCCACTGCAAATGACCATATCATGAGACTTACCAGAAGCCTACGAGCAGTGGGCGTGACTAAGTCGTTTGTCTTCCGGCTCTTATACGTGGCCTCATAGACAATACGAAAGTCTACGGGACCGCCTTCTTTCTCCTCCTACAATAAAGTTTCAAATTTGATAACATAAGTATAAGTCAAAAGTTTAATTAATGGAATTTATATGTAAATTACCATGCGCCGTCGATGCTCATCAAATCGCATCGATCCCCCTGCGTGGATGTGGACCTCGGACTTCGAAAGACGATTAACTCTTGCCTTTTCCGACTTCCTTTGCCATCGTTCATCCGTCCTTTGTGAACATCAAATACTTACACTTTCAAAAAACTATAATTTTCATAAAAATAATGTAAAAGTATACATACTTACCACTTCTTACAGTGGGACTCCCAAACCGAGCGCCTAATATGTCTTGGGCATCTTTGTATGCCCTGCTCCAAAGTGAGGCCGGCGGACGTGACGACCTTGCGAAACTTGTATAATCAATTTCGGAGGCGTTTCGCAGCGACCTCCTCAAAAGCTCTCCGGATCGTCCTTAAACTAAGATCCGGATGAAACTAATTTGCCTCCTACAAATAGAACGTTAAAATTTAGTAATTTTAAAATAAATATAAATCTAATTATGTAACCCAAATAGAAGATCGTACCGTAAAGGCTCGAAAGATGTCATCTCACACTTGAATTAGGACATCTTTCCAGGATCCTGCCCCTTCCGACAAGTGGGAAAGAACGAGAGCATTGACATCCCGCACGGTACTAGCGGGTAAGAAAGTGGTCCTGCCAATTACAAAAAAGAATTAATTTTCAATGATAACCAAAACTATAATAAAATTTGTACAACTTATTTAACTTACGATCGAGCAATATTATTAAGTGTCCACCCCATTATCGTGTAACCCCTCTTCATCACTCAATAAGGAATCATTATCCGATGCAACGGGGGTAGGTTGTGAAGGTCCGACATCAGCTACGGGACCTAATACATAATAAATCATTAGTGTCATACCAAATTAAAATTATGATAATTGATAGATGTACAGTAATGTTCTCATCTCGATTGATGCCGCTCGTCTAAATGAATTGAGTAAGGTGCTTGTGCTATCGACGACGTAGCAACTGGCATTATTAAAAAATAATTAATATAATTAATTGAGAAATGTCAATAACAATAAATATATCACCTGGCGTAAGATATCTCTCGCCAACGCTAGATTGTGGTGAAGCGTCTGTTATTCTCATATAGTATATATAATATAGTGTTTAATGAATTTAATGAATTTATTGATTGACATATAGTATATATAATATAGTGTTTAAATATATACATTAGCGTCTCATTAGCTTCTCCTTTGTTTGAGATGCCATATAGCGTCACTTCACAGTCTTCAGACAAGAGACGCTAGTGTCGCATCTAAAGTGGTCGACGATAAAACGGCGCTAGGTGCTGTCGCGCATTAAGAATAGTGGCGCGAAATAATAGCGTCTACGTAGCATCTCGATTGCATGTGCTAGAGAGTTAACGTCAACACACTGAATAGCTAAGAAGATGCATAATTAAGATATATGCATAATTAAGATATTATATACATTATATGTATAGATAACATAGATAATATAGGTAAAAATTTATATATTTAGGAACACTATTATCATGTAAAAATACATATATATATATATAATCGTGTAATTAATACATCTATATGTTGATATTATGCTATTGATAATATATTGATAATCGTGTAATTAATACTAATATAATATTTAATGAATTTATTGATTGACATATAGTATATATAATAAAGTGTTTAAATATATACAGTAGCATCTCATTAGCGTCTCCTTTGATTGAGACGTCATGTAGCATCGCTTTAGAGTCTTCATGAGATGCTAGTTTCGCGTCTAAAGTTGTCGACGCCAGAACGGCGCTAGGTACTGCCGTGCACTTGCGGTTCCTGGCGGAAAATAATAATGTCGATGTAGCGTCTCGATTGCGCTACTTTTAACGTCAACTCTCTGAGTAGCTAAGAAGACGCTAATGAGACGCTATTGAGAGGCAAGTGGCGTCTGATTCTAGTAACGCTTAGTAGGCGCAATGGAGGCGCTAGTGGCGTCTTTATAGCGTCACAGATTTTTGAGGCGCTACATGGCGTCGCTAATCGCCAATTTTCTTGTAGTGCACAGATAGGAAGTACCTCGCACCTCCTAATGATGGAACACGAGAGGGACCCTAACAATCAGCGTGTATGTAGTCAAGTGTCGCCTTCATCTTGTGCATTGCTTTGCCAAACACATAGTGTTTGCAGAAATTGATTTCAGATATCTTCTTGTCTCCCATAAGACATCGCTTGCTGAGAATATTCATCCCGTTCTAACTCATTTGCCCAAGCTGCATGTGCCACAGCCTGGACCTTTCTGATTCGGATGAACTAGCCACTGCAGCAACGCCAGAGACTGTCTTGCCTTGCAATATATACAAGGATTTCTGTCTGACTCCCTTCAGAACCGTAGCATCACCTTTCATGACCGTGAGGATGCCTCCAGCAAAACTGACCTGACACCCTTTAGAGTCGAGGACTCCAAGTGATATCAAATTCTTCTTCGGTTGCGGAACATGACGGACATCTGTCAGCGTCCTCACAAGGTTGTCATGAGTCCTGATCTGCACAGAACCGATCCCAACTATCTAACATGATGCATCGTTGTCCATGATGATGTTTCCACCATCAATCTTCTGATAAGTTGAGAACCACTCTTTATTCGGAGTCATATGATAGGAACACCCCGAATTCAGAACCCAACTATCCGCCAGACATCCTTGATCAAAAGCAGTCAGAACCAAATCATCTTCGGAATTCTCAATTTCATGTGCCACTGTCACGACGGGGGCCTTCTTCTTCTTCGGGCAATCCTTTTTCCAATAACCTGGTTCCTTACAGTAATTATAGATGTCTTTCGTAGTGATTTTCTTCTTCTTCGGCTTAGATTTCTTCGACTGAGGACTGTCCCTTCTCTGATGTCGATATCAAACCCGCGGCCTGAGTCTCTGCATAATTTCTGGATGGCCTATGCCGAAGTTCACGAGTATGAAGACTCGATCTTACTTCTTCCAGACTTATAATTTCCTTTCAGATAATCATAGACTTAACGAAGTTCTCATATGATGGAGGAAGCGAAACTAACAGAATTAGGGCAGCATCTTCATCCTCGATCTTAACATCGATATTTCTGAGTTCCATCAACAAAGAATTTAACTGATCAAGATGTTCCTTCAATGGGGTACCTTCTTGCATGCGGAGAGAGAACAGACGTTGCTTCAGCAACAACTTATTGGTGAGAGACTTCGTCATATACAGACTCTCGAGTCTCAACCACAGACCGGCCGCCTTTTCTTCATCTGCGACCTCGATTATCACCTCATCCGTCAGTCACAATAGAATCATCGAGTGCGTCTTCTCCTCCTGTGCCGCCAAAGTTGCTAGGTCGATCTCCTTTTCTTTGCCCTTCGAGTCTTCCTCCTTTGGTTTATTTTTTGACACGTTTGAGAGCGGTGGCCAGACTCTTTGTTGCTTCAGAAGCGTCCGCATCTTGATCTGCCACAACCCGAAACTGTTCCTGACGTTGAACTTCTCCACGCTCATGTTGTGCGACGCCATATCTCCTTGCTGATCGAGAATTACGGACAAACCCTAAGGCTTTGATACTAGTTTGTTACGAAAAGAGGGAAAGAGGGATCGCACGAAACACAGAGGAACACGAAGAGAAAAAACGACGGCGGCTCTTTATTATGGAATAACGATGATTACAAGAATTGGTCTCGGTCTAGACCCCTAGAGAATTTATATAGACACTCCCTTTTCGCTCGGGGAGCTCCGCCCCCTTGCAACCCCTCCAGGGGGATCCCCCTGGATTCCTCCCTTGACCCCCCACAGGCTCCCTAACCGGGCAACGAGACCTCGTAGAGAAATTCTGCTGAAGCGTCTGACTATGTAGGAGGACCAACTGGGTTCAGATTCAAGGCATTATTAACCGTTTTCTTCCTTCAAATGCCAATCTTGGTTTCCAAGCCATGCCAAGAAACAAAGAAAAAGAAATGCCTTTTTTTCTTCCTTTACCATATATAGTTGATGCATTTACTTCTGTTTTTGTTTCGTAGGTTTTGATCGCTCAAACTCCTGAAAAACAAGTTCAAGAAAGTCAGAATGGCAATCCTACAAATTTAATTGATCAACTGGTCCTTCAAAAGAGCAGTTTAAACCATTCGCAAACGCCAACACAGTGCTGGTATTTATAGAAGCGGATTTCTTATGCAAACGAAAAAAACATATGAAAATATTTAATGTTTCTAACCACACATTGCAGTTGAAAATGCATCAACCCGAAGTGCAAAGGACGACAGCATCAATGCTGGATTTTCTGGACCAAGCAAATGTCGCTGCTGCATCTCGTCATCAGTTGTTTAGCCACGATGGTCACCTCACAAATCGGCTTCATCACGTTCAGCCACAACCTCATTGCAGCAGTCCAGCTCACGTCTCCGAGGAAGAATGTGATCTAGAGCTCAGGCTAGGACCAAGTAGGCAAAAATGCCAGAGAAAATTATCTTCGATAATTCGAGATCATCATGTTACTATGAACGCATTAGTCATTGTTTCTTGGCGCATGCCCTTCTTTGTCCTCTTTTTCTTCTTAATAGCATTTTGCTCAACAATATTGAAATGGTAATGCGACTTTCTTTTGCTTTGGAGTATTGATAGTCGGAAAAAGAAACTAGTTCTCATTTTTGTTTCAACTTATAAAATTTTACAATTAATAAAAGTACGAGTATTAATTGAATCTATGTAAAAAGAAACATGCCCGAATAATGCATGTATAATTAAAAATTAGTTGAGAGTTATAAATATGATCTAAATGGTGGTTAAATATTATGATTTGCCTTGACAAAATTCATGCACAAGAGCCTCCTCTTTTTTCGTTTTCTCACAAACTGAGGCACATTGAGGATGATATACCATTTCGAAGTCTCGACAGAGAAGAATAAAATCTAAATGGTAGTCTAAGATTTCTATACGTCAATCGAGAGAAATCGTCGGCCTTAAGGTACGTATGACATAATTAATTTTTCAACCAACTTAAAGTACGTAGGAAGATCCTTATATCAATAATTTTGATCAGTATATATCCTCAATACTCTTATCCTATGTATAATTATTGTATGAATTAATTAAAATAGGATTGTATTGATAATAGCATTGAAAGTTGAGCACGAGTTAGTTATAAATTGAGTTCCGACCAACGAGGAAAAAAAAAAAAGAAGATTTTAAGCGCCGAAGAAAATATCAAACTTCTCGGCTATGAGAAAATGGGGGAAGGTTAATTTGCGACATGTATTAGTGCCACCAGAGAAAAGAAAATAGTGCAGAATTTAGTGAGAAAAAAAAAGAGATAAATAGGAGACGAAACAAATCAACAAAAAAATGGGGGACGTCACTTTCCGTGCCTAGAGGAAAAGAGAGAGATTCCACACTTTCATTCTTTATTTTTTCGACAAGGAATTTCCTTTTATTTGATTTCTTCGATCATGGCTTCTCTTTGGTTTTCCCGATTATGTTATTTGATTTTCTCGACCAAGAAACGTATTTCTTCTTGGATCTCCCGGCTAGAAAATGACAGAGGAATAGCGAGGAAACAAAATAAAAACAAGGGAAATAATAATGTTGCCCAATAGGAAAAGTTTCGGAAGAAAAAAAAATTTAATTTCTCGGCCAGCCGAGGAAAAGAAAAAAAAAGGATGATGTATTTACTGTTGGGCAGATTTTTAATTATTACTGTTGGACTTCCGCCCCTAATGGGCTTTTGACTTACTAAATCCCATGCCAGTTTGGTAAACTGCAATGCAGTTTCACCAACTGCACACCAATGCATATATAAATATATTTGAGTGCATGGTGTTAGAGTATTGAGATGCTGTCCGACGAACTCCATTGGATGTCCAGAGACATTCACTTCGTGTGGTGTTGTCCGATGAACAACAAGAGTTTGCCGCACTCTCACCGTGATTCCGACGTCATCCTAAGGTCCTTGGATTGTGAACAAGTGTTCTATCTCAATATGTGATTGAGTTCCCGACGAAACAACATAAAAAAGTCATCGACGATCCGTCTTCCGCTGCGAGGTATTTCAAAATACTTCTATTTAATTTATAACCAATTTCATCAATTGGAATCAGAGCCGAAATGACTTTTCTCTATATTTTTTAGATTACGCAATTTTTTACGCCTTCGATTATAGGATCATAATCGAAGAACGAAAATATTTTTTGTTGTCATTTTTGAAAAAAAAAGGTGCTACAGTACCATTGGCACCGTAGCGCACGGGCCTATGGCCCGCCGCGCAGCACTTTTCGGCGCGGCACCACACTGCGCGGCGCTGTCTCGCGCGGGCAACGGCCCACTGCACAGGCTGGCACAATATGCGCAGGCCAGTGGCCCGCTGTGCGATTTGGGCTGACAGTTGCCAAATTGAACGGTTTTTTTTTAAAATTAGTTTTAGAAAAACTCGGGAAAATATAGAAAAATGAGAAAAATGTGTTGTTTGACCTCAGAAAATTCTGAACTTTTTTTCTGATAAATGTGTGATATATTTGTGACATAATTGTATGCATTTTTTAGTTATGATGCATTTTTTATGTTATTATGTCCATGATAAATATACATGAGGAAATTAGATTATTTCAAATTTATGCACATTATTGAGTTAGAAAATTATGAATAATTTTCTGGAAATTTCAAAATGTTTAATATGCATATTTTGTACTTATGCATATGATTTTTGCATATTATGCCATGTTACTATGTGTAATTAATAGTAACTCTTATTCCTATAAATTATCATGTCACAATTAATTCTAAGTATGAGTGATATGTACTTAGTTAGTTTTAATACAAAATAATCAGATTATGTTTGATTATGAATTTTTTGTATTTTTGAATAATTATGTGATGAATTAATATGAAATGAAAATTGTTTTATACAAGAAGTGATCATGTAATGTTACTAAGAAAATTTTTAGAATAATTTTTTTTTTAAAAAATGTATGACATTCGTTTTATGCATATTAGTTACAGTATGCATATTATTGGTACATGAAATAGTCATGTTATTTTGTCGTGCATTATATATGATTATGAATTTTAAGTAACAATTCATTCATATATGTTATTACATGATATGTCTTAAGTGTAGTATGTCACACTTAAAATTGAATTTTCATGTGAATTAGATATTCATGCACATAATTATGTTATATTACTTAAAGTGTATTTAAGTGTGACACATGTAAATTGACATGATAGTAGAAATTTGCACATTGTTAGTTCTTTTGTGAATTGGACTATATAAGAGGAATTTATTTCTTTATAAAAGAACATGTGCATATAACAAATTATGTTACACATTAGACATAATATGTGTTACATGAATTTGTGAGTAATTAATTCCCATAGTTATATTAAGTTATGCACAAACTATTTTTGTCACATTTTTCATGTGAAATATGGATATTAATTATGACACATGATATTTCTTTAGGGATAGAAAATATGTGCATATATATATTTTTTATTACACATGAAATGAATTGCATGATTTTATGTTATGAAAATTTATGCAATAATTTTTTAATTAACAAGACATGCATGATATGAATTTATGTCCATGATTGAGCCTTATGTGACATAAATGTAAATTTAGACATGTAATAATATTTGTGTAATTATTTGTATGTCTACTATCATGCTTATGTTAATTATATGAGTGTGACAAATAATATTCATTTATATGTAAATGAATCGTATGATTATTTGCGTGCATAATATACATTCATATATGTGATTTATGCAATATTTACTTTGAATGCATAAATATTTGTGAATTATGAATGTCACATGTTTCATAAAACTTAGGGTGAAATAAGTTTGGCATTATGAAACATAGGTAGTCCAAATAGGACTAAGGCATCTAATTTATATGATGGTCACGGTAGTAATTTTTATTAAGTGGTGCGTGACATGTGCACGTCTAGGAAAGTACCGAAAAGAGATTGTAAGTGGAAAATTTAGTACCCTCTTTCTCTGTGGACTTACCTAGTGTACAGTCAATGCAGTCTCCAAATATTATTATGTTTACATGACGTGATGACATTTTTTCAATTATTGTGGTGACAAGTGGAAGGGGTGATGATTTTCTAATTGGCACCTTACAAATATAAGGAAGAGCTCACATCACATAACCCTGATTGTCCTGGCCACATTTTTTTAAAATAGTATGTTAATTACATCATATATTTTTTAAATGATTTTGGATGTTTGTTTTCCAAAATGATTAGAATAGTATACCTTGACGCAAGATATTATTTTTAATGAATAATAATTATTTTTTCGGATAGTGGGAAATGAGTGGGAGCATAGCGACCATCTCAATGTCATTACCTTAAAAATATTATTATGTCATTATTTATGAATATATGCGACAAGAAAACATGCAAAAACCAACTCATTCCCCATATGTAATTTTGACCATAGATAAATGACACAAAAAGGAAATTTTGCAATATGACAAAGTTAAAAGGAATATGTAAGAAGTGACCCATGGAAAAATATGATATCTGTCGAGCATGATCACTATCATGATTCTCACGTTCTTGATGTAACAAAATCATCAAGAAAATAATAACTCTTACATAAGTTTTTCTTCAACAGATATGTCCTATATCTATATGTGATGATAAACTTGACGACTGAGTTAGAAAATCTTGGTCATATTTTTTTACCACGTGATAATTACTTATTTTTTAATAAGTACAGTAAGCTTGCGCACATAATTGATGTTTATTGAAAATATAAAATATTTTGACATTTCTTTGAAGAACGTTTGTCTTCTTCAACTATGACATATGTTGTCCATGTCAAAATAAGAAAATTGCTACGAGTTTTCGACAGAAATCGTAGTCCAGTGAATAATGTATAGATACTAAGAAGGGCTAACGCTACTCGCATCGATGTGGAAAGCATGATGGTAAAGTTGATATAAACAAAACAAAGTACTACGCTTGTGGCAAATACGATAATTTTTCGCTCGTGATTGCATTGAGTCGAAAAATGTTGATATAATCGTATAGTAGTTTTGTTTAAATGATAATGTTGATTCGTTGTTGGACCTCGTCCTTTTCGTGGACTGAGATTATTAGAACAACTTATCATGCAATTAAAGAATAATGAATTCTTTATATGACTTAGCCTACAAGCCCAAGGACAAAGTTGGAAACAATAAGTGGGAGTTAAAAAGATTATGACTTGCAAAATTTTCTTTTGCAATAGATGAATCATTTTATCTCATTGTCCTACCATACCACTTTTTTAAAGTGGACAAACGTAGTTGTGTATTCACGTTTATCATTAAATTTCGTATTTAATGAAATTCCTTTATGAAAAATTTTTGAAAATGATTTTCTATGTCTTGATTACTTTAAGTATTCAAGTTGAATATTTATGTCACATGTGACGTAAATAAGTATGCCATAAGTTTTGGCTAGTCAATTTGTGACATTTTTTAGGCAATATAAATATAGATTAGCTCGAGAAATATACTTTCTCGCTAAAATTATTTTGCCTATTTTGTGACAATGTCTAATTGACTTAGTATACGAAAATAATTTATGAATAGAAAATTACAATAATCCATTTGTATTGAATGTCTAAGATTCTATATGATTTCTTTCATCACATTTTCGCATTGTAAATCATACACATGATTTATCTAAGTTGCTAACATGAATTATTTTATACAAATTCATGAACTTAGATGGAGATTCAAATATGATCGCAAGATTAATGCCTTGCTGACTAATTTGATAATGCGAAATGGTTAAGACTTATTCAAATAGTCTAGTGATGTGTGTGGCGCAAATAAAATTCCAATCTTATATTTGGAATGTTGTTATTAATGCTGCCTAAATGTTATTGAAATATCAAGTAGATATGTGACATTCATGCATATATTTTCTTGGTTGAACGAGATATAAGTATCGTCTTCACTTTAGAAGTTGAAGATTTATAGTTGACAATGTATGCGGATTGATTTGTGATTTGTCCATATTCTCTTTCCACATCTCACTCCGAGTGGGAGCGATTCACAGTCAACTCATGATTAATGTTCATTTATTGAAACATATGAATTGTGTTTCACGTTGTTGATTATATGAAATGAACATGAGCCTAAAATAAATGATGGAGGCTCTCTCGACCTAGAGAAGAAAATGGATTTGTAATATCCGAATAATCATACACATGTTAATTAACTTGATTATAAATTAATTAAGTTAATAATTATTTTGATACTAGTTTAATTGAATTGTAATATTACAATGCCCTCCAGGCAATTAGCTTAATTAATAATTAAAATTCAGTTAATTATATATTGGGAATAAATTAAAATTAGTTATGATTTTATATAAATTTCTAAACGGGTAGATAGAGTAGAGATTAATTAAGATAAAGCACAATAACCTAATTAGTCTTAAGCTTATTTATTATGATAACTCCTAATTTGATTAATTATAATTTATATCTTATCAGCTATATGATCTAGTTATTGGTTAGTGGGATTTTGATAAAATTGCCATCATCCTCCACCGTTTCTTTTCATCCATGTGGAACTTAAGTAGTTGGCCACCCATGCATTTCATCTCTTATGCCACATCAAGATATGGCTGGATAATCATCAACTCGTGATGCTTACCTCCTTGAACGAAGGCCACGTCCACCACTTATAGGTAATACTTAATATATATTAATATATATATTATTCTTGTCCTTTATTCAAGTATGCACCGCCTCAAAATCAGATATATATATCCACATATGTCATATATATTTTAAACTTTATCTCATCCGGATGTTGGCCGAATAAGGAGAGCAAGAAGGGGAAAAAAAACTAGGTTAACTGCCGGCCGAACTAGGGGAGATGAAAAAAAAAAAAGAAAAGAGGTTAGATGAAAATTTCCTTACCTCTGGAGCTAACCGAACCAAAGAAGGAAAGGGGATGGCAACAAGGCACGAATAATATGATAAGAAGAAGAAAGAAATAGAAATTTACAAGGTACGTATTAGGTAATTGATTTTTTCGATTTTATGGTGGTTTAAATTTCTGAAAATTAAATGTAAAGTCATGCATGTGAGATTGATTGAATCAATAAGGAAATTTGATTAATGATTTAGATATCATAAAACAATCAAAATTAGGAAAAAATTCCAAGTAGAAGCCGAATGTTCAATTTATTGTTAAAATGTATTATAATGATTATAAAGTTTATGGAACCTCTAGGGAATAATTACTTAGAAGTTTGTTTATTGAGGAAAGAAGTAATTTGAGATATTATATGCTATGTGGTATATATCTTGTTGTCCTACCGAATCATCTTGAAAAAGAAATTGTGCTAAAAGTTACAAACCTAGAAATAGATTATGAAGGCTACGGATCTTGTGTAAGCTATGGTTCTAATACAACTTGAGTAGTCTCAAAATAAATTGTGTTGATAAAGTTATGAATATAATGAGTGATATTAGTTTTATAGGCATTAATTAGATGTCTTTGATCAAGAAATTTTTGTAAAACTATTATAATGAATAAAAATCCAAAATTAATATATGTTGTATGTTTGAAAAGATTCAGTCAAACAAAATTCTATTTCAATTATTTTGATCTTTGTATCAAAAGTTATAAAATTTTCAATTCATGTTAGTGAGTCTACCAAAACGTAAGATCATAGTGGAATGCATGTTGAATGTTGATTTGCCTTAGAACCCATCTTTCTTAGATAAAATATGAAACTTTGACTGCTTAATATTAAAGTAGTTCATAGTTAAAAGGGAGTAGGAATCATAATAAAATGATCATTTGAATTAAAAGATATGAATTTCTTCTACTAAATGTGCAAACTATTATAATGCACTTTCGATGGGTAAAGTAAAAAGATTGAATACATGAATTATATATATGTGTCATGTTCTAATAATCATAGGTTGTTGTTCATTTCACAATAATAATATGAAGATATATATTTGTTATAGGGTTAGACGTGAGAAGAAAAAAAAAGAAAAGGGGAAACACCTTGTGTGATCAATTATGTCTGGTAAGTTGATTTCTCCTACTCTATGTATTCACCTCTGTTGAATTTGGTGTGACATTATTTATTATAGTATTGAATATGTTTCGGGAATGTTATGAATTAATTTCGAGAAATGCAACTATGAAAAGTATATATGAATGATTGTATGATTGTACATTTGAAAAAGCATATATGATATGATATAAATGGATTACGAGAAATGCAATCATGTTCCGTTTGAAATGATTGATCAAGTGATGATACAATTGAAAAACATATGTGGTATATTAAGGATTGATTTAATAAAATGCAATCCTATTCCGTTTGAATCAGTGTTCGACGTGATTCATCTTCTGGTATTAGAGTTACAAGATATGATTAATCTTTTGATCTTTGATATGAAATTGTTATGTGATGAATCATGCATCTGCATATGTGATGGTTGGAGCTAAGTGCTACATCACTAATCACGATGGGAGTCACTTCTAAAATCCAATGCATCATTTTGTTCCCCAGAAATGGGATGAGATAGACTAGAGCTAAGTGTCATGCGGAGCTAAGTGCCACGTCGTGAGTAGTTGCGATGGGGGCCACTTCTAGAATCCGTAGGGGCCACCTCTAGAATTCACCTATCGCTATATGATTTGTTCCTCGAAAGGGATGAGGTAGAATGGAGCTAAGTGCTACATCGCTGATCATGATGAGAGCCACCTCTAAAGTCCACCTACCGACCACTAGTCAGTTGGTGATCCGTGCATTCATATGAGAGTGTTGCATTTGCATACATCTGTTTGATATGATTTGAATGATATTGATGTAATTGGAGTGTGATGATTTTGATTAGGATATTGTATATATTATTTTCAAATATATGAAAACATCCATTGCGATATCATAATTATTTCATATTTTTGCATGTCACTCTGAATTGATTAGTTGGTAACACATATGCTATGAGTTATCAACTTACTGAGCTATTTTAACACACTCTGTTGTTTCCAATATTTTTAAGATAATTCTTAGAAATCATGCGAGATGATAGTATTTGAAGGGTTCGTAGTAAGATGGGAAGATTTGAGTCCCTCATTTCCTTCTATTAGGATTTCGAGAGGTTTGGTTATGCGTAATACATATGTAATATTTTATATGTTGTAAGAAGGCAAAATCATTTTATGAAATGTAAAACTTAAGGATTATTGGTTTGCTCTGAAGGATCATCATAAATTGTGTAGTTTATTTTATGATATCTCCATTCTTATGTATGTTAAAAAGAAAATTTTACATCACGTTTTCGCGATCTCTCTCAATTTTATTTGATTGTCCGTAATGAGTCACGAATTCTGGTTTAACTCGCGGGTTAAATCGGGGTCGTGACAGGATTAATGCAAAGAAATAGAGTCGAAAGAAGAAAATCAAGTCAATGACTTGTTAAATCATCCGTCTAGCTTCGAAATAAGTTGATATGGATGATAAGAGATTTAAAAGTGACGAGAAATAATAGTCGCAATAGGAGTGCTGACTATAGAGAAATTATTGCGTTTTTTTCTCGATCGTAAAAAATCTAGCTATTGTTTCGTTATTAGATGAATGTAAAAGTATTGAGCGCAATATGTAGCTTGCGACGATCCATTTATGGATTTAGTATTCATCTAAATAATGATATAAATGTCATTATGTGTATGTCCATTTTTATGGATAAATATGTCATCATGACATTATATGTGAAATAATATTATGTATAGCTAAAAGTAATAAGGTATTTCTTCTATTAATGAAGAATTTAATGTCTTTCTATAGAAATGACATGGGTGTTAGAGTTATTCACACCGGGTGTGAAATTTACGTAAGAATTGTTCATGTAAATTTATTGTGTTGTAGCAAGAGTCGTCTGTTATAAAGACGAATTGAACATTATACGAAAGACTATACACTCACTAGTACACTTATTAAAAGAGATAATTTTGAATCTCATGATTTTCTCTATGACTCTATAAGTAAAGAACGTTCTTTTGTAAACATGGTCAGTGATCAGACATGCACAATAAGTTGAGTAGTCTGATATTTGTGTCATTGGTCAAATGAAAAATTACATATTAATGCAGGGCGCTTTTGTTGGATGGCGATTAAAAGAATAATATGATATCTTATGGGCATGTTGACTCTCGTTTTGCACTATAATGAAGATCAAGCTATAGATTAGCTTATCAAATAGACGCCTCTTAGGATGGCGATATTAATAAGCAAAAAAATCTATCTCCAATTATGTCTTCATGCTATAGAATGACATTGTTGCAGAGTTAAAGTAACATTATATAAAAATAGTCAACTATGAAAATTGAGTTTGTGTTATACTCAATGATGGTATGGAAGCCCTCTAGTTAAGTAACTTTCTTTTACTTCTGTGTTGACAATGGTCAAGTATGACTTTTGTTGCAATATGTATATCACTATTGCTTGATAAAAGGATGGACCATTATAGGGGAAAATACATTAATGTCTAGTATGTCTTGACAGTGTTAAGAAGATACAGTTGATGAATACATGTGTAAGTATGTTTGACTGACGCATTAACATGCGCAAAGCTTACGCGATGATGTATTCTATATCTTCTTGTGATGAATAAAATTATGTTAAATTTTATTCTTGAGTTAGTTCATGTTTTTACAATGCATGTAGAGTATGTCAATCAGGCATGAGATTATCAGTCACACGGATAATCGCCTCGGCGCTTAGTGTATAGCGAGCGGAGATGAAATGATTTAGATTCAGATATATGATCCAAGATCGTCCTGATATGTTCAGAAGGATGACATGAGTTTATATATAACTCTGTGTAGCCTGATAAGAAAAACCAAATGTGAGACCTCATGGCGCTAATTTTTTGGGTGACTAGTGGGAGGACTCAGGGCGTCACGGGTAGACGTCAGGACTTCAGTCTATGCGGTGTTACGAGTTTATGACATACGCTCCTTCAGTGGGAGTCTCCACCGTAGTACTTGGTTATGGACCTCGTATGCTAAGTCGACCTTAAGACTTGACGAATATTTTATAATTTTTCGTCAGAGTGTGAGTCTTTAAGAACTTAACAAGTCCGGAGATTGCCCTTAGACTCTTGACTATATTTCAAAGTAATAGGTTAGTGTTGCTACTTTAGCGAGGTACTCAAAGGCTAAAATTGTTTGCGGCCCGTCGAGCCACGACTAGAAAAGCAGCTGACTTAGAACTGAGAAATATGAGGGCGAGAGGAAGATTCACTAGTGCTGCATGATATTTGCGATGCAATTGGCCAAATACGTAAGCATACAAATACGGATCAATCGAAATCATACATGATAAGACGTGTGTCGTCTGGAGTATGCAAGCAAGGTGTTTCTAAGGCAAAGCGAGTAACATAGATGTTTGAGCAACTATGTATTATTGATAAATCATAGTATTGGCACACATGATAGTTGAGTAGCTATACGACGATAATACGTTATAACATGAGCTCACACGGTGATTGAGCAGTTATGTGATCATAACTTTGGCTCTCAAATTGATCGAGCAACTATATATCCCTAACAGGTCATAGTATAGGCTCTCAAATGGTTGAGTGACTATGTATCCCTAACAGATCATAGTTCTCCGTTAGTTGTGGATGTACTCGTGGTCGCACGATCCATTTAACATAACGGACATTTACTGGAATAAAATATGGGTAAGAGCCCATTATGTGCGAGTGGGAGATTGTTGGACTTATGCCCCTAATGGGCTTTTGACGTGCTAAAGCCCATGCCAGTTTGGTAAACTGCAATGCAGTTTCACCAACTGCACACCAATGCATATATAAATATATTTGAGTGCATGGTGTTAGAGTATTGAGATGTTGTCTGACGAACTCCATTGGATGTCCAGAGACATTCACTTCGTGTGGTGCTGTCCGATGAACAGCAAGAGTTTGCCACACTCTCACCGTGATTCCGACGTCGTCCTAAGGTCCTTGGATTGTGAACAAGTGTTCTCTCTCCGTACATGATTGAGTTCCCGACGACGCGTCCGAAACAACATAAAAAAGTCTTCGGCGATCCGCCTTCCGCTGCGAGGTATTCCGAAATACTTCTATTTAATTTATAACAAATTCCATCAATTACTTATTATATTATTATAATCATATTATTATTTTAATATGGTTTATCGATTGCTCGGGTTTTCAGACCCTACACAAGTTCTAATATAAAAATTGGAGAAAGTGAAATAGAGGAATGAACCCAAATTTGTCCACTACAAGAAAAATGCTGATTAGCCAAAAACCGTCGGTAATAAGATTTGCGACGGTTTTTTGGACGGAATCGATGCGTCGGAAAAATGATTCGATTTGCGACGGTTGGAAAAAATTCGTTGGAAATATCGACGGTTCTAACCATCTGAAAAGATCCGGCCGACGGTTCCAACCGTCCGAAAAGTCCCGACGGTTCCAACCGTAAAAAACTTTCGACTGTTGTAACCCTCCAAAAAGTCTGGCGGTTCCAACCGTCGAAAGTTTTTTACGGTCGCAACTGTCGAAACTTTCGACGATTGTCGCAACCCGCCGAAACTTTCGGCGGTAACAAACCGTCGAAACTTTCGGTGGTCGCTGCAACCGTCGATCTTTCGACAGTCTCAACCATCGTAAAGAATTTTTTAAAAATAAAAAAATTGCGGCCAGATCCGGACACCCATGGCCAAATCCGACGGCCAACGGCTGGATCCGACCGCCCGAGGATGAATCCGGTCGCTTGGCGGTCCGGGCGGAGAGAGAGAGAGAGAAGGGGAGAGGGACGTCGGCAGGACGGGTCGCCGGCGGTCGATGTGCGGTCAGGAGGCTCGTCGGCAGGGAGAGGGAGAGCGAGAGCGAGAGAGGGAGGAGAGGGGGAAAGAAATAGAAATAGAAATAGAAATAGAGGGAGAGAGAGAGGAAAGGGTGTATATATATATATATATATATTATATATAATATATAAGTGGAAAGATGGGAAAGCGGGAAAACGGAAAAAAAGCGGGATAATCAAATTTTAATTACCGACGGCTCCGACCGTCGGAAATTGCGACGGATGGATATCCGTCAGAAATATCGACGTTCCTAATCGTCAAAAAATAAAATAATAATACAATAAATTATATAATTTATTATTTTCATTTTCGACGATTGTAACCGTCGGTAAATCCGTCGAAAATTGCGACGGATGGATATCTGTCGGAAATATCGACATTCCTAATCGTCAAAAAATAATATAATAATATAATAAATTACATAATTTATTATTTTCATTTTCGATGGTTGTACCGGTCGGAAATTGCGAGGGATGGATATCCATCGGAAATATCGACATTCCTAATCATCAAAAAATAAAATAATAATATAATAAATTACATAATTTATTATTTTTATTTTCGACGGTTGTACCATCGGAAAATCCATCGAAAATTGCGACGGATGGTTGTCCAACGGAAAAATCGACGTTTCTTATCGTCGAAAAATAAAATAATAATATAACAAATTACATAATTTATTATTTACAACCGTCAAAAAATCCATCGAAAATGTTTCCGTCGCAAATTGCGACGAATTTCTATCCGTCGGAAATTGCCCGTCAAAAAATGGCGATTTCCTTGTAGTGGTCGTAGTACAAGCTGAATTCCAAGAATTTAAAATATATTGTTAAATAATTATTTAAGTTTAATTGCATTGTTTAATAACATCCATTGTTCCTGACCATGCATTCATATATATATATATTGATCTAGCGATTGTGATCGATGGAGACCCATTGTGGTCGATGAGGACCGTTATGGTCGATAGATATGTTCTTAATTGAATTGTTAATTGAATTGCATTGTTGATTGAATTGCATACTAGTGGTTGATAGATAATTAATTTCACCCTAGTGACTGATTGGTAATTGAATTACTTCCTAGTGGTTAATAAACCGTTGTTTATGTTCTGATGGATGATAGATAATTGAATTGTTGAATTATTAATATAATTGATAATTTGTAATTATTATTGTGGCCTTCATTGACATATGGCCAATTGATAATTGATTTAAGATATTGAATCGAATTGAATGGATATTGAACATTAGTAATTGATGATATGGATAATCACTGTGATTGATCGAATTGTTTATGGATTATTGAACCTATCCTGATCAATCATATATTATTATGAATAATTGTTTATTGATAGTATTGATATCGATATTCACCATGGTTCATATTATTTATTGTAATGGGTGACACTATGTATTGAGTTATCTCATTGGGCTTTGACATAGTACTTGAATCCGTATAGTTGATCGTGATGGCGATGATGAGACGGTTGGTGGCTCCACTAACGGATGATATGCACATGAATATAGGGTTACTATTGTATAGACGTGGGCCCTAACTAACAAATTATTGGATATGGTACAAATAGCTTCCGTATATTGTAATAGAATATTGTAAAGTAGTCAAGTCAATTTGTTGATTGGTCAAAATTAAGGTATAGAATTGAGTGGCTTCGCCAAGATAGCCTTCTGAGCAGGAAAAAAAATATCGGGGCGCTACACTTGAAGTAAAGCCTTTGGCACAGCTAGAGAAGCTCAAAAAAGTTGCTTGCTACTTCTTCTTCTTCTGTGAGGGGGGTCTCCATGACATGTGTGTCCTCGGATTCTTCTACAGATATTAGGGGCCCTGAGACCACCATCCGTGAGACCTTTTGAATATGAGAAGAATCTAAGCATTACCTACCAAATAGTTATTCGTCGTCATACTTAAATATACTAACTATTCTGGTTTTGATATAAAAATATAAGTGATCCTTTGTTTTGCAAAACATTTCCAAACAAGATTGTCAAGTTTGAGTTTTTACCTAAATTCGTTATAGGGGTAAACTCGTATCACAGGTGTCGCACGGCCGTGATAACCTATTGAATTCTCTACCTTAGAATATCTTGAAGTAGGTCGAGATTGAACATTCTGTCACGATCAGGCACGATAATGACCCATATGCCCATGCATGCCTTAGGAAATTTCAAAGATGGGACGATACTTATCGTTCTGTCACGACCATGACTTAGGTCAGGCATGACCGTTACCAATGTGACTGCTATACCTTAGAAAATTTCCAAGGCCGGCACAATCGTGATCGTTCCTTCATAGGCGTGCCATGCGTTGGCACGATTGTGACACAGGATGGCACGATCATGATCAAAATACAACCCATTTATTGCTGATTTTTTTACACTTAGAATGATTTGAAGTATATATGACCTTAAAAAGGATCAAAGTATGCAACATGTATTGAATGATTGCATGCATTGATGAATGTAAATTAAAAGACGGATTGATGAAGGTGTCTTGTTGTTGTCGTCAGAAGATGGAGAACTGAAGTCGTTAGTAGCTAGCTTCAGTGGGTGGTCCTCGGGAATGCAGATGTCGACCCAACGAGTTTGTGCTTCCCCCGGAGTGCAGATGTCGACCCAATGAGGTTGTACTTCCACCCCGAAATGTAGATGTCGATCCAATGAGGTTGTGCTTCCACCCCAGAATGCAGATGTCGATCCAATGAGGTTGTGCTTTCAATGGGATAAAAATATCGACGAACCAACATGGATTTCTCAATCACTAAGATAAGAAGCTATCTAAATAAAGATAGAAGATGAAAAATGTAAGTCACTTGAAAGTGGCAATGATGGTATGACTTGGAACATAAAGATGATAATGATGATGATGATGTAAAAATATAAGTGATCCTTTGTTTTGCAAAACATTTCCAAATAAGGTTGTCAAGTTCGAGTTTTTACCTAAATTCATTTTAGGTGTAGACTCGTATCATAAACTCGATATGTAAATACGTATATACAAAAAAATAGGCAATTTGTGACCAAGAATTTGGTTGCAAACAATTCTTTTTTCGTCGCAAATTAATATTTGTAACAACAAATCATGGTCTCAATTATGGTCGCATTTTAGCTCGTCGCAAAAAAATTGCGACCACAATATGCGTGGTTGCCAATTTGTGACCATCCGGTTGGATGCAAAAAAGATTTGTTTTGGTCGCAATATTTTTCTTCTATTAAATATCAAAAGTAAATTATAAAATGTTTGGGACCGAACTATGGTCACAATTTTATAATGTTATTTTCCAACATATTAATGATGCGATGATTAGTATGTAAAATATTAAAATTAGCAAATATTTGATAAAATATTATGACCTCCATTGGGTTGCATTTTGGTTGCAAATTTTTAGAGAAAAAACTAAAAAATCATTTTGGTTCAACAATTTAATGTTTACAATTACATTTGAATTTAACAGTGTTCAAAGTAGTAATAGTAAAACTTAAGCCATGCAAAGATAGAAATAACATTCATAACATCCATTTCAAAATCATAAATATTCAAAGTATCATGTCCAAATACATAGCTCAAACCATTATATAAAATAAAAACCTACTACAAGTTACTACACATCGGAACGTTCAATAAAATTATTTTCTCGTTCCTCAACAGCAACTTGTGGCATACCATTACTTTCATTGTGAGATGATCCTGTCGGAGGCGTTTGAGTGGCGGGTGAATAGATACCAAGTTCCCTCAATATGTTAGGCACCATTTGAACTACAACTTCTTTCACAATGTCAGTAATCTGATTTCTCAAATCAGCTAAGGAGATGTGATCAGCGGTAGAAGATGGAGGACTTTCAAAACTTATGTGATCCAGTACCATACACCTTCTTATGTGGACGAGCGTTGACGGCTTGAAGATATAATTCACTTTGATCAACATTATTGTCCCCAGCTTCATCCATAAGTTGTTTATACTTCTCCTACAATAATTCACATAATGATTAGTCATAAAATACTCTAATGTAACATACTCTAATTTTTCTAAACAATAACTTACATTGATTTCACGAGCCTTTTCATTAACAAAATTAATTCCATCATGATTGGTGGTATGCATGTGCAAAAACACCATACAACGACATCTCTCGTCCATGTTCTTGCTCCTATTAGAAAAATGATCATAAGAGACCTCAAAAGTTTTTTATAACAGACTTATTATTCTTAATCAAAAGTATATGCATGTAATATGAAGTGAGCAATAGAATTATCAGCCAAGAAAATCATAATGATCCAAGACATAAAAGTATTAGTGAAAGTTATTTAATAAATTTGTGGACAAAGTCAATTTGTAAAAGATTATGTTATGACTAAGAAGCAATATGAAATGCGCAATAGTTACTATTTATTTTTTGAGGAGATAGTAATTTTTTAATTTGCACCACATAAATCAGTTATATTCAGTTTGCATTATGAGGATCATACTTTTCTATCAATAATATAATCAAATCTTAATATGGAACCAATCTTCTTTTGTGTTCCGTTGTAGTTATGGAGCCACTGGTATGAAATCCATGTGCACCACCATCATTTCCAACACGACGATATGCAAAGTTACGAGAAGCGATGCCTTGAAATTCTTCATTTTCCCAAAGCTGCCTCCACCTAATCCACACATCATCAGGAACATAGTTAGGCCTTTGTGCCTCTGATTTGACTCTACTTACAAAGTCTTTATTTCGAATCGTTGCCTTCACGTCGAATGTTGCTCTTACATTGCTATTAAGAGTTGGGTTCCATTTGAAGTATTTCAAATCGATATAATAGATAAAAAATCTTAGAACAAATAATGCTAATTAACATAAGAGTTTTTTGGTAAATCAACTATATATATATATATGATTTTTTGAATGAAAAATAACAACACATGTAGTTTGAACTTTTAGATCTTAAGACTGATGCTATTCAATCATCTCATATAGTTTCAAAATCCAATAAAAGATGATATCAAATAACTTGCAAAAATGTAATGACTCAAATTCATTTACCTCAAACTCGCCAAAATAAAAGTCAGTCGCTTGCGAAACCATCTTCCACTGAATTCCTTCCACATCTAATCGTTGTTGGAAAATTTTTCTTATTTGTCTTGAGCAAGGCTCAGATGGTTTTATCCTGTTGACATTAACATAGAAAATTAACATTGATAAATTAAGGTCCAAACATATGTCAACATGTAAATAGGCACATACACCAAATATTATATAACTCACATTTTCCCATCAAGTTTAATTGTCATTCTTCCATCTTCACTAGTAGTGTTTTGCTGTACAGAATCATTTACATTTTCTAAAGGAGTTGTTGCATGAGTTGGATTGGATGGAATAGATGTGTCTCTTGGTACATCAGATGAAGAATTACTCCCTTCACTTGGTAATGTGGGTTGAACATGAGAAGGTATAGGTCGCATATTTCCATATGAAGCACCTCGACCCAAACCCAATATACTTCTTCCACCACGAGCATGTGAGTAAGATCTACTTTCGCGCACCATAGCCTGTAAAGATAACAATTATCTTTGGTTAGTTCAAAGTAAAACTATAACAAAATAGTGTAACATAATGAAGTAAACTAATGCTGTATATGTACAAAATCATTACCTTGTTATTATATTTTCATAACAAAAAAATAAACAACACATACAGCCTAATCAGAATATGTTTCCTCATCATATTCTTCTTCATCTTCTGTAGTCTCATATTCATCACTAGAATCATTTATCGACTCTTCGTCATCTATTGATAACTCCTTATCATGTGGGTCATCTATCTCTATTAAATCATTTGAAGAGACATTCAAGATAACTTGATCATCTTCCATATCAACTTCATGGGTTTCAGCCACTTCTTCCTAGAATGGTGCAATATTTGCAGAAATAATTTCTTGGTCATCCTTTGGCAATTCAACCATGTTCCTTGGCTTTATGTGACATACATTCAAAAAGTCAACTTTGTCATTTTTCAAGCTTGTATAAGAAAGATAACAAACTTGACTTGCTTGCATAGCTAAGACAAATGGCTCATATTTTGCATATCTTCGTCTTTGGTTGTTATCAACTAATTTGTATTGTTTGTGTACCTTCATACCGACATCTATCTTGGGATCAAATCATTCACACTTAAATAATATCGTTCTCTTTATTGTTAAACCAGCATATTCAAGTTCAATAATATTTTGAATGTGACCATAATAGTCAACATCATATTCAGTAAAATTTGATTCTTTTATACAAATCTCTCTATTCATTGTGGATCTAAATGAAGTGCGATCCACTGTGTGAAACTTATAACCATTAACAAAATATATCGAGTAGCAATTCACTTTCTTATTTGGACCTTCAGCAAGCTTTTGGAGGAATACATTTTCAAATGGATTTATTCAAGCCTACATGATAATAAAAGGCAACATTAAATCGAAATATTCATCAATAACTATGACCAAAGAATGTTATATGAAAGCTTACATATTCTTTGAACCATTTCCAAAAATACTTCTCTAGATTTTCTTCTACTTGTGTATCATTTAGTAATGGTGACTCTGTCCGTAGAATTTCTTTGTATAAGCTTACAAAATCAAAATAAGTTATCAATTTTTTAACATAGAAAATATATATTAAATTTTCAAATAAAAATGACAAGGCATGACTAAATTCTCACCTTACAAATGGTCTAACCTCCTCACAATTTAATAACACATATGTTTGAGCAGCTTCATATTCGACATCGTCTAAAAATGTTGTATGTGTTTGTCCTCCTAATCGCCCAAGGTGAGTGAATATTGCAAGATTTCCCTCAATGCTATCCATTCCACCCCCATCATCATTACGTGGAATAGTTCGATTTTGTGTTACGACATGAGGTTCAAAATAATGAGAAAAAAATTTGGAAGATTCCTCAAGCATGTAAGCATTGCACATTGAAGCCTCGACACAAGCTTTGTTTCCAATAGTTCTTTTCAAGCAGCGAAGGTATCTACAAAATTAAAATTTTTTTTTATTACACGAAATTAACATAAAAAAGATTAGCAAACGTATTTTATTGTCTACTCATTACCTTTCAAATGGATACATCCATCGGTATTGTACGGGTCTAGCTATCCTTGCTTCATAAGGTAAGTGTACAGGAAGATGTTCTATAGAGTCAAAAAATCCAAGTGGAAATATACACTCTAACTTACACAATATTAATGCAATTTCAACCTCAAGCCTTTTCATGTCTTCTACACGAAGACAAGTTGAAGTAAGATATCTAAAAAATAAGCTCAACTCTGTCAATGCTTTCAAAACATGACCTCGTAATAGCTCACAAAAAGCAACAAGAATCAATCATTGCATAAACACGTGGCAATCATGACTTTTCATGCCAAATATCTTGTATTTCTTCATGTCCACACATCTTCCCAAATTGGAAGCATAGCCATCAGGAAATTTGAGACTTTTTACCCATTCAAATAAGACAAGTTTCTGCTTTTTGTCTAAGGTATAGCATGCTTTCTTATATTTTCCTATTTGTGGATCTTTTTCGAGCTCCTTGCGATTGCAATACCAAGCTACATCCTGTCTTGCTTTGGCATTATCTTTGATTTTTCCTTCAATGTTTAATACGGTGTTGAAAACATTTTCAAAGACATTTTTCTCAATGTACTTGACATCAAGATTATGACGAATTAAGTGTGAATTCCAATATGTCAAATCCCAAAAGATACTTTTTTTTCTTCCACCCACAACCATGATTCTTCACAATATCATCATTTGCCTCTTTAAAACCAAGTTCAATTACTTTCTTTAAGTACAAACGGTCTATCTCATACAAGATTTGTTCTCCATTCCTAATTAAAGGAGCTTCCCTTGACTCTTGTCTATTACGTAGGAAATTTGTTTTATTCCTCCTAAAAGAATGCTCTTTAGGAAGAAATTTTCTATGGCAATCAAACCACGTTGTCTTTCTACCATGTTTCAGCCTAAATGCTTGTGACTCATTCATACAATAAGGGCATGCTTGATTACCAGCAGTAGTCCAATCTGACAACATAGAATACACTGGAAAGTCACTTATTGTCCACATGAGTACTGCATGCAAAATAAAATTTTGTTTTTTTGAAATATCATAAGTTTTAGTGTCAGTTTGTCACAAAATCATCAAATCATTTATTAAAGGTTGCAAGTAAACATCTAGTTTATGTTTTGGATTATCAGGCCCTAGCACAATAATAGTCAAGAACATGTATTCATCTTTCATACACATCCATGGAGGTAAATTATAAGGAGTGACGATTACGGCCAAGATGAATATTGTTTACCAGATTGTCCGAATGGTTGAAAGTCGTCTGTACATAAACCAAGTCTAATATTTCGACTTTCAGCAGAAAATTCGGGGTGTATTTCATTGAAATGCTTCCATGCCATAGAATCAGATGGATGACACATAACTCCTTCCTCTTGTGTATGCTTAGCATGCCAACGCATATCTTTAGCAGTAACCCGTGATGCATACTAACGTTTCAATCTCGAAATAAGAGGAAAGTAATACATTTGTTTATAAGGCACATTCTTATTCTTGCATGTGCCACCACTTCTTTTATATCTAAGGCAACTACAGAACTTGCAACTCGTCAACTCCTTGTCTTCTTTCCAATATATCATGCAACCAAATTTACAACAATCTATCTTTTCAACAGGCAAACCCAATCCCTTTACAAGTTTCTTCGTTTCATAAAAACTATCAACCATGATGGTATCATTTGGTAGAGCCTCCCTAATAAGTTGTACCATGTTGTCAAAGCATTTCTCTGATAAATTATTTTCTGCTTTAATGTTTAATAAACGGGCAACCATAAACATTTGAGAATGGTTAGTACACCCTTTATACAATTCAAAATCTGCTGCCATAAGCATATCATAAAATTGTTGAGCCTCCAGATTAGGTAGCTCTTCCATTTCAGGATTAAAATAAGATGGACCTTCATCATTGTTGTTTAAGTCTATTGGTGTCTCTATTTCATTTATGTCAAAAGTGTGATTAGTGTTAAAGTTTGGACCAGCCGCATCTAAAATCATTTGACGAAATGGATTAGAAGATCACTTTCCATATTCCCACAAGAAGAATGAGGTTCAACTCTTTTGTTTTCTTCTCCATGGCAATTCCAAACATAATATTTTTCAACAAATCCTTTTCTTACTAGATGGTCTGGCATATGATACCTACGATTCTTACATTTTTGGCATGGACAACGAATCTTTTCTCCATCCTTAAATCGGGTTTGAGAACATGCAAAGCTTATAAAAGTGTCTAAACCCTCGATAAATTCTCCATTAATCAATCCTCGTGAATTATGTCTAAAATACATCCATGTCCTATCAGATGTATTCATTCTTGAGCTTCTAATGCACATATGTCTGTACAAAATTGATTAAAAAAGTGTAAAAGATAGTTTACTTTGATTATTACTTTTCATTGAGGCAACTACCACAAAAGGGATAATTGACATCATCATAACATCAAAATGACAATAAAAAAACATTACCATTGACAAAAGATGTCTTACGAAAAAGAAAAAGAATAGCATAGTAGTTGTATTTTTAAAATATGTTAGCTACTTCCTTCGTCACATATATATAAGAGAGAGAGAGAACCCTCATGGTAAATTTTTCATCCACCTCCTTGCATGCATAATGTTCAAATATTAATAAGTACATTGTCTAATATATTGTTAAATACATAATAAATCTTCATCTAACATTGCCAAAAATAACTAAAAACCAGTGTGAAGACAAACTAAAATTCTAACAGAAATAATAAAAAGATTAATCAAAGCATTCTAACATAAAAGTAAAAAGATTAACCTTCTCATTGAAGATTAAGTCAAGATTCCATACACAAGTAGAAGAGTTATGGTTAAATCAAATATTAGTACTATGAAAATAAGGGAACCAAAGTTTAAATCCCATTTAATATTTCTCTTGTACAAATCAATTTTTTTATAGGGAAGTACAAAGACAATAACAAAATTCGCAAACTAGTTGTGAGATTTCTTTAGAACTAATTTTACTCCATATTAAATATTAGTATATAATTAATCCACTTCCCCTTTTTTATTTGTGCCTTCTGTACAAAAAATGTCAACGATTCATGATATTGATAAAAAATTAAACTAAAGAATGCACATAAAAAAAATTAAATGGTGCCAGATATAACTGAGAGACAATACCATATCATGCCACTAAAATTTCATAGAAGTGCATATGGTAACAAATGGCCAGGTGTCTTCATGCATATGAAAAAAAAAAAGTCAAGTGGCATGCATAGCAACAGCAACACACGGACAGTGGAATCAAACAAGGATGACCACTACCCAAAAAATAAACAATACCATCAAACAATGGCTTTGTTTATTCATCAGCAAAAAAACATGTGGACAACAAAATAGTTAGAAAATCAATTTATTTCCATGTGATCTCTAAAAAAATGTTATAAATCTACGAATCAAAATCTTTTTTACGGTTCCTCTTGTTTTTACTTGGAAGAAGTAAGAAAGAGTATAAGAAGGTAAAAGGAAGAATAATCCAGTCAATGCAAACAATGTTCACCTTTTAAGTATCTAAGGAAGAGAAAAGTTGAAGATGTAGATCGTTGATCCAAGCAACGGCTGCGCAGGTGCAGGTTGATCCAAGCAGCGGCTGCGCAGGTGCTCCGAGCAGGAAACACTAGGGCAAAAAAAAGAGGAAAGAGAATGAAAAAGAAGCGGGATGGTGTTAGAAAAAGATTTAACTTTTTTATTTATTTTTTAATAACAAAAGGATTGCGATCACAATAAATAGTCGTAGTATTTAAAAATATAATTATAAAAAAGTAAAAAAAATTGCGACCGGTGAAACATAAATGTCGCAAACACGTCGCAAGAATTATAAATTATTTTCTTAGAAAAATAGGATTTATTTACGATACCGAGTGGTCGCGATATCGTTGCAGTATTGCAACGACAATTTGTTGGTCGCAAATTGTGGTCGCAAATATCGATTTTTTTTGGAGTATGTTTTGAGTAAACTTTATATAAATCACATTCAACTGACATTTTATTATATAGTTTTATTGTTGCTTAATTAAATTGATGGAGAAAATAAATCCTTCCTCTCTTTATATTTTTATTAGTAGTGTTTTTATTAATTTTGTGTGTGCAAATATTTTCATTAGGAGCCTAATCCTTCGATCCATATTAGTCGGGTGTAACCCCCATACATTATATCGCAACATAAAAAAACAATTATCATTTAGATTTGTACTCCTTGAGATTATATCTAATCGAAATATTATATGGTTGTCTTCACATTATCATTGTACTTCTATACGTATCGTAGTAATGTACATCACTAAAATCATAAGCCAAAACACAAGTCAAAATTAATTACATGTATCGACCATAAACAAAACGTGTACATGCATCATATTATTCTTCGTTCTGTTTTAATGTCTAGGCCTCCTAGAATAAAAAAGTTTGATTGAGGTTTTAAGTTTAATTATTGGAATTACTAATGTGATAATGTTTGCTCTCCCTGATTAGGGGTCATGGGTCTTCAATTCATGAATAAATTCGATTCGATCAAATTTAGTTGAGCTTGATCGGGTCGGATTGAAACCTTTTTAAGGGACAAATCCATGATTTCGATGGTTAGGTTACCTGGCACTAATTTTTTTCCCTCTTTATAGTTTTTAGTAAAAAAAATATTATTTAATATTTATTTTAAAGTGAAAATATATTTTTATATATTTAAATGTTTTTATACTTAAAATACTTTAAATTGAATATGGACATCAATTTAAATAAAAAAGTAAAAATTAAAAAAAAATAAATGAACATCGCTGGTCTAGATGTTTCAAAAACTAAATTGTATTGTCTCTTTTAAAACCACGATCTTAAATTTTTATTGAACTATTAATTCCAAAAATGGATCACGATATTTTTTCCTAAAATAGTAATCTTATACGGATGCAATGATATTCTTCTTCTTAATGCACCAATCAAGCACTTAATTCTGGGCATCACCTTATGGAAACAAATCTCTTCACATGGAATCATTCGAACAACTACAAATAGAGCCCCTTCCCGCAAGCACTCCAGCCATCGTACTCCTTGCTGATTTTCGAGAGAGAGAGAGAGAGAGAGGACGTGATGGTGAGGCTTTTTGGCGTGACGATCTCCGAAACAATGAAGGCGAGGGATTGCTAAGTCATGAAATTGCTAAGGCGAGGGATTACTGTGCGGCCTTAGTTCCTCCCTCATGAAATTGCCAAGTCAGCCTCTCAGAATCACGTCCTAGGACGGTAATTGTTTGCACTAAAAGAATGCACACACATACACATAATGTAGAAGAACCCAAAAGTAAGGGAAAAGCAAGTGTTATGCACTCTATATAAAAAATGGGACGAGCCCTTAGTCGTCCTTAATTCAAATTATAAATACGCTCGCCAAACCATGCACCTCTTTTTGGCACCTATTCGCACAAAACTCCTTATGCAGCTCTGCACCCTTCTTCACAAGGGGACGATTCCTGAATGGTTCTCCTTCCATCTTGTGCCACAAGAACTCCTTTGGACACACATCGCGTCCCAAGACCTCCTGCCATGATGTTGTGCTGTCTGCCGCTCGCTTGGCGCCACCGCACGTCCCAAAGCACTCGTCGTCCCAAGATCTCCCTACATGAAGATCCTTCTGACCAAATAGCCTTTGTGTCGTTCATCTGCCCAAGGAGTCGTTGGGATGAGTCAGTTACGTCCTGGGACGACATTACCCTGCAATGCCAAAATGGCCCGCCACCTGCGTGTCATACCGTCCTAAGCATCCCAACCTCTAACTACTCATCCCAAACTCCTATACAGGATTTGACAAGGCTCCTGCTTGATCCATGCCTGCTGGGAGGATGAAGTCTGCCTTCAAAAGTGTCCTCGTGCACCTTGGGGCGGATAGGACATGGGATGGCGCCGCCGCTAATGACATGTCCCAAAAGTTCGCCTAGGGTGGCCAGTGACATCTGGGAGGTCACCGAAGCCGGAGGAGGTCGCAAGAGCCATGAGAGTGAAAGAGAGATATGGAGAGATAGAGAGAGGGGAGACAAAGAGTGTAGGCATAGGGCAGGGGAGAGGGAGAGATGGAAAGAAAGAGAGAGGGGAGAGAGATATATATTGAGTTGGAGATCCGTTGTACCGAAGGCCCAACCCATAAGTAATAATAGTAATAAAATATTAATCTTTTATATTGTATTATATTATAATGATAGTTACCGATGGTTCTACCCTTCGTAGTACCGATAGACGGAGACGAAGGCCCAGCCCATCGATAATAATAATAATAAAATTTTAATCATCTATTCTTTATTATATTATGTATAATATTATAATAATATTTATTGACGGTTCTACCATCGATAATAATAATAAAATATTAATATTTTATGTTATATATAAATATATATTATTATAATGATAGTTATTGATGGTTCTCTCGATCTGTCGGTACTATTGGATGCCCAATCCATCGGTAATAATAATAAAACATTAATCATCTACTTTCAATTATATTATATTATATATAATATTATAATAATATTTAATGATGGTTCTACCCGTCTAATAAAATATTAATCTTTTATTTTATACTATATTATATATATAATATTATAATGATAGTTGTCGATGATTCTACCCTTCAGTACCGACGGATGAAGATCCATCTGAAGACCCAACCCTTCAGCAGTAGTAGTAGTAGTAGTAGTAGTAGTAATAATAATAATAATAATAATAATAATAATAATAATAATAATAATAATAATAATAATAATAATAATAATAAAATATCAATCTTCTATTTTATATTATATATATAATATTATAATAATATTTACTGATGTTCTACCCTTGGATAGTACTAACAGATAGAGATCAGTCAGTACTACCGAAGGCCCAACTAGTCGACAATAATAATAATAAAATAAAACATTAATATTCTCTTTATATGATATTATGAAGTTAACATATTTTAAATTTATTAAAATTTATCTATTTCATATTATAAATTAATTTAAAATTTATATTCTATATCTATAAATATATTAAAAAGAAAATGAGTAAACAGATAAAATATTAAAGATAATTATGAGAAAATAAAAAATAATGATAACTTATTTAATATATTATATTATAAATATTAATAATAAAATAAATAAATTTAATTATCGACGGCTAGACTAAAGCATCAATAACTTTAATAAAAAAATATTAAACATATACTTATATTAATCACATACATATTATTGTAACGAGGGCCCTAGCCTTTGATAATTTATCAATGAGAATTTGTCGTCCTAGGATTTTTTTCCCTCGATATTTCGAAAGATCTTTTTATCCATCGTAAATGCCATCGAAAAATGTGAAGAATTTTTGTCGGTGAAAATTGACAATGTATTCGATCTTTTCTGTTCGAAAATGGCTGCTCGTGGCCATTCTTGCCAAATCGTTGTTGTCACCATTTTAGTTTTATTTATTTGTTTCCTTCATTTCTCCCCAAAACGGAATCAAACTAATTCTAAGCCAGTTAGATTTGTTGATCCATTTGCTATAATTAATTGTCAAAATGAGGCAGGAAATTCATGAATGAGTGTAGAATGACCGTGTCCATCATGCAATAAATTAAATTCTAACGTCTAAGCATTTCATGCAGATAAATGCATGCAATATTCATTCATCACACGTGCTACTTGCAGAATTAACAAGGAATGTTATATTTGAGGTTTTTGAGTACTCCATCTGACAAATTAATACCATAAATGCACGCTGCCCAATGTGGAAATCGTGGAAATTTAATCTGTTGATGCACTCATGCACATATACAGACGGCGACCGTATGTAATCAGCTTCAAAACTGACTCTAATATGATTAGAGACAGATTTATAGTCGGAACCCATCCGTCTAAAAAACGGTCGTCGTAAATCGTTTTTCGATAGTCGGAGAAAATTCGTCGAAAGTATCGACGGTTATCGACGACTTTGACCGTCGAAACTTTCGACGGTCGTCGCAATCGTCGAATTCTCGACGGTCGCAACCATCGCAAAGAAGTTTTAAAATATAAAAAAATTAGGCAGCCGCCCGCAACAAGATCCGCCGTCGAATCACGCTGGCTGGCAGCCGATCAGGCCGCAGCCGGCTAGATCACGCCGGCATGGCGGCCGGCCAAATCTGACCGCTGGCGGCCAGCCAGATTGGGCCGCGGCTAGATCCGATTGTCGGATTGCCTGTGGCACCAGATCCGGCAGGCAGGCAGCCAGTCTGGCCACGGGAGGCCGGATCGGCCGCCTAACGATCTGGCCATGGCGGCCACATTCTGGAGAGAGAGAGAGAGAGGCGCGTGAGGGTCGCCGGCGATGTCGTCCGGGAGGGAGAGGGTCGCCGGCCGAGAGGTGGTTGGCCGGGTGAGGTCGTCGAGGGAGAGAGAGAGGAGAGAGGAGAGAGGGAGAGAGAAGTATATATATATATATATATATGTGGAAAGATGAGAAAGCGGAAAAATGAAAAAAAAGTGGGATATATATATATGTGTGTGGAAAGATGAGAAAGCGGAAAAATGAAAAAAAAGTGGGATAGTGAAATTTTAATTATCGACGACTCTGACCGTCGAAAAAGTAAATATTAATTATTTTTAAAGTTACCGACGGTTGTGACCATCGAAAATTAGTTAATTATAAAAATAAAATACTATATTTAGTTATATATAATTTTTATTTTTTTATTTTATCGATGATTTGAACTGTCGCTAATTATTATTGACGGTCGGAACCGTTCGGACTGTCGCTAATTATATTTATAAAATACTCCTCATATTATATTATTATAGATTTACCAACAGTTACAACCGTCGAAAATTACGGCGGATGGATATCTGTCGGAAATATCGATGTTCCTAATCGTCGAAAAATAAAATAATAATATAAAAAATTATATAATTTATTATTTTTATTTCCGACGATTGTAACCGCCGAAATTTTCGTCGGAAATTACGACGGATGAATATCCGTCGGAAATATCGACGTTCCTAATCGTCGAAAAATAAAATAATAATATAATAAATTACATAACTTATTATTTTTATTTCCGACGATTGTAACCGTCGGAAATTATGACGGATGGATATCCGACGGAAATATCGACGTTTCAAATCATCGAAAAATAAAATAATAATATAACAAATTATATAATTTATTATTTTCATTTCCGACGGTTGTGACCATCGGAAATTCCGTCGAAAATATTTCTGTCGCAAAATTCGTCGCAAATTACGACGGATTTCTATCCGTCGAAAAATGACAATTTTCTTGTAGTGTATATGACGAAGAACTTCCTGTTGTCGTGGTTTGAATTGATCATATTCATATTGTTCTGTGATTCTCTTTTGAGTGTTTGGATGTGCCATAAAATCCTAGGCTGCAAACCAATGTCTGATCTTGTTCAATTTATTTGATAAAAAAATAAGTATGAACTAGTAAAAACTCAGTAAAAAACAATTGAGCTGGATCAGTTTAATCCACTTTTTTTTTATTTTTAAGGTATTTGTGAATTTTCCGATAGGGTTTGAGAGGTCATTTTTTATACTTGTCTATGGGTTTGGATAGAAGCCCTTTCTTCACAGTCATCATTGTATCATCACATTGTGTTTCAACTAATAAGATTGACACAATTGGTTCAAGAGTTTAAATTTTTGTGTATGCAAATATTTTCATTAGGAGTCAATACATTATATCGCAACATAAGAAAAAACAATTATCATTTAGATTTGTACTCCTTGAGATTATATCTAATCGAAATATTATATGGTTGTCTTCACATTATCATTGTACTTCTATAAGTATCGTAGTAATGTACATCACTAAAATCATAAGAAAAAATACAAGTAAAAAATTAATTACATGCATCGACCATAAACAGAACGTGTACATGCATCATATTATTCTTTGTTCAGTTTTAACGTCTAGGCCTCATAGAATAAAAAAGTTTGATTGAGGTTTTGAGTTTAATTATTGGAATTACTAATATGATAATATTTGCTCTCCCTGATTAGGGGAGGGGTAGACGAAATAAAAAAAAATATGAATAATATGGTCATGGGTCGCACTCAATTCATTAAATTCGATCCGATCAAATTTGGTTGAGATTGATCGGGTCGGATTAAACCCTTTCTAAAGGACAAATCCACGAGTCCGGTGGTTAGATTACTTGACACTAATTTTTTTTCCCTCTTTATAGTTTTTAGTACAAAAATATTATTTAACATTTATTTTAAAGTGAAAATATATTTTTAAATATTTAAGTATTTTTATACGTAAAACACTTTAAATTGAATATGGGCATCAATTTAAATAAAAAAGTAAAAAATTTTAAAAAAATAAATGAAAATCGCTGGTCTAGATGTTTCAAAAACTAAATTGTGTTATCTCTTTTAAAACCACGACCTTAAATTTTTATTGAACTATTAATTCCAAAAATTGATCACGATATTTTTTCCTAAAATAGTAATCTTATACGGATGCAATGATATTCTTCTTCTTAATGCACCGATCAAGCACTTAATTATCGGCATCACCTTAACATGGAAACAAATATCTTCACATGGAATCATACGAACAACTACAAATACAGCCCCCTCCCGCAAGCACTCCGGCCATCGTACTCCTTGCTGATCTTCACGAGAGAGAGAGAGAGAGAGAGAGAGAGAGAGAGAGAGAGGACGTGATGGTGAGGCTTTTCGGCGTGACAATCTCCGAAACAACGAAGGCGAGGGATCAAGAGGAGAACGTGTCGAGGGAGAACTTGCAATTGCCGCGAGTTTCTCCGAGGAAGGGTAACTTTTATTTTTCTTTGGTTGAAGGAGAACGTGTTCAATCTTTTTTCATTGGTTGCTCGTTTCATATTTTATGAATTCAACTCGTTTCATTAGTTCTTCGTATGCACATGATTGGATTGCTGGTAGTTTTTTGGATATGATTAAGACTCGAGTGAAAACAAATTACTATATATATACAGCATGAACATTAAAACTTAATTATCTGAGATCTAACAGTTAATTATATGAGATCAGATTGTACGTCAACCGCATAGCATGCATAAATGATTCTTTTAATGTGTTCATGTTCACTACTACTCCAGGATTCTAGTTAATTAATTAAATCCAAAGTTCAATTTGTTTCTCTAAATAAAATAATAGATTTAACTCTCTTGTATATATACATCTGTACATACACAATGAGATTTCTTTTATATCCGTTGATCTTTTCTTCATATTATAACATTCAATAGAACTTATATATACAACAACGTAAGAAATACAACGTAGGTACAAAGTAATTCAAATCTTTTGAAATTGCATCATAAATAAAACAAAACAAAAGTTTGACCCGGCGAGTCTTCATCTGCTAATTACAAATATATCTAAAGTCGATGGTTTATTTCATCTCAGAAAATATTAAATAAAGTATCTGCTTAATTATTACCAATAAGAAAGGTGTGTCACGTAACATCACTATTTCATATTCTCCTTACTCATGAATCACTATATGTTTTCTTCTTTGAGTTAATATCCATGTTTTCATATGAAAATAGAAGTGATCCTTTTGTTCTGCAAAAAGTTTCCAAATGCCTCAGTGAAATGATTTGATGGACGCATGCAGACAAATCATATTGGACGAAAGAAGAACACATGAGATTTCTGGAGGGTCTCAGGTGTTTAGGTAAGGGGGACTCGAAGGGCATATCAGAGAAGTTTGTAAAGTCCAAAAGTGCAAAGCAAGTCACAAGCCACGCTCAAATGTATCGTATCAGACAGAACAGACTGAACAATCAGAGCAACCGGAGGAGAAGGTCCAAGTACGATGCAATGCCCATTGATGAACCACAGACACAGCCGCAAGTTCGATACAATCAGGTTTTCTTCCTGCAAATGACAATCTTGCTTTCCAAGACATGCCATGAAACAAAGAAAAAGAAATGCTTTTTTTTTCTTCCTTTATCGTATATAGTTGATGCCTTTAATTTTGTTTTTGTTTTGTAGGCTTTGATTGCTCAAACTCCTGGAAAACAAGTTCAAGAAAATCAGAATGCCAATCCTACAAATTCAACTAATCAACTGGTCCTTCAACAGAGTAGTTCAACTTTAAACCATTCGCAGGGTGTTCCTTCCGCAAATGCCAACCCAGTTCTGGTATTTATATAAGCGAATTTCTTATGCAAACGAGAAAACATATGAAAATATTTAATGTTTCTAACCACATAATTGCAGTTGAAAATTGTTCAACCCCAAGTGCCAAGGAGGACAACATCAATGCTGGATTTTCTGGACCAGGCAAATATTGCTGCTGCATCTCGTCATCAGTTCAGCCACGATGGTCACCTCACAAATCGGCTTCATCATGTTCAGCCACAACCTCATTGCACCAGCCCAGCTCATCTCTCCGAGGAAGAATGTGATCTTGAGCTCAGACTTGGACCAAGTAGGCAGAAATGCCAGAGAAAATAATCTTCAATAATTTCAGATCATCACGTTATTATGATCTGGTAGTAGCAAATATGCATTAGTCATTGGCGCCAGCCCTTCTTTGTCCTCTTTTTCTTTTAAATAGCATTTCCCTCAACAATAAAATAAATACTATATAATTTTCTACATCATTTGAATAGAAGCTTCCCTAGTTTTTTTTCTACATAGTATTCTAAACCCTAAATTGATACTATATAATTTGATGTTCAATCTATTAGATAATTAATTTTTTTTCTAAAAAATAGAATTCTTCTTAGAGACTGAGGGAATCACCTTAAAGTTAATAGAATAAAGAAAAGTTATGAACTATACCAAACCTAGGAAGGAATATGTGTTCTACTTAAGAAAGTGCTAATTGCAACGATAAAAAGAACAACAAAAATAATTATCTAGAAAAAAATAGTTTATCTATAAATATATTTGTAAACTTTTAATTGAGTTCTTCAATTGTTATATGTGTTGGAACAAATTTTTTTATCATATATAATTATATTTTGATAATACAAACCTCTAAAAATTTAAAATGTCTAAAAAGTTTAAATATTTGGGTAACATTTGTCTATGTTCCCATAATATTTACATAAGAGTTTAATATAAAAATTATAAATAATTCTCTTATCTTTCTAGAGCATCAAGAATCACCTTATTTGAACAACCACATAAAACGTTATCTTAAAACAAGTAAAGCTCAAAAAGTTCAATTTGAAGTTGATATTTTTATGCGCTAAACTTTCACTTAATATTTGAGTATATTATCATGAGATTTGGACGAGGAGATTAATGTAAAATTATAGATAATGGTCATAGAATCAAATATCATCTCACTTTGAATTAATACTCAACTATGATCTCATTAGATTTTGGATAAATTATTATATTAAATTTGTAGAAAATTCTTTTATTTTATAAAATAAAAAATCATCTCATTTGAATAACTCTGCAAAAAGTTATATTCAAAATAGTGTAAAGTGATCACCAATCAAGTAAACAGGACGATCGGTTTGCATGGAAATGCGAAAATTGGCCAATATTTGAAGTTCGATCAACCTAATAGACTCGGCGGCCGATTGGTTAGGCCTGGTGATCGACCCGAATAACATCAGTATTGATGCCATACAAAGCGATGGACAATCGGTCAACAGAAAAGTTCAACCGGCCATTCAACGGGTCACTCAATTGGTCAGTGCAGAATTTGAATGGTCATATTTTTTCAACAACTAGAAGTAGTAAGCACGCAAAATGAATTATAACCATCATATTTCGGCCCGAAAAATTGGAAACAAGTCTCAACGATTACATGGAGTTAAGAATGTTATAAAAGAGGTCCCAATCAAGATTTCCATGGAAAAGTAAGAAGTCCATTTGAGCTCTAAGTTACAAATCTTTCATTTCTTTCTCTCTTACTTTTGTTTAAGGTTACAAAATTGTAAACAAAAGATTGTGGAGTGTTCTTATGATATTGTAATAGTTGTTTAGCTAATGAGTAAAAAGATATTGTATTTTACCTCTTGAGCGAAGAAAAGATGGGGAAAGCTTCCGAGTGAGAGAGGTGTGTCTTACCTCTTGAAGTGGAGAAAAGACAAGAGTTGTAAAGGATATCTTCATTGTCCCATTTGAAATGAAGGAAGGGCGTTGGTGCAATCTCCAGCAATCTTCAAGTCGAGAAGTCGGAGTAGGACGTAGGCCAAGATGTGGACGAACCTCGTCAATAAATCATCGTGCATCTTGTGTTTATCTTTCTCTCTCCCTCTCCTTCCTATTGTATTATGAATGTGGTTTGTTTGCTCTTGTGTTGGTTTAAAATTTAACGAACTGATTTTAAGGGTAGAGCAGAAGATGAAGAGGAAGCCGCGATGAATATGAAGGGTCATGGAAGTAAAACTTTTGGTGAATGTGTGGGAGCGTCGGATAAAAGATAATGGAGGGTTAGGATTCATTCTCCGAGATGAGCACACGGATCGTGTTTAGTGTCGCTAATTCGACGATAAAGTGGCGCCAAATCAAGCGCCGCAAACTTGTATTCTGATGCTACTGACGTCGATGCTGTTAATTTTTATATTTTTTAATAAAACTATGTAGAAAATTATATCCCTTAAGTTAATTAATTCTCACAATTCTATAATTAAGGAGATAAAAATATAATTTATTGATAATTAATTTGAAAAATAACTATATCATTTTATAGATATATAATTAAGATGTGATGTGATATATGTTGTATGTATGTGTATATGAATATGTATGTTTATATATTATTAATTATATTAACCAATGTATATATAAGTTTATATTACCTAATTATATCAATATATGTATATATACACATATATGTATGTCTATATATATATATATATATATATATATATATATATATATGTCTATATACATACATACATACATACATACATACATACATACATACATACATACATACATACATACATATATAAAAACTATATGTCTTATATATACACACATATTTATATATACACATATTCATTATATATATACATGTATATATACTCAACGATGCAATGCTAAAGTGACGCTTCTAAAAACAACTAGCGACTCATTAGCGTCGACACGGCGCCACCCATGAGACATTGATGTTGTGCTAGGAAAGATTGAGGCTAAATCGTCGCTATAGTGCCTCTAACTTAAAATTGACAAATATTGTGGCATTAAGGAGATGCTAATTTGCATCGCATTAGCATCGAGTGCCATTGTGACGTTATTTTGATGCAATTTGACTCCATTACGTCGCTATGGTGGCGCTAAATATCAGTATTAATTTTTACTATATATCTATATTCATTTTTTGTAAGAAAATCATATCACTTAATTCAACCCTTATAATTCCATGATTAAGAATATAAATAATTTATCTATATTTAATACATGATATATATTGTATGTATAATATATTGACATGTGTGCATACACACATATGTATATATATGTATATATATATGTATATATATGTTATATATATATATATAAATATATATATATGAAGTATAGTATATTGTTAACATTCTTTCTTTCTATATATAAAGTATACACGCATATGTATATGTATGTATGTATGTACGTATGTATGCATATGTATGTATGTATATATATGTATATGTATGTATGTATATGTATATGTAATATACGTGTATATATTCAATGAATTTATTAACAAATTTGAGCCACATCGACGTTGTATTGAAGATAGTGTCTCTTGTGTTCCTATACTTATATACATACATGTATATTCTTATACTTTTATGAATATAATAATAATTAATATTTAATTTATTAATTAAAGTTTAGTGTAGGAAGTATATATATGACAATGGCGCTGCATTAGCGTCGCGTCGATTCAACACCATATTACCATCACAATGGCGTCACGATGGACATGGCGCAACTCTTTTAGCACCACAATGGTCGATGCCTCCGCAACACTAAACATTCACCATCTCATTGACATCAAAAAAGGCATGTAGCTAACTTTGACAAACCGCAATGCCACATTAGAGTCACAACTACCCGCGCACAACATGTTTAGTGCCAAAACTTTTTGACACCACTAAGACGCTAAATATAAGATCTCAAGTTAGTGTATCCCTGGCGTCGACTTCTTTGAGGCACTAAAATAAGCAATACAACATCGCGAAGTTTCGACGGAAATGGGACTACTAATATTTGTCGCCAGTTTGAGTGTTCGCGCATGCATTTCTGGTGTCATGGTAGTGTTGAGAAGGAGCCAACAGGGCGTCACATTTTTTGTAATGTGAATGCAACACTAAACCAAGGCTAGCTGCGTCGCGTGTTTTTCGATGCTAAGGAGATGTTGTTGCATCACCTCTTTTGAGACGTTAATGCGCATCGCTATTAAGTCGATTTCTTGTAATGACCAATTCACTCCCCGCCTTGTCCTTGTGATCCTTCAATATGTATCCTGTAGGATATGAGATTATTGACTTGAATGATTTGTGTGTTTTCATGTCAAATGTGTCTGAAATAACACAGATCAAAAGTAAAATCATAAAAATTAGGGTTCGAGTAAAGCCAAAATGCGAGATTATCCTAGAACATGAAGTAACCGCAAGTTGAGAAGTGACCTGATCACCCGAGCAAAAACACACAAATATAATCTACAAGCACACAACTATCGAAGTAGTACTTGAGAGTAGATTTACAAAAAAAATATTAAGTTACTACACTTGATCTAAAACTACTTTAAACGGAAAGATAAATCTAGGGATTTCAAATAGTAAGTGCAAATGTTCAAAAACTAAAGTTGTGAAAAATAAGAGTTAATCTTTTTTTTAGGTGGTTTTAAAGTTTAATCTAGAGAAATAACTAATAAAAAATGAGAATAATGAACTCAATTTTTCTAGCAGTGATGACGAACACTAGGATGAATCATCAACATATAGAAAGAATCCTTTTTGGGCGGACGATGACCATAAGGAAAATATTCCATATATCCATTAAACACATAGAAAACATCAAAGCTAATGGAAAACTTACATTTACATAAAAGAAAGTTCATAAGAAACGAACATCCATGAAACTCCCCAACCCTACTTGGCTGCTTAGTTATACATGATACTAAAATAGAATTACAAGTGTACAGCAATATGTCCATCGGAGAGTTAATACAAAATTCCATCATAAACAGACAAACAAAATGAAAATGGAATATATGTGTAACAAAAAAGATAACAAGATTGCAGAGCTTTTAGTTTTATTTATTTGTATCCTTCCTTTCTTCCCAAAATGGAATCAAGCTAATTTGAAGTCAGTATGATTAGTGGTCCATTTACTATATTTAACTGTAAAAAATGAGGTAGGAAATTCATGAAATCATGTATACAAGTGTAGAATGATTCAAAACTGAGTGTCCATCATGCAATAAATTAAATTAGAATGCCTAAAGTATTTCATGGAGATAAATGCGTGTAATATTAATTTATCACACATCCTACTTGGTTCCCTTGTTTTAGATCAACTATCTCACCAAAAATCCTAAATCTCTTAAAATCCATTTCAAATGAAAATTTTTATTAACATGGAATGTCAATTTCATGACCAAGCCGCACTCAAGAGCACACTTTGATATATTTGAAATTTCTATGGGTAGGATAAAGTGCTTTCTTCACAATCATTTTTAGTGGACTCGAGGGGGCTTATCATTACATTGTGTTTCAACTATAAGATTGACAGTTGATTAAAGAGTTCAAATTTTTGTGTATGGTTGTAAACCCTCCTACACTATAGCACAACAGAAAAAAAAAACAACTATTATTTAGCTTGTACTCCTTGGGATTATATCTAATCTAAATATTATATGGTTGTCTTCACATTATCATTGTACGTCTATACATATAATTGTAAGTGCATCACTGGAATCATAAGATAAAAACACCTCATGAAAATTTATCTGAAATCAAAATCAAAATTACTTATTCTTTCTTCAGTGTTAACGTTGAGGCCTAAAAGAATAATAAAATTTGATAGAGGTTTTCAGCTTACTTTTTGGAATTACTAATATGATAATGTTTGATCTCCCTAAATAGAGAAGGGGGAGACCAAAAGAAAAAAAATGAATAATATGATCACGGGTCAAACCCAACCCATGAACAAACTCGACCCGACCAAATTTAGTCAGGTATGGTCAGGTCAGTTCACGTTGAACCTGTGGAGTCCTGACTCAGCACAAAAAAAATATAAATAAATAAAATATTTCAAATATTTTTTTTGTCGTTTTCAAACCTTGTTCTTTGAGGATCACAATGACCGATGCCTCCACAATGCTAAACATTCACCATCTCATTGACGTCAAAAAGGGCATGTAGCTAACTTTGACAAACCGAGTGGCTGGTTCCAGACCATGGATTGATTTTTTTTTCACTTCATTTGTGTTGAAGACATTGTCATTCTCTTGCCTTTTCATGCATGCCCAATCCTCGTAGCCATCGGAGAGCGTCAAGAACCTGAATCCAGAACCATCCTAATTTTTGTTGAGAGTAACTGGGATCAGTTTGCATTACTTGATGTGATTAGGCCTTGATTTAGTTTTATGCTCTATACATTAATGTTGTCCCTTCTTTCTGCTAGACGCCAAACAAATTGTTGGGGGAATGAGTATACCAATTGGCTGAATTTACTTGAGGAGGGTATGAATCTAGTCTGTTGGATGAAATATGAGGTTAAAATTTGTGTTGATTGCTATAATGTAGCTGATAAGTCAGACAGGGGAAGCGAGAAAGGATTTTTGGATTTGAATCGAAAGTTCTTCCAAGATAATAGTAAATTAAATTGCAAATTCGTGCATATGACTAACCTAAAAATAAGATTCTGTAATAACTTGATTAGAATTCAGCATATATAGGTAGATTAGTAAATAAAGTATAGCAGTATAATCTATCCATGATAAAGTAGCCATGAAATTTTTGAATCCTTAGTTAAGTATATTATGAAATAAAATAAGCTATTTATGGATTTCTGAAATCAAGCCATTACATAATAATCTATCCTAAACTACCTAAACAAAATGAGTTAATGTATTAGCAGCAGTAACATGTATCAAAGATAATATCAGCAATAATTTATATTTAAGACTAATGGATTAGTAATCTGAGGGTGTTATTAGTTGATTATGTGAAACTATAAGCATTAATAAGTTTATCATAACTGAAACTGATATGGTTACCAATTAATGAATGTAAGGAAAATAAAATACAAAGGTGTATACATATGTAGTACATTTTAATAAGTCATTTATATCAAACATTAATTGATAATGAAAATTGTTAAGTCCTAGTGATTAGGAACTGAATTACTTAACTTATGAATAAATGTAATCATATGTGAAAATTGATTTATATGTACATATATTGACTAGGGTGCACCACTTTGTCAACTTGATCCGGACGTGGGATCGTGTGTTGTCAGGCGTACTCAAGGGGAGTGGATTACATGATAACATTAAGCAAGGTTGTAGTAGCTTCTATAATTTTACGTCGATGGAACACAAGTTTTTCGCTTGGATTTTGATTCACTGAAGTGAATGTTTTTTCACCATATGCAATGTGTGCTTGTATTCCATTAAGAAATCAAAACTGAATTTATTGACAGAAGTATTGGACATCTGGTTTGATATATGGATTTACGATGTTTTCTCATCTTTTTGTGTTTTATGTGAAACACTGGATTTTCTAAATGTGGCAAAATTCTATATTGCTTATATGCCAGAGCATGCACATTCATACATCGTATTGATTATATCATGCAAAAACCACTTTGTAGCGAGATTTTCATTTCATCATAGCTTGATCAACTTCGAGTAGTGCAACAACCATTAAGACCATTCCATGATGGCAAATATTAAATCCATAGTATATAGATATACTTTCCCACACAAGGACGATATCATAGTGGCCCGTGAATGGTGACAACTCCTAGTCCGCACAATAACTTACTTATGAATCGTATTGGTCATACGCCCTAGGTGAGGAATTTCTCTCCTTACACTACTTTCTTTCTAGTTAAAGAGAGCAACTGATTTGTCATATCATCTCATACATTTTTTTGGATTCAATGATATGCATGTGGGATATCGATTTTCTTGGTTTTTCTTATATTCATGTGCCCTCCACTCACGGAGCTCATAGTGCTCAACCCTCATTTTCTATTATTTGCGGGTGATGACTACTAAGTATATTTTGTGAAAGTTGTGGATGGGGATAGGCTGTGTGAGGAAGGTGTTAAAGACATACAACACTTGTTATTTATCTCTGACTTTCAAAAAAAAACTTTAAATGTGTTTTAGTTTCTACTGTTGTTAACTTTTGACAAAGGAATTTAGATTTTATGACTACGGTGCCATATTATATCACTTGGATGGATATTTACATTTTGTGCTACTTGATGTTGAACTAGAATGCTCCTATACTTTAGTGTCATGTATGGGCTTTTGCCCATTTTGTCATATGACAAACTATATCTTGATATTGATACATAGTATGTACATGTTGCCATTTTGGACCAATGTCTTCTATATACAGTGGTCATGCTCAAATTTTTGGAAAATTTGTGACTAAGTTTCTTCTTGAATCACAACTTCTATGCCATATTTCTAACTGAATTTTAAGATAAATAATATCGTTATTTCACCCCTCGTAATGGCCAGCCATCGAGTTTGGTCGTCATAGAACCCCTTTAAGGAGAAAATCCTACCCAACCCAACCAAGAGTTTGGTTGGGTCTAGTAATCGAATTATTGGACAACCTATTTTTTATTTTTTTTCCTTATTTTTTATATTATTTAATATAAAAATATATAGTAAGTTTTTCAGATAATTGAAAAGTATTTTATTTTAGCATTATATAACATTTTAAATTATATACGCTTCAAAATAAATAAAAAAGTAAAAACGTAAAAAAAATAAATAATTGGATCTTTAGACTGACTCGACTTGGCTTGCGATTTCCTAACATGTACCGACTCGACCATCTTTCGAGTTAATGACAAAGTTGATAAGAAAATGCGAGAAGTTCATATGGTCACAAGCATGTGAAGCAAGATTTCAAGAGAAGACTGAGTAAATTACACAGATCATCTCTCAACTTTGACTTAAAATCTCGACGGTCAACAACTTCAATTATAAATTTTCTTGCACGCTTCGTCCACTTGACCGACAATAGTTAGTTTCTCGATTGTAATGCTGACATCAAATAATAAAATAATATTAAATAAGTAAAAATAATATTAAAAAGAAAAGGTAAGCACGCCCTTGCCGATGTCGCGTGCGTGTGAGGGAGAAAAGGGGGGTGTCGACCTCTGTGCGTGCTCATGCACAAGGGGTCGGCGCCCCCTTTTCTCTATCACTGGCACCGTGAGGGAGAAATGGGGGGGGGGGGGGGGGGTAGACGGGCCGCCCCCTGTGCATCTCCCCCGGCGAGCATGCACAGCGGGCTAGTGCCCCCTTTTCTCCCACACCAATGCCACGTGCGCACAAGGGAGGAAAGGGGGGCGCCGGCCCCGGTGAGCACACATAGGACCGACGCCCCTCTTTTCTTCGTCGCGGGCGTCGCGTGCGAGGGAGAAAGGGGGGCCCTTGCATCTCCCCCGTCGAGCACGGACAGGGGCTGGCGCGCCCCTTTTCTCCCTCGTTGGCATCACGTGCGCGTGAGGGACAAAAGGCATCACCCCTGCTTTTTTATTTCTAATATTATTTTTATTATATTTAATACTATTTTATTAATTTTTATTGTGACATGTCAGCATTACAACCGAGAAATTGGCTAGTCAAGTAGACGAAGCATACAAAAAAATCAAAGTTGGAGGACATTCTAGTTACAAATTGAATATGAAGGACCGTTGAAATATTGAATCAAAGTTGATGTACGATCCGTGTAATTTACTCAAAGAAGCACCACGATGCCAATTTTAGTCATTCCTTCGGGAAGTGCCAGTGATGTCATTTATAATGATGCTTATGGCATGAGCTTAGGTCGTGTGCTTATGCAACATGACAAAGTGGTGGCATATGCTTCTCATTAATTGAAGAAGCATGAAGTCAACTACCCAACTCATGACTTTAGTGGCAGTAGTGTTTGCATTGAAGATATGACATCATTATTTGCACGAAGATTATATAAGAATTACAAGATCTTGAAGTATGTGTTCTCACAAAAAAGTTAAACATGCAGCAAAGGAGAATTTCTTAAGGACTATGAGTTCGTCATAATGTACTATCTAAGAAAAGCAAATGTAGTGGCCAATGCTTTGAGTCAAAAGTGGGAACGATCACTTGGTTGCTTAAGAGTTTACAAGTAGAATCTTGTGGCAAGCATTGTACAATGGACTCCAAATGTTTGTGACCGACGGATCATATCATCATGTCATTGATTCAAGCTTAGTAGGAAGAACATTGAATCTCAAAGAAAAGACTCGGAATATATACATATGATCAACGTTTGCAAAAGGGAAAGAAACCACTACAAGTATGGTGAAGATGGAGCAATTAGGTGCAAGAACTATTTGTGGGTACCAAAGGACAAAGCACTAAGAAGGAAGATTTTGAATGAGTTCCACAAATCCAAATGTTCAATTCATCTCGAAAGCAACAAAATATTCAAGAACTTGCAAAGGAACTTTTGGTAGGAAGACACGAAGAACAAAATGGCTAAGTGTATAGTTTGTCACTAAGTCAAAATTGAACAACGAAGGCCGTGTGGCAAATTATAACCATTGCCTATTCTGAAATGAGAATGGTAAAGTCGACCAATGAAAATGGCAAATTATAACCATTGCCTATGGACTTTGTAGTGGGACAATCCCGGACCCGAAAGGGTCATGATGCAATTATTGGTTGTTATGGACCACATGGCAAAGTCGACCAATTTTATTCCTATGAAAGTGAATCAATCTATGGATATCATGGTTGAACTCTATATGAATGAAATTATCCGTTTGCACGGAATTTTGACTTCATTATTTCGGATAGAGATCCAAGGTTCACTTCTAGATTTTGGAAAGGCCTATAAAATGTCTTTGGAATGAGTTTGAATTTTAGCACAACGTTTCATAATCAAACTGATGACCAAAACGAGAGGACAATTCAAACTCTTGAAGACATGCTTAGAGCTTGTGCCTTCAATTGATATGGAACTTGGGATGACCACCTTCCTTTGGTGGAATTTGTCTATATTAATAGTTATCACTTCACCATCAAGATGGCACCATTTGAAGCTTTATATGGAAGGCCTTGTCATTCTCCAGCATGTTATGGAGTGAAAATCGGAGAAGAAAGATATCTTGGGCTGGATTTGATCCAAATGTATGTTGACAAAGCAGAGCTATTCAAGCAAAAGGTGCTTGCGGTGCAAAGTAGGAAAAAGAGCTATGCGGACCTAAGAAGAATAGAACAAATCTATGAAGTAGGTGAACATGTAATGCTTAAGGTTTCACCATCCAAGGGTGTTATGAGGTTTAGTAAGAAGAGAAAATTGACTCCAAGGGACATTGGAACATTTGAGAATTTTCTTGAAAAAGTTGGAGAAGCAACTTACAAGTTAGCACTCCCACATTATATGTAAGACTTCACAATGTCTTTCATGTATTGATGCATCGAAAGTATATCCATGATGAAGCCAATGTAATTCGAATTAAAGAGCCAAATATCAAGGAATTAGACTTGGCCTATCCGGGACAATCAATAGAGATTGTAGACTATCAAATGAAGCATCTCAACAACAAGACCATACCTATGGTCAAAGTGTCATGGAAGCACCATTGTGAATAAGAAGCTACATGGGAGCTTGAGGACGAAATACGAGAGAAGTTTCGGAAATTTTTTGATAAGTAATTTAAGATTTCGTAAAATTTGAGGACGAATTTTCATTTAAGGGGGATAAATTGTAATATCCAACAAAAGGAAATAAAAAAATGCAATAGGGCCCAGCAGCCCACAAGCCCAACACTCTAATACAACCTAAAAGCACATCGCCTTTTCCACACCTACCCCATATCCGCAGAAAGCTAAAACTCCTTCTTAGCTATAGTAAACCATTCATTCTACCCATCTCACTCACCACCACTCCCTCAGCTGTAGTAGCCACCATGAGCAATAGCAGTCGTGCGACAACTCTTGGACAACAGCAACCTTGGAGGAAAAGAGTTGCTCAGCAATCAAGGAAAAGGGGCTAGTTCGGCTGGGAAAGGAAGAGGAAGGAGAGAGAAGAAAGGAAGGAGGTAGAAGTTGGGGGTTTTTGTCTAAAACTCTATTAAAGTATGTTTGACACTACAAAAAATCTGCCAAATAACGATGCACATTAGGGACTCAAAATGTTGCGATGCTAATTTGACGTCAATAGCATCAAAATAGTGACATCATTGGGTCGACAAAACGCGACGCTAAGTGCCTCCTGTTGCATCTATTTAATGTCGCGTTAGTATTACATCATGTTGGCGCTAAATTCAGCGTCATTACGACGCTACTTAGTTGCTATTATGATGAACCAAAATTAGAAAATGCATGGCAGATTATAGCGTTGTATTGGCGTCAGCAACTTGCGATGCTAAATTAGCATCACTGCCAATGTGACACTAAATTAATGTGAGTTCAAGAGGCGATATTGGCATTGGAGACTTGTGTCGAAATGCGACAATAATTTAGTGTCATAAACATTGCGATGCTAGCTCAAGAGGCGATACTGGCAATGAAAACTTGCTATTGTGAGATGCGGGAGACACTATTTCATTGCGTCACTAAGGTGTCGTTGATGTGATGCGAATGGTATATTGATTTGTATTTAAGTAGGTAGTGTTAATTTATATAACTATATATGTACTATACTACAATTTAATAAATAAAAATATTAAATATTTCTAATAAATATATATATGTTACCTACATATGTATTCCTATACTATAAATTACCTATATTATATGTGTTACTTACATATGTATTTCTATAATATATGTTACCTATATTATATGTCTTACCTACATATGTATTCCGAAATATACATAAATACAAATACATATATATATGCACATAGATACAAATATGCATATATAATAATTATAGATGTATTAATGTATACATACCTACATGTGTATGCACACATGTCAATATATTATACATACAATATATATATATATATATATATATATATATACATATCTTAATTATAGAGAAATTATTTTTATATTCATAATCATGGAATTATGAGGGTTGAACTAAGTGATATGATTTTCTTATAAAAATTAAAATTAATACCAATATTTAGCACCACCGTAGCAACACAATTGAGTTGACATTGCGTCAAAATAGCATCAACTTGGCAACCGTCGCTAACACCGTGCAAATTACCGTAGCTTTAGCACTTCAACCATTGTCGACACTAAGTTTGAGCCAATATCGCGCCGACTTAGGGTCACATAATCCCTGACACTACATCGGTGTCTCAAGATGGTGACGTCGTGTCGACGCTAAGGCGTCGATATTCTATTTAGCCACGAATTAGAGTCGTGATAATGATGCATTTTGGAGTCACTACTTTATTTAGCTGACTTCTTTTGATTATTCTCACTTAATCCTACATATGTATAAATTTCTTCTAATTTAAGTAATAAGAAAAATACGTCACTTAATTCCATGTTGATAATTGTATGATTTACCAAAAAGATTCATAGATGTGTGGTAGAAGTATAAGAAAATAGATGTATACATATAGAAACATACATATATATACATATATACATACATACCTATAAACTTATATATACATTTGTAATACAAATAATATATGATTTAATTATCATTGTATTGATAGAAGTATAAGAATATACATCTATATAAAATAGTTCATCTAATATGAATACCTACACATACATATACATATGCACATACATACAACACACATCATATCATATCTTAAATTAATTATCACCATAGTTTAATTTAAAAAATACTAACCTCACGGAGTCGCATTAGCCTCAAAATAGCATCGTGTTATATTGACGCCACTTTACCATCATATCAGCGTCACAAATATTACATCGCTAAGCTCGATCCATGTGCTCGTCGAAGAATGAATCTGAACAGTTCATTTTGTTCAGTCCGACGCTCCTCACGTGTTCACCAAAGCCCACGAATGTTCAAACCCTCGTTGTCGTCCATTTCTTGCCCCGTCATCGCGCATCGCCACCGCTCCTGCAAACTCCAACCGTCACTCTCGCATTGCCGCCGCATCCCTCGCCGACCCCAGCCACCCCTTTGTCTCCATCACCGCCGCTCCTCTCCGATCCTGCGGGCTCGCCACCGCCCACAGTCTTTGCTGCCACCGGCCACCGCTCCCTCATCCACCACTTCTTACCACCCCGAATTTCACCCCCAAATTACTAAGGATGATTTGGTCTTTCGACTGTGTTAGCCCGTTCGTCATTGCATAATCATAATAAAATATGATTTCCTATAAACTTAGCGGAAGCATAAATCCATTAAATAAGATAAAATAATTCCTTTGAAAACATAGCGGAAGACTTCGATAAAACATCAAAAGTAATGTTATAAAATTGAAGAGATCACTAATAGCAAATAAAACATCTAGGAAACTATAGTAAAAACATCTCTTTAAAATATAGTCAAAAGACTCTAAGACAGCTAACTTTTAACATCCTAGACCATTGTGCAATCTTATTCGTCATGAGCTGAGCCGCCATCCATCCAAATCACTATGCACATGCACGGATCCAAGGTGCAGAGGTTTCCCTGTTAGAATATATAAAGGCCATGCATGCAATGATATGATCCAAAGAGGATACTACATGATATGCATCATCTTCATATAAAAGAAGTAACAATATGCATGTCATGTCTTAATATATGATCTACATGTCAATCATTAACATCATTTTATCATCATACATATAAGTAGTTGTGTGAAAGACATGTAATCATCATCATACTTATAGTATGGACATTCATAACAATCATTCATTCAATCCATAGACATATAAGTGAGATACACTTACAATAACTATTGCCTCTATAACTCTCCTCAGGTTGCTTTATAACCCTTTGGACTTTCACTTTCATGGGACATCATTCCATTCGATCGATCATTGGACCTTTTTCTATTAATATTATATCTTCTTATAGTTGAGACTTATGTCGTTGCCCTCTCAATAGGCTAGCTAGGCCTAGGAGCTAATGTTCCGCTCTCACCCGAAGGTGACATCAGAATGCACACACCGTTGTCGATGCATGTAACGATCATTCTGGACTCTCACCTGAGGGTGACATCGGAATGACACACCATTGTCGATGTGTGTAACGATAATTCCGGATAATTATCCGATAAAGGGCCATAGAGGGTCGACATATAACATCATCCACAACTGGGTTCATTATGCTTTGCAATCAACAAACAATTTACGTCGCTCAGTCTTCAAATTTTAACCTAGTTACGATTGTCCATGCAATGTTGTGTATCTATGTTCATATACAATCATCAATCAATAATACATAATAGTAATACCTTAAAAATAACATAAATATAACATACATCAGTTTTCTGGTCTGTCACTAAAATATTAATAACTTAACCTATACTTGTTCTTTTCAAATGATTCAAATTTTCACATAAATATAATATGGACCTTTAACTTGGGACTAAATTTCAATTCCTAATTCAATATTTCCAATTTACTATATGTTTTACAATTTGGTCTCATTGTTACCCGAGACAGTCCGATATTTGGATCATAACGATTTGTCTACAACTTCAAATCATATGAAACCAATTTTTATGAAAACTAGACTTCTAGCCATCTATATATAATTTGTAATTTTTGGATAAGTAAAACCTATCCAAATAATTATTACAAATACAGTCACAAATTTCCGAGACAGCATGACACTAGTCCGATGTTTGGATAATAACTATTTGTATGCAACTCCAAACCATATGAAATTAATTTTTGTGGAAACTAGACTTCGAGATCTTTCCATCCATATATCATTGATAAGTAAAACCTATCCGGATAATTGTTACAAAATAGTCATGAATTTAATAGATTATGCAACATAAATCATGAAACTTTCAATCGTGCAAATCCTTATTTATGCAACCCTCAATCAAAATCCCTACAAGAACAGGGTGTCCTTGAATCTCTCAATTCAAACAAACATCATTGAGAGGGGAGAGAGGGGTTTGGATCATCTTTACATACCTTGACCTTAGATCTTTCTCCTCTTTCTTCCTTTTCTTCTTCCTTCTCCCTAATCTCCTCTTTCTTCTTCCTCAAGTCCTAGCCATCAAGATGTGGGAAAAAATGAGAGAGAGAGAGAGAACAGAGGCCTTATATAGGGAGAAACCATGAGGGTTTGAGCAAAACGTCCAAATTACCCTTTTAGGAAAAATCAGGATATTACACCTGCATCCCCCACTCCCGCATCCCTTGCCGACCTCGTTCATCCCTTCCTCTCCGTCACCGCTGCTCCTCTCCAATCCCGTGGGCTCACCACCACCTGCAGCCTTCGATCGCACCAACCGCCGCTCTCATCGACCCCATTCAATATATTATACATACAATATATATATAGTCATATCTTAATTATAGATAAATTATTTTTAAATTCTTAATCATGGAATTATGAGGGTTGAATTAAGTGACATGATTTTCTTATAAAAATTAAAGTTAATGCCGATATTTAGCACCACCATAAAAACACAATGGAGTTGACATCGCATCAAAATAGCATCAACTTGGCAGCCGACGCTAACATGGTGCAAATTACTGTAGCTTTAGCACTTCAACCATTGTCGGCACTAAGTTACAGCCAATACTGCACCGACTTAGCGTCGCATAATCCCTGACGCTACATAGGCATCTCACGATGGTGACATTGTGTTGACGCTAAGGCGTCGATATTCTATTTAGCCACGAATTAGCGTCATGATAATGATGCATTTTGGAGTCACTATTTTATTTAGCTGACTTCTTTTCACTATTCTCACTTAATCCTAAATATGTATAAATTTCATCTAATTTAACTAATATGAAAAATACATCACTTAATTCCATGTTGATAATTGTATGATTTACCAAAAAGATTCATAGATATGTGGTAGAAGTATAAGAATATAGATGTATACATATAAAAACATACATATATACATATATACATACATACCTATGAACTTATATATACATTTGTAATACAAATAATATATGATTTAATTATCATTGTATTAATAGAAGTATAAGAATATACATCTATATAAAATAGTTCATCTAATATGAATACCTACACATACATATACATATACACATACATACAACGCATGTCATATCATATCTTAAATTAATTATCTCCATAGTTTCATTTAAAAAATATTAACCTCACGGAGTCGCATTAGCCTCAAAATAGCGTCGTGTTATATTGACGCCACTTTACCATCGTATCAGCGTCACAAATATTACATCGCTAAGCTCGATCAGTGTGCTCGTCGAAGAATGAATCCGAACAGTTAATTTGTTTAATCCGATGCTCCTCTCGGTCACCATTGCTCCTCTCTAATCCCGTGGGCTCAATTTGTTCAATTTGTTTAATCCGATTGTTCAATTTGTTTAATCCGTGGACTCACCATTGTTCAATTTGTTTAATCCGTGGACTCACCATTGTTCAATTTGTTTAATCCGATGCTCCATTATTTATTTGATTTGTTCTATTATTAATGAAAAAATAAAATAAACTAATGAGTTAAAAGATAAAATATTACAGAAGTATGAGAAAATTGAAGGAAAAAATAATAATAATTTACTATATTATTTTATTAATGCATCAAGAAAAGAATAAATTTAGAAAGAGAAATTTTAAAATAAATTAAAAGAATAAATTATTTTTTAAAATAATTAATGGGGTTGTACTGTTCGTTTGCTTGTTGATTCTTTCGTTAAAGTCTATTAGACCTTAACGGATTAGACACGTTTAAAAGTTTATTAGGTGGTCCAATATAATAATTCGTTAAATTAACGTGTCTGTCCTATCCGTCCGATGTCCACTCAAAACCCAATTGATCAAAACTATTGTGAGCCTGTTCGATCCGTTAAACACCACTATTATGAACCCAAGACTTTTTCTAGGAAGATTCAATATAGAGAAAAATGTATAGCATTTGAAGTAAAATGCGTGTAGAACACACATTTTATTTATTAAATTAATAATATATATATATACATATTAATTATAGTAAATGTTAAATAGTAAGTGTGATTAAAATTAAGATCATCGAATTATCAATGCTGATAATCAAGTCATGTTAACAAATATGGCTAATCCAACGTTATAATTTATTTAATTTTAGTTGATATATTTTTGTTATCAAATTATCCTAATAAACAAATATTATTTCATCTACAAGTATGTAATCAATCTAATAATCAATTATAATAATTAAATGATAAGAAATCAATATTCTACACTAGAATGAGGTGTGGTTCTACATATTAATATTTTCAATATATATTATAAAAATATGAAGATTAAGATATTCATAATAAATACTAAACAAGTATTCATAATAAATACTAGTTTGATAAGCCATTCACTTTCTTCTTCTTTTTCCGTACAAAGGAAAGTTCATGGACCTAACAATGTCTTTACGACTTTACCTCTCATTTATTTATTTTATTGAAATGTTATATGATATTAAGACGAACCTCTAGCTAAATATGTCATAATCTCATTTTTAATCAAATATTAATATTTCTTTCTCTAAGATCGAGTGAAAGAGTGATATTTTCTTAACTTATTTAATGTAGTTAGCTGAAAAATACTTTATGGTCAATTTAATCTTAACTTTTATATTAAACTAGATAAGATATCCACACTTTGCGCAAGTAAAATATACTTTGAAATATAATTTTAATATTTTATTATGTTTACAATGAATTCATAAATATCTTACAACTTTAAATTAAAAAAAAGTTGGTTAAGTTTACATTTTAAAATATTCAAATTGACTATAGAAAATGTTTTGATCATGACTTTCCTGAGTTTTAAAAGATTTTTCTTTTCAGTTAATGCATTATAATTTGGTAAGAAAATATAAATTAAACCAATTAGTTAAAATAAATAATTACATGAACTATAAATTTAAATATCTTCTATATATAAAAGTAGAGGTCGAAAGTGTCACGTGTCAAGCTCTCATAAATTGAATATATAAAATGATAATATTTTCTTTATATAAACATAGATACTTAAAAGTTAGTTATTAAAAATATACAAAGTTGTTATTTATAATTTAAAATTCTATATTTGTAACAATAAACAGAGGGACTTTCAATGTTCATTTGCATACTCAACGCCTTCTTTGAAGGCAAGGAATACGTGCGGACCCACAAATATAGGTCTGTGCATGATAAAAGAATTTTCTTATATATAATTTCTTTTCATACAAAAAATGTTATAGGAAAAGTTATTTATATGTAATTTATTTTTGTCCAAGAAAAAATGTTATTGGCATGAGGGACTTTCAATTTTTATTTGCATACTCAAAAAAGTATGTGCGGATCAAAATATTATGTCATAATATGAAGTTGAAGTTAAGAATATGCATTTCATACTCTAATGAATACAAACACAAGTTAAAGGAATTATTCAACTACTATAGAATAGCATTTTTTTCTATAACAAATAATGTGAAATAAATTATATACCCATTTTGTTATTGATAATCATATATTATTTTCACTAATAATTTTGTAGTTGTATATAATTATTTTTGTTATCATCATGTTATTATTGTGTCAAGGAGATAGAAAATTTACATATATCAAATATTTTATATTGAATGGTTTGTTATGAACTGATATAGGATATGTAATCATAAAAATAATCAACCAAGCTTAATAGTTATGTTATTATTATTAATATTTTGTTAATTTATTATCATATGTATATCTATATGTCATAGTTCCTTATAAATACATAATCACCTAATAATAAAATAATCAGCAAAAATTAATCATTTTGTTATTATTATTAATAGTTATTTTATTATTATATGTATGTAAAATATATTGTGTTAATAATATTCACAAACATATATTATTTCTACTAATAAGTTTAGTTGTATATAGTTATTTTTTGTTGTTATAATATTGATATTCTATAAAGGAGATAGAATACTTATCTATATCAATCATTTAACAACTAAGATTCTTAAGCATTTTAGTATTATTGAATAGTTTGTTATAAACCCGTATAAGATATGTAACGAACTAATAACAAAATAATAAATCAAACTTAATCATTATGTTATTATTATTAATTTGTTAATTTATTATATGTATATTTATGTCATAGTTCGCTATAAAACTGATATCGAAAACATAATCACCTAATAATAAAATAGTTAAACAAACTTAATAATTTTGTTATTATTATTAAAAATTTGTTATGATAAGTATGTCTATATGTTTATTTACATATATTTTTTTGTTAATAATATTTATAATCATATATTATTTATATTAATAAATTTTAAATCATATATAGTTTTTTTCATTATCAAGTTACTATTCTATCAATGAAATAGAAGACTTACATATATCAATAATTTAATAACTATGTTTTATATTCATTTTATTTTTAATGAATAGTTCGTTATAAATTGATATAAGATACACAATCAATTAAAAATAAAATGTTAAACCAAACTTGATCATTTTGTTATTATTAATAATAGTTTAGTAATTGATTGAGATATTATAATAAACTAATAACAAATTATTAAAAAGCTATTATATATAAAGATGCCTAAGTCAAAATCTTGCATCTCATTATATATATATATATATATATATATATATATTGACAATTAATAAAAGAATCATCAACATTTTAATTATAATATTATGATAACAATTATAATGAACTAACATTCATTAAAATAGTAGTTTAATAAATTTAATAATTTTAATAAGTATAACATCATTGAAGGCTAACATTTTTTTGTTAAAGTTAACACATCTATAATTCATTTATATCCATATTTATATTTCTATATAAAAGAAAATGTAGAATATGCGAGTATTACTCTTTCATTAAGTTATGTCTCACTAAAATTAGTTTTTAAAAGAAAAAATGGTTGAAAACAATTGTGGCTGAGCATGGAAATGACAACTTTAGGCACGATCGTGACAAGGCTCAGCACGATCGTGACAATGGTGAACATGATCATGACAATCTGAACACGACCATGACATTCTAGGCATGTCCGTGACCGCTAGAAAATGCCTTTTTAGCTGTATTAAACTTATTTTCTTATATATATATATATATAGGTTATGTATGCATGTGTATTGATTGTATATGACACATAGATATATATAATGCATGCTGAGACGTAATTAGGCTAAAAGTTGAAGGAAAATTGATGTGAATATTTATTGTATTGATGACTAATAAAATGAAATTGAAGGAAATGTCTTGGCACTCATAATGTTAAGAATTAAATGTATTTTTCAACTGATGAGACTTTTAGAAAATAATTTCATCACCTGAAGGGTGTTTGAAATTTTCTAAGGGCCATTGGCAAGGTTGTAATGATGTTGTCCGAGCCTTCAATTAATTAAAATGAAAGATGGGGAAAGAAGTAAATACATTTCACACTATGATGATTGGGACTTCTTTAAAAAATAATGCCATCACCTAAAAGGTATTTGAGATTTCCAATATCCTGTTAACAAATGTAATGTATTATCTAATGTCTTCAAATAGTCAAAGATAAAAGGTGTTTGAGATTTCTTAGAAGCATATTAATCAATATAATGATGTCATCCTATACTAACGATTAAGCAAAGATGAAGCATGTTATATGATGAATGTAATGAAAGTAAGCATGAAATAAAGATGATAAATAAATACCTTTTATCTTATGGTGATTGAGATAGTTAAACTATAAGTTACGATTAAGAAGGGGCAAATTACGTTAAATACCCTTCAACTTTGATCGTTTCTAGTGTTACCCACCAACTTTATCTTGTAACTAGACTACCCTCTATCTTTTAATTCATTTCACGGAATACGCTTTTCATCGTTGATCTCCCGTTTCTGGTTGCTGACCTGATGTGACAACGTTCTCTCTCCACCACGCGGACAATCGTTCGACGTGACACCACCACGTAGACTCCCCTCCATGTCAATAAATTATTAAAAAAATAAAATAAATACAAAATAATAAAAAAATTAAAAAGAGGCGGTCACCCTTTATCTCCTCTCTGTCCGATCACCGACGTCTGCGACAAGGGGCGGCCGCCCCAACCCCTCTCCTCTCCCTGCCTCCCCCTTTTCTTCTCGCCGGAGAAGAGAGGGGAAGATGCCCCTCCCCTTTTCTTCTGTCGGAGAAGAAAGGGGAAAACGCCCCTCCCTCCCTCTCCCTTTCTTCTCACCGGTGAGAAGCGAGAAGAAAGGGAGGGGGGAGGGCCGCCTCCCTTGTCCCTTATTTTCTCACCGGAGAAGAATGACGGGGAGGGTTGCCTCTCCCGCCTCTTCTCCGGCAAGAAGAGAGAGGGAGGGGGTAATTTGATGACATGGAGGGCAATTTACGTCGGACGAGTGCCTGCGTGGAGGAGAGAGAACATTGGTGCGTCAGCTATGCGACTAGAGAATGGGCAATCGACGGTGAAAAGAGAATTTAGTGCAATGAGTCAAAAGATGGAGAGCATTCTTGTTATGAATTAAAGTCGGAGGGTAGTGCTGAGCAAACATCAAAGTTGGGGGAATTTGGTGTAATTTTTCTAATTAAGTAGTCATAAAGAAACTTTTATGATGTACATGGCTATGAAAATGAAATGTTATGATGTGTCATGTAATGTATGTTATGAATGCATATTTTTATGATATGATACTTCAGATGATGACTATAAAGTGAAGTAGGTATTCAATATAATTATAAGAATAGATGCTATATGATTAAAATAAAATTTTATTTATTATGATTTTCTTCAAATTGATAAGTTTTTTGTTGTTGATTGATGTACAACGAATAGACTAACGGCATGAAATTGTTCTAAATGATTAAAATTTTTAGGGTGAATTTCATAATGTTACAATTATTTTCTATGTTCAATCTTATCTTCTCAATTTCATCCCATTCACCTGATTTTAATGAATGTATAAATTATTCTTAACTTATATTCAAATATTTGTTTTACATATGAAATCAACCCAACTTTACCATCAATTAATGGTTAAATCAGTTGGCTTGGCAAATTCGGACTAATTCCAAAATATTTATAAAAATCACAGATTAGGGAATTGAAATAGGGAAAAAAGACAAGAAAAAGGTAAGAGATGATTGGAGGAAAAGAGAAACCTATCTCAGTAAAACAGGAAAGATGCTGGGCGAAAAGTATTGGAATTAATAAGTAAAAGCACAAAAATATTATTAATTATAAATCGATTTGTAGATCTAATTAATCCATCGGGGTTTATTTTTATTAAAAATACAAATTTGGAAATCGGAATTATAGAATCAAAATAGATGGAAAAGAAGATAAACAATTGAGAAAGTGATAAAAGGAAGGTGATGTAAATGTAAGAGAAAAAAGGAAACGAAGCCCTTAAGAAGGAAAATGAGGGAGCAATTTGAGAAGGAAAAAAGGGAGCGAGAGAGAAGGAAAAAAAAAAAGCAAGAAAGGTGAAAGAATTGAATAGGAAAAAACGAATAGAGAAATTGTAAAAATCAGGATTAGTAGTAAAAAAATAAAATTTCAAAAAGTAATATGTTTTCTTGAATTGTACACTAGTTAAAATTTTTAGGGACATTTTTTGTTAAATAATTTAGACGAGCCATTTTTTATAATATTTGCATTGCGATAATAGATTCAAATAAATTAATATGATTTAAACCACAGAATATAACGCAGGGAAATAATGCACATCTATTTTCATATTATTTTAATATAATGAGGTTATCCTTCTTTTTGTGTTTGTATTCAAATTTATTGAAGCAATAGATTTTCGGTAATTTTTTAAAAGTGTTTTATTACAAGTATCATTTATAAAATAAAAAAAATCTTTAAATTAACATTTGATATTAAGAAAATTATTTTGTAAATACGTTTAAATATTTTTTATCTTTAAATTAACATTTAAAAGTTTATTTTATTTCAAGAATTTGTTTTTATTACTTTTTTTTGTCCTTCGTTGCGTCTATTTACTACGGGTGAAAGTAATAGGAATTTCAATCTAAAAAAATCAACTCTTATTTTTTGGATTAATTTTTAAAATTAAAAACCGTCATAATACTATTTTAAAAAAATAAAAACCACCTTTTAGTGAGTCGATTTTTTTTACTGATTCTTTTTTAAGTTTTACTTTTATATAATTATATTTTATATATAATAAATTAAAATAAATATAAAAAATTAACTTTGTATTAGATATAAAATATATTATTAAAATATGAAAGTTATTAAATTAGAGTTTGATAATGTGACATACAAATATGAAATTTTGTACAAAAAAATATTATTATGTATAATAAAAAATTAATAACATATTTATTAATTATATAAATAAAAATTATAAATAAGAAACGAGCTCGTTGCGATTTTTTTGAGTAATTTTAGCGGATGAATTTTAATTTTTTAAAAGCCACTCTAAAATATATTCAGATCTCTAATTTTTTATTTTATCGGTTCAAAATTTTCGAATCGGATAAAATTTTCATATTCATAAGGTTTTTCTTACACCACTGTTATTTACCAGACTGCCCTCTTTATTGCGTATATAAACTCATAGCTCGGCAAGCAGATTCATAGTTGCGTTCTTCTCCTGCGGTTCATCGGCCTCCGCCGAATTGTGGCTTCGGCTGGTGGATTTTTGTTGGCTTTTCCTGGGCGTATTTTCTAATTGCTTTTGAGTCTGCTGCAAGGACGTGGCGGCGGAGGGCAGAGCGGTTTTCCGATCGGTTTTGCGAGCAGTTTTCCGACAGCAGGACGCCTGAAGTAAAGCGGGCGATTCAGGTACGTGAAAACTGAGTTCCAAAGATTGGATTTTGAACGCCTTTTTCTTTATCCTTCAATCTTTTTCGGGTATAATCCTGTTACTTTTATCTTTCGCTAATACGTGCAAAGATTTTAATTTTGTGTTAGAGTTGGGGATAGGAGTGTAAGAAAATTCCGACCAGACTCGAAAATTAGAAAAAAATAAAAAAAAGAGACCGAATACGATTTAAAGTAACCCTTAATAAAGTAAAATCAACTCATTCAAATTAGAATTCATTCGAAAAAATTGTAAAGATATGTAGAATTCATTTTTATTTATTAATCTTTATTTATTTCATTAATTCATAATTAATTAGTTTTTATTATTAGTTAATAATTTTTAATATAATTTAATATGTTCCTATGACATTACGAAACCCTAATTTAATAATATTAATACCACATCTTATTTTTAATTGTAAAGTTAAATATATTTATATTAATTTCAATTTTATTGTATTTTTTGTAATTATTATTTTATTGAAATAGGGATTCTTGAAAAATTAGATTCGTTATAGAATGATTTTTCCTTTTTCTAAAACTTTAGGGTGATTTTTATAATTTGAAATTTGTTCCAAAAAAAGTGGATGATATTTTTTGACTGAAAAATGGATCGGACGGGACCACTTTCACCCCTAGTTGGGGAGTGAAAATTTTGAGTTTAAACTGAAATTATCATTATCTGATTCAATTAAGGGAGTCCAATCACGGATTTTAATTTTTGGGGGACATGAACACAGACTTCAAATTGGATAAAGCTTTTAGTAATTTGATTTGTTTTTGTTTTCCAATTTTCTACTTTTTGTTTTTGTTTTTGTTCAAATTGGAGTCCAATCACGGATTTTGTTTTCCTTGGTTCTTTTCTACTTTTTTCTCTAGATATTAAATTTCACTTTAAACATCAGTTAATGCATGTAAAATAAAAAATATTTTTATTTGTGACATAATATAGTTTACATTAATAATTACTATTATTATTTCTCCTAATAAATTCACAGTAGTATATATAACTAGAGATTTCAAATAAAGTTGACTGAATAATTATTGCTCATTACTTTAAGTAAACACAATTTTGACATATTCTTTAATTACTACAGTAGTATACATTCATATAATTTTGATATATGTTTCATATAAATTTTGATGTAGTATGTCTAGGGCGATTATAAAGCAGTATATATTAATTTTGATATATTTTTGAAAAATATGCATGACATTCCTTTGACCCATATATATTATGCTAATTTCATAAGAAGTTAATTAACGTTATATTTTAAAAAGAATAAATGCTGTTATATTCTAGAAACCTATTCGTGCTTTCTATTTAATTTTCTTCTTTTTTATGTCTTGGATATTAAATGTCATAAAATATTAAAACATTTTAATTTAATTTGGGATTTACCATGTGCTGTCTTAATATTTCCTCATCTCGAAAGCGCCCAGCGTTTGCTTTTTGTCCGTGCTCGATTCCCTGACGCATTGCTTGAGGTGGTGGAAGTGATCTGTTGTTCGAGCTTCTGCAAACTTATCAGAGGAAAAATGGCGTTCGAGCGCGGGATCCTCGACGACGACCATTTCTATAGGTTGCCGGACTCGCTGGTCCTTGTCATCTTCGACAAGGTGGCGGATGTCCGGACCCTCCTCCGGTGCTCGGCCGTGTCCAGGCGATTCCGCGGCCTCGTCCCCTTGGTCCACGACGTGTTTCTCAAGATCGATTGGCGACTCGGCCCCGAGGAACGCGGCCGGTCCTTGCCCGGACAGCCCAGTAGCATGTTCGTCTTCCTGCTCAAGCTCATCTTGGTGACCATATTCAGATCTGTCCTGTACTTCCCGGATGCCAACGCCGGCGGAAGCAAGGCCCTCTCCCCCCGACAGGTCCTCAGGAACTTCACGCACGTCCGCAACCTGAAGATCGAGTTGCCGCCCTGCTCTCTCGGAGGAGCCGTCGTGACCAGAGACGGGGAAGTTCTGAAATGGAGAGCGGAGTTCGGAACAACCCTTCAGAGCTGCCTGATACTGGCGGGCTCCGGGATGGCGGAACGCAGGCCTGCTGTTGCAGCTGCTGCTTCCACCATTAGTCAAGCGACAAACGGGAGCTTCCTCGAGACGTTGTTTACTGATACTGAAGGAGGTCAGAAGTTGCGGGATACGGGGGCGTTATGTTGTCTGCTATCTGCTACGACGAGGCATTACCGCGTTTTGCCCATAATCATGGATCATCCGACGATAAGAAGCTTGGTTTTCACGGATGCAGATGGGCTGGGGACGCTGGTAATGGGGGCAGAACAGCTCGAGGAGTGCAGAGAGAATCTTCCTCTGGTTATTCCCGCCCCAGGATCGCGGTGTACAAGAACCGCGATTCCTTTATGCACAAGGAAGACGATGTACTGTCACGACTTGGAGCTTCCCGAAGGGCTCGGAAGGCAGAAGGCGGCGATCATGGTGATTAAGCCTGCCGTGGAGGGCGACGCCACGACGGTCCAAGAGGAAGTAGAGGAGTTGCTCGTTTCGGGGACTCTCGACGGGCCTTTCGTGCACGTCGCTCGGGCGTTGCTTAAGCAGAAGGCAACTTGCTACATTGCTTTTGCTTAATTAAGCGGAAGGCCAACTCGTGTTAATTCGCACGCTTCTTCAGTTTTTTTTTTTTCTTGCTTGTTTTGTTTAAACTAGGGAATACCCATGCACTTGGTGAATCTTTAATAGTAATGCTCTACGTGATTAAAGTAGAATTTAGTTTGCATTATTTAATTTCATCGTGAGAAACATCCAAGAACAAAAAAGAACAGGAAAAAAAATGTAAGGTATCGTAAAAAAATTGACATACCTTTACTTTTGATCATAACACATTTAGGCCCTGTTTGGCTAAGAAGGATTTTAACCCATGGGTTTTAAAATTCTAGAGTATCACACTTTTTAAAAAGTGACATACCGCAGAAAAAAAGTTTTATGAAAAATTTAATGTAAAAGTGTTTGGGAGAAGAAATATTACCATGGTAAAATTTTAATAATAAAAATGAAGTGTCTTCTTTTGTTTCTGCTGGCGCACGTCACTATCAAAAGAAAAAAATTCGGAGCTCTCACCTCCTAATTTTTTTACCCCATATTCCACTCTAAACTGTAGTATTAAATGTTATAAATTTGACATCCAAACAGCAGTTTGTAAAATTTCCTGCTGTAGGAGAATAAACTGCAGTATTTTGTCCATTCTTCAATATTACGATGCTCCCAAACATGCCCTAATACTCGTAAAATCCTACCCGCAAGATGGTCTAACGGGTCAGGTGATTGGATTAAATCAAACCGAATAATCGAATGGGATAATATAAATTAATAAAAAATTTAATAAATTAAAGTGACCATTGTAATATTATTAATATGCAAGATTTTATTTAGCAAAATATAAAATATAATAAAATAAAATAATTCAGATCAAATAATATAATAAATTAAGTATAAATTAAATAAATAATCAAATATTTTTTAAATAAAAAATCTCCTGCGGTAATTATAAAAGAAAAAAAATATCAATGAAATTTTATATATGTGATAAAGAAAAATGTTGAAACATAAATTTCAACTAAAGATATATGTAAATAATATTTTTAAAAATTTGTATATATTTTACTTTTTTACATTTTACAACACTACAAGAAATATGGCAATTACAGATGGTTTCGATCATTTGTAATTTCCCGAAAATCATCGAAAATAATGATTTTTGACGATTTGAAAAAAAAATGTCAAAAGTTTCGACGGTCGCGACCACCGATATTTTCGGCGGCCAACGAAACTGCCAAAACTTTCGACGGTCGCGATCGCCAAAACTTTCGGCGGTCGCGATCGCCGAAACTTTCAACGGTCGCGACAACCGTCGAAACTTTCGATAGTAGCAACCGTCGAAACTTTCGGCGGTCGTCGCAACCGTCGAACTTTCGGTAGTCAAAACCCTCGCAAAGAATTTTTATAATATAAAAAATTAGCCAGCCGCTGGTGGCCGATCCGGTGGCCAGCGACCAAATCCGGCCGCCCGCGATCAACGCCGAATCGATCGGCTAGATTCGACCGCCAGCGCGGCTGGATCCGACCACCCGCCGCTGGATCTGGCCGCCAGCCGGTCCGAGCTAAAGAGAGAGAGAGGGGGGAGAGGGTCGTCGGCGGGAGAGGTTAGTCCGGGAGGGAGAGGGTAGCCGACGGGAGAAGCTCGCCGGCAGTTTTTAAAGTTATTGACGGTCGTGACCATAAAAAATTATTTAATTATAATAATAAAATATTATATTTAGTTATATATAATATTTATTTTTTAGTTTACTGACGGTCATGACGGTCCATATCGTCAAAAATTTTGACGATATGGACTGTCGCTAATTAGATTAAAAAAAAATTATATTAAATTATTTTTCACTTACCGACGGTTTGAACTGTCGCTAATTAGTATCGACGGTTGTAACCATCGAAAATTATGACGATTTAAACTGTCACTAATTATATAAATAAAATACTCCTTATATTATATTATTTTACATTTACTGACAGTTAAGACCGTCGAAAATTGTGACGGATATCCGTCGCAAACAAAATCCATCGCAAATTACGACGAATTTCCATCGGTCGGAAATTGCCCGTCAAAAAATCCAAATTTTCTTGTAGTGCAATTTGACATGGCCGAGCTGATAAAATTCACTAGGTCGGACGGTTGAACTCGGATTTTGATCGGGCTTGATTGGATAAAAGCGAGTCAATCCCTTGGTCGAGTTTTGAACGACTTGCGAGCCGTCTTAGTGACCGGACACTAATATGATCAGTTCGACTGATTGGGCCGGATCTTACACATTGCTGTTAATAGTGACAATCTAACGACAGATTGCATAAAAGAGCTTAAATTTTGATTTTATTCTCAAATTTAGTTAGAATTTTTATTTTTGTGTAAAAAGTCATAAAGTTTGAGTTTATTCTTAAATCTTATTAATTATACCGTTACTCAGTCAAAGAATATCGCCGGATGCAATGTTACAACTTGATACGCATAAATAAATGGGCCGAATAATGGTGAAGCCATGGCGCTATAAAAAAATTCCAAAGAGCAGCATGATGGCTATAAGGACAATGGGTATAAAGAGCGGGATAAGATATCGATTTTGCACACACCGTGTGCAAAATTCATAGCGACTACTCCTAGTTAAACCACCGAGTTATCATTCAAATAGCAACATCATCCTCTAGGTAATGTCATTTATTAACATCACCCTCTAGGTAATTCTTATTCTAAACAGTCACATATTACAACTTAAACTGCAGGTGTGCCTAAATACACCTTTAGGACACTGCATTGGTGTTGATAAAGATTACAATGGACAAACATCATAATACAACTCTGCCAAATGCACATAAACATGTGCCATAAGATGAAGGGTCCACCAAGGTGAGCTTTCAGACTGGAAACAATAGATGAATATAAACGGGCAGTTAATTGACATCCGATCAATATTGACCCCGTTAATGTGTTTATTTTTTTTTTCCTCTTATCTTTATCATCTTAGAGCAATTATTTGCTACTTATCCGTTGATTGTTAGTTAGAGTTAGTTGGACTTTTATGAAGATATAAATGCCTTCCCTAATTGAATAAAGATCAATCCACATTATTTTACCATTTTGGTTAACTAGGGAAGATATTTTATACCTTCATAGAAGTCCAATTAACTCTAATTTCCAATCACCAAATAAGTAGCAAGTAACTTGTAACGTATCTAATTTTCCTATTAAGGAAAGAAATCAAATCGGATAATAAAAAAAAGAGGTGGGGGGAGGTGAACGGAAGAAAACGGCCGACAGAGGAGGAAATTCCTCCCCTGATCATGGCTGTTTCACATGCGCCCCCTTGGAACCCCTGTCGGCCGCCACTTCGTCCCTTCTTCCCCTTCTTCTTCTTTGTCTTCTGCGACTCCGGCGGACGCACGAAGGATGAGCAGAGCGCGACCATGAAAGAACCACCGACACTCCTACAGCCCGACCAACTCCCCCTCGACATACGCAAGAGCCAAGCGAACCCCCTTGTCGACCGGAAGCGGCCGACGATCGAACGGACTACGCGAACAATGCCGGCGAACTCCGACGTTCGAAATAGAGGTACCTTGGTGCGTTTTTAATCCCTAGACAAAGAAATATGGATTATTTGATGCAAAGAATTAGATCATTGTGATCCTGAGATTGTTAGCTTCATTTTTCATATTTATGTTGTAATGATTTGACGATCGAAAGACCGCCCGAATCAAGGACGAAGTCCGGCGGCTCTGTTTTATCGCAGGGACCGGTCGACCGATTTTATCAGTGGTCGACCGGTTCGTGCGATGAACTCGCACGGAGTTCCAGTCGATCGATCGACCGGTCTCACTAGAGCGGTCGACCGATCTACTTGTTAATGGACAGATCAAACCTCACGATCGGCCGACCGACCTTCCAAATGATCGACCGATCCGACGCGCAGTGTGCGTCCTCACGATCTTACGATCGATCGATCGATCCTAGAGCAACCGGTCGACCGACCCCATGCGTGCGGTCGATCGATCCACAGACTGTCTGACAAAGAATAAGATCGGCCTATCCAAGAGGACCGGTTGACCGGTACCAAGAAATGGTCGATCGGTCCATCAGGAATGGTCGATCGGTTCAATCAGACCAACCGGTTTAGACCGTCCAGTTCAATCAAATCCATCGGTTCAAACCAACTGGTTCAACCCACTCAAACCATAGAAGTAGTTTTGATATTGACATAGTCCGAATCGAATTCTGACCCGAACTGAGTCCGACTCATGAATCCTAATCGTAGACTCTGATCATTCCACTTGTAACTGGCCGAGTCCTATTGTACAGACGTTAATGCCTACTTGAGTTCTGATTTGTGGACATCATGATAATCAAAGATAAGTAAAGTAAAGATAAAGTTAAGGGATTGCTACGTGCCGCCCCATTGTACGGAACAAAGATCATAGTATTGTATAGAGAGGGATATGTAGTTAGCTGAGGAGACAGCGAAACTACTGATCTTCAATGACCACTGTTCCTGAGACTACAGGTCCTCTTCCACTTGTGTCTCGAAGAAGGGTGATGCATTTTTCACACTCCTTCCCTCAAAGAATATAGTATTGAGCCAGAGGGACAAATAGCTAACTAAGAAGACAATGAGTTTCTGGAGTGTAGGTCCTCTCCCACCTATATTTTGAATTGAGTGACGCATTGTCGCACCCCTTTTCCTTTATAGACTTATTGATTTTACAGATTCAGAGAGGCACTACTAGCATCCCAATTTAATGAAGTCGAGCTCGCATAGGACAACTAACATTAAGAATATTATAGTAATGTAAAATACGTAGTGCAACTCATAGTAAAGTAATGTAAAGTAGAGTACTGTAAAGTAAAGCATAGAACATTGTATAGTAAAATATGGAACATAGCATGGTACAGACAATGCAGAGTATGGTAAAGACAATGTACAGTCATAGTGGAGAACAGAGTACAGCTATTACTATAGTTAAAAGACGATATATGGCTCATTATAGTAAATGCATAGAAGTCAAAGTTTATCAGTGTTCATCATTGATACTTTGTATATGATTATTATTGATTTTTATTTCATCGTTTATATTGCTATTGTACTGGGCTTTTTGCTCAGGAGTATTCGATTCCCCTGCATTGGAATTTTGCATGTGAGAATTCTGGTCAATGAGGTGTGGATGTATTCAGAGCTTAGAGGATGCTGCACCTGACAATCTACATCATCAAGCTTTATCTTTAGTTTGATAATTTTCTTGTTACTCAAAGACATCATGTTGTTCCGCTCATCGAACTTGTTGAACTTGTGGTTTTTTCTCATCTTCTTATATACAACATTGAATTAGCTATGTCCCTTAACATTCCAACGTTTAAACTTTTGCATTCAAGTTCTATTATATTTTTTTAATATTGATGCCACGTGTGCATTTTGTTGAATGATCATGGTCAATAGTGTAATATATAGTGTAGCGCTCCTGGGGTCAACCTGATTTTCTATGTGGCAAAAGGAGAGATTTTGGGGGCGTTACATAAGTGCTGTAAAATTATAAGAATAAGAAGATAAAAACTAGACACACTAAAGGGGTCGATCTGTGTACTATCAATGAACATTGTTCATCAAGTATTGAGACCAATCAATAAAAAATAAAGACGACTTCAATTATTTCAGTTATGACATACATTCTCTATGAACTCGGGGAAAATGCACTATATTCTCAGCTAAGTGAATGCACTCCTTGACTCTTTTTGATGAATTACCATGCATCTACAAATAAAAAAATTTAAAATAATTACAATGCATGTAATTGTGACACAAATTAAGAGGCTTATCCTCCTACTTTAGGTGGATGTAACATTACCATGAAAAATGTTGTTGAGCTAAAACAGAAGAGATGAGTTGTGCTATGCATTTTTAAAGTGGATGAATAATACTAACAAGCACAGAAATCAAGTACAAGCAGAACAAAGGAAATTAATTGAAGATTAGCTAAGGAAACATGCTAAATGTTGACAGGAAAAAGTTCTATGCTACTGCAATATGTCTCAAATCTATCCCACCCCTGTTACATGAGTAAACACAAGGGATAAAATGGAAGAATAAAGCCATATAATGTTAGAGGGAAACCAACTTATACTAAACAAATAAGAAGCCCAACTTCCACTGGTAAATATAACCATGTCACACTTGAAGGAACTTACATAAATAACTCATAGTAGGAAACTCAGTACAGTTATCATGTGACCAAACTTTTTACCTTTTATAGCGTCGCAGCTTCAGTTCTGCTTTCCAATCTTACAAACTGAAAGCATGAAGGTGAGTAAGTTAAAAGAAAGAATATAGAGAAGTACTTTATATAAATTATAGTTTATTTAATGATAACAGCATACATTACAAATTAAATGAAGATTAGCTAAGGATACAAGCAAGGGGCCGGTTCCGGCCGGGAATGCGTCATTCGGCCACTTAGTCTATAAGAAGAGAGAGAGGGAGGGACAAAGGTCCAGACAAGTACCTCGTCGTCAAAATGGGTGATGTCGCCACTCGCCGAGTCGTGGTTTGGAGCTGTCCAAACGCTAGAGTCGGGGATCAGTTCATCGGAGCTAGGGGCAACACTGGTGAAGCCACAAGTGAGAGAGAGGGAGAGATTGACCGGGTGAGTTAGAGAGAGATAAAAAAAACGTAAACAAGATGGCCGGTGGGATATATATTTGTGCACACCGATGGCTTATCAACAGGAAATATCCATCGAAACATTATTATAAGAAATAAAAATAATGTCTGCCAATATATTATAAATTATTATAACACATTATATCATAAATTAATGTACAGAAGCGGGTGTTGCCTTCGATATTGCCGACCGAAGTCCGTCCATTGCAGTACAGAAGCGCCGCCTATCGGTAAATGAAATATTATAAATAAAAATAGGTATGACGATATATCATGTATTATAAATCGACGTACCGACGGGCGGCACCTTCGCTATTACCGATGAACAAATATCCGGTGATGCCCATCGGTAAATTAAATATTAAAACAATAAAAACAGGTATACCGATATATTATATATAATATTATAACATATTATATTATAAATTGACATAAACTAAATATTCATGAAGACGCTGCCCATCAGTAAATAGAATATTAAAAATAAGAATAGATATGTCGATATATTGCATATATTATTATAGCATGTTATATTATAAATTAACGTACCAATGGCGTCGCCTTCGCTACTACTGATGGACAAATATTCATCTGTAGTATCGAAGGGCGTTTTCATCGGAACATGAAATATTAACAATGTCCCATGCGTATGCCGATATTTTGGAAGAAATTTCTTCGTTATCATAAAGTTCGTAAAAAATTTAGAAGGATACTTGTCCGTCAAAAATGCGGTATGCACTACAAGAAAAAAATTAATTACATACGGTCAAAATCATCTGTTATTTGCCAAAATCCGTCGAAAAAATGATCCTCGTAAATCGATTTCGACGGTTGAAAAAAAATTCGTCGGTAGTTCCGACGATTGTAACCGTCCCAAAAGTCCGACGGCCCCAACCGTCGAAAGTGTCGACGGTCGCAACCGTCGAAACTTTCGACGGTCGTGCAACCGTCGAAAGTTTCGACGGTCAAAACCGACGAAAGTTTTGGCGGTCGTCGCCACCATCGAAACTTTCGACGGTCGCAACCATCACAAAGAATTTTTAAAATATATAAAAAAATTAGCTAGCCACCCGCGTCAAGATCCGACCGGCTAGCGGCCGATCAGGCCGCGGCCGGACAGATCACGCCGGTTGGAATTAAGTCACGTGGGCATGGCGGCCGGATAAGGCTGCGGCCGGCTAGATCTGATTGCCCGCCGGCTGGATCGGGCAGGCGGCCTTAAATCCGACAGCCAGCGACCAGATCCGGCCGCCAGGCGACCGATCCGACGGCCAGCGGTCAGATCCGGCCGTCCGTGGCCAATCAAGCTACCCGCAGCCAGATCCAGCCGCCAAGCGGCCGATCCGACGGCCAGATCCGGCTGCCAGGCGGCCGATCTGGTGCCCACGCCATATTCTTGTTGGAGAGAAGAGAGAGAGAGGGTCGCCGACTGGGAAGTCGTCGGGCCGGCAAAATAGGAGAGGGAGAGAGAGAGGAGAGAGAGAAAGAAGTAGAGAATGCATATGGAGAGAGGGAAAGAAGTAGAAATATATATATATATATATATATATATATATATATATATATATAGGGGTAGAAAGTTGAGAAAGCGGGAAAACGAAAAAAGAAGCGATGGGAGAGTATTTTTCAATTACTGACGGGCATGACCGTCGGAAAAGTAGCAAATATTAATAATATATATTATTATGATATATATGAATATAATATTTAATTATTTTTAAAGTTATCGACGGTCGAGACCGTCAAAAATTATTTGGTTATAATAATAAAATACTAGTTACATATATATAATATTTATTTTTTTAATTTACCGACGGTCCAAACCATCGCTAGTTATATTAATAAAAGACTCCTTATATTATATTATTTTCACTTACGACGGTCAAAACCATCGGAAATTACGACGATTTGAAACGTCACTAATTATATTAATAAAAGACTCCTTATATTATTATATTTTTTACTTACCGACGGTCAGAAATTGTGATGATTTAAACTGTCGCCAAATATATTAATAAAATACTCCTTATATTATATGATTTTTCATGTACCGACGGTCTGGACCGTCGAAAATTATGACGAGTAGATATCCGTCGAAACTTTCGATGTTCCTAATCATGGAAAAATAAAATAATGATATAACAAATTACATAATTTATTCTTTTATTTCTGACAGTTGTAACCGTCAAAAGTTCCGACCGATACCTATTCGTCGCAAAATTCATCCCAAATTATGACGAATTTCATTTCGTCGGAAACTGCCCGTCGAAAAATCACAATTTTCTTGTAGTGATTTTTTATAGTGACACTACACGAAGAGTAGGAGTATTGAATATCATCACCGCAACGGTCAAGTGGGAGATGTTAGTTGTGACCATTACGGATCACGGAATATTGTGGGATGCAACATTGGCAGATGACACTACGTTAATCATTATGGAAGTAACCCGATATGTCGACATGCGTAATGTGTAGAATAAATAGGGACGAACAGTGGTGAGGCCATCGCACTATAGAAGGATCCAAGGACCGGAAAGGGATACTTGTCGGAAGTCCCCAAATCATTCTTGTTGTTTTTCTTTGTCACTACAAATCTAGACAAAACTTCTATTTTTGCATAAAAAGTCATGAACTGTAATTTAATTCTCAAATCAGACCTCAACCTTTATTTATTAAAAAAATAAATGGATTTAATGGCCATCCTCCCCCTTGTGCGACCGTCGCATCCACGTCTGACGACCGCACAAATTTGTGCGGTTCACTAAACAGTTTAGGAGGCAGAGGTGGTTCAACAGTGGCGATTCTATGATTCACGAGCGATCTTCCCCCGCATCGGATGAAAATTTGTATTTGCCCCGATGCCCTAGTTTTTGCCGCGATCCCCCCAGCTTCCCTTCCTGCTTCCCCGTGATCTTCTTGCCACGATCTTCTGCTTCCCCCTTCATGTTTCCCCGCCGCGACACCCCATGCCCGTCAAACCAGATCTGGTGCTCGCATATAGGTAGTCTTCAAACCAGATCTTGTGCTCGCATACAGGTAGTCTTCAAACCAGATCTTGTGCTCGCATATAGGTAATCTGATAAGAATGGTTGTTTATTGTTTGTGTTTTTGGGTGCATGATTTACTTGAAATTGTTGAAGAAGATCAGGGACGTGATGAAGTAGGTACTGATACATTAAAATATTTTCCATACTAAACAGATGATTATTCTTTATTATAAATTAGAACACACTTGTATGTTCGAATATGGTGTGTTTCTACATACATATATCAATTTTATGGTTTGGAGTTGATCTTTGGTTAATATAGTCAAACAAGTGTTCTGTTTTTTATATTGGCATATTGATGTGTTTGAGACCATTAGCGTGTTTGAGACCAAAAAAAGCTAAATTAAGGATATTAGTAAGAATGCTCTAATTAAATTAGTTATGTTGTATAAAGGATGTTGTTAATAATGGTTAGACATAATAGGAAGATTTTGATGGGTTTGTTTAACATTCTATGGCACTAAGTAGATCATTGGATCACTAATTAGTCATTAGCTGATCTAGATAAGCTTTTCCCATACTTGGTATGAATGATAAAGATGAAATTTTATTTACTCGACTTAAGTTTTCCTTGTTAGGTAAAGGGTATGGAGATAGAGGCAGATGTTATTGGTGATATTATTGTTGATGATGTTGAGGAATCAAATGATGATGAAGTGCATGTAGATTATGTGAAATCCTATGAAGTATCAAAATCATACATTGGCATGACATTTGACACCGATGAGGAAGCCTACAAATATTATAATATATATGCCAAAGTAGTTGGTTTCTCTGTTAGGAAACAAGCTTTGCATAAGTCCAAGAGTATAGGAAATATTATTAGCAAATCTTTTGTTTGTTCCAAAGAAGGGCATAAGAGAATGAAGGAAGGTACTGAGAAGGTGATTACACAAAAAAAGGGGAAGTTAGACATGATTTGTCATGCCCGCTTATTTGTTGGTCTTGGGAAGGATGGAAAGTGAAATGCAGCAAGAATCGTATCAGAAAGAAAAAAAAGCAAACAAATATTCAATCCATTCTACTTAAATGTTCATCCCACAAAGAATTAGTGTACCTCGATTACATCTTCTTAAAATCGAGAAGAATAATATCCATTAATAGCATCCATTACATCAACACAACATATATTATTAGAAGGAGAATAATTAAACAAATAAATTTACACATGAAATTCACTCCATTCCTATTGATTCTAACATCATCATCATCTAAATTTGCAGCCTCCATCCTATCGATTTTTCGTATCAAGCGATTGATAACTTGTGTAGATCTCGGTTCAAACGATGGATCTAACCATCTGAAATATGTGCAAGCTCCATATTGCTGCAAGATAAATCACAAAAAAACATTAGTTTCGAAAGCAATCGTAAAATGTTTTAATATAAAATTTTTGTCAAACTAATTTCGTAAAATGGGCAGCTGTAAAATCTTCGTCCAGGATTACGTTCTGTCCAAGATGTTTTTATTATCGTCTCTTGTTGGCAATGACATTTAGACCACGCCATTACACTAACGGTAAACACTAATGTTCTATCAACTTTAACACCAACAGCTTGCAAGTTTAAACTCTTTGAGTATGGAGCCCGACTTGCATCACCAATATCAGGCCATATCAAACATTAAACTTTCTACATGCGTCAAAACAAACAGAGCAAAATAGAAAGCTAGTTCATGTTCTACATAAAAAACAAATGTTCATAATCCTAGCTCACCTAAGGAAATTGAAACCCTAGACGATCCCTTGTTTGCTGGAGATTTATGCCAAAGGGTGAACGGGGACAGGATCGTGGGTGCATCACGGGTGTTTTGGCGGGCGTGGGTGTTGTGGCAAGGAAGGGGGAAGTAGAAGATATCTGACGGGGAAGGGAAGTAGACACTCGTGGCGAGAAGGGAAGCAGGTGGCTCATTGTGGGAAGCGAAACTGGCGGCTCGTGGCGGAGAAGTAGAAAGCAGACAATCTCACTGGGGAAGGGGAGCAGACGCTCAAGAGGGGGGAAGGGAAGTCAATGGCTCGCAGCGAAGAAGTAGGAAGCAGACGATCTTACCGAGGAAGGGAAACCGGCGGCGGACAAGCAGGAAGCAGATGATCACACCTGGAAAGCGGTGGCTGAGAAGCTAGAAGAATACGATCTTACTAGGGAAGGGAAGCCGACAGCTGGCGGCGGAGAAGCAGGAAGCAGTCGATCTCACTGTGGCGCAGATGGTCGCGGCGGGGAAGAGAAGCCGGTGGTCTACGACAGAGAAGCAGGAAGCAAACGATTTCACCGACGAAGGGGCGTAGATGCTCATGGTGGCAAAGGGAAGCCGGCGGCTTGCGGTGGAGAAGCAGGAAGCAGATGATCTCATGGGGAAGGGAAGCAAACGATCTCACCGGGGAAGGGGCAGACGATCTCACCGGGGAAGGGATTTTGACGGCTCATGAGGGAGAAGCAAGAAGGGGAGTAGACGATCGTGGCAGAAACTAGGGCATCGTGTCCAAAAAATAAGGGATTCATCACTCGTGAACCGTGAAATCGTCGCTGTTGAACCGCCCCCACCTCCTAAGCCATTTAGTGAACCGCGCAAATTTGCGCGGCTGCCACATCTAACAGCCGCGCAAGGGGGGAGGGCCATCTCCCCCCTCACAGGGGGGATGGCCATTAAATCCATTATAAATATAGCCTATTTTTATACTTTTATTAAAAATAATAATTCAATGAGACAAGTTTTAAAAAATAATAAATTGATCTCTTCATCTTTCTGCCCATTGCTCATTCGGATGTCCAAAAGTGTTTTGGCCATCCGGTAGTGTGTCGACTGAGTTGCCAACTCGTCATGATAACGGGCATCCATTCTGAGTTTCGGTCACCCGAAAGTCCGACATCGGCAATTTAAAAAGATTTTAAATTTTAGTGAAAATTTTTTATGTGTTACAAAAATGATTGCTGAAGTAGCCTTGGCGTGTTAACATTGCCCTTGATAGAAACCATGTAAAACTAATTAATATAAAAATGAGTGCACATAATTAATATAAAATTTCATGTAACAATATGCCATTTGAGTAAATATAATTTAGATAAATAAAATAAGAAATTGTTTTAATCACGTAAGTTCTAATTGCATAGAACCGTAGGGGAAAAATTACACCAAATGCCCTCCAACTTCACTTTATAACAGCGATGTCCTCCATCTTTTAACTCATTTCACCCGATGCCATATTTACCTGAGATAGTCGGTCTTCCGGTCGCGGAGCTAACGTGATGCACACGTGGCACAAATATGATGCTGACAAGACATTTTCTTTTCTCTCTATGGTGATGTGGCGATATTAAAAAATTAATTAAAAAATAAAAAAATGCCACCTCGGACACGCCTCCCCCTTCGTCCTCGCCAGAGGCAGAGGGCGGTGAGGCCCCCCCAACTCCAGTGCGACGGCGAGGAGAGGGGGGGGCTAGACCCCCCTCTGTGACCTCGCCAGCAAGGTCGAAGAGGGGGGTGGGGTGGGCGACACCTCCCCCCCTTCTCCTCGCCGTCGCGTGGGAGGGGGGGCTCGCCCCCCCTTTGCGACCTCGCCGACGACCAGCGAGGTCGAAGACGGGGGCGAGCCCCCCCTCCTCGTCGTCGTGCGGGAGGGGGGGCCTCGCCCCCCTCTGCCTCGGGTGAGGACGAAGGGGGTGGCATGTCCAAGGTGGCATTTTTTTATTTTTTAACTAATATTTTATTTTTTTAATATCACCACATCAGCGGAGAGAGAAAAGAAAATGTGTCATCAGCGTCATCTTTGCGCCACATCAGCTCCGCGACCGGAAGATTGGCTATCTCGGGTAAAAAGAACATCAGGTGAAATGAGTTAAAAGATGGAGGGCATCGTTGTTACAAAGTGAAGTTGGAGAGCATCGCTGAGCAAACTTAAAAGTTGGAGGTCATTTGATGTAATTTTTCAACCGTGAGCTGCATAATTTGGATAAACAAAGGTATAAATTGAATAAAAATGAACATACTTAATGAGTACATAAATAAAAATATCAATGTGAGATAAATAGAATAACATCATACATGGAACATTTTCAATTATTTACTTTGATATAAAGAATCTCTAGCATAGGTGGCCAAGATAATTTATATAGGATCTCTAATAGGAAAAAAACATGTTAAAATAAATTGTAACTCTTCTATCTAATTCTTATACTCCCTTCATCTTTCATTCAATTATTTACTTTCATGTAAATGTAGATGGAAACAAAACTTTGTTTTTTTCATTCAAAAGTAGATGTTTCATTCAAGAATAAAGATAATTATTGACCAAAAAGCATATTAATTTGAACTCAAAAGTAGATGTTTCATTCAACCGGCACCAAGCTCAAGAGAAATTCCATGGTCCATATAAACTATGGCAGGGAAGGTATCTAATATACCTACATGTTTTTATGTGCCAGTGAACCATATTAATTAGATGGGTGGGGCAAAGGGCTGGGAGCTCCTCTAAGTGTTACTGTCGTTAATTTTTTTGAGAGGTCGTACGATCCTGTAGATACTCACACAACTAGGAGTGTTCAGCAGTCGGGTCGACCCGCGAACCCGATGACCCAACCCGACCCAAACCAGTTTGGGTCGGGTCGGATCCGTGGTCAGCTCGGACCCGACCCGACCCGACCTCAACCCGACCCTGGTTCGGGTCGAGTACGGGTCAGAATTTTCCGACCCGAGTTGACCCAACCCGACCCAAATTTTTCTTAATTTTTTTAGTTTTCAACCTATATTTTATACTAAAAAATTAAATAAAATATTAAAATAAAATATTTTAAATGTGTAAAATAATATATAAATGTTTAACAAATTATTTTATGCTTTAAAATAAATATTATATCATATTTTTATATTAAATAATAGAAAAGGTAAGAAAAAAATTTAAAAAAAAAAAGAAAAAATGGTGGTCAGGTTACCTGACCACCCGATCCGAACCGGGTCGGGTTGGATCGAATCCATCCCTCCAAAGAGGCTGACCCGATCAAATCGGACGAGTCAGGTCGGATCCGGGGTCGGGTCTGGTCAAACCCGACCCGTGAACATCCCTACACACAACATCTCTTATTCATATGTCCACGCACAAAATGTTAAATATCATTCTCATTAAAATGATAAAAATGAGGATTATCCTTATTCATAGGCTCAAAATAACTTTCATATGACAATATAAATATTGAATATAAAGAAACACGATATAAAATAAGATTAAATTGATCAAACTTTATTTTTTAAAAAATCGTGAAATCACTACATGTAATTCTATTTGAAGAATATCTTTATTCTTCTAAAACAACATAATAGAGATATTCTATTTTTTTAATTTTTTTTCACCTTTCTTTATTTTTCATTATTTAACTATATAGTATTATATTATAACAAATGTAAACTATGTATAATAAAATAATTTAATTATAAAAATATGAAATTTATTCTTGTTCAACCAAACAAGAGGTAGAATAAGAATATAATTAGAATATTATATTTTTTTGAATAAAATTTATTATTTTTTGAAAGATAGTCTCCAACCAAACTACCCTTCTATTCCCTCTATTTTTAATTTTCGTTTCGAAATTACATATATGCTAACATATTTATATAACTTTATAGCTAAAATAAGAAAAAATGGAGAAATAAATATAGTAACATTTATGCGATGGTCGATCATTGTTGACGCAAGTTTAAAGAAATGGTTGTCATGTTAATCATTTGAATAAAATAAACTACTTGCTTGATGTCACTACTTTGTAACCCTTCTTATTTCCTACCAAAGAAGAAAAGAGTGTGTGAGATATTCCAAGAGGTGCCACATTGCTTCATACGATTAATTTTTTTAATGTCATCATATATATTTACTTTGGTAATTGAAAAATATTGTATATAATATTTTGGAGGAAAATACAAATATTTTCATAATTTAATTTGGAGAAAAGAAATTTTTGGAAAAGATGTTTTCTCGAGGAAATATTTTCATACACATTTTAAGAGGTAACATCATCGTACCCATATTAATCACCATTCGTTTCATGATGGTGAATAAAAAATTATCCAATTAATCACGCCACCATTTATATGAATTGAATGATAATTAATAGAGGTACGATCGTGCTACCGAAAATAGAGATAGCACAAATATTAAACCATCTGCACAATGTTGGCGTGGCCTAATATGCTAAACAACGTGCACGGGTAGAACTTTTTTATCATTAGTGTACTATGCCGTTAATGTCATTATTTCTTTTCATTGGAACACCCACTTTTTTAAATTCCTTACTCTCCACCTCGTAGCACAAGACTTTATGAAAAGAGAGCATTATTATTTACTTATCTTCAATGCAATTGTGTATTTTATCTAGGGATGGCTAATTCAAATGGTTTGGAAGTAATTTTGAAGTCCCATGGGTATGTGTTACCAAAATAACAATAATATATGAAAGGATTAGAATAAGAATACAAAAAGTTAATGAAATAAAAAATATGATACATTCAAAAATCAAGAATGTAAAAAAAATTAAGAGTTTCATACTTCAACTGCCGGGTCCCTTAACTTTTATCATAGGTTCCATCCCTAAATTAACAGTGGAAAAAACAAATAAAAAAGGACGATATAATGTAATATGGCATTTTAAAAAAAGTCAATATATTCTTATTCTATGCATCGTTTGGTTCCGAGAGAATAAAATTTAAAAATATAATACTTTATATTTAAAATTTCAATTATGCATTGCTAGTGTTTAGTATTATAATAACAAATATATATATATATATATTAATATATGATTGAACTTTTAAAAAATAAAATACAGTTGAAAATTTTGAAAAAGTTGATAATAGGTGTACTCTTCTATTTTAGAAGAATAGATATATTCTTCTTACGAGGTTAAAAACAACGATTTCCCTTTTTTCAAGGTGGTTTTGCATTTTTTTAAATTTGACCAATATATTTTTATTTTAAGAGGTGTTTGACTATATTCCCAGAATAATGACATATTCCTGCAACCAAATGAACCGAATAGAACAATTATACACATTGTACAAAATGAAGAAAAAATGTAATTGAAACTATTTCTTATATTGTATAAGAAGTGCAAAGTGTTTAACAAAACAAAATATTAAGTCGACATTCTTCATGGTATTAGAGTAGTGCAAAATTTGCCCAAACTTGTCGTGCTCAAAGAAAAGCTCAGGATCAATAAAGATTGAAGTGAAGTTGATGTAACTTCTTTGTATCGATCATGGTTAGACACACGATACGAAATAATCTTATCAAATTAATTAGGCTCAATGATAAACCAATATTTAATTTTAGGGGAAAGGATCTAGGGTCCACAACTGTGGACTGCCCTCGATCGCAAGATGCACAACCGGCAGTTTTGAAATGAGATGTTTGCAAAGGATGCACAACCGGCCCAGAGCTTCGATCCAGTTCATTTGGGATTTCGGTTTTTTTTCAAACCAATCTTAGTCCTATTTTTGCAATCCCCCGCTCGATCTCGCCCCATTTTCCCTCTCATTTTATGTCGCCCTATTTTCCCCAATCCTGCTCGCTCCATTTCCGAAGAAGCCCCCCCCCCCCCCCCCCCCCCCCCCCCCCCACGCTGCTGCTCGTTTCGTCTCCGAGGAAGAACGACGTCGCTTGCTCCATTTCCGAAGAAGCCACCCACGCTGTTGCTCGCTTCGTCTCCGAGGAACCACACCACTGCTTTCGTCTCCGAGGAAGAACGTTGTTGCTCGCTCTGTTTCCGAAGACTCGCTTCGTCTCCGAGGAAGCACGCCCCTGCTTTCGTCTCCGAGGAAGAACGCCTCCGCTCGCTCCATTTCCGAAGAAGCTACCCGCGCTGCTGCTCCCTTCATCTCCGAGGAAGCACGCCACTGTCTCTGATGAAGAACGCCGCTGCTCGCTTCTTCTACGAGGAATCACGCGACTGCTTTCATCTCCCAAGAAACACTTCTCACTTGTTCGAGGAAGCACACACGCCGCTTCTCGAGTCTCCGAAGAAGCACACGCTTTCATCTCTGATCTTCTTGCCTGACTTCGAAGATTGGCTATCCCATGCTGTGTCGCACTTCTGAAATGCCCGTTGGTGCCTATTGTGACAGAAATGAAGGAACGAGTTAAAATTTTATATTTTTTTAGGAATGACATTGTGTTATGTTCTATGTAAATTGAGTCTCCTTTAGTTTACAAAGTGAGTCTCCTTTATGCTTGTCGTAACCAGGCTTGGTAATACTAATCAGTAATGTATTTTATTTGCTACTTGAGCCATGGATTGCATGACACTTTGATGAATGGTTTCATAGTTTGTTTATCTTGTGAATTTTGATTTTCATATTTTGATGGCAATACTGATACCAGTGTTTAGTGATGAATGGAGATGAGATTTTGAAAATGAACTTCACATGTTTTTCCTGCATCTAGGAAGAACATTTTTTGCATTGGATATGTGATGTAATAGAACTATTCACCATGATCCGTAAAGTAAAAAAAAAAACAGACTGCAGTGAATGAAAAGAAAAAAAAAAGCAAATGTATGGGCAACCACTGATTCATCAATAGAACTATTAACCATGAGCAGCAGTTTGGAGGGCTGCATCCTAATGGAGCCCACTCAAGTTCAGTATAGTGTACGATGTCCTCTACATTTGTATGCATCGCATTTGTAATGAAAATGTGTGCATCACATTTGTAACGGTGATAGCAGTTGTTAGTGTTAAATTTGATGTGTTAACTAATTTTTTTAAAAGCTTAAATATCTATGATTTTATAATTTTAACATTCTTTCTTATACATGGACTGCTAACAACTTTTGATCTAGCTCAAGCTCAACACGTGAACAACTAAGAGAAAAAATTACTTTTTAATAAGATCTTAACGAGATTCGAATCTTTGATCTCTGACTTTGATACCATGTTAAATTTAATGTGCTGATCAATTTTTTTAAAAGCTTAAACCTTTAGAAAGAACAACATCTATAATTTTATATTGTTAACACAATTCATAGTGCATGGACAGAAGAAGAAATTACTCCTGCTTTGTTTGGGAAAAAAATAAGCTGAATAATTTGTTATAATAACACCTTTCAGATTGACAATGTATAAGGGATACATAAAAGTTTCTGATCAAAAGTCAAATGCATCACATAACATAGTTTATATTACAATGTACCACCAAACATTCCCATCTTAAAGAAGTAATTTAACTTGTGAAATTGCATTTTGAACAGTCAGGAGTTGCTCCATAGTGTGCAGCACAGTAAGCAGATTATCTTGGAGGAAGTCCCCAATAAACAACATGACGGCAAAAATATGCACAGATTTCCTTGTGACCTTGTTTTGAAACAACCAACTAACAATTTTCTTCGTTATCTTGCTCTTTGCAGTGTATGATTTTTGCCCAGAGAAGTCAACCATTTTAGCATGATTATAGTACTCGTATGCTTGATTTTCACTTTCAAAGAGCATACCTAATCCGGGGTAGGGAAATGTAGGGCGCCGGTTCATAGGCGCAGATGTAGGGCGCCGGTTCACGGGCACAGACGAGGGCAAGAAATGTAGGCGCAGATGTAGGGCGCCAGTTCACATGAAGGCAAGAAATGTAGGGCGCTGGTTCACAGGCGCAAATGTAGGGCGCCGGCATAGGGAACTAGGTTCACAGCGATGGAACCCTGTTCGAGCAGCGAACAAATCCTTCGAAGCGATGGGCGCCGATTTGAGCAGCGAACAAATTCGACGAAGCCAAATCAAACATATTCAAGGCACGACGGCTGGAGCAGCGAGCAGCAACATCTCCCAAATCACAGGCGCAGGGTCATAGAGGAGCAGCGAGCAGCAACATTTCCCAAATCGCAGGCGGAGGGTCACAGCGGAGCAGCGAGCAGAGACATCATCTCCCAATCGTAGGCATAGGGTCACAACGGAGCAGCGAGCAGCAACCTCATTTCCCAAATCGCAGGCGCAGGTCACAGCGGAGCAGCGAGCAGCAACCTCATTTCCCAAATCTCAGGCGCAGGTCACAGCGGAGCAGCGAGCAGCAACATTTCCCAAATCACGGGTGCAGGGTCACAACGGAGCAACGAGCAGCAATATCATCTCCCAAATTGCAGGCAGCACATGGTCACAGCGGAACAGCGCGCGATCTCCTTTCCCAAATTGCTCCTCCTCCGAATCACTGAACCAAAATCCCAGGAACCGGATGGAAGCTCCGGGCCCAATGTTTTCTGAAATGTTTTCTGAATCGGATCGGACAATGACCCAGACAAGTGTCCGTTTCAGATCGAACCGATTGGATCGAATAAGAATAAAATAATATATTTAATATGATATATTAAATTATATTATCATATTAATGATGTTAAAAATTAATTATATAAAAATAATAATAAAAAATCATTAAAAACTAATGTTAAAATCATTACACATTTAATAAATTAAAATCTTATGAAATTAAAATTTTATATTTAAATTTTCTTCTTAATAATTTTTTTGTATTACATATCTTTTTCTTTTATGTTAGAAGTAATATTATGATTATATATAACTAAATATATAATATAATTGGTGGTTAACTATCTAATGTGAACTTATTAATTATTAGATACTAAATAAAAGAAAATTAAAATTTGTGTATTTATAATATTATATATAACTATACTATACTAACTATTATAATATTATTGTATGTTATACATATGACAAAGAAGTTTGTATCCTTCGTTCATTAAAAATTTACTTAATATGATAAATATTATATATAATACAATAATATAAAATTTATTTATATTATAATATAATGTAATATTGAATAAGATCATAATATATAAGATATAGTTGAAAATATAACAAATACTAATTAAATGAAAGAAGAAAGGAACAAGTATGTATAGAAATATAGTCCCACATTTATTATACTAGTAGGATGTGAGCAAAGAGACAAGGAGGAGACTAATGAGTCAATATAGAGTTTTATGGAGAATGTCCATTTTAAATATTTTCCAAATTTAAAATAATAATTTTATCATATTATTTTATAACATTTTTTTTAAATTCGGCCGATTTATCTAAAACGTGGTCCAATCTAGTTCAATCCATTGGCCAATTTTATCCGGTTTTATCCGATTTTGACCGATTTTTTATTGGTCTGAACTGGTTCAATCCGGTCCAATTATAAGCCCGATTTTGGGGCTTATAATAGACCGGTGTGAGTGGCAATCGACGATCGGACCGGTCCGATCGGCCGGTCCGGCCCTCACAATATTGTCCGAGCTAGTCGCACATCCTTTGCAAACATCTCTTTGCAAAATTGTCGTGATCGACAATCCACAAGGATCCACAGCTTCCCTTTCTTCTTAATTTTATGGACAATGTGCATAATCATTTTATTAGACCATTGGTTCCACTTCTCAAACCTCGAGGACCGACTAAACAAACAACTCAGGTCCGTCAAGTTTTATCATGGTCATGGACTGGATCTCTATTCCGATTTGTCGGTTTGGTTAATTAACTCGTACTTTTCATTTGGTTTGTTAATCTTGTTTTTTGTTTCTCTTTTTGTAGTCCATAATCTACAGGGTGCCAACTGTCTGGGCCCGGTGCAAGGTCTGCTTGACCTCTCGGACTGTGTGCTATTTTGAAATTAACCAAGGACATGAATTATAAGATTTTGAAGTATTAGGAGGTTTAATATGAATCCACGAACCCGAGATCTGTTATTCTCTTAGGGGCTATTTGGTTGCAGGTTAAGGACGAATGGATTACGTGATTTTTATCCGAAGAGAGGAGAGGATTATTTGTAAAGGTCGATTGCTTTCATTGGATTATCTCTATTCCGTCAAAATTGAAGAATATGATAACCCATAAAACAATGGTCCGATCAAATTAAATATGCATCGTGAGTTATGCATGTGTTGTCTCCATGTTGTCTCCTCTTAATCCTAATCTATCACGTGTTTGGATATATTCCAAGGATTATCTACTTATTCCAGCAGATAATCCGCATACAAACAGCGTCTTAGGGGCTGTTTGGTTAGAAAATAACTTTCAAGGAATATGTTCTAGAGAATATAGTGTTCTCATCTTATTCTGCCTTTTGTTTGGTTGAAAAAAATAAATTTTATATTTTGTAATAAAAATATTTTATTATAAATAATTGACATTTATTATTATTATCATTATAAAATTTATAATAAAATAATATATAGTAAAATAATGAAAAATAAAAAAATGATGATAAAAATGATAAACAAAAGAATATCTCTATTCTCCTATTTTAGAAAAATAGAAATATGGTGTTGAATGGATTAAAAAGGGTGATTTCACATTGTTCAAGATGGTTTTGAGAAAAATGAAGTTTGACCAAGTTATTCTTGTTCTGCTTGTGTTTGGTTGTATTCTGGAAATTATTGAGATATTTTAACTTATATTCCACATTCAAAGAGTCCCTTAGGTTAAAGAATTTTTTAGAAAGAATAATAAATTTTATTCTAAAGAATATTGTATTCTAATTATATTTTTATTCTGGCTCTTATTTGATTGAAAAGAATAAATTTAATATTTTTATAATTAAAAATATTTTACTATAAATAGTTTACATTTATTACTATAATAATATAAATTATAATATAATAATATATAGTTATTTATGATGAAAAAAATGAAAAAGAAGGAGAATATCTTCGATCATGATAATTCTATTTCGCGTCACATTTGACTCTATTCTCGAGAATATCGAGATATTCTAGTATTTATTCATGAATCAAACACTGTCTTAATATATGTTTTGTTTGTGTCTTGAAGTTAGAATAATATATTATTTACTTTTATCCAATGTGGGGAGGAAAGGAGCGCCTCTGCTCAGCTATGAAGTATTTTTCAAAGGGAAAAAAGATTTCTTAGAGTTAGTTTTATGGATTTGTTATCATCCGAGGTTAAATAAGGTAGGGACTAAGGATCTGTTTAGCTTAGCTGATATAAATAGCTGATAAGTTGAAGTACTGATAAGTAGTTTAACGGCTCAATGTCATTTTAAAAAATAAGCAGTTACGCGTTTGGTAATAAAAAAATTTATAAGTTATTATTTTAATAAAATGATCAAAAAGTATTTAATATTATGATATATGAAATATATAAAGAAAGTTATGTATATTATAAAAGTAATTTTGCAAGTGTTAAAAATCTCTATAAACTAATTCTCTATAAACTAATTTTGCAAGTGTTAAAAATCTCACAATGAGGGGAATTGAACTGAACACGGGCGTCCATCGAACAATGCGTTGCACGATGGGGTTTAATTGTTTGACCAATCAGGCAGATCGCCCAAAAAATAAATAAATGAACTATGCAAAGCTTATAAGCCCAAGTTACAAAGAAGGAAGTTTGCAAATGAGAAGACATAATTCAGAAGCTGCAGAATATACATCTAATGATTAATGAGCTTCTTATGGTACAAGCGTTTATAAGGGTACGAGTTGGTGACAATTTTAATTTAATTAACAATAATTAAGAGAGATAAATATTTTTTTAATCAATAATAATTAAGAGAGAAAATATTTTTTAATAAGAATTTAACGAGATTTGAATATATTAAATTTGAAGTGATAATTAAGTTTTCTAAAAGTTTAAATTGTTCAATTATTTTATATTCTTAACTCTACAAAAGTAATATTAGAAAAGATTTATCCCAATGTAACCAGGACACAAATTTATTTAGAAGGGTAATGATTATTTATCTCTAATGCTACCCTTCCGCAATGGGCTCTTGGTATCACAGTGCCCCACATGGCTTTCGCCCTCCTTTTTTTTTGTTTTAAAAGAAAAATGACCATTTATTAATATAAACTCTAGAGAAGTCTTAAGTACAAAATTGGAGAACATCTGGAGGCAAATTCACCAGCCAAAAGTTATTAAAAAGATGCTTGCTAACCCCAATTTAGCTAAGCCCACAATTAACTTGTGTATAATAATTAGTACATTTAAAGAATAAGAAGTTAAATGAGATGTGCCCAAATTCTTGCAATTGCGTCCATAATCTCCATGGGCATTTGAATGATTTGTCGATAGTTCCAACCAAATTGTAACACTATTCACTGAAACAAACAAACAAGAAAGCAAACTGGAGAACTGAACTCCGAATTGTTTGATTGAACAGGACTACAACATTGAATTTTCTTAATCCGGTCATCATTTTCGTTATATTCCAATGTCACGTCATCTTTTCGAAACTAGTTTTGAGTGCGGACATGGGAGTTCTGGAAAAAAAAAAGGAAAATGCTGCGGTCCTGGCTCTTTCTCCGGAACAGGAAGAAGGAAGAGAAAATGGCATCACCATGCAGAAAATCAATGTAGCAACAGTTGGGTTCCAGAACCTTGAGGTGGAACCTACTGTTGTGTTGACAGTTGATGCAAGTAAAGATCTCCAGTCTTGCCGATGGAGATGGTGCTGATACCGTGCCCCTGTGGGCATTTCCTTTATGGCAAGCACGAAAAAATTGTTGCCCCAACCAGTCACGTAATCATATAGCCGAGCAAAGGAAGAAAGCAAGCAGTATCTGAAAAATTATGATACAGGCAAGTAGGAGGAGCACAGGAGAGAGAGCAGCAAGCGCATGGGATGATTGCTTACTTACCGTGTCTGTCTTGTTTGAACATTATGCCGTTGTTGGTTGTGGTTTGCCGTGCGTGGCGTGACCCCCCTCCCCCTCCCCCTCTGACTTCTTAGATTGCTGACACTTGGCACGCCTCTGCTGACAAGTTACGCATGAATGCCATGTTTCAGCAGACAAAATTATATGGAATTCATTTGCATAAATTCCAATGCACTGATAGATTTAGAACTATTTGGGATCCTCAATTCCTCCCAACAGCAAGCAATTTTAGCACAATCAAAACTACTCTTTTTTTTTATCAAAGGAAAGTTGAGTTGGATAAGCGATTCGAATTTCGAAAAGTAAAAATTTTTTTTTGTCACAATCTCACACGTAAATAAAATTATCGGCACCACTTTCTAAACTCCCAAAGAAAGCTACCCAAAAAAACTACTTTTTTCTTGAAATTTCTGATTACAGTCAAAATTATTTGCTTTTTTATTTGTTTCTTTAGTGATTGATTGTGGACATAATTATTTGCTTATTTGGCTGATCCAGAAAAAGTGGGTCTAAATACTGCCAAGTTGTCTTTGAGATTCCCTGGTTTTAATGGTCAAGCAAGATATCTGTACAGAAAGAATACACCAATTTTTGTACTCGTTTGGAACTAATTATATTCCTTGCTCTGTACAAATTCCAGTACGTATGGTTGAAGTTTGAAGCCGAAAAGACAGATCCATCCAACCATTCGTATATATAAAAAAGAAGTGACTTGGACAAAAAGAAACGAAGTGACTTAGACATTTTATCTCTGTGGACCGAGGAGAAAGGGGGCTCAACGGGAAAAGGGTAAGGGTGAAGTAACTAGTATCTATCTTTGGGTAATTTCTATTTCTGGTGGCAATATGCTATTGGGTGGCGGTTCCATAACGAGATTGAACTCTCCAAGTTTGAAGAAGGGGAAGGAACCGTCGACCCACAACAGATAGAGGAGGATTTATTCAATCACATAATTTGGGCTCCTAGAATATGATGTTTCTGACTCTCTCTTCAGCCCTATCTCCCATATGGGGGGCTCATTACTTCAATTGAGATAATGAAAAATTGCTCTGGGTTTGAGTGACATTTCACCCCTAACCACAAAATTTCATTATATCCCCTCCTTCTAAAATCTTTGTAACGGATCGTAACGGATCGTATGGTAGGTCTTCTTATTGGATGATCATGATACTTCCCAAGGACCAAAATTCTTGATGGATTTGGAAAAGCGCCGATTTTCAAGAACGTGAATCTTATGATGTGGCACTATCCGAGGTATTTCCGTGAGTCCTCGAAAAAAAGTTGTGGGCGAGGAGGGATTCGAACCCCACTTTCATCGAATACGGCTTTCCACAAAATTCTGCCACCAGAAGCAGAACCCCGTATTTCTTCTAGAAAATCTCCTACTTCTACATCTTCTATACGAAAATATTCAATTCTTTAGAACTTATTACCGCTTTATTCGGACTTGTGATATTTCTGCTTGGGACGTCTGCTCTTAAGTCCCTGAATTTTTGAAGTCTCGTTCCTTCCTAGCACGCCTATGTAGCAGCGGGACAAAGGGTCGCGATCCCGCGAGGGTGAGCTAACTCCAAAGGATACGCCCCTCTACCATATCTATACAAATAGATCATGCATAATATCATGAAAAATGGATAAAAATTTGTGACTGCTGCTTAGTATCGGTATTGACAATGGGTCTGAAAAAGTATTTAAAAGGATGAAATTTAGATATTTGCACCCTGTCGAAGTAAGGAACTTTATATGATCCGATCGATTGCGTAAGGCCCGCGGTTGGTAGCAATGGAACCAGGGAAAGTATACAGAAAAGACAATCAAGAATTTCATTATATCCCCTCCTAAAATCTTTGTGACGTTGAAGATTTTAATAACTCTTAAGCAAAAGTCCTTCATTTCGGGGGAAACGGATCATTTATCATAAAGAGGATGAGCTTCAAGAGAATGATTCGGAGTTCTTGCAGAGTGAAACCATGCAGTTATGCCCTGGGCGACACACGTGCTACAATGGCCGGGACAAAGGGTCGCGATCCCGCGAGGGTGAGCTAACTCCAAAAACTAGGATCCCCCTTTTTTTACTTTATGTCCCCATGTTTCAAAAGATTTTCTTAAATCGTGTGATGAGGGGGATTCATCTGCTTCCGAAAGAAAATCCTATAAAAATGAAAAATATAGAAAAATAAAATATTTTTCTAGCATCAATGACCCGTACCAATGAGCTATTAGAGCGGGATCCACTTTTTGGGGACAATCCCAATCATACCCTCTTGCAGTGGAAGAACAGATGTGGCAGGTGCACATATTGTGTTTTCTGGCTTGTGCTTGCCTACATATCCGGTTCAGCTTAACTGAGCCGAAATCCGTCGCTGTCTCGGCTGTGCTACTGTAGGCTCTAGGGAATAGTGCGAAAAGAAAGCCCGGCTCAAAGTTGTTCAGGATAAAAAGTTCAGAACTTCTTAGCCACTTGATTCGATTTGCTCCGAAAATACCGTAAAATAGATTTTCGACGAAATGAAAAAGACCGCGAAAGGCGTAACGATCTGGGCACTATCTCGGAGAGAGGCTCGGTGGATGTCTCGTATTTCTCGAAAAGCTTGGACAGGACACTTAGTTCATGTCGCGATTCCCGCATTTGCAAGGTGGTCCTTGCTGATTCACACGGGTGGATTTGTTTCTGTCTTTTGTTGAATCTTTTTCATGGCTCGATAGATATGGGGGCTGACGCCTGCCCAGTGCTGGAAGGTCAAGGAAGTTGGTGACCTGCCCAATTAGGTGAGATTTTTGAATTAGATCGGGCTACTTTGAAATCTGATGGTGTTTTTCGTCTGAGGCAGCTCGTCTCCCAAACGAAGATTGATGAAAATTCCTTTCGGTAACGGCATTTTATTATGAAAGTTTGTATCTATGATACTATCGGAGTGAGATAAGGGCTTCCTCTATCCCTATCCCATAGGTACAGCATTGGGGAATTATAGGTGGAATATTATTTCTAAGCAATACTAATCTGTCCATCCTTCGGCTAACCTAGCCTCCTCCGTCCCTCGGGAGTCTGTAATGCATTGTATGTCCCATAATAGGTCCCATTTATGAGTTCAATAGATCCTGTTTAGATGAAAGACGGAAGATCCTCCACTAACCCGAGTGAACATTTAAATATATGTCCCACATTCATTCACCGACACAGGTGGGTAGGTAGAGAATACCTAGGGGCACGAGACAACTCCATATTTATGGAGCGCGCGAATTATTGGTCCTGATTCGACATTAGAAGTATATTGATTGTTCTCCAATAACCCCCGGATCTACGCCGAGGCATTGACGGCGATTCTCAAATATCGGATACTGGTGGGAGAAGAACCCGACTCGGTATTCCTACCAAGATAACTGGAAGTTCCAACCACTAACAACGACCAATCCTCACATGAATGGCTAAGGATCCAAATCGAATCATTCACAATAAATAAAAAGAAAAAGGCCAAATTTTAAAGATTTTGCTTGACTTTCTGAATCTACCCTCTTCAAACTCTACTAATTCACCAGCCATTACTTCATCAAGACCGTGAATACGAGCAATGCCGTCGCCTATCTATTTTTTCGCAGGACCTCCCCTACGGTATCGTCACCGCAGTAGAGTTTAACCACCAAGTTCGGGATTGATTGGTGTGGTTCCTCTATGCCTAGGACACTAGAAGAGTTGTCTCGCGCCCCTAGGTATTCTCTTTGTTGGACCGTCGACGCGAACACTATGGTCTCTGATCAGGACAAGGAACCAATTCGAATTTGGATCTTGACATGTCTACTTATCGGGTGCCAATAAAAGAGAGTTTTCGCATGGTTTTGAATTTTTGGTGTGTCATGTCAAGTCAACACGGCGATACATTTATACAAAACTTCTACCCCGAGGTCTAACCAATCGAACTATTTGAATTGTTGTTGCTATTGAAATGAATCGAGAACTTGGACAAAAATAGAAGTGACTTGGACTAATGAATTTTCCATCTCTTCTTATAGATAGATGAAGGAGTTCGATAAAGTACCATTTGTACAAATAAGAATCCCCTTCCTTACATGATTTCTTCTTCATATAATTGATCCTATTGATCATACAGAAAATGGATGAATTAGTAACTGCATCCAATCTCCGAAAAAGTCCCAATCTTTCTATTTTTGGAATGGGATATTTACGATTATAAATCCTTGAGGTTATCCTGCGCTTGGAAGAAGAACTAGGAAAAGGAAAAAATATAGTGATAGTAAAGAGTTACGGGGAGTAAAACACAAATATGCCGATTCCACCCTTGGTAATGTCGCTCGATTATTAGCAAACTGACCGAATTGAGTATGACTGTATGTGTGATAGCATCTACTATATCAGACAATCAATTCATGATCTGGCATGTACAGAATGAAAACTTCATTCTCGATTCTACGAGAATTTTTAGCAAAATGGTGATGAGCAATATCGGTCAGCCATAAACTTTGCGTTTGCGGATGGAATCCCCCGAGAAAAAAATTCATAATCATCAATCATCAGGTGAGTTCGTATAGGCATTTTGGACGCAGCTATTTGGAGGCAGATTAGTCCGAGTGGAGAGAAAAAAAATGCACCTTTCGGACCGAGAAAGCAGAAACCGCCACCCAATAGCATGTTGCCGCCAGATCTCCTCGTACGAGACTTCTGCTGGGCAGTATTTTGTACCCATTGAGCAAAGACGGGTGGAAGTATCATGATCATCCAATAAGAAGGGTTTCAATTTATTCAAATGATGTATGCAGATGAGACATCCTAACAGACGGGATCTATTTCTTCTACCATTTCTTTGATTCTTGCTCAGGTCAGCCAGTGAGACGATGGGGGATAAGCTTCATCGTCGAGAGGTACGCGAGGAAGGTAATCAAAAAAGAAAGAAGATCCCTGGCCCAACCCTAGACACTCTAAGATTCTTTTTCAAACCTGCTCCTATTTCGAGGGGCGTTTCATTTGCTTCTCTTCCATGGAAGTTTATATAAATAAATATATATATATGTGTGTGTGACTTTAATAGGTTTGGTGGAATCCAAGTCAAAATATTAGACTTGTGGGGGTAAGATTGGTCTTTCCATTCCATCCCCAACCACACACTCCCAAGTCATAGCCATGCATTCCCAGTCAGCAGTGGGTCATATGTCTTCTCCGATTATCAAATCAAAGTATTTGTATGATTAAGCAACTATTGTATGTGTGGATTAGGTTAAGATCTAATAAAAAATTCATTATGAAAATAACTTATTTGAATAATTGAGATTTGGAACTTCACGTATCAGGTTGCATTGATGATCCGAACTCGACCAGATTATTTAATAAATCACCCAATTCTTTTTTCTTCAAAGTTTTCTTACTTTCTGGGCTATATTTAATATACAAACATAATTTTATATTTATTTTAAAGCATAAATATTATTTAACTATACAGAATGTTTACATATTATTTTCATGCTTAAATATTTTTTAAAAATTTTAATAAAATATAATCTTAAAGTTAAATATAAAAAAGAAAAATTTTAAAATAAAAATAAAACTCAAATATTTCAATCAAATATTTTCAACCTGTATCTGATCCAAATTAGGTTGCCTCAGGTCAAATTTCTTCGTTAACTACAAAGATATTGAAATTTTGTTTTATTTTTTAACCGGATTCTATATGACCATAATATATACAAACCTGCATATTATTTGGGATTTTACTCCGAGAACAAAAAAAAAAAAACAAAATATATTTTTATTTTATTCTGAAAAAATAATATAGTGAATCTTTTAAGGCCATTATATATATATATATATATATATAGTTTGACACACATTAAATCCATATACATATATATATATTGCGCTAAAATCTAACGTTGCTTAGGCATGCATCTTTTAATTTTTTTTATCTACCAAAATGTAGCACGAGAAATGAAAATATAATATTAGCTACTTCTATATCAAGAATACATATGTATCCTTAACATAATGAAATTAAGAAAATCTTAGTGAAATTATTACACCACAAAAGAATATTTTTTTCTCCTCAAAATAATTTTCGGAGACAAATTTGCATGATATACCTGAACAAAAAATTCAGCAAGTATCTGATCCCTCGGAATTGATTCTTTTACTTAGATTATATTATCTACCATTTTTTTTGGTAATGAGCATGTGATTGAAGAAAATTTAGATGCAGATATATTAATTATTGATCTAAGCTCTAATGCTATATATATATATACAAATTATATATATATATATATATAATTTGTCACATAATTTTCATATCACGGGTGTCGCTGCGTATCACATGATTTTATGCACTTGTTCAATATCTTTTATGCTTTTAAAAGTAATTTGAATCATCAATAAATATTATATTGTCATATTTCATGATTTATTATGTTACAAAACTCTCTCTCTCTCTCTAATATACACACACATATATAGGGTTTAACGGGGTGTAACCCCATTATGGTGTAACATTATGTAACCTCCCACCTCGCAGCCGTCTGATCTAATCGATCGCGCATATGTGATTTGGAGATTATGTGTGTGGCTGCTTACTAACGAGCGGCGAATCGTCCGTCGACCTCCTGCTTGCGAGCGAGCGCCGGAGTCTGAGTGCCGACGACCACCGACGAAGCCCTCGACGCTGGATCCCATGCGCTCGAGCGTCAGATCCCGTCTCCACTGAGCGCGAGATCCCACCGCCGAGTCGAGTGTCGTCGTCAAGCCCTGCGACTGCCGCCCCCTCTCGCCTGCGACCATCGCCACCTCTCGCTTGCGACCACCGCCCCCTTCTCCCCTTCCCCCTCTCCTGCGACCATTGCACCCATCAACCTCCCCTCATCTTCTCCGCCGTCAACCTCCATCAAGGAAGAGGCGAATGGAAGAAGAGCGATCTGATCCCTAATCTCCCGAGATAATCTCATCCGTCCGTTAAATCGGACGGCTCTAAGGTGGGAAGTTAAACAAGGTTGCACCATAAGGGGGTTACACCCCCGTTAAACACACACACACATATATATATATATATATATATATATATCTGTGTGTGTATATGTGCATGCATGCATGTAGATGAATAAGTATTTTTAACTCCAAGGAAGAAAAGCTAATTCAGAAGAGAGCATTGAAAGAGAGTGACATGAATACTCTATTCCTAGGCATGGGTGGGTCTTAGGCACTGTTTGACATGTAAAAAAGTAGAGTATTTAATAGAGGATAGCGTTTTGTTAGAGTAAAAACTCTACTATAAGCGTTTGGTAAATATTTTTTCTCAGTAGCGTTTAGAGGTTTGAATACAAAACGCTATAAGCTACTCCTACTAGCTTATAGAGTAGAGGTAGCATTTTCATATTTTCTTCCTATTATATCCTCATTTTTAAAATAAAAAATATTTACTTATTAATCATCATATATTATTGTTATTTTATATATCACATCTTTAATTTAACTTACAACCCAAATAATTTTTTTATTTTGAATTAATCAATATTTTATATTAAATAAGATTTTAAAAAATATTAACAATCAAAATAATTATTTTAAATTAAATTATATGAATATGATGTATATAAAAATAATAATAAATTATACGTGATGTCTATTTTTGTTATTTTAAATGATACACTAGTTTAACCGCTATGTTTACCAAACATATTTTATTGAATTTATAAATAAATCGCTATCTGCTATCCTCTAATAACTAACCGCTATATTCTAATCAAATCGTTATCATCTAGTTGAACCGCTATCATCTAATCAAATCGCTAGCTTTACCAAACAGAGCCTTAGAGTATATTTGATCTAAATATATGAAAAAAAACGTGAAACTTGAATATATCTTCTCCTTATAAAATACCAAAACTTCTATTCAAATGAACCAAATATTAGGTGGAGAGAGAGAGAGAGTTTTGACTTAAGACATTAATGAACTTGGTTGGGGAGCATTAAGAAATTAGTGGTACAAGATTTCGTAGTGGGTTGGATGTGTCCTTTTAGGTGGTCAAATGTTAGCACCACACGATCTTCCTGACGAGCCTGCGCTAGGCTGTCATGTTTGAAACGGTTTGGCCAAATTGGTGGGTGGGGCATTTCTATCTAAAACTCTTGGAGGTTTCTTTTTGGGTTATTTTCATAAATCACTTTTAAATTATTAATTTTTTTTTGAATTTTTTCAATTTGATCAATTCATCGACTTCTGTCAACTTTTCTGCTATCATCAATTTTTTTCCAATTATGAAAAGTAAAAAATATCCTCCCGTCGACTTTCTATTTTCGTTTCGACCTCTACAACTGTGAAGGGTATTTTCAACTTTTCATAAATAGAAGAAATCGAAAATAATAGAAAAGTTGACAGAAGCGATGTAAAAATCAAAATGAAAAAATCGCGATAGTTTAAAAATTCAAAAAAATAAATTCATAATTTGATGTTAGATGTGAAAATTTATAATAATTTAGGAATGATTTATAAAAATAATCCTTTCTTTTTTTTTTTTCAGTGTCATGATATTCATAAACCTGCTGGAGTGATTAATTTAGTTTGAGACAATAGGGTTAAAAGGCAAATATCTTTTTCAACTTGTTACCACTTGAATCAGTAACACCATTATATATAACATTTGCTAAGCAATGTGGTTATGTAGATAAATAACAATAAAGTTAACGCAAGGAACAAGGTGACTCAAGGTAACAAATCTTTTGAGTTTATTATGATTGGCGGAATAAAACTTTGCAGGGAAAAGGCAGAGAAGTGCTTTCTTTTCACATATTTTTTAACCTTGACACGAAAGAAATCGAAGAGGTTCGTGAACTAACCATAAAATATTTACAACTTGTTGAAAGATGAGAACCGAAATCACCGAGGAAGGTATTTTAAATGGGTGGGAGGGAGAAGAAGTACCACCTTAATGCAGACAATTCTTAATGTCCAAAAAGAAAGGTGGTCTACTACTCTTATAGTCAAATATAATGGCACAAACATCTGGCTCTTAGCATGTTGATTGTTCCATTTGTCATATCTAACCTAATTTGCTGTCATTTGCTACAGAGTACTTCAAAATCTACACTTTTAATCTAATAACCTAACAAGAAGTCAGCTACCAATTCCAGACATCCTCCAAAGTTGAAATAAGAACAGACATAGTGGAGTGACGAATAATTATGAATGTTAACACAAAAGAAAAAAGAAGACAGATTGAAAATATTAGATATTGACAAAAGCTGGTTGATAATGGATACCGAAAATGTGATTGTAGTTGACATGAAAAAACACATGGAGTGCTCTTTAATTTACATGGACTGCGAAGGGTTTGAAGTTTTAAAAGCCAAAAGGTAGACAACAGTAGCAGACAGTGCTGCTGGTGGCATGCACAGTAAAACGACTTGACATATCAGGCCATCAGCCGAAGAGATTTCCGCATATATTAGTGGAAGACAGAAGGATCTGTGTTGCTGGTCCAACAGTAAGAACATTGTTCAAACATGTACGTTGGATGAGAGATGAAGCCATTTCTTATAAGTTCATTTATATCCTTAATTAACAAGAACAACCAGAAGATTACAAGATCTTGCACACTTTGTTTGGTAATTAAGATTTTGCACAATGCTTCGTGAGTGACACAGCCAGGGATTGGTCCAAATCAATGCTGCATTGCTGCCTACCCTCACATATCTATGCCTATCTGAAGATTTGCAGGAAAGACGTTTCTTCGGAGCAAGTACCATACCAAGCTAAGGCTAAGGACTTTAGCATTCAATAAAGTGGCTATGATCTCGGTTATATCCTTTAATCCTAATTACGATTCTTTTTGCTGAGACTTCTGAGGCCATATCAAGTATAACATAATAAAAAGAACTACACAATAATAAGAATAAACAACACTGTATGACAAGTTGGAATAATGAGCCAAAGTTGCGATCAAAAAGTCTCCTAACCTGGGTAGCATAGGCCAGAGTACAAGGCCTCGTGCGCTGCTACAGTGGTTCCACTTGTGGTCCATTCTTCCTCTCTTTAATTATGCAATGGCTCGTGGAAGACCAGCAAGCACCCACATTGCTGGCTCTCTGTCTCTCTAGTAACTCAATATAAACATGTATTGGATTAAATAATTAGTAGAACAACAAGGAAAGTAATGATCAAACTCTGAATTAGAACAACAACAGCATTTAATCGACCATAATAGTTAAGAAAAAAAACAGCATTGACTCTCTTTTCTGTTTTAACAATAAAATAACAAAGTAGAAGTTTTTTCAGAAGCACAAGTCACCGATAAGTTGCATTACGAAAAGAAAGGTCATGATATAATAATCTTCTAACTCGAACCATTGAGAACTCCATGTTCCAATGTACAATTGCAAAGGAAATCGAATCACTAAACAAAACTAAGACCATATGGATGTAAGAACGTGCGTGTGGAACAAAAAGGAAACCGAATCAAGCAAAATTACTGATTTCAAACAGATTAAGTTGTTTTTTTTTCTGTGTTTGGGTACGGCAGGAAGCACTAGTTCTTGTCATCAAACAAAAACTCCGCTTCTTCTGAAAGCTTTTATCTAACTCACAAAATTAAAGAAACGATTCCTCTCTCTCTCTCTCTCTCTCTCTGCTTTGACCGGAGACCCACCAAAACTTTTTAATTTTTGACATCTGCATAAAAGTATTATGCAACTACACCAAACAGTGCAAGTTGTGCAACGAGTAGAGTCGCACGCGCTGCGTCACCTTTGACCTCTCCATATATAAATCTTCTAGCACCTCCACCTTTAAATCCTCCCCCCGGCTCTTCCTGGTTTCCTCTTTGTTCAACTTTGTTCCTACGGCGATTGACGACGACTCCTAATAAGAAACTGCCGTTGAAATTTGCAGAGAACAGCAGCACGAGAGGAAAAATAGGGAGAGCGAAGGAGGCAAAATGGGCAGAAAGCAAGAGGGGTTGGAAGTGAAGATACCTAGCGCGTTCCGGTGCCCGATATCGCTGGAGGTGATGCGGTCGCCGGTGAGCCTGTGCACCGGGGTCACCTACGACCGCGTATCCATCCAGCGCTGGCTCGATTCCGGCAACACTACCTGCCCTGCCACCATGCTCCCTCTTCCCTCCACCGACCTCATTCCAAACCTCACCCTCCGTCGCCTCATTCACCTATGGTCCTCGTCCCATTCCGGCGCCCTCTCCGCCGGCGGTCCAGATGCCGGAAACCGTCACCGCCTCGAGGATGTTCTCCGGGAGATGCGCGCCTTTGCGGACGGCACGGCGGCGGCTGACTCTTGCAACGGGGATCTCATCGTTCTCCTCCGAGAGCTTGCCGATTTCTTCTCCTCAGTCGACGTCGACGACTTCCAGAAGAACAACGTGATGGGGTCCGGCGGGTGCGCGCACGTCCTGACCTCCCTCCTCGGCCGCAAGGATTTGGATCTGGAGGTGCTGGAGGTCGTCGTACGCGCGTTCACCATCATTCTCTCATCCGAGGTTGTGGAGAAGTGCAACAAGAAGGCCGCCGTGGCCGAACTCATCGGGAATCATCTCGACGAGACGGTTGGGGCTTTGGTTCGAGTGCTCAAGGGCGCCTGCACCTTGGATCCACGCATCGACGCGGCGAGGCTGCTGGAGTATATTATAGCCGCGTCAAATGCGGACGCGAAAACCGAGATCGCCAAGATGGACGGGCTGATCCCGGAGCTTGTCCGCCTCATCGGGCCGTCGGAAGAAAAAGGGGCGGCGCCTGATCGGCGGGCGGTGGAGGCCGGACTCGGGTGCCTCGAAGGCATCTCTTCGGCGGCCGCGAAGAGGGTCCGGCCAGCGATGGTGTCTGCTGGGGTGGTACCGGCGGTCACGCGGGTGCTTAGCGGAGAAACGACGGCGAAGGTGGCGGCGAGGGCGCTGAGGGTAATGGAGGCGGCCGTCGGGTGCGCGGAGGGGCGGGCGGGGATATGCGAAGAGTGCGGACTGGAGGCGGTGGGGGCTGTTGTGGGGAAGATGATGAAGGCGGGGAGGGAGGGGGCGGAGGCGGCGGTGGCCGTGCTGTGGGCAGTGTGCCACAGATTCAGGGACAGGCGCGCGGTGGACGCGGCCGCCGGGGCGGAGGGGGCGGCGACGAAGCTGCTGCTCCTGATGCAAAGCGGTTGCTCGCCGGCGGCGAGGGGGATGGCCGCCGACCTCCTCAAGATATTTCGCGTCAACGCGAAAGGGTGCCTCGCGGGGTACGATACCAAGACCACCCACATTATGCCCTTCTGAATTAAAAATGGTGGAAAAAAATTCATATGGGGAAAAAACGGAGGGGCCAAACTTTTTGTAAATGATAGAATTTTATTTTTTATACATGGAAAAGCGAGAGAAATAGTTTTCATCTGATAACTTTTTTTTACTGACAACTTTATTACATGAAAAAATATATTGTATTTTCTACTTCCCAAAGTTTCCTTTTGGAAACAACTGATTAGTAATTATGGACCCTGACAATGAAAATTTTGTATACTCGAATTCGATCACTGTGCTACATCTTTCATTTCATTTGTTTGTGTTTGTATGATGATGCAAATATCATATGCCAATGGATTTGTAAACTAAAGAATGGTAACGCGATTAAAATATTACAAATTTTATTATTTGGCGTTATTTTGATGGAAAAAGTCGTATGGATGATGGAATGCAAGAAATGGAGATGTGTGAATGTTGCTGATAGCTTCCAGTTTCCACAGTCCATAAATACCGCCAAGTTCAATATACAACAAAATCAAAATTGACTTCAAGGGCTCGACGTCTCTTTCTCGTGCAACGTGTCATGATCCATATAATACATTTGCATATAATTTCTATTTATCACATATACGTATTTTTGTCAAATTAAATGAGATCTATAATTTTATTTACTTTGTTTAATATTTTTCTTCACTGTGGAAATTTATTTTAAATAATAAAAAATTTATAATTATTATGTTCGAAAAATGCATCTCTTATACTCTAAGAAGATAAATTAAATAAATTATATGTCAATGTCCATTTATGTCATTTTATATTTATCCATTTTGTGAAAAAGTTAGGGCTAATAAATAATAAAATTATTAACACTGTTAATCGAATCACTATTCACTTATACATGTCAAATGGAGTCTTCAACTAATTAATTCCGTTTTATCCGTTTTTTAAAAATTATTATATGGGCTGCCTTAGAAAGCATAAAATTACAGAACACTAACGTTTTCCATTGAAGAACCTTATTTGACCGAAGTTTTTTGTTGTCATTCCATGATTGGATACAAATGAGAACATAAAAGATTAAAGAACGCAAGAGAATTAAAAAAAACGCCATTTCGATTATGCTCATAAAAATGTGCATTTAAAGGAAACTAAATATCTCATTGATTAAATGGAGGAAACATGTGCATTAAGATCTTTAATCTTTCATACAATAATGTATACTACAAGTAATATGGTCCATAAAAATAAAAGAAAAATAAAAACAATACAGAACAAAGTGGGATGGTGTTCGGTATTGAGATACTTGACGGGATGCTTCTCCTTTACCATGAGGATACATAATATTTATTTATGTTTTCGGTAGAATGCTTCATGTTATTTTGGCTGTCCTTGAACATAGTCATTTTATTTCTGAAAAAGAACAATGCTCACAAATTTCCAAGTACATGCTAAAATGAGAAACTCTTGACGAAACAATTAAGTCTGTGTTCCGTTATAGGACACACATGTTAGACAATGCTGGATTTGCTTAATTCTGAGTTGCTGTTAGAGCAATTAAATGCATCAATAGCATTTTAAAGCACTCATGTGCCGCTAATTAAGGACTGGTCTTGCCGATCCCATGCAGAGCTACGGATAACAAAATATAAATAATGCTTTATGGTGGGAAATACGAGACAATGAAGACTAAAGCAAAAAAAAAAATGAACTTTTATGTTCTACAGATAAATCATATTTAAATATACATCACGTTTAAGTACATATTTAAAAAATGAACTTACCAGCTTCTCCTATTGTTTTCTTAAATCATGTTCACATGGAACGCGTCTGTGATTGAGAACAAGTCCAAGTCTTCGGTGGAACGGCGGATATAATAATTCTCAAAGAAGTGTAAGATGTAAAATGAGGACACGGAAGTTGTTGCAAATTTAAAAGGAGACCGACCTTTTGGAAATAAGAGTTTGAATAGAACGAAGAAAGAGGACAAAGAATGGTCGACCCTTTGGAAGGTTGCAAAATGTTGATTATTTGTTTTTGCTACCGTCCCAAAGGGTCGACCACAGGAAAAAACAATGTAAAAGGAAACATATCAAAGAGCAAGTTTGGTTCCAAATGGAAAAAAAAGATATTAAATCTCAGTAAAAATATGACAACTAAAAATACAAATTTGACATAAATCGTTTTGCTAAAATCATAAAAAAATTCTTCTGTTCCATATTTACCAATGATAAAATGAGAAACAAGGTACAGAACACAACGAAGAAGTCCTCTATCAAGAAAGGAAAAATCTGCGTACCCCGTACCCCCAATAGATGAGGCATGAATAACCACTATCTCCACAGGTATCAATCATGATGATGCTTCAAGTCTTCTTGTACCTAATTTAGCTGACGGTTTAATTTACAGCAAGATGTAAAACATGTCAACTGCCCATATGCAAACGAGTGACCTGAGGTAAAAGTTGCTGCTGTGACAACAATGACAACTTTCAGAGGGCTGTCAAATGAGCTTAAAATGAATAAGAGTCAAAGATACATAACAAAAAACATATTCTAACCAGAAAACTATAGATCTTTTCAAGTTCCAGTTATTTTTTCTTCAAATGAAGGCAGTGTTCTTTCTGACGCAATCAATTTACGAACAGAACCTAACAAGAGTTAATGCAATAATTTGCTTTTTGATTGCAGACTAGAGAAGAATCTTCAGATCGTTGAAAGCATAAAGCAACAAGAGCATGGGGAAGCCACAAATTAATAACGAATCAGAGAAAAAGGTCAGGATCGAGGTCATTGGGGATGTTATTGCCTACATGTCCATTGTCATTGACAGGTGAAACATCAAATGAGAAAAAGCACATTTTCTTGTTGGAAATGAAGAAACTCTAATTGCCGAAAATATGAGGGCACCCAGTCTAAGGATTTGACAGAAAGAAGCCACGAGTTACCTGGAAAGACAAATAGAATAATATCCCCGTGAAAGTTTAACCACACCAAGCTCAGCTAACAAACATGGACGTAGTGACTGCTTATAGGAGGAACACGCATAATAAGAGGGTCTAGAGTTCCCCTGAGAATTTACTAAAATTTACCAAGTAGTCGAAAAAAGTGCTTTTGAAACAAACCTGAATTCACATATGGTCATAACAAACAGCAGAATGAAACCACAACCATTTTCCAGAAAAATCCAGTCAATTTATGGAACCATATATTAACAAATTGCTTTATCGATTCCTCTCCATTATCCTCCTTTTAAACCTCAATGACCAGCTTTAACTCTCCAATATTTCATGTGAGAAAGTATACAGAAAAGGTTTCTAAAGCAAAAAGAAGCCTTCATTCCTTGGCTCAGTTCTTCCAGGAATCTAAACCATACAAATTATTGTAATGCGGTAATGCCTATTATTTTAAAAGCACGATCATATTCTATCATCAGTGACCCATGATTTTCATGCAAAAACACCCAAATTATAATAGCAAAACAGCTATTGAAATATTCCATATTCATCTACTTCTTTAAAAAGGGATAGGATATAAGGAATATTACTGTGAGGACTTAATCTAAGAAACTTGCCATAAAATCATAGTGTACCCGTAATTCGTTATCACAAAAGAAAACAGCCACAAAAATCAGACAAAGGATCTGTCTGTATATAAAGACCTTACCTCATAATTTATGTTTTATAGTCGGTCCCAAGCCCGGATAAAGGAGGAGGGTTGTGTTAGGCCCCGACAGCCAGCGTAAAACCCTGTCGAATCGCATGAACATGGATCAACGAATGCGGAATGACGTCGTATAATCCATGTAGCCGACCCCACCTAGTGGGATAAGGTTTTGTTGTTGTTGTTGTTTACTGCTGTTAGCCAAAAAGGAGAGGGAATAAGTGAACCCCTTTTTTTTTAAGACAATAAGTGAACCCTAATTGATGAGATAAATCTATTAATATGAACAGGAAATGGGAAAAAAAAAGAATGAGAAAAGAAACAGGTAACCCTACCATTCATAGTATGATTATGTTGCAAGTCTAGCACCACCTAACCTTCCACCATCAGGTAACTGGAACTGTGATTAGAAAAAGAGGTAAACAGCATGCAAATAGTCAATGTAAGAATTATTTAGAAATGTCAGTGTCCTAAATCTAGCAAAATTCAAATTATTAAGGACAGCTACCTAAATTATTAAGGACAGCTACCTAAATTGCACTTGATCTCTTTATGATTCAGAAAATATTTGGCATCAATTGCAAAAGGCAAATACAAATTTCTGATGAGCACGAGTATACAATCTCGTTATGTCACAATGGCAGTGAAAAGCCAACATTTTGTTGCCATTCTATTTAAGGGCCTTCTAACCGCCAACAGTATCATAACGATATGAACAAAGGCAACTCGCAAAAACCTCAAGTAATAAGTACATTCAAGAAAATCTAAAACCCGCATCAAAGAAGTATTTTTGCCACTAACATCATAGAAGCAAAATCAACATTTTCTGCTTTTATTTTATACAAGATACCAAATGGAAGAAAAAGGATTCAATTCCTTGACAAAAAAGGATTAAATTCAAGTTAAAGAAATTTGAATCCAATAGAAATTTAATGAAGTGCGATATAAGGAACAGTATAACACTAAAACAGAAATTGGAATTAAAGAGACAAACAATAAAGGTGAAACATAGAAAGCCAAAGAATCCCTTTGAAACGGGCATGCTTCAAGCAATGTAGATGTAAGAACTTTGTAAAAACACCTCAGTGTCTCCACTTATTAGCCAAAGCCTCTTCATAGAAGTAACGTCCACAGTCCACACCATATATGGAACCACAGAACCTGCTCACTGAGAAAACCCACAGCATGCCTACACCAAAGAAAGAGGGAGGAGAAAGGGGACAAGGAAAAGTAATCATGTCATACTCGACCTGTTAAGGTCAAAAACATAAAGTAAAAGACTATCTGGATTTGGTACACTTTGCACTTTGCAATATACAAAATCCCAAACCATAGTAGCATATAACTGAAGGGATAGAAAGGAACAGATTAAAAATCATTTTCAAAATATTAATCATTTAAGCACAGAGAGAACCGTAGTTAAGGTATTTTTTGTGAATAAAATATTGTCAACAAATGCATGTGGATGTATTAAGTATACAACAACACATTAAAAGATCTATAGCAGTAGGAACTCATAACAACACGAGATATAACAAAGTTCTTTTAGGGGTAAAAGGATGACTAGGAAAAACTAGTCATCTGTATATATATATATATATATATATATATATATATATATATATAAGGTCTTACAATGAAAGAGAGAAAGAACCAGATAACACAATGTAGAACAAAATCCCAACAAACAATTTTTTCAAGAGATTATTAGCACGACAAATAATAGCAAGGTCTTATGAAACAAACAGATGCTATGGAAGAAAAAGATTAACAAATAATCCAAAATAACACAGCAACTAAATGATCAAATGAAATTAATAGATCAATCCAGCTATTTACTTTAGAACTCTACGTTTGGGTGGCAAGTTTTACTAGCTGTCTATCTTCTAATTGCAACTCTTTCTGAGGACATTGTAGAAGAAAATATCTATAGAGATGAATGTTTCTTGAGAGCTGCTCTAGTCTTCGCATCTGTAATTGCTTTCTCCCTTTTTTCTGTCAAGCTCTTTATTGCTTGCTGAAACTGCAACTCTATACATTCCAGCTCCAGTTTCAGCTCTTCGTCCTCGTTTACATCGACAACAACCAAAAGGCTATCGCTTCCCATGTCATAAGAGGTTTTCTGGTAAATTTGCATGCTGTTATTAGATTGACATATTCCCTCTGTAGCATCTCCTTCAACTGTGAACCGACTATAATCTAGGTGACTCATAGGGGAGTACATGCATGAGCTCTTCGGAGATTTCTCACCATTTCCCTCGGAAGATACTGCTGAAACAAAAGATAATTCAGAATGATGATCATCTGAGTGATCTGCATGTGAAGGTAACAAGCCAGAAGATAAAACAGCTTGTTTAATTTCAGAGTCATCCATCCTCAATGAGTCAATTAAAACTTTGGGACCCCTGGCATCTTCAGTGAAATTAAGAGAAGGTACAGTTGAACCACTTCCATCCTCAAAGAACTGCAAATCCTTCATTCCATCTATACAAGTTATGACACTGTCATCAGCTATAGAGTGAGAGACTGCAGAAGATGATTTCCAACCAGGTACCATAGTGACCAACAATGAGTCAATTAGCTCAGCTATGAGCTTTATATCCTTTTTCAACAGGTCAAGTTGTTGCTCAATCATTTCACTTGCCACTGAGAGAGCTGTATCACTATCAAGGTAGAATAGAAAATGGATATTCTTTGCAGGACCTACAACAAGAGAAAATACAACAAAAAATGCTGCATGTTATGAAATTTATAAGAAGATAACCTTGACAACAATGCAATTACCTTCTTGTCCAGCGATTCGCAGAGTCAATGATACAGAATTTATATCAATTATCTCCCCTTTTAGCCTAAATTCTCTATTTTCATCTTTTACCTCCAGAGTTTGGAATCCAGAATTCTCACTGGAGCAATCAACAGCAGAGCCACGTGCAAGCTCATTATCACCCAGATTAGGATCCATAACTGAGGGAATTTGCTGCAGACAATTCAATGGTACTTTGGATAGGACTTGACGTCCACCAATGACACTTGAGCTGGGTGTTGTCATGTCAGGTAACTCCAATGACTGATTACCATGAAGTCCACTAGGACCATACAATTGAAGAAAAGGATCATTTAGAAGATCTTTTGCTGGTAGTCGTTGAGCAGCAGGAACCAAGCATTTCTCAATAAAAGCTTTGACCTCTGGATCTTGTACCTTGGAGAGTGCAGCAGGTTTTATCCCCTATCAAATTTTAATAAAGCAGAAAGAATTTCAATAATAAAATAAACTCTGAATCTACAAGAGTATCACCACCTAGCTAGAGTTTAGTGTCATGTGATGACAACTTACAGAGGAAACCTTTCGGTATATCTGAGCAGAGTTAGTACATTCACTATATGGATACTCAAAGGTAACCATCTCAAGCATGCACATCCCAAAGGAATATATATCAACCAATTCATTGTAATCCTCATCATAAAGTTCTGGCGCCATAAACTCAGGTGTCCCTACATTCATAATTTCAGAGAAATGAAATTAACCAAAAAGGAAATAAATTAAATATTCATGTATGTCTGATAATAGGTGCAAACATTAATCCATCAGTTACTTTTGGAATATTTTTCATTCTGAGGTAACAGTTCCTTTCAGAACAAGAGGGGATATTAAGGTGCTCTCACAAACAAATGAGATTCGAAGTCCTTGAGAGCATAGTGGAAATAGGAGGAAACAAAATGGGCAAAACCTTTAGGAGAGATTGTCATCCTTCCTAAGTAAAGAGACGTAGAGATAAATGTGAGCATAAAAGTGCAAGTACCAATCACACTTCGGGCATTTGATTGCTGCATAACAGTAGCCAGCCCAAGATCCCCAATCTTCACCTCCCCATGATTTCCGTTAATGAAAATGTTATCACACTTTAAATCCCGGTGTATGATTGGTGGATTTTGAGTATGAAGATAGTTTAACCCCATCAATATCTGTCTTGCCCACCCTTTCACAGCTTTCATGTCAACCTTCTTATGCTTTTTGCGGTACCTAGCCATGTTCATGAAGTCACTAGTCACACTAAAGCAGAAAATAAAAACCTAAGTGAGTTAGAAACAGAAGGATTCATACTGCCTCAAACTCCCAGAGGTGAACAACTCGGTGATAATATTGACAGTCTTGTTGTGATCGTCAATCCACGAGTTGTAAAACTTCACAATGTTCACATGTTTCAGAGACTTCAAAAGATGAATTTCCGAGTACAGCCTCTCCAAATTTTCGGGGGACTGCAGGGCATCATCAATCTTGACTTCGTTCCAAGCTACTTCAATTCCATCCACTTCATCAAATGCCTTGTAGCTATCATCATATACAAGTTAAGAAATACTTACTGATGATAAAACAAACAATCAAAATGTTGTCCAATTTGACTCAACTATAACACAAACGGATGTATTATACTTCAAATTTGAATAAAAGGATACACAGTCTTGAATGCTCCTTTCCCCATGACATCCTTATACTGTAACAAAGACTAACAATTAAACTTAAAAAAAAAATCATATTTTTAAGCCATAGAAAAAGCAGCATTGACTTCAGAGGAGTTCTCACACAAATGTAACGCCCAGTCGGATCAACTTCGATGACATCAGGATCGTGCAGCTCCGTCGGAGGGAAAACCTCAAGAGCTCCGTTGGGCACCTTACGGCTCATCGCCGCAAGCGAAAGAGCCGCCAAAACCGCCCGCCCCGGTCACAACCCTGGGGGCAAATCCCTAGAGGTAGCAATGCCGTCGGTACAAGAATCTGGCGAACTCCGAACTGCGACTGGAACGAAACCCTAACCTAGTTTCCATCGGATCGAGGGCAAATGACACCCAAATCAATTCGAAAACGAAATATATAAGGAAATTGCTAAAACGAATCGACGCGAGAGCGCTCTCTCGTCATCGAATGCCCGTGCGCTATAGAAACGGAGCTCGAATCGAAATCGAGAGCGAGAGCGAGAACAACCAGAGAAAAGGGGGGAAAAATAAACAAAAACCAACGAGAGAAAGAAGAGAGGAGATCGCGGGAGCAAAATTTAGTGTTCTTCGTTACGATCATGGATTTTTATTTTCGCTTAAATTTTTTCCCCCAAAAAACGGCTCCCGTCGCTGATCACGTCCACGTGGCGCAACTACAAAACGTCATTATGACTTGGCATAGGCAAATTATTATTATTATTATTATTATTATTATTATTATTATTATTATTATTATTATTATTATTATTATTATTATCATTATCATCATCATCATCATCAATTAAATGAATTGGTTAATGATATTGCTTTAATCACGTACTTGAATTAGTCAGTAAACTTACAATAAAAGACAAAAGAACTCTCTATTATTTTACTGTTCATTTATCTACTCTTTTTGCGTAAGATATCATGTCACATTCGAATATAATATTTCATAACAATAAAAAAATTTCCACTTGTATGAAAGTAATTAATTTCACAGATCATTTAATGACGAAGACGTTTTTAAGTATTTCCTGATAAACTCGACGACAGCAATGTCGCCTGGCTATTTTTTCTTCCTTTTTTAGTTCTTGGTTAATTTGTTTTGTTTGTTTCCTTTATGGACGTCCTTTTAATTTTGCCTTTTGTGGGGGCTCAGTGAGAGGAGGCTCTTGTGGGAGATTATTGCACGAGCTCTTCTTCTTCGGGATGGATGTATAGTAAATTTTTTTTTATATTATGATTAAACCAAACTAATAAATTAAGTTATTTTTATAGCTTTCCGTTTATGATTCCATACGATGTTAATGATTATATGTGCGGTCCACATAAGAAACATTCGGATCATCGTCGAATTCATTTAATTTAGCAAGATCACCCAGCGTCACGTGCTTGATAATGATAGGTTAGCAGAATTTTTTTTGTATTCACATAAATTCGAATACGTGAAATTTAAATTGTAAACCTTACTTAAGGGTAAACGAATTTCAATTAAGTTTTAAAACAAATGAGTAAAATAACATATGTCCTATACCGGGTTTCTACACTTTCATTTGTTTTCCTGTTTTTATCATGTTTTCTTGTGTTTTACATATATATATATATATATATATATATATATATATATATATAGAGAGAGAGAGAGAGAGAGGGGGAGGGAGGGAGGGAGGGGGGGAGAGAGAGAGAGGATGTTGAACTGTTGAGGTTTTGATGTTGTGTTAATTTAATTTGTTGATTCAGTCAACCAGACAAACTTGACAACTTAAAAGGTAAAAATGGAGGCCAATTGATGACTTAAAATACTATAATAAAATGCATGATTACTCATATTGGATTATAAGAGAGCTGGGCATCATCAATTAGTCTACGTTTCTTTAAAAAAAATTTATAAAGGTAACAATTAAAATACATTAGGGTGCCTGTAAATCAAACAGTCTCAAGTTTGATTTTTGTATCTTAGCGTTTTTGTAGTCTCCATATCGAATCTAATCTAATAAAATATGAACAGTTACATCACATTTGAAGACTTTCCATGTCGATATAGTGCCCAAGATCACACATTAATTCAAAGATATGTTCCACAAGGCAAAGTGCAATATGCAACATATTTGTTGAAATAGAAAGAAATTCTCAAGAAATAAAAGAAAATTTCCTCTATAACTAAAATAGAAAAAGTTGTACATGGGAAGGAAGTCTCTGTTTCTGCCCTTTACTATGCCTATTGATGATTTTATGTACATAAACAAAACAACAGTCCATGAGAAGCACAATGAAGAAAAACAACTAAACAACAATATATACTTCATAACTCATAACATCTAAAAAATTCATCCTAAAAGTTAAGAGAAATTCCGACTGTACTAGTCTACTCATCATCATCGTATAATCATAATGACATTGTAACACCCTCAAATTGCGCCCGCCACTAACAGAATACACTTCGAGAATGCTACAATTCATCCTTATGTGCACATCATATTGACCAAAAAGAAAATTTTAACTGGTCAACTAAGAATAACATCATATGCGGAAGAGAGACATCATAAATAAGTGATAATATACGGGTAACATGAAATTTGTGGAAGACTAATGAAAGAATAATCATATGAATCCTAAGAAAATGCATCTAATATATCATCTTGATAATAAGACAAGAGAACTAAGACATAAATAGAAAGACACAAACACTCAGTCACCACGAACGATCTATCACCGTTGACCACCTTCATCATTAAAATATGGTCATGCACATATGAAAATGTAGGGGAGAAACTTCGTTATGAATTTTACAACTCAATATGGAAGTAAAGTAAAGACAATCATAAGATCATGATGCTAGACTAGAATCATCATCGTATAAAAAGGAAATATGCATCATCCTGATATGAGTAAAAGAAATCTTGTAACGTGGCATATGAATAGGAGATCATTAATATCATAAGAAATTCACAAATCAAGGTGTTATCATCTTGAGTTCATAAGATCCAGGATCAAGATATATCATTATAAAATGACATGTGTCAATCATCACTATTTTAAGGTCATCGTCAACTAAAGGATTTAAAAAATCATTGTAAAAGTAGAAGCACATTCATGGAGTGAATCATCTTTGTTAAAGCATATTAATATAAGATTAAGAGATCATAAAAATATCATCATAAGAGTGACAAAAGTCATTAATCATCATAAGGAGATTTTTATGCATAATATGATTTCATCTTCTTCATCATCTTATTATTCATCTTTGACTTATCTTAGGGTATATTTCAACCTACGGGGAGGCCTGTCTCAACCCAATATTATCATCATAACTGACAAAGTCAACTCATAACTGACCAAAGTCAATCCATAACCGACTGGAGTCAGTCCATACTTGGTCGTCGCCAGTCCATCACCATAAGAGTGCTTCATTTAATATTTTTCATTTTTTATCTTGCAACTTTTAATTTATCTTTATTAGGACTCAAGATAGCCGACCCCACCTAGTGGGATAAGGCTTTATTGTTGTTGTAGGACTCAAGAGTGTGATCAGAATTTAGATCATCATATAAAAGAATCAAATGATAATAAGAATCTAGGGTCTCAATCATCATAATCACATAATGTTTGATCAACACTACAAATAGAATCATAGAGAGTAATTAGAGGTGCATGAACATCATAATCATAAGGTAGATCAACATTAATAGACATGAATCAGTATAATCATATGTATGATTAGATCTATATTAAGTCATCACAAGGGGAGTCATAAGATCACGAGTCATGTTGGACATCATCATTTAATATGGGCATAAACAATATAATTATCGTGGTGACTTAGATCAGAATTAAGCACATGAATCAAGGGTCAAAAGATCAGAAAATCAACATTATACTTGTCGGAACCCGAGCCGAGTATGGCAAGAACCCGGGACGAGTTCATAGGGTTTCTCGGGAACAAATCGTACCTAAACTCGGGCCGGGTCTAGGTTATACCAAAGCCAAGTTTGGTCAACCTCTCAGGCGAAGGTCGCGGCCGATGCGACTTCGTCATGGGACAGTCCGGGCCGGGTTATCATCAATTGGGATCGGGTTCATCTTCGTCGCATAGCTCAAAGCGTTCGACAATGATGGACTCGGTCCGAGCATGGACCTACCCAGGCTGGGTTCCATTACGTACAAAATGGCATAACGAAAATGGGAACTTTCTGATCATCTTTTCAATGATTGCCGACGTTAAGCATCATTATATAACATTGTATTGTAACTAGATGCTTCAAGCCTAAAATCAAGATTCTATGATGAATCTACCATATTTCCATACAAGATTTTCAAACTCGAGAGTTTATGTTGACTCGTTTTACATCCCTTAAACTCGAGACGTAAACTCGAAATGTAAACTCGTAGAGTTATGTACATGACTTTATGTATATATCGAACATTATATGTTATACAATATTTTTGCGAAAAAAATTTCTATATGTTAGTTTCAAATGTAATAAGTTCGTTAGTCATTTTTCAACTCACTCATATTGAATTGCATAACCATTCATTATTTTTAATAATTCATTACACTTTATAAGCACAATATATAAGTTGATGCAACACATGTTGAAACGTAAATACTTCAAAGATATATATCAAATTACCAAAGTAGTTCAATCATGAATGTTTAATGCTATTTTCATTTCAATTTTGACCTCAAATCTTGGTTAAATGGATAACTTTTGCATCTGGTGATTCTACATGTAGACTCTACCGAGTTTACTAGAGTCTACCCGAGTTTACCAGCAAGTCTGATTCCATTCCGAGTTGACTCAATTTCATGATCAAACTCGTGAACTCGTAAGAGTTTAAGTCTCAAACTCTAGAGTTTATGAACCATGGTCGAAACCTCACGTTGTCCTTCCTCTTTCTCTTCCTCTGATCATTGCCTCGGTCTTGGTGCTCGGTAGTCGGCGTCCCTAACCCATGTTGGTAGCAGCAGTCATGCGTGAGGGGAGGACGAGAGAGACGCACGAGAATGGGAAAGAAATTAGGATCGACTTATAGGGAAATAAATGGTTGATTGGTTTGTTTTGATCTCATATTTATAGAGGAGGATTTTCGAGTTTTCTCCCGACCCGGTTAAATATATTGTATTAATATTAAATTATTTTTAAATATTATATTTATGTTTATTTTAAATAAAAATGTATATTCTAATTGATATATATCTTAAATATACATTATATAATATTATCATATATATAATTTAATTGATAGTTATCATATTTATGTAATAATGTTAAAACATTTATTATTTTATGATCAAACGGGGACAACCGAGAATTCTCAGTTTTGTCCCGGTTTGATCGAGATGTCCCGGTTCGAACCTGACCAGGACTGAGTCCAAGACCGGGTTTCCATTTTTGGAAACCTGGAGAAACATTCTCCAGGTCGGGAGCAGGTCGGCCGAGACCCGGTCTCGACCCCGATTTTGCTCACCCCTAGGGGTGAGTTGTTGGCACAACTCCAACTCTAATTTGTTTGCCCTTTATCTTCTCCTATTATATTTTTATCTTTTCCTTTCTCTCTTTATTCTTTTCTTTTCCTTATTCGATTTCAACCTTACCTCCTTTTTTTCTAAACCAACTGGACGTTACATTATAAATCCCTTAAAATAAAATTCGTCCTCGAATTTAGTCATCGGGTAGGAGCTTACTAACGTGGAAATTTCTTAGGTCATTCATGTGATAGTCCATCTTTCATTTGGAAAGATCTTTGTTTATTATTGTTCCATTTACATCATCTTAATGACGTTGTCCTTCCATCATCACATACATTAGAGCAATTGTCTTCTTCCATCTTTTCATCCATCATGTGGTTCATGTTTTCATTTCATCCATCATATAGTTGGAAATACTCATTACCTAGGGTAGGTCATGTAAACACGACAATGTGTAGCTACCTAAGTCATCAATATATCATTGGAGAAATCAATGTCATGACAGGTGCCATAGGGAGATTGCCTCATTCAACACTGTAAAATTCCTCTTTAGATTGGTTTCAATCCTTCTTTCATCTTGTATCTTTCTTAATCTATCGTCCTATATTTTGATCACAAGAAACTAATGCAGGCTTCTAGAAGTAAGATTACCTCCAAATCATCACGAGAAAATATGAGGATGTTATGACATCATTTCGACAGATTTTGATTTTCGATCAAATCAGTGATTTGGATCAAACACCTTTTTGGGTAGGAGAAACATTTGATACAACTTTATCATATGGTTTAAAGATCTATCTACATCCATCTTTACTGACATAAAATTTCTATCATGCCTGAGCTGTCTTCATCCTCTTTATATCAGTTTAGCTTTCTTGACATGTTCTTTGACATTTAGAAACTTCCATTCACCTACCTTATTTTCACATGTACCTAACTCATTCCCGCATGTAGGTAAGTAGTATGGTATCCTATATAAGGTCTCGAAGGAAACTTCGCAAATGACATAATCATCCTTAACAATAGAAGTCATCATGAATCATGATATAGAATCGATAAGCATGGGTGGAAAACATAACATTATCCCATGATAAATTTCATAAAAGTGATCATCATGATCAGGAGTATATGGCATAATCATCGTCCATTCTAAGATTAAGAGTCGTTAAGGTAATATGATATGATCAATTATACAATTTCACGACATCATAAGAAAATCATTGCTTATTTGACATCATAAGATAGACCGTAAGATCATTCCTTAATTATAGGATGATCATCATGTAAATCATCATGTAGATCATTAAGATCAACAATGGCATAGCCCAATATTATGGAGGAAATCCGTCATAATGGGAATCATTAAGATTAGTAATGTCACAAGATACATCAACTTATAAAATTGATGTTCATTATACAAGAATGAGTAGTGTCATTGGGCATAATTCATTATCATTGTAATCATCATCTTTATGGAGTACAATTTATCATAAATCATATAATCATTGTACATAATAATAAGGATCGTTAGTTGGTACAGTTAAGCATCATAATCATAGATAGGGTCATTTTTATGCAGACTTGATGGCATAATGCATCTTCTTTTCATAATGGTTATGATATTCTACCTTTTTCCTATTGACATATTGGGTAACTAGAGCATTTTGTATTTTCAAGTTTCATGTCATTTCACTATAATATATTTAATCTATTTGTCCATCCTTATATATCTTTATATTTTCCAAATGGATCGCAATCCAAACTTATGCTTTTCATCCAATACTCCTCTTTTTAAGACTTCATCATTTGAATTCCATAGTCTCATGAAGCCTAGCAAAACTTCCTTTTTGCGTTCGAGTGCATGTGGAATTGAGTTCGTCTTACCATGGTGGTAATTTATGGGAAATTCAAAATCCTTTAGGAACTTCATAGAAGTAGTGTTTCATTTGAGGATGATACTACAACCTCAAAATCCTTTTCTGAATCCTTAAAGATAATACTACCGTTCGTTTGAGTTCATTTGAGTTCCTAAGTTAGCTATTTCATCTTGTACTTCTTTAGTCAGAATTCACCTTTTTATTACTTTTGCATATGAATCAGTACAGATCCTCATATATTCCTTATATTGCTCCGGGGATAGTCCGAACACCACATTCATAAGGTCCATATAAGTTCGAGGGGTGTTCATTAATCCAATGGCATAACTAAATTCATAGTGATTATACTTCGATAGAAAATTATCTTCATTGTATCTTCTTTAGCAACCTAAAGTTGTTGGTACTCGCTTGTCAATCTTGAAAACACCCTAGCTTTAGATAGGTCATCTTTATATGGTAATGAACACTTGTGTCTTGATGGTTGTCTTATTTAACAACTTGTAATCAATATCTAAATTCATAGAGTCATTCTTTTTCTTTACAAAAAAGAGGAACTTCTGAAAATGAGACACTCAGTCTCATAAACTTATTGTCTTAAAGTTACTAAATTTGCTTTTTTCAATTCATGTGTTATGGGACCTTTGAAATTAAGATCATGCTTGAAAAGAGGTCGATACAACACTCAGCCTTGAACTATAACTTTTAGTTACTTGGGTACTGGTAAACTATCTTCTTCTTTTTTCATAATACTTATACATCTTATGAGGAAAATCAATTGACACTAAGGCCATCATAATCCTCCTAAGAATTCCTAACCAATATGAAGAAAAGATCTTATCTTCAATCATCATTTGTACCATTAGGACATACTTTATGGTATGGAATTATTTTCATAAGGCCATCATAAAGGTAGCTTATGTCATGCATGGATCAATAGGCTCACTAAGAGTGTTGTCCATCATCATAGGTAATGACATAATTTGATAAGATTGGTAATGTAATCATGTCTATTATCTTTATAGGATCAACCTAGACGAGTAACTTTTCCTATGTCTTACATTTGATATGACATTTTCCTAAACATCATCAATGATTCTTCTTTGATAGCATGAACAACTATATAGATTAAGGTCACATATGAAATCAATAATTTTGTTAAGTCGTCATTAAATCATTCCCTAATTAGCACATAGGGATACTAGCAAGATAGACAATGTGATTAAGTCAATCGTGTGACATGAAAAATGAGATGGAAGATAAATATGGACAATGTTGATTGTCACATCAAGGGATCATTCTACATTCATAGGGTACTTCATCATTAGTCATATTAAATTTAGATCATCTAGAAAAAAATCCTAAGGATCAATAAGATCCTATATTAGCATAATCAAATATCATGAGTTAAGAGTTGTCATCATAATTATTTAGCTATTGAGAGGAAGACATAACTTACTTGGATTTACATCAGGTGATGCGGTGATTGTTCGTGGCACTTTGCACATGGTAGAATTATAAAGACAATAGAACATAAGAATGAGAATGTCCTGACATTAGGTTGTGATACCTTACTGTAACGCCCCCAAATCACACTCCGCCACGTGATAGAATACGCTTCGAGGACGCTACAATTCATCCTTACGTATACATACAAAAAAGAAGACTTTGATTGGTCAACTAAGAACAATATCATATGCGGAAGAGAGACATTATAAATAAGTGATAATATGCAGATAACATCATCATGAAATATGCAGAAGACTAATGAAAGAATAATCATATGACCTGAGAAGACTCATCTAATACATCATCTTGATAATAAGACGAGAACTAATACATAAGCATAAAGACTCATGTGCTGTCACCACAAGCTCTGTCACCATTGGCCATTAATCATCATAAGGAGATTTTTTACGACTAATATGCTTTTATTTTCTTCTTCATCTTATTATTCATCTTTGACTTATCTTGGGATATATTTCAACACATGGGGAAGCCTACCTCAACTCGTCATCATCGTAACTGGCAAAGCTAGTCCATAACCGATCGGAGTCAGCCCACACCTGACCGTCGTCAATCCACCACAAGATCATATCATGATACTAGACAAAAATCAATCATCGTATAGAAAGGAAATAGACATAATCATGATATGAGTAAAAGAAATCATGTAACTTGGCATATGAATAGGAGATCATTAAGATCGTAAAAAATTCATAAATCAAAATGTCATCATCTTGAGTTCATAAGATCCAAGATCAAGATAGATCATAATAAATCATTATAAAATGACATGTGCCAATCATCATTATTTTAAGGTCGTCATCATCTAAAGGATTTAGAAAATCATTATGAAAGTAGAAGCACATTCGTGAAGTGAATCATCTTTGTTAAAGCATATTAATATAAGATTAGGAGATCATAAAAATATCATCATAAGAGTGACAAAAGCCATTAATCATCATAAGGAGATTTTTTCGAATAATATGCTTTCATCATCTTCTTCATCTTTGTAGGATCCCAAGGCACCAAGAGGAGGGGGGAATGAATTGGTGTTTAAAACCAAAATGATCTATATCATGAAAATCATCGCGGAAGCTTAAAATCGATTCATCAATCTTTAAATCAAAACAAATTAAATCAGATCACAAGAATAACATGAGAAGGAGAGGAAGAGAGAATGCAAACACAAGAACAAAGGTGGTTGTTGACGAGGTTCGGCCACACCTTATCCTACGTCCTCGCTCCGACTTTTTGACCTCGAGACCGTCGGAGATTCTACTAAAACTCTTCCTTTGTTTCAAATGCGACAAAGAAGAAAGCCCTTTACATCAATTACTTTTTCTCCGCTTCGAAAGGTAAGGCACACATCTCCTCCTATGAAACTAATCTTTTTTCTCCCTCAAGATGTAAGATATGGAACCTCTTTTACACAGGAGCTCTCTTAATTTTTCTGAATAATTGTTTATCTTTTTTTACAATATCATGCCCACAAGAAGAGAAGAGAGAAAGAAGAGAAATTAAAATGATAAATTTAAGAAAGGATCTTCTTTTGATAACTTGAAGTTTTTTTCCAATATTTGGATGGATGTCTTTACTTCAGGCTTTGACACTTCTTTTATAGGTTTCAACATGTGGAAAATTCATCTAGAATCTGTTCCATAATTTTCTCATTCAAAACTAGCAGTTACTGTTCATATCAGTCGAGGACTGGTCGACCGAACTAATGGATCGGTCGACCGGTCTATATGATCGTTGCGCTTATTTACTCACTGGTCGCAACTGGTCGGTCGATAGGACTATCGACTGGTATAGTCTCAACATTTTGATTTTCGTCCGTTGAGTTGATTGATCGATCGGTATAGTCTCCTCGTGGATCTAGATAGCTTATGCATTGACCTTTCAATCGGTATGTTTGATCGGTCCACCGGACTATCTTGACCGGCCTTCATTGCTTCGACCGACTGGTTGACCGACCTGCACTATTTGGAGTATAATGTTTTGCATAGTTATCCAAATGAGAAAATATTATATTCTATAAACAAGATTCTATACAACTTTGATATTCATCATTCATCCAGAACCTAATAAGACCATAGTCAATTATTTAATCAAAATGTAGTGCATAATGTTATCCATTTTTATTTAAACTTTTTCAGCATATAACTTTAATCTTTCGAAGTTTGTATCATCAAAATATAATTTTATAGGGAATTAAAACTTTGCTCCAACAATCTCCCCTTTTTATGAAGACAAACCGAGAAATATGAAAAATATATAAGTTGCAAAAAAGTTGTAAAATCAATTTTACTCGCCTTAAAACATAGCTTTCCTTACAATAATAGATATTCACATAAGTATTAATTGTAAGGTACTCTTCATATAAAGTTATATTCATATCATATTTCTCCTCCTTTTGTTTCATCAAAAAGTAGTTTGCACATGAATAACATAAGAAACCATATGTAATTCCCTCTTTAATAATTTGTCTTTAAAAAATTTATTCTCCCTTTTATCATAAATATGTAAAGTATTACATCATAAAGAGTTATAAAATATGAAAAAGTAACTCCCCCTAAATTTATGGTTGTTTTATAATAGTAAGATGAAATCAAATTGATCTAGAGGTTATGAAAACCACAAGTAGAAAAACATATTAAGAATCAAAATATCGCAAAAAACTTTGATACGACATTTATGTCAAAATAAAGTTGGAAGATTTTAACATGCTCCCCTATCACTATTACCATTTTTTTTCTATTTTATATGTTCCTTTTTTCTTTAAAAGATATAGTAATTTTGAAATTTTGAGTGAAATTCAAAAGTAAATGATACTTTTATCATAACATTCATGCCTTCACATTTTTAATTCCACTTGTCATTTGCTTTACATGTGAGGCACACTTGAAAAATAATTATATAACATTTGGTACCTAAACTTCTTTGAGTCCTATTTTGTTAGTCAAGGTTCTTTTTGGAACCCATATCATCTCATGTTGTGATGGTTTTCTTATTTTGCATTGATATGCGTAATGACCATAAAATTCACATGTAAAATATGTAATATGTCATTTTCTATCGCGATTAGATTTCCAATAAGAATGTACAAAGAATTTTCTGAAATTACTTTTAGCTTCATGAGAAATAGCATTATCATTATTTTGTGAAATTTTCAAAAAAGTATTTTTCTTCTTTACTTTTTCTAAAAACCATGTTAGTTTTACAATTTCACATGCATGTGTAATTTTTAAAGAATCAATTTCATTTTTTAAATTTTCATTTTCCACACAATATGTATCCATTTCTTCTTTTAATTTTTCAAGCTCATGTAATAATTTTTCATTTTCCTCTTTAAGTGAAAAATATCTTTTTATAAGAGCGGAAAGTTCTTTACTCGCATCTAAAGAAATGTTTTCTTTGGAGGAGCTCGATGAGTTATTATTTGAATTTAAAGGGCTAGAACTTACCTCATCGTTGTGTATCGTTAAGCATAAGTATGCTTCATCACTAGAAGAGCTTGATGAGTCATTTGTTTCACTTGACTCTTCATATTTTTTTTCCCTTTCTGAGATGTCTCTTCTTTGTGTTGTTTGTATGATCTTTTGGTTGGCTTCTCATTTTTCTCTTTATTTTTTTACCAACTTGAGATACTTATCTAGTTTTCTTGTGTAGCGTGCAAATTTCTTTTCGTTCACTTCATCTTCAGTTGAGTTTTCTTCTTTTTGTATGCTTTCAATGTTAATGTCTTCTTTTTGGGAGCATTTGCTTCTTCTTCTTCTTCCTGAATTCTGATCTGTGAATCAATTAGATCATCAAAATCTACGTTATTCAAATTTTTTCTTCAATCACGGTCATCTTTGTATGCCATTTTGGATGAGAGAGACTTGAGAAATTTTTTTACTTTTTGGAGGCTAGTTCTTGGCTCGCTCAAGGAGGCAAAGTCATTCATAATATCATTAAAATGAACAATCATATCTTTAATAGATTCATTTTCTAGCATTTTGAAGGAGTCATATTAATAATTTCAAATATTTAATTTATATTATGTACTTTATTTGTCCCTTCATAAGTAGTAATGAGTTTATTCCAAATCTCATTTGCACTGCACAACTAGAAATTTGATTAAATTTTGTTGAATCCAAAGCACAATAAAAAAATATTTTTAACTTCCCAATCAAGTTCTGAAATTTTTTTTTGCCTTTCGAAATATTCTGAAGGTAATTTTTCATGAAAAAAATAACTTTTTTCAACTATATCCCACATGTCAATATCAATAGAACATATGTATCCTTCCTAATTTTTCAGCAAAATTTGACGCATTGAGAAGGAAGGACGACTAATTGATTGTCCTTTGGAAAAATTAAATTCACTTGATGTCATAGCTCAAAAGATGTTTAAATCAGTGTTGTCAGGACCGGACTGGACCGATCGGTCGGACCGGTCCGACCGCTAACCGGTCACCAATCCGGCCCATTTGGAGCTCCAAAACTGGACCTCCATTTGGACCGGATTGAACCGGATCAAATCGGTTAAAACTGGCCAAACCTGGATTGAACCGGGTAAACCGCATTTTTGGACTAGTCAAATTTTTTTTTATTTTTTTATTTTTTTTTATTATGAGATGGTGTCGTATGATCCATGTAGCCGACCCCACCTAGTGGGATAAGGCTTTGTTGTTGTTGTTGTTTTTATTATGAGATGATTTGATAAGAATTATTACTATAAATTTGGAAAATATCTAAAAATGGACTTTCTCCATAATCATTCATATTGACCCATTAGTCTCCTCCTTCATTTATAGATGTCCATTGACTCTCACTTTGCTACTATTAGCAATGTGGGACTATCTTTGTGCACTCGATTAGTTCTTTCTCTCTTCATTTAGTTTTGAATTTACTTTGAGCTTTAATTCATGATCTTATTTTATTTTTTAATATCATCAATGTATATTATAATATAAATTAATTATATTAATATAATATTTATCATATTAGATAAATTAATTATGAATGAATAGTGCACACTTCTTTCTTATATGTATAATACACAACAATGCTATAATGTACTTAGTATAGTATAATATTGTATATACACACTTTAAATTTCTTTAATTTAGTATATAATAAGTCAAATTAAATAGTTAACCACTCATTATACCATGTATTTATTTATAGAATATACAATCTTGTTTTAATATTTTGAAAAAAATATGTAATTTTTGCTTCTAACATAAAAAATAAAGATATGAAATACATAAAAAATAATCAATAGAAAATTTGTAGATAATAATCAAATTCATAATATTTTAATTTATTAAGTGTATAATTTTAAAATCAAATCTTAAAATTAATTATAATCTTATTATTTATTATTTGTGATTGTTATTTTTTCTTTTGTATCATACATTTTGATATCATATATATACTTATATAATTGAAATATCATAGCTTAATTTACTATTATCATATTAAATATAATATTTTATTACTATCCAGTCCGACCGACCGGTCGAACCGGTCCGACCGGTTCGACCTGAAACGGACACTTTTCCGAGTCGTCGTCCGGTCCGGTCCTAACAACATTGGTTTAAACTTTAAAACAAGATGATTAAATCTTGAAATAAGAGCAACCCACTCTGATACCAATTGTAGGATCTCAAGGCACCAAGGGGGATTGAATTGGTGTTTAAAACCAAAATTATCTATTTCACGAAAATCGTCGCAGAAGTTTAAAATCGATTCAACAATTTTTAAATCAAAACAAATTAAATCAGATCAGAAGCATAACATGAGAACGAGATGAAGAGAGAATGCAAACACAAGAACACAGGTGATTGTTGGCGAGGTTCGGCCACTCCTTGGCCTCGCTCCGACTTCTCAACCTCGAAACCGTCGGAGATTCCACTAAAACTCTTCCTTTGTTCCAAATGGGGCAAGGAAGAAAGCCCTTTATATCAACCAGGCATACCTCTCCTCTTAGGAAGTTAATCTTTTCTCTCCCTCAAGAGGTAAGATATGGAAACTCTTTTACAAAGGAGCTCTCTCAATTTTTCTAAACAATTTTTTTTATCCTTTTACAATATCATACTCACAAGAAGAGAAGAGAGAAAGAAGAGAAACTAAAATGATAAGCTTCAACATGTGAAAAATTTGTTCAGAATTTTCTCATTCAAAACTAGTCGTTACTATTCATGTCAGCCGGGGACCGGTTGATTTCTGCCCGTTGAGTTGATTGGTTGGCTAGTGCATCGATCAATCTATCGACTGGTATAGTCTCGTCGTGGATCTGGGCAGCTTATGCATTGACCGGTCTACCGATATATTTGATCGGTCGACCGTAATATCTCGATCGGCCTTCATTGCTTTGACCGGCTGATTGGTCGATCTGCACTATTTTGAGCATAACATTTTACATAATTATCCTAATGAGATAATCTTAGATTCTATGATAGCTAACATGATTCTCTACAACTTTGATATTCATCATTCATCTATAATCTAATAAGACCATAGTCAATTATTTAATCAAAGTTTAGTCCATAAAGTTATCCATTTTTTTAAACTTTTCAGCATATAACTTTAATCTTTCGATGTTTGTATCATCAAAATATTTTTTTTGGGCATTAACATTATCATCATACTAATAAAGTCGATCCATAACTGACCGAAGTCAGCCCATAAGTCAGTCCATACTTGGTCGTCACGAGTCCATCATCATAAAAGCTCTCCATTCAACATTTTTCGTCTTTTCTCTTGCAGCTTTTAATTTATCTTTATTAGGACTCAAGAGTGTGTTCAGAATTTAGATCATCACATAAAAGAATGAAATGATAATAATAATCAAGGGTCTCAATCATTACAATCACATAAGGTTTGATCTACAGATAGAATCATGGAGAGTAATTAGAGGTGCATGAACATCATAATCATAAGGTAGATCAACAAAAGACATGAATCAGTATGATTGGATCTATATTAAGTTATCATAAACGAAAGATCATGAGTCATGTTGGATATCATCATTACTAAGGGCATAAACAATATAATCATCATGACTTACACTACAAGAAATTAGGTCATTAATGGAAAGATATGTAGTCGTTAAAAGTTGTCATCTTGCCGTTAATACTCATCAACGACAAGAAAAAACTAGTCGCGGCTCTTCGCTATAGGTCCCGCCGCTAAAAGGTTTTAGCATCCAGTGTGAATAACTGGTCGTTGATTCTTTTTAAGGACCACTATAATCCCATTCCCTAAAAATTCAATAGCAACTAGTATGCTAGTCCCCTATATAACTTATAAGGACCACTCACCTAGTCGCTAAAGACATCACCGGATTGAATCACATTTTGGATGAACCGACCAATTTTTAAAAGTTTTCTTTGTGAAGAAATAATCTGATAAAAAATATTATTTTAAATTTGGAAAAGATCCAAAGATGGACCTTCTCCATAAAACTCTATATTAGCCAATTAGTCTCCTCCTCTATTAATACTTGTCTCTTTGCTCTCATCATACTACTATAATGAATGTGGGACTATGTTTCATCTTTTCTTCTTTCATATTTTTGACGACAAGATGATGGTCGTTAATTTGAATATTAAGGATTAGATTTTTATTGGTCCTTATTGTTGACTTTTAACGGCCAATCATAAGAATATTAAGGATCAAAATTTTTTCTGGTCCTTATTGTTGATGACCAAAAATTTTTCTAGTCATTAATAATGATGTTTAACGATCATATTTGAATCTCTTCGTTAATTATGGTCGCTAAAAGTCATTTTTCTTGTAGTGTTAGATCAAAATTAAGCACATGAATCAAGAGTTAAAAGATAATAAAATCAACATCATACTTGTCGGAACCCGGGCCGAGTTCATAGATTTCATGAGGGCAAATTGTGCCTAAACCTGGGCCAGGTCTGGGTTATACCCGAGCCGGGTTTGATCGACCGATCGGGCGAAGGTTGCGGCCAACGCGACTTCGTCGTGGGATAGTCCGGGCCGGGTTATCATCAACCGGAGCCAGGTTCATTTGTGTAGCAGAGCTCGAAGCGTTCGACAATGGCGGACTTTTCGAGCGTGGACCTACTCGGGCTGGGTTCCGTTACGCAAAAAATGACGTAACCAAAATGGGGACTTTTCGATTGTCTTTCTCGCAATTGCCAGTGTTAAGCATCATCATATGACATTGTATTGTAACTAGGGATTAAACAGAGCATGCTTCAATTGTAAAATCAATATTCTATGATAAAACTGCCATAGTTACATACCTTGTGAAGTTTTCATCGAAACCTCACATTGCCCTTCTTCTTCTCCTCCTCCTCCTCCTCCTCCTCCTCTAATCATCGCCTTTGGTGCTCAGTAGTCGGTGTCCCTACCCCATGTTAGCGGCAGTCACGCGTGAGGGGAGGATGAGAGAGACGCACGAGAATAAGCGAGAAATTAGAGTCGACTTATAGGAAAATAAAGGGATGATTGGTTTGTTTTGATCTCATATTTTTAGGGCAGGAATTTGAGTTGTTGGCACAACTCCAACTCTAATATGTTTCCCCTTTATCTTCTCGTATTATATTTTTTTCTTTTCATTTCTCTCTCTTTTCTTTTCTTTTCATTATTCGGTTCCAATCTTATCTCCTTTTTTTGTTTCTAAACCAACCAGGCATTACAGATGTGGTTTCATAAATGCAACGGAAAGTGCTAATCATAAAAATAAAAAAATATCATCTTTTCAAGACTTCCATAAAAACATTAATAAAACCAATGCCATAGATCATAAACTAAAACTCCATCATTGATAAAAACATCTTTGAAATCAATAGTCTAACATGATTTTACTTTTAGTCTAGATCATGTACAACATCGTTGTCATGAGTTGAGTCATCATCCATCTATTAGTTACTTGCATGGATTTAAGGTATAGGATTTCACAATTAGAGTATGTAAAGATCATGTTATGCAATACATTCTAAACAGAATACTACATGACTAGTATAAAGCAGTTTGATTTAAGAAAAGAAGCATTCATGTATATCATGTATCTACATGTCAAACATTCATAACATACATCATCATGCATTAATATTAGTAGCATGGATTCAACATATAATAATAACATCATACAAAATCTTGATACATCAGTCATAAAAGTAGGCACATTAAGTGACTTGCATTTAACACTTACCATTACCTTACCTCAATAAACTTCTTCGGGTTATTTTATAACTCATTGGACTCCATTTTTGTGGGCATCAATCATTACAGTTACAGTCATCTTACAATATTGAAGAATCTTGTCATTGTCCTCACAATAGGCTAACTAGACCTCGGAATCAAGACTCCCATAATCCAAAAGTGACTAGGAATTTATACATACCATTGCTGGTAAGATATAATTATTGATGAAGGAAATACTTACAAACAATATGCATGACAGTTAGTTGAGGGACCATAAGTATCAATTGGGTGCATAATGTTTGCAATCCACAACAACAACAACAACAAAGCCTTATCCCACTAGGTGGGGTCGGCTACATGGATCATACGACGCCATTTCTCTCTATTAGTAACCAAACCTTTCGGTATATTATTCACCAATAGATCTTGCTCTATCAGTTCGCCAAGTGCCCGCCTTGGCCTTCCTCTCCCTCTTTTAATCGGACTCCAGATTATTTGATCTACTCTTCTTACTGGCGCATCTAATGGTCTTCTTTGAACATGACCAAACTATCTCAAACGATTTTCTACCATTTTCTCACTAATAGGAGCCACTCCGACTCGTTCACGTATATGGTCATTCCTAATCTTATCTAATCTTGTATGACCACACATCCATCTCAGCATCCTCATTTCGGCTACCTCCACTTTACGTTCATGTTGTCCCTTCATAGCCCAACATTCACTACCATATAACACTGCCGGTCTTATAGCAGTACGATAGAATTTTCCTTTAACTTTATTGGGTACTTTTCTATCACAAAGAACTCCAGTGGCTTTCCTCCACTTACACCAACCAGCTTGAATTCTATGATTAACATCGTCATCAATCTCACCATCTTGTCTTACAATTGATCCTAAATATTTAAACTTTATCACTTGAGGAATTATATCCTCCCCTAGCCTAACTTTCAAATCGTCTCTAAGTTGTTTATTTGTGAAATTGCTATGCATATATTCTGTTTTATTCCTACTTAAACGAAAACCCTTTAACTCCAACGTATTTCTCCATATTTCCAATTTTGTATTAATCTCTTCTCTTGAATCCGCTAAAAGTATTATATCGTCCGCAAATAGCATGCACTTAGGTACCTCCTCTGTGATACTCTCGGTTATAGCATCGATAACTAAGTTAAATAGATACAGACTTAAAGTTGATCCTTGATGTAGGCCAATTCCTATAGGAAATTCATTTGTCTCACCTCCGGGTGTCCTAACCCTAGTCAATGCCCCATCGTACATATCTTGTATTACCTTAATGTAGGCAACATTCACCATCTTCTTTTGCAAGGCTTTCCAAAGTACATCCCTTGGTACCCGATCATACGCCTTCTCTAAGTCAATGAAAGTCATATGTAAGTCTCTTCTCCTACTTCGATATTTCTCCATCATCCCCTTAGTAAATAAATCGCCTCTGTAGTGGATCTTTCTGGCATGAACCCAAATTGTCTCTCAGAAATACTAGTCTCCATTCTCAATCTATGCTCAATCACTTTTTCCCATAATTTCATTGTGTGACTCATAAGTTTAATCCCTCTATAATTTGCACAATTTTGAATATCCCATTTATTTTTGTAAATAGGAACTAATGTACTTAATCTCCAATCATCAGGCATTTTTTTCGATCGTAAAATCTCATTAAATAGTTTACATAACCACAACACATCTTTTTCTCCTAAACATTTCCAAACTTCAATCGGTATACCATCCGGTCCAATGGCTTTACCATTCTCCATTTTCTTAAGAGCTTCGCTAACCTCCGAGACTCTAATTCTACGATAAAATAACATATTAAGCTCACATTCGCTAACTGTCAAGTCCTCCAAATCACAACGAGAATCTTTACATCCATCATTAAATAGCTTATAGAAATACTCTTCCCATCTGTTCTTAATATCTCCTTCAGTAACTAAAATCTTGCCAACTTCATTTTTTATGCATCTTACTTGATCCAAATCTCTCGACTCCTTCTCTTTATTCCTTGCAATCTTGTAAATCCTTTGTTCACCAGCCTTTGTCCCTAACTCCTTATAAAACCCCTCGTATGCTTTAGCACGAGCATCACTAACTGCCTTCTTAGCCTCCCTTTTCGCCAAACGATACTTTTCCCAATTATCAGAATTATTGACCAAGTGTATCGCCTTGAAACAATTCTTCTTATTACGCACCTTTTCTTGGACCTCCTCATTCCACCACCAAGTCTCCTTATCTCGTGGTCCAAAACTTTTTGATTCTCCTAAAATGGCTTTAGCAACCATTTCAACCTTTTTTGTCACATTCTCCCACATGATACTAGCATCTCCTTCTAACTCCCACACACTTTCCTCTAATAACTTACTTCTAAAAGTCTCTCGCTTCTCCCCCTTTAACTGCCACCACTTGATCTTTCGATCAAAAACTGTTCGAGATTTTGGTTTTATACATTTCATTTGCATATCAAGAACTAACAATCTATGTTGTGTAGTCACCCCATGCCCAGGAATTACTTTGCAATTAGTACAACGTCTTTTATCAGTATTTCTTGTCAAGAAAAAATCGATTTGAGACCTATGAGTTCCACTTTTGTATGTGATTAAATGTTCCTCTCTCTTCTTAAAATAAGTGTTGATAATCTTAAGGTCGTATGCTAAAGAAAAATCAATAATAGTTTGTCCTTCCTCATTCAACTCCCCAAAACCAAAACCACCATGAACCCTTACATGTGGTCCTGCCTCTTTACCAACATGTCCATTAAGGTCTCCCCCAATATAAACTTTCTCGGTTGTTGGTATACTTTCAATCAAACCCTCCATATCTGCCCAAAACTTCTCCTTGAGATATGATTCTGCTCCTACTTGGGGTGCATATGCACTAATAATGTTCATAGTCTCCTTTCCAACAATTACTTTCACGGATATGATTCGATCCTCAATCCTTTTAACTTCCACAACATTCTTCCTCCATTCTGCATCCGCGATAATACCAACACCATTCCTTCCATTTACCTTACCTGTGTACCAAAATTTGGAATCATTTAACCTAATCTCTTTACTTCCCTCTTCTACCCATCTAGTTTCTTGCAAGCATAAGATACTAATCTTACGCCGGTCCATTACTTGTGCCACCTCGAGGCGCTTCCCATTCAACGTCCCAATGTTCCAAGAACCTAATCTGACCTTAGTCTCATGAACTAGCTTCTTTAATCGCCTCCGTCCATTAGAGTGCGGTAGCCCTTGCTCATTTAACACTGCATTCAGGTGAGGATGCAGCGGCTCTTGCTCTCTTATCACTGTACCCGAGCTGTACAGCGCGTTACTTACGGGTAACGACCTAGCATTAACACAATATATTCGTTGATCCATGTTCATAAGATTCGACAGGATTTTATGCTGGCTGTCGGGGCCTAACACAACCCTCCTCCTTTATCCGGGCTTGGGACCGGCTATAAAATATAGGCGGAGTTATAATGTTTGCAATCCACTAAAAGAAAATCATCGATTAGCGACGCAGCAATATAGGCTCTAATGCGTCGCTAACTCGGCGCTGAAGACACTAGCGACGCATTAGCGTCAACTTTGCGCCACAAGTTTTGCGATGCTATTATTCGGTCGCTAATAGCGTCGACATCGCCCCCATGGGTTTGTCGACGCTATTATCGTCGAACAGTGGCGCTAATGAGACTCTATAATGACATGAAAAGTATCATCGTAGAGTGCCAATATGCGTCACTACTCTGACTCTAAAGCGGCGCTAAAAATGCTAATATGGCGTTACAACTCAATTTTCCTGCGTCGCTAATTTGACGCTAATGTGGCGCTAAATATTCAGATGCTATAGTGGCGCTAAAGAGATGCTAAGAACAATGTGTTCATTCAATAGAACGGATTGTCGCCTTACTAATTCGGCCACTAAATTACATTACAATGGCGCTCCATTCATTGATTTCTATTTTTTTACATTACAGTTGAAGCACCATCAAATTACATGACATCACATATAAATTTCCATTATATCAAATTACATTACATCACATATACATTTTCATTACATCAAATTACATCTATCACAATTAGATTATCTAATTACACCAAATTACAATTGAGGGCCTCCTCATCATCCTCCTCCCTGGACGACTGCAAGAAGACCCATCGCCGCCTTGAGCCCCGCCGCCCCGGCCAGCCACGTTCACTGACGTTCCTAAGTCCATGTTGACCCCTCTCTTCCCCGACGTCGAATCCAGCCAGAGGTCCGAGGTTGAGACCCCGGAGACATGCATCCCGCCCACGCTCTCTACCGTGAGCTCCACGTACGTAGTAGAAGGTCTCCCCCTTGGGCTTCCGCGCCATGGGGTTGTACACCATCGCACTAGATCTCGGCACAACGAAGTCTCCAAACACCATGGATGACAACTGACCAGTCACTAGGAGAAGCGGCGTCCGAACTACTATCCAGCTTGAGACGGGAACAATGGCGAAGGGGGTGGGGCAACAGTGGTGGTGGCAGTTGTCGTCGTCGGAGCGGAGGTTGAGAAAGAGTGAGTGTCACGACCCCGATTTAAACGGTGTGATGCGTAAAATGTTGTAGCAAAATAAAATCGCTAGCAAGTGCACTAGTCGCTCAAGTAATATAGTAATAGGAGTAAGAGTGTCGAACCCACGAGGAATATTATTAATTCAGTATCTGAATTTATAAATTAATAAGAGAGAAGAAAAACATGGATTTTTGGAAAAAGGGTTTTGTGAAATAAAATAAAGAAAATAAGATAAAGATAAGATAATGGTGTTGAAGTTATGCCTTAGGATGAAAATAGATCAGGATAAATATTTGAACCATAAAAGATAAATTTAATCTTTAATGATGGATTAGAGTCCTCCTAAATTATTAACTTGACATAATTAAATTGCGGTCTCCACCGTCTGGCATCCCCTCAATCTAAGTATGCAAATTAAACTATCTTAAATTAATAAGAATTGAAGTCTCCACAAACTAGCATCCCATCAAATCATATTAAAATTAAGATGCATTAAATTGGATTCCCTAAACTATTAATCACTCCACAAACTAGTATAGATAAATAGACCACACAAATTTGATTCTCCACACACTAATTATCAAATTTATGTCAATTATAAATTTCATATAAAATCAATTAATTTAATTAATGAATTCTAAAATCAAATAGTCCACAAACCGGTAATTACTCAACTCAGAAATCCAAATAATTAAATCAAAAGCACTAAGCACAATTAACTAATTGACCAGAAAAGATTAAAACAAATAATATAGGGTCCAAATAGTTTCCCTTCAATAATAATCTCCTAAAATGAAATAAATAGAAATATGGAGTTCATCCTAGAAATTCTGGAGAGATAATAACAAAATGAAAATAATAATTGGAAGAATTACACCAAGAATAAAAGTCGAAGCTTCGGATCACGGGCAGACAGTCGGACAACCTCTCGGACTTGATCAGAGTCACGATCAACTTCCAACCGTCGCACCTCTCTCCTTTCGATCGTAGCCTGCAGAGCTCACGACTCAACTATGGAAGAAACCTAAACTTCAGAGCACCCCTTGGGACGACGGCTTCTTCACGTATTTATAGGGTGTAAATGGCCTTCAATTTGATCACGATCTTAACATCGTATGGCTGGATTTAAATTTACGGGATAAACTCGGCCAAAACGATAAATCCTTTTAATCATTACGCCCAAAGATAAATCTTTTATCTTTACTCCCTTCAAATCTCGGCCAAAACACAGATTCTTTTATCTTTACGTCCAAAGAGATAAACCCTTTTACTCCCTTTGAATCTCGGCCAAAACCAAGATTTACTTGCCATTACGTCCAAAACGATAAAATCTTTTATCCAAATCTCGGCCAAAACGTCTAAAGCCAAATCTGGTAGTAAGGAATAAATTCTTTTGAATTTCGGCCGATACGTTGGTATTCTCGGATAGTCACGTGTTCGATTTTTCCTGCAAAGTAATTATCAAAATTTAGCTAATCCATCCACAATTAAAATATTCAGAGAATTAATAATCAAAATTGATAAATCCGTAATTACGACTAAAAGTGACTAAAAATGATGCATGCCATGATCAAATTATAAAAAAATTAACTAAAATAATAATATAAAATATGTTGTATTTTGCATGCATCAAACTCCCCCAAGCTTAAAGTCTTGCTTGTCCTCAAGCAAAAATTTAAAAGCAAGGCTCAAGAAAGTTCCAGCATAGCCTCCACATCATCAACTGACTAATTTTCTCACACAGTTCTTCTGCACACCTACTACTCAGTATCTTACCACTTTCCATGTACTTAGCTTCATAGAGGTTCTGAATGCTACACAAATTTAAACAGTCTCAAATTCAGCCTTGTAGAAAAATAAATTATTTGTCAAATAATAGCATTAATATTGAACACGTAAGTACTAATTGAGCTTAAAACTTTTTTTCTCTTTTTTTCTTTTTTTAACTTTATTTTCAATCATTTTAAAAGTTCTAATCTTCAAGCAGGATTGCACAAGGAAGTCCATGTAGCGGGCTTTAGACTGATGACTCCCAGACCAGATGGCCTTAGGGCAACATGTGAGTGATAAGGCACCCCTCGAGTTTACTTGCCCGAACAACCAAGGTTCTGAATGAAGAGTTCGAATTTAGTCATGATTCAGTACTCATGTGCTTCTCCATATTCCACAAGATGGTCCATATAGCGGGCTTTCGATCGACGGATCCCAAAGCAGTTGCGCTTAGGTCGTTAGGCATGAACCTACACATAACTTTATTATTTTTCTTCTTTTTTTCACTATTTTTTTACACTATTTTTTTACATTTATTTTAAGCTCAAGGAGTACTTAATATGGTCAATAAAAAGGCTACTACTATCGAGACTTAAAAGAAATAAAAAGACATGAATATGATTTTGTCGTCTAGTCATTCATAATTCTACTTAGCATAGGCACATAGTCCATAAGTTTAATACTAAAATAACAAGTGATAAGAAAGAAAAGCATTCAAATTTCATCAATTAACGACATGTCTTTGAATTTTTTACTAAAAGATAATTAAAATAGTAAGACAATAGTTTGTAAGATGGTAGCAAAAAAAATAAATGCATGCAATGGTATTTTTGGAAAATTTTTCATTTTTTTGTTTTTAGAAATACATGCAAACATAAGCAAATAAAAAGAAAGAAACATGCAATGCATGAAATGCAAACTCCCCCAAGCTTAAACCAGACACTGTCCTCAGTGTTAAGCCAGCAAGGGAAAGTGATACATAAAAAGGAAAATAAAGAAGTGAAAAATAAAGAAAAGGTAAAAGACACAACCGGATTTACTGTCTGTGAGGTGGCGATGGTGGATGGTAGCCGAGATGTCCTTAGAGCATATGATACTCATGGATGCGCCTCGTCATGCGAACAATGCTAATTCTGGAGGGATTCGAAGCAACCCTGATGATCATCCATATTGCTAAAGTCAACTCGAATGTTGGTCAACTCCTGGGCCTGTCGATGTTGCTCTTCTTGAATAGCATGCAACTCTCCTGCTTGACGAAGTTGCTCTTCCTGAAAGACGTGGAACTCTCCTGCCTGACGAAGTTGCTCATCGTACATTGATTCCCATAAATTTTGCATGGAAGCATAGTCAGGCTGAGGTGGCGGAGGTGGATGGTAAGTCTGCTCTGGAGCTGAAGTGAAAGTAGGCTCTGGTGCTATATAATGATTCCGCACAGGTTCTTGTAAAGGGGCAGATACTTCCATCGGATCACGTTCCTCATAAGGAGTAGCCAGTATGAACGCGGAATCTGAAGAACTCTCTTGTGCTAGAGATGGAATCGGAGAAGGCACCGACATATAGGGTGAAAGGGCAGATGCCTCATGTCAGGAAGCTGTCGGTGATACAGCCTGGAAGACTTGTGATTGCTGAAAGTACTGTTGAGCTGCCGCATAATCAGTAGAATCAAACCAGGAGAAGGCTTCATCCTGATGTGGTTCAACTGGGACAGATGGTCCTGCAGGTGAGATTAATGGAGCCACGTCCTGCCTAAAAAGGAGCCAATTATTTGGATTAATTGGCGTAAAAGCATCTCGATCTGAGCAAGGCACCTCCTGATTGTAATCTTTAAAAATAAAAACTTTGATCCCTGAGTTGTTGGTCTTCACGAGACCCATAGCATGAATGGTCCTACGAGTGAGGTGAGTGTTTCCTGGCACAGCTTCGAGATCATCCAAGTCAAGATGTAAATGATGAGCAATAGGTGTGAGAAGGGCACCCATATTAATACTACCGCCACGATGAGTAGTGCGGCGCTGGAATCGACGAATGATGAAGGCACCCACATTAACAGGAGTTCTGTGAAGCATGATGTGCATAAGATATAACTCTCCCTCTGAGATGACCCCATCATTTTCACTGCGTCCACTTAAGGTGTTGCTTAGCATGCGATGGACGTAGCGCGGAACAGGATTCTGAATTGAGCTGTCTTTAGCTGTGTTCTAAACCAATCGGTCTTCTTCTGTTATCTGTTTTCAAAAAGTTTCAGCATCAAAGTCAGCAAGTACAGAAGAATATCCATGATTGGGGAATCCATAAATATTATTAATCTCTCCTAGAGTGAGAGTAAAGGGCCGCCCATAAAGTTGGAATGAAATGCGAGGCTGATCATAATTCCTGCCATCTAAATTAAAAACCTCCAAGGATGCAAGAAATTTCATAATTAGTACTTCATAAGTTGGCCACCAAGAATGCACGAAGTCAGAGAGTCCAATCTGAGAAAATAATAGATGAATATCTGCAAGTAAATTATACTCCCTCAGCAATTCAGTATCTGAAAATCTGGTGGCATGAATTCGAATCTCAAACATCCGTTCATATCGAGCTTGATACTCTGGCTTGGTCCAATAATAATCTCTGGGGTAGGAGATTAATTGTGAGGGCTGTGGAGCCAGCTAAGCATTCGGATGTCGTCATCCGCCACGTCCCTTCCATATATTAGCAAATCGCCTCATGCTAGATTGGAACAGAGATCAGCAAACAAAAGGTAACGGTTCGGTCAAAAGAACGGTTGCGGCTCAGTCGCTGAAGTTTCGGCCGAAGTCGAAATGTCGACAGAGAGGGGATCTCGGCCGTAAAGTATCTATGCTCTAGTGTCGGCCGATTCAATGAAGAGCAGCTAGATGACTCGGCCATAAAGAGATGTCGTTGGTGAAATTGGCGGCTGAATCTCGGCCGTAAGGAGGTAATTGATGAAGAACTTCGGCCGTAAGGATGAAGTTGATGAAGAACTTCGGCCGTAGTTGATGAAGCTCGGCCGTAGTGTTGGCGGTGGGCGGTGCGTGTGGGCGTAAGGGAGCGGAGGTGATGGCGTCGGCGGCGTAAGAGAGCAGCAGAGACTTCGGCCGTAAGAAACAGGTGGAATCAGCAATGAGACTTCGGCCGTAAGGACTTTTGGGTGGAGAAGCGTTGAAACTTCGGCCGTAATATGTCTCGGCCGTAAGGAAGAAGGCTCGGCCGGAGTCGAGTGGAGTTTGACCGTAAGGAACTGGCGTGGCGCTTTTGGGTGTAAAGAGCGGCGGTGCGCGGAGTGGAAGCTCGACCGTAATAGTGAGAGAAGCGCTGGAACTTCGGCCGAGATCGGGATGCTCAAGAAAGGGCGAGACCACGGTGATTGATCTGCAAAACACGAGAAGGGGTAAGATTTTATGGACGAAACTTCGGGTGTAATTACCTGTTCCCACGTGATGGTGCGCAGTGAAGGGTCACATCATTAGAGCATGGCCGATTTCCAAGGCAATTCATCCGTGCTCAGCTGGGGCGATGTGATCGGCCAATTTCCACGTGAGTCATCTGTTTCGCCCTGTCATGTCCGAGCTTGATTCATGTCCGTGTGACAGCTCGGCCGTAATGCACAGGTGGCGTTTACGAGGGTGGCAGGGCGTAATAGCTGCCCTTGTCCGGTCATGTCGAGTTTGGCGCTCTGCTACGTGTTTCGCTCATCTCGCCTTGTCTGAGGTCAGGTGGCGGCCGGTGTGGCAACTCGGCCGTAACGGGAATGGGCTGTGGTGGTAGGGCGTAATGAGGGTGGCAGCTCATCTTGTCGGAGCTCGTGCATGGAGCTTTTTCAGCCGATATGTTATTTCAGTGTCGGATGTCAGAATCTGCTCGGCCGTAAGGAGGAAAGGTGTAATAGGTCGTCTCGCCTTGTCATGTCATGTTCGATGTGAGTTTGTCGCCCAACAGTGAAAGTAGTAAACTTAGATCAATGTCGAATTTTACATCCTTGCATGTCATGGCTGAATTTCTCTCTTTATGCACATGACTTTTAAAAAAATTAAAATTATCACCAATATTAAAAACTATTAATCAACAAACTAATTAAAGACTAATCTAAAGAAAAAGGTAGAAATAGTTCTGATTTATAGTCTTCAGCTTGACTTAGATGAATCCAGATTTAGATGGTAAACAGATTAATCATAGACAAATTTTGATGATATGTGTCACTATGATAGAGTTTAAGTCTATGTCCATTAACTTTAAATCTTTGCTTATGATCCAATGATTCAATTTCAAATGTTCCATAAGGTGAACAATTGACTATGACATAAGGGCCAGTCCATCTTGATTTGAGTTTTCCAGGAAATAATTTGAGTTTGCTATTATAAAGAAGCACATGTTGACCAGGTAAAAAATCTTTATATTTAATATGTAGGTCATGTAACTTTTTAGTGTGTTCTTTATATAGTTTGCTATTCTCATATGCATGATGTCTAAATTCATCCAGCTCATTTAATTTTAATAATCTTTTTGCTTGTGATGATTTTGCATTCATATTTAGAAATTTTATTGCTCAATAAGCCTTATGTTCCAGTTCCATAGGAAGGTGACATGATTTTTCAAAAATTAATTTATAATGAGAGGTACCTATGGGTGTCTTAAAAGCTGTTCTATATGCCCAAAGTGCATCGTCTAATTTCAAGGACCAATCCTTCCTAGATGAGTTCACAGTTTTTTCTAGGATCCTTTTAATTTCTCTATTGGAAATTTCCACTTGTCCACAGGATTGGGCATGATATGGGGTACTAAAAAAATGTTTGACTCCAAATCTGTTAAGAAGGGTTGACATTATTTTATTACAGAAATGTGTTCCATTGTCACTTATGATAGTCCTAGGTGTTCCAAATCGAGTGAAAATATTTTTTCTTAGAAAGTTGGCAACTACCTTAGCTTCATTTGTTGGTGTGACTACAACTTCCACCCATTTAGACACATAATCAACTGCTACTAAAATGTATTGATTGTTATAGGACTTAGGAAATGGACCCATAAAGTCAATGCCCCACACATAAAAAATATCACACTGTAAAATATTTGTGAGAGGCATTTCATCGCGATGAGAGATATTACCTGTCCTTTGGCATTTGTCACAATACTTACAGTAGTTTCTTGTATCTCTGTAAATAGTTGGCCAACATAATCCACATTCAAGTACCTTAGCTGCTGTTCGATTGGGTCCAAAGTGACCTCCAACTTGTCCATCATGGCAATGACTTAGGAATTTCTCGATCTCATCTTCGTGAACACATCTTCGAATTATTTGATCTGCGCATAATCGAAAAAGGTAAGGATCCTCCCAGTGATAATTCTTGACATCAGACAAGAATTTCCTTTTTTTATGAGTGGTCATGCCCTTTGGAATGTAATGTCCTGCAAGGTAATTAGTAAAATCAGCGAACCATGGTGTAGTGTAAGAAATTTGAAAAATAGAAAAGAGTTTCTCGTCTGGGAATTCTTCCAGTATGTCTGTGACTTGTCTTGGAGATGGCTCCAAATGGGATAGATGGTCAGCTAATAAGTTCTCAATCCTTTTTTTGTCTTTTACTTCCACAACGAACTCTTGCAACAATAGTATCCATCGAATTAGTCTAGGTTTGGCATCTTGTTTACTCATCAAGTGCTTGATGGTTGCATGATCTATGTAAACAATAATTTTTGAACAAATTAGATATGATCTAAACTTATCAAAAGCAAAAATAACAGTAAGAAATTCCTTCTCTGTTGTTGCATAATTTAGTTGGACAGCATTCAATGTTCGACTTGCATAATATATGACATGAAAGATTTTATCTTTTCTTTGCCCCAAAACAGCTCCTATTGCACCATCACTCACATCACACATCAGCTCAAATGGTAGAGACCAATCTAGTGCTACAACAACAGGGGCAGAAATTAGCATTTCTTTTAATAGATTAAAGGCAGCAAGGCAATCTGAATTAAAATCAAATTTTGTGTCCTTAGCAAGAAGATTAGTTAAGGGTTTAGCCATTTTTGAAAAATCTTTGATAAAACGACGATAAAATCCTGCGTGCCCAAGGAAGCTTCGAATGCCCTTCACATTGGTTGAAGGAGGCAAATTTGCAATAACATCTATTTTGGCCTTATCCACTTCGATTCCTTTTGCTGAGATTTTGTGGTCAAGCACTATACCCTCCTTAACTATGAAGTGACATTTCTCCCAGTTAAGGACCAAATTTGTTTCTTGACATCGCTGCAAAACTAGAGATAAGTTATCCAAATAGTTATTAAAGGAGCTACCAAAAAGTGTAAAATCATCCATGAAAACTTGAGTATCTTCTCATTCATATCTGCAAAGATTGACATCATGCAGCTTTGGAATGTTGCTGGAGCGTTGCATAGACCAAATGACATCCTTCTATAGGCAAACATTCCATATGGACATGTGAACGTTGTCTTTTCTTGATCGTCAGGTGCTACTGCTATTTGATTGTATCCAGAATATCCATCTAGAAAATAATAATAGCTATGACCTGCAACACGCTCCAACATTTGATCAATAAAAGGTAACGAAAAATGATCTTTGCGGGTAGCATCATTAAGCTTCCTATAGTCTATACAGACTCTCCAACCTGTAACTATTCTTTGAGGCACCAATTCATTATTTTTGTTACTTACCACAGTGATTCCTTCTTTCTTAGGGACTACCTGCACAGGACTTATCCATGAACTATCGAAATGGCATATATAATACCTGCATCAAGGAGTTTGATGACCTCCTTTTTCACAACTTCCCTTAAAGTTGGGTTTCTTTGATATTGAGCAACTAGTTTGGCATTTTCTTCCATCAAAATTTTATGCATGCAAATAGAAGGCGATATTCCCTTGATGTCTGAGATCGACCAGGCAATTGCTCTTTTGTGTTGCCTCAACACTTCTAAAAGTTTGTTTTCCATGTCACCTGTCAAGTCAGCAGATATGATAACTGAGTAAGTGTCATTTTCAAGAAAGGCATATCTTAAATGAGATGGAAGTTCTTTAAGTTCAAATTTTTTAGGACAATCCAATTTTTCGATTTCCTCCTCGAACGTCTCTGTTGTTATTGGCGCATTATCCTCTTCTACATTTTCTCTGGAATCCTCCATCATTTTCAAAGCCTCCTTAGCATATGGATCTGAAACAAAATCTGCAACAATATCATCAAAAGCATAGTCGTGTCATCTTCTATAGAATCAATGGCATAGCAAGATGAGTGATCAAAAGGTTGTTTGAGAGAATGTTTTATATTAAAAGTAATGTCTTCGTTGTTGACGCGAAGTGTGAGCATCCCTTGTTGAAAATCTATAAGTGCATTTCCTGTGGCTAGAAATGGTCTCCCGAGGATGATAGGATTTTTTTGCCTTCATATCTAGAACAATAAAATCTGCAAGAAAAAACAATTTTATCAACTTTTACCAAAACATCTCTTAATATTCCTCGGGGTCCCTTGCATGAAGAATCTGCAAATTGAAAAGTCATGCTTGTTTCTTCTAGTTCTCCATAACCTAGCTGCACAAATATAGAGTAAGACATTAAACTTATACTAGCACCAAGATCACATAAAGCTTGTGCACAAAAGAATTTTCCTATAGTGCAAGGTATGGTGAAGGTTCCAGGATCTTTGATTTTTCTAGGTATATCTCGATCATAAATGGCACTACACTCCGATGTCAACATTACTCTCCCATTGTTTTCAAACTTTCTTCTTGAAGATAATATATCCTTCATGAATTTAGCATAGCTCGGCATCATCTGTAAAGCTTCATGAAAAGGAATGTTAATAGATAATTGCTTCAGAATATCAAGAAAGCGAGAAAATTGCTTATCTAGTTGTTCTTTGCAAAATTGCTATGGATATGGCAGATCCTCTATGTTGTTGGTATTTCTTGAATTGTCAGTTTCTTTTTTCTTCAGATTGATATCTTTAGTGGCCTGGTCTTGTGTCCTTGATGCTTCGATTTCTTCAGTATGATCAATTACTCTTGGCGGGAGCTTCTCAATTGTTTCCCACTTCTAAGAGTCACAACTTTGGTCTCTTCTTTAGGGTTTTTCTCTGTATTGCTTGGAAGAGCCCCTGGTCATATTGGCCATCTCCCTATTTGAATTTCCAAATTTTTAATTGTAGCATCTTGATTGTTTGCCCTTGTTTCCATTGTCTTCTGCATGGTTTGCATAGTGTCAATAACTCTTGCCATCATCTCTTCCATGTGATTAGTTGATTGTTGAGCAGGAGCTTCATGTTGCCTTCTCAAAAGTGTATAGTTTTGTGGATGAGCTTGTCCTTGATTCTGGAATTTCTCAACAACTTGCCCTTGATTTGACCTGTAAGGAAACTTCTGATTGTTCCTCCAACCATAGTCATTGTTCCTAAAAAATGGATTGGAGACAAAGTTAGCATTTTCAATGTGATCAGGATTAGAAATGTTACCTTGAGGGCAATAATTGCTCACATGTCCTCCTCCACAGTTGTTGCACACCATTAATGACATCATCTGCTCAAATTTTTGATTGAGTGACTCCAGTTGAGTCACTACTTCAGAAGAATTTCTACTTTCTGTGTCATGCACATCATGAGTTCGGTGAGATGTCTCCTTTCTTGGCTTGACTTGAGGGCTACAACTTCAATAATATCTTGTATCTCACTAGGGCGTTTAGATCCCAGCATTGTCCCTCCTGCTGATTGGTCGAGCTTATCTTGATCTACAGCTCCCAATCCATGGTAGAAATCTTCCATCACTTGCCATTTTGGAATCCTATTATCAGGAACTCTGGCTAAACAGTTCCTTATATCGTTCACAGGCTTCATATAATGTTTCATTATCGTCTTGAACAAATGCCCTTAACTCTCTTCGATATTTGCCTGCTTTTTGTGGTGGGCAATATTTTCCAACAAACTTTTCTACCAGCTCCAACCATGAGTGAATCAATCCTGCAGGCAAATTTTTAAACCAAGTGGAAGCTTTGTCACGTAAAGATTGTGGAAATAATAAAAGACGAATAATTTCAGAAGAAACATTATTATTTCTAAAAGTGCTCAGAGTAGCAAAAAATTTGTCAAGGTGATCGTGAGGGTCTTCATGAAATCCTCCTCCAAATTGGGATGCTTGTATCATCCTCACGATTGCAGGATTTATCTCAAAATTATTTGCGTTAATATCAGGTAGTACGATGCATGATTCTCAGTCACTGTATCTGGCCGAGACATATTCTCTCATAGAAAGCTCTGCTTCATCTTCTCGCCGATTATTATGTGGCGAAACCAGTTCATTTTGTTGCTCCAGTCTCTGATTGTCGCGTGCTTGTTCCGCCATTTTTCGTATATTTCTTCGTAAACGACGATAGGTTCTTTCAATTTTAGGATCAAATTCCAACAGTGGAGTTGAACTCCTAGTGCGCTTATCAGAAGATTCTAGGATTGGTTGTGATTTAATTTTCAATTAGTACCTACAACAACCAATTGTCAGTAAAATAAAAGAAAGATAAAATATATACAAAAATAAATAAAAAGAAATACAAATAATAGGTCATGAAAAAAAATTTTAAATTAATAAAAATCTTTCGGAATTATCGAATTGAAAATTCATCATTAAAATTAATTTTCGAGAGCAATTTGTCAGAAACCTAATTACGGCGCTCTTCAAACCAATTCATATGCCAAATAACTCGACCGAAAGAATCAAATAGATAATCATAAAAATTATGCACTCGTTTGGCCATAAAACTTAACCATGTCTCAACATTACGGTCGCAAAAGCAATAATTAGCAAAAATAGTTTCAGAGAGGTTAATGAACAGTTGATAAATAATTGTCATATCTCGGTCGAAATTAAATTAGTTGAGAAATAAAATAACCCGAGGCTCGTTCAGCCGTAAAAACTATGAAACAATGTCGAAAGGATTAATCAATGTGAATAGGTATGCAGGCGTAAAACTCGTTAGATTATGACCGAGATAGCATTAAATTAAAATTCCGAACCAAATTACGAATTCATCAAAGTCAGCCGCAAACACTTCTCGCCCGCAAAATCGAATAATTAATCAATCCGTGCGCAAGGGAAATAAATCGATTCGACCACGTGGATAAAGAGAATCTCGACTGTAAAATTCAGATAAAGATTGCTATTAAAGCCGAAGCGAGTCAGGAGATTAGAAGTTTACGGCCGAAATGAAGTCAACATGATTCAATTGGTCGTAAAACAAAAAGCTATCCACGTCTCGGTCGTAACACAAATTGTATCAGCAATTCAAATACGAATCCAAATGTTAAGGCGACAAATAATCATTACAGCCGAAACTGAATTAAGTCGATTCTTTACGGCCGAAATAGAATAAACCACTTTGGCCAAAATAAAATCAAATCAACATGGCGTAATACAACGTTCGGATAAACATTACGACCGTAAAATAGAAGATTAGAACTCAGAATCGATATTGCGAGGCCGTAAAACCAGTAAAGCCAAAAATATATCACGGTCGTAAAATCATAAGTCGACGGTGTAATCCAAAAAATTCAATCGGCAATAGAATTTAAGCCGAAAGTCAACAAGAAAATGTCGTGACCTTTATCTGAAAAAGAAAAATGTTAGTTTATTTACACAAATAATTACAATAAAGAATACAATAATACATATTTACAGAAAAGAAGAAATTACAAAAAAAATAATCATAGAAAATTATTTACAAATTAATTTACATCTCCTAATAATGCATAAAATTCAGAAATTAATTAATAAAATATTTCCCGACAACAGTGCCGAAAACTTGATGCGTAAAATGTTGTAGCAAAATAAAATCGCTAGCAAGTGCACTAGTCGCTCAAGTAATATAGTAATAGGAGTAAGAGTATCGAACCCACGAGGAATATTATTAATTCAGTATATGAATTTATAAATTAATAAGAGAGAAGAAAAACATGGATTTTTGGAAAAAGGGTTTTGTGAAATAAAATAAAGAAAATAAGATAAAGATAAGATAATGGTGTGGAAGTTAGGCCTTAGGATGAAAATAGATTAGGATAAATATTTGAATCATAAAAAATAAATTTAATATTTAATGATGGATTAAAGTCCCCCTAAATTATTAATTTGACATAATTAAATTGCGGTCTCCACAAACTGGCATCCCCTCAATCTAAGTATGCAAATTAAACTATCTTAAATTAATAAGAATTGAAGTCTCCACAAACTGGCATCCCATCAAATCATATTAAAATTAAGATGCATTAAATTGGATTCCCTAAACTATTAATCACTCCACAAACTGGTATAAATAAATAGACCACACAAATTTAATTCTCCACACACTAGTTATCAAATTTATGTCAATTATAAATTTCATATAAAATCAATTAATTTAATTAATGAATTCTAAAATCAAATAATCCACAAACCGGTAATTACTCAACTCAGAAATCCAAATAATTAAATCAAAAGAACTAAGCACAATTAACTAATTAATTAGAAAAGATTAAAATAAATAATATACGGTCCAAATAGTTTCCCTTCAATAATAATCTCCTAAAATGAAATAAATAGAAATATGGAGTTCATCCTAGAAATTCTGGAGAGATAATAACAAAATGAAAATAATAATTGGAAGAATTACACCAAGAATAAAAGTCGAAGCTTCGGATCACGGGCAGACAGTCGGACAACCTCTCGGACTTGATCAGAGTCACGATCAACTTCCAGCCGTCGTACCTCTCTCCTTTCGATCGTAGCCTGCAGAGCTCACGACTCAACTATGGAAGAAACCTGAACTTCAGAGCACCCCTTGGGACGACGGCTTCTTCACGTATTTATAGGGTGCGAACGACCTTCAATTTGATCACGGTCTTAACATCGTACGGTTGGATTTAAATTTACGGGATAAACTCGGCCAAAATGATAAATCCTTTTAATCATTACGCCCAAAGATAAACTCTTTTATCTTTATCCCTTCAAATCTCGGCCAAAACATATATTCTTTTATCTTTACGCCCAAAGAGATAAACCATTTTACTCCCTTCGAATCTCGGCCAAAACCAAGATTTACTTGCCATTACGTCCAAAAAGATAAAATCTTTTATCCAAATCTCGGCCAAAACATCTAAAGCCAAATGTCGGTCGTAAGGAATAAATTCTTTTGAATTTTGGCCGATACGTTGGTATTCTCGGATAGTCACGTGTTCGATTTTTCCTGCAAAGTAATTATCAAAATTTAGTTAATCCATCCACAATTAAAATATTCAGAGAATTAATAATCAAAATTGATAAATTCAGAATTACGACTAAAAGTGACTAAAAATGATGCATGTCATGATCAAATTACAGAAAAATTAACTAAAATAATAATATAAAATATGTTGTATTTTGCATGCATCACGGTGATTTAAACCAGATCTCGCGACTGATTACAGACGATCAAATAATTTTTTTTAAACAAAAATTGTGCATAACTCCTCTACATAATGCAAGAAAATGATAACACATATAAGCAAACCATGCAGTTTATATTGATCATTTAGAGCACGTAACAACCCTAGGTTTTACACCACCACATAGTCATAAAATATTTACATTTTACAAGATACAAAATTACTTTTCATACATAGCACATATCAAACTCTCTTCATATCCCAACAGAGGAATATGAGAGCTACAAGTCTTCTATATAACACGTGTGGTGGGGCACATGATTTCTCAATACCTTAGCAGCAAAAAGGATCCACACCCTGCTAAGGCTATCTCTCGCTCTCCTAAAAGTTCTACTAATCTGAAAAAGTGTACAACATTGTAAGCAAATAATAGCTCAGTAAACTGATAACTCATAAGCTATGTGTTGCCATCTAATAAATGCGGAGAGACATAAACATACATGCATTAATCATAATATCAAAGTCAATATCTTCATACATTTACTAAATACATATATAGCATCCCAATCAAAATCATTGCACTCAATTTACAATCATTGACACTTAAACATATCAAACATGTGTATGCAATGCAACACTCTCATATGTATGCACGGATCACTAACTGGCCAATGGTCGGCAGGTGGACTCTAGAGGTAGCTCCCATCGTGATCAGCGATGTAGCACTTAGCTCCATTCTACCTCATACCTTTCGGGGAACAAATCATATAACAATAGGTGGACTCTAGAGGTGGCCCCTACGGATTCTAGAGGTGGCCCCCATCGCGACTACTCACGATGTGACACTTAGCTCCAGCCTATCTCATCTCATTATTGGGGAACAGAATGATAGATTGGACTCTAGAAGTGGCTCCGATCGTGATAAGCGATGTAGCACTTAGCTCCAACCATCATATATGCAAATGCAAATGTGATGCATGATTCATCACATAACAAACATCTCCTGAATATCAGAAGATGAACCATATCCAATACCATTTCAAAATGAACAAGATTGCCCTCATCGCAATCCATTCAGATCATATCACATATACTTTTCATAAGTGCATTCCTCGAAGTCAATTCATAGCATTTCAAAACATGTTCAATACATATAATAATCGATGTCACACCGAATTCAAAAGAGGTGAATACATAGAGTAGGAGAAATCAACTTACCTATAAGGGCTAGCAAAATGTTTTCCTTTCCCTTTTTACTACTTTACTCTTCTACTCCTATAACAATAATAAACACATTACTACTATGATATAAGTGCAAGACTAACACATCTACTATGATATGAGCACAAGCCTAACACATATGAAACATAACTAATTGCAATGGCATATGAACCTTAAATATTTACTCTTATAACTCAAGTAACTATTAAACATAAAGATTGACCTAATATTATGACAGATTGCACGCATGGTAAAGAAAAATCCATATCTTCTAGTATACATAATCAAATGACATCATTCCAATTTTTTTTAGTTTCATATTACAGAGGAATTAATCGGTAAAAGTTTCATTAACTATTTCATTATGATTTGCTCTCATGAAAATCAACATTCAGCCTAACTTTTATGTTATTTCTATGTCCTGACAAACTGAGTAACCTTACTTTTATGATTTATGTAAAATAATAAATAGTCCATGTTCTAGTACTTTTAATTTCCCAAATAGTAGACATCCTAGGGCGCAACTCATAAAATTACTTGAATTTATTTCTATTTGTACTAAGCACAATAAATTTAACCAATATAGCATAATCTGCCCTAAACTTCATTCTGACAGACTGAGTAAGGCTTGGTAAAATATTTATAACTTTCGCTACACATATCATTTTCTATTGATTCCAATTGCCAATGAAACCTAACATCAATTCATATAACATCATAAATTAGCAAATAACGACATATTAGATTTAATACATAATTTACAAATTCGGATAACAAGTTCGACAGAAGATAGTACCTTAAAGATAAGAGCATAACTTTATCTACAAAAATCATATTAACTTGATTCCAAAGCTCAATGAAAGTATACTCATAGGGGATCAATTAGAATAAATTTCATAATTTGTGGATCACTCAAAGGTATGGAATTATGTACTAAAGATTCAGGAAGTAATTGACATGCTAGGGTTAATCTTATTCATGAACAACATGAGTTTTGCCCCATGTTCAAGTAAATCCGAAAATGAATGAGATGAGAAAGGTTCACAGAAACCCTAATTAGAAAGGTATGTAATTAAAATTAAAATAAAGTAAAGTATCAACTCACCACAATCGAGAACCCCAATTTCCTCTTCTCTTTCTCAAATTTCCTTCAACATGTAATAAGCTTTCTACTACCTTTGCTATTCGGCCAAGGATGGTGAAAGGGGCAGAAAGTTGTAGTAGAAGGTAGAAGGTGAAGGATAAGAAGGCAAAGGAAAACCGACTTACCAAGTCAGCCAAAGAGTGGGACCAAATTGCCCTTAATATTTGTCTTATTTACATCTAAGGGTCGAAGTAAATGGTTTTGTATTTTTCATTTATTTATTCATTTACTTAAGACATTACATGTAAATAAGAAACTACCCCCCATTTGGATTCAAATAAAATATTCAGAAAAATAAATAACCAAGGAATCGAAATCTAAATTTTTGTCCGAAGAACAAAAATCATGATTTCACAGATTTTTCGCTTTTGTGTCTACGTTTTACCTAACTCACACACCTCCTAAAAATTCTTAAAAATCACTTTTATAATCCTTTCATATATAGGAACAATTACCGGGACTTTAATTTTTCAAATTTTCACTTTTCCAAAAATCACATTTCAGGTCTTAAATAAATTTCCATCGCTTTCGCACTTTAGTTGATATTGAAGTGTAAGTCTTAACATCACATTCATAGAGATTATCAATAAGATAATATTACATCACATTCATAGAACTATTCATGCATGATTAACTTAGGGATATTATAGTGAGAGGGTGGATGTTGAGAGAGAGAGAGAGAAGGGCAACGAATTGGATTGTGAGAGAGAGAAAACAGGGAATGGATTAAAAGGGCCGAACACGGTGGACGGTGAACACGAATCGTCAGATTAAAACAAAATGATGGTCAGGATCTATTCTTCGACAAGCACACTGATCGCGAATTAGTGACGCAAACTTTGCGACGCTACTGCATTGCTAATGTGCCACCATGTTAATTCGATTCTGATAGGTAATTATAAAGTATGTCAAATAGCGCCGCACATTAGCGACTCCAACATTGCGACACTAAAGGAGAACATCGCGTTGCATTGACGTCATCATTTTGTGACGCTAAACTAGCGTCACAAGAAGGCGACCCTATTGTGACCAAAATATACACGGCGCAAGAGAGGCGTCGCAATTATGCGACGCTATTGTGACGCAACCGTGTCGATAGCAATGTTGTGACGCTATTGTGACATTGAAGTGGCGCCAAAGTTATTAACAATAAATTGTGTACATGTTTATGTATATTTATATTTATGTATATGTATATGTATATATATGTATACATATACATATACATATATTCAAGCACTCCCGAAAAGTTTGATTTTCGAGAACGCATGTTTTTAGATTTTTTTTGTGGGGAAAAAGCTTTGAGGAATTTTTATAATTATAAAAAATAGAAATTTTGAGAATCGGAGGAAACGAAAAACACGTGAAACTTGAAAAGTTTGCGCCACCCCACCTTCTTAAGCCCTTCGAAACACTTATTTTTTTGTGGCAATCCGAGCGAGGAATGTGGAGAACCGACCATTTCTATTCTGAAACTTTGCCCATTTTATTAAATTCTTCTGACCTCCTATTGCAACAATTTTTGTGCAGGTAGATAGCTTGTGTCGATCTCTATGAATCTATAATTTTCATTTCGACTGATTATCGTCGGACTCATGTCGACAAACGTCGAAAGATATTTTTCCCTAGGTTCTTAAGTCTGCCATCCGACTTCCTAAAATTACCAAAAAATACTAAAAAATCTATATTGTCATGATCTATGGGAGGTACAAATTTTGTGATGATCCGACGGTCGGATCTTCGGCAATCGCTATTTGAATCCCATGAAAAATGAAGAAATACTATTCATCAAATTTTGAAATTTGGGAATTGGAGTATAATGCATGCATAGCATGGTATATTAAGTTTTGTATATTATATAATAGAATAATATAGTATAGTATGGTGTATAATATAGTATAATGTATAGTATAGTATAGTATTCTATAATATACAATACAATATATAATAGCGACACCATTGCCGACGCCAATACAACGCAAGATGTCAACGCTAATATCGCCTCTTATTTTAGTGTCGACATATCATCGCGGTCATGGTGGCACTAATTTAGCGTCGCGGGCTTGCGACGCCAATATAGCACTACCTTCTGTCGCGCGTTTTCCAATTTTTTGCACATGATAATAGTGCCTAAATAGCGTCGTAATGGCGCCTTATTCAGCGGCAAATTTCTCTGACGCTAATGCGATGCTAAGTTGATGCTACATAGAGGCAATTAACTTCTTCATTTGCCGACCCAATGATGACACTATTAGCGTCTATTTAGCGTCGTGTTTTATGGTAACGCTAATTTGCGTCGCTATTCGCTTTACCCTACCTGAACACTTACTTTCAAAACTTCTTGATTCAAGAGTTCATTTGTTTTTTCAGATTCTCAAGGAACCCGATACGAGACACTACAAGAAAAATGGTTTTTTCCGACGGTTTCATCCGTCGAAAAATCGAGAGAAATCATCAAAAATGGATGTTTCTGACGGGTTTACCGACGGATCAATTCGGTCAAAAAATAGGGCGACACAAAATGATTTCGACGGTTCGAAAAACTCCATCGAAAGTTTTGATGGTTATAACCGTCGCAAAACTCCGACGGTCGCAACCATCGAAACATTCCGGTGGTTGCAACCATCGAAATGTTCCGACGGTGGCAACCGTCGAAAGGTTCTAGCGGCCGCAACCGTCGAAAGGTTCCGACGGCCGCAACCGTCGAAAGGTTTCGGCGGCCGCAACCGTCGCAACGAATACATTAATGGAGAGAAATATCTTTTGTCGTTGATAATCTTCAATGGCTAGTAATCTCATAGTTAAAAGTATCAACGACCAGAAATAATCCAATCGTTAAATCCATATAATGACCGTCTAGGTCATTGTTAATCGCATTAATGACCATCATAATCTTTGTCGTTAATAATCGTCTGTGACCATTAATCTGATCATTAAAACTCAATAACAGACACTAAAGTTATATGATGACCATGAACTTTATCAAACATTGATTTAAATGACACATGATCTACAACGTACTTTCTCAAGAATCATTCAACTAATAGGAGTGTTAATGGGTTTGTAGTCATCCATGCAGAATCGTTTCAAAACCTTCTTTATATATGATTCATGCGACAAAGCAAGGAGTCGTTTGGAACGGTCGCATTGTATCTTCACACCCACTATGTAGGCTGCTTCACCCATGTCCTTCATCTCAAACATGGAGGACAACATTGCTTAATGGTAATGACAAAATCTCTATTATTTTCAGCTTCCACATATAACGTCAAGATAGCAAAATTATCCTCGGACTTATAAACATACACACAATGGTCTTCCTCAATCATGTTAAAACTGTACGAAATGATTGACTCATGGAATTTGAGGTACTACTGTCTAGATGATTGTTTTAGTCCATAAATGGTCTGGCGCAGTCTGCAAACTTTGCGCTCTTCTCCTTTTATAATGAAGCCTTGAGGTTGCTCCATGTAAATTTCCTCATCTAGTTCTCCATTGAGAAATGCAGTTTTATATCCATCTGATGTAATTCTAAGTCCATATGTGCGACTATAGTTAATATTAGGTGAATTGAAGCAAACCTTACAATAAGTGCAAAAGTTTTTTCATAATCAACACCCGTTGTTTGCGTGAAACCTTTCGCCACTAGGCGGGCTTTATATCTTTCAATTGATCCAGCCATACCACGTTTAATTTTGAGAACCTATTTGTTCTCAATTGCCTTACGGCCTGGCGGGAGATCGACTAAGTCTAAACTTGATTTTTCTGCATGAACCCTAACTCTTCCTCTATTGCTTTAATACATTCTTCCTTAGTAGGGGATGAGAGAGCCTCTTTCATAAATTTTGGCTCAAGTTCATCTTCTAGACTTACTATGTTGACCTCATGTGGTCCATGTTCATGCCGCCCTTCGATTTCAAATCGTTGGTACGGAACATGTTTTCTAGTTGTCTGTCGAAGAAAACTTTCAGGTTGGTCAGTTGGCGGTTGCAAATCTCTCCCACTCGGATCAGGGACGGAGAAGACAAACTCCTCAACGGGTTGATCCGCTTGTGCCGCCAACTCGGGATCTTCTTCTTCATTTAGGAGAATCCTTTATCTATCTCGCCTTACTTGGAAAACTCATTCTCTATGAATGTCACATCTCTACTTTCGATTTTCGTTACCGTACCATCTTCTCTTTCTCCTATGAATATATAGCTCTTGGAGGTTTCACAATATCTTATAAAGATACATTTCTGCCCTCTAGGACCTAACTTCCCATACTTATGGGAGTTGTTTAAAACATACGCTGCAAAATCCCAAGAGCGCAAATAACTAAGGTTAGACTTTCGACCTGTCCAAAGTTCGGAGCGTGATAGGAATGGATTTTGACGATACACGGTTTAGAAAGTAGGCAGCAATCAATAGTGCATCTCCCCAATATAAAATTGGAAGATTAGCTTGCACCATTATAGATCGGACCATATCAAATAAGGTACGATTCTGTCTTTCTGCAACACCATTTTGTTGCGAAGTTATTAGTACTATTAGTTGCCTAACTATACCATTTTCATCACATAACTTTTTGAATAAGTCAGAGAGATATTCGCGTCCACGATCGGTTCACATGGCTTTAATCTTACGATTCACTTGATTCTCCGTCATGTTCATGAATCGTACAAAATAATTCAAGGCTTCAGACTTATGAGCAATCAAGTATATAACACCGTAACATGAATAATCATCAATAAATGTGATGAAGTAAGAAAAACCGTGTCTTGCATGAACATTCATCGTACCACATATGTCTGAATGGGTTAATTGTAATGGGTATTCAATGTGTTTTCCCATCCCAAATGGTGTTCTTGTTTTCTTGCCAGCTAGACATTCCTCATAAGTTGGAAGATCAACTTTTGCAAGAAACCCCAAGAAGCCTTCTCTAGCAAACCTATTCATTCGATCTTGATCAATATGTCGTAATCTGGCATGCTAAATATTCGTACTTTCATTCATATCAACAGATGATATAAAAGAATAACTATCAGCAACATATGCTATATTTAAAAAAAAAGAAACCATTATTGAGAAAACCATTGCATAGAAGAACATTGTCAAGACATATTGTCATTCGTTTCCTCTGAAAATTTATTACATAACCAAGCTTGTCTAATGCTGACATAGAAAGTAAATTTCGTCTAAAAGCAGGAGCATATAGAATGTCGTGAAGATAAAAAATTTCGCCGTTGCGAAGTTCTAACTTGCACGATCCAATGTCTTTAACTTCAACTATTTCGTTATTTCCAACGTAAATCCATTTGCTCCCCGCACTTATTCGACGAAATCCCACGAAATCCCACGAAACCTCGCGATCTCTTGATACATGGTCGGTGGCTCCTAAATCTGCAATCTACGAAGGATGAGTTTCAGCAATTAAGACATAACTAGAGACATAAGAAAAAGAATCGTGGTTAGAATAAACCTACTCTGGCTCAATGCAATCACAAGCAAAGTGACCACGTTTGTTGTAGCATTTGACTTTATTTATGTCTATCGTGCCGCCACGTTTGCCACGTTTGCGCTAGTGGCCTTGATCTTTCTTTTGTCCAACATCTTCGCTTTTTTATTGGGTTGCAACTTATGCGACTTTTTTTCTTTTGAATTGGGAACCAGCTCTTTGTCCACCATTTTCAACAACTAATGCTTTAGAGGATTGATTCATAGCTTGAAGGGAATCATCCTCCATTTCAATGTGACAAGTGGCTTGATCAAAAGTTTTGACACTTTCGTTGTGCATCAAATTACAACGCATGTATTCCCAACTTTTAGGAAAAGAGCGGATCAGAGCCTGCACCTGTTGCTCATCATCGAGCACTTGTCCCGCACTTTTAAGTTCACGGATCATGTTAGACATCTCCTGGATATGCTCCCTCATCGTATGATTTGGTCACTTCTGATAAGAGTCAAACTTGACCGTGAGCATTCGGCGCTTCGGTCGTGGGGACCCAATACTTATTGCAGAGCGCCATCCACATTTCGAATGTTATCTTATAGACTTCGAATTCGCACAAAAGGGAATTGTTCGTCGTGCTCAGCAATGTAATGCGAGCGATGCAATTGTTTTTTGTCCAGACCTGATATGCCTCCATGTCCCTTTGGCAGTGGGCATTATTTTCATGTGCAGGTTCATTGACAACATGGTTAATGATTTCCAAGACCTCTTCTTCTTCTAAGAGATATTGGACCTTGCGGTGCCAAATATCATAATTATCTCCATTGAGCTTCTCATTCTTGTTCAGGTCAGCAATTATTATTTTGAACCCCCTGGTCCAGTTTGGTCACAAAAAATAGGAGAAATCAGTGTTATGCATGTTCGAATTTTGTCCGCAAACAACATAAAATAATGAAATAACAATATTCATGAAGTAGTGACATGGAGATGTTGTTATACTCCCACTATCTCTAAGAAATATTATCATTCATTATTTTAACAACGCGACAAGGTTAATCTAAATGTTTGAATTTTGAATCAACACATAATTCAAAATTTTCTACTCTATATATTTTGAATCAACTTATAATTCAAAATCACCGAAATTCATTTCGTGTGATGCACCAAATTATTTCTAATATGACCAAGACAACCAGAACTAGTGCAACGGAAGCTCTTCCCCGGGGTGCCATTTAAATAATCGCGCACTATCCTTCACCTCGACTTCACACCAGAAAAAATTGTGCTACCACTGTCACACATTAACCCTATTTCTGGAGACCGCATTGACCATGCACCAGGCCAGTTCCTAGGAACCTTTTTAGACATGCATTTCGGATCACGCACCACTCAACATAAAGACATTGATTATTGTGACAATATTTGAATCTCAAGGTGACTTAGTCCTACAAAAGAACTACATATATTTCATGTATTCTTTAATTACCTATAGTCTGCATAATTAGACCAACTAATTATTTTTCATTATAGGCTTGCATGAAACATGTATTTCAGCACATAGCCAAAATTAATATTTCCATCTTAATTAATTCTCACAAAAGGAATTATTAATTTAATCAATTTTCAGATCAATTTAAAATTTTAGGCAAGTTATCATGCCTAACAAGATTGGACATACCAATTTTAATTTTAACACAGTCAAAATTTTAATCACAGGAATAAATATCATTATGACATACATAAATGAAAATATTTATTTCATGCATGATAGCACATTTACTAGGCAATATTTGATATTGACATGCAAATATAATCATTTAATTTAATGCGCTAAATCAACAAATAATTTTCTTTTAATAACATTAAATTGCATGCAATATTACAAAAAAATTCAAAGGAAAAAACAAAATTTTCCTAATTTTTGAGATATTTTATAGACATTTTCTATTTTTGGATTATTTCAAAATTTTGGAAAAAATCAGAAGAGAAGAAAATAAACTGTTTATTGAGCCTCTCAGTTAGCACAATTTCCAATCCTTTCGTAAGCAACTCCTTTGCACCCAAAACTGAGCCTTCCAGCGGGCAGTGTGCCTGCTAGAACAGTTTTCCTTTTATTCTGTTTTCTTTTTTTCTGCAATGTATGGAGAAAAAAATCTGAAAAATTCATCAAAAATATTAAAATAAATCTGAAAAAAATATATCAAAAATTCATCCATAATATATTTGTGATGACAAAGTCTACTTTGTCCCTTGGTTGTGATCATACAATCGAGGTACGCAGATCACAAAAATAATAACAAATATTATTTTTTCGGCGCAATCACGAGTTCAAGAAAAACCTAAAAGGCTTTGATACCACTGTTGGAATTTACTAGAGGTTGCGGAATACCTCTTGCAGTGGAAGCGGATCGTCGGGGCTTCTCCATGAACTGTTGACGAACGCACTTGCACTCCGAAATCGGAAACCGAACCTCTAGGGAACGGAACTATTTGTCAAAGCACAAGTGTCTCTTAAAGAACCTCTCGAAAGCATGTTTGGGACTTATGGTATGAGTCCCCATTTATAGGTTAGGGAGACTTGGGTGAGAAGTTAGGCAGAATGCATCACACGCGTCGATCGTGCATGATGCGCAGCCCGCAATTCTCGCGGCGCGCAAATCACGCATTTAGCAGCGCAGACCATGCTGCATATGTGACACGCAAATCACACATTTAGCAGTGCGGCCCGCACCGACGCAGTGCGGTCCATGCTCGCGCGAGTGGGCAACCCGCACGTGGCCCAATTCCCAATGAAGGGCATTTTCCAACACCTTGGTACTAAACTCAAGAATTATGGTGAAGACTATCACTTAATGTGTCTAGCTCCGGTAAAATGATACACCACACAAATATTTTCTAGCGCCTAATCTGAATTTTTAAATTGCTTGCCTTTATATAGCGCTAAATTTGAATCTCGCATATGGCCTCTCTCTCTCTTAATCAATGACATTGAGTTTTCAACATATTTTTAGAATCGCATTATGATTCACATATTTCATTCCCACTCGCTATTTTCATAAGAGCCGAAAGCATTTGTTCATGTGAGTAAGGGTGCTGACTAGTCGGGTTGGACCCGACCCGACCACTTAATTTTCTTTTTTTCTTACTATTTTATAATTATTTAATATTTATTTTAAAGCATAAAATAAATTATCTAATATTTAAATATTATTTTTATAATTATTAATTTTTTTAATCAAATGTAAGCTTAAGTTTAAATAAGAAAATAAAATAAAACTCAAATTGTAGGGTCGGGTCGGGTCGACTTGAGTTGGAGTTTTCCAACCTATACCCGAGATCGAGTCAAGTTCGGGTCGGGTCGGGTATGACTCAACCACCGACCCGACCTAAACTATAGGTCGGGTTAGATCGGGTTATCGAGTTCACTAGATTGTCCACCCCTACGTGTGAGGGAACAAACTCAAGCTTGATCGACATACTTTTCACATGCATAACAAAATTTTATAACAATAAATTTATAAAAAAAAAGATAATTGTTTATTCATTGAAAAGCTTGAGTACATCTTTACAATTATAATGTATGCATATACATGTCTGAAGAATTCTTCTTTGGGAAATGGTTTGGTGAATGGCTTAACGATCATTTTGTGTGTTGATATGTATTCAACTAAGATCTCCTTTTTGACTTCTTCGTCTCATACAAATTTGTACTTTGTGTCATTATGCTTCTCTTTATAATGATATTTCTCGTCCTTCGCATATGCAATAGTTGTTGGATTATCACAATGAAGGATCAACTTATTCATTACATTCTAAAAAATATTCAAGTTTTAAAAGAACCGTTTAAGTCAAAACCACTTGTACTGCCAGTGAACTAGCTATGAATCATGCCTCCATGATAGTGCCACACAATCTTGTTTCTTACTACTCCAACTGACAACACTATTTCTAAGCAACAAAGTGTATCCTCAGGTGAATTTTCGTTCATGAACATCACCAGAACAATCGACATCGGTGAATCCAGCGAGTCGTACACATCCTCTTTTATAGCAGTGTAAGATCTACAGTACCCTTAAAATATCTCATGATTCTCTTCATTGCCTTCCAATGTTGGTGTCTTGGATTAGTTCGATATCAACTAATTAACTAGACTCACAACAAAATATATGTCTGGCCGAGTATAGATCATAGCGTAAGGATGTTCACGGGTCAAGTTTGACCCGACCTGACCTCGGACCCGGCTCGACCCGCCCGATTTTGATCGGGTTTAGTCGGGTCGAGTTAACCCACTTTTGAGGGTTGAACTCCATCCAACCCGATCCTATTCAAATCAGGTGGTCAAGTTATCCGACCACCATTTTTTCTTTTTTTAATTATTTCTTACTTTTTCTATTATTTAATATAAAAATATTATAGAATATTTATTTATAAAGCACAAAATATTTTGTTAAGCATTTAAATATTATTTTCAAATTTAAATTATTTTATTTTAATTTTTTTATTTTTTTGTACAAAATATATGTTGAAAACTTAAAAAATTAAAAAAATTAAAAAAAAATTGGGTCTTCAAGTTTTGGGTCAACTCGGGTTGAAACATTCTGACTCATACCTGATCCAACTCGGGTCAAGTCATCGATTTCGCTGATCGACTCATTGAACAACCTTATCATAGCGTATATCAAGCTGCTAACCACACTTGCATAGGAAATATTGAAGATTTCCTTTTGTTCATCTAGAGTTTTAGGACACATGTCCATGAAGAATACTTGTATATATTTTTACTATCGAAGTGCACATATTAAATCCTCACATGACTCCAATTTTAGCCCTAAATGCTTGAACAACATTGATATGAAGCAGATTTATATATCCTCCACATTAACATCTATTTGTCCATTTGAAGCCTAAATTTGTCATTTATTCTTGAAAGTCTCAACTCCTGCAGGAAAACAACAATGCTGACAGGTGGGGAGGATGGAGTCGATCCCATACATTGTACTCTGCATCAAAGAATGGTTGATTTACTTCTGGCAGGCAAGGCCAAAGCAACCAACAACACACATCCTTTTGTAGGATCCCACGGGGCACCAAGAGGGGGGTAAATTGGTATTTAACCCAAAAATATCGATTTCACGAAATTCATCGCGGAAGCACAAAACCGATTCTTAAAACCTTTGCAATTCAGATTATAAACACAATATTAGAGGGAGAGAGAGTGAGAGAAATCAAACACAAATAGACGCGGGTGGTTGTTGACGAGGTTCGGCCACACCTTGGCCTACGCCCCGCTCCGACTTCTCGACCTCGAGACTGTCGGAGATTCCGCTTCCTTTGTTCCAAATGGGGCAAAGAAGAAAGCCCTTTACACAGCCACCTTTTTCTTCGCTTCGAGAGGCAAAGTAACCTCTCCTCCTAGGAAGCTAATCTTTTCTCTTGCTCAAGAAGTAAGATTTGGAACCTCTTTTACACAAGAGCTCTCACAATCTTTCTGAAGAATAGTTTCTCTCTTTTACAATAGAACACTCACAAGAAGAGAAGAGAGAAAGAAAGAAGGCTTAAAATGATAACTTCAAGAGAAATGATCTCCTTTTGATTTCTTGAAGTTTTACTTCAATGTTTGGATAGTTTCTTTTGCTTCTGGCATTGGCACTCCTTTTATAGGCTCTGGTATGTGGAAAACTCGTCCAGAATTAATTCCACATTTTTCTCCTCAAAATATAGTCATTACTATTTATTTCAGTAATGGACCGATCGACCGCACTTATTGACCGGTCGACCGGACTATATGAGCGTTGCGCTGATTTCTCCAGTTGCCGCAGCTGGTCGGTCGATCGGACTAACGGCCAGTGTCTTGACCGGTACAGTCTCGTAGTTTTGATTTGTAGTCGTTGAGCTGGTCGGTCGGCCGTTGCATCGGTCGGTCTGTCGACTGGTACAGTCTCGCAATTTTCATTTGAGCAGTTTATGCCTTGATCGGTCGACCGGTATCTCCGATCGGTCGACCGGACTATCTCAACCGGCCTTCATAGCTTCGACCGGCAGGTTGACCGTCCTGCACTATTTTGAGCATAACTTTCTGCATGATTATCCAAATTAGATGATCTTGAAGTCTATGGAAAGCTAACAGAATTCTCTACAATTCCACATTCATCCAAAACTAATAAGATCAGTGACAATTATTTAATCAAAATATAGTGCATAAAGTTATCTCTTTTTCTTTAAACTTTTTAGCATTTTATCTTTAATCATTTGAGGTTTGTATCATCAAAATATAATTTAATATGTCATTAAAACTTAGATCCAACAATCTCTCCCTTTTTTATGAAGACAAATCGAGAAATATGAAAAATATATAAATTGCAAAAAAAGTTGTAAAATTCTTATAAAACTAATTTTACTCCTCCTAACACGTAGCTTTCTTTACAATGGTAGATATTCACATAAATATTAATTGTAAGGTACTCTTTATATAAAGATATTCAGATCATATTTCTCCTATACTTCTCCCCCTTTTGTTTCATCAAAAAGATTAATTTATATATATGAAGCATATAAGAAATCATATGTAACTCCCCCTTAATCAATAATTTATTTTTTAAAAAAAATATATTTTCCCCGTTTTGTCATATAATAGTCATGTAGAGAGTATTTCAACATAAGAATTTGAAAATATGACTCCCCCTAAATTTATGACTACTTTATAATGGTAAAATGAAGACAATTTGATGAAATCCAAAAAGATATTTATGGATATGACATAAAATTTTGATGCAACAATGATATCCATGATATGTAAAAATAAAGTTTTGAAGTTTTAACATGCTCCCCCTATCCAATTTCCTTTTGTTCCTTTCTTTTCATTCAAAGAAATAGTCATATTGAAATTTTTGAATGAAATTAAAAGAATAGGCCTAATCACTTAAGAAATATAATAATGCAACCAATGATACTTTTACCATAACCTTTGTGCCTTCACATTTTTAATTTCACTTGTCCTTTGTATGTGAGGCACACCTGCAAAAATGATTACGTAACCTTTGGTACCCAAATTTCTTTGGGTCCTATTTTGTTAGATGTTGTTCCTTTCGGAACTCAAATCATGCTATTTTGTGAACTTTTTCTTACTTTACATTGATATGCAAAATGGCCATTAAATCCACGTATAAACATGTAATATGTGATTTTCTATCATATGTATGATTAGATTTCCAATAAGAATTTTCATGCCCAAAGTGTTTTCTAAGATTATTTTTTATTACATGATAAATAGCTATATTTTTCAAAGAGACATTTTCCTTATTTTTTTTTCTAAAGAGCATGCTAGTTTTATAATTTCACAAGCATGTGTAATTTTCAAAGTTTCAATTTCATTTTTGAGATTTTCATTTTCCATTTTTAATTTTTCAAACTCATTTTTGATAATATGAAGATCATTCATCAAGGTTTCATTATGAATTAGACATGCATCACTTTCCTTTTTCAAAATATCAAAGTCATCTTTTATTATATCAAAGTTATTCATCAATTTTTTATTCTTCTTTTTAAAAATAAGATATTTTTTAATTAAAAAAGAAAATTTCTTATGCACATCAAAATTTGATATTATCATTCTCATTATCATTATCACTATTAGCACTAGAGCAATAAGAAGAGTTGAAGAATATCTCATCATTATGTGCCATTAAGCATAGATATGCACCTCACTGGACGAATTTGATGAGTCATTTGATTCATCTTCATTTGTCTCTTCATGGTTTTTCTTCTTCCATCTATGAGATATCTTCTTTTTGTCTTTCTTTATGAGACTTGAGTGATGTTTACATAATCCTCTTTTTGGCTTCTCACTCTTTTCTTTAGATTTCACCAACTTGAGATATTTGTCAAGCTTTCTTGTATAGCGGGCGACTCTCTTTTCATCTACTTCTTCACTCGAGTCATTTTCACTTTCGCGTGCTTTCAAAGACAATGTCATCTTTTTTGGAGCATTTGATTTTTCTTGGATTCCGATCTCATAGGTTAGTAGTGAACCAATAAGATCATCAAAATCCAATTTGTTCAGATTTTTTTCTTCGAGCATTGTCCTTTTTGTATGCCATTGGGAGGAGAGAGACTTGAGAATCTTTTTCACCTTTTTGGGGATTAGTTCTTGACTCGCTTAAAGAGGCTAAGCTATTCACAATATCATTAAATCAAGCAACCATATCATTTATAGATTCATTATCATACATTTTGAAAGAATCATATTGATGATTTAGAATATTCAATCTAGATTCTTTAACTTTATCGGTTCATTCATAAATAGTAATAAGTTTGTTCCAAATCTCAGTTGCACTTTCATAATTTGAAATCTGATTAAAAACCGTTGAATCCAAAGCACAATAAAAAATATTCTTTGCTTTCCAATCCAATTTAGAAAAAAAATTTTGTCTTTCGTTATGTTCAGAAGGTAATTTGTCATATAAATAATAACCCCTTTCAACAATATCCCACATGTTTATATCAATTGAACATATGTATACTTGAATCCGGATTTTCCAATATGCAAAATTTGATGCATTTAAAAGGGGAGGACGACTAATTGATTGTCCTTCGGAAAAAACAAATGCACTTGATGCCATAGCTCTTAAGATTGTTAAATCTTAAAACAAGCGATTGAATCTTAAAAATCATTAGATCTAAAATGATTAGATCTAAAATGATTAGATATGAAAACGAGAAGATTCAAAAGATCAAAAACAAGAGCAACCCGCTCTGATACCAATTGTAGGATCCCAAGGGGCACCAAGAGGGGGGTGAATTGGTGTTTAACCCGAAAATATCGATTTCACGAAATTCGTCGCGGAAGCACAAAACCGATTCTTAAAACCTTTGCAATTCAGATTATAAACACTAATATTAGAAGGAGAGAGAGTGAGAGAAATCAAACACAAATAGACGCGGGTGATTGTTGATGAGATTCGACCACACCTTGGCCTACGTCCCCGCTCCGACTTCTCGACCTCGAGACCGCCGGAGATTCCACTAATCCCTTCCTTTGTTTCAAATGGGGCAAGGAAGAAAGTCCTTTACACAACCACCTTTTTATCCGCTTCGAGAGGCAAGGTAACATCTCCTCCTAGGAAGCTAATCTTTTCTCTCGCTCAAGAGGTAAGAATTGGAACCTCTTTTACACAGGAGCTCTCACAATCTTTCTGAAGAATAGTTTCTCTCTTTTACAATAAAACACTCACAAGAAGAGAAGAGAGAAAGAAAGAAGTCTCTAAAATGATAACTTCAAGAGAAATGATCTCCTTTTGATTTCTTGAAGTTTTGCTTCAATGCTTGGATAGTTTCTTTTGCTTCTGGCCTTGACACTCCTTTTATAGGCTCTGGTAGGTGAAAAATTCGTCCAGAATTAATTCCACATTTTTCTTCTCAAAAAATAGTCGTTACTGTTCATTTCAGTAATGGATCGGTCGACCGCATTTATTGATCGGTCGATCGGACTATATGACCGTTGCGCTGATTTTTTCAGTTGCCATAGCTGGTCAGTCAACCAGACTATCAGTCGGTGTCTCGACCGGTACAGTCTCACAATTTTGATTTGTAGCTGTTAAGCTGATCGGTCGACCACTGCATCAATCGGTCTATCAACCGGTATAGTCTCGTAGTTTTCATTTGAGCAACTTATGCCTTGATCGGTCGACCGGTATCTCCGATCAGTCGATCAGACTGTCTCGATCGACCTTCATAGTTTCGACCAGCAAGTTGACTGCACTGCACTATTTTGAGCATAACTTTCTGCACGCGTATCCAAATTAGATAACCTTGGAGTATATGGAAAGCTAACAGAATTCTCTACAACTCTGACGTCCACATTCATCCAAAACTAATAAGATTAGTGCCAATTATTTAATCAAAGTGTAGTGCATAAAGTTATCTCTTTTCTTTAAACTTTTTAGCATTTTATCTTTAATCATTCGAGGTTTGTATCATCAAAATATAATTTAATATGTCATTAAAACTTAGATCCAACACCTTTCACTACTGGGGACAAGCCAATCCGACCTAGACTTGTGGCAAAGGAAGCTTCCTGCAAGAGGGAGACCATTGGAGCATTGGGAGACAAAAGTTGCACCACCGACAGCTCAGAAAGGAGAGCAGACAAAGGGTTATAAAAGAAGGAGGAAACACAACTGGAAGAGGGGCAAAAAAGAATCACAAAAAAGGAGAGACAATTTGGGGAGGAAGAAGAAGACTAAATGATCTTTTGGATGATGTTCCGTAGGGATGCTATTGTTTCATTGATGGGTGCAGTATTGCCCATGTTGAACTGTAACTAACCAGTCAACTAGGCTTGGGAAGTGCTTGTGTTATGACTTGTGATTCCTATTCTTAGTTTCTTTCGATGTTTTTACTATTTAACCAATTGTCGAACTTTTCTTTTGTTTCAATGAAACCATTGTATTATTCCATTTTGTTTTACATTGAAATGATTTGATGGTCTCATATACAGATTGAGTTGGAGAATTGATTTTACCTACAAACCCAAAAGGGATATCTCAACACACTGTCCAGTCGAAATCCGAGAGGGACTAGAGCTGGACAGGGATATCATTCTACGGGAAGAATGATTCTCGTTTGATTTTTCTTTTGTGTTAGTAATGGCCTCTATTGTATTATAAGTTTAGGCATCGTGTGCTCGTTGAATCCCAACCCGAGAGGGACATATGCATACCATACCTCTGAGTGTTCATCGAAAGGTGAGGCAGGGGTTTCGATCATCATAAATGGATTCTCGAACCATGTCTTATCGAAGTGGATTCTCTTTTGCTTCATGTTTCATTCTACCATTACCTTGCTTTCAGAATCCAACTCTTATAGATTCTATGAACTCTTATCCGAGAGGGAACTATAACCCTTTGCCATTGCGGGAGACCTAAGAGGGCATAGAATAATAGAGTTATATTTAGAGAGCTCATAGTAATCTCATATTTCAGCTTGAAACAGGATTCTTATTTGCCTAAACGCTATCTGGCCTGTATCAGTTCTAAGCCTCTATAGTCCTACTTGAGAGGGTTATCCATATCACCTAGAAATTGATTCAGGCCGAGAGGTCATCTCATGCTTTTGATTATCTTTCTAAGGACATAGTTTGCTAGAATAATGCAGGGCTTAGCTCGTTCTTGATAATGAAGTTTGATTAGTTTATTGATTTAGTGTTCATGAGAGTGACACTCGAATTGCATATATGAACCCGACAACATGCTTATACTGAGTAGTTTACGAGCGCGAGAGTGCCACAAACAAGCTGCCGACCATTATCATGATGTTACCCATATAAGCATGTTGAGAGGCAATCAAAGACGTCTTTACCCTAATAACAAAAAATAGGAAAACGTGAGTTCTAAGCAATAGCGCCTCTCATAAGCCCCCAATGCGTGTTTCATGTTGATTGTTTAAATCTCTCAGACTTCATTTTTGTTTATCTATTATCTTATTATTACGAAAACCCAAAAAGAATGAGTGCAATCATTCCACTTTCAAAAGCACCTTTACTTTTCTACTTAAATTCCATTTCAATTTTCAGCCATTAGATTTCGAGTTCGATTTGAAGTTTTTCTACACAAGAACTTCCCTGTGTACGAACCTCAAGCACTACAATGGTATCCGTGTACTTGTGGGTTGTGTTGTGTTAGTGTAGAGATTTTATAAATTTTAAAGCTTAATTCGACATTCTTCTTCTATGCTTAGGGGCATTCACTTGTGTAGGGGATAAACAAATGTCTTTTACATATCCCTCTACACAGAACATGTTGGTTTTTTGACCCTTTGTGCTCCCCTTGTGAGTCATCCATACTTAAAATCTCACCTTTCATAATAGGAGTGTAGGTTTGCTACCATTCATACGAAAACATTATAAAATTTTCTTTATGTATGATTCATGTGACAAAGCAACAAGTCTTTTGGAAGGGTCTCGTTGGATTTTCACACACAGTATGTAAATGGATTCACCCATGTCGGAGGACAATCATTGTTTAATGGTAATGAAACAATTCTTATTATTTCTAACTATGAGAATGTCGTCCACATATAACATTAGAATAACAAAATTATCCTCGAACTTATGAACATACACATAGTGATTTTCATCAATCATGTTAAAAGCGTACAAAATGATATTTTAGATTGTTTGAGTCCATCAATGCGCCAACATGGGTTTGTGCTCTTCTTCTTTCACAACGAAGCCTTGAGGTTGCTCTATGTAAATTTTCTTATCGTGTTCTTTATTAAGAAATGCAGTCTTTACATTCATTTTATGTAATTAAAAGTCCACATATGTTACTATAACTAATATTAGGCTAATTGAAGCAAACCCCACAATGGGTGCAAAGGTTTCTTCATAGTCAACGCCTATTGTTTGGGTGAAACCTTTTGCCACTAAGCAGGCTTTATATTTTTCAATTTATCCATCCATGCCACATTTAATTTTGAGAACCCACTTGTTAGTCTTACAGCGTGTCAGAAGATCAACCAAATCTCAAACTTAATTTTCTACATGGACTCTAACTTTTCCTCCATTGTCTTAATTCATTCTTCCTTAGCAGGGGACGAGAGAGATTCTTTAATAGATTTGGGCTCAATTTCATTTTCCAAACTTACTATGTGGGCTTCATGTGACCCATGTTCATGCAGCCTTTTGATTTCAAATCTTCAGCGCAAAACATGTTTTCTAGTACTCCAACGAAGGAAACTTTTAGGTTCATCAATTAGCGATTATGAGGACATACTCCTTAACAAATTGATCAGTTTGTGTCGTCAACTCAAGATCTTCTTCATTTAAAAGAAGTTTCATCTATCTTATGATGCTTAGGAAAGTCATTTTATATGAATGTCACATTTTTATTTTCTTTTTTGTCACCATAGCATTTTCCTTTTCTCCTATGAATACATAACCTTAGACATTTCACAATATCTTATAAAGATGCATTTGTGCCCTTTTGAACTCAACTTCTCATACTTATTAGAGTTGCTTTAAAACATAGGTTGTGCAACTCCAAGGGTGAAAATAACTATGGTTAGGCTTTCGACCTATCCAGAGTTGATAGGGAGTGGTATCAATCGATTTTGATGGTACATGATTTAAAACATAAGTAGCGGTCAATAATGCATCTCCCTAATAAGAAATTGGAATGTTAGCTTGCATCATTATTGATCGAACCATATCAAATAATGTACGATTTTGTCTTTCTGCAACATTATTTTGTTGCAGAGTTCTTGGTACTATTATTTATCTAACTATACCCTTTTCATCACATAACTTTTTCAATAAGTCATAGAGATATTCATGTCCATGGTCAATTCACAAGACTTTAATCTTGCGATCAACTTGATTTTTTATCATGTTCATGAATCGTACAAAACAATTTAAAACTTTGGACTTATGAGAAATCAAGTATACAACACTGTCGCGTGAATAATCATCTATAAAGGTGATAAATTAAGAAAATTTGTGTCTTGCATGAGCATTCATCGAAGCACATATATCCAGATTAATTATAATGGATACTCGGCACATTTTCCCTTCCCCAATGGTGTCCTTATTTTCTTGCCAGGTAGACACTCCTCATAATTTGAAAGATCAACTTTTGTGAGAGATCCCAAGAGGCCTTCTCAAGAAAGTCTATTGATTCGATATTGACAAATGTGTTCCACGTGCCAAATATTGGTACTTTCATTCACATCAATATATGCTATATTTAAAACATAGAAACCAGTGCATAAAAGAACATTGTCAAGACATATTGTCATTTGTTTCCTTTGGAAACTTATTACCTAACCCAATTTGTCCGACACATAAAGTAAATTTCGTCTACAAGCTAGAGCATCTAGTACGCTGTGAAGATAAAGAATTTGGTCGTTGTATTCTAACTTGCGCATTCCGATGCTTTTAACTTTAACCTTTTCGTTGTTGCCAAAGTAGATCCATTTGCTCCCCACACTTATTCGACAAAATTTCACGAAGATCCCACGATCTTTTCCATCATGGTTGGCTTCTGAATCTGAAATCCATGAAGGATGAGTTTTAGCAATTAAAGCACAACTAAAGACATAAGCAAATGAATTATGGTTATGACATACCTTCTTAGGCTCAGTGCAATCATGATCGAAGTGATCACATTTGTTACAATTGTAGTATTTTACTTTATTCATGTCTACTTTGTTGCCACATTTTCTACATTTGCGCTGGTGGCCTTGGGCTTTCCTTTGTCCATCATCTCCACTTTTTTTATTCGGTCTCAACTTATGCGACCTCTTTCTCTTGAGTTGGGAACCTCTCTTTGCCCATCATTTTTAACAACTAATGCTTCAAAGGATTGATTCATGACTTAAAAGGCCTCATCCTCCATCTCAATATGGCGAGCAGCTTGGTCGAAAGTTTTGACACTTCGTTGTACATCAAGTTACAACACATATGTTCCCAACTTTTAGAAAGAGTGCGGATGAGAGTCTGCACCTGTTGCTCATCATCGAGCACTTATCCAATATTTTTGAATTCATGAATCATGTTAGACATCTTCTAAATATGCTCCATCATCATATAATTTGTTTGCTTCTGATAAGAATCAAATTTAATCATGAGCATCTTGCGATTGGTGATCGTGCTTAGTAATGTAATGCGAGCAATACGATTTTTTTTACTAGGCCTGATGTGCCTCCATATCCCTCTGGCGTTGGACATTATTTCGAAGTGCAAGTTCATTGCCACATGATTAATTATCTCCAAGACCTCTTGTTGTTCGAAGAGATATTGGACCTTGCGGTACCAAATATCAATAATTATCATTGTTTAGCCTTTTATTTTTGTACAAGTCAGAATTGATTATTTTGAAAGCCATGATCTAATTTAGTCACAAAATAGGAGAAATAAATGTTATACAGGTTATAATTTATCTGAAAAAACATAAATAATGAAATAATAATATTCATGAAATAGTGACATCAAAGGTTGCTATACTCTCATTCATCTCCCATTGTCTCTAAGAAATATTATCATTCAACATATAAACAATGCGACAAAATTAATCTGTGTTTGAATTTTGAATTAACAAATAATACAAAACATTCTACTCAATACATTTTGAATCAACTTATAATTTAAAATCATCATAATGTATTTCGTGTGACACATCAAATTATTTCTAATATGAACAGACAATCAAAACTAGTGCAATAGGGGGCTCTTTCCTGAGGGGTGCCAATTAAATAACCACGCATTATCCTTCGCCTCGACATCATATTACAAAAAAAATGTACTAAAACTATTACACATCAAACCTATTTTTGGAGACTGTGTCAACTATTCACCATGCAAGTTCTTTTCTAAATATGCATTTCAAATCACGCACTAATCAACAAAAAGACATTTATTATTGTGATAATATTTGAATCTTAACGTGCATTAGTCGTACAAAAGAACTACCTATGTTTCATGTATCATTTAATCACTTATAATTTGTATAATTAAACTAACTAATTATTCTTTGTTCTACACTTGCATGAAACATTCATTTTAGTACATAACCAAAAATAATATTGCGACACATGTTAATTAATTCTTACAAAGGGAATTAATTCAATTTATTTAATTTCAAATTAATTTGAAATTTTAGGCAACTTATAATGCTTAACAAAATTGAACATAATAATTTTAAATTCAAATTCACAATTTTAACACATAGTCAAAATTTTAGGAAGGTAATTATTTACAATGAATTTTGAACGTATCAATTTTGAATTCAAATTTCAAATTATTCAAATGTCTTCCATAATTGAATTTAGATCACAAAGCAAAAATCATTATGACATACAAAAATGACAATTTTACACATTTATTGGCAATATTAGATATTAGCATGCAAATTTAAATCATTTAACTATTGCATTAAATCAACAAATAATTTTCTTTTAATAGTGTTAGATTGCATGTAATATTTTAAATTTTTCAGAAAAATCTAAGGAAAATATGTATTTTTCTAATTTTTCAAAATTTTAAAATAGACACTTTTCTAATTATTTTAATTATGCAAAAATCATAAAAGAAAAGAAAATTTATTTATTGGGCCACTCTGGCAGCCCAACTGTCAATTCATATCAGTGCAACACCTTTGCACCAGAGCCCTCTCAGTGGGCCTTGTGCTTGTGGGAATAATCTTCTATTTTTCTCTTTTTTACTACAACATATGCAGAAAAAAAATCTAAAGTTTTTTAAAAATATTATGATTTAGGTTCATCCACAATATATTTGTGACGACAAAGACCACTTTGTTCCACGGTTGTGGTCATACAATAGAGATGCGTGAATCTCAAAAGTAATAACAAATATTATTTTTTCGGCGCAATCACAACTTCAAGAAAAAAATCAAAAAAAGCTTTGATACCAAATTTTATAACATATATAAATCATATATTGCTAAGTACTTGTTCTTGATACTTTTTTTATGAACACTGGACGAGCACAATTGTACCTCGGGATTGAGGACCGAATCTCGGGAGAACACAACACGTAGCCACAACACAAGTACATGATGAAACTAAACAAAATCACACCTTGGACTCTCAGCGTTGGTTCCCTTTTATAGGAAAAGGATAAGGCAAAAGAGATTTGAACGAGAGGACAATTGATTGCCTCCCATATAATATCATAAGAACACTATACAATCTTTCTTTTATAACTTTGTAACCTCACACAAAAGTAAGAGAGAAAGAAATTAAAGATTTGCAACTTGAAGCTCAAATGGACTTCACAAATGTTCTTCCTACTTTTCTTTGGAAATCTTGATTGGGACCTCTTTTATAACCTTCTTAACTCCATGTAGCCATTGGGGCTTGTTTCCCATTTTTTGGATCGAAATATGACCATTATAATGCATTTTTGTATGTTGATCGGTCGACCGCTCCATATAGCCGTTGAGAAAATATGATCGTTGGTGAATTCTACATTGAGGAATTGAATGATCGATTTGAATGACCAGTTGAACTTTTCTGTTAATCGATTGTCCATCACTTCGTTCAGCATCAACACTAATGTCACCCGGTCGACCACTAGGCCTATCCAATCAATCGACGACCGCCGGGTCTATTCGGTCGACCGGACTTCAAATATTGGCCAATTTTTGCATTTTCCATGTAGATCGATCAGCCTATTTATTTGAATGGTGATCATTTTGCACTATTTTGAATATAAATTTCTGCAGTGTTATTCAAATGAGATGATTTTTTTATTTTATAAAAGGCTAACAAAATTTTCTACAAATTTGATATTCATAATTTATACAAAATCTAATGAGATCATAGACGAATATTAATTCAAAGTTAATTACATAAAGTTGTCCATTTCAAATTAAACTTTTTAGACATTTACTTTTTTATACATAACTTTTCATATGAGTATTCAAATGAGATGATATTTGATTTTACGAAAATTTAATACCATCTATAATTTTTATATTAATCTCCTCTTCCAAATCTCATGAGAAAATACTCAAATATTAAGTGAAAGTTTAGCGCATAAAAATATCAACTTCAAATTGAACTTTTCGAACTTCACTTGTTTTAAGATAACGTTTTATGTGGTTGTTCAAATGAGGTGATTCTTGATGCTCTAGAAAGATAAGAGAATTATTTATAATTTTTATATTCAACTCTTATGTAAATATTATGGGAACATAGACAAATGTTACCCAAATATTTAGACTTTTTAGATATTTTAAATCTTTAGAGGTTTGTATTATCAAAATATAAATATATATGATAAAAAACTTTGTTCCAAGACATATAACAATTTGGAAGAACTCAATTAAAAGTTTACAAATATATTCATAGATAAACTATTTTTTTCTAGATAATTATTTTTGTTGTTCTTTTTATCGTTGTAAGTAGAACACATATTCCTTCCTAGGTTTGGTATAGTTCATAACTTTTCTTTATTCTATTAACTTTAAGGTGATTCCCTCAGTCTCTAAGAAGAATTCTATTTTTTAGAAAAAAAATTAATTATCTAATAGATTGAACATCAAATTATATAGTATCAATTTAGGGTTTAGAATACTATGTAGAAAAAAAACTAGGGAAGCTTCTATTCAAATTATGTAGAAATTTATATAGTATTTATTTTATTGTTGAGGGAAATGCTATTTAAAAGAAAAAGAGGACAAAGAAGGGCTGGCGCCAATGACTAATGCATATTTGCTACTACCAGATCATAATAACATGATGATCTGAAATTATTGAAGATTATTTTCTCTGGCATTTCTGCCTACTTGGTCCAAGTCTGAGCTCAAGATCACATTCTTCCTCGGAGAGATGAGCTGGGCTGGTGCAATGAGGTTGTGGCTGAACATGATGAAGCCGATTTGTGAGGTGACCATCGTGGCTGAACTGATGACGAGATGCAGCAGCAATATTTGCCTGGTCCAGAAAATCCAGCATTGATGTTGTCCTCCATGACACTTGGGGTTGAACAATTTTCAACTGCAATTATGTGGTTAGAAACATTAAATATTTTCATATGTTTTCTCGTTTGCATAAGAAATTCGCTTATATAAATACCAGAACTGGGTTGGCATTTGCGGAAGGAACACCCTGCGAATGGTTTAAAGTTGAACTACTCTGTTGAAGGACCAGTTGATTAGTTGAATTTGTAGGATTGGCATTCTGATTTTCTTGAACTTGTTTTCCAGGAGTTTGAGCAACCAAAGCCTACAAAACAAAAACAAAATTAAAGGCATCAACTATATATGATAAAGGAAGAAAAAAAAAAGCATTTCTTTTTCTTTGTTTCATGGCATGTCTTGGAAAGCAAGATTGTCATTTGCAGGAAGAAAACCTGATTGTATCGAACTTGCGGCTGTGGCTGTGGTTCATCAATGGACATTGCATCGTACTTGGACCTTCTCCTCCGGTTGCTCTGATTGTTCAGTCTGTTCTGTCTGATACGATACATTTGAGCGTGGCTTGTGACTTGCTTTGCACTTTTGGACTTTACAAACTTCTCTGATATGCCCTTCGAGTCCCCCTTACCTAAACACCTGAGACCCTCCAGAAATCTCATGTGTTCTTCTTTCGTCCAATATGATTTGTCTGCATGCGTCCATCAAATCATTTCACTGAGGCATTTGGAAACTTTTTGCAGAACAAAAGGATCACTTCTATTTTCATATCAAAACATGGATATTAACTCAAAGAAGAAAACATATAGTGATTCATGAGTAAGGAGAATATGAAATAGTGATGTTACGTGACACACCTTTCTTATTGGTAATAATTAAGCAGATACTTTATTTAATATTTTCTGAGATGAAATAAACCATCGACTTTAAACATATATATTTCTAACTAAACATATATATTTCTAATTAGCACTTTAAAAAGATCAGCGGATATATAAAAAAAATCTCATTGTGTATGTACAGATATATATATACAAGAGAGTTAAATGTATTGTTTTATTTAGAGAAACAAATTAACTGTTAGATCTCAAATAATTAAGTTTTAATGATCATGCTGTATATAGTATTTTGTTTTCACTCGAGTTTAATCATATCCAAAAGCTACCAGCAATCCAATTATGTGCATACGAAGAACTAATGAAACGGACTGAATTCATAAAATATGAAACGAGCAACCAATGAAAAAAGATTGAACACGTTCTCCTTCAACCAAAGAAAAATAAAAGTAACCCTTCCTCGGAGCAACTCGAGGCAGTTGCAAGTTATCCTTCGACACGTTCACCTCTTGATCCCTCGCCTTCGTTGGTTCGGAGATCGTCACGCCAAAAAGCCTCACCATCACGTCCTCTCTCTCTCTCTCTCTCTCTCTCTCTCTCTCTCTCTCTCTCTCTCTCTCTCTCTCTCTCTCTCTCTCTCTCTCTCGTGAAGATCAGCAAAGAGTACGATGGCCGGAGTAATTGCGGGAGGGGGCTCTATTTGTAGTTGTTCATATGATTCCGCATACGTATATGCATTCTATTTTAGGAAACATATCATTATGCATATAGGGAATTAATATATAGTTTGATAAACATTTAAGATTGTTGGTTGACCCCCGTAAAAAAGACAACAAAATTTAAATTTTTAAACGTGGAGATGTATTCTATTTGTAGTTGTTCATATGATTCCATGTGAAGATATTTGTTTCCATCTTAAGGTGATGCTGAGGATTAAGTGCTTGATTGTTGTATTAAGATGAACAATTCATCGCATCCATATAAACGTATTCTATCTTTAGCATATATATACTGTGTTGTGCGTGAAGGGGGCCGCTCATCTGCGGATCTACGGCAAATATGATTCGTAATGAGATTTACGATTTCATCTCGTGAGAAGAAGCATATTGGATGGTTCTCTCCGCTCTCTCTCTCTCTACTGACTACTCCCTCCCTCCCTCTCTCTCCTCCCCCTCTGAGATCTGCACTCCTCCCTCCGGACCCTCCCTCTCTCTCTCCACCATCTATCTCTCTCACTTTCAGGCCCGTTTTGTCCTCCATCCGGCCAGCGAGTGCAGTAGACGAACACCATAACTGATCTCTCCTCCCTCCCCCCTCTCTTTCTCTCTCTCTCTCCCCTCAGACTCGGCCAGCATGTGCAGCGGAGGAACGCCCTGGCCGCCCCTTCTCAGATTCAGTGGACGAACGCCCAGCCCACCCCCCCCCCCCCCCCCCAGATCCGATCTCTCTGCCCTCCCTCTCTTTCTCTCCCCTCTCTCTCTCCCCCCACCCTCCTCTCAAACCCGATCTAGCCTCCCTCCAACCGGCGAGTGCAGCGGACAAACGTCCAGGCAGCCGGCGTCCTTCGCTCTGATGTCGCCCGCCACAGCGTCCAGATTGCTGGCTCCGAGATCGCCCTCCACCGCAGCCTGTAGATGGTTAGGGGGAGGGAGGAGAGAGATCGGTCGAGATGGCCAGAGGGAGGGATGACGTTCTTCCGCCGGAGAGTGCAGTACTCTGTATCGCCGAAGAGAGAGATCCGGCTTCGGCGAATTGGAAGGAGAGAAGGGCGAACAGGTCGTATTTTTCGCGAGATCTTTTTATATATAGAGAGAGAGAGATTAAGCTGGATGCAATCAATAAAATTGAGATTGCAGTCGTTGGTTAGTCACTTTAAATGAACCGGTTTTGGTTTTTTTCCTGCTGAAGCAAATCCCTTGTCCCCCTTACAATCCCCCTTCCATTATCCTTTTCCCTCTCTGCACATCCTTCGACGATCAAACCCATGTTCGACACCTCTCTGCTGCACCTCCAATGATCCTCCACCGCTCCTCCGTTCTTCTGCGCCTCCCCCACCCCACCCCCGACCCCCGGCGCTGCGCCACCACTACGATTTGCTGTCCTCGCCACGCCGCTTCGTTCTGTTGTAGTCGCCGCCGTAGAACGTCTGTATATAGCCTTCGACAATCCTGCTGCGATTTTGCGCCTTGACACAAAAAAAAAAAACAGGAACTTGGCCTTTGACCAATTATTACGTATTTGATATGCAGACAAAAACAAAATAAAAAAAAAAGTTAAGATGTTGTTCGAAGGTTTTATGTTTAATATTCTAATTTTTTCTAAAAAAATAATTTGGACTTTTTGTCCAAACATTCATGATTTCTCCCTATATAAAGTCTTTCTTCTCTCTTTCTCATTTTTTCTCCGCATCTTGATAGCTAGTGCTTGAGGAAGAAGAAAGAGAAGATCAGGAGAAGGAAGAAGAAGAAGAAAAGAAAGAAAGAGTAGAAAGATTTAAGATCAATGTATGTAAAGGGGATTCAAACCCCTCTCTCCCCTCTCAATGATGTTTTATTTGGATTGAGAGATTCAAGAACATCCTGTTCTTGTAGAGATTTTGATTGAGGGTTGCATAAATAAGAATTTGCATGATTGAAAGTTTCATAATTTATGTTGCATAATTTGTTAAATTTGTGACTATTTTATAATAATTATTCGGATAGGTTCTACTTATCCAAAAATTACAAATCATATATGGATCGAAAGGTCTCGAAGTCTAGTTCCCATAAAAATTAATTTCATATGGTTTGGAGTTGTATACAAATAGTTATGATCCAAACATCGGACTGGTATCATGTTGTTTCGGATGACTGTATTTGCAATAATTATTTGGATAGGTTTTACTTATCCAAAAATTATATATGGATGGAAAGCTCTAGAAGTCTAGTTTCCATAGAAATTAGTTTCATATGATTTGAAGTTGTAGAAAAATTGTTATGATCCAAATATCGGACCGGTATCATGCTGTCTCGGGTAACAGCAAGATCAAATTCTAAAATATATAGTAAATTGAAAATATTGAATTAGGAATTAAAATTTATTTCCAAATTAAAGGTACGTGTTATCTTTCTGTGAAAATTTGAATCATATGAAAAGAATAAGTATAGGTTAAGCTATTAATATTTTAGTGACCGGTCAAAAAATTGATGTATGTTATATTTATGTTATTTATAAGGTATTACTATTATGTATTATTGATTGATGGTTGTATATGAACCTAGATACACGACATGCATGGACAGTCGTAACTAGGTTAAAATTTGAAGACTGCGCGACGTAAATTATTTGTTGATTGCAAAGCATAATGAACCCAGTTGTGGATGATATTATATGTCGATCCTCTATGACCCTTTATCGGATAATTGTCTGGAATGATCGTTACACACATCGATAACGGTGTGTCATTCCGATGTCACCCTCGGGTGAGGGTCCAGAATGATCGTTATATGCATCGGCAACGGTGTGTGCATTCTGATGTCACATTCGGGTGAGAGGGGAGCATTAGCTCCTAAGCCTAGCTAGCCTATTGAGAGGGCAACGACATAAGTCCCAACTATCGGAAGATATAACATCAATAGAAAAGGGCCAATGACCAATCGAATGAAATGATGTCCCACGAAAGTGGAAGTCCAAAGGGTTATAAACAACCTCGAGGAAAGTTATAGAATGATGTCCCACGAAAGTGAAAGTCCAAAGGGTTATAAAGCAACCTTGATGAGAGTTATGGAGGCAATAGTTATAGTAAGTGTATCTCATTTATATGCCTATGGATTGAATGAATGATTATTATGAATGTCCATACTATAAGTATGATGTTGATTACATGTCTTCCACAAAACTACTTATATACATGACGATAGAATGATGTTAATGATTGACATGTAGATCATATATTAAGACATGATATGCATATTGTTACTTCTTTTATATAAAGATAATGCATATCATGTAGTATCATGTTTAGGATCATATCATTGCATGCATGGCCTTTATATACTCTAACAGAAAAACCTCTGCACCCTGAATCCGTGCAGGTGTATAGTGATTTGGATGGATGGCAGCTCATTTCATGACGAATAAGATTGCACAATGATTTAGGATGTCGAGCCGTCATGTTGTAGAGTCTTTTGACTATGTTATTAAAGAAATGTTTTAATTGCTATTAGTAATGATGTTTAAAGATGTTTTCAATTCTATAAGCATACTTTTGATGTTTCATGAAGTTTTTCGCATTTTTATTGAAAGAGTATTTTATCATATTTAATTGGTTTTACGCTTCCGCTATAACAGATGAAAATCATATTTTTATTATGATTATGTGATGGCAAACGGGCTAACACAACCGAATAACTAAATTGTCCTTGACCAATTTGCGTACTCATTAGCATGCATTTTCATTACCTCTATCGGATGATAGTTTACCCTTATATAGTTGAAAGAATTGTAAGGTCGAAAATTTACCCTTGCGTGGTTGAAAAATCGTGTAAGGTTGATAACTTAACCCTATTTGATTGAAAGATCTTATAGGACCGCAAGATATCCCAAAAGGAATTTTAGGTTATTTGGAGCTAAGTTACAAGTGAACCGAATTGTGGAATTGCACCCACCATTTGCATTCGTAGGACCACCTCTAGAATCTATCAGCTTCCCCAGCGGAGTCGACAGATTTTCTGAAAAAGATGCCTCTTGCCAAATGGTGATGTGACATATACAAACATACAAGATTCATACATCCATGCATTCATGGTTTGTGCATCGATGTCATGTACTTTTGACATGACGTATAGATGTAAAGATGTTTTTCATATCTTATGACATGATAAAGATTTGAATTGTTTATAATTTCTTGTTATATGAAATATGCTGAAATAAAATAAAAAGAGAAGTGTTTTGGATGTGTATTAGTAGACAAAATAAAAAGGTTTCATTATAATATGTGATAATACTTTTGTATAAGTACATAATGTCTTATGTGATAATACTTTTATATAAGTACATAAGTGTCAAATATTTACTTATTCTGTATAATATAATATCATATTGTGTGAGTTGGATATCTTAATTATTGCATCTTCTAAACGAGTTATAGTACGCTTCTACAAATTATATAAGATTACATGTATTAGGTCGCGACCTTAAACCAAAGTTTAAATTGGGGTTGTGTCAATTACTATTTATTATATTTAACTATTGTCTCCCAAGAACTAACATCACTAATCATTTATATTAACTTAAAGTTGATTCTTAATATTTAATATTGTAATTTGAAAATACTATTAATAAATTAAATTTAAAAAGTGAGCATGAATATTTTTATTGAAAAATAAAATGTTTTATATTATTAATTTAAAAATAATTATTAATTTCATACTTATTCTTATTTTATTTATTTCCATGCAAAAGGTTTTCTAGAATAACAACTATTACATTATCTGAATATCATTTTATTAACAAAAACACAAATAAAAATGCTATATTCACAATAATGTAATTTCCTATTCTTCTCACCTTTATTCCACAATTAAAGAGCACATGAAATTGTTTGGTGTAAGAACAAAGATGAAATTAGAGCCTTATTCTTGTGTATGCACCCAAGCACCCGGGGAACAGTAACATTTATTTTTATCAGCTACTTATGTTTACATTGAAGGTTGAAAAGTGAAAGCAACTTTGTTCCTGCTTTATGGTTGCTCCACTTTCTTTTTTAAAAATTTAAATAAGGAATCCAATAAATTATATACATTTTAATTAATTATTATATCATTTATTTCCAAAACGAATACAACTAAGACTATTAAAAAATTATATTTATTTATTTTCATATTAATTAATTTCTTGAACATTAAATTAGCATAATATTTTAATAGCTAATTATGTTTACATTAATTTAATGGCATATATAATTATTAATCCATTACATAAAAATAGTCTAAGCATAAGAACAATGATATGTTATTATGATTAAAATTTACTATTATATAACTATTTCATGTCTATTTATTACATTCAGATCCAATGTTACGCATGCGAGCCAACCCACTTGGTCATAAAATTTTAGCAACTTCATGCTGAAGGGCAGAAGGCAATCTAATTATCAGTAGTTTCTTACACAAACTTGCACATGTTTCAATATCCATCATAATCCTATCACATGGAGTAACGAGAGCTCATTTAAAAAACAAAAGCAATGGGCATTAAATAACTAAATCAAGAAACTTGAACATATAACCACATGAGAAAAATCTCACACTTCCAAACCATGGCTTGTCAGCCCACTCCAGAGTAATATGAACACATTCTCCTAAAACGGTACAAATACATGATTTATATGATGCGAGAAACTTTCATTACTGAGTTCTACCATTGACTTACAAACAGTTTGTAGATAAGACATGCTGCTTAATGACGATAAAACTATGTTATAACATTCTCATAAAACTGATTCTTTACTGTGATGGTTTCATCCCTTCAGTCTATATACAGCGCTACAACAGAAATAACAAGCAAGGTTATTCACTCCATACATACAATACAATATAAAATATTTCTACATCTAGTAATACAAAGAACGTTTTCTTGCAGGTATTGTAAGAATTTGTTAACTGAATTTTACTATCATGAGGTCCATCAAGGAATAAAGCTTCCCTAGAAGACAGTGACTTAAAGAATGATTGGTCATGTGTCCTCACATAAAGTCCATTGGATCATTGAAGGACTGATTACTCAGTGTTGGACCATTTGAAGAACTCTGTGGTTGAGATGAAGGGCGATGTTGAGCATGATGACCACTTCGAGGGGGCAGTTGCGGTGGATGAGTGAAGCTCGACACAGATTGCTGCAGCCCTCCAGAAAAAGGGTTGCCATTCACATTTTGGAGTTGTCCTGTTGCTATCCTAAGTCGTTGCACTTCTTCCCTTAATGCTTCATTTAGGGCTGTCGAGAATCAGATAACATATATGATCAATAAGACAGTGCCTCTGAACACAAATTTCCTATTTAAACATGTTTTATATAACACAATATATTGGAGAGCATGGTGACATAGACAAATAAGAGATAATAAAATGCATTGCAATAATCCAGTAGAAATTTACTATTCTAAAAAACGTGATATGTGCATAAACTTTTGTTAGATCTAATTTGACCCCACCCAACTGGAGAGACAGGAAGATTAAGCATCTAATGTTAAGATAGTGTTAACAATTTAATAGAACTGTTTTTTAGGGATTAATAGATTTTTTTTTTGTAAATGAGCATTCTAAACATCAAATTGAAATATGTAGATAAAGCTAAAGACACTCCTAACTCATTCAGTATATTAATCCTTATATTATAACTTAAATCATACCTTCACGAAGTTGAGCCTGTTGCTCCATCGCCTGCAACCGCAGTTTAAGTTCTCTATTCTCAGCAGTCAAACCAGTAGTGTCCTTCTGCATTTACAATAATAATTTCCCATGACTAGGGTAAACGAACAAGTCGATCAAACAAGATACTTATGAGAAATAGCAATTTTAAATTGCTGAAAGCAACATGACTGTTTGTTCAGTTTCATTACACTGGCAAAGAGGAGCAGAATAAGAAAACATAATGGCCAAAAAGAGACCCATTGAAAAGTACTTTGTACATACAACAACAACAACAAAGCCTTATCATTAGATGCACACTGATAATGCACAAAAAAAAAAATTTGTGCTTCCATGAAAACTTATATCCACAACGTACAAACTGCGTGCACAAATAAGCTATCACAGAATTCCCAAAGTGGCATAACGTCACTTTAGTTTGACTTCAAGTGCAAAGTTATTCAACTTATGTTAGGACAACTACAATTCAACAACAATAACAACAAAGCCTTATCCCACTAGGTGGGGTCGGCTACGTGGATCATACGACGCCATTCCGCTCTATTAGTAACCAAACATTTCGGTATATTATTCACCAATAGATCTTGCTCTATTAGTTCGCCAAGTGTCCGCCTTGACCTCCCTCTCCCTCTTTTAATCGGACTCCAGATTATTTGATCTACTCTTCTTACTGGCACATCTAATGGTCTTCTCTGAACATGACCAAACCATCTCAAACGATTCTCTACCATTTTCTCACTAATAGGAGCCACTCCGACTCGTTCACGTATATGGTCATTCCTAATCTTATCTAATCTTGTATGACCACACATCCATCTCAACATTCTCATTTCGGCTACCCCCACTTTACGTTCATGTTGTCCCTTCATAGCCCAACATTCACTACCATATAACACTGCTGGCCTTATAGCAGTACGATAGAATTTTCCTTTAACTTTATTGGGTACTTTTCTATCACAAAGAACTCCAGTGGCTTTCCTCCACTTACACCAACCAGCTTGAATTCTATGATTAACATCGTCATCAATCTCACCATCTTGTCTTACAATTGATCCTAAATATTTAAACTTTGTCACTTGAGGAATTATATCCTCCCCTAGCCTAACTTTCAAATCGTCTCTAAGTTGTTTATTTGTGAAATTGCTATGCATATATTCTGTTTTATTCCTACTTAAACGAAAACCCTTTGACTCCAACGTATTTCTCCATATTTCCAATTTTGTATTAATCTCTTCTCTTGAATCCGCTAAAAGTACTATATCATCCGCAAATAGCATGCACTTAGGTACTTCCTCTGACAACTACAATTCAAATCAATAAAAAAAGAACAGAAACATCTCAATAGTTTTTAAAATATTACAATAATGTGGCTTTACCTGTAAAGACTGTCAAACTCTTTAGTTCTTTTGGATAAAGTACATTTTATCATGATTTTGTTAGCTGATTCGTTAGCTGGGCTCTTACCTATTTTGAGGATGCTCTCTCCATCTAGCATTCTCTCTATCTCTTGTAGATTTTTTTTTAATTTCTTAAATCTCATCATCAATTCGACCATATCGGAGCTGGTGTGCATACAATACTTACTGACCAGAACAAGTTGGCTGTAGCTGTTGGTGGTGTTAGTGCCCTTGCCTTAGGTATTTATGGGACCAGGTACTACAACCTTGATGCTTTTCTTTTATTTTTCCTTTTAATTTTACCACAGCTTTTTCTTAAGAGAAGTTTTAATGCTGGAAAAATGCTTGTTAAAACATCAATATGCTACTTCCTTTTTCGCAAACTTCAACATGCCAAAATTTTGGCCATCTACTTTTCACTCTAGTTTTCTCATACAACAGCAACTGGCATATTATTATGTTCATTATAAGTGTTTTGCCTTATATATGACTGGTATATAGATTGCAAGGTGAAGCTTCATTTATTCTTTAGTGTGTTGGTTATTTCCACTTTACTCCTATCAGCACCGTTGTAAGTTCTCCTGTAATGAGATGTCATAGTCTCCTAAACTCCGCCTATGTTTTATAGCCAGTCCCAAGCCCGGATAAAGGAGGAGGGTTGTGTTAGGCCCCGACAGTCAGCGTAAAACCCTGTCGAATCTCATGAACATGGATCAACTCGTATGATCCATGTAGCCGACCCCACCTAGTGGGATAAGGCTTTGTTGTTGTTGTTGTCATCATCAATAGACCACTCCTGCAATTATCTAGTATTTCATATATGTTTTCTCAGTTTTTTTTACATTTAAATTTTTATCCTTTCATCTCTGTCTCTTTTTCTCAGTGTGTTTGTAACATTTAGAAAAAGATGGTTAATGCATAATCTCATTAATTTAATCGCTTAATAAAAAAATAACTTTGGTAGGTGAGAAGTCGCTTTCGGAATTCAAAACCTGGATATCTGTTGGACTCGATATTTAGCAAGATGAAAAGTCAAATTTTTATTAAGATATATAATTAATGGTAAGATGAAAAGACATTTTTATTATATAAATAATCTCTCAAACCCTTCGTAAGCGTGCCACCCAAAAGCAGAGAGTTAATGGATGCAAATTATATCTCTAATAAAAATGTATTACAACAATACAATAACTAAAACTTTTGTAAATTTAAAGATCTTACATTTGTTATTTTTGAGATTTTATGTTCTAAAATCTTTGTATAATCAACACATTGTTGATATTAACAAATATATAAATCAGTCTTAAAATACAAATTAAGCATATTGTCGATATTATCAAATAAATCATTCTTTTACAAAAAGATAATGATAAGATTACTTTAAAAGAAGTTTCAAAAAGGGTTAAATTGTGAATATATTTTGCGGAAAGTAATATATGATAAAACACACACACATATAAATTAGTAGATTATATACAACAACAAAGCCTTATCCCACTAGGTGGGGTCGGCTATAAATTAGTAGATTATATATACGTTGAAATTTAATGGGGTCAATAGAACCCATTATCCTCGGGACAATCAAAGGGAACAACTGAAACCTTCGCCAATGGTGCGACCTATCCATTTTCTCCACTAGGCATAAGGATAAAAACATATATCCAGGTTTTAGGAGCATGAAATTAGTATTAAAACAGATCTCATGCTCCTAAAGTATTAATTAATACGGACCTTTGCTTAAACATTATATATGTGTGTACACGTGTGAATGGAGTTAATATATATAGTTATATACCATATACATATATATGTTATGTAAAATATATGAAAATCTACATGATTAATAAAGGACTGTCACCCTCCTAAATAAGTTAAAAAATGACTATTTGATAATATTTTTATTTATATCTATAGAATACCTATATTTTAAGGTTATATAATAGCTTGAACTTCCTTGGTTAAGTTAAAACAATTGAATTAGATATTCAAAAGAAAACATACGTTTTAGTTATTATTAATATTTTATTTTAAATTATTTTTGTAATATAAAGTTACCCCACCCAACAAACAAAATTATGAGCCGGTTCCTTATGTATGTATCAAAAATAAAAAAAAATGAAAACACCATATATGAATGCCAAATTAATAGAATCTATGGTAGCAAATTATTTATGATTCTTCCTAATATTACTATTAGTTGCATAAATTGTTTCTTATTGTGCAAAAACAATGTGTAGTCATTCATCAATGATAATAAGGGGGCAAATGGCTGTGAATGATTATATTCGTGTACACATGCACTTCATAAAAGAACATGAAAATAAGAGCTTTTTAGATCTACTGAATGCAATACTATGTGTGAAAAACTATCACTCGCATTTATGTAGCAAGCCTACCCATCAACCTATTTAAGACTATCTAAAAATGCAAAGAAACTAATTTACTACAGTAAATTTTAATTGTTTCTCTTAATTGTTAACTAAAATTTCTTTTACAAAAAATTGAATCTAGCAATTAGTGTCAATATCCAACTTCTTTAGCATGTATAATATTTTGCGTCAAGAAGGAATGTACTGCAAGATAATTACGAGACTACCTCATTTTATCCGCCAAAAAAAATTAAGATCAATCCAATAGTTACAGTAGAGTTAGCCTATAAATCTATGTAGGCTGATCAAGAGACACTTCTTCTGTAAATCGTAATATCACAAAATTATTCTAGAACTATTTTAATCACTGATTGAAAACTTTTGCAAAAGTGTTGTACAAATTATGAGTAAAAAAGTCTCCTCTAGATTATGAGCACAAAATAAATAAGGATAAACATAAGAAGAAAGTTTATCCTAGAAAAGATAAGAAGTATCCCTCCACATTAAAGCCTTGAAGGTTTCAGCATAAATTTTAATCTAATTTAAATAGTCATTTTTTCAGTCACAAATTCAATTCCAAATGAATCATCATAAAGCCATAATAAACTAGTATATTTTAATATATACATACTAAAGTAAACAAAATAGAAATTTAGATATAAAAATTTTAAATTGTACGAAGTGCAAAAATGTACTCTAGTTTTTTAACATCTAGAAAGATTTATCAAGTCGATATAATTATATTGTTTGTTCGAAAAAAGCATTCATTTTAAAAAGTGCTCACTGACATTATGGTTTCTACAGACAACCATGTGGAGAAAAATGGCAGGCTACAAATTAATTAAAGATAATACCTTATTTATTATTATAAAAAATTCATGCATTCTAAACCTTAAATATGATTTCACAAATTTGAGACCTTCAATCTTAGGATAGCCAGCAAGACTCTGTAATAAACATAACTCAAAATTTGAAGGAAATATATACAAACTGACACATAATAGAGCATTCATGTAATAACTACTTCTCCTTGACTCTTCACATAGATTCTTCTATGCGTATAAAATTCATCAACTTCAGCAACGAAGTTAGATAAGCATTCCTCACAAGTATGGCACTCATACCTCCTGAAGAAAAAACACATTTACTTTGCCATGCATCCAGAATATCAAAGTCATAAGTCACCATCAGAAAGTAGCACACTTCAGTAACAGACACAAGTGCTCATAACCGCAACAAGAGAGGGGAACATCAGAAAGCTTGTTCACATCATCTTAACTATTCTATAAATAGAAAAGTCATTGAACCACTGTAACATCTTTTTCTCCATTTTGTCACAGTATATGAGAGTAATTGTATGTTAAAGGCACAATGTCTGGTTAGAGGAGAAAACTGGCAGTTGCAAGAATACCTCTAGTTGTGATTAAGCTCAACACTACCTAGAAGTACTCAAAGCTAGTCATCCTACTATATGGCTCACAAAAAGAGAACAAAAGTTCTCCCTTTGTAACCGAAAAAAAAGAGAGAGAGAACAAAAGTTGACTTTTGAACTCAAGTACAGATGACTGAATTACAACATGAAGGAGAGTCATCTTTTCTTTGAGAAGACAAAATGCTGATTTTTTGCTTTTGTCCAGATTGAAACTATGCGTTTTTGGGATCTTCGTGCTCCTTGGTTAGAACCTCTAAGAGGCCCTAATGGTTTGAACTTGAGTAGGCTGAAAAAAGACATACAACCTTGGCAAGAACGACGTTCGGCAGAATATATGACGCATGCTCCTTTAGGCTCCTTACTCTACAGTTTCCTTCATCAGCAGCAGTCAAGACATGCTATGACCTCATCTCACAGAGGTTTGACAAATAAAAGAATTTTATTTATTGGTGCAAAGAGAACAGTCATGGGAATCCTACTTTTACTGCGATAACATTAAAAAAATACCTTAGCAAACTGTCTCGTGTAAGTTGTAACAGCAAAGATAATAAATGTTTTAACCTAATTCGACTTAACACTGTCTCAACATATAACAGTAATGAAGGATGCAACGGGAAAAAAATAATAATGGGAAAATCTAAATTGATCTCCACGGCAACCAAATTAATAGAAACTTTTGCAAGTTCTTACTTGTAGAAGTGTTAGCTGAGCAGAAAGTGTCGTGGCCTCAGTCTGAAGCGTCTGCACCTTCCGCTCAAGTTCACTTGTATAACGGACCTTCCTCTCCTTGGACCGAGCAGCAGATTGTCTATTTGCCAGTATCCTAAAACAGAAGAGATTCAACACAAATTGCCTTAAAATAATAGAACATTCCAAAGAATCTGGCGGCAGTTCAGCACTCCAAATGCTTGTGCCAAGTAAAAACCCACTCACACCAAGAGAAAGTAAAATGGAAAGCTAAGAGCCAAAAGATAAATAAAAAGGAAACGAGAAGCCTGCAGTGTCTAGGAATCATGTCAAACGATTTAGGAAACCGTGAAACGGGAAAAAAATCAATTTTAGCTAAGTATTGAAACATAGAAAAGGGATTAGATCTTTAAGTGTCATCAAAATCACACCTCTTAGCTCTTTTGGGATCGATTAGTGAGAGCTCGGCGAGCTTATCGGCCGGCATCGCCTTCTTAGCGTAGTCAGACAGCGCCTGTCCCGAGTCATCTTCGAACGGCGATGTCGGCCCGTCCATCGAGCCGCTCCTCCGGTGCTGCCCCTTCCGGTCCGACACCCCGCTTCCGACGCCACCGACGGCCGTAGGCGTCGGCCCCTGGAAGCCCAACCCGTCGAAGAAGGCGGCGTCGACCGAAAGGCTCCTGAGGTGGGCCCCAGGGACCGGCCTCGCAGTCGCCTCCCGTGCCGTAGGAATCGGCGGCTGGGGAGGGTCGGATCTGGCAGATTCAACGACGAAGTGGCTGCCTGTGTCGCCGGCGATGCAGAGGCCCTCATCGGAGAGTGAAGGAAAATCCAGGTCGGAGATGGAGAAGTCCGGGTCGGAGTCCAAGAGGAAGTCGTCTGGGAGGTGTAGGAAGGTCTCCGAGTGGGCTCTCCGATGGCCAGCGCCGGGCCGAGTGTTGAACGAGGTGGGGATCTGAGGGCCGCCGGTCAAGGCCCGATGGTTCGTCGGCGGCAGCGGTGGAGGAGGGCCGCTTCGGTCCATGGCTCTGCCTCGAGGGTCCACGGGGATCGAGCGGCAGGAAGAAGGAACAGGTGGCTGCCGGCGGCGGAGGTGGTGACGGTGGTGGTGGACTTTTTTTTGACGAAACGAGTGAACAAAGGGGAAAGAGACGCGGGATCGTTATTATAGTTTATATATGAACATAACGGCGTAACGCAGACGCCAATTTGTCGCGTTTCGTTTCAGGAGCAGTAGCGTCTTCATTGTGTCGGATTAATTTTGAGGTTTTTTTCTCAATCCAACAAGAACGTAATTAGTTATTTATTAATTTGTGGGGATTAAAAATTTAAAATGCAAAATATTGTGATTGGACCGGGAACGTTATAATGATACTTTAGAAAAAGAATGTATTGGGATCTCTCATGTGTAAAAGAGTAAATCGTGATACTTTTTACGGATATATCGGAATGTTACATATGGGCCATTACGGAGGAGGAATCAATGTGATGGGGCAGGTGGCGGCGTGGCGTACAGCGACGATTAGCTGTCAACTACCGTAGGATCTTGATCAGACGGCAGTAATGCGCATTGCGTAGGTACTCATGTTTTGACCGTACTGGTCCCCACGAGACGACGCGTTACCTAATAAATAAAGTTGTCGATTGGGAGCTTCGACAGTATGAATGATATGAGCATTTGTTTATGTTTTGCCACTTGGAACTCGAACATAATTTCATATTTTTATTTTACTATATTCTGGTACTTATTATTAGTTTATTTATTTATTTATCTCAACATCAACTGATACTCAAATCAACTGTTCCATAAAAAAGAAAAGGGTAACCACTTCAGTCGCTCATTATCTTTTTCTTTGATCGATTTGCCCTTTTGGGTACATCCTATTTTTTTTAATCTCTTATTATACCCTTTTTTTTACGAACTCCTGTTTGGAAACTTTCACATTTTTCTCATGAATAATTAGAAAAGAAAACAGTCAAATTCACTATTCTGCAGACAATTTTGGAAGTTTAAAATTCATCAATGATGTTAATTTTACTATCATTATATGATCGAATCGGTAATCATTTTAAATTATTTAATGATTCATCATAATATGAGCTATATGAAATTATTTATACTTTTTAAATTAAAGTTAACTATCAAAATTTACATTTGTAACTTATCTATAAGTTAACGTATGCTTTTTTTTTCCCCTTTGGAAAGATAAATAATGGTACAACTGAAAAATACGCTTAATTGTTTGTTTGGGAAAAAAATGTAAACATGAAAATATGTTCATAAAATTGAATTACATAATTTGGATATTGAAACATATTGTTTATATTTTATACAAAAAATTTTAAGATAAATTTAGGGAAAGATATTTGAACCAATTGAGATTTTCTGATTAATTACATATTTGACCCAGAACATCTAGAATAGGTTTGTGAGTAGACTTGGGATAGTAACTGTGAATCAAACATCAAATCAAATTAAGCTCGCTCTTAATTGACTCGCCAAAGGTGATGATCTTTAAGTGTAAATCGGACTAATCCGATTCCAAATAAAATTTTACGAGTGAAGAATGGAGAAACCTTGGCATGTCCAAACGTAAAAATTCCATAACTGTAAAGGAAAATTAGTGCTCGTAACTCAATTGTTTAATTTGATCCTTTGACTCTAGGAATCTAATAACTAAAAATGATATACAATATAAAAAAAATATTGTACAACTAATGGCAATAAGAACGATCTAAAGGAAAATAACCCTCGAGAGAGAAAGCAAAAAAGGAATTGGAACATTCAGTGATTGAGAATAGAAGATGAATTCCGTATCTCGAATTGGAGAGCCATTATTTTATTAGAATTGAAGTCTCAGATAGTTTTTTAAGACAGAGATCATTTATGTGTGGCAATAAACAAACCCGGACTAGAGAAAAAAGACCTTCGGTCAGGAATAAGGAGACAATGAAATGTCAACTAAACAAACAAAATTTTATTCAGCTTTGGAGAAACCAGAGTTTGAGAATCACAGCATCACCACTGTAGCAATCCCCTGTATCATTTCAGCTGTGACTGAAAAGCTTCTCGGCCACATGTAATTAAGAAGTAAGTTTTTACAACTTAGTCCAGACACTATACAGGATCCATAAGGTAATTCAATGAATAAAAAAGGGACATATATACTCACACATTTATCTATGCAAGACCAATAATCAAAATACTGGCCCGTGCAGTGCTTGTGCCCACTTTCATCATCTTCTATTCTCTTCATGCATGCCTGCACAAAGTGGCATCCTTAGACATTGGGTTATTTCCTTGGATCAGAAGTTGATCAATAAGAAGGTTCGATCATAAAATCTTACTTTCACTTTTTTTCAAAATAAGAATAATTTATTTTATGATAAAGAGAGAAATAAACAACGTCAAGCTAAGAATAAAATCATCCCACTCTTCCTAATGGTTCAGGTGGTTAGTTCAATAGACATGTTCAATGCATGTTTTTTTCTTTCTTTTGATATATGACTTTTGACATTCCTAAAATACTCAATTTTTTTCAGAGGATCTAAATTTATTGACTAAGAAACTTTATCACCATAATAATAATAACCAGTGGAATTAACAGTAGATTGGCATGCTCGATTAAAAAAACAGTAGATTATCATGTGCTTAAAGAAAAACTTTTTCATATTTTCACAGCTCTTGCAAGTAGTATGTACTTCGTAGTTGTGTTCAAATGAAACCATACACCCCTTGAAAAAGTTTAAGAATCACAAGGGCATAAAGCTTGAGTAAGCAAACGCCAAGGAGAAGCAAATTGACTAGACTCTTAAAAGGTACAAGGAGAAACCAGCATCCATATTTCATAAAAACTTGGCATCAAAGTGTAACTGTAATAGTTAATCCAACTTTAAGTACCCTTGAAAAATGTGAAAATAATCAAAAGAGATCTGAACTAAAGTTTGTACTAGGCCCATCGAGTGAATAAGATCTCATTTCCTTCAACAAAAGTTGGTGCCTTAGCTGCCAAACTAAAGGATCATGGACATAAAACTCAAAACTACTATTCTTTGTATAATGAGAATTGTAAATGAAAACAGCTTTGTTGGTTCAAAAGATATTCCATAAAAGAAAAGAACAAGAAAGATAGGCTTGTAATAGAATTTGCAAATTTTCAGCTGCCCTGAACTAAAGTAGGAAATTTCCATGCCTATAACCTTTGTATTATCATTTAGTAAAAGGATAATTAATGACACTAGTAGTCATCAAAATCTTGTTTGCGCACCACCTTATACTCACAAAAGGGTAAGAATATTTAGCTTGTGATATGCTTGTATGAACAAATGATTTCTGTTACTCTAATTGCCTGCTTATGTTAGCAAGTCTAATGCTCACTAGAAATACAAAAGCTCACAATGCAACAAAATAAATGGTGAATAAGTGAGGCTCCCATCTGGAATTCATCATTTTCGTGAATGAAACATCTCCGAGACAACAATAGTACAATTCCATGTGTTCCATATGAGATAACAACTGGAACTTCTGAAAGGAAGGTTAACTGTATAATATGACATGCAAATTGAAGTACATGAATATTTAACACCTTACCCGGTAATCATACAATGGTTTTACACACTTCCCTTGGCAGCGATCTTCAAGATACTTCTTTTGGTCCACAGGTTCATCATCAGCCCTGACGGAAAAGGATATCATTATACAAAAATATAACATGATGAAACAAATTATAGCATAACATCGTAAAGAGCAAGTTGCATTGTGATCAACACAGCATGGGACAAAAATGTCATTTCTTGTTCAATGGCATACATGCAATTAAAAAACATAGCTCTTGTGCATAATGAACGGATCCATGGATTTTCAATTTTAACAAACTCATTATCATGTTTTCACTCACTACATGGTAAAATCAGAAAACCTCATGTTTGCATTTAGGTTGAAGTAATTTGACATAAGGACAGGCCCCATTAAGAAGTTTCAAACAATTAACTTGAATTAGCCAAATGTGTGTGTCGCAACTGCCAACATTACCAGCAAAATGTATCATTTTTTTCCAATTACCAAGGGATAAAATTGGAATTGGTTTCCCTTGTACTTCCTACAAACTAATTTTCCTCTTGAATGCCTTTTTCTGCCCTACCTTAGTTTCAATTACCTTTGCAGTATTTTACAAGTGCCTCGCTCCATGATTTAGCATTAGAATGTTTTTTTTTTGTTGAGGAGGAAAAGAATGACCACCATAGTTGTGGTTGGCATCCATGCGTGTATATATATGTGTGTATGAAATGGATGTCATGTACAAAAAAAGAACTCTCAAGAAGAGAGCGACAAAAAATGAGAGATGTACAATGTCTAGCCAAAATCCCAATACTGAAGAAGAAAAGAAATACGGTGTACAATACTCTTAGAAATTTCAAGCAGTTAGTTATCAGTTCCTAGATTCTGACTATACATTTTTCATTCATTTCCAGCATAGTGCTGAGGAAGCTGGTAATGAGTTTTGATTACACTTATAGTTTTCAAATAACTGAGCTGATTTTTTTTCTAAGGGATACTGGATAGTTGTTAATATAGATAAATATCCCTAGAAAGCATTCGGGCATTGACAAAATATAGATTAAACAACAAGCAAATTCCAGATCGACAACAGAAAAATGTAACAACTAGGTAAAAGTGAAGATCTTATAAAAAGATGTAATCATTTAAATGATATTATAAAAATGAAGAGAATTTACTACTATGACAAATGACTATCCAAGAAGAAACAAATAGAAAGATGCCAGAATACATCACTTGATATATTCACTATTCATGTACATTAACTATATCATGCAATTCATTATATCATTTCATGGTGCTTCGTCTAATAGCAGTTGGGGATATTACCAGAACTTTATGACAATTGGGCATATGAAGACATAAAAATATACAGTGCAGAACAACAAATGTGCTGCAGTTAAAATTTTCCTATCAGGCAAGGAAGAGAAATATATTGGTTTAGAATGTAAGGACTTCAGAAAGAGAAGTAATTGCCAACCCAACAAAAGGAGCATATGCAATTATGATGACATTTTGGAAAACTAACGATGTTTGTGCTGCTCAGGATGAAACAAATTCCAACCTAACTGATCAGTGCTGCTCAGGATGAAACGAATTTCAACCTAATTGATCAGCTCAAAATCACATGAGAGAGTAATTGTTGTCGACACTAACAATATAGGCCAGTGTCAAAGCACACTCTCAAAGATCCACATGGACATCAGTAATAGTATAACCTGAACAATCCTCAAATGCAAATTCAATGCATGTTCAGCTTGGATTTTCTAGAAGTCGCATGTTGATCACTAGATGCAGATATGAAGATATTGATTATACACCTTTACTAGCCCCTCTAAATAAGTTATAGGTAAGAAGTAATTGCAACAAAACAACTACTTTTGCCTCCCCCTACCCCAGTTGCATCATGAGGCTAATTAATTTATGCTGCAAACCTCCCATGAAGAATCCAATCAAAAACTGAAAAAAGGAAAAAAATTGAAAAGGAAAGTGCAAGAAAGGAGGAAAGAGAAAAATAGGGAAAAAGAAAATCTGAAAAAAATTGGAAAAAAATTGAAAGAAACGATTGAAAAAAAGGAAGAAGAAGGAAAGAAAAAAAAGAAAGGAATTATTACTGCATCCAAGTGCAAAAGTAATTTTTTAGATTAAAATAATTTGTCTCAAGGAAGGATGATCTTTGATTTTCATTCCAATTATGAATGTTTGATACTATCCTTATTTGACATCTTTTTCCTAATTTCATTTCAAATTCAACTTCAAGTATCCTTTTGATCTGGCAATCATATTGACAAATTATGTTGATGTTCTCCTAAAATTTGTTGGATGGTTCAAAAGAGGAAAAAAGTTGAGTGGTAAGTACAATTCAAGGAAAAAGTCTAATAGAGTTGAGATAAAAATATGAGTGTCACCATTGAGTGTCACGTGTGAGGTAGTAAGATTGATTTTACCACTAACTTTTTTTGCAGAAATTTCTTACAATGTCAACAGAAAAGAAAAAAGAGCTTAATCCTAGAAACGAAGAAATTGATAAGATCAGAATGATGGAAGTCATAACACAACATTTTCAACATGATTACTGACATGATGAGATAGATGTGCAAAATGATCAAATTGCACAACTACGTCAAGTTATACAACCAAATCAAAGAAGAGATTGTCAAATACACCGAACTCTAATGATGAAGAGATTGAAGAGAAAGATGATGAAGCCTCTGTTATAAATTGGAGAAGGCACATATGTGTTCAGATTGGAGGAAGAAGAAATGAACGAGAAAGGGATAGAGTTTCTACTGATCCAAATACTTGTTCAATAAAATTATCTCTCCCTACCTTCCAAAGTAAAAGTTATCTTGATGCCTATATTGAATTAGGACAACGAGTAGAAAATATATTTTATTGTCATAATTACTCCAAGAGAAAAATATTAAACTCATTGTTGTATCTTTTGCTGATTATGCTATTACCTGGTGGAGTCAATTAACCATCAATAGTCATAGAAATTGAGAACCTCCAATTGAAAACTTGGATGACATGAAAATTATATCAAGGAGAATATTTATTCCTCCATCATATTATCACTTGCGTATGAAATTGCTGATTATGAGGTAGGGATCAAAGACTGTTGAGAAGTACTATAAAGAGATGGAAAGGACACTCCGTGCCAACATAAATGAGAATCCTAAATACGTAATTGCAAAATTCATATGTGGGCTGAATTGAGATATTTCTAAGCTTTAAAATTGCAAGAGTATTTGAAGTTGGATGAAATTCTGCATAATGCTATAAAGATTGAGAAATAATTAAATCAAGATATTTGTCTAATTAGCAAATCTGAAAGTTCAAATTTTGTTTGGAAATCAAAATGGGGCACAAATTCCAAATCAATTGATAAACCAACTCAAAAATTGGAGAAGAAAACCAAAGTTAAAGATTTCAACTCAAGGGATAAAGGTATTGCTTTTAACAGCTCACAAAGGACTCAAGATATTAAATATTTTCATTATCTTGGTTAGTACCGTATTAGTTCACAATGTCCAAATAAATGTGTTATGATCACGATGGACAATCATGATATTGCATCCGAAGAAGAGTTGTCACAGGAGAAGAAAGTGGAAAAGAAATTGAAGAGGTTGGGAAAAGTTTGATTGCACAACATCAGTTGAAGAGTAATAAAGTTGATTGTACAACAACTCAAAATAGTTTCGAGAGTTGTGAGAAAGATAAAGACAAAAAATATGAGTGCCACAATTTGAACGATGAAAATGAGAGAAACACAACTTTTAAGTGCTTAGAAAAGCCACCTTCTGCTTTGAAATATAACATTTAGATGCTGAGTGTTATGAAAGTTGTGAGAATGAGAGAAAATATTTACTTGTTGAATGTTGTGAAAATTAAAAGAGATTAGATTTTGAGTGTTTAGAAAGGACAACTTCAGAGATATTTGAGTAAAGAAACTTGAGTGATGGGGCAAAAGAAAGAGAATTCAATAATTTTCTTCCTGACACTAATTATTTTTTATCTTATGATCTTGATTTTCTTGTAGAGGCATATAGGAACGGAGTACATGAAGTAAGAAGTTCTCTCTTGCAGCGATTTGAAATATGTTGTATTGAGTTAATGACAACTAGTTTGAAAAGATCACTTCTTGTTTTTGAAAGTTTATATTTGTTGGATGTGATTGACTTGCATATTTTAATTGAGAGAAGTATTGAATGTCATGCAAATATTAGATCTCAATTTTTTTCCACTTAGTTATTCATTGAGTGCTGAAAGACTTTATGTGAGTCACATGTTGAAATTTTGGAGTGAATATTTTTTAGTCCTGAACACTTTTGATTGGTTGATTATGATTGATTTTCTGATGAGCCTAGAATCTTATTCATTTCTTTAAAACCAACTTCGTACTTTCCTAAGTTTATTTCTACTGATGATGGTTGCAATATTGTATATAATTTTCACATCATAATTGGGAAATTCATTGCATCTACATTAGTCGGACTTCTGCGCATTTTCATCAACGATTTGGGATTAATTTCTTTAAATATATCTTGATTAATAGTACTCATTTGCAAGGTAATTTTGATGATGTTTCAGTTTGTTCCAAGAATTTGCATGATTCCTTTGATAAATCAAGTTGTTTGCTTCGTTACATATGTTTCACTTGCATATTTTAAAGATCTATTTTATTTTGAGGAAAAATATGTTCTTATTTTGAAACTACTTGACAATCTTTAGATCTCTAGTTCCATGGAATACATTACACATCTTATTTGACAGAATTCTTATGCGTAGAATAAGGGGTCCGAAGTTTTGTAATTTATTTCTTAAAATTCCGTTGTCGATATTTCATCTGGGTGAGTATAGGAGTTACATTACTTTCTATAGTACTTATATTGTTCTTTCTCTACACTTGCATAATTAATCAAAATGATATAAATGAGATATCGTACATGCAATTTTGATTGAGATACATCGTGCAGGCCATCTGACATATCAAAGGAAAGTATAAATATTATGCATGACCTAAATTATTTAATAAATTCAGATATGTGATAGGTTACATTCTCTTTATTGCAGATGCAGATTCGAGGACGAATCTTTTTTGAAGAGGAGGAAAATGATATGAACCGGGAAATATCTATAATTGCAGTCGGTAATAGAAGAATATTCTAACAAAGTTGGATGATCAAATATAATGTGTGGATCTCAGGCATAAGAAAATTGAAGATAATAAATAATATCTGTGATTTACAATCCAATTACAAGATTGGCATCGGATCCAACTTCCCAACGTGTTACAAATTGTACCACACAAAGAATCACAATAAGTTGGCCAAATAAATCATGATTTCACCATATTTATTTGAAATTTTTGAAATTAATTATACAAGAAAATTATGTTGAGATTTGTAAGAGAAAATTGATTTAGTTATTTTGGAAAACTAGTTACTTTACTTATGGGATAAGTTATGCCTTTTTTCTTCCACCTCAATTTCTTGCTTCGAGGGCCTATAAATATTGGTATTTGTAATTATTTGAGACATATTTGAATCTATTAAAATTTGACTTAATTACTTTTGCTATGAGATAACTCCTTAAACTCGTTCTTCGGGAACTTTCGTTGTTAATTATAAGGTTGATAATATTGTGATTAAATTCATCTAATTATAGTATTGATTGCTTGGTTCATTGATAATCTTGATGCTGATATTCCGCTGCCTGAAATTTGTTTGACATCGTTTCTCTTGATTATCATATATTGTTCCAAGTACTCAAGGCATTATTTTTTGGTATCGTATCACTCTCGTGCACGCACTTCGAGGAGGAAGAAACAAAGACTCAAAGTCGAGGAGAACAATTTTTTTCTAGTACCGGTAAGAAGAAGGTTGATGGCTGAAGGGACTTATTTAAAGAGAAGAGAACTTTAAGCCTTAGTGGATTAAAACTCATCCGATATTAGATGATTAATCCTCTCCAAATCTAATTCTGATTCTTATCTTTAATCATAGCTAATGATTTGATTTAAATACTTTATTTATTTCCTTTCTTTTCTTCTTCCCAAAGTTTTATCGATACACAACTTCAAATTTAAATTCTTAAATTTTACCTTTTACTTTGAAACATAATTTTCATATTAATTAAAAAGTAAATATTTTATTTATCTAATTAATTAATTTAGAAAAATTTTGGCATGTTACACATCATATTGATCAAAATAAAAACTTTGACTGGTCAACTAAGAACAACATCATGAGTGAAAGAGTGACATCATGAAGGGATAACAAGGAGGAATAACATCATCATAAAGTATGTGAAAAAACTAATAAAAGTATCATCATATGAGTTTTGAGATCAAATGCATCATCTTGATAATAGGAAAAGATAAACTATGATATGAAAGTAAATGACTCAGGGCACCCATGTGTTTCTATCAGGAGCTCGATCTATCACTGCGACAACCTTCATCATTGAGACGCATGTATGAAGATGTAGGAGAGATAAAAACATCCTTATGCCTGTATTAATATGCTTTTATCTTATTCGTCATTTTTTTTCATCTTATTATTCATCTTTGACTTATTATGTTTCATCTTTTCTCCCCCTGGGGTTGAAACTAGTTCATAAAATAAGAGGTACATAATCATCATAAAATATATCAGGATTCATAGAACATGATCAGTGTAAATATAAATATGATTGGATCTAGATTGAGTCGTCATAAGGAGAGTCATAAAATCATAGGGACAATGTTGGACATCATCATTATAATCATATATGATATTTCCATCTTTCACTTTGGTAAGGCATTTGTTCATCTTCTATTTCCATCATCTTAAGGACGTAGTCCTTTCGTCATCATATCTATTAGGATAATGGTCCTTTCATCATATAACATTTCCTTTCATCTTTTCATTCACCGTGTAGTTCATGTTTTCATTTTATCATTGATATAGTTGGAAAGATTCTCTAGTTTAGGATATGTCATATAAACACAGTAATGTGTAGCTACCTAAATTATCAACATGTCAATGGAAAATCAATGCCATAGCGGGTATCCCATGATAGGGGAATTGCCTCACACATGACTATAAACTACTCTCTACATAGTCAATGGCAACCATCTTTTCATCTTATATCTTTTATCCTATCTTTTAATCACAAGGGTCCGATTAAGGTTTTTGGTCACTTTAATTTTATCAACCTTAAAATTCTATCATTGCCTGAGTTGCCTTCGTCATCTTTCATATCAATTATACTTCCTTGTTATAGTCTTTTATTTGTTTCAACTCTTAGGCATTTAGAAACTTTCTTTCGCATACTTCATTACAATATGTAGGTGAACGATGGGGAACCTTGCATACGACATAATCATCCTTAACATTAAAATTCATAATGAAGCATAACATAGAATTGATAAACATGGATGGGCGAAAGATAAAACATTATCTCATGATTGATTACATTAGAGTGATCATAGTCATTAGAATCATGAAAATATGACGTGATCATCGCCTATCATAAGATTAAGAGTCATCAAGATAAATATGATGTGGTCAATCATATAACCATGGAACATCATAGGTAAATCAAGATAGATTATTTGACATCATAAATAAATCATCATCATAAGATCATCCCTTAATCATAAGATGGTCATCATATAAATCATCGTATTAATCATTAAGATCAACAATGGCATAGCTAAGCATTATGGGAGAAATCCATAGTATGGGCATCATTAATATGTATCAAATACATCGACTTATAAAAATGATGATCATCATACAAGAATCAATAGTGTCACTAGACATAATCCATCATCATTGGTAATCATCAACTTTATATAGACTCAATATACATCATGCATCATCTTTTCATAATGATTATGGTGTTCTACATTTTTCCTATTGACATACTAGGTAATTAGAACATTTTTTGTATTTTCGTGTTTCATGTCATTTGACCATAACATAAACTATTGGTACATCCTTATACGTCTTTGTACTTTTCAAATGGATCGCAACCCCAACTTATGGCATTCATCTAGTACTTCTCTTCTCACAACTTCATCATTTGAGTTCCACATGTTTAGTTCATTCATCCTTTCATATTCGTGTAGTCTCATAAAGTAGAGTGTGTGTGTAACCAAGATTGTCTTACCAAGATGATAATTCATGGAGAACTCAAAATCCATTGAAACTTCATACGTAATGTCTCCGAATCCTTTGAGCTGACACTATAGTAAGTTTGAGATCATAAGTCAGTTAATTTATCTTATAATTCTTGAGCCAGAATTCACACTTTTTATTACTTTTGTATATGAATTATACTATCATAATGTCATTAGTACAAATCCTCCTATGTTCCTTATATTGCTCTGGAGATAGTATGGACACCATGTTTATGAGGTTCATAGAAATTTGAGGGGTGTTCATTAGTCCGATGGCATCAATAAAATTCATAATGATTATACCTTGATCGAAAAGTTGTATTCGGTACATATTCTTCCACAACTTTAAGTTGGTGGTACCAACTTCATAGGTTGTCCTTGAAAAATATGATTGCCTTCGATAATTGATAGATTAGATCATCAATGTGCATTAGTGGGTACTTAATATCCTAGAAATGATACATAACCTTAAAGAGTCATCCTTCTTATTTACAAAAGAACATACGCACCTTAAGGTGAGATGCCTAGTCTAATAAACTTCTTGACTAAAAGTTATTAAATTTGCTTCTTCAATTCATGCATTTTTACTAATGCCATTATCTAAGAGGTCTTTGAAATTGGAGTCATGCTTGGAAGGAGGTCAATATGACACTTAACCTCTAATTATAACTTTTGGTTCACCTGGGTACTAGTAACTATTTTCTTTCTTCTTGCATAAAAAAACTTATACACCGTGGGGGACATTCAATTGATACTAAGAATCATATCAATTGATACTAAGAAACATACACATCTTAAGGTGAGATACCTAGTCTAATAAACTTCTTGTCTAAAAGTTATTAAATTTGCTTCTTCAATTCATGCATTTTTACTAATGCCATTATCTAAGAGGTCTTTGAAATTGGAGTCATGCTTGGAAGGAAGTCGATATGACACTTAACCTCTAATTATAACTTTTGGTTCACCTAGGTACTGGTAACTATTTTCATTCTTCTTGCATAAAAAACTTATACACCGTGGGGGACATTCAATTGATACTAATAATCATATCATAATCATCCCTAGATATTTCTAGTAGATATGAAGAAAAGGTCTTATAGTTGATCGTTATTGGTACTTCTAGGACGTACTTCGTGGTTTAAAATTATTCCCATTGGTTCATCATCCTCATCGGGTAACTTATGTCATGCAAGGATCAGATTGACTAAGAGTGATGTCTATCATCGTAGATAATGACTATCACCATATGATTCGGTAAGATTTAGTAATAGAATCATGTCAATCACCATCTTTATAGGATCAATCTAGATCAATAACTTTCACTATGACTTATGTTTAGTGTGACCTTTTTCTAAACATCATCAAAGGGTTCCTCTTTAATTGATTATATGGTCAATGATACAAATGATGTCACATATGAGATAATTAATAAACATTTACCAAATCATCATTAAATCATTACTTCATCATCTTAGTAGGATGGACAATATGAAGTGTAACATGCAAAAGATATGATAAGATAATATGGAAGATAAAAGTTGGCACGTCAATTTTCACATCATAGAATTGTTCTATGTTCATAGAATACGTCATCATTGGTGATCATCATGAAAATCAAATCAATATTGGTCATGTCAAATATCATGAATTAGGAATTATCATCATCATCATTCAATTTATGAGCAGAAGATATAACTTACTTAGATTTACATCATGTGGCACGACGACTTCTCGTGGCACTTTGCACATGATCCATGACATCATAGGATCATAAAGACAATAGGACATATACTTTACTTTATAGTAACACTTCCGGCCCAATCAAGATATTATTCGCTTTGAACTTTTGGCCCGTGCAAATTTAAAATGTGTCTTGAAAGGTGAAGGGAGTAACTACATATAAACCCATGTTCACCTCCGTGAATTTTCCCATGTAGGACTATACAATCAAATCATCTCGGTCCTTAGACCTTAGGTCATTACAATGTTAAGGATCATATAGTATTGCCAATTATATAACAATAGAATATCATAAGAAAATATATCATTATCATCATTACAATCTCTCTCCCCCTAGGGGCTGAACATCCTCATTGAATGATGCCTCGCAGATCACAAAGCCAAATGCTATGCAAACAAGAGAGAAAAGCAAAGTTCTGATTCAATAGATTTTTGTGCAAGAGTAAAAAACCATATGTAGATGGAGACGTCCCCAGTGTGAGATTCGAGAGGAATTGATGCAAGTCGGAGAATGAGGAGATTGAGTGAGAGAGAGAGCAACCATCTCACATCGTGGCACGGTTTGTAGTAGAGACAATAATGCATGAAGAGACAAAGAGATGGATGGCGCGGAGGCTGGGGCACAATGAGTGAGAAGGACGTGAGATCCATCTCAATTGAGTGAGAAGGACATAAGGCTAGAGTGGCCTGGCAGCCATCTCGCATTGTATTAGGCCATGTAGCATAGACAATAGCACATGGAGAGACAAAGAGATGGATGGCGCGAAGGCTGGATCACAGCCTGGCGACCTCTTTAAAACGTGAGAGGGGAGCAGAAAGCGCAAAGATGAAGAGGATCGGGAATGGGGAATGTGATCTCCACCCAAGTGAGTCTGTTGAACTTTTTTAGGATGAACTGGATTCTACATGATCGAACTGACTTAAGTTGATGAAATCTCAACATCTAACCAAACCAAACTCGATCTAACAGCTATAACCCTATGATCACAGAGTGCATATACAAAGTTGCATATGCACCATAATGTCTATTTATCTATCTATATATAAAATAAATATAAAGTGTGTGTGAAGCAACTTTACACATACTTTTTCTTTATTTATTTCAATAAGTTTCTTTATTAATAGTCTAGATGATAAAAAAATAGTTTTATAGCATAATAAGTTATAAAGATGATTACATCTATTATGAAGAAAAATAATGTGCATAAGTTCGTAAAATTTTGTGAATATATTTAGTATTGATGATTTCAATCGCGTTTTTGTTATCATAATGGTCACCTAAAATATTGATGAAAAAATATATAAAAAAATATCAAGAAAAGTATGTGTAAAGTCGTTCGACGAACGAAAAATGCTTGGCGCACACATTAAATTCATATATATATGTATGTATGTATGTATGTATATATGCATGCATGCATGCATGTATGTATGTATGTATGTATGTATGTATGTATGTATGTATGTATGTATGTATGTATGTATGTATGTATGTATGTATGTATGTATGTATGTATGACAAAATCATATTAGTACAATATATGTGAATTTTTGTTTTATTATGATTATAGGTTACAATGATTAAAAGAAAAACTACTAGATCTGCGGTATACTTGAATCTTTTTATGACAAAGAACATCATTTCCATCATATTAGGATAACTTAGATGTATAACAATGGATGTCTTTCTCTAATGTTGATTGATGCGATTTAATGCAACATCCATATCTTTTACTATCAAGAATGAAGGGAGAGAGAAAGAGGCATGAAAATATAACTATCTAAATGTTTCTAACAAAAATTGTGTCCCTTTATTTAAAGGGATACTGTTGGATTTATAACACATATAAATCGTGGAATATGTGACTCGCATAAAATGTGTATAGAGAATGCCGAGTGAAATGAAACTAACGCGCTTAATGTAACAGGGACACATATGAGAAGCGTGAAGCTTCAAGACGTATGTCTATCCCTTATACTAGCCTATTACTCTTGAACACAAGAGAAAATGTCGAATGAAGTCTTAAAATTTATAACATTCTCTACACTATTGAAATGTGATCCGCAAGTATACGAAGCATCATTATAGTGCTTGAGATTCGATCCACAGGGAATGACTTTGCGAGATTTTAAAAATGCTTTGGAACTAACTCGGTAGCAAACGAGGTGCTGAAAAATGGGAGTAAAGAAATATTACGGTTAAGTAACAACAAAAAAAAGCAATACAAGAAATTTAATATTTTTGTTGTTTTCGATATATAAGAATGACGCAGAAATAATAACAAAATATAGAGAGTGTAAGGCAATAAGTAGAAATGTATGTTGTGGGCTTACGGGAGGTGATTTTGTTATAAGACTCAAGTTCATCTATTTTGTTCGATACGGGTAAAATGACTGAATGCCTCTTCACGCGTGTATGTGGTTAATTTCATGGGGAAAGACACTTGACTTACTTGTGACACTATCGTGCTCATGGGAAATCTAGGTTACACACGTGAAGAGGTTCATGTATATGGCGCGAACGTCACTCTCGTGCACGATGCTCAAGCGTATTAATCAAGCTTTCCTTTTTGAATTGAGCTAAGACTTCGTGACAACCAAGTACCTAGGCGTTCAAAGAGAAATAAACTGAGAATAAAATAGCTACGATCGACTTGCATCTATTTCAGAGTAATAAGGATAATCCTCCCGGGTAGAACGCAGGGAATGGGATGTCGCGAAGAATGTTTAGATGATTAAGGGGAGAAGACTGATTCGAAAACAAAGCTTAGGATTGCTAAGAGTTCTTTAGACGTAACTCATTCACCATATGCCCTCTCGGGTCGCCAATGGCAAAGGAGGAGTAAGATTTTCCCTCTAAGGAAGAAGCTCATAGAATCAAAAGAAAATCGGAGATAGCAATGGTGAAGCAACGCAGAGGATGAAAAGAATCCTACATGCACTTCAAATCTGTCTAAGATGATCTGAGTTCTGATTCACTACAACCATATATTATCGGAGCTGCAGAATACACACGTCCCTCTCGAAATTTGGTCCCAAAAATATGTGACGTCTAAATTGAATAATAGATAGTGACCATTGCTGATATAACTTGAAAACCAAATAAGGAATCACTTCGCCGGCACTCGATGTCTCTGCGTTTGGTAGCACAGAGTCTAGAATATCCCTTCGGTTGGGGGGGGGGGGGGGGGGGGGCGAGGCAAGAATGATTCAAAAGCTCAATCCAAAACACAACTTCAAAAGATTAAACATTTGCAACATAACCAAATTAAACAAACACAAAGCTTGACATTAAGTCAATCAATAAAAAACAGCGATGTAAAGCAAGAACATAAAATATGAATCCAAAATGCATAGACACCTCCCAGCCTCAATCGGCCGGTTAGTTACAATTCATCGAGGATGAACAGGCACGCATCAATACCACCATTAAATAGAACATTGTTTTGAAACCCTCGTCTCTTCCTCTCCGAAAAATGTCCTCTCCAACCAACAGTGGGAACACTCTTTACAGCTTTTGTCTCTACTGCAACAGTGGTCCCCTTCATTAGGCAAAGGAAGCTTCCTCACAGGATGTGGCCGGAGGAGATGGCTAGTCCCTAAGACTTGGTCGATGTTTGCTGTTGAAATGGACATCCATTTCAGGGGACATTTTGACAAGAATGAGTAGCAATGGTGCATAAATGAACTTGATGTGGAGATGCGCAAAAATATGTTTGAATGGCATTATGCATGCATTTGCAAAGGAAATAGGCATAGTATAAGAGAAAAGTACATGCGAATTAGTAGTAGAAATATATACATAAATTCTCCACATCAATATGTCTTGAGGCGGAAGTGGATCATCGAGGTTTTTTCATGAACACTGGATGGACCCACTTGTACCTCAGGGGAAAGAAATAGTTGATAATACAAGTACCTCTAGATGAACTTAAATGAAAGCACAACTTGAACCCTCGGTATTAGTCCCCATTTATAGGAGAAGGATAGGATATGATACTTGGGCAAGGGGCAGAGTGACGTGAGCATGCGCGCACAACACGCGGTCGATGCACGTCATACGCGCACTTGATCACACAGATGCGGTTTGTGTGATTGTGTTCGATGCGCTCGATCGCACGGACTCACGCTGTCCACGCACGATCACACATCTTGCGCGAGGAGTAGGTACACTTACTCACCTACTGACTGAGTGGGATGCATGTGCAACCCACTATCTAGCCCAAAAGGGCATATTCCCTTCAATCTATGACTTGCCCACATTAGGCATTTATTTGCTCTTTCATTCATCCAAAATGGTAAATGGATATCGCGACCTACGAGCACAAGCACACAGGAGACCTATTAGGGTTCACAATCGCTCAACTATTTTTAGAACGTATGCCATGCCCGTTAAGGATTCATGACAACTCAAGTCAACAAATGCTCAAATAATTATGTAATTCGTTATGCTCTAGATATGTGCAGCATAGTCAAGACAACATATGTGTTGCTCCGCAGTAACTAACTTTCATATACACTATATTTCAATATAAGAAAAATAGCTAGCCAATTGTATGTGAAAGTTTAGTGCGTCTCATAATAGTTCTTTCCATTGTACTAATGCCTTTTAGATGTGATTTAGTTACTTTTCTGAATGTGGCTCTACAAGCTACTTTACATTTCTCCTTTGAGTGCCCCATTAAAATAGCACACTAATTTCTTTCCTTAAGATATAATCAAGAGTGCGTGTACAGATGAATAATCTGTTAGAGAATCACACCATGATGACAATTGAACTAATCAATTCATCATGTCTCTAAGTCGGCTTAGCATACTTGGTACTACATACAAGTGTTGCGAAGGAGACCCCCATTAAAGGGGCATATCTATAACCCTATTAAAATTATACACCGCACAAATTTAAGACCAATCATTACCTTCTAGCAATTGACCTAAGTTTTCAAATTGTTCATGTTGAATCCTATGTTTTGATGATAACAAATTAAATTGGATATAAAATTTATTAATCTATGCTCAAGTGATGACAATGTAAGTGTAAGATTGATATGACTTCATTTATAGAAAAAACCACCAAGTTTAAACGATAAAAATAAAAATTCTGCACATGACTGATCGACCCACCGATCGACCGGCCACGTTGATCGGACGATAGACATCAAGCGGCAAAAAATGTCGAGACTACACCGATCGACAATCCGATCATTGCACCGGTCGACCAATCAAGGCGCATTCAAGAAATATCGAGATTATACTAATTGATTGTCCGGTTGTTATACCAGCCATCAAAAGAATGAATTCAAGAAAATGATGAGACCATTCAATGAAATGGTTGAAGGACCGATCGACCAGACATCGGATAAATCATAGATATGGCGCAACGGTCATATTGACCAGTCGACCGGTCCATCAATGCGGTCGATCGGTCACATAGACAAATGAACAGTAACGACTATTTTTTAAGAGAAGATTATGCAAGATTTTTTGGACGAATTAATACCTATACAAACCTATAAAAGGAGTGCCTTGAAGAAAAATTCATCCAAGCAAGCAAGATTATTTCCAAAGCTCCTTTCAAGTTCTTGAGCCCAAAAGTTGCAAATTCATCCCTTTCTCTTCTAAGCTTTGAGTGTGATAATATTTTGTAAAATAAGAGAGTTAGAGGGAATCATTGTTTCTGATCTAGTAAAGTTGAGAGCTCTTTGTAAGAAGAGGTGTGTCTTGTCTCTTGAGCGGAGAAAAAGGCGTATGGTATAAAAATGGTTATTCTCTCCCTACAAGAAAAGAGAAATATAGTGAATATCTGGCGGTCTTAAGGATGAGAAGTTGGAGCGGAGACGTAGGCCAAAGAGTTGAGGCTGAACCTCGTCAACACATTATGCCTCTTTTTGTTTGCTCTTGATCTCTTACTTTCTCTTTATCATTATTTGCCTGTGATCGATTTTGTTGATTTTCCGAAAGTGATTTCACGAAAAGATTTTTATACACCAATTCACCCCTCCCCCCTCTTGGTGCCTTCGATCCTACAGTTCGTTCTTATATAACGCCAAGTTTGAATCTCACATCTGCTTCTCTCTTAATCAGACAACATTGAGTTACTAAAATTCATGTTTCACTACAAGAAATTTATTGAATAGTGACGATAATTAGTGTCTCCCAATTTGCAACGCTAAATCGACGTCATTAGTGATGCAACAGCATCACGTAGCATCAGAAGAAGCGTGACACAGATAGCCTCTCTTTTCCCTCAGCTTTGCATCACCTTCGCATTACAATAATGTGATGCCATGTTGGCACCTTCTCGACGCTACCACAACACCATTAGTGTGCACGTGAACAACCAAATGCGTGGTAAATATCAACGCTACTTAGCGTCAAAATAGCGCGACACTGCACTGTCTACGTTAACGCTGCAAGCATGTCGACACCAACGTGACGTTAACTTGAGAACTTATTCTCAGCATCGTGGTGGCGTCGGCCGGTTGTGGCGCTAAACCTTTTGTGCCGCAGGTTGTTGTCACTCTAATATGATGCCGAGATTGGTGAAACTTAGCATCGCATATTTGCCAACGCTAATGAGATGTTGATGCGTGAGCTAATGTTCAACGTCATGGAGGCATCGATTAGTGTGGTGCTAAACGTGTTGCGCCGCAGGCTTAGTGATGCAAATGTTACGCTAATGTGGCATTGCTATTGTGACGCTAAAGAGGTGCCAATGTGAATACATATACACTTCCTATACTAAAATTTAATTAATAAATTAATTAAATATTAATTATTATTGTATTCGTATAAGTATAATAATACAAATATACATGTATGTATATAAGTATAAGAATATAGGAGACGATATCTTCAATGCGTTGCAAACTTGTTCGTAAATTCATTGAATGTACATAACTAGGTAATATAAACTTATAAACTTTTGTTGATATAAACTTATAATTAGGTATAAACATATGATGATATAATTATGTGTGTATATATATGTGTGTGTATGTGTGTGTGCATATGTTGATATAATTAGGTAATATAAACTTGTATATGCATTTGTTAATATAAATATTATATATATATATAGGGTAAAACGGGCGTGTTGAGCAAGTGTTGCGTGACACGCTGCGAAGCGCAATCCCAGCCGTCCACGCGAGATCCGACGTTTCACACATATCTGACGTTTCATGCCGTCCAGATGCGATCGATTGGCAGATGAAAAACTCGCGAGATGTAGACGCACGAAGCCATCCGGACTCTCTCTGTTTTTGCCCTAGCCTCGCATGCGAAGTTGACAACAACGGAGCTCCCGATCTCCTTTTCGCCCTCTCTGTTCAGCTTGGGCGGTCGCTCTCTCTCGTCCTCTCCAAGGATGGTTTATGCGAATTGGGTAAAGAGTTCACCGAAAGTCATAGAAGTTCTCCTTTGGCAAGCAAATTAGGAGATCAGCAGGCGTCCCAAGGCCTTCCATCCAAAATGGTCAAAAAAGGGGAGCAATGCAGGGAGCGAGGAGACTGAGAGGCCCTAATCCAACAGCGACGAGGAGGAAGGTGGCAGCACCAGGAAGAAGCTTAGGCTCACCAAGGGGCAGTTATAATTTCCACACAAATAACTTGTTTAGAATTTGAGACTCACCAAAAAGCAAAAATTGATGATCTTACATATGTAAATCCAACTGATAGGGGATGGGGATGAGGATCCTTCTAATTAGTTATTTCCATCTGTCTTGAAGAAGGATGTAATGAATCTTTACGATGTCATATATCTAATGATTTGTTATTACCATCTAGCGTCGGCGCTGCCCATGCATCCACCAGTGCAAGGAACAACTTCTTTCATGATATATCCTTCGTGTGAGAGAATAACGGAGCTAGCAATGGGGCCAAGGCTGCAGGCCCTGTTGTGGTCTCACCATCGAAGCCCCATTTCCCCAGCCCCTTCATCGCTCGACAGCATGCTGAAGATACCACGCTTATTCCCTTGCACGTTTCCATGAATTATATATAATATTATACCTAGGCATCCATAAACTATATGCACACAGAGAGATCCGGAGCTCCGTGGTCGTCATCGTCTTCGCGTGCGAGGCAATGGCAAAAACAAACATCGTCATCATCTTCGTCCCACGAGATTTTCGTCTGCCGACAGATCGCATCTGAATGGCATGAAACGCGTGCTTCGTCGGATCTGACGGTCAGGATTGCGCTTCATAGCGTGTCACGCAATGCCTGCTCAGCACGCCCATTTTACCCATATATATATATATATATACATGTATTTCAATATATAATTTATATATACAACATATATCATATATTAATTTTCTATAAATTGAACCAATTATTTTAAAATTAATTATCTATAAATTATATCTTTATCTCCTTAATTACAAAATTTTGAGAATTAAATTAAAGGATATAATTTTCTCTGTATGTTTAATTAGGAATATAAAAACTTAAGATCAGCGTCATGATAGCCTCAAATTAGCGTCGCACTTCTTTTTTAGCATCATTTAGCATCGAAGTAGTGTTACACAATTTGAGTCACTACTTTGTATTGAATCATTGCGCTCATGTTGCATCTAATTAGTGTCGCATGTTTACATGATGTTAAAGAACTATCCTAATCCCTAACCCCTCTTTTCGTTTTACTATTTAACGCTCATCCGTCATTGCCACTCTCGACTCTCCACCCTTGTTGCCGCTCTGCCATCGCCATCATTGCCGCTCCACCATTATCGCTCTATTGTCACTGCCATGGACTACCACGTGGATCTCTCGCATCTCAATCTCGTAGTTGACTTCATCCTCGCATAGTCCGCCGTCCGTTCATACGCTGGCCTCTTCGTCCTTGTGTGCTGACACCATCCGTCGACGTTGTCCTTCAATCCTGACCCCTTATGCCTTGTCCGCCAATGCCGACCCCGATCCCGCCATCGCCCTCTAGTTGTCAAGGTCTTTTTAGTTGGGAGTGAAAGAAGGGTAAGAAGGGGGAAGGGAAATGAGGGGAACATGTTCCCTTCATTTGGTTGATTTTAAATTGGAGGGAAAGGATGGAGTTTTCTCCTTCATTCCTCCCCAATATTTCATTTTTCCCCTCCAAATCAGGGTGGAAAGAAGGGGAAGGGTATAATTAAAACAAATTTTCAGACTTAGTCCTATAAACTTAATATATAAATACACATATGAGGGATAAAATGGTCTAAATAAATTTATTATTAAATATTCATTCCCTTTCCTTCCCATTACTCATGTCATCCAAACAAGGTTAACCATTCTCTTTCATTCACTTCCTTTCCCTTCCCATCTTTTCCCTTCTCTCTTTTCCGTTCCCTTCCCCTTAATGACTTTTGAACCAAACATGCCCTAAGTCCACATTTGTTTAACTTAAAAAATGGATGATGTCGACTATATGTGTTTACATCTTTGACAAACCGCAAAAAGAGGGCGTCGCAAAACCATTTTCGACAGCTCAAAAAAATTCGTCGAAAGTTTCGACGGTTGTACCCGTCGAAAACTTCTGTCGGTTGCAACCATCGAACATTCCGACGGTCGCAACCGTCAAAACATTCTGGCAGCCGCAATCATCGAAAGTTCCAGCGATCTCCACCGTCGAAAAGTTGCGGCAGCATCAATTGTGGAAAGGTTCCGACGGCCGTAACCGTCACAACAAATTTTTTATAATATAAAAAAATTTACCCGCCATTCGATCCAACCGACCACCTAGTGCCGCGGGCGAGCGGTCGGATCAGCCAAATCTATCGCAGATGGGCCGGATCCGACCGCACGTAGCTGCAGATGGTAGCAGAGCCGGCCGCATGCGGCATATCCGACCACCAGGAGGTCGATCAGGTCGTTGGCGCCCAATCGGAGAGGGAGATGAAGAGAGAGGTCGATGTGGTCGGAGCCAGAGCCAGAGGAAGACGAAGCTCGAGAGAGAGAGGGTTGTCGTCAGGTCATAGTCCGGGCGGAAGTCGTCACACCGGTCGCGACAGGTGAGGGAGAGAGAGGAGAAAGGGAAAGAGGTTGAGAGAGGGAGAAGGTAATATATAGGGGTAGAAAGAGGGGAAAGCTGGAAAAGGGAAAAAATAGCAGGAAAGGAGAAAAGGGAGAAAAAGCAGTGGGGGAATTATTTTTTAATTATCGACGATCGTGGCCGTCAGAACTTGCGACGAAGCTTGGGCCGTCGAAAGTTCTGACGGTCCTGACTGTCAGAAATATATACATTTATTATGATATATAAGATTTTAATATTTAATTATTATTACAACTATCGACGATCCGGACTGTCTGAACTTGTGATGATCCGAACTATCGGTAATCATAATAATAAAATACTAACTATATCATATATTATGATATATAAGATTATAATATTTAATTAATTTTATGATTACCGACAGTTCGAACCGTCAGAACTTTCGATGATCAAAACTATCGGTAATTATAATAATAAAATACTAGTTATATTATATATTATGATATATAAGATTATAATATTTAATTATATAATCTTATATAATTACAACTGCGGGCAGCCGGATCTACCGCCCGCCTATGGCAGATTTGGCTGATCCAACCGCCTGCCCGAGGCACTAGGCCGTCGGCCGGATTGGCCGGCGGGTAAATTTTTTTATATTATAAAAATTTGTTGCGACGGTTACGACCGTCGGAACCTTTCGATGGTTGCTACCGCTGAAACTTTTTTATGGTGGAGACTGCCGAAACTTTCGACGGTTGCAGTCGCCAGAATGTTTCGACAGTTGCGATCGCCGAAATGTTCGACGGTTGTGACCGCCGGAAGTTTTCGATGGGTACAACCATCGACACTTTCGACGGATTTTTGTTAGCCGTTGAAAATGGTTTTACGACGCCCTCTTTTTCGATTGAATCGATCCGTCAAAAAACCCGTCTAAAATGTCTATTTCATACGGTTTCCTTCATTTTCCAGACGGTCGAAATCATATGAAAAAAGCATTTTTCTTGTAGTGTAACAAAATGCATATTAATGTCCCTGAATTAGATTGACTTTGTAGTTTTATTCTTTCAGGGGATATGCCCATTCAAAAGAATTCCACCATCGAAAGTGTTGGACACGCCCATTATGGGCATGGCAGCCACACCTTGACATGGTGGCCATGCCAAGGCATGGTCACCATGCAAGGCATGGCTGCCATGCCATGGCATGAGGGCCATGTCCATTGCTTGACCATGAGCTCGGTCATTTGGCCGAGCTCCACTCTATAAAAGGGGCAGCACTCTTGCTTGCCCTTGTGCTATGGTGAACACATTCATAATGTGTTAGATAGAGTGAGAATGATGGTGTGTGAGTAGAGTGTTTTGTGTGTGAAAAAGGAAGACTTGTGTAGTCACTTTCTCCACTTAGTGACACTCTCTTGCTCTCTCTTCTTTTTCATTTTCTTACATTTGAATCGTGGCATTGTGTTTCATTTTCTCGTGATTTGGTTCCCAACCACGCGTACGAGTGTAACCCGCAATCCGTTTGTGAAGAAGCCGCGTGGACGATCCGCTTCTGTATTGAGGTACTCCGTGAACCTCCATATTATTATTTTTATTAATTTCTAGAATTGGTATCAGAGTCATGTCGGCTACTTCCGAACTTTTTTTTATAAAAAAAATGAGAGAACTCTCGGCTGTAAAAAAAAAAGGTAAAAGAACGGCTAGCGCGCGGCCTGGCTGGAAGCACGGCCTCGCGCGTGGCCTAGCTGGAAGCACGGCCTCGCGCGTGGCCTGGCTGGCCGCACATTTGCGTGTGGCCTTGCTGCGCGCAGGCGTATGGCCCGTGGCGAGCGCAGGCTCGCGGCGCGCGGGATCACAGCCCGGTGGCGCTCAAGCGGCCTCGCGGCCCAGCAACACATGCAGGCTCGTGGCCTGGCGATGCGTGGGCTCGCAGCCCGGCGGTGTGCACGGGGGCTCTAGGGCCTGGCAGCGCGCACGCGGGCTTGCAGCCTGTCGGTGCACACGCAGGCCAGCGACGCGCGCGGGCTTGCGGCCTGGCGGCGCACACGCTGGCTCGCGGCCAGCGGCGCTCGCGGGCTCCCGGCCCACTCGGCGCGTGAGAGCCTGGGGCCAACGGCGCGCGAGTGGGCACACGCGACATGCGCGGGCCTGTGTTAAATAGGCCAACACTATGAGCGGCCCGCAAGGCTGGGCTTGACCTGTGTGCAGCCCAGACAGTTTCTTTTTTCCTAATTCTGAAAAGTCAGAAAACATCATAAATTGCTAGAAAGTCATAGAAGTAACGGAAAATTCTGAAAATTTTTCCTAAAGTTTTCTTTCATTTTATGAAATATTATATAAATTTTAATTGCATTTTATTGCTTTATAACAATTTATGCAATTAAATTACCTCTTTGGAAATTGATAGAAAATTATGGAAAATGAGTAAATGTGAATCTTTTTTCTAGAAGCTTTCTATCAGAATATAAATGCATATGGAAGTTTAATTGCATTTACAGTTTAGTGCTAATTAATGCAATTAATTTTATGAGAAATTGAACATATGCATGAAAGAAAATTAATTACATAAATTTTGAGTATGTAATTAATTGTATATGTTTTTCGAGAGGCATGTATGTTTTGTAAATTTTATCATGTGTATGATTTGCATAGTTATTTTTTTGATAATTAGTTAATTTTCTCTATCATGTTTTCTCATAATCATGTTTCATCAAACTTAGAGAAATAAATTTATGCTAATTTTCTCTAAATTATTTAGACATAGAAAATGAAATATGAAGTGATTAGTATGTCTAATTACTTGAAAAAATATAAGACATAATATTTTTGGATTATCCATTGATCAAAAATTTGAAAACGATTTGTCACATTATTAATTTAATAAATGTAATTATCCTAGGAATAGTGGGAGATGAGTGGGAGCATAGCGACCTCTAGATGTCATTACCCTTGGATTGTGTCATTTATATTTGTGACAAATTAAGATATGCACAACGTAATTTCTCCTCTTCTCTTAATGAACCTAGACTATTAACCATGGCATCAAAGTCCATAATTGCCGACCTGAACAAAGGGGATAAACTGAAAAATGCCGGACATGTGCTCACTGATGAGCAACAGGTGCAAGCAGTTATCCCTCTCTTCCCAGATCTTGGGAACACATGCGCGTCAACCTGATGCATAATGACAACATCAAAAATTTTGATGATGTGGCTCGTCACCTAGAAATAGAGGATGAGGTATTGAAATCTCAAAAATCCTCCAGTCAAGCATTAGTTGCTGAAATAGGTGTACGAAAGCATGGCACAAGTTCCACACGCAAGAGGTCGTGTAAGTCGCACCCCAACCAGAGGAGCGGATATAGTGGACAACAAAAGGTCCAGCACCAACAGCGTAAAAGAAAGAAGCGCGGTGGCAAAGTGGATAAAAGCAAAGTGAAATGCTACAATTGTGGTAGTCGTGGTCACTTCGCCCGTGAGTGCACTAAGAGAAGAAGGTTTGTCCTGACCATATTTCCTTTGCGTATGTTTCTAGCTGTGTTCTGATTGCTGAAACTCATCCTTCGTGGATTGTAGATTCCGGAGCAACAGACCACGTAGCCAAGGAACGTGAGACTTTTATCGAGTTTCGTCGACTCAGTGCGGGCTCTAAGTACATCTACATAGGAGACAATAAAAGAGTGAAAGTCAAAGGAATAGGAAGTTGCAAGTTAGAACTTAGCAATGGAAAAATCCTTTACCTCCACGATGTTTTGTATGCCCTTGATTTTTGATGAAACTTAATATCTGTATCCACTCTTGATGCATATGGATATGTAATGACTTTTGGCTCTAAACATCTGAACGTCTCAATGGATGATGTTCCTATATGCAATGACTTTTTTGAAAATGGTTTCTATGTTCTTAATACTGCATGTGTCGCTAGAAGTTATTCATTTATGTCATCTGTTGATGTGAATGAAAATGCCAAGATTTGGCATGCCAGGCTAGGACATATAGGACAAGATCGAATGAATAGACTAATTAGAGAAGGGCTCATAAACTCCTTCGCTAAAGTCGATCTGTCAACTTGTGAAGAATGTCTAGTTGGCAAGCAAACAAGAAAACTATTTGGAAAAGGAAAGCGTGCTGAGTTTCCATTGCAATTAATCCACTCGGGCGTATGTGGTCCAATGACTGTCCAAGCAAGACACGATTTCTCATACTTCATCACATTTATTGATGATTATTCACGCTATGGGGTCGTATATTTGATGTCTCATAAGTCCGAAGCTATAGATTACTTTATGCGATTTATGAACATGGCTAAGAATCAATTAGATCGCAAGATTAAGTCCTTGCGAACCGACCGTGGTCGTGAGTATTTTTCATATTTATTCAAGAAGTTATGTAATGAAAAATGAATAGTTAGGCAACTAACAATTCTAGGAACTCCACAACAAAATGGTGTTGCAGAAAGGAGAAACCGTACTCTACTCGATATGGTCCGTTTTATGATGGCACAAGTAAATCTACCAATTTTGTATTGGGGAGATGCATTGCTTACAACTGCCTACATACTCAACCGCGTACCATCAAAGTCTGTTTCTTCCACTCCCTACGAACTTTGGACAGGTCGTAAGCCTGACCTAAGTTACTTGCATCCATGGGGATGTGCAGCCTATGTCCTTGACAACTCTCATAAGTATGGAAAGTTGGGCCCTAGAGATAAGAAGTGTATCTTCATCAGGTATCTTGAAACCTCTAAAGGCTATGTGTTCATAGGAGAAAGGGATGATGGAACTATTACAGAAATTGAGAATAGAGATGTGACATTTATAGAGGAAGAATTTCCAAAGCAAGACGATATTGATAGAACACTTCACTTAGAAGAAGTCGAGAATCTCAAAATGGCGACATCTGCGAATCACAGTGTCGAAGAATTTGTCCCTTCACCACACCTTGATTCGAATCTCTAAACGAGAATCCGGAGTGCTCACTTCGAAGGACTACTAGAAAGAGCATCCCACGTCAATGATTTGACATCGAAGGAATTCATGAAGCTCATATAGTAGGTCTTGAAGAAGAGCTTGAGCCTAATACAATCAATGAGGCTCTCTCATCTTGTCATAAAGAAAAGTGGATTAAGGCAATGGAAGAATAATTACAGTCTATGAAGGCAAATCAAGTTTGAAACTTGGTTGATCTCCCGCCTGGTCGTAGAGCAATTGGGAACAAGTGGGTTTTTAAAATAAAACAAGGCGGTGATGGATCCATTGAGAGGTACAAAGCTCGTTTAGTGGCAAAAGGCTTCACCCAAGAGGAAAGTGTTGATTATGAAGAAATCTTTGCTTCAGTTGTAAGGTTTTGTTATATTCGCCTTATCCTAGCAATTGTCGCATATATGGACTTGGAATTACATCAGATGGATGTAAATACTACATTTCTCAATGGATAATTAGATGAAAAAATTTACATGAAGCAACCTGAAGGCTTCATAGTAAAAGGAGAAGAGCGTAAAGTTTGCAGGCTGTGCCGGTCCATTTATGGACTTAAACAATCATCTAGGCAATGGTATATTAAATTTCATCAATCAATCATATCATATGGTTTTAAAATGATTGATGAAGACCATTGCGTGTATGCCTATAAATCCAAAGATATGTTCATCATTATGACTCTATATGTAGATGACATTTTGATAGATGGGAACAATATGGAGTTTTTGGTCACCATTAAGAAATTATTGTCCTCTGTCTTTGAGATGAAAGACATGGGGGAAGCAGCCTTCATACTGGGTGTAAAAATTCAACGAGATCATTTTAAGAGATTTCTTGCTTTGTCGCAAGAGACATATATTAACAAAATTTTAGAATAATTTTGGATGGATGGCTGCAAACTCATTGATACTCCTATTGCGAGATGCGAAACTTTGAACCTCAATATGTGCCCAAAGACTGTCGAAGAACAAAGAGAGATGTCTTCAGTCCCCTATGCGAGTGCGGTCGGCAGCCTAATATACGCTATGTTGTGTAGTGAGTCGGACATATGCTATGCAGTGGGTCTAGTGAGTCGATATCAAGCAAACTCAGGACGTCAACATTGGAAGGCGGTGAAGAGAATCATGAGATACCTCAAAGGCACTGCTGACTTTGCTTTATGTTATCACGGAGGAAGTTTAAGGCTAGTTGGATATACGGACACCGATTGGGCAGGCGATATTGATGAACGAAAATCCACCTCCGGATATGTCTTCTTGTTCAGTAATGGTGTTGTCATATGGAGCAGCAAAAAGCAAGAATGCATAGCATTGTCTACGATGGAGGCTGAATTTGTGGCATGTTCAGCCGCAGTGCAAGAAGCCCTATGGTTAAAAAAATTCCTTCAACATCTGCGGTTTTCGGATGCTGCAATGAGAAAGATGACTTTACATTGCGACAATCAAGTAGCGATTGCCTATGTGAAGGACGAAAAATATCATTGCAAAGGAAAGCATATCGACATCAAATACAAATTTATAAGAAATGAAGATGTGAAAGAGGAGGTCTCTATTGAGTACATATCTACGCACAACATGATTGCTGATCCGTTCACCAAACTACTACCTAGAGATGTATTCTTGAGACATGTACATACACTAGGACTGCGTAGAATATAAAAAGAAATATGTACTCAAAGTTAATCACATTAATGAAAATATATTTTTCATAAGAGAATTATGTTATGCATGTGTTAAGTGTGTCCATCAGGCATGAGATTACTCACTCACATGAGTAATCGCCTTCGGTGCTTATGTGATTGCACGCGGGGAAGAAATGGTTTAGACCTAAATATTTCTTATGAGAAATGACCTAAACCGCCTTGATGTGTTCAAGATGATGCAAACATGAGTTTGGTAACTCAATGAAGCCTGATGATGATAGCCAGATGTGAGACTCTAGCTTTCACATCAAGTGATGGCAAGCTGTTAGATGTCTCAGGTCAGACGCCATTGGAGGGCAACTGGACTTAAATCTGTGCGGTGTTTGAGCTAGACACACGCTTCCTTAGTAGAAGTTTTCACCGCAATACTTGTGTTTTGTACCAAGTGTGCTAAGATGACCTTGAGAAATGACGAATTGATGTTGATCTTCGTCATTGTGTGAGTCTCTCTAGACCTAACGGTCTAGTTGTTGCTCTTTGAACTTTGGCTATATTTCAAAGTAACGATTGGTGTTGCTACTTTAGCATGATACTCCAAGATCCAAAGTGAAGAGGTCCGCTGAGTCATGTCTAGGAAAGCAGCCAATCTGAACTGAGAAATATGAGTGCAAAGGAAAGATTTGTTAAGAGCTGCATGAGAGTTCTGCATGCAATTGGCTAGTTATTCTCCTTGTGTAGGATAAATAGTTTTGCATACAGAATTAATTACCGCGGTATTAGACACATGGCGTGTCTAGATAATGCAGCAAGGCAAATCTGGGGCATAACGAGTACATCATGTTTGAGCGATTGTGTGAGTCACGATTTGGCTCGCAAGATAAAGTCATGTAAGTCATGGTTATAGCACACGCGATGTATATCGCATGATATGATGAGCAGCTATGTGAGACGTAGTTATGACTCAAAGATGATTGAGCAATTATAGATACATGCTCTCGAAGTGGTCGAGCGATTGTGCATCCTTAACAGGTCACAAATCAAAGGCTCCCACATTTAAGTTGTGCTTGTATTCGTGGGTCGCACGACTCATTTGCGTTCATAAGATATGAAGAAATCGAGCATATAACCCATCATGTGCGAGTGGGAGATTGTTGGACATGCCCATTATGGGCATGGCAGCCACACCTTGACATGGTGGCCATGCCAAGGCATGGTTACCATGCAAGGCATGGCTGCCATGCCATGGCATGAGGGCCATGCCCATTGTTTGACCATGAGCTCGGCCAACATGGCCGAGCTCTACTCTATAAAAGGGGCAGCACTCTTGCTGCCTCTTATGCTATGGTGAACACATTCATAATGTGTTAGATAGAGTGAGAATGGTGGTGTGTGAGTAGAGTGTTTTGTGTGTGGAAAAGGAAGACTTGTGTAGTCACTTTCTCCACTTAGTGACACTCTCTTGCTCTCTCTTCTTTTTCATTCTTTTGGATTTGAGTCGTGGCATTGTGTTCTATTTTCTCGTGATTTGGTTCCCGACCACGCGTACGAGTGCAACCCGCAATCCGTTCGTGGAGAAGCCGCGTGGACGATCCGCTTCCGCATTGAGGTACTCCGTGAACCTCCATATTATTATGTTTATTAATTTCTACAGAAAGAAATGAGTCCAATAAGCGCTACTGGTTGTCCATATTAACTACATATTTACATGATAATAATTTAAAATTGATATTAATATTGAAGTGTGTAATCTGAACTACTGTGCATGTAATTTTAAATTGATTTTATTAGGTATCTTCTGTTCTTACAAGTTTCTTTTTGAAATTTATATTGTGCTGATGTAATGACATTTCAAAAACCCTTAACAGGACAAAATAAAAGTAGTTTCAACAAAAGTGTAGCAGATCAAGTAGGTGTGACTTTCCTCTTATGTGTCTGTTGACATGTTCTTGCAATGACTTGGGAATTCTCTGTATATGCTGTGAAATCTTAATTTATTTGATAGCTACTGTGCAAATTTTTTATTTCCCATGGATGTTTTCCCACTCTTACTTTTATCCAAGGAGTCTGTAAGTGCAGTGTCATCATGCAAGGAATGACAACAGAAATCATAAGACTTTACACCAACAGGAAGACTGAAATTCTCAATCCTATCAACTTTGCTAGTTAAAGAAGAATTCAGACATATACTTGGCATGGACTCCGTGATCACTGGATACAACAGATTTAACATCACTAATGTCATCAGCAATTGAGATATATAAAACTGGTGGGGGTCAACTTATGAGATATATATAATATATACAATTGAAGGGGGTGTGTGTGTGTTCACATAGCTGCTCTAGTTGATCATTTGGTTCCTGCCATCTTCTACTTGTTATTTTCTCTTTTTTTGTTGCCATAATTTTTCATGTCTTTTTTCAGATGTTCTTTATATCCTCTGAAGCATCCTATTTCTTCTTCTTTTTGTCTACCTCCCTCTTCCATGTCGGCCAGCATTGATGACCTTCAAATTGCTTTCATATTCTTTATCATCATCATCCACATTATCTTCCTCGAGAATCTCAATATGGGTCGTCATCTTCCTTCTGTAAGTATTGGCAAGCTGAAAAAAAAATAGGGAAATCAAGGCTTCCTTGTCTTAGAGCTGTTTAAGATGGGACCACGACCAATTCTCCCTATTGGTCTTAATCAGGGTTGAGACTGAGAATGAGGTAGTTTCATTCATGAACTTGGTTATGTTTACCCCCGCTGCACTCGGTCAGATTCAAGTGGCTGAGAGGTGTCATCACATACTGCTAAGAATTCCCGCAGGGATTGCATCGAGGCAGAACTGCAGCATTTTGTTTGCTACTAACATCCATTATGGACGTACAAGATAGACTGTATATTATATGTTGACAGGAAATCTCCCATACTTCATTGGTGGTTTCATAAAATTCTTATTTCTGGTTGTCTTGGATACTGATGACAATTCATTTTTCGAGAATGAGCAGTGAGTCCTCTTATTGGCAGAGAGAAGGTTCAAAATTTTAGTGAATTAACAAGTTGGCTGATATGGCCCATTGAGTTTTCATCTGTCTGCCTGGTTGTTTTCCCTCCTTTTATTTGCTTGTTTTGTTTCCTTTGATTTGTAAGTTTAATATCATATGTTCATGTTATTGCTTTCAGCCTTGCACTTTCTAAAGCTGATTGCTCATTTCAGCTTCCACAACTGTTTTCTTCTCTCAGTTCGATACTGAAACTGGCTTGTTATCATGATTGATGTCACTTGTCTGATGTGAAAAATATGTTGACAAATATATATTATATCCAAAGTATTTTTTCCAAAGAGTGAACTATTTTGCGCGTCAAGTTACATGCATAAAATCAATCTGTTCGTTTTAAAAATAAAAATAAATAAAAATAAATAAAAGAAACACAAAACCAATTAAAGTCCAACTAAAAAAGTCCACTAACCTAATAGACCTCAAAATCCAATGTATAAAACACTCGTTATAACCTAAACCCTCTCTTTTTCTCTCCTCTCCACCAGCCGGCTACTCCTCCCAGCCTCACTCACTCTCTCTTTCCACCTCACCACTCTCCATCCACACTCTTTCTCTCCTGTCATCTCACGGCAGCAGCACCCCCAAACCCATCCAAGCAACAACAAGCACATCTCCCATTCCCTCCCTCTTCCTCTCCTCACTCACTCCCACCATCACCTCCTCTCTCACGCGAGCAAACAACCAAGCTACCCCACTCTCTCCCAACTCACTAAGGAGTAGCTCACGGACAGCAATAAGGAGAAGAGGGGGCTGGCAGTTGGAAGGAAGAAAAAAGAAGAAGAAGAAAGGATTACGATTAATAGGGTTGTAAGCTAAACCCAAAAAGTATATTGAGGGATTCAAACTTCTAATCATCCTTAATGATGTTTGAATATATGGATTAGGACATGAAGAACAAGTCATTTGTTTTTGGAGTAAATGATGAGGGAATGTGCATGATTATTTTACATTATTATATGATTTAGCTAAAGTTATTATTACATTGCTAATCTTACTTAGAATCATAACGTTTTACTTTTATTTATGATTTAGATATGATGAAATTGCTTATTGCCATAAATGAATATGTTTAATAGTTTTAATATTTTTATGCAAGTACCTGTGTGTATTATGATGAGATTATTATATTGCTAATCATATATAAGTAGTGTAAAGTTCCTATCGTTCATGCTTGGATGAATGTGCACCTCAAAAGTGCTTATATATATATAATATATATATATTTGTGTGTGTGTAAACGAGAAAAAAATAAAGAAAAATAGGAGAGATGCCGTCTGGGAGTCTGGCACGACCATGACGTATAAAGGCACAACCGTGACTCCCATTGTAATTCATGCTTTAGAGCGAAACTGAGCCGAGTGAAGAATTGAGCTTTCTGTCACGGCCTGACCTCACGATCGTGACAACCCAATGAAGCCTCTTCCTTATAATATTTCGAGGGCAGAACGAGATTCAACGTTCTATCACGACCATGAGGAATATCAGCACGGCCGTGACTAGTGTGACCATGACATGCCTATGCTCATGTGTTGGCATGGCCATGACATAATGCAGCACGACTATGACCAAGTGATGCCGAGCAAATCGTTCAAGTACTCAGTCTTGTCGAATAGTGGTACGCCTGTGCCCAAGTGTGATCACGATCGTGGCCTAATGTGGCACGGTCGTGATTGTTTGTCCATAATTAGCATGATTTGACGTATATATGATCTTAAATAGAATTAAAATATGCAACATGTATTAAATGATTGTATGTATTAATGAATGTAATTAAAAGATGAATTGATGAAGATGTCTTGTTGATATTGTCGGATGTAAGTGGAAGACCAAGACCCCCTCGAGAGAGTAAGGTGTTGCTCTCGGAGAAGACCAAGACCCCCCAAAGGGGACAAGGTGTGGCTTCTCATGGGACAAAAAGATCCCGATAAAGAAACTAGGAGATGACCAAAACTCATCCTAGAGTGAATAAAGTGTGGCATTCCGAAGACCAAGAGCCCACATAAGAGTGAAAAAGGTGTGACCTCCAACGGGACAAAAAGATCTCAGCCTAGTTAAGTCAAGTAAAGATCGACGAGCTAACATAGACTTCTCAATCAACAAGATAAGAAGCTATCTAAATAAAGATAGAAGATGAAAACATGAAAGTTGCTTATAATGACTAAGATGAAGAACTTGGAACATAAAGATGAAGATGATTAAGTATGCACCTAAAAGGATGCAAAGGATGTTCCATAGTCATACGATGTTAAAGATGAAGTCACTTAAAGTAATTAAGATTAATGACTTGGAACATAAAGATGAGAATGATACTAATGTATGTTTCCATAGTCATCATATGATGTTAAAGATGAAGATGAAAAATGCTAAGTAAGATAAATGGACAATATAACTTGACATAAAGATCATTATGATAATGCAAGTACCTAAAAGGATGCTAATCTATGTCCCTTTTGTTACATTGATGTTATGAATGAAAATGTTAAAGTAAAGTAAAGTAAGTTATGATATGTTTTAGCACAATGATGTGTAATGATATGTCTTAGCATAATGTTAATTATATTATATGCTTAGCTTCTCTATGATGATGATTGTTCATATGCTATATAGCATGCATATGTAGTCGATAGCATGCACATGTTTTATGTTTTCATTATGATGAAATGCATATGCCATGACATGTAGAGATCATGTTATAAGATATCATGTTATACGATCATAGCATCCATGGATCTCAACATATTCTAACGGGAGAAATTCCCTGCACTCCATGGATCCGTGCAGATATGAATGAGGCTTAGGATCAACGGTGAAGACTTCATAACGATAAGATTACACATGTGACGGTCGGGCTACGGCCCAAGTTATTGTATGTTACTTATGTTAAGATGATGGGCTCCTTTGAGAGTCAAGTATGTATGACTTATGGCCCTTGAAGTCATTTACTCTTATATGAACTCACTTATGTATTATGAACCCTATGTTGGGTATTATGTTAGAATCTATATGGCCCATGGCTAGATATGTATCTTGAAATTTTATTGTCTACGAAGTCTTTCGTTGTTTTATGTTATTGTTATTTATGTTTTTATTATTTTGTTTTCCGTTGCAATGTTTTTTTTTAAATTAGATTATCAAAGTGGCATCGCTTAGGGTTCGGCAACTAAATTAAGGCTGAATTTTGGGGGCGTTACAGTTTCTACTCCAGCAATCCTCCTTGCCTAATGTTCACCTAGCAATTAATCTTTATAGCTTCTATGATTTAGAGCAAGAAGCTCTGCTTTGTATCTTTTGATATTTCACTCAGGTTTCATTTAATTGTTGTCCTTGTTCAGACTATAAAAGAGAAACCCGACAAACATGGGAAGTTGTCCTTTTTCATACTATAATTCATGAATGATATTTCCCGACGCCGACAATTACATTAAATCCCCATTTTTATTTAATTTATTTTTATATGTGTTGTCCTTTTATTGTTCTTAGATACATTTTTTTTCTGAAGTTGCTTAGATACCATTGTTCATCATCCATAAAACTTCAAGGGGTCTCTTGGAGGTTTGAGTTTCTACGAGGAGCTCACAAGCTAATTGTTCCAGTAAGTTCATCCTTGTCTTTACTACATTTGTGTGCCTCACATGTCCATATTAGTATGCTTTAGTATATTCGGGAATATCTAATTCTTGTAATGCAACATTATGCTCATGCAATGTAAGATTAGGTCTTTGCATGGGTTCAACTCATTTGGCTTGTTAGACAAAGTTATTCATGTTGACCAATTTTTGTCGCACCTTATAACTTTGTTCCAAGCATGTGTATGAGACGAGAGACACTTGCATGATCCCAGGTCCTCGATGGCATAGTAAAAGTTTAAATATTTATTTAAGACCTTTAATCGATGAATTCAATATGTTGTGGGAGGATGGTGTGTTCACCTATCACAAATCTAGGAAGCAAAACTTCATGATGAGGGCTACATTAATATGGATCATTAGTGATTTTGTAGGAATGTTGCGTGGTTGAAGCATGAAAGGTAAACTTGCTTGTACCATATGCGAAAAGGATACAAAATTATTTTATTTGAAAAATAGTAGAAAAGTATGATGATTTGACTATCTTTGAATGTTTTAGATATGGAGAATTCGATGTGTCATTATCGAAATTCATTTAAAAAGAATACAACTGAGTACACATTGCCTCCAAGCCGTTTGACGGGACAAGAAATGCTAGAGCAAGTAAACAAACTTAATGAAGTCTCATTCGAATTGAAGGTTAGTTCTCATAAGCAAATTGAATTTGGGAGTGAACATAATTGAGAGAAGATATTTATTTTTTTGGAAGTTGCCTTATTGGTCTTCAAACTTAGTTCGGCATAATTTGGACGTCATACATATGAATGTTTAACAATATCATTAACATTGTTATGGATGTCAAAGAAAGAATAGAAGATATCATCCAAGAGCGCAAAGACATAAAAATTATATGTAGAAGACCAAAACAAGATATTATTTATCTTCAAAAAGGTAAATGCAACCAACCAAAAGCTACTTACGTCTTGGACAATGATAAATGAAAAGTGGTTTTCGAATTGGCCAAATAATTAAAATTTCCAAACGGATATGCATCAAACATATTTTGTTGTTTTAATATAAAAAATGGAAAGATATATGGTATGAAGAGCCATGATTGTCATATTTTCATGCAAAGGTTATTTTCAATTGTCTTTAAAGAACTTTTGCCAAAGGCTATCTGAGAAACTTTAACAGAACTATCTATGTTCTTTAAAGAGCTTTGTACATCCATCATCCGTAAAGAAGACATATATTGGTTAGAGTTTTCTATTGTCATTACCGTGTGCAAGGCTAAGAAGATATTTTCACCATCTTTGTTTGATGTGATGGAGCATTTGATTGTACATCTTCCATATGAAACAAAAGTTTTGAGCCCAATTCAATATTGATGGATGTATTCATTTGAAAGATGCATGTTATATTTAAAAAGAAATGCCAAGAATAAGACGAAGATTGAAGGTTCTATATGTGAAGCATATTTCATTGATGACGTGTCCAACTTCACTTCATTGTATCTTGAGCCACACATACAATCATGGCATATGCAAGTTCCAAGAAATTATGACGGTGGTGAAGGATAAGTTAACAGAAATACTCCATCCATCTTCAAGCACCCATGTCGTCTTCTTGGTAAATGATGCAAAATTATGTTGAGCGACAAATATATCACCGCAATTGTGAATTATGTCATTGCAAATTGTAGCGAGATGACGTCATACGTCGAGTAAGATTATTTATTTTAATATGTTATAAAACTTGAAATTGATTATTATTAGGTGATTTCATTAACAAATATGAATTCAGGAAATTTGAAGAATTGCAATGAGAAATCAATCCTTTAGTTTCAAACAATTAATTATTTAAACTAAAAGATGAACATTTTGACAATTAGTTGAGATGTGAAGTGAGAGCTCTTTCCTATTGTTCGCAAATATTACTTTTTTATAACTTTTAATTAACTTTGTCTTTTAATATTTTATAAGTTATCAATGGCTCAACGATAGATTTGAAAATTCGATATTTAAATTATGGGCCGCAGAAATAAGAATATAGCCGACATCATTCAATTATTAATAGTGGCATATATCTTATAGGAAGCATGTATGGGGACAATGAGTTTGATTACTATGGCATTATAGAAGAAATCATATAGTTGTCTTATTTGAGAAAATCAAACAAAGTCGTGGTGCTAAAATGCCATTAGTTTGATCTACAAAAAAGAGTTCGGATCAATTAAAAGTTTAAATTGATGGATATTAAACTCAATCGCGGTCCATTTGTATTGGCAGAACAAGTACAACAAGTGTATTACACTAAATATCCATAAAAAAGAACCAAGATGAATGGTGGACGTCATGTAAAGTGAGAAGTAGGCTATCTTAGTAGAAATAATGATGGATGATTGTGAAACATTTAGCATACCAAATGATGTCTCGGTAGATGATTACTATAAAGAAGAACGAGTGAATGTAGTTGAACAACTTGATAATATTCAATTAGCGGACACTGAGCCGATGGAAGAGTGTACTTCCTTTGGAAGTGAATGTTGACAATTTTATTAATGATGAGTCAAATGAATATTATAGTTATGATGATGACGACGAAAATGAATCAGAATACGAGACAAGCGATTAAACGACGTAGTTTTTAATTTTAATTTTGGAAGCATAATCATATGTTTTAAATTTTGTAAATTTAATATAATTATGACATTGTCTTCATAATTTTTTTCATACATGGTAACTAGAGGTCGAGCTTCTGGCCCTCTCCTTCAGGCGCCCACTCCCTATGAGTGAGCCATCTCAACTACCAGATGATATTTATTGTGTCGCAATATTTATATTCGACATGTAATAATTACATTAATTTCTTTTAATGGTGACAATTGCTCCATCATCAATGGGTCACATAGTCAGATCGTCACACAGAGGGGGTCCATTGGTGGACGATGATTTCATGTTGATCGATGATTGACGTATCGCCCCAAGTTATTTTCTATGTATTTAATAAATTTAAAACATGCAACTACTTTAACTATTTTTTATGGTGACAATTGTGACGCCATTGATGAGAGTGATGGACACTTCTCCACATTCCAGCGTCCACTCCACACGATTATGCGATGGAAACCAACACATTATAGTATGTGATATATTTATTATTATTTAATGTATATTTTTCATGTAATTATATTAATCATTTCTTATTTTAATGTTGTCGTTTGCTACGTAGTCGATGGATCGTCACATTCTGACAAGCGGATTGCCATGAATAAGGTAGTGGTAGATATCACACGGGGTGAGAATTTTATTGTATATATATCAATTATCATTAGTTTAATTTTATTACACTAATTATTTATTGTTGTAGAGCTCCCGGACCTTTTCAACCCACCGTAAGTTGGATAAATTTTACAAATTTTATTATAGTTCACCTTATTATTTGAAAAATAATTATTTTTCTAAACTACATGACTACTTTTTATCCTGCTTGTACCGTATGGGATATTAATACTCTTATCCTCACCCACTTGCTAAAAGAAGCAGAATTGTGGAAGGATGTCCCAATTGAAATGAAGGATGACATCTTTCACACATTTATGGTATGATTTATGCTATTTTGTGCTATATAATTTATTTTATATTACTTATAAGGTACTAATGTTTATATTATTTTAAGGATTCAAATCAATTTCATCCAATCTTAATTTGAGGACGATCCGAAGAGTTTTTGAGGAGGTGGTTGTGAGACATCTCCGAAATTATTTGTATAAGTTTCGCAAGGCCGTCACAGCCACCGGCCTTAGTATTGATTAGGGCATACAGAAATGTTTGAGGCATATTAGGCGCCCAGTTTGAAAATCACTTTATAGGAAATGGTAAGTAAGTTTACATTTGAAATTTTTTAGGATGTGTATACTGAGAAAATGAGAAACCCAAAAATAAGAGCTATAGCAAAAGGATTGAATATCAATGTGATTTGACACTAAGGAATTACGCGGGATATTTTCACTTTGGAATTAGTGTTCTTAGAGCATTAATTATGGGTAAAATGACGGATAGCCTTTTCGCATATGGCTGTACTTACTTTCATGTTAAACAGCACTTAGCTCATCAAGTGACGCTCTCGCGCACATTGATGGTATGGCGTGTGTATGCTGAAAGGATTGACTATCCAACTTGGGAGACACTCTCGTGTACTCAGAGTGAATCGACGAATTGGTTTCCTTAGCAAAGATTCAGTGTGTTGCATTTTGCATTCTCTGACTACTGGGGTCTCAAGATGAAAATGGGAACTCCAACTAACCCTCAGCTTGTATTGGGTTCACATCAAGATGGCCCCCTCAGGTGAGAAATTCCTGTAGTAGGGATCACGAAGTTCATTACATTCAGGAGGAAAAGATACAAGATAGAATTGACGAACGTGACTCTCAATGGCGCCCCTAGATGTAGTTCTCTCTCTGTGTGTCCTCTCGATTTCTCCATGGGAATGAGAAGATGAAAGTCCCTTTTGGGTTGGACGTCATCATATCAATACAACCATAATAGAGGAACAAATCAAAGATGGATGGCACTTCAAAACCAAAAGGCGAATCAAATTCAACTCCCATGTATGCAGCTCATGATTCCTCTACAGGAGGTTAGATTCTTGTCCCACCTCTCGGCGCATATACAAGAACCAAACTAATAGCTTCCCTCTCGGGTGAGGAATCAAATAAACGTGCATTGCCAAAACCAAAGAATGAATAGCCTCCATCATATTTTTATAGACATCACATTGAAAGAACTTTTCCAAATGCAGAATGAAGACTTTGTTCAGCTCAATGCCTCTCGGCATTTAGGTAGACAAAGGATGAGATTGCCCTCTCAGGTCGCATTAGAACAGATTCTTTAACTCAATCAATATCACAAAGCTCATTGCAGAAAACCAATCATGAGGAACAAACATGTAGTTTAAATGTGAAATGAAAATCAATCAATCCGTCCAACATGAAAATCAAAGATAGAATGAAGAACACAAACATCCAAAGTTTAACATCCCCCAACCTTAGTTGGAAAGTTAGTTACAAAAATTGTTCATGAGTGGCACGACACTCCAAATCACATAATCCACCATTGTTCAGAAAATGTTCTTAAAAAAATAAGAAAACCTCCTTTTAGCCTCTGCCTTTCTTAATGAAGATGATGATGCCTTCAATTCCAAACCCCCTTTTCTTTTGCATTCTGCCCTCTCTCTTTATAGCCCCCTTTTTTCTGGTTGCTCATTTCTTCCTTTTTGCATTTGTCTTCTAGCACCCTCAAAAATCTCAATGGAACCTTCCTTCTTGCGATGACTAAAGCAATTGTCAAATGGTCCCTTTTTAGCCCATGTTGTTTGGGCTAACACATTGAAAGCAGGATAGTTGCTTCTTTTCATCAAAAATTGCCAAGAGATCAACTGAGTAGCTCTGCCATAGTTGGACTGAAGGTCAAGGTTATAACAAGCAAATCAAGCTTTTTTCATTAAATAAAAAATTAGTTGTGGAGAATTATAAGTTTCTGCATTTGAAAATGAAACATGCATTAGAAGTTAAATTCATAATCATTTATAGATCAAATGCATGCTGAAAAAGAGTTAAAACATGTACAAAGTTTCTCCACATCACTGTGTTTGCTACAATTGTAGTATTTTACTTTATTTATGTCTATTTTGTCGTCACATTTTTCACGCTTGCGCTGTGGCCTTGGGATTTCTTTTGTCCAGCGCTCTTTTTATTCTATTGCAACTTATGTGACTTCTTTCGCTTGAGTTGGGAACCAACTCTTTGTCCACTAACTAACTAATGCTTTAAAGGATTTATTCATATTTGGTCACTTCTAATAGGAATCAAATTTGACATTGAGCATCCGGCGCTCGATGGTCATAGTGATCCCATATTTATTGCGAAGCACCGCCCACATTTCGAATGTTGACTTATAAACTTCAAATTCGTACAAGAGGGAATTATTCATTGTGCTCAGCAATATAATACGAGCAATACAATTCTTTTTGGACCATGCTTAATATGCCTCCATATCCCTTTAGCGTTGGGCATTATTTCCAAGTGCATGTCATTCACAACATGGTTAATGATCTTCTCGACTTCTTGTTCTTCTAAAAGATATTGGACCTTTCGATGCCAAATATCATAATTATCATCATTCAGTTTTTCATTCTTCTACATATAAGCAATGATTGATTTGGAAGCCATGATCTAGTTTGGTCACAAACAGAAGAAGTCAGTGTTATGCATTGTTATAATTTTTTTGCAAAAACATAAATAATGAAATGACAATGCACATGAAATAGTAATATCGAGAGGTTGTTATACTTTCATTATCTCCAAGAAATATTATCATTCATTATATTAACAATGCAACAAAATTAATCTAAATCTTTGAATTTTGAATTATCATATAGTTCAAATTTTTTTACTCTAGAAATTTTGAATCAACTTATAATTAAAAATCACTAAAATTCATTTCGTATGGCCCACCAGATTATTTCCCCAAAATGTGACAATTAAGTAATCGCACACTATCCTTCATCTCGACAGTAGATCAGGAAAAAATGTGCTACCACTATCACACATCAACTCTATTTCTGGAGACTATGTCAACAATGTAGTATGCCAATTCCTCGAAACTTTCTGGACATGCATTTCATATCACGCATTACTCAACAAAAGGACTATATTCATTTTGGGTAATTGGTTTGCTAAAGTTAGTGAAACTATGGGTGTTCTCTTATTTTTATATTATGTATATTACATTGATAATGACTATATTCTTGTTGAACATTCAAAGTATATATAAAATTGTCATCATATATAAAAGAGGGCTAGTAGAGCCACCAAAAGTATGAGAAAATACAAAAAGGTGTCATCCGAAACCTAAGTGTGTTCGGATAATTAGATCCATAGAGGATTCTTGCCTGATGACTTAAGAGCAACTACTCTAGGATTCGTCAGTTGAAAGTCCATTACATGAACCATCTTGTGCAATATAGAAAAGCACATGAGTACCAAATTAGTGAAAAAAAGAAGAACTAAAAATGAATGATGATGAAAAAGTTTCTAAGTGATAGTAATAAATGAATAAAAGCTTATGTTACACTTGTATATTTAACATTGATATTTTTATTTTCAAGAATTATTTTCTTATTACCCAGATCTGAATTTGGAGGAGTTTAAAAATGTCTTTCATTCAAAAATTTTACAAAACCGGGTTACTATGAAAAGTGGTGAGACACTTAGGCAATGAATGTATAAAATTTAGTGCCAAGAAGAGTAGTTGTGTGATAGGGTGGAACCGATATTAACCATTTTAGTTTGAGCTTTGCTTTGAACATTGCTTGAGGACAAGCAAGTATCAAGCTTGGGGAGTGTGATGCATGCAAAATACAACATATAATTAAACATGCATTTAACACATTTTGATTCATTTTCATATAGCATGCATCATTTTCTAACATTATTTGCTTTAATTTTATAAAAATGAAAATCTACACAAATTCTTTGATTTATTGCAATAAAGTCAAGATAAAAGAGTTAGGAAGCCACGTGAGAAAATGACACTCAAATCGGTATTAAAATAGAGTCATAAATTGAAAATTAGTAGAGGCTGACATGGCTGAAATGAATATAATAGGCAGTGATAGGACTGCAACGGCCATTAAAGGACTGTAACGGCCGTTAAATACTCAGTTTCGCGCAGAAAGCTTGCCCGAGTTATGGTCTGTGACCAAAATATTACGAACCGTTAAAATCACACTTTTACTCTGATTTAAACATTGTGAGGATCATGAAATCATTGTTATGGGTTGTGAAAAGCCATATTTAGGTCATTAAGAAGCTAGATTTCGGTATTTCTTGGACTTTTCTTGATATTTTCAATTACAAATCAATTTTAAACTTTATCCCAAGTCTCAGAGATCATTTGGAAACATATTTACTCAAATTTAAAGAAATTTTAAATGATTTTAAAGTCCAATCAAAGTTTATTATGAATTTTTATTGTTTTGACATAAGAAGACTCAATCAAATCGAAACATTACAAAAACTCATGGGACATAAAGAGTCTATAAATAGATATCCTAGGAGATAGAAAACATGTGCTTGGGTGGTTGAGACTTGGGATAGGTGCTTGAGACCAAGGAGTCGTTCCATATTGCTGAGGACGAATTTTGAGGCTTGAAGGTAAACTGAAGGAGAAGATTATGCAGCAACTCATCATTTCTATTGTGCAACAATCCAGAGATTCCGAAGACTACGAGTTTTTCTTCTATCTTTACTTGGATGCTCTTTTACTTAGTTTTTCATTATTTATCTTTTTTGTAATAGAGATTTTATATTCTTTTCAAGAAGAAAAACTGTTTGAACCTTGTATTAGTTGAGTTAATTAAACTTTTTTGGTTTGTTTTGATTATGCATGCTGAGTTCATTGCTTTCTTATGAGTGATTTGATTTCGACCATCAATTTAATTCATACTTTGATTTGGGCCTCTGAGGTAGTCGTTGAGCCGCCTCTCGCGTTGAAGTGGTTGTCGGTAGTCTCCTCTACGTGAGAGGAAGTTCAACAGCCGCCTCACATGCTTGGGGCCACCCTTGTGCAAGAGGCGGATCCCTAGATGCCTCACTTGTTGGGCCGGCCGTCAGGGTTGTCTCTACGCGAGAGGCAGTTCGAGCAGCCCCTGGCCTCTCGTGCTGAGGATGCAAGTGACTGCTCAGCAACCGCCCATGCGCTAAGGCGGCCATGGGGAGCATCTCCAAAGTTTGGTGTCGGTTGCATTTGCTTTAAGATGTCTATTTGTATAAATTTCAGAAATTTTTTACCATCAAAATTTTGATCTGATGGTTGTTAATGCTGTGTAGCATATTCATTTTATAATAATATGAAACAGCAGTTGATGTATCATTCTGGAATGATATCTTTTCATCGGTATTTATATGCGTATTTGACTTGGTTAATTCGGCGGAATCAATGAGTTGAAGGTAAATGCTAAATATTCATATTATTCAATGTGAACTCATCGCTGACCTAGATCTAAGGAATATATGAACCAAAATAGATTCGACTCGCTGGCCGCCTCATGCGCTGGGGCAGCCCCCACGTCTTCATGTGCTGGGCCGGTTGTCGGGGGCCACCGCAGCATGTGAGGAGACCGGCGAGCCACCTCTCGTGTAGGGCCGACCATCGTCGGTTGCTAAGGCTGCCATTGGGGTCCTCCCCTGCGTGAGAGGCGGCTCGCCGTCCGCCTCACGCGTTGTGGGGCGGCCGTCGGGCGCCACTGCCTGAAAGGCGACTCACCGACAGACCCAGCACGTGAGGGTGATGTCAACAGCTGCCTTTGGTCACCCCTGCGCGAAAGGCAGCCTTCAACAGCCGCCTCACGGGCTGGGGCGGCCGGCAACGGTCGCCTCTGCGCATTGGGCGACCATCGATGGCCGCCTCACGCATGGGGGTGGCCCTCAACGGCCGCCTCTGCGCATTGGGCGGTTGTCTCTTTTTTTAAGATAAAAAAGAAAAAGCAATTTTATCTTAAGATAGTAAATTTTTTTTGTGTTCTTCTCATTTATTTAAGGAAACAAAAAATAGGAGATTAATGAGGAGAGTGATTTAGGGCAATAATAAATTAATATATTATTAATAGCATTTAATGATAAAACACAAAGAATTAATGAATAGATAGGAAAAAAATGAAAAAAAAAAGAAAAGAAAAATTAAAGAAGAGAGAGAAAGAAATGGAAAAAAAGAAAGTTAAATAAAAATGAAACATAAGAGTGATTTATGGTAAAAAAAAGTAATATATTATTAGCATTTAATGATAAATAAAAATTTAATATGAATATTAAGTATTAAAAAATTGGAAGTAATTGTCTTATCAATAATAATATTTTAATATATATATGTTAATATTTTAATTTTAGTATATTACTAATTTTTTTATACATAATATAATATTTGTTATGTATATATCCTTAATATTATTATGAATAATATTATTTTAATAAAATCTGATTCAACCTGGTCAAACCCGATTCAACCGATCCAACCACGACTCAATTGGTCGTACGATTCGATCACCGTACCGGTTATGAAAAAATTGCTCAAAACTTAACTTTTGTGCGTGTCAAATGGTGCTTATTGGATCGCAACCTTTAACGATATTTTTTGCGAAATTAAATTAAATATAGAGTGCTCTAATTGCCATTGCCACTCCAACTTCTATTTTCATGAGTTCACCGTTTTGAATTTTTTTATTTTAATCTATCTTTTATTCTTTCATTCTTATGAGTGAAAGTAGTTCGAATCGCATCGGATTTTCAATTTAAAAAATCAATCGTTATTTTTCGGATCGATTTTTAAAATTAAAAAATGGTCCTAAAATCATTTTGAAAAAATAAAAATCATCTTCTAACGGGTTGATTTTTTCCGATGATTTTTTCGAAAGCCTTACTTTTATATAATTATATTTTAAAAATATATATAATAAATTAAATTTAATATAAAAATATTTAATTTTATATTAAATATAGTTGTTAAATTAGAGTTTGATAATGTGATAGAATAGTGTAAAATTTTATAAAAAATTTATATTTATAATAAAAAAATTAATAATATATGTATTAATTATATAAATAAAAAATAGCTCCACGGGCTCTACGATTTTTCGGATGGGCCCTAATTTTAGCGGATGGATTTTAATTTATTAAAAATCACCCTAAATCATATTCGGACTTCTAATTTTCAACTTTTTAATTCGATTTTTTCGAGTCGAGTAAGTTTTTCGGGTTCGTTGGATTTTCTTACACCCGTATTCATTCTTACTCTCTTTCATTTTCATCCGACTTTTTCTATAAATCGTGTCATAATCAATCTCTCTCTTTTACCCTTGTTTTGTTAATAGTATAATAATATGGATTATGGGACACAGATTAATTTAGTTAATATGGAAGGTACATATCATATAATTGTTTTACAAATATATAAAATAGAGTGAAAAATAAAAATAAACTATTATAATTTTTAAAATAATTATTTTTGGATAATTACTATAGCCCCATTTGGTTGCCGCTATTATATTCTAGGAATAAAATTTTTTAATCCGTCATTTGGTCCCACTATATTTAAGCTAGCCAGATCAATTTACTCCAAGAGAATCAGAGATTGCCCTTTGTCAAATTATAATCTGCATTAACTTGTTTAGTCTATACAAGTAATTTTACTACTACTTCAAATAACATTATTTTTTTTATAATAAACGGTTGGTACGTATTGCAAAACTTTTAACTAAAAACTCGAAAAAAAAATCATAGAATTAATAAATTAAAGAAATACAATAATAGATATTTGATATATTTTAAATTTAAATAATGATAGTAAATTGTTAATATATTTTTATAATATTAAAATAATAATTTAAGTAACTTAATATACTTAGTTATGATGATGACAATAGTAATAATATACCTTTTGTTGTATATGATTTTTATATTATTTAATATTTTATTCGTTTAATATCTGAAAGAAAAAAAATAGAGAATAGATTGCCACTTAAAGTGACATTTATGGTTTCAGTTTATAGGCAATTTCCATTATTAGAAAACTTAAATTATCTATTAGTTAAATAAAATAAATATGATAAATATTATGGGCCAAAATAATGTAAAATTAAATTACTAGTAATCTAAAAAAAATATTTACAAAGAATCGACAAACAAAAATGTGCTGCTCCCACCATTTTCATTATTCGGCCTAAATAATTTAAAATCAGATTATTAGTAATCGAAAAAGATTATTTACAAAGAAACAAAAAATCAAAATGTGCTGCTCCCACTATTTTTATTATTCTCACACATAAAAGAATATTTGCTTAAAAACTGGAGATTGAAATCTTAATCCTAAATTTATTTCTCAACTAAGGGGCCGTAGGATCATATCGGAAAAATAAAAGAAGATATCTATATGCATCTTTCTTATCATGAAACAAAATTTTGTGTCTATCCTAGGAGAATACGGAATATAAGTTAAAAAAAATGAAAAAGAACAAAAAAAACCACAACAAACGTGATATTTGATATTCTACCATTTGAACGCAATAGGATAATTTCATTTGGAAGAATATGTATAATAGTTTTCACGATTTCTTAAATAATTTTATAGCTTCGAGATGTTGAACAGTTATTTCTATCATTTTATGTTATTTCTATAATTTTTTATAGTGTTTGGTAATATTTCATGAGTGTTTGGTTATATCCTATTCTCTTGTTAAACGTTCCGTTTTCATTTTCAATTTTTTGTTCAAAGAATGCTTTTCCAAAAAAAAAATTTATTTCTACTCACAATTATTTAATAGATATGTTCATTTTATATTATAAAAATGTTATTATATTTAAGAAGTTTTGAATGTCAAGAAGGCTAGAACGACTAGAAATGAAAGATAAATATAGAAAAGGATATAATATATAAAGATTTGAGATTTGAGAAGTGGGATTAAAATTTTGAATGGAATACTCCATATATTATTATTTATCCATTTGGTTGGACATAATCAAAAGCTTAACTCATTTTTCTCGAACATGGTAATATAATTCAGAAAAAAAAAACTTATTATCCCTTGATCAGATGTCTGTATCGTTTATTTATCGTGCATCTTAATTAATTAAAAACGCAACTAAATGGAAAAATTTTAAATCCTAATATTTATCGCGTCACATCTAGCAGTGCGGCCCCAAGCCCGCTACTTGCCACGTGGCACTATCCCGTCACAGCTACGAAAAGACCATATCACCCCTCCATCATCTCTGGTCTCTCCAATTCCCGCGGCTGCCAATTCGCCGCTGCTTTCCCTCATTTGCTGTCGCACCTTTACGCCGCTGGGTGTCGTGCCTCTCCGATCGGACCCCCAGGATCGATCCTCTCGCAACCCCGCCGGTGCAGTGGGCGACCCCTCTCGTCCGTCGGAGATCGGCCTCCTATGGCGCCTCCTTCGAACCCCGGCTGCCCTTCAACCCCGTCGAACGGCTCCGTCCGCAAGAGGACGGCGGCGTCCCCGCCCCCGGCGCCGAGGAAATATCGGTCGATGGAGGAGATCATGCGGGTGGCGAAGCCAGTGGTCGCCGTGAGCGATGATCTCTACGACGACCTCCGGTGCGAGGAATGCCACTCGGGCGAGCGCGACGAGGAGATGCTTCTCTGTGACAGCTGCGACCGGGGGTACCACCTCTACTGCCTCCGCCCAATCGTCGTTAGGGTTCCAACCGGCCCCTGGTTCTGTCCCGCGTGCTCCGTGGACCGGCCATTCCGAGGTATTGCTGGTGGCATTATGATCGCCACTGTGCCATTATTATTGCCATTAAGTAGTAAAGGAAATCGTGATGGTGCAGTTCTGAAATATGTTTCAGGGTTTTCGTTGACGCAGACAAAGATCATTAACTTCTTCCAGATTCAGAAGAGCTTGGAAACTCCAAGGGAGCAGAAATGTCGAACAAACCCAGGTTTGGAAGACGATTGCATTACCTATTCTAAATGGGCTACATTTTTAACGCTGATGGATGTGAACAAAGATTGATTAGGGTCTTACATGTTTAGAAGGATTGAAGGTTTAAAATGATTCCTATCTTGAACCGCATTGCATGGTTTGCCATTAGGTTTATAGGTTTCTTACTCGTTAAGACACCTTTTATCTCCAGCTATCATGATGCCAATAGCAGTCGGGGATGGGGTATAATAGATTTTCTTGTTAGGCCATCTCTAATCACATTTTAGGACCGAACATTAGAAGACCAAAAGTAAATTTAGTAGTGTCCTCTCTAAAAAAAAGTAGTGTCAAAGGTTTGTAGTCTTAATTCATTATTTAATCTTCAATGATTCATTATGAAATATAAGGTAATTAGTTGCTTTATACTTTGATGATTCATTGATAAATAGAAGATAATTTTATGCTGCAAAAAAAAATACGACATTAGATATGTTTTATAATCCTTGTTAGTCATCTATAGAAGGCAATGAAGTAAAACAACACAAAAGAATACAATATGCTAAATTATTAGAGAATTCTCTTATAATGAAAATGCATGTTCAATTTGGCTGTAAATAAAGATTAAGTGAGATTTTTGTTTGTTTTGATAAAAACAAAATGACAAGGTGAAATCTCAAATTGTGTTTATTTTATCGTGACATCGGTTGTGTTTTGAAAAATAAAGAATGGAACTTTTTTTTAAAAATTAGTGAAAAAAAGTTAAAATATTAGACATGCTCCCCTAAAAAAAACATTAGACATGCTTTATACTCTTTGTTAGTCATTATAGAAAATAATGGAAATAGCACAAGGTAAAAGAATATAATGTGGTAAGCTATTAGCTGTTCTTTTTCAGTGAAAAGACGTTTTGATTTTGCTTTAAATGAAGCTTAAGTGACACGCAGGCTGATAAAAAAAACAAAATTATTCACCCGAGGAATTCATTTTCTTCTTTAAAATTACTTAAAAAAAGTTACAACATTAGGCATTATAATTTTTTTAGTCATCTGTAGAAAATAATGGATGTAACACAACATAAAAGAATACAATATACTAAACTTCTGGAGGTTCTCCTGTAATGAAAAAGGCCTATTCAATTTTGCTGTAAATGAAGATTAAGTGAGACTTAGTTTGTATTTGTTTTGATAAATAAAATCCTAAAGCAAATGATTTTTCGGAAAGTCACTTATTTTTCATATTTTTTGTTGTATTTTATTATTTTTTTTACTTGTAATAGAATATATTGTGTGAAGGGGGAAAGGTATTTCCTCTTTTTAGCAAGAGAGTTATTTTCTTCGAAACTTTCATTTAAAATCGAGTTAATCGAGATCCATTCTTCTTTGACTAAATTTTCATGTGCCACCAAATTTAGGAACGTGAATCTTCTCAAAAAAAATATAGGAACGTGAAGAGAATGAATTTATCACAAAAATATTTGTTAAGAATTATTCAAAACTTTTTGTATCCATATTTCTCAGAGTTCAATGTCCTCCAAACACAAAGCATTTTATGAAAATGATTGAATCATCATTTTTGATAATATATGGGATGTGATGATTGCAAATTATTCTTTTTATTTTTATCCGAATGCAACAGCCCAAAAAACTTCAGTTTTTCATTTTATTCTTCTTTGTTCGCAATCAAAAAACTCCGCCTATGTTTTATAGCCGGTCCCAAGCCCGGATAAAGGAGGAGGGTTGTGTTAGGCCCCGACAGCCAGCGTAAAACCCTGTCGAATCTCATGAACATGGATCAACGAAGCGTCGTATGATCCATGTAGCCGACCTCACCTAGTGGGATAAGGCTTTGTTGTTGTTGTTGTTGTTGTTCGCAATCAAAACAAACATTGTCTTCATTTATTTTATTTTTTTCAATTTTTCTGTCTCCCATTATTGGTGCTTGTATACCCTCAACTTATTTGAAACTAAGTTGAAACAATGTATCTTCTCAAAAAAAAAGTTGAAACAAAGTAGATAAAATGCTTCATATATTTGCTTTGGACTATAATAAATGTATCCAGGATATTGTTGATAATTAAATAATATCAATAGTACTGACGATAAAGTAAATTATCATTTTTTTCTTGTTAGTTTCAAAAGAAATATACCTTTTTACTTTCCTCTTTGTTTGGAGAGTTATAGAACTAACTTCTCATGATTACTTCATTTGTTTTAGTAAAGTGAGAGATAATCATTTTTACTACTTTAGTTAAGCAAGGGACAATTGCATCCTAGTGTTTTATCTGTCCTAAAAGTATTTGTCATTAGTCATTTGGAGAAAAATAATGAAATGATCTGTAACATGTAAAAGATATAGCTCTCTAAAATATTAGGAAATATATTCAAATGTTATTTCTTTTGTTAATTGTTATTGGCATTCGGTAAGTGGGATGTACATGAGAGATGAATTTGGTTTTTGTTTTCTAAAATTTTATTTCTTTCGAATGTTGAGAAACATTTTTTTTTTGTGTTTTGATGGGTATAAGTGAATGCAAGTAGCATTAATTTTTCTCCAATTTTTCTTCCTTTTTTCTTTTTATTTTTTTCTCCCCAACTATTTTTGTTAATTATTATTATACTTTTTTGTTATTACTTTTTGTCTTTTTTCTTTCTCGTTATTAAAAAGCTGCCTATGTTTTATAGCCGGTCCCAAGCCCGGATAAAGGAGGAGGATTGTGTTAGGCCCCGACAGCCAGCGTAAAACCCTGTCGAATCTCATAAACATGGATCAACGAATATGGAATGGCGTCGTATGATCCATGTAGCCGACCCCACCTAGTAAGATAAGGTTTTGTTGTTGTTGTTATTAAAAAGCTGCTTATGCACCCAATTTGAGAATAAGATAAGTCAAGTTTTCGACAATTTTTAACCATTTTGTTATGCAGTGGTCAAATAGCAAATATTTAAAGTTGGCTTATGCATATCTTAATAGCCTCTTATAGTGTAAGGCTTCATATATGCTTTGTTTAAACCTTCTGAAGAGATGGTTATACTGTTGATAATTGAAATTATATTTATAGTACAAAAATTAGTCTAAAATGGATATTATCACTACTCAATTTGGAAAATATTTTAATAAAGGATCTTTTCATGTTGGTTCTAAAGCAAGTATATATCTTTTACCTTTTACTTTGTTGGGAGAGTTATATAACCAACATTTCATGATGGTTTTCTATTTCATAAGAAATAAAGGGATAACTCTTTTTGTTTCTTTTGTGAAGTAGAAAAGCTTTATTGCAATAATTCAATAACTTTAACCTATTTAAAATTATATTTGAGATTCACTTAAGAAAAGTATAGTTGAGATTTCAGAAGTTTTTGTTGAGCTAAAGGAAACAAATAAATTTTTAAGAAAACCAGGCTTACATGTGTGATGATGTGTTGTATTCATTGTTTTTCTTCATGAATGATTATCCTTACATGAAGCAGGGGCTTGTTATTGTGGCTCAATGTCACATTTGGAACCAACTATATCTATCCACGTTGGTCATTTATGTTTGAAGAAGTTTGGTTTTTGTAATGATTCTAGAAATTATGTCATCACATGCACTTCAAAGCCAGACTGAACCAAAATATTTAGTTTGAAAGCCAAATTATATTGAACTCGCTTTATCGAGTGAAATAATGAAGTACATGAGTTGCATGTCTGTCCAACAATAGGAGATGGATAGGATTTGAACTTTCAGACCGATTTAACATGAAGAAAATTGTATCCTATTGCTTATTTTCTTATTCTTTAATTGACTTAGGCGATTCTTCACCTTTTCTATGTTATGTTTCATGTATTGTCTTTAAAAAATATGCTCAATTACCTACAAAGACACATTTGCTGATTGATTATGCTATTTCATTGCTTGCAGCGGCTATTTGTTTATTTTTTTATTCTTCATGGTAGCCTTATATAATTAGTTGTTTTTGTTACAAGAAAGTAAATGTGATTTTTCATATTGCACCATTTATCTGGATATATTTACTGCATGCATTTTGTGATTAATGACTTCATTCCTTTCTATTTGTTTAGAGGGAAGAAAGCGTAAGAAACCTTCCTTGGTCATGCATAAGAAGAGGAGGAGATTGTTGCCATATGTTCCCTCTAAAAATCCAACACAATGGCTCAAGCAAATGTGTTCTCTTGCTTATGCTTTGACAACATTGAAGATAGGGTTTAGTAATGAACTAACTTATAGGTGTGGAATGGCTCCTAAATCTTCTAATCAGGGAATCCTAGAAGCTGGTGGCATGCAGGTCTAGATAGTTCAGCAACTTTTCAAAAACCTTTTACCTCCTTTTGCCTAATTTATTTTGAACCTCTCTTTACACATTTTTTAAGGTCCTCCGAAGAGAAGATAAGGAAACACTAGAGCTCTGCAGAGCTATGTATAAAAGAGGGGAATGTCCTCCTCTCCTTGTAGTTTATGATTCTTTTGAAGGGTAAAATTTGTGGTGCTATTCTGATTAGCTTAGCAATTATTTAAAAGATGATGCTAAAAATCAATTTGGACAATGCAGCTTTACTGTGCAAGCTGATGGACCTATAAGGGATATGACAATAATTACCGAGTACACTGGCGATGTGGATTACTTAAAAAATCGGGAGCATGATGACTCTGACAGCCTTATGACACTTCTTTTAGCAGCTGATCCATCAAATAGTTTAGTCATCTGTCCTGATAAACGTGGTAATATTGCTCGCTTCATCAGCGGAATTAACAACCACACTCAGTAAGTCAGCACCTTGTTTCTTTATTAACATTTCTTCCTTTGCAATATGCATAAGGTATACTTAAATGCATATTATCATGTCATTTCAATTGGCTATTCTCCTTGAGCAATCACTCAAGAGAGATAGATATATTAATAATATGAATCTGCTGTGTGGTATGCTTTTCTTTTTCCAGGGATGGTAGGAAGAAGCAGAACCTTAAATGCGTACGGTACAATGTAGATGGTGAATGCAGGGTCTTATTGGTTGCCTGTCGGGGTATATCTAGTGGAGAACGACTATACTATGACTACAACGGCTATGAGCAGGAATACCCAACACACAATTTTGTCTAACCTTAACATATTTAACAATCATTTTGACTGATCCTCAGAAACCAGGGTGTGGAGGCATCCATTTTGGTATAGATGTCATTAATTCTGTTATCATTTTGGAGATTGGGGTATCGTTCCTAATTTCATTTCATCTAGCACTTGCCCATGATTATGGGTGGAACAGCTTGAGTTTCATCGTTTCATTTATTCATGAGACGAATATAGTTATACAAGAAGTCTCATTTTTCAGAATTTTGTTTGTATAAAGTTGTATGATACACGGTGACAATTTTCAATAGTCAATAATATTGCAAATTTTAGTTTTCGTGTTTTCGCTGCTCTGCCAACATTCCTTGTGATTTGAAACGTTTTGGGTGACTGTTATTTTGGTGCTTTCCATGTTTCTTGTGAGGCATGTCTTTTTTTATTTGAATTGTTGATAAATGTTTTCTAACTTTATTTATGTATTAATGTTTTACCTATTTTAAGTATCGTATAGGACATCTTTATGAACTTAAATTTTTGCACCAGAATTTTTGAAAAAGAATTGCACCAGCTGTGACGGATGGAAGAGGGATCTCGGTCTGTCTCATATTTATGGTGTTTAAAGAAAGCGTTCTTACCATCAGGGAATATATTATTTGTTTTTCTTATGATGATCATGTCTTTACTAATAATAATATTAGGCAGGGAATATACTACACCATCTCGGCCTGTGTAGTTCGAGAATAAATCATCAAATATTGAAGTATTCTCAAAATTATTTCGTTTTTTATAAAAAAAAACATCTAAAAACTCATTTGCAAAAATAACTATATTCTCATAGTTTTTAATGATATTTATTTTTTATTCTAATTCAAATATTATTGTTTAAGTTTTCTTCTTACAATAATAATAATTAGTATCAACAATTTATAACAAAATATTTTAATTATTAAATAGTATATTTTAAAATTTTATTATCTGAATTAGACAAAAAAAATACAATAAAAACATATTTAAACTTTCAAAAAAAATATGATATTCTCTTATTTTATTTCACTCAATTTTAGGCGTTATTTGGTTGTGGATTTTATTTCGGTGAATATCGTCAAACAAATAGGAGAATAAGGTTAAACTCAGGAAAACACATTTTTTTATGAAATCATCTTGTGTGATATCACCATTATATTCTTTCAAATATTAATTTTTTATTCCATCGAAATGAGAAATAGATATAGTCTCACCATTTTCATCTTTTTCCATTTATTTTTTATATAATTTAACCATATATTATTATATTATTATTTTTACAATAATGATAATTAAATATCAAATATTTATAATAAAATATTTTAATTATAAAATATAATATATTTAAAATTTATTCTTGTTGAGCCAAACAAAGAGCAGAATATGAATATGAAAAGAATATTATAGTCTTTCAAATAAAATTTCTTATTCTTCAATTTTAAGATTTTCCATATTTGACCAACATATTCCTATTCTACATACTCAAAATAATTAAATATTCCGCTATTTATTCATTTGTCAAACGGCCCAAAGAAGCTTGGATTATATCGTGAGGTTCAACTATATCGTTGGCAAGGCTTGTATTTAACGCTTTCTTAAGCTAATTTAATTGCGGAACCGTCCGATCCGGTAACAATTAAATAGGGATGATTGGATTGAATCGATTTAATTTAACTTTTATATAAACTATTTTAATTTTTTAAAGTATACAAATTAGTTATAATTAATTCAAAGTCTACATTTATTATTTATTATCAATAATATTATTTTTTAGAGAAAAATATATATGCAGAACATTTGACATACAACCAGTGTAGAATAATAATTTTATTTACTACATTAATAAAAATAATTATATATTAATATAATATACATATTACATAATAAATGTGATTAAGATTAAGATCACATAAATATATATATTATTTAATCTAAAAAGTATATAATTAATTTAATTATAAATTATAATTATTAAATTAATTAAATTATAACAATAACCATTCTAACTACTCATTAATCTCGTTTATATATCATATATATAATATAAGACACAAATAATATTTACTATATTATAATATATTTATATGTTATAATATTGAGAATGGAATCGAATTTTTGGGAATCACGCTTTATTTCGGATTCGGTTGAATTTTTTACAATCAAATACGATTTCCATCCAAATATATTTTGGAGAAAAATATTCTACAAAAATAGGACTGTGCATATGTGCTGACCCTGCCAGTTCACGAGATTTTAAATAATTATGTTTTTATTATTTTATATAATATTCGTAATTTAATATTAAATTATTTTTAAATTTTTTATTAGCGTATCTTTTATTCTCCTCCCATAATTATTTTTTAAATTAATTTTTTTCTTATGATTTATCATATTTTTTCTCATTTGGAAAAAATTCTTGATTTTATTTTTGTGATATTAAAAAGTATTGCTTACACAAAATTATCATCATTATGTAATTATTATAATAATCCATGAATAAACTTTGGAATTATTCAACCTTACTTTTTTTCAATCAATTATTAATTATTATGTTTCCTTCTTTTGCTCCTATTAAATTCCAAAATCTCCTAGAATTTGGAGTTATATTTTCCATCGTTCTTTTTATTTGCATTTTTATACTAACAATTTTAAATTTAATTTTAATATTTTCCATTTTCACTCATTTTATTTACTTCTTTATTTAAGAAAATAAAAAACTGGGTGAAGTTGAATCGTCAGTTCAACTTAGTTTTTTTTATTTTTCTCGGTTCATACTATTTTTTAATCAAAATTGGGTTGATGTATTATTTTGAACCGGATCGATGATCAATTTATGATTGAATCGATCAGACCGATCAGTCCTGTCCTGTAATAATTCCAAATTTTGAATAAGAGTATTTGAGTCATTTGGAAGAAACTCTAACAAAATCCTTGGCTAACTCTATAAAAAAAAGCCCCCCTGAGCCATCCGTCGGGATCGCCTCGCGCACGACGGTCGTCTGCCATTAGGTGGCGCCTCACGCGCAAGGCCATCTCTCGCTACCGAAGTCTGTCGGAGGGAAGAAGAAATGAGAGGGAGACGACGGGTCACGTACCTTCTTTGGCGCCATCCGTTATCAAGGGATGAGGAATCCATCGTCCGATAGAGGGAAGAAGACCGGTGGAGGGAGGTGGAGGGAAGAAGACGATCTGCGCAGGAGAAGAGAAAAAGTATAAAATAAATTAGGTTAAAGTTTAATTAGTTATAACCTAATGGTCTAATAATTAATAACAAACTATGATGGTAAAAGTATTTTTTTAGCTTTTATCTTAAAATAATAAATCTTTTTATTTTTATTTTCATCATTATTTTAGAAAATAAAAAATAATGTAATATATATATATATATATATATATATTAAATCCTACTCAAAGTAAAAAAAAGAGAAAAAGTTAAACATACATAAAAATAAAAAACGTATAATTAAATATTATTAATTATGATCAATAAAGAGACGTTGATATTATTTATTATATTAATAAAAATAAATATTAAAAAATAAGAGAGAAGATATTTGTTTATTTTCTATTAATGATATTAAAACTTGAAAAATAATATTAAAAAAATAAAGTATAGTTTAAATTTTTATTTTATATTTAAAATAAGAAAATAAAATAAAAAAGTATATTTTCTAAATGTCACTAATATCATTTTAAAAAATATTTTTTATTTGACTCGTCATATTTTTAACGATAAGATGATGGTCGTTAATTTGAATATTAAGGATTAGATTTTTTTGTCCTTATTGTTAACTTTTAACAGCCAGTCATAAGAATATTAAAGACCAAAATTTTTCTGATCCTTATTGTTGACGATCAAAATTTTTTCTGGTCGTTAATAATGATATTTAACAATTATATTTGAATCTCTTCGCTAAAAGTCATTTTTCTTGCGGTAAAAGTATGTTATAACAAAGAAAAAAAAAGACTAAGATGATGATGGAGAAGTAACGATGTAAAGTAAAGTTTTTATAAGTGCATGTACTCAGGGGACGTAAACTTGAAAAGTAAAGTCCGTCCAAGGAACAATGTCCCTCGTCATAAAGTGTGTATTCTTAAAGATGACTATGAATAAAGTCTCTTACTACTATGATGTGTATTCTAAGTATGACTTATGATATGAAATGAAAGTTAAGATATTATTATGTGATAAAGATGAATGATGAAAATGACACATGAAGAATTACATAATTAAAAAAGAAAAGAAAAGAAGAATGAAAGAAGATCCAAAGGATTATAAAGTAATACTGAGGAAATGTAAAGTACGAAAGAAGTCAAGAAGTAAGTGATGATCAATGAGTTATGAAGAAATTCCTAGAATGTACATGACAATGAAAGTGAAGTGAAATAATATATTATGATTATATATATATGTATATGAATGTATGTTTCTATTGTATGATACTTGCAGATGATGGATATGAAGTAAACAATTATTACATGATGTTTATATTTCATAAATGTTATATAAAGAATGATTGTAAGCATGTTGTAATGTCGTGTAAGATTTATGATCTAGTTAATCACATGCATGTTCATATATTATTGTTATTACGATGATGGTGCATTAGTATCATGTGATAAGATATCATGACACTCTAATTAAGAAATCCTGCACTCTGAATTCGTGTAGGTAACCATAATTATGTAATGTATGACAATTCAAGTTCATTTCGAAATGTTGCACATGCTTATCTTTAAATAAGCCCTTTAGTTTTATGTAAACATTTAGGTTAATGATGTACTGAAAGTTTAGGCATGTGTTGTTTTTCGAAGGATTAGTTATGATTTGATTATTAGAAAGTTTTTATCTATTATAATTTTCTCAAAATAACGGCATGAAATTGTCTTAAATGATCAAAATTTTTAGGATGAATTTCGAATCGTCACAAACATACTTGACGTTAGATTCTAAACAGTCTTCTTAAATAAAAAATGTAAATGTATATTTCTTTTGAGTGTACCTAGCTCTTAGGATGTCTATTATGTTATTATGTTGGAAGATATTAGCATCCGACTAATTTAAAGTTAAAAAATTAAAAATAATAAACACTCATTTGCTAACTAACATTATGACTTCAAAAATTAATTTTGGAACTACTAATAATTATTATATTTTTATCAATATAAAAATATTTTGATATTTTTGTTTTACTTCTCTTTATATCTTTATTTTTGCATTAAAAAACAACATTATGTATAGTTTTTAAATAATTTAATATAATTTGAAAATTAAAAAAGTATATTAGTTATTATAGTTTAAGGAACATTCGACTAAAAGTTGTATTATTTAGGAAATATCATAATTAATATATACATTTATTTCTAGTTCAGCCAACATATTTATGAAATATCTTTTTTTCGGTGGGTATTTGAAATATCTTAATTAATCAAATCGTTATTCGATTGTCCGCTTTGTTATGCTATTCAGGAACCAAATCATCTATATATATACAAAAGCAAATGTTAAAGCATGAGAGTTGAGAGTTTGACAAGTGGCATAATATTATAATGACATGTGTCATCTAATAAAATTTAATATCTATTTTAAAAAATAACTAACTTATAGATGAATATAATTTAACCAATTAAATCTTGATGAAAAGCAAAAGTTTAGATTTAATACTATATATAATCCTAATACTTGACAATCTATATTTTTAATCCTAAGTTTAGATTTAATACTATATATAATCCTAATACGTGACAATCTATATTTTTAATCATAATCCTAATTCAACTAATATTAGCACTTTGTATCGATTAAAATAAATAGTATTTCCTTTTAATAATTAAAAAATATATTATTTTGCATTTTGAAAATCTGTATTATAAGATAATAAAAGTTAATTATATAAGATGATAATATATGCAAATTATAAAATTAATAGCAATAAAGTTACGTATCCTAACATATATTACATAATTAATCCTAAAAACATAATAATTGTATTATTTTCGGACTTTTTTCAGAAAACAAGAAATATCATGAAACGGAGTTATTAAATAAGGTAATAATATTATATAATGAACATCAATTAATCCTAAGCAAATTAAATTTATCCTTTAGATTTAATCTTTTCTTATTACGAGTCCTACAAATATTACGGATATACTAAAAGCTAATAATTGAATCCAAATACTAATCAAATTAAATTTATCCATCAGATTTAGTCTTTCTTATTTCGAGTCCTACAAATATTACGGATACACTAAAAGCTAATAATTGAATCCTAATCCTATTTAAATTAATTAACTGATTTTCTTTTTTAAAAGACAAATTTAATTATATATTAAAGTTTATTTGTATGATTTGAATATGATTAAAATAAATATTGTTTCCTTCCAAAGATAATGTACAAATATAATATGATTTTTTTATATTACAATATATTATATTATAATATCCGTATCCCAATATCTAATATAGTATAAATTTATTTTATAATAAAAGTTTGGTATATAAGATAATAGTATTCATAATACGTGTATGTAATATTTATTATTTAGTATATGGTAAATACTTTTATAATAAAATATATACAACGTAATAATATTTATAAGCCTGAAATAAAAAACATTAAATCTAGAAAAGTAAATTAATTTGATTACAATTAATTAATTATCCTAATATATGCATAATATTCATCATCTTCAATCTGTTGTATATATCCTCATTGTAATAGTAATATATATATATATATATATAGAGAGAGAGGGGTATATTAGCGTGCATTCAGTTTTGGGTGCATTCAGTGCATTCACGCGATCTCTTCCGTCGGATCTGCGCGCTTCGGATCCGACGCTCTCCGCGATGAACCGGAAAGAGATCCGCACTGAACCGAATCGTGCGAAAGGGGTTCAGTTTAGGGGAAGGATCGTCTCGATCTCTCACACCTCACTCGCCGCTGCCGCTCTCGCGAAACATCCGCTCCGCCCTCTTTCGCCCTCCCTCTTTCGTGATCTGTCATGGTGATCTCTGCGGGCTTCATCTCCGTAGGATCACCGTAGGGCACGAAGGATCCTCCGCCCTCTCACCATTTCTGCACGTCCGCTCAGCCCTCCTCTTTCGCGATCTGTCGCGGCACGAAGGATCCTCCGCCATCTCTGCTCGTTCGCGGCGACCTCTGCAGGCTTGATCGCGAAAATGGATCCTTCGCCCTAGTTGCAGAGGCGAAGCAGAAGATTGCGAGACCAGGTAGTACTTCATTCTTTAAGTTCAGTTCAGTTTCATGCTATTGTTTGCAATAGTTTCATTTTACAAGAAAATAAGATGCTATTCATGAAGGAATTCTAGTTTTAATATCATAATACACTTTTCGGTTCTAACGAATGTTACTTGAAGCTTGTAAGACTCATGAAGAAATTCTAGTTTTAATTGCATAACATACTTGAGTGAACAAATGATAATGCACCTTTTTTTATTAGCACCAGAACCTCCATTCGAAATTGTTTGCCATATAATAACTTAACTTCACCATTTTCTTTATGTCAGAAAAGATACTACCTGTTGTAAAAGGCAACATTTGTTGCTTTCATGTCATATAGTAATTTAATTGATTGCTGCAAAGAGTAGTTTGCATAATGTCTTCCCATGCTCAAATTGGCTCAACGATGGATCTCGAAGAAAGGTAATAAATTGTTGTTCCAATATTTCACATTACTTATTTACAATCTTTCACTAAAATGAATTATAACCATCGTTAGTTGAAATTTCACATAGTGTGCATGATACTGAAGATATAAATGAGGGTTATGAATATTCACATAGTGTAGATGGCAAACCATCTGTTGGGATGACATTTGATACAGATGATGCAGCATATAATTTTTATAATTCTTATGCTAAGACAATTGGTTTTTCTATAAGAAAGTCATTATATCTAAAGTGTTATGAAAGAAGAAATTTGCAAGCAGAATTTTTGTTTGTTCCAAAGAAGGGCATAAAGATATGAAACGCAATGTTGGATGCGATGTGAAAAAAAGGAGAGAACAACGGACTGATTGTGAGGCTCATCTATTTATTAGTGAAGGAAAGGATAAAAAGTGGTTTGTAAAATGATTTCGTGAACAACATAGTCATTTGTTAGCTACTCCTTCGAAAGTTGGGATAATGCGATCACATAGTAACTTATGTAATACTTCTAAAGATCTAATTACACAATTTCATGGAGTAGGAATGGGTCCTTCTAGTAGTGCTAAGGTTCTCAATTTCTCAAGTTCTCCCACAGTTATCACACGAGATTGCATAAATCATTTGATTGCGAAGAGACAAAACAATGTTGGCAAGGAATGCACGGGTGTTGTTGCTTATTTCAAATAGAAGAAGAATGATGACGTCGGTTTTTGTTTTGAAATGGTAGTGGACGAAAGTAACACTGTAAGAAATGTGTTTTAGGTAGACAATAGATCGAGAGATAATTATGCGACATTCGGAGATGTTGTGGTTTTTGATACAACGTATAGAACAAATAAATTTTGTATGTCATTTGCGCCCTTTACTGGGTTAATCATCATATGCAATCAATTTTGTTTGGATGTGCTTTATTTGCAGATGAAACGGAATATCTTCACTTGGTTATTTCAAACATGGTTAGAGTGCATGAGAGGAAAGGAACCTATATATATCATCACCGACCAAGATATTATCATGGGAAACGCCATACATAAAGTATTTCCAAATACAAGACATCACTTTTGCATCTGGCATATTTTGAAAAATGCACTTATTAACACTCGCAATTTGAATGCCCATGGTAACTTTATGAAAGATTTCAAAAAGTGGATATATGGATCAACGAGCACCAATGAATGTGAGGAGAAATGGTTCATGCTGAAACAAGTTTATGAAATTCCAGATGGTCACTGGACAGAAGTTATGTTCAATAAGCGTTATCTTTGGGTGCTAATTTTATTTTAGTGAATTTTTTTGCAGGCATGTCATCATCACAAAGATTCGAAAGTATTAACTCTTTTTTTATGATTTCATAAATTCTCATACGTCTTTAACAGAATTTGTGATACAATATGACAAAGCCCTTCATTCCCGACATGAAGCAGAGGAGCGAGAAGATTTCAAAAATCTAAACTCCACACCAGCCTTCATTTCAAAAAATCTTTTGGAGGTAGATGCGGGAAAGGTACATACTCAATATTTTTTCTAAATTTCAAAAGGAGTTCAAAGTTATTAATGACTTCAGAGCACAGAAAATTTCTAAAGATGGTAATCAAGTTGTCTACTCTGTGTTGATAGGGGATGTGATCAAAGTTATATTATGGAGTATTGCAATCATGAAACCATTTCAGTAAGATGACATTCGGAGATGTTGTGGTTTTCGATATAACGTATAGAACAAATAAATTTTGTATGCCATTTGCGCCCTTTACTGGGGTTAATCATCATATGCAATCAATTTTGTTTGGATGTGCTTTATTTGCAGATGAAACGGAAGATACCTTCACTTGGTTATTTCAAACATGATTAGAGTGCATGAGAGGAAAGGAACCTATATGTATCATTACCGATTAAGATATTGTCATGGGAAACGTCATATATAAAGTATTTCCAAATAAAAACATCACTTTTGCATCTGGCATATTTTGAAAAATGCACTTATTAACACTCGCAATTTGAATGCCCATGGTAACTTTATGAATGATTTCAAAAAGTGGATATATGGATCAACAAGCACCAATGAATGTGAGGAGAAATGGGTCATGTTGAAACAAGTTTATAAAATTCCAGATGGTCACTGGGTAGAAGTTATGTTCAATAAGCGTTATCTTTGGATGCCAATTTATTTTAGTGAAATTTTTTTTGCAGGCATGTCATCATCACAAAGATCTGAAAGTATTAACTCTTTTTTTATGATTTCATAAATTCTCATACGTCTTTAACAGAATTTGTGATACAATATGACAAAGCTCTTCATTCTCGACGTGGAGCATAGGAACGAGAAGTTTTCAAAAATCTAAATTCCACACCAGCCTTCATTTCGAAAAATCTTTTGGAGGCACATGCGGGAAAGGTATATACTCAAAAGATTTTTTCTAAATTTCAAAAGGAGTTCAAAGTTATTAATGACTTCAGAGCACAGAAAATTTCTAAAGATGGTAATCAAGTTGTCGACTCTGTGTTGATGGGGGAAGTGATCAAAGTTATATTGTGGAGTATTGCAATCATGAAACCATTTCAGTAAGATGTTCTTGTAGAAAGTTTGAACAAGGAGTACTATGTGTCCATGTTTTAAATGTTCTCAACAAGAAAGGAATAACTTATTTACCTGAGAAATATGTTATTCACCGTTGGACAATCGATGCTCGGTACTTGAAGGCACGCTTGGTTCATGGTAGTGCCACAATTGAACAGTCTTCTATATCTACTATGAAGAAATGGACATGACGAAGTAATATTTGGAAAGTTAACAATTTTGGTTTGCGATCGGATGATCATCTTGATTTTGGCTTGGAAATTATAAATGATGTTCTCCAAAAGTTTGAATCTTTCAAAGTAGGGGACACAAATTGAATTGTCGAGGCATCAACAACATTAATTGACAAACATTCATAAATAGAGGTTACAATTAATGACCCGACATATGTGAAATCGAAAGGAAGACCTAGAAAAATGCAAAGAATTAAATCGGGAATCGAAATTTCAATGTCACAACACGATGTTAAGAAAAGGATATGTGGTGAATGCGGCAACCTCGGTCATTACATGACTACTTGTCCGATTGCTAAGGTAATAAATATCATGCTAAATTTATTACTTCAATTTCATTCTTGTTTCTAACCATGTTTCATTGTGTCTGATTCTTGTTGGTTCAAGGCAAAAGATTATGATCACAAAAAGAAGGGAAAGGAGAAAATGGTTGAAAAAGATGCTTTCGATGATGCGTTGACTGAAATTGGTGAGGATGTCAAAGATTGAGTACATTTTTATTTCCATAACATAGATGTTACATAAACCTTTATTTGTGAAAGTTTTCTCACTTAAAACATGGTCTCTTTTACATACAGAATGTCATGGTTGATGCTGCACGTGCGCCAAATATCAATCACATGGAACCATGTATGGATCTCTTGCCAAGGCTGGACCTGCTGCAATAAGTGGAGGATATGGCTCAATTCATGACCTGTGAAAAAGTTGGAAAGTTATGCAATGAAGTCATTAAGGGCTGACAATTCATGATTTGTGGCCTCTGTTGTCTTAAGGGCTGACAACTTGAGTTGTCAAATTGTCAAATGTTTCTGTTGTCTTAAGCTGTCAAATGTCTCTCGTTCATTGTTCATTTAGATGGCATGTTAACTCTTCTTATGTCAAATTGAGTTGAATTTCTGTTTTCATGCTTGTGATGGGAGTGTGTATATGTTAACTCTTCTTATTACGATGGGAGTGTGTATATGTTAACTCTTCTTATGCTAACTCTTCTTATTATTAACTCTTCTTATTATGATGGGAGTGTGTATATGTTAACTCTTCTTATCCTTTCTTTCCAGGGTGACAAATGCAAAGTTCTTGAGAAGCTTATTTTGTAGTAAGTGTTTAAGAAATGCTGATTGTCTGCAACATATAAACCCTTTTATCAAGGATTTAAGAATGCACCGAGTGCACTTGTTTTGTCCTTTGGATAAGTGGACATACCATGTAGTTGTACCCTCTTTCTTCTCGGATTTTCTTCAACTCCTCGTATCATTCAAGATACAGAAATTAACATCTACTGCGTGCAGTGGCTGTAATATTTAAGGTTAGTCAAGATATCATAAACTTAGGATAACTGCATATGTGACACATTGTGGGGGAGGAGGGAAGATTGATGAACGGAAATCTTGCAAAGAAAGCACAACACCAACCTATTTAGTTAGAAAGAGATCACTATGGGAGTGGATACCTTGCTTCTTAAGGATCAGAATGAAGATAATAAAGGATCGAATTTAGTTAGAAACAAACTCACTGGATATGCAACCTCACTGAATTGTTTAAGTTGGCAGTAGAGTTTTCTTTATATGTATATATGCATACATGAAACATATTCATATGAGATGGCCAAGTAGAGTTTTGTTTAGGCCTTGCTGAAGTTGATCCATGAGTTATAATCTTATATAGTTAAAACAACTTCTTATTCGATTAATATAGTAAAGCTTAATCGATCCTAAGATATCAGTAGGAAATGATAACATTATAATCACATATGGATAAAAAAATAAAAAAAAGAACAATTGGCTTGAGCAATTAGAAAGCAAACTTGGTGATACTTCTCATATCTCTCAAAAGTTTCACTTAGACACATGCGGCAATGGTTCAGTGGCAAAATGAAAAGAAATATTCAAATACTTTACAAGAAAGACTAAACTTGTCCATTACTTTACAATAAAGTACCAACATCACTTGAAAATTATCAAAACACTTATACAATTGATTTCAATACATCATATATAATATTACTAATAACAAGCACAAGGTTAAATTCCTAAAATATTTACATTTTCTTCTTTCATTCTCGATAATAATTTGAAACCTTTTCCTTTCATATTCAATAATCGCTTGAGACCTTCTTCTTTCATTTTCGACATCGCAATTTGATTGTTTAAGCCTCCTCAGCAAACCATTGAGAAGAGTTTGATATCGAGGTTCGACTTCTGGATTTAGCCATTGAAAGTATCGACAACCTCCATTTTGCTAAGAAAAAACATATTAGAATAACTTAAATGAAATTGAACTGGTAATTATTAATATATTGGAATAGAAAAAAAATTAGAAGCATACTTCATAATATTTTCAACCAAAAAATTTACGACCCGAATTTGTTTCGGCCCATGAAGTCTTAATGACAGCTTCTTCGTTGCAATGACAAATTGGAGTGCTTGTGCCCTTAACCTTCGACATTAAAACTAGTGTAGAAAAAATAAAATGGACTGAATTACAAAACTAATTATAACTACTGAAAACACCAAAAGTAATAGTCAATTATAAGCAACATACATAATTGACTGATTATAAGCAACATACATAATTGGCAGCATACATAACTTAAACTAAATGTAAGGGTACATTCGCATAACTATTTATAGCTTAAACTACATGATAACTACAGAGATGTGTAAATTAAGCAGTACATACATGCCACTAATCATGTATTTACACTCCTATGACTGTAACATGAGTATGAATAAAGAGTAATAGAGAACAGGTAATTATAACACTTAATAGCGACGGATTGACCTTCGTCCCTAATTGAGAATAGCGAAAGCGACCTTCGTGCCTAGTTGTAGAGGTCGCCGTGACATAAAGAGGGAGAGATTGTAACGTAGTCATGCCCTAGTTGTAGAGGTTGCCATCTCTCCACGTGGAAGAGATTGCTTGGGCACAAAGAGCGTCGGAGGTCCACCGGAGCATCAAAGATTCTGTAGAATGGAGAATGAAGAAGTACTACCTGGTCTCGCAATCTTCTGCTTCGCCTCTGCAACTAGGGCGAAGGATCCATTTTCGCAATCAAGCCTGTAGAGGTCGCCGCGGACGAGCAGAAATGGTGAGAGGGTGGAGGATCCTTCGTGCCGTAACAGATCGTGAAAGAGGGGGCGGAAGAGAATGACGAAGATCCTCCGTGACCTAGGGCAGAAGAGGGCGGAGCGGACGAGCATAAATGGTGAGAGGGCGGAAGATCCTTCGTGCCCTACGGAGATCCTACGAAGATGAAGCCCGCAGAGATCACCGCGATAGATCACAAAAGAGGGGGAACGGATGTTTCGCGAGAGAGGCAACGGTGAGTAAGGAGTGGGAGATCGCGAGACGGTGAATTCGCTCCATCCGGTTCAGTCCGGAGCTCTTCTATTTTTGGGACCTCTTTCCGGTTCAGCGCGGAGAGCGTCGGATCTTAAGCGCGCGGATCCGACGGAGGAGATCGCGTGAATGCACTGAATGCACCCAAAACTGAATGCACGCTAATATATATATATATATATATATATATATACATATATATATGTATATATATAGGGTAAAATGCTCCTACGTAGCATCTAAACTGACGTAGGGTTGCGGAGCACTCTCATCCGTTAGATGAAATGATCGACAGTCTGAGCGCCAGACTCTTTTAATCGGCATAGTGTTCTCTCACGGTCCACTGTGCCCACAAGTTCGACAACATGCTCAAGTGCGCTGACGAGAACGAGACCGATCCTGATGGAGCTCGCTTTATTTTGTTCTGGGCACCTCGTGGAGGAGGAAATTGAATCCATGTTGCTGGAAGGCACTCCCTCTTGCAGCATCTTGTTAAAGGATGACACCATTTGGAATGGGAAATGCTTAATAGCGATGGAAATTATCTCTGTTGTACAATCTAGGGGGTTCTTCTGATAAATTCGCATCAGAATTTTTACTGCTGAGAAAAGTTAAGCACTTTGAGAAAGATGAAGGGGAAATTGATGGCAAAGGAGTTAAGAATCAAACTTGGTGATTATTTCGGCAAATCTCATGTCCGATGGAGAAATTATTGTGATGAACAGTCGGAGGCAATCCGGACACAAGCACTTGGATCATTGGAGGCCGCCAACATTGAGCCGAGAGCTAGCTGAGCAAATACATGCCCTCTGGCGCATTTCAACTATCGTCGCTGCCGCAACGTTTTCCTTGCCATCATTTTATGTTTTTTTCTTAGTTGCTGAAACGAAATGAATTTAAGCGATGTGCATAAAATTTTATGCGATCACAACTTAATCGATGGAATTCTATTTTATGAAGTAGTTTCAACTGAATCTGCTAAAAATGATTTCTTTTCCTCTTTCGAGTGGTAGTTAAATCTCTATGGGTAAAAAATTCTACTCCTTTGAGCCGATGAGTATTGTGCTCTTCCTCCAGCACTCGTTCTTCTACACTCTAGTCTCTTCCACCAAGGCGTCTTCCATCCACACGCACATGAATCAGAGACAAGAAAGAGATCAGAGTGGTCTTCGTTGAGCCTGTGTCCTCTTCCTTAGGGCGAAGAGGATGAACATTGGGATCAGGTGAGCAAATCCGAACAAGCGATTGGAGGAGCCTTCAGCATCTTCGACGTCAGGCAACGTCCTCTTTGTTGTCACCCCGCCGGGATCGAGCGCGCCTTTGACCTCCAAGCGAGCAAGCGTTTCCACGAAGCGAGAGATGGACTCTTCGCTAGGATTGCAGAAACAGAGATGTGCTTTAATCTAATCGTCCCTGTTAAGATAGCCGTCCATCTCTGAATGGATGGAGGAAAAGTGTTCCGCATGCCTACGTGGAAGTGCTGCAACGTAGGTTCCTTTTACCTATATATATATATACACACAATATTTATGCACATTTTTTTTGTAAAATATTGATATTGAAATTAATAACCTTAAGTTATATAAAACTTGAATCCTAATTATATTCCTAAAAAATATTTTCGAAATTTAATAAGGGCACATTTAGTTCAAGAATATTTCTTAGCAAAATAAAATAATAAAATATCATATTTTCGAAAAGGTGTCTATATTCTTATTCTAACTTGTGTTTGAATGGAAGAGAATAAAATTTTAAAATATAATATTTTAAATAAAATATTTTCTTATAAATAGTTTATGTTTAATATTATAATAACAATAATAATATTACTATAAAAACATAAAATTTAAAAAAAATAAAAGAATGATTAAAAAAATGAGAATATATCTATTCTTCTTATTTTGAAGAATATTTTTATTCTTACTATGGGAATGAACATAACTGTTTGAACAATTTTTATGTGTTTTTACGAATTTCAATTTTTGACTAGAATAATCTTAAACTATCTTATATTTGTCTTTATTCCAGGAATAACGTCATACATAAATAAACTAAAACTGATAGTAACTAACATTTTTTTTGAGATCATAATAAAAAAATAAATTAAGAAATCTAATAAAGCACAAATAACATAAAATAATTATTCTTGGAATTTATTTTTCAATAAGAATATTAATCAAACAAAAAATATATAATAAGATTTTTTACACGAACAAAAGTAAATTAACTTTGTGTATGACTTAAATAAATAATATTTTGTTTTCCCATAATCTTCTGCGATCCATGAATGCTAACTTTTTATGCTTTATTAGAAGAAAAAAATATATTACAAGATATATTATATTATTTCAAAATCTAATCCTAAGATATTATACTATAATATTCGTATCCTAATATCTAATATAGTATAAAATTATCTTATAATAAAAGTTCTTTATATAAGATAACCGTATTCATAATATGTGTATGCAATATTTATTATTTAGTATATGGTAAATACTTTTATAATAAAATATTTTTATACAATGTAATAATATTTTATAATCCTGAAATAAAAAAACATTAAATCTAGAAAAGTAAAATTAATTTGATTACAAGTTGGACAGTTTGTTTGATTAAAATATTATAAAATAGAAAAATAGATGATTAAATTCAAAGATAAGTCTAATTGGATTACAAATAAGGTTCTATTGATTAAACAAAATAATAATTATTATTCTCAATTGTTTTTCCAAAAATATAGCGATCTTATAATAAAAGATTATTATATAAGGAAATAATATTCATAATATTTGTATATAATATTTATTATTAAATACAAAAAAATATGCAACTGAAAATTAAAATATAAAGTTAAATGAGTAGGAATAGGATTTTTTTGTATGATTAAATTAAGAAAAGAAATGAATAAATCAGATGAAAATTAAAATCTTTAAAATAACTGAAAATTGTTTGGTACGATTAAATCCAATTATGATATATATATGTATAACTGAAAATTAAATGAAAGTAAAATCAAAAGGTTAATTTTTTTCTTTTTAAGTAGGAGTAGGATTTTTGGTATAATTAAATCAAGAAAAGAAATTAAGACAAAACTGAAAAAGAAGTTGGAATAAATTTAGAGGTAGGAAAAATGATTTATCCATCTAAAACTCTATCCTAATAATCCTTCTAACACTCCGTTGCAAATTAAAAAAATTACCACGCATTCCTGAACCAAATAAAAGGCTTATCCTCCTAATTTAGGAGGATGTAGTATTACCCTTCAAAGAAGTAATTGAGTCAGCAAAGTAAGAATTTTGACAATTTTTTTCATTTCTTCAGATATATTTAAATTTTAAAATATTTACATAAAGGATTTATTATATAACATTTTATATCCTAAAGATAGTTCACAGTATAACAATAAAATTCTAATCCCAAACATAATCCCAATACAAATCTATCAATATAAATATCTGATTAAAATAGTAATATAATTTATTAATACTTTTGAATTTATTTGCAAAAATAAAAAGTGCTATAATAAAGTTTAAGTAGTAACATTCGTAATTAAGATAATAGTTCCTTTGAAAAAATAAATACCTTTGGAAAGAAAGAATTTAGGTAAGACACCTAGACGCGTGTTCTATAATAAAATTTGAAATTTTAATTTAATTATTCCGATCTAATATTTTTATATATGGTGAAAATATTTATAAGCATTAAAATACAATAAATTTAAATTAAAAAAACAAACTATTTTATTTGGAAATAGGATTCTTTGTTTAATTAAAATATTTATATTCACGAGAAAATAAATTTTTTTTTGATTAGAAGTATGATTCTTATAATTAAAAAATGAATATATTATTTCACTAAATTCATTACATATTAAAATTTATTCATCAGAAAACTATAAGAAAACGTCGTTAAATAAGATAGTAATATTTACAATATTAGAAATAAAAGAATATTAGATCTAAAATTTACAACAATTTTATTAGAAGTATGATTCTTTGTTTGATTAAAATATTTATAAACCTCAAAATACAATTCTAATTTGATTAGATGTAGGACTTTTTTTTAAAATTAAATGACGGAATATGTTATCTTTCCAAAGGTTCTTATTTTTCTATATTATTTAATAAAAAAAGATTGTTTAATACTTATTTTAAAAGATAAAATAAGCTTTATAAAAAATGGAATATTATTTCTATACATAAAATGTTTGATTTTGACATTTTTAAAATTTTAGATGAAACGTAGGACTAAAAATAAATTTAAAAAGATAAATAAAAATGTTAAGTGATTGAATCGGATCGGATAAACTCGAATTGAAAAAATTTAACATTGAACCTCCTCAAGTTGGGGGCAAATCGAATCGGGTTGAATCATTAAATTCATTCAACCGATTCGATACGGTGAACTAGATATAATGATAAAATATTATTCTCATATAATTAAAGGATTAATATAATTACACAATTGTATTTTAAAATTTATTTCAATTTATTTTTCATATTATGTCAATAAGACTGGATTAATACTTTTGCTTGTAAAAGATGATTTTGATAATTCCTAAAATTATAATATCATAATTATAAAATATTTTTTTAATCATGTCCGTGCATCACGGGACTCAGCACTAGTTAATAATAATGCAAGAAAGAATAATAATACATTTATATATGAAATATAATGCGCACATCGCCGTTCTATTCTACGAATCCATATTATGGGTTCGAGGGCATTTTGGTCACTAAAAATATTCCTATAGGAAGTCCGACGCGGCTCGTCATTTCCACCACCATCACGGCCACCATCCCCGGGAATAAAAGGTGGTACTCCCCCTGAGTCCCGACTCGACACGCCTTTCGAGGCCGACACCCGTTCGTCCCTCCTCTCCCCATCTCCGACGAGATTTCTAGGGTTTCTGAGGACTTTGTCCTCCGATCCCCTTCCAATTCGCGTCGATCGGCGACCTCGAGATCGTGAGAGGCGAACGGCCTCCCGGGAGTTGACGAATCACGAGGGGGGTTTCCGCTGCCTCTTTTCGGAATTCTCCGGGAGCTCCGGTGGCCATGAAGCCTATGGAGACGCTGCAGGATCTGATCGAAGAGGCGAAGTCTCGGACGGTCTGTTGGGCAATCTGCATCTTTGCGATCTCCTACTTCTTATCGCGTAAGTTGGGTTCCCAATTCTTTTTGGTTCGTGCTTTATTTGCACGTCGAGTTAGTTGCGGAATATGTTTGCAGGAATTATGGTAGAAAAAATCTCGGTACGCTTGCTTTTATTTATATTGCGTTATCATGCTCAGATAACATGATTCTATTTTATTTTTATTTTGAGAAGAAGATAACCTTATTTTAAAACATGCCAATTGGAACGAATAAATTTTGCTAGTTGAAATAATGATGCCATCATGCCAATGCTTATTAACCAAAGCAACCGAGAAAAAATCGCATCTTGATTGGAGGACCGTGTAGTGATTTGGGGAATGTGCAAATCTCTCGTGCTGTCAGATTGTTCAAATAGTTTCGACGAGGAATCGTTATTGGGCTGTGTGAAAACAATCTTTCTTTGACTATGTGTGACTTCACAATAAGTTACATGGAAGAAATAAACACATGCTAAAGAGTGAAGGGATAAAGGCTAATGCCATTACAACAAGGCATCAGTTTCTTTGTGTTGATTACAAATAGGGTATAATTGAAAACCATGTTCCCTATCAAATCGATGTTTTCTTACACTGTGTTTGGATTGAGGTGAATGGAGGGTAAAGTGGGGGAGGGGAAGGGAAAAAAAATTTCCCCTTGTTTGGATAAAATTTTAAAGGAGGGGAATGGAGGGGAAACCCCTCCATTCCCCTCCTTTTGTGCTATTTTGTTTCAACCCCAAATTGGGGATTAAAAATTCTCTTCCCTTCTCTCCCATTTTCTTTCCCCTCATTCTCTTCCCTTCCCCTTAATGAGTGTTCATCCAAACATAGTGTTAGGGAAAACTGGATTGCAGTCCTAAAAAAATGACGACTGACACTTGTGACAATAATCCATGTTTATTAATATAAAGGTATATTGTGGAGCTTTCATGTAATTAAGCAACGTAATAAAATTCATTTCTTCTCACCCATCAAGAACTTCATCATATGTACATCTGAATTTCTGGATAGCACCTCTCCCCTTGGAAAATGCAACACCAAGTGGCCCACAAGAAACTAAACAAACATTGCAGGGTGCTCAGCTGATATGTGCAACTTCTGGTCACCAAATCTGCTAAGATTGGACGAGAATCCACACAAATACTTGAATCCTTGATGTTAACCCTTCCTGCCATATAAGTCTGCAGTCTACTCTGCCAAATTGTCTGATCCCACCTTATATATTCTTTTAAATATAATTCTCTCAAGCTCCTTTCAAAAAAAAAAAAAAAACCTCTCAAGCTGTGCCAAGACCTAACTGAAGATTTGGTTTGTAGTAAACCAGTAATTGAGGTTTGTTTTTATGAGCAATTATCTTGGTTTCAGGAAGGATGCCAGTGCTTGGCCCAAATAAGTTGTTTGTTAAGGACTCATGGACATGACGGTGATTAGACTCTTTTTCTATTAGCAAAGTTTACTTTGTAGCATACATAGTGGAACATCATTGCTTGCCTTCTCCATTTCCTTCATTTGATCTTTTTCCTTATGAAAGATGACTTTTTTTTTCTATTTCATGCTCATTATGGTTTTCATCACTTGTTTTTTCCAGATACTAGTAAATCAATGTGGGTAAATATACCCATATCAACTCTGATACTTGTGGGCTTCCGCTATCTTTCTTATGAGGTTGAACTTCGCTGGAGGCTGAGACCAGCGCCCAAGCCGACATATTTATTACATTTGGAAAAGAAGCAATTATTCGTTGCTGATTCTCGCCTTTCAAATGTAGTATCTTCATCAAAATGGAGGAGGAAAATTGATTCGCCGAATGTGGAAGCTGCCATTGAAGGATTCATTGACAAAATTTTGCAGGATTTCGTCGTTGACCTGTGGTATTCTTCTATAACTCCTGACAAAGAGGCTCCAGAGCTAATACATAGTTTGATGCTAGATGTGCTTGGTGAGGTCTCGGGAAGGGTGAGGGAGATAAATCTTGTCGACTTGCTAACAAGGTGGTTTTTTAAATTACTCTTGTAAGCCTGACAGGTGTTTAACTTATTGCTTGTCATAGATACATTTGCTAATGTTATGAAGCTCCTTCTGTTCCAGGAATCTAGTTGATTTAATAGGAAACCAGCTGGATCTTTTCAGGAAAAATCAATCTAAAATTGGTGTGGAGGTTATGGGAACTTTGTCTTTTGAGGAAAGAGATGAAAGGCTGAAACACCATCTAATCGCTTCAAAGGAACTTCACCCTGCTTTGTTTTCACCTGATAGCGAACAAAAGGTATGAGGTACCTTTGAAAATTTCTATCTTATTTATTGTGACATTATGTTTTAACACTTGGTTTAATTGTTGATTCTTAGGTACTACAACGCATCATTGGAGGAGTTTTGGCTCTTGTGTTGAAACCCCGCGATGCTCAATGCCCTCTAGTTCGATGTTTTAGCCGAGAATTGTTAACCAGTTTGGTAGTGCAGCCTGTGATGAATTTCGCAAGTCCTTGGTATGCATTACTAGTTCAGCATCTTATGCCTATTTCTTCCATTTGATATGAATGTTTCTTTCCGTTACAAGAGAATATGCTGGAAAGGACTTTTGGCAATCTCTACTTTTCAACTAAGACACAATAGAAATTCTTAAGAGGTGCTTTTACTTTTTGCTGTTTGGTTGCTGAAACTGGAATCTTTTCATAGGTGATAACATAGTCTTCTTTATCTGTTTGGAGATAGTATGAAGAGACAATCTGTGTATTTGTAACATCAGAATTGCATATTCTTTTGTGTTTAAACTAGATTGCAGTGAGAAATATCATCGTAATTATTTATTAGTACCTCTGACAATAGTATAATAATAGTTCTGAAATTTCTTAAATCTCCAAATGATTTTACCTCTCAGATTAAGAGTTCTTCCCCTTTGGGTTTTTTTTAGGTACATCAATGAGCTAATTGAATACATGTTTCTCAATAAAAGCATGGAGGCAAATGCTGATAAGTCAAATAATTCAACTAACCTTTCACACGGTCATACTAGTTCTGATTATAGCATTCGGAGTGATGATGTTGAAAGACAAACTTCTGGTTCAAACGTTATTCAATTATCACTAGTTAAAGGTGGTAACGGAAAATCAGTGGATGATCCTGAGCATGATCACCAAAAGAAACCACTAAAAGATTATGTGCCCAAGCAAGCCGACTGGGCTATGGTTCTGGATGCTGCGACAAAAAGAAGAACTCAAGTTCTTGAACCTGAGAATCTGGAGAACATGTGGACAAAAGGAAGAAATTACCAGAAGAAGACTGCCAAACTTATACATGCTGGTGCCTTGTCAAGTTCAGTAAATACGATTCCTAGTGGTAATAATGCTGCCCACACAGGAAGCACAGCAAAGGAGTTAGTGGCTGACATGAGCGAAACTATTAAAGGTATAGATGAGAAGTACATGGTTCACTTAATGCAGGGATCAGGAAATAATGAACAGAAGACACCACCTGATATGTTGAAGAAACAGAGTAAAGGGACACCTTATCACGACGAAAAAGGTGAAGAAAATGTGAGTACACCTTCTAGACGTGACAATGTTCAGGTGAAACGATCTGGTAGCATTTCTGACATAGATAATTCATGTACGAAAAGAAGTTGTGACACCTCTGTTTCCAAGGTGGCTTATGACCCAAACCATATCAAATACGAGGAAGAGCAAAGCTCTGAATTGGTTTCCCATAATCAAGAAATCTTGCATGTTCCAAAGATTAAGTGTCGAGTAAGTGTTTCTTAGTGCAATTCTCAATACTATTCATTCTTTGAGTGTTTCTCTGATTCAGTTCGAAGCTACAATTTTTGCTTGGTTGAATGTTTTTGGAATGCTTTTCTTAAGTAGACTTCAATCATAGTGATGCAGTGAACTATATATATAATTAACCATGGCACAATGATTTGCTTGTTAGTAAGATAACTGAGAGGTACTGATGTGGGAGTAGGAGCAACCTTTTTGAGGAAACAGCCATATGCTTACTGCATAGGGTTTTCCCTTTTATGTGTACTGCTGTTTGTGGTTTCTCCTTGGCTAACCTACATGTTCCCGATTCATACTAGTTCTCTTGATTTTTCTCGAGGGACATTTTAGTCTTGCTTTCTGGGACCTTGAAGTGTTCACATAGTGTAGAATCTGTCAGCATTCTGTTAGGATGACCATTTTCAACAATTCTGTTACGCTACCTCTATGTATTTTGCAACTAAAAAAATATTGTGACATTTCTTTCAATGAACTTAGGAACACTGCATTGGCTCCTCATGCCAATTTGGTGACAACATTTGGCAATATCAAACAAATCAGACCATTAATGCCCATTAAGTCTTTTTGTGCTGTTTCCAAAAGCTCAATCTAGACTAATCTAGTTCAAGTTGAGAGTGTTACAGATAATGTCACCCAAATGGTGGTGCTTCCAAGGTTTGATCACACCACCTCCACTTGAAGGTTCCAGGCTGCTACTACTTGGACCAACCAGCCATGTTCTTGTCCTTTTAGTTTGTATATGCATGTTAGTCTATGTTCTATGCTTAGATCCAACATATCTTCTAGTCCATATAATTGAAATAGTATTGTGTTTGATATTCACTTAAATTTTTGCACCAAATTCGTTTTACTACCCAATGGTCTTTTTTTATAGCGTCAACATACTAGAATCGTGATGATTTTGCATGAAGTGGTGATATCAGACTGGGTCTAAAGTGACAGTGTCATGGGCTGTCACCAGCCAGTTTACTGGGTCTCAATTGTTCATCATACTATTGCAAAACAAAATTTAAGAAGAAAACAAGAAATGCCATCACACAGAAACACAAGTTCTAAAAAACTAACAAAGAAAGAGGGGTGTGAATGGAGGGGCAGAACTCTGGGCGATTCCCCATCAGTGAAGTGGACAGCCCAAGAAAAAGTACAACAGAAGTTATACATGTAAAATAGAAAGAAAAGGCTCCTGTTTTTTAGGTAAGGAATGTAAGTAGTGCTGGTGCCCAAGCATTCAAGGAAAAAGTAACTACTGGCTTTCACAAAACCCCTCTGAATCAAACAGGACTTTCATTGTTGAGTTTGGGGGGATTTTCCTGACGACCATGCTCTTTGATCCCCTCAAAAAAAAAAAGGAAAAAAAAAGAGAAAATACTTTGATCCTTGTCTTAATGGTTTTTTCTTGTGTTAGCATCATCCTCGTGAATCTTCTATCTCCTATATCTACTGTATATCTACAAGCATAGAGTCACTTTGTACTGACTGTTTCTACAGGTGATTGGAGCGTACTTTGAAAAACTTGGATCAAAATCTTTTGCAGTTTATTCCATTTCTGTAACAGATGCAGAGAATAAAACTTGGTTTGTCAAAAGAAGGTATGCCTTTTCTGCAAGTCTATTGTTTTCATGTTTCGATGTACTCATTTATTATTCTCTATTTCTTTGTTTTCTTCCGCACATGTTAGTTTATACATAATTTTTAGTCTTTGGCACTCATCTTGAAGGCTTGTTTACATAGGTGCTTGTATTGTCTGAAGAGTCTATCCCGAAATCTACCTTCTGTATTGGACAAACAATGTGATGTTTTTTATTTATTTATTTATGAGAGTAGAAATTTCGTCTTATAATCAGGGATTTAATTTGACATGTTTCAAAATTTAAATGCATATGTTCACTCAATTGCCCATTAAATTGAGGGTTTTCCATAATTTTAGCATTTTTTCAATTAGTCGATGAGACATGTTCTGGAATAAGATTGTTCTACACATATCCTTTTTCATTTTAATTTCTTCATGGATTGCAGGTACCGGAACTTTGAGCGGTTGCACCGCCATCTAAAGGATATACCTAATTACTCATTGCATCTGCCCCCGAAAAGGTTCCTTTCATCCAGCATTGATGATTATTTTGTGCATCAACGATGTATTCTTCTTGATAAATATTTGCAGGTATTTTCTTGATACTGTTTTTTAGAGGGTTTTTTTCTTAATACTTGGCATGTGATACTCTTTAATTGAGACCTGATTCATATAGCTGATGTTTTCCTGATTTCTCTGAAGGAACTTCTATCAATTGCCAACATTGCCGAACAGCATGAAGTTTGGGACTTCCTAAGTGAGTCATCCAAGGTATAAATTTTTATTGTAATACGTCAATATTTCTTGGTGCTTAAAACTGTATCATCTTTTGAGTAATTGATATATTTCTTCCATATTATTTCCTGAAGAGCTATTCTTTTGGGAAATCAACGTCAGTGATGAAGACATTGGCAGGTGCGTGAACATCTTCCTTATTTATACGGTTTGCTAGTTTTGACAATCAACAATAGTTCAAACAGCAGTGATGGAACCAAACTTATGCAGGTAAAAGTGAGAGGTAGATGTAGACAAAGGGTCTGACATCTTTCTTACTTTCAAAAAAAAAGTGAGGAGATGTAAAAAGTTTAAAACACCTCATTCGGGAAGGGATATGTTCGTGCAGTTTGAATATATATTCGCAAGTAATGTTTCTGTTGGAAAGTTAAACCTTATTCCTGGGATCCTGAAACATTATGTTTTTTTGCAGTCGATCATCATTAATAATTGCAACACATTTTAGTTTTTAAGTCTCTATTCTTCTGCGTGATTGGTCTAATTTAGTTGTTATCTTATTAGTCAATGTTGACGATGCGATGGATGATATAGTTCGCCAGTTTAAAGGGGTTTCGGATGGCCTTCGGCGTAAAGTTGTTGGTCCATCAACCCCCAACTCGAGTACTTCCCTTGTAGCTGGAAAGAGTTTGGCAATATCCTGGAATGAAGAAGAGTTACATAACCAGATTACAGCATTACGGGAAATGGAATCTTCGCACAGCTTATCTGATGAGGAAGTCCGTGATGATGATTCATCCACTGTTGTAAAGAGTGGTTGGCACTCAGATAATGAATTGAATTCGAAAAGTTTTCCACCTCGTATTGTCAATCAAAATGAGAAAACTTTAAGCCTGGAATTTCATAGAAGCTCACATTCAGAGAGGAATGATAGGATTGATCCGGATGCATCAAAATCACCAGTAGCTGATTTTCAAGATCCAGTTGGAATGCCTCCTGAGGTACCTCAACTCTTTCTTGATTTTCTTTAATTTTTTTTGCTGTAATTGTTTTTAGTATCTAGAACTTATACAAGTTATATTATTTTTGCTGAATTCTCCTATGAAATTCATATAGTAGCTTCTTACCTTGTATGATAATGATTCTTGATTGTTGAAGACTTAGATTAGAATTATGGTTGAAGACTTAGATTGGAAAATGTGGTGTCAAATTTGGCTGTATGCCCATTTATGTATTGAAGACTTAGCGTGGTCATTTTTTGTTCTACTAGAACTTATTTTCCTGAGTCATAATGAGGGCTATTATTGTGCAAGTTTACCATTATCACTGTATATTCTTGTAATGTCTAGATGCTTTTGTTTTAGCAAAATTGCTTTTATTATTTTTGTATATTCTTTAGTTAAAAACAGACTTCATGGGTGTTATTGCATTACTAGTTTGAGCCAAATTAATATTATTTTCCTGATACTGATGTTTCTAATTATTGGTGGTACAACCAATTAGTGCTAAAAAGATGTATTTCTTGTTGCTTGATATGTTTGCCTTTGACATAGATGATTCTGATGTTGTTGGTGTCAATGATAATGAGTAGTCCATGACTCAACTGGGTGTTCACCGACCCTGGTGAACCCGACGACCGGACCGACTTAGTTTGGATTGGGTCAGGTACGGGTTGGATTTTTCCAAACCGAGTTAAAAAATTAAAAAAAATAAAAAAATCCGACCACCTGACCTGAACCGGGTCGGGTTTGGCCCCCCCAAAGCGACTTGATCCGACCCGACCCGATCAGATTATAACTGTTAGGGGTGACCCGTGAACACCCCCTAACAGTCATTGCTGGCGGATATGGTTGTAAATGAAATGCACTCAATGTAAAACCCTTTTCATTTAAATGTCTTTCCAGTTATAATGAAGAGAATCTTTTCACTGTCATGGTCCTGGTTTAATCAAGTAAATTTTGCAGTTTATTTTATAGGTGAAGAATGCAAGCTCTAAAGAGTGGCTTGGACTCTCAAAAGTTCTTTTGTTAGAATAAATGCTTATGTTTAACTGGCATAAAATTTTCTCAAAGCTCACAACTATTTGCTGTAATCTTTTATACAAAGAATTTTAAACCTCATGCACTAAGGTCATTAGGTTTTATTATCTCCCACAAGATCAATATTTGAGGCATAATAAAACTGGACTATGATTAACATTTTCATCTCTGGTGTTTACCTTTTTCGGATGGGTCCTTGGTGTTTACTTAAAGATACAGTGTCTAAGATTTAATAATATGAACAACCTTTTGTGGTTGATCAAATTTGTGAAACAGAATCTGGCAGTCCTTGATTTGGACTAGATCTCCAGTTACACATATCAATGGGTGTCTTAATGAACATTTACAACCAATCTGCAAGAAAATTATTTTCTTTAGATTGCATTTTTCATACTAAGCATTAGTATCCTGTGCCTCTGTTTTTTATGAATCCTTTTTTTTGTCATATTTCAGTGGACACCACCAAATGTAAGCATTCCACTGTTGAATCTTGTAGATAAAGTATTTCAACTGAATCGGCGAGGTTGGCTAAGGTGAGTTGTTACTTTTTAAGATTGTGTTACCTTAACTAATCCGTCTGAAAGCAATTGCTTGACGTTCTTGCAGAAGACAAGTATATTGGATGTCAAAGCAGGTGTTGCAATTAATGATGGAAGATGCAATTGATGATTGGATTTTAAGGCAAATCCATTTGTTACGAAGGGATGATGTTATTGCTCAAGGCATCCTCTGGGTTCAAGATGTAAGTGGAGATTTGCTTCCTTAATAGTGTTTCTTGTTGATGTATCCCAAAAAATGACCTGTCCTGACAAAAAGCTGTTGAAGAAGAAACTGTAGATGTTAAAGAAATTTACAGTACTCTATAATATGTCAATAAATCAGGATTAAGTTGAGAGGAAGTATCTTCGTTTCAAGATTCAGTTTCACTGAACATAGCTCTGCTGGGATAAGATCAGGGATTTCGGCCGAGTATGAAACATATCTACTGGTTGAGAGAATATCCTTTGAGTTCAATTTCCCATCAACATAAATGATGGCAAGATAATCAGTTAGACCATGATGTTAATCACTTGCAAGATAATCAGTCATAATTATTTCATTATTTGTGTAAGCTTAGCAATAGTTTAATGGTTACCGTTACAGTTGATCTTGCTTTAATATCCTATTATATTGGTTTATGATTTTTTTTAATTTCATCATTTGATCTTTCTTGTCATCAAGAACATTAAATTAGACATAATGAGATTTCCATACTTTTTGTTTCCATGGTACATTAAAGGACTACATGTTTTATATGGAAATATCTAGAAACTCTGAGGTTGCTCTACTTTCATGTGTTCAAGCATGTACTCCGGTTGGCTTTCTCTTGAGCGTTTTTGCACATCCAAGCAGGTTTTATGGCCTAATGGCAAGTTCTTTAAAGAGTTGGAGAGCAGTCAAGGGAAAAAAGATGACAACATGCCAAGTCAGAGACCATCTCAAAGTACAAGTCGGAGTAATAATGACAATGCCAGTGGAGCAAGTTCCTTTGAGCTGCAGCTTGAGGCAGCCCGCAGAGCAAGTGCTGTTAAGAAATTAATACTTGGTTAGTTATCGTAAGCAAATTTTCTGGATTGTTTGACTCAACAGATGGTCCCAAGCCCGGATAAAGGAGTGTTGTGTTAGGCCCCGACAACAACAACAAAGCCTTATCCCACTAGGTGGGGTCGGCTACATGGATCATACGACGTCATTCCGCTCTATTAGTAACCAAATCTTTCGGTATATTATTCACCAATAGATCTTGCTCTATTAGTTCGCCAAGTGTCTGCCTTGGCCTCCCTCTCCCTCTTTTAATCGGACTCCAGATTATTTGATCTACTCTTCTTACTGACGCATCTAATGGTCTTCTCTGAATATGACCAAACCATCTCAAACTATTCTCTACCATTTTCTCACTAATAGGAGCCACTCCGACTCGTTCACGTATATGGTCATTCCTAATCTTATCTAATCTTGTATGACCACACATCCATCTCAACATCCTCATTTCGGCTACCCCCACTTTACGTTCATGTTGTCCCTTCATAGCCCAACATTCACAACCATATAACACTGCCGGTCTTATAGCAGTACGATAGAATTTTTCTTTAACTTTATTGGGTACTTTTCTATCACAAAGAACTCCGGTGGCTTTCCTCCACTTGCACCAACCAGCTTGAATTCTATGATTAACATCGTCATCAATCTCACCATCTTGTCTTACAATTGATCCTAAATATTTAAACTTTGTCACTTGAGGAATTATATCCTCCCCTAGCCTAACTTCCAAATCGTCTCTAAGTTGTTTATTTGTGAAATTGCTATGCATATATTCTGTTTTATTCCTACTTAAACGAAAACCCTTTGACTCCAACGTATTTATCCATATTTCCAATTTTGTATTAATCTCTTTTCTTGAATCCGCTAAAAGTACTATATCATCCGCAAATAGCATGCACTTAGGTACCTTCTTCGTGATACTCTCGGTTATAGCATCGATAACTAAGTTAAATAGATACGGGCTTAAAGCTGATCCTTGATGTAGGTCAATTCCTATAGGAAATTCATTTGTCTCATCTCCGGGTGTCCTAACCCTAGTCAATGCCTCATCGTACATATCTTGTATTACCTTAATGTAGGCAACACTCACCCTCTTCTTTTGCAAGGCTTTCCAAAGTACATCCCTTGGTACCCGATCATGCGCCTTCTCTAAGTCAATGAAAGCTATATGTAAGTCTCTTCTCCTACTTCGATACTTTTCCATCATCCCCCCTAGTAAATAAATCGTCTCTGTAGTGGATCTTCCTGGCATGAACTCAAATTGTCTCTCAGAAATACTAGTCTCCATTCTCAATCTATGCTCAATCACTTTTTCCCATAATTTCATTTTGTGACTCATAAGTTTAATCCTTCTATAATTTGCACAATTCTGAATATCTCCTTTATTTTTGTAAATAGGAACTAATGTACTTAATCTCCAATAATCAGGCATATTTTTCGACTGTAAAATCTCATTAAATAGTTTACATAACCACAACACACCTTTTTCTCCTAAACATTTTCAAACTTCAATCGGTATACCATCCGGTCCAACGGCTTTACCATTCTTCATTTTCTTAAGAGCTTCGCTAACCTCCGAGACTCTAATTCTACGATAAAATGACCTATTAAGCTCACATTCGCTAACTGTCAAGTCCTCCAAATCACAACGGGAACCTTCGCATCCATCATTAAATAGCTTATAGAAATACTCTTCCCATCTGTTCTTAATATCTCCTTCAGTAATTAAAATCTTGCCAACTTCATTTTTTATGCATCTTACTTGATCCAAATCTCTCGACTCCTCTTTATTCCTTGCAATCTTGTAAATCCTTTGTTCACCAGCCTTTGTCCCTAACTCCTTATAAAACTCCTCATATACTTTAGCACGAGCATCACTAACTGCCTTCTTAGCCTCCTTTTTCGCCAAACGATACTTTTCCCAATTGTCAGAACTATTGTCCAAGTGTATCGCCTTGAAACAATTCTTCTTATTACGCACCTTTTCTTGGACCTCCTCATTCCACCACCAAGTCTCCTTATCTCGTGGTCCAAAACCTTTTGATTCTCCTAAAATTGCTTTAGCAACCATTTCAATCTTTTTTGCCACATTCTCCCACATGATACTAGCATCTCCTTCTAACTCCCACATACTTTCCTCTAATAACTTACTTTTAAAAGTTTCTCGCTTCTCCCTCTTTAACTGCCACCACTTGATCTTTCGATCAAAAACTGTTCGAGCTTTTGGTTTTATACATTTCATTTGCATATCAAGAACTAACAATCTATGTTGTGTAGTCACCCCATGCCCAGGAATTACTTTGCAATTAGTACAGCGTCTTTTATCAGTATTTCTTGTCAAGAAAAAATCGATTTGAGACTTATGAATTTCACTTTTGTATGTGATTAAATGTTCCTCTCTCTTCCTAAAACAAGTGTTGATAATCTTAAGGTCGTATGCTAAAGAAAAATCAATAATAATTTGTTCTTCCTCATTCAACTCCCCAAAATCAAAACTACCATGAACCCTTGCATGTGGTCCTGACTCTTTATCAACATGTCCATTAAGGTCTCCCCCAATATAAACTTTCTCAGTTGTTGGTATACTTTCAATCAAACCCTCCATATCTGTCCAAAACTTCTCCTTGAGATGTGATTCTGCTCCTACTTAGGGTGCATATGCACTAATAATGTTCATAGTCTCCTTTCCAACAATTACTTTCACGGATATAATGTTAGGCCCCGACAGCCAGCGTAAAACCTTGTCGAATCTTATGAACATGGATCAACGAATGAGCGGAATGACGTCGTATGATCCATGTAGCCGACCCCACCTAGTGGGATAAGGCTTTGTTGTTGTTGTTGTTGTTTGTTGTTGTTGTTTGACTCAACAGATCTCCTTTTGGTTTGGCTGTCTCCTTTTCTCATTGCATTTACTATCCTAGAAGCAAAATCTTCCACGAATTTTTTTTCATGCAATTTACGAAACTGAATTAGTACCCTTTCATCCAAGCATTTACTCATGCTTGATTCAAAATCCCGTTGTTCAACCCATAATCATGTTGGTTGACTAAAGGGTACATGGTTGTTGGTTATCACTCATGTTTGAAGTTTTGCACCAAAGTAGTATATAGTTGGTCATTTGGTCAGAATAAATATCACATGCAACTTATTTTATCAGTCTCATTTCTGAGAAAATCTTAGCATGATATGGTAGCATTTAGATGCTTTTATCATTCTATAGGCAGTTGGGGTACCATTCCTGTAGTTATTTTTGACATGTCAAAAGGGAAAATGTCCTTTTAAGTATATTCTTCTCTCTTTGTCAGTGATGGATGAAGTCAGATGACTTAATGAAGCACTAGAATATAGGACAAGGCTAATGTGTTATTTTCATATCCTTCAAGGGATCTGGCTTCCTATTTTAACTCTATAAAATTGGACATCACATCGCTGTAAATTATGAGACTGTTGCAAAATACTTTTACTGATGAAGAAATTAATATTTTTCTCATATTTCTATTTTTGTATGAGGTAATATAAAGGGAAAAAGTGCATCTGTTCCTCAGCTCTAACAAAGTTTTCTTACTCATGAAGTGTTTCATATTGTTTAAAAAACCCAAGGAAAAAAATGATTGCTTGCACTTTCCATATCTGATGAGTTGTATATGAGGATTCTTCTGAACTAAATAGTGAAATATGTAACACTTTATTTTTAAAAATATAAAAATTAGTTGTTTTCTTGAATATTAGAGCTTGAACTGAGAAAATAAAGGCTGTTTCAGGTGGTGCTCCAACTACATTAGTCAGTTTGATTGGACCAAGCCAATACAAACGGTCAGCAAAAGACATATATTACTTTCTCCAGGTAATTTCTTTTGCCAACCCCCATGCTAGAAAGCTGATATAATCTTTATGATGATTTGTCCATCATAACATGTCTTTATGCGTCTGCAGTCTACAATATGTATTAAGCAACTTGCATACAGTATGTTGGAACTGGTGCTCGTTACCATCTTTCCTGAGTTACGCCACCTGATGATAGATATTCATGAGAAGGCATGCTACCAGACCTTGTAAGGAGAACAAGATGAGTTATTATTTCTACCCGCACCACGTAGCCACAGAAAGTTGTAGGTCATTGAATATAGTCATTCGAATCTCCCTCGATCCACATAGTTTCTATGTATTTTTTTTTTCGGTTGTAAGGCAGTTTCTTTTTGTTTCCATCAGTGGTGGACGTTTTTAGAAAGTCACCACTCTGATGAAAAGGTAGAATTTGCATATCTATATACAAGTTGTACAGTTGCGTACTACGATCCTGTAAATTTCCAACTGCTAGAATCCAAAGCTATTAACTCGAGCACAATATGTAGATAGAGACTGTTCCAGTTGCAGGTTATGGCAATACGACAGTGAGTGATGTAAGTTCATTCTTTTAATTGAATTATTATTGTATAGGTCTTAAATTTGTTTTAAATAACCACTTCATAAGATCCCCGGTCTCTCCCCATTCTTTTAATTCAAATTTGTTCAGAGTTTGGATGCGCGATAGAGTTCTATCTAATTATCAATGATATGACATAAAAGTTTTCGTCTGTTGTTGTTTGGATGCAAGTTTTTGATGAAGATAAGAATCTACATCAGATATATGCGACGTGATGCTAAAATATATGAATTTAGGAAGATTTTTGAACATTAACTAACACTCGAATTTTAGTGATGGTCACGTCAAAAGTAGTGATATTTGGCATGACTACGGTGAGTGAACTTTTCCCTGTTTATTGCCCGTAATGATTTTATTGTAGGTGTTATCACTACCAGTAGTACAAGATATGGTTTTGCACAATATTTTTAAATCGGATTATTAAAATATTATATTTTTAAATAATTTTAAAGATATATTATGAATAATACTCTAAAAAAATATAAAAAAAATACTTACAACATATTTTTTATAATATTGAATATTACTTTAATTGGGTTCCCATTTTCTAAATGATATATGCAATAAGTTGTTTACTAGATTTATCAAAAATATATTCTAATTTTGCATAAGTTTAATATGTTTGAATGTAAATATAAAAAAGTGTAAACTCATTATATTAAAATAATATGAAAATATTTATAGTATTATAAAATGTCAAAAGATCCATGTTCATTATATTTAAAAGCGTATAAAGTTAAAAATTTGATTTGATTTAAATTTATTATTATAATGTAAATATTATAGACAATTTGAATAGATTATTTAACGAAACATGTATAAAAAAAACTTATAAGTGATATTGTCCTCTATTTTTTTGATTTAAAAAATAATTTTTGCTCTTTATATTTCTTTTTAATTTAATTTCTCCTATTATTATCTTTCCTTTTTTTATATATCTTTATATTAAATTTATTTCTCCTATTTTTTTCATTTATTTTGCGTTCAATTATTTCATTTTATTTTTTTCTCACTTCCTCTTTTTCTCCTGAAAATTTTCACCTCATTCTTCTCCCTAAATTTCTCACCCATCATTCAAACTTCCAATTTTATATTTTTTAATGCAAAGATAAAAATTCAGCTGAAATCAATTTTTCCTTTCCATTTTTGTTTGATTCTATCAATCAAGTTTTTATTTTTTTATTTTTAATTCAAAAATAAAAATTGAATTGAACCGGTTCAATTGCTCGGTTCAATTCAATTCATTCTAATTTTTTGTCATTTTCTGTTTTCAAATAAAACCACATTAAATTGGACTGAAATTGATTATTCCGGTCCGATTTTTTAAACTTTGATTTTGCACGTGTATATATATGTTACATGCATGATTAAATGATACTGATTAGGTGTTGTCAGCATTTTTTTTTCTTCACTTGAAGTTCAAAACAAATAAAAAAATAAAATCAGAAAAAACGATTTGAATGTTGAAAATATTTGTCACATTCTTTTATTTAAAAAAAAAATTGAATTTAACATCGAGCAAAAGGAAAAGACGTCACGTTAATCTTTTGTTACCAATTAGAATGTCGACTACAAAATTATTAATATATAATAAAATTGGTTGATTTCATTGGAAATAAAATATAGTCCGACGGTGATTCTTGAAGTCTTTTAGTGTAAGTCTTACACTTTTTTTTTCAGGTTGTTAATTCCGGAAAAGGACCACTGTCGAATTCAATTAATTTAATAAGATTATTTCGTATCGTACTTAACAATGCTCGTAATTTTTTACATTCATATAAATTTAAAATAATTTATCAGAAACTTTTTTCTTTTTCTTGAATCGAGGGGGCAGCGGACATCAAAAGAGGAGTGAACGTCGACAGCTTAGCGAGCGAGTGTACGTCGGCATTAATTTGCCTCGATTCGGCCGCTGGTAATTAAATTATGAGCAAATCCAAATCCAAATCCAAACATGTTCATAAGACAATGGCAACGACCAAGAGGCGTTTGAGAGAGAGAGAGAGAGAGAGAGAGAGAGAGAGAGAGAGAGAGAGAGAGAGAGAGAGAGAGAGAGAGAGAGAGAGAGAGAGAGAGAGAGAGAGAGAGAGAGAGCATAGTTTTGCTTGGGTCACTTATAATTTTATTCATGAATCATAATCATAAATACAAAATTCGATACTTAAAATTGGACTTCACGCGGTTAATAAATAGTTAATGCACATAAGCATCGAGGTCTTGTGCAAAATTCGACAATGGAACTAAGCAGCACTTTTTTTATTAAATAATAAATGATTCGAAATTTGAAAACCAAAATTTTTGAAAGAGACAAGTTTCAAGACGAAGGGCACTTGAAGTAATAATTGGTAAGCATTCCTCTCTTGGCAATTATTGTATAATGATAACAAAAACAGAATTTAATGGGAGGCACCATGTGAATCAAAATATCCAAACTATTTATATTAGATCTTTTCTTGAAGGAAAATAACTGAAATTAGATCTACCTAGCTTCTGAAATTGATAAGATTAACATAATTCCATTGGATGATTGGTTGACATGTTCCTCCAAATATGTATATTTTCTCTCATCAAAGATTTTTCATGCCATATAATAAATAGAACTGATATATGATTAAATCTTGAAACCAATTCATTATAATATATGCATGAGAAATTAATATTCATTCAACAACATTTGCTTGGGTCAAAGCCATTCATTGATTCCGGCAGCTGGTTCAAAGTTCGGTTGCGGCGTGGGCTCCATTCACTTCCAACGTAGGGCCATCTGCTTGACCCTTGGTGGCCCTCCCTCGTTAGTCGTTATGCATTTAAGGGGCGTTTGGATGCATGATAAAATTTTAGAGAATAAAATAAAAAGAATATAGTATTATGAAAAAGTAAAGATATTCTTATTTCAGGTACCGTTTGATTTGAAGAGAATAAAATTTTAAAGTATAATATTTTATTATATATATGTGGTTAATATCATAATAATTAAAAATATTTATATAATAATATATCATTGAATTTAAAAAAAAAATAAAATATAGTTAGAAAATTTGAAAAAGGGAGAATAAGTGTATTCTTCTGTTTTAAAATAATATATTTATTTTTTTCATAGGCTAAAAATGATGATTTTGCAATTTTCAACGTGGTTTTGTAAGTTTATAAGTTTGACCAAGATAATATTATTATGCGTCGAATTTGGTTATATATGCCTTTTTTTTTTATCCCGCAATCAAACGGATCCTTAAGGTGTTCTTTATAATATTGCCACTTTTTCTTTTATAATGATAACACCAATATTTATTAGAACACTTGTACAAAATTGTAAAGAAATTTAATTTTTATTAGACCACTTGTATAAAATTGTAAAGAAATTTTTTTAAAGCTGCAAGATATATAGCAGCACAAATATGAGGAGGAGAAGAGGAAAAAAAAAGATGTATTTTCAGTGGAATTTAAATGATCTTACATCTGACGGTTGTGGGTGCTACGCACGCCCATTAAATCTCCTTCTATGACATCCACGTCTCAAACAACTTTATGTATATATATTTATTTTTTTTATATTTTTCTTTACTAGTAATTAATTTAAAGAATAATTGACGTTGCTATTCAATAGTTTTACAATATAGTGAATTATAGAGCATAATTATATATATTACTATGATTAATAATGTTCAAAAGTTTATAAATTTTTTAAAAAATAACAATATAATTATTGATGAAATTATTATTTTTGACGTTATCAATGATATCTTATCAACTCAAAATTAAAAAAAAAATCGAAAAAAATATGTATAATACTTTTCGATAAGCACGTTGACAAAGAAAGATGGAAGGCTTGCCATTTTCGTTTAAGAACCACGTATTATATGCATGAGAATGGCCTGATATTTACCAACCCCATAGAGAGAGCGTTTACTCTCTTTTTTTTTTAGTCCGTCAAAGTTTGAAAGATTCCGGACACCTCAAGCAACTTTTTGTTTCAAGATTCAATTTATTTTTTGCATTTGTTTTAACTTTTAATTTGTTTGTCCAGTTTACTTTCTCTTTCCTTTGTTCCAACGCTCGATCCCAAAATATTGAGAATAAAAAAAATATTATTTTCTAACACCATATGAAATATAACTTTTCTATTGTCTAGGTCTCAATTATAAATTTACAAATTTTAACATTTGAATTTTAATAATTTTTTACGCATAAATTCATCGAGGAATCCATAGACCAAATAATAAAATAAATATTCCGTAATTAAAGTAATGATGCTAAAATAAAAAATCAGGGTTAGTTATTTTAGGGCGGTCGAAGCTTTAAATAGTGCTAGAAATAAACATATAACTATATAATAATAAAGGTTTTATTGAAAAAAAAAACGAGAGGCGGAGGGTGGGGGTTAAGTTGAACTTTGTGGTAAAAATATCTTTATTATTTATATTTATCTTTTTTCTCATATGATTATGAACTTGTTTTCATGGGGGAAAAACAGAGAAAGCTTTCTTTAGTTGATTACATTTATCTTAATTTATAATACTTTAATTAATACAATTTTCATTGACGAATTGTTAGAAGAAAAAAGAACTAGTTCGTATACAGAATACATATATGATTCTAATCACTTTCTTCTTCCCTTCCAACATTATATATTATGTTTTATCAAATATATATGTGTGTGTTTAATATTTATATGAAGCATGTGTTAAATGATTTTACACATAATTTTATTTATATCTTTCTTCATTAATAATTGGTGATAACAAAAATGCAATTCAAAATTATTAACGATCATTATATTAATTAATTTTAAAATGAAACAAATTTATACACAATATTATTCTTCCTAATATATATATTTATTTTCTATATCTTTTTATCCTATAAAATTATTTTTTGTTATCATAAATAATTTTAAAGAGATATAAAAAAATAAAGAAATGTATGCATAAAATCATTTGACCACAATCTCTCTCTCTCTCTATATATATATATATATATTATCGATGACTTGTCATTTTGCACGAGTTGCTCGTTCGTTTGTCCACTCTAATAACTACTTGTCGTTTGGGTACTTGTCGCTTGGCGCCGGCGTATTTTGACTCCCCCACGTGAACGCAGCGAAAACATTTATGAAATGTGAACACAAAACACATATTTTAATTAGCAATTAAAGCCGACAATGAAAATATAATTAATTTTGAGTTTGATCTTTTAGAATTTGTGTCTCATATTTTCTTAATTAAAACCTGTCCAAATGTTCAGATGATTTAATTCAAATTGGATAAATACAAACTTCCCACGCATAAGAAAAAAATATCGATCAATTTTATTTTCTTTTTTTGCCATCCATCGAATTAATTAGGATCTCATTTCTTTGTTTTAGGCAATGATTTCACTTCACATGGTACAATTACGTAATTGCCAAGGTTTTATATGTATGCCGTAATTGATAAGTGCATTATGTATAGCCTTCCAAAACTTTCTCATGCATGTATAACGTAAATAATAGCTAGGTTGTTTAACAACTCGAAATATACTAAAACGCCCAAGGTTTATCCTTACCAAAGCTGCGTTAATTTGTCATTTATAAAGCAAATAATCTTATCTCCTACATATATAGTTCATTTTTCATTTATAAAGCAAATAATCTTATCTCCTACATAGTTAATTTGTCGTTTATAAAGCTGGATTCTTGGATAGGTCTATGAGCTAATAATTAAGTCTTGAATAATTTGGTGTTGGTCTCGAATCACACACCTAATTATGACAAGTGAGGTTGAAATAAGGAGCCATGCAAAACTTTGTCCGATTATTTATTTTAATAATATTATGTAGTATTTTTTATTTACTTTAATCCAAGGGCAACTGAGAATAAGAATAATGTAATTTTTTTAAAGAAATGTATGCAAATAATTTTGAAGTAATCATACTCTCCATACATGCTATAAAATTTTACTCCAAATCCGAACATCCAATTCATATCTTTAGTTATATTTGCAAACTATTTAGTAAACGACTGATTTGATTGGGTCATAGGGTTGATTGATTGATATTGTTTTTACTTAAAAAACTTTATTCGTTATGCATGCATTTTATATACTCATCAGTGCATGGTTCAAGGATTCAGGCATCCATGCATATTTTAGTTTATGATCTAGGAAGAGGGACCGACCAAGTATTCTGAGTTCTCCAAGATTTAGTAATTTGACAATTGACATTGCGTCCAATGATCGGAATCCAGGCGCCAGAAAAAGTCTCGAGTTATACTCCTTCTTTGTTCGAGTAAAGAAAAGTTCTAAAGAAAAGTGCAAGAAATCAGTACAAGTTGAAAAGAGTAGAAATATTCTTCTATATTTCTGCCGGGTTTTGATGTGGTAGCCGGCCATTAAATTATTTGGCTAGCAGAATTAGGTCAGAACATTTATGCCTTTTTTTTTTAAAAAAAATTATTGTCAATCTTTGAGCCCTTCAATTCTCTCTCCAAAAGAAATGCATATCTTCTTATTGGAGGAAGAATTGGTACAACTTTATATTATTATTAATTATTATATGGCAGTGCATGCATAAGAGATTCAAATACCAAAGAGGACTGTTAACGTAGACCTCGTCCACCTCTAGTTGAACCCTTCCTTCTTCTCTCCTCATCTCTCCTCAGGTATATATAATATATATGTGAACCCCTTGCTCCTGCATGCACACCACCACCACCTCCACCAACCATTTCAAAAGATCCAGATAACAGGAGAAGAGATCGTTTGATAGCTTGCAAACCCTGTTCTCGTGCACCTAGTCGCATTAGACTGCACAAGTTTTTAGATCAAGGAAGCCTTCGCCTGTGTTTCGCGATCGCCGTTTTTGGAGTGTCTTCGACCATGGAAGGAGTCGAGGTCCCGTCGTACTTCCTGTGCCCCATATCTCTGGAGACCATGAGGGATCCGGTGACGCTCACCACCGGCATCACCTACGACCGCGACAGCATCGAGCGGTGGCTGTTCTCCGGCAAGCAAAGGACGTGCCCGGTCACCAAGCAGCCGCTGTCGGACCTCGTCGACCTCACGCCCAACCACACCCTCCGGCGGCTCATCCAGGCCTGGTGCGTCGCGAACGCGTCGAACGGCGTCGAGCGGTTCCCGACGCCCCGGCCCCCCGTGGACCGGGCGCAGATCGCCGCCCTCCTCGACGAGGCCGTGCAGCCGCTGACTCAGGATGCCGCTCTGCGGAAGCTGAGAGCCATTGTCGCTGAGAGCGACCGCAACAGGCGCTGCGTCGAGGCATGCGCCGGCGCGATCGACGTCTTGGGCTCCATCATAGTTCGAAATGCCTCCTCGGGCAATCATGAATTGTTAGAAGAATCGTACGTCGGCGCGGGCGGCCACTCGACGAGCTCTACTGCCGCCATAGATGAAAGCCTCAATATATTGTGTTCCCTCCAGCTCTCGGAACAATCCCTACTTGCTCTCGTGCATAGCAATGCCGCCGGCTTCTTAGGAGCCATAACAAAGATCTTAAGCCATGGCAACTATCAGTCACGAGCCTACGCTATGTTGCTCATGAAATCGTTGATCCTCGTCATGACTCCGGCTGTCTTGTCGGGTTTGAGCCAAGAACTCTTCGACGAGATTGTCAAGATGATCCGGGATCGGGTGACGTGTCCGGCGACGAAGGCGGCGCTGCGGGTTCTTTGTGGCGCAGAACCCTGGGGAAGGAACAGGGTCAGGGTCGTGCAAGCTGGAGCGGTGCCGGCGTTGATCGAGCTGCTGCTCGACGAGCCGGAGAAGAGGATCTGCGAGATGGCGATGGTGGTTTTGGGTCTGCTCTGCGGGTGCGCCGAGGGGAGGGCCGACTTCGTTGGGCACGCAGCGGGGATAGCGCTGGCGTCGAAGCGGATGCTGAGGGTTTCGCGGCTGGCGACCGGAGCGGTGGTGAAGATATTGTACTGCGTCGCCAAGCACTCGCCGTCGCCGGCGGTGCTGCAGGAAATGCTGCACGTCGGAGCAGTCTCCAAGTTATGCATGATGATTCAGATGGACTGCGGCGCGAAGAACAAGGAGAGGATTCAGGAGATGCTTCGGCTGCACTCCAATGTTTGGAGGAGATCTCCATGTTTAGCTCCTCGTTTACAAGCTTGGTATCCTTGTTCTTGAGGAGAACAAATTGAAGCCGGTGATAGTTGTTGAACAAAACAACTGTACAGTGTTTGGCAACCCTTTCATAAGAGTATTGTGCTGTTTGGACAATTCAAAGATTCTAGTGTTTGTAAAGTTCACTATTCCATATTCCACCAGGCTAAATGAGAGAATGAGTTAAACACACACACATATATATATATATATATATATTTGGATTGAAGATTGTGTGGACCCACAGGACTACCATTAAATCTATTTTAAATTCACTCTAAAAAATGTTTATCAATATGATAATTGATTTATCAATCATGGATGTGTCCATATGTGTGGACCCATTTTGGGTCCACATTTCTTTTTCCCATTTTTTTTCATGTTTCAAAGGATTCTTGTATTTCTCACTTTGCTATTATAACATCTATCATATTTTTTTTATTATTCACATCTCTATATTTTTTTATAAAATTAAATAAGATATAATTATATTATATTTTGATTAATATTTTTCTTGAATTCATGGAAAAACTAGTTTTCTGAAAACTAAATGACTATATTTTAAAACCAATAAAAAATATTATGTTATAAATATTATCTCTAATGCATTAAGAAAAATAAATTATATGATTTATTATTACATGTCCATTTATGTCATTTCATAAACATCCATTGGTACAATCATTGTAACGCCTTGAAATTCGACTATCGCCATGTGATAGATGTCCTCTCGGGATATTTGCTGTGAATTTATGTCAGATGGAGTCTGGAAAGGTGATACATAGCAGAAGGCACAAAACTCTATTCATATAATGCGGAAGCCGTAGTAAATTCTAATACATCAATGCGAAAGCTCAATAGTCATATGACATAAGTCCCATATATATGTAGGACATTACTTAACTTTCAGGGTTCAATACTGTAATACAATATGATACGGTCTAATAACATAATTAAGGACCTTATCCATAATGCACTCACCATCCGAGCATTCTTGTTGTGTACACCAAAACTAGCCATGCATACTATCTTGTACTTGCGGGGATCAACACAGGGAAAATAACTAACATGTAAGATCAAGACTTAGAGATCCTAAAGTCATCATCATCCATCAAATAATCATCATTGTGATCCTCATAAGTCAATTAATACCTCGGTATTCTGATCATGGTATTCAAAGGATCTATCGTGATGAGAAGTTCAATCATGGAACTTAATCAAATACCTTGATAAAAACATAGCCTATTAATTTCCTATATAAGGTTTAACAAACTTATTGATTTCCCAAAAATCTAGTCGTCAACAACCTACTCCTCTCTTTTCTTCTTCACCATAGAAAATATTAGGCTAGGAGATCTAGAGGCATATTCTTCATGGTGGCTATGTTTCAAAATCAATAAGGAGAAGATCAAGATTTTAAGAAAAATGAGAGGAAGACATAGAGGATGGAGAAGAATGCAGATTAGGAAAAATGGGCTTTAGATATAAAATCGAAAGGTATGTAAAGGGGATCCAACCCTTCTCTCCTCTCTTAATAGTTTGCTTGTAATGCAATGAGTGTTTGAAGGCAACCTGTATTTTATATTGGATTGTGATTGAGAGTTGCATGAATTCATTGAGTTTTAAGAGATGATCTATTGTTTCGTTATGCTTCATGATGCAGACCTAAAATTTTATGATTTTCAGGAAAACCCTAAAAGATGCCGACACAATTGTGCCAACACTAAAAATGGTCGTGACCGAGTGGGAGAGATAATGCCAATTAAAGGGCTCTATAATGCACGTGACACCTCTGTCATGACCGTGACATGGCCAAGCACGATCGTGAGCGAGAGGATGATGAACAACCAATTTTTGGCTATGTAACGGCCATGACAATGCTGGGCACGACTGTGAAAAAGTTAAGATGACCATAACTCTTCATGGCCATGACAAATATAAGCATGACAATGTAAATTTTGTGCACGGTCGTGACCGCTGAAAAATGCCTTTATGATATATTAAACATTTTTGAAGTATGAATGCTATGTATGGATGATTGATGATTTTATATGACACCAAAATATATGAAATGCATGTTCAATTGTAATTAGGCTAAAAAATGAAGAATGATTGATGTATTGGAAAACATAATGCATATAAAGTTGAAGAATGTCATTGTTACTTATCAAAGTAATGATAGAAAATAAAGACCTGCACATATTTATGTACTTTAAGGAGACCTAAATCCGTGAAGTAAAGTCCTGCACTTGTATATGTGCTTCTCAGGGAATAAAGTTATTCATCAGAAAGCATGCATATTCCTCGGACTAAAGTCCCTCACTATTATAGTGTGCGTATTGCTTGAAATAAAGTCTTCATTATTATGATATGCGTGTTCTCAAGGATGTGGCCTAGCTAGCCAATATGATGATATTGACATGATTCTGCAACTAAATTAAGATCAAAATGTTATAAGATAAAGTCAAAATGAAAGTGAAGTTTAATTTTAAAATATCTTATAACAAAAAAAGAAAGTTAAGATGATGATGGAGTAAAAATGGAAAGTAAAGTCATACACTTATGTATTTCAAGAGGATCTAAGCATGAAAAGTAAAGTCCAGCATATGTCTATGTACTTTCCAAGAAATAATGTCCCTCATCATAAAGTGCGTATTCTTAAAGATGACTAGGAATAAAATCTCTCGTTATTATGATGTGTGTTCCTAAGGTATGACTTAAGGTATGGAATGAAAGCCAAAATAAGGATGTTTATGTGATAAAGCTGAAAGATGAAAATTAGACTTTAAGTATCATATAATAAAAAAGAATGAAAAAAGGTCCAAAGAGTTATAAGGCAATCCCGAGGAAATGTAAAGTATGAAAGATGCAAAGTAACAAGTAAGGATCAAGGAGTTATAAAGAAACTCATAGGACGTACATAACAATGAAAGTGAAATACAATGATGAATTATATGTTATTATTGTTTATGAATGATATGAATGCATATTCTTATTTTATGATACTTGAGATGATAAGTTTTTATCTTGAGATGATAAGTCTTTATTTTATGATACTTGAGATGATGAGTCTAAAGTTAAGCAGGTATATATGTTTATCTTTCAAGAATATTATATGAAGAATGAATGATAAACATGGTGTAATATCATGTAAGGATCATGATATAGTTCATAACATGCATGCTTATATGTTTATGTTATTATGATGATAATTGATGCATCACATTTACATATGAGAGGTTATCATGGCATGCATGATCTTTACATATTCTAATTAAAAAACTATGTACTGTAGTTAAGTGATGGATGCCAGTTCAATCTCATGACTAAGTGTTGCACATTCTTAGGACTTAATAAGTTTTGTGGTTCTAAGTGAGCATTGAGATTAATGATGTATTAATGTCTTATAAAATATTAGAAGTTATCTGATTGATAGAAATTTTTATTTATTATGATTTTTATTAAAATGCTGATATCTTCCGCTGTTAAATGGCGTATGATGAACAGACTAGTGACACAAAATTGCCTTAAATGATCAAAATTTTTAGGATAAATTTTGAGGCATTATATTCTTTCTTCGGTTTCTTCATCTCCACTAAGAATTAGATAAATAACTCCTAATTTATATGAATTATTAATCAAATATAAACTATTAAAGTGTATTAATAGCCAATGGTAACAATAATCATATTATATCTTTTATTCCAAAGAAATGTAATCACAAACCGAAGACGTGGTCATGGAGGACTACATCTAAAATTTTACCTCTTTCTACCTGTGCCCATGAAGAGACAACCATGAAAGTATAGATAAATATTACTATTTTACTGTTTTTTTTCTCAATCCCTTATGTTGATCCCTTTTGCTTCTAACTTTTACCTCCAAACCTTACCAATGGTCACAAATTATATATTTATATCAGTTTGCATGTTGTAATGTCCCTTTTGACCAAATGTTCATAACATATGGTGTTCTTTAATAGTTTTTTTTTCCAACTATCTTCTTCACTTTGCCAAATCAATTTTTTATACATGACTTTAATTTCATTTTTCATAGTATTAAGCAATATCACTTAGATTGAAAAACGTATAAGAATCTCACTACAATAATTTTTATGATTTCTGATGGTCACCAGTTTATGATGGATTTTTTCAATAGAAAGAAGTCGTTGGAAAAGCTCTCATCACTAACAAGTTTTCGATGGTTATCAAAATTCGTCGCTATTTTTGAAGGAGTTCTAACGGGGACAGGCAGAACCTCCGACGGAAGACTTCTTGTCAGAATCTCCGAGGGGGGTCACCCGACAGAGATTTTGACGGGAAATCTATCATCGGAACATCCAGTGGACTTTCCATCGTAACCTCCGATGGGAGCTTACCATCGGACCCTTTGACACTCCCGATGTTTGGATGGATTCCTCCGTTAGAAACTATTTTAATATAAAAAACCAGACCTACGTCCGGATCGGCTGCCAAGTAGGTCGATTTGATGGATAGGTCGATCAGGAGAGAGGGGGTGGGAGAAAGAGAGGCCGCCACCAGGAAGCCAGATCTGGCCGCATGGCCTCCAAGTGGCGGGCAGGCGGATCTGGCTGCCTCTGGCCGATCTGGCCAGAGGGCGGATACGGCTGCCTGCGGCCTATTTGGCCTGCGGGCGGACGAATCCAGTCGTAGGCGGCCACATTCGGCCGAAGGTGGACACATCTGCTATGGGCTGCCGAATCTGATAGCCTAGGCTGGAGTTGAGAGAGGGGGAGATGGAGAGGGAGGCGAGAGTCGAGAGAGAGTGGGACGGAGAGGGAGGACATAAAGGGAGGCCGGAGTCGGAGCCGTCCATGGTTGCCGGAGCCATGTGTCACGCCTTTAGTTTCCCTGCTCGAAAACTACTGTGTGCGGCCTTAGTTCCTCCCTCATGAAGTTGCTAAATCAGCCTCTCAGAATCACGTCCTAGGACGGTAATTGTTTGCACTAAAAGAATGCACACACATACACACAATGTAGAAGAACCCAGAAGTAAGGGAAAAGCAAGTGTTATGCACTCTATATAAAAAATGGGACGAGCCCTTAGTCGTCCTTAATTCAAATTATAAATACGCCCGCCAAACCATGCACCTCTTTTTGGCACCTGTTCGCACAAAACTCCTTATGCAGCTCCACACCCTTCTTCACAAGGGGACGATGCCTGAATGGTTCTCTTGCCATCTTGTGCCACAAGAACTCCTTTGGACACACATCGCGTCCCAAGACCTCCTGCCATGGTGTTGTGTCTATCTGCCGCTCGCTTGGCACCACCGCACATCCCAAAGCACTCGTCGTCCCAGATCTCCCTACATGAAGATCCTTCTGACCAAATAGCCTTTGTGCCGTTCCTCTGCCCAAGGAGTCATTGGGATGAGTCAGTTACGTCCTGGGACGACATTAATCTGCAATGCCAAAATGGCCCGCCACCTGCGTGTCATACCGTCCTAAGCATCCCAACCTCTAACTACTCATCCCAAACTCCTATACAAGATTTGACAAGGCTCCTGCTTGATTCATGCCTGCTGGGAGGATGAAGTCTGCCTTCAAAAGTGTCCCCATGCACCTTGGGGCGGATAGGACATGGGATGGCGCCGCCGCCAATGACATGTCCCAAAGGTTCACCTAGGGTGGCCAGTGACATGTGGGAGGTCACCGAAGCCGGAGGAGGTCGCAAGAGCCATGAGAGTGAAAGAGAGATATGGAGAGATAGAGAGAGGGGAGACAAAGAGTGTAGGCATAGGGGAGGGGAGAGGGAGAGATGGAAAGAAAGAGAGAGGGGGGAGAGAGATATATCGAGTTGGAGATCCGTTGTACCGAAGGCCCAACCCATCAGTAATAATAGTAATAAAATATTAAACTTTTATATTATATTATATTATAATGATAGTTACCGATGGTTCTACCCTTCGGTAGTACCGACAGACGAAGGCCCAATCCATCGATAAAAATAATAATAAAATTTTAATCTTCTGTTCTTTATTATATTATATATAATATTATAATAATATTTATTGACAGTTCTACCATCGATAATAATAATAAAATAATAATATTTTATTTTATATTATATAAATATATATTATTATAATGATATTATTGATGGTTCTATCGATCCGATGGTACTATTGGATGCCCAATCCGTCGGTAATAATAATAATAATAATAATAATAATAATAATAATAATAATAATAATAATAATAATAATAATAATAATAATAATAATAATAATAATAATATTAATCATCTACTTTCAATTATATTATATTATATATAGTATTATAATAATATTAAATGATGGTTCTACCCGTCTAATAAAATATTAATATTTTATTTTATACTATATTATATATAATATTATAATGATAGTTGTCAATGATTCTACCCTTCAGTACCGACGGATGGAGATCCATCTGAAGACCCAACCCTTCAGTAATAATAATAATAGTAAAATATCAATCTTCTGTTTTATATTATATATATAATATTATAATAATATTTACTGCTGTTCTACCCTTGGATAGTACTGACAGATGGAGATCAGTCAGTACTATCGAAGGCCCAACTAGTCGACAATAATAATAATAAAATAAAACATTAATATTCTCTTTATATGATATTAGGAAGTTAACATATTTTAAATTTATTAAAAATTTATCTATTTCATATTAAATTAATTTAAAATTTATATTCTATATCTATAAATATATTAAAAAGAAAATGAGTAAACATATAAAATATTAAAGACAATTATGAGAAAATAAAAAATAATGATAACTTATTTAATATATTATATTATAAACATTAATGATAAAATAAATAAATTTAATTACCGACGGCTAGGCTAGAGCATCAATAACTTTAATAAAAAAATATTAAATATATACTTATATTAATGACATACATATTATTGTAACGAGGCCCTAGCCTTCGATAATTTCTCAATGAGAATTTCTCATCCTAGGATTTTTTTCCCTCGATATTTCGAAAGATCTTTTTATCCGTCGTAAATGTCGTCGAAAAATGTGAAGAATTTTTGTCCGTGAAAATTGACAATGTATTCGATCTTTTCTGTTCGAAAATGGCTGCTCGTGGCCATTCTTGCCAAATCGTTGTTGTCACCATTTTAGTTTTATTTATTTGTTTCCTTCATTTCTCCCCAAAACGGAATCAAACTAATTCTAAGCCAGTTAGATTTGTTGATCCATTTGCTATAATTAATTGTCAAAATGAGGCAGGAAATTCATGAATGAGTGTAGAATGACCGTGTCCATCATGCAATAAATTAAATTCTAACGTCTAAGCATTTCATGCAGATAAATGCATGCAATATTCATTCATCACACGTGCTACTTGCAGAATTAACAAGGAATGTTATATTTGAGGTTTTTGAGTACTCCATCTGACAAATTAATACCATAAATGCGCGCTGCCCAATGTGGCAATGTGGAAATTTAATCTGTCGATGCACTCATGCACATATACGTCCAATCAGCCCCAAAACCGTCTCTAATCTGATTAGAGACGGATTTATAGTCGGAATCCATCCGTCTAAAAAACGGTCGTCGCAAATTATTTTTCGACGGTCGGAGTAAATTCATAGAAAGTATCGACGATTATCGACGATTTTGACCGTCGAAACTTTCGACGGTCGTAGCAACCGTCTAGTTCTCGACGGTCGCAGCCATCGCAAAGAAGTTTTAAAATATAAAAAAAAATTAGCCGGCCGCCCGCGGCAAGATTCGGCCGCCGGATCACGCCGGCTGACAGCCGATAAGGCCGCAGCCGGCTAGATTGGGCCGCGGCCAGATTCGACTGCCGGATCGCCCATGGCACCAGATCCGGCCGCCCACGGCCAGATCCGGCAGGCAGGCAGCTAGTCTGGCCGCGGGAGGCCGGATCGGCCGCCTAACGACCGATCTGGCCGTGGCGGCCACATTCTGGAAAGAGAGAGAGAGAGAGATGCGAGGGTCGTCGGCGATGTCGTCCGGGAGGGAGAGGGTCGCCAGCCGAGAGGTAGTCGGGCGGGTGAGGTCGTCGTGGGAGAGAGAGAGGAGAGAGGGAGAGAGAAGTATATATATATGTGTGTGTGGAAAGATGAGAAAGCTGAAAAATGATATATATGTGTGTGTGTGGAAAGATGAGAAAGTTGAAAAATGAAAAAAAAACGGGATAGTGAAATTTTAATTACCGACGATTCTGATCGTCGAAAAAGTAAATATTAATTATTTTTAAAGTTACCGACGGTTGTGACCATAAAAAATTACTTAATTATAAAAATAAAATACTATATTTAGTTATATATAATATTTATTTTTTATTTTATCGATGATTTGAACTATCGCTAATTATTATCGACGGTTCGGACTGTCACTAATTATATTTATAAAATACTCCTCATATTATATTATTATAGATTTATCGACGGTTAGACCGTCGAAAATTGCGGCGGATAGATATATGTCGAAAATATCGATGTTCCTAATCGTCAAAAAATAAAATAATAATATAACAAATTATATAATTTATTATTTTTATTTTCAACTGTCGAAAATTCCGTCGGAAATTGTGATGGATGAATATCCGTCGGAAATATCGATGTTCCTAATCGTCGAAAAATAAAATAATAAATTATATAATTTATTATTTTTATTTCCGATGATTGTAACCGTCGAAAATTATGACAAATGGATATCCGTCGGAAATATCGACGTTCCAAATCATCGAAAAATAAAATAATAATATAACAAATTATATAATTTATTATTTTTATTTTCGACGGTTGTGACTATCGGAAATTTCGTCGGAAGTATTTTCGTCACAAAATTCGTCGCAAATTATGACGGATTTCTATCCTCGGAAAATGGCAATTTTTTTGTAGTGTATATGATGAAGAACTTCCTATTGTCGTGGTTTGAATTGATCATATTCATATTGTTCTGTGATTCTCTTTTGAGTGTTTGGATGTGCCATAAAATCCTAGGCTGCAAACCAATGTCTGATCTTGTTCAATTTATTTGATAAAAAAATAAGTATGAACTAGTAAAAACCCAGTAAAAAACAATTGAGCTGGATCAGTTTAATCCACTTTTTATTTTTATTTTTAAGGTATTTGTGAATTTTCCGATAGGGTTTGAGAGGTCATTTTTTATACTTGTCTATGGGTTGGATAGAAGCCCTTTCTTCACAGACATCATTGTATCATCACATTGTGTTTCAACTAATAAGATTGACACAATTGGTTCAAGAGTTTAAATTTTTGTGTATGCAAATATTTTCATTAGGAGCCAATACATTATATCGCAACATAAGAAAAAAAACAATTATCATTTAGATTTGTACTCCTTGAGATTATATCTAATCGAAATATTATATGGTTGTCTTCACATTATCATTGTACTTCTATAAGTATCGTAGTAATGTACATCACTAAAATCATAAGCAAAAATACAAGTAAAAAATTAATTACATGCATCGACCATAAACAGAACGTGTACATGCATCATATTATTCTTTGTTCAGTTTTAACGTCTAGGCCTCATAGAATAAAAAAGTTTGATTGAGGTTTTGAGTTTAATTATTGGAATTACTAATATGATAATATTTGGTCTCCCTGATTAGGGGAGGGGTAGACGAAATAAAAAAATATGAATAATATGGTCATGGGTCGAACTCAATTCATTAAATTCGATTCGATCAAATTTGGTTGAGATTGATCGGGTCGGATTGAACTCTTTCTAAAGGACAAATCCACGAGTCCGGTGGTTAGATTACTTGACACTAATTTTTTTCCCTCTTTATAGTTTTTAGTACAAAAATATTATTTAACATTTATTTTAAAGTGAAAATATATTTTTAAATATTTAAGTATTTTTATACGTAAAACACTTTAAATTGAATATGGGTATCAATTTAAATAAAAAAGTAAAATTTTTTAAAAAAATAAATGAAAATCGCTGGTCTAGATGTTTCAAAAACTAAATTGTGTTATCTCTTTTAAAACCACGACCTTAAATTTTTATTGAACTATTAATTCCAAAAATTGATCACGATATTTTTTCCTAAAATAGTAATCTTATACGGATGCAATGATATTCTTCTTCTTAATGCACCGATCAAGCACTTAAATATCGGCATCACCTTAACATGGAAACAAATATCTTCACATGGAATCATACGAACAACTACAAATACAGCCCCCTCCCGCAAGCACTCCGGCCATCGTACTCCTTGCTGATCTTCACGAGAGAGAGAGAGAGAGAGAGAGAGAGAGAGAGAGAGAGAGAGAGAGAGAGAGAGGACGTGATGGTGAGGCTTTTCGGCGTGACAATCTCCGAAACAACGAAGGCGAGGGATCAAGAGGAGAACGTGTCGAGGGAGAACTTGCAATTGCCGCGAGTTTCTCCGAGGAAGGGTAACTTTTATTTTTCTTTGGTTGAAGGAGAACGTGTTCAATCTTTTTTCATTGGTTGCTCGTTTCATATTTTATGAATTCAACTCGTTTCATTAGTTCTTCGTATGCACATGATTGGATTGCTGGTAGTTTTTTGGATATGATTAAGACTCGAGTGAAAACAAATTACTATATATATACAGCATGAACATTAAAACTTAATTATCTGAGATCTAACAGTTAATTATATGAGATCAGATTGTACGTCAACCGCATAGCATGCATAAATGATTCTTTTAATGTGTTCATGTTCACTACTACTCCAGGATTCTAGTTAATTAATTAAATCCAAAGTTCAATTTGTTTCTCTAAATAAAATAATAGATTTAACTCTCTTGTATATATACATCTGTACATACACAATGAGATTTCTTTTATATCCGTTGATCTTTTCTTCATATTATAACATTCAATAGAACTTATATATACAACAACGTAAGAAATACAACGTAGGTACAAAGTAATTCAAATCTTTTGAAATTGCATCATAAATAAAACAAAACAAAAGTTTGACCCGGCGAGTCTTCATCTGCTAATTACAAATATATCTAAAGTCGATGGTTTATTTCATCTCAGAAAATATTAAATAAAGTATCTGCTTAATTATTACCAATAAGAAAGGTGTGTCACGTAACATCACTATTTCATATTCTCCTTACTCATGAATCACTATATGTTTTCTTCTTTGAGTTAATATCCATGTTTTGATATGAAAATAGAAGTGATCCTTTTGTTCTGCAAAAAGTTTCCAAATGCCTCAGTGAAATGATTTGATGGACGCATGCAGACAAATCATATTGGACGAAAGAAGAACACATGAGATTTCTGGAGGGTCTCAGGTGTTTAGGTAAGGGGGACTCGAAGGGCATATCAGAGAAGTTTGTAAAGTCCAAAAGTGCAAAGCAAGTCACAAGCCACGCTCAAATGTATCGTATCAGACAGAACAGACTGAACAATCAGAGCAACCGGAGGAGAAGGTCCAAGTACGATGCAATGTCCATTGATGAACCACAGCCACAGCCGCAAGTTCGATACAATCAGGTTTTCTTCCTGCAAATGACAATCTTGCTTTCCAAGACATGCCATGAAACAAAGAAAAAGAAATGCTTTTTTTTTTCTTCCTTTATCATATATAGTTGATGCCTTTAATTTTGTTTTTGTTTTGTAGGCTTTGGTTGCTCAAACTCCTGGAAAACAAGTTCAAGAAAATCAGAATGCCAATCCTACAAATTCAACTAATCAACTGGTCCTTCAACAGAGTAGTTCAACTTTAAACCATTCGCAGGGTGTTCCTTCCGCAAATGCCAACCCAGTTCTGGTATTTATATAAGCGAATTTCTTATGCAAACGAGAAAACATATGAAAATATTTAATGTTTCTAACCACATAATTGCAGTTGAAAATTGTTCAACCCCAAGTGTCATGGAGGACAACATCAATGCTGGATTTTCTGGACCAGGCAAATATTGCTGCTGCATCTCGTCATCAGTTCAGCCACGATGGTCACCTCACAAATCGGCTTCATCATGTTCAGCCACAACCTCATTGCACCAGCCCAGCTCATCTCTCCGAGGAAGAATGTGATCTTGAGCTCAGACTTGGACCAAGTAGGCAGAAATGCCAGAGAAAATAATCTTCAATAATTTCAGATCATCATGTTATTATGATCTGGTAGTAGCAAAATATGCATTAGTCATTGGCTCAAGCCCTTCTTTGTCCTCTTTTTTTTTTCTTTTAAATAGCATTTTCCTCAACAATAAAATAGATAATATATAATTTTCTACATAATTTGAATAGAAACTTCCCTAGTTTTTTTCTACATAGTATTCTAAACCCTAAATTGATACTATATAATTTGATGTTAAATCTATTGGATAATTAAAAAATATATAATTTTTTTCTAAAAAATAGAATTCTTCTTAGAGACCGAGAGAATCACCTTAAAGTTAATACAATAAAAAAAAGTTATGAACTATATGAAACTGAGGAAGGAATATGTCTTCTACTTAAGAAAGTGCTAATTGCAACGATAAAAAGAACAACAAACATAATTATCTAGAAAAAAATAGTTTATCTGTGGAATATATGAGCGATTTAACTAACAATATCTTTGTAATCTTTTAATTGAGTTCTTCCAAATTGTTATGTGTGTTGGAACTTGGAACAAAGTTTTTATATCATATATAATTATATTTTGATGATACATACCTCTAAACATTTAGAGTTTTATTTAGAATGTCTAAAAAGTTTAAATATTTGGGTAACATTTGTTTATGTTCCCATAATATTTACATAAGAGTTGAATATAAAAATTATAGATAATTATCTTATCTTTCTAGAGCATCAATAATCACCTAACAACCGCATAAAACGTTATGTTTAAACAAGTGAAGCTCGAAAAATTCAATTTGAAGTTGATATTTTTATGCACTAAATGTGCACTTAAATATTTGAGTATTTTATCATGATCAAGAGATTAATATAAAAGTTATAGATAATATTGTTAGCTTTTCATAGAATCAAATATCATCTCATTTGGATACTCGTATGAAAAGTTATGTATAAAGAAAAAATGTCCAAAAGATTCAATTTGAAATGGATAACTTTATGTACTTAACTTTAAATTAATATTAGACTATTATCTCATTAGATTTTAAGTTGTAGCAAATTTTGTTAGCTTTCCATAGAATAAACAATCATCTCATTTGAATAAATAATTTAAGATGATCGATTAGGCAGCCGGTCTGTATGGAAAATACTGAAATCGACCAATATTTGAAGTTCGGTTGGCCTACACTACAAGAAAAATTCATATTTCTGACGATTTGAGCAGTCACAACTTGTGAAAAATCCATCGAAAAATAAAATTTGCGACGAATTTTTTGACAAAAAAACTCGTCATAAAATGGCTCGTCGCAAATATTTTCCCACGTCTAATATAAAGCCATCGAAAGTACCTATGGCCGAAGCTGTGGAAACAATTTCCACGGCTCAACCTGTGGGAAGTTCCCACGACTCAGACGGTGGGAAGTTCCCAGAGGTCGAGCCTTGGGAAGTTGCTAGGGCTAGATTAGGCCGCCAGGAGGACGATTCGATCATGGGCGGTAGCTTGGAGGACAATCTGATTGTGGGCGGCCAATCAGGCCGCCTGGTAGCCGATCCAGCCAGAGTGGTCACATCAGGCCACATTAGGCCGTTTGGTGCCGATTCGACTGCGGGAGGCCAAATCAGGCCTCCTGGTGGCCAATCCGGCTGCAGGAGGCCTGATGAGGCTGCCTGGCTCCGGATCAGAGAGAGAGAGAGGTCGGGGTAGTCATCGTCGTAGCGCGGGTCACCGGAGCCGAGTGAGAGAGAGTGGGAGACAGAGAGAGAGTGACAGGAAGCGGGAAAGAGAGGGTGAGGGAAAAAGTAAGAGAGGGAGAGTAATAAAGAAGGGGCACGAGAAAAAAAGGAGAGGGAGAGAAGCGGGAATTTCAAGTTTGCGATGGTTCAGGTCGTGAGAAAGTTTCCCACTACTCGGCCCGTGGGAAGTTTGCCACTACGCAGCCCGTGGGAACTTTCCACGGCTAAAGCCACGACAAAAGTTTCTCATGGTTACAACCGTAGAACTTTCGATGACTATATGCTTTTCCGATGGTCAAGGGCATTGGAAAGCTTGTTCTAGTATTAAAAAAATGCATGCCCACGGGTGCCTGAATGGCCGCAGGCAGCCGGACCGACAGCTTGCAGCCAGAACGATCGCGGGTAGCCGGATCCAGTCACCTTAGCCTAATCAGCCGCCAGGTGGCAAGATCCGACCACCCGCAACCTCCGCCAGGCGACCAAATCTGGCCGCAAGTGATGAGATCGGCCAAATCCGACCGCGGGCGATGAGATCAGGCCCCCTGGAGGCCGATCCTGTAGCGGGCAGCCAGATCAGGCCGCCTTGCGGCCGGATTAGAGTGGGAGAGATAGGGCGATCGGAATTGAGAGATAGGGACGTCTGGGCAGCCATCGCTGGAGCACGGGTCACCGGAGTTGAGTGAGCGAGTGGGAGACAGGGAGAGAAAAAATAAGAGAGAGAGAAATAAAGAGAGGGCGCGGGAAAAGAGAAGAGAAAGTGGGAAATGGTAGTGGGATTTTAAAGATTGCGATGGTTCATGTCCTAGGAAAGTTTTCCATGGCTCGACCTGCGGGATGTTCCCACGGCTAGAGCCATGGCAAAAGTTTTCGACGGCTATATGCTTTTCAGACGGCCGCGGCCATTAGAAAGTTTTTTTCGAATATTAAAAATTGCACGCCCGTGGGCGGCCGATCATCCGCAGGCAGCCGGACCGGCCGCTGCAGTCGGATAGGCCACCCGCAATCGGATCAGTCACAGGTAGCCGGATCGGCCGTGGGTAGTCAAGTTCGGGCACCCGCTCGTAGCAGGATCGATCCTGGGTAGCCAGATCGGCCGCGGGTAGCCGAGTTCAACAGCCCGACCACAGACGGATCCAACCCCCCACAGCCTGATCGATTGCCATGAGGCCAGATCGAGTTACCCGCAGCTTGATTGGCCGCCAAACAGTTAAATCTGGCTGCGGGCGGCCTAATCTCGCTGCCCGCAGCCAATGTTGTTAGGATCGGATCGGACAACGACTTGGATAAGTGTCTGTTTCAGGTCGAACCGGTCGGACCACATGGGATCAGTCGGTCGGACCGGATAGTAATAAAATATTATATTTAATATGATATAGTAATTATATATATATGTTATCAACATGTAATTATACAAAAGAAAAAATAACAATCATAGATAATAAATTTATAATGAATTTTAAGATTTGATATTAAAATTATTATACATTTAATAAATTAAAATCTTATTGAATTTGATTATTATATACAAATTTTCTATTGATTATTTTTTTTATGTATTTCATATTTTTATCTTTTTATCTTACAAGCAGCAAATACATATTTTTTTTCTTCAAAATATTATGACAAGATTGTATACTTTATAAATAAATATATAGTATAATTAGTATTTAACTATTATATTTGACTTATTATAAACTAAAAGAAATTTAAAGTTGTGTATATATACTATTATATATAATATTATACTATACTAAGTATATTATAGTATTGTTGTATATTATACATATAACAAAGAAGTTTGCACAATTCATTCATAATTAATTTATCTAATATGATAAATATTATATTAATATAATAAAAATATAATTAGTTTATGTTATAATATACATTTATGATATTAAAAAAAATAAGATCATAATTCATAACTTAAAGCTGAAAGTTTAATAAATTCAAGACTAAATGAAGAGAAAAAGAACAAGAAAGTATACAAAAATAATCCCACATTGATAGTAGTTGGAAAGTGAGAGCAAATGAACAATTATAAATGATGGGGGAGATTAATGGGCCAATATGAATGTTTATGGAGAAAGTCCATCTTTGGATATTTTTCAAATTTATAGTAATAAATTTTATCAAATCATCTCATAACAAAAAAAAAAAAACAAAAAAAATTCGGTTGGACCAAAATGCGGTTCAATCCGATTTTTTCTAGATTTGACTGGTTTTAATCGGTTCGATCCACTTCAATCCAGTCCAAATGGAGGTCCGGTTCTAGGGCTTCAAATGAGCTGGATTTGTGATTGGATAGCAGTTGGACTAGTCCGATCGGGCGGTCCGGTCCGGCCATGACAACATTGCCTGTAGCTTGATTAGCCGCCAAATGGCCAGATCCGGCCACGGGCGGCGAGATCAAGCTGCCCGCAGCCTGATCAGTCGCCAGGAGGCCGATCCAGCCATGGTCGGCCAGATTAGGCCCCCTGGAGGTCGATCCGACTGTGGGTGGCCTGATCAATCATGCCGCCTGGTGGCTTGATCAAAGTGAGGGTGACAAGGCGATCGGAGTTGAGAGGAAGGAAGAGTGAGAGGGAGGTTGGGGCAGCCATCGCTGAAGCTGAGTGAGAGAGAGTGGGAGACATGGTGAGAAAAAGTAAGAGAGGGAGAGAAATAAAGATAGGGTACATGAAAAGAGAAGAGAGAGACGTGGAAAAATGGCGGCGGGATTTTCAAGATTGCGACGTTCAGGCCGTGGGAAAGTTTGCCACTTTTGAAGCCGTGGAAAGTTCCAAATATTAAAAAAATGCCCACTCACGGGCAGCCAGTCGGCCGCAGGCAATCGGACCCGTCCGCCCGCAGCCAGATCAGCCGCGGGTGGACAGAACCGTCCGCTCGGCCACAGCTGGATTTTCAAATTTGCGATGGTTTAGGCCATCAGTACTATTAATAACAATATATTAAAGATATTATCTACTGTATCATATTTTATTTTGTCATTGATGGTTTAGGCCATCAGAAGTATCGATGGACGTGATTGCGAGAAATATTAATAATAATATATTAAATAGATTATCTATTATATTGTATATTATTTATAATTTATTTAATTAATGATAGTTCAGGCCATCGAAAATACCGATGGATTTCTTACCATCGGTACTTCCAACGGCGTGGATTGTCGGAAATATTAATTAAACATATTATCTATCATATCATATTTTGTTTTATATTTTATTTCATTACCAACGGTTGAGTCCATAAGAAGTACCAACATATTTGTCTCCATCGGTACTACTGACGGATTGTACCGTCAGTAGTTCTAATGGACATTTGTGATGGAGATGACCATAGTAAATTACAAAGTATTTGTATCCGTCAGAAATTTCATCAAAAATTGCGAAGGGTTTGTATTCGTCACAAAATCCGTTAGAAATTGTGAAGGATTTGTGTTCGTCGGAAATTGCCCATCGGAAATTGGCATTTTCTAGTAGTGCGAATAGATCCGACGATCAATCGAGTGACATCATTAGCTTTGCCGACGGAACCATCGGTCGATCATTTAGGCAGGATGGTCGACCGGATGCCATTAGTGTTGATGTCGGATGAAGTTATGGACAACTGATCAGGAGAAAAGTTTAACCGGCCATTCAACCGGTCACTCAACTGGTTAGTGCAGAATTCATCAACAATCATATTTTTCGATCGTGGGTAGAGGGTTGACCGGTCAACACACAACATGCATTATAACAGTCATATTTCGGCTAAAAAAGTGGGAAACAAACTGTAACGGCTAAATGGAGTTAAGAAGGCTATAAAAGTGGTCTCAACCAAGACTTCCAAGGAAAAGTGGGAAGACCATTTGTGAAGTCTATTTAAGCTCCAATTTGCAAATCTTTCATTTCTTTCTCTTACTTTTGTGTGAGGTTACAAAATTGTAAAACAGAGATGTGGAGTGTTCTTATGATATTGTAATAGTTGTTTAGCTCCTGAGTAAAAAGTGGTTGTGTCTTACCTTTTGAGTGAAGAAAAGACGGGTGAAAGCTTTCGAGTGAGAGAGGTGTTGAAGCGGAGAAAAGGTAACAGTTGTAAAGTATTTCTTTCATGCCCCATTTAAAACGAAGGAAGGTTATTAGTGGAATCTCCGATGGTCTCAAGATCGAGAAGTCAGAGCGGGACGTAGGCCAAGATGTGGCCGAACCTCGTCAACAAATCATCGTGCATCTTGTATTCGTCTTTCTCTCTCCCTCTCTAAAATGTTGCCGAACCAATTTTAAGCTTTCGTGAAGATTTTTTTTTAAATTGGTGTTTTCGATTAAACACGTGCTACAAAAAAACTGCCGATTAGTGACTTAGTAATGCGTCTCTAAAGCGGCGCTAAATCGTCGATAAAAAAATAGCCACACTTTAGTGTCGACATGGCGTCACGCATATGAGACACCTAGGTTCGGTGGCATTAGCATGGTAATGGCACCATGACGTTCGACGACGCTACTGGCGTCACATGTCGACACTAATATGACATTATGATGATGCGAAAAGTGTCATTGCGAAGTGATAATATGCATTGCTACTTTGGCGCTAAAGCGAGCTAGTATTGTCGACGCTATCTCGATGCCAATTTGACGCTAAAGCGAGACGATGTTTTGACACTAATATGACGCTAGAATAATCCCTATGTTTTTTGTTTCCGTTATCGATGGCATTACTTAGATGCCAATGCGACGATAAACTGCAATGCGTTGTAGACGCCTATGTGGTGCTAAATGTTGCGACGTCAATGTGGCACTAAAGAGACGCAAAAATATGATATGTTCATATAATGAAATAGCATTTCCTTGCTCAAGTTTAATTTATATATACATTTCATATTTCACAGTGCCAAGATACTCTATCATGTACACGTTCTAATCACGTACATCAAATTACACATTACACGTTCATCAAATTTACATATACATTTCACATTACATGTTCTAACCAGAATACACTATACATTTGATATTACACGTTCATGAAACATTTCATGCATGCATTACTCGATCGCTGGGGGGCCGCCGCTGAGCCAAGTGTAGGCTACGGTAGAAGGCAGGGTCGGCGAGCCGAACGCTGGCGCGAGAGCTGGCAGAAGAGAGGGAGGGACGAAAGGTGCTGGAGCGGCTCTGCAGGGAGCTAGAAGAGGCGGCACAACGTGAGAGGGCGGTGGCCAAGGCGGAGAGGAGGAGTGGAAGATGTGAGGGTGGTGAGCTAATGAGGGAGGAGATGGTGCACATGATGCTCTCCGAGGCGCGACTGGCGATGGAGGAGTTGGATGAGTTGGCTGCATAATGATGGATGGTGGAAACGCTGAGCCAAGCTCGAGGACGTAGAGGAGGGAGCGGGTCGAGAGTGCCACACCAAGGAGGAAGCTGAGAGTGCTGCTAGAAACACCTTCTGGAAGGAGAGGCCACTATCGAGGAGAGCGAAGAATGAGGGACCAGAACAAAATATGAAGAGGAAGCTGCGATAAAGATGAAGAGCAGAAGATGAAGGATCCTGGGCGCAAAACTTTTGTTGAATGTGCGGGGAGCGTCAGATAAAAGAAAGTGGAGGGTTAGGATCCATTCTTCGAACGTGCGATGCTATTTTGAGGCTACTATGACGATGCACAGTTAAAATTTTTAATTAAATTATGGAGAAAATTATATCCCTTAAGTCAATTAAATCTCCTAATTATATAATTAATGAGATAGAAATTTAATTTATAAATAATTATTTTTAAAGTAACCAGATCATTTTATAGATATACAATTAATATATGATATGATATGATATGATATATGTTGTATGTATGTGTATATGTATGTATGTTTATATATTATTAATTATATTAGCCAATGTATATATAAGTTTATATTACCTAATTATATCAATATATGTATATATACACATATATATATATATATGTCTATATACATACATTGTAATATCCCTAACTTAACCATGCATTATTAGATGTATGAATGTGATGCTATATTATGTTATTGATAATTATTGTGAATATGATGTTAAGACTTACACTTAAATGTCAACTATTGGCATTTGGACGCGATGAAAATTTACTTAAGACATGAAAATTTAGAAAATTAAAGTCCGGTAATTGTTCCTATATATTAAAGAATTATCAAAGTGATTTTTAACAATTTTTAGGAGGTGTGTGAGATAGGTAAAATGTCGACATAAAATCTAAAAATATGTGAAATCACGATTTTTGTTCTCTGGACAAAAATTTAGATTTTGATTTCTTGGTTATTTATTTTTATAAATGATTTTATTTGAATCAAAATGGGGGGTAGTTCCTTATTAACATGTAATAACTTAAATAAATAAATAAATGGAAAATACAAAACCATTTACTCAATAAATACCAAGGGTGCTTTCCTATTTATGTGTAGCCGACTTAAGGTCGGTTTACCTTGCCTTATCTTTTACACTCTACATGTTTTACCACATCTTTTCACCTCCTCACCTGCCCCATCCGAAATCCAAGTGAAAGAGGAGACCATATGCTACTAGTGAAGGAATTTGAAAGAAGAGAAGGGGAATTAGTTTTTTCGCATGTGGTGAGTTGATACTTTACTTTCTTTTCATTTTAATTACATACCTTCCTAATTAGGATTTCTATGAACCTCTCTCATCTCATTCACTCTCGGATGTTAGCTAATCATGGTCAAAACTCATGTTGTTCATAAGCAAGATTAATCCTAGCCATGTTCAATTGGTTCCCGAATTTTTAGTACATAATTCCATACCTTAGGATGGTCCAAAAGTTATGAAATTTATTCTGATTAATCCCCTCGGAGTCTACTTTCATTGAGCTTTGAACTCAACTTAATATGATGTCTTTAGAGAAAGTTATGTTCTTATCTTTAAGGTACTATCACTCTGTCCGTCAAAACTATTACCCGAATTTGTAAATTAGGAATTAAATCCAATATGTCATGTAAATATTTGATAATTTAAGATGTCAGGTTTCATTGGCAATTGAAACCACTCGAAAATAATATTTTAGGGAAAGTTATAAATGTTTTACTGAGCCTTACTTAGTCTGTCAGGATGACACTTAGGGCAGGTTATGTTAATATTTGTTAAATTTATTGTGCTCAGTGCAGATAGACATAAATTCAAGATATTTTATGAATTGCACCCTAGGAAACCTACTACTAGGTAAAATTAAAATTACTAGAACATGGAATGTTTATTATTTTATATAAATCATATAAGTGATGTAACTCAGTCTGTTAGAACATAAAAACAACACAAAAGCTAGACTGAAAGTTGATTTTCATGAGAACAACTATAATGGAATAAGATATGAAACTTTTACAGATTAATGGCTATGTAATCTGGAACTAATGAAAATTAGAATGATGCCATTTGGTTATTTATACCAGAAGATATGAATTTTTCTTTCCTATGCATGCAATCTGTCATACTATTAGGTCAATCATTATGATAAATAGTTTACTTAGATTATAAAAGTTAATGCATGAGTACAATATAACATTTTCAATTATTTATGTTTCATGTATGATATGTTAGCCTTCAGATAATAGTAGTAATATATTCCCTTACTATTATTGTTATAGGAATTGAGGAGTGAAATAGTGAAAAAGGGGAAGGAAAACTTTTGTTAGCCTTTATAAGTAAGTTGGTTTCTCTTACTTTATGTATTCACCACTTTTGAATTCGGTGTGATATTGATTGTTATAAGTATTGAATTCATATTTCGGCAAGTTTATATGAAAAGTGTATTCAAATGATTGATCAAGTGATGGTACAATTGAAAAGCATATGTGGTATGTTATAAATTGATTTCATGAAATACAATCCTATTCCGTTTGAATGAGTGTTCAATATGATTCATCTTTTGAGATCTGGATTATAAGGCATGATTAATCATTTGATATTTGATATGAAGTTGTTATATGATGAATTATGCATCTGCATATATGATGGTTGGAGCTAAGTGCTACATCGCTGAACACGATAGGAGCCACCTCTAGAGTCCAATCCATCATTTTATTTTTAGTAATGAGATGAGATAGGTTGGAGCTAAGTGCCATGGTGAGCTAAGTGCCATATCGTGAGTAGTCGCGATGGGACCACCTCTAGAGTACACATATCGCTATATGATATGTTCTCAAAAGGGATGAGGTAGAATGAAGCTAAGTGCTACATCGTTGATCACGATGGGAGCCACCTCTAGAGTCCACCTACCGACCAATGGCTAATTAGTGATCTGTGCATACATGATTAAGAAAATCATGTCACTTAATTCAGCCCTCATAATTCCATGATTAAGAATATAAAAAAATTATCTAAATTTAAGATATGATATAATATATATATATTGTATGTGTAACATATTGACATGTGTGCATACAAATACATATGTGTATGTATATATGTATCTTGTGTATATATATATAAAGTTTGGTAGATTGTTAACATTCTTTCTTTCTTTCTATATATAAAGTATACACACACATAAGTATATGTATGTATGTATATGTATATATACATATATGTATACGTAATATATATGTATATTTATATTCAATGAATTTATTGGCAGGTTTGAGCCACATTAGTGCCACATTGAAGGAAGTGTATATGTGACAATGACACCACATTAGGGTCACATTAGCGACGCATCGATTCAGCACCATATTAACCTCATAATGGCATCACGATGGACATGCGCAACTCTTTTAGTGCCACAATGGCCGACGCCTCCACGACGTTGAACATTCACCAGCTTATTGGTGTAAGATCCCAAAGGGCACGGGGGGTGAATTGACGTTCAAACAAAAATATTGAATTCACAATAATCATTGAGATCGAATCTTAAAATCTTTTATATCACATACAACACGTCAAAATCAATATGAGAGGGAGAGAGGGAAAGTAATCACAAAGCACGCGATGATTGTTGACGAGGTTCGGCCACACCTTGGCCTACGTCCCTACTCCGACTTCTCGACCTCGAGACCGCCGGAGATTCCACTAGAATCTCTTCCTTTATTTCAAATGGGGTAAGGAAGAAAGCTCTTTACACCACCGTCTTTTTTCCGCTTCGAGAGGTAAGGAACACCTCTCCTCCTAATGAAGCTAATCTTTTCTCTCGCTCAAGATGTATGATTTGGAACCTCTTTTACATAGGAGCTCTCAGTATTTTTCTAAATAAAATGCTTTTCTCTTTTACAATGTTAAGTTCACAAGAGGAGAAAAGAGAAAGAAAAGAAAACTTAAAATGAAAACCTTAAGGAATGATTTTTTTTTATAAATTGAAGTTTTTCTTCAAAGCTTGGATTGATGCCTTTGCTTCTAGCTTTGACATTCCTTTTATAAACTTCAGCAAGTGAGAAAGTCATCCAAAAATTATTCCATAATTTTCTTTTTCAAATTTGAGCATTACTGTTCATTTGAATCGGAGGCCGGTCGACCGCACATATGATCGACCGGTACACTTTCTTTTATGAAAAATATGACCGTTGGCAAATTTTGCACTGTCTGGTCGACCTGTGTTCTGGATCGGTCAATCGGTACCTCGACCGATACTGTCTCGATATTCTATTTGTTAAAATTGTCTCGAAATGAAAACAATTTGATGAAGGAAAAAAAGATATTAATAATCAAAATATGGCATAAAACTTTGATACAAATATCTTTTGATATGTCAAAATAAAGTTTAGTATGCTCCCTCTGTCACTATTATCAATTTTAGATGTTCTCTCTTTTCAAAGAAATAGTAATTTTGAATTTTTGAATGAAATGAAAGATAGATTATACTTACCATAATCTTTATGCCTTCACATCTCCAATTCCTCCATTGCTTTACATGTGAGGCACACCTGAAAAATAATCATTTAAACTTTGGTACTCAAACTTCTTTGGGTTCAATTTTATTAGTCAAAGTTCCTTTTGGAATCCATATCATCCCATGTTTTGAAGATTTTCTAATTTTGCATTGATAAGCATAATGGCCATAAAATTTGCATGAAAAACATGTAATATGTGATTTTGTATTATAGGAATGATTAGACTTCCAATAAGAGTTTTCATGTCCAAAGTATTTCCTAAAATTATCTTTCTTTACATAAGAACTAATTTTATTATTATTTTGTTAATTTTTCAAAAGATCATTTTCTTTCTTTGTTTTTTCTAAATAACATGCTAGTTTTATAATTTCACATGCATGTGTAATTTCCAGAGTTTCAATTTCATGTTTTAGGTTTTCATTTTCCATAAAACATATATTCTTTTCTTGTTTTAAATTTTCAATCTCACGTCGTAATTTCTCATTTTCCTCTTTAAGTGAGTAAATTTTTTTATAAGGGAGGAAAGTTCTTTATTTACACCTAAAGAAAGATTTTCTTCGAAAGAGCTCGATGAGCCATTATTTGAAGGATGAGATGTTACCTCATCGTCGTGTGCCATTAAGCATAAGTATGCTTCATCACTGGAAGAGCTTGACGAGTCACTTGTTTCACTTGACTATTCATACTTTTTCTTTTTACCTTTTCGAGATGTCTCTTCTTTGTGATTTTTATATGATTTTCGAGTAGGCTTCTCATTTTTTTTTTCTTCTTCACCAACTTGAGATACTTATCTAGTTTTCTTGTGTAGCGGGCGAGTCTCTTTTCGTCCACTTCTTCTTCACTTGAGTCTTCTTCATTTGCATTTGTCTTTAATGCCAATGTTTTCTTCTTGGGGGTTTTTTCTTCTTGATCTTCTTGAATTGAGATCTCATAGGTTAGAAATGAACCAATAAAATCATAAAAAATCAATTTGTTCAAATCCTTTTCTTCAATCACAGTCCTCTTTGTATGCCATTTGGAAGAGAGACCTGAAAATCTTTTTCACTTTCTGGGAGTTAGTTCTTGGCTTGTCCAAGGAGGCTAAGTCATTCAAAACATCATTAAACTGAGCTACTATATCATTTATGAATTCATTATCATGCATTTTGAAATTGATGGTTTAAAATATTCAATCTTGATTCTTTAACTTTTTTGGTTCCTTAATAAGTAGTGATGAGCTTTTCCCAAATCTCGATTGTAGTTTCACAACTTGAAATCCGATTAAACTCCGTTGAATCCAAAGCGCAATAAAAAATATTTTTGGCTTTCCAATCAAGTTTTGAAAAAATCTTTTCTTTTTCTTTAGAATCAGTAGGTAACTTTTTATGAATATAATAACATTTTTCAACTATGTCCCACGTGTCGATATTAATAGAACAAATATATGCTTGAATTCTAATTTTCCAATACGCAAAATTTGATGCATTTAAAAGGGGAGGACGACTAATTGATTGTCTTTTGGCGAAATTAAAACAACTTGATGCCATAGCTCTAAAGATTGTTAAATCTTAAAATAAGGTGATAAAATCTTGAAATGATTTGATCTTAAAACAAGAGCAACCTACTCTGATACCAATTGTAGGATCCCAAAGCGCACCGAGGGTGAATTGGTGTTCAAATGAAAATATCAAATTCACAATAATCGTTGAAATCAAATCTTAAAATCTTTTAAATCAATGCAATTCATATCACATCAAAACCAATATGAGTGGGAGAGAGAAAGCAATCACAAAGCACGCGATGGTTGTTTACGAGATTCGGCCACACCATGGCCTACGTCCCCGCTCCGACTTCTCGACCTCGAGACCGTCGGAGATTTCACTAGAATCTCTTCTTTTGTTCCAAATGGGGTAAGGAAGAAAGTCCTTTACACTACTGCCTTTTCTCCGCTTCGAGATGCAACACACACTTCTCCTCCTAATGAAACTAATCTTTTCTCTCGCACAAGAGGTAAGATTTGAAACCTCTTTTACATAGAAGCTCTCTCAGTATTTTTCTAAATAAAATGTTTCTCTTTTACCATGCTAAACTCACAAGAGGAGAAGAGAGAAGAAAATAAAACTTAAAATGAAAACTTCAAGGAATGATCTTCTTTTGATAACTTGAAATTTTTCTTCAAAACTTGGATTGATGCCTTTGTTTCTAGCTTTCACACTCCTTTTATATGCTTCAACAAGTGAGAAAGTCCTCCAAAAATCATTCCACAATTTTCTCCTTCAAATTTGATCGTTACTATTCATTTGAGTCGGAGGCCGATCGACCGCACATATGGACCAGTCGACAGGTACACTTTCTTTTATGAAAAATATGATCGATGGCAAATTTTGCACTGTCCGATTGACTTGTATTCTGTACCGGTCAACCGATACCGTCTCGACATTCTGTTTGTTGAAATGACCATTTTCTGCACTGACCGGTCGACCTATGTTCCGGACCGGTCGACCGATGTTTCAGTCGACAGTCGACTGCCCTACACTATTTTAAGCATAACGTTTTGCAAAATTACTTAAATGAGATGATTTTTTATTCTATGAAAAGATAACAGAATTCTCTACAACTTTAATATTTATGATTAATCCAAAATCTAATAGGATCATAGTTAATTATTTAATCAAAGTGTAGTGCATAAAGTTATTCCTTTTTTTAAAACTTTTTTCAGCATTTTAACTTTAATCTTTCGAGGTTTGTATCATCAAAATATAATTTTATATGTCATTAAGACATAGATCCAACAATTGGCATCTGAAAGGATGCGACGCTAACTTTGACAAACCGTTGCGCCACATTAGCATCACAACTACCCGTGGCACTACATGTTTAGCTCCACAACTTGCTGACATGACTACGACGTTAAATATATAGCAATGCAGCGTCACGAAGTTTCAACGCTAATAGGTCGCTAATATTTGTTGCGCGTTTGCGTGTTCGCGCACGCATTTATAGTGTCGCAGTAGGAGAAGGTGCCAATATGGCATCATATTTTTGCAACACAAATGCGACGCTAAATCAAACAAAAAAAGAGACTAGCTGCGTCACATGTTTTCCGACGCTAAGGCGATGCTGTTGCATCGCTAATGGCATCTTGTTAGCGTCGCCTCTTTTGAGACGCTAATATGCATAGCTATTAAGTAGATTTCTTACGGTTATCAATTCACTTCTCCCTCTTTGTGCCTTGTGATTCTAAAACATGTACCACGTAGGATATGAGATGATTGACTTGAATGATTTGTGTGTTTTGATGTGAAATGCGTGTGAAATAACATAGAACATAAGTAAAATCATGAAAATTAGGATTCGAGTAAAGCCAAATGGCGAGATGACCCCAAGACATGATGTAACCCCAAGTTGGGAAGTGACTTGATCACCCGAGCAAAACTTAAAATTTATAAATCCTAAACACACAAATTTAATGTGCAAGCGCACAGTATCAAAGTAGTACTAAGTTACTACACTTGATTTAAATCTACTTTTAATGGAAAGTTAAATCTAGGGATTAAAAACAGTAAGTGGAAATGTTCAAAAACCAAAATTATAAAAAATAAGAGTTAACCTTTTTTAGGCAGTTTTAAAGTTTAATCGAGAGAAATAACAAATAAAAAAACTGAGAATAATGAACTCAATTTTTCTAACAGTGATGATAAACACTAGGATGAATCATCAACGTATAGAAAAAAAAAACCTCTTTTGGGCGGAGGATGATTGATGTCCATAAGGAAAACATTTCATATATCCATTAAACACATGGAAAACATCAAAGCTAACGGAAAACTTACATTTAGATACAACATAAAAGAAAGTTCATAACGAACATCCATGAAATTCCCCAACCCTACTTGGCTGCTTAGTTATACACGTTCCTAGAATAGAATTACAAGTGTTGAGCAATATGTCCATCATAGAGTGAATGCAAATTTCGATCATAAACAGACAAATAATAAGAAAATGAAATATATGTATGACAAGGAAGATAACAACATTGCAGAGCTTTTAGTTTTATTTATTTGTTTCCTTCCTTTCTTATCAAAATGGAATCAAGCTAATTTGAAGTCCGTAAGATTTGGTGATCCATATTGTTAGAGTTGGTGAATACTTCAGGGCTCCTTGTTTCTCACACCGGGTTCGCCCACGTGAGCTTAGGGGAATCTGAGTATTACCCAATTAACAGTATTGTTGGCGTACGAACGAAAGGGGGGGTTCGGGGGGCCCCGCCCCCCGACGGCGGTCCGTGTGGTTCGGATTAGGTTTTTTCTCTGTTTGTTTGGGTTTTAAACCCGGTTTGAAGAGGCTATTAATAGCCTAATTTCTGATGTAATTTTGTGTGGCGGCTGTAAACCTAAACGATATAGTGGAACCTCTTTGCAGGACGTAGCCCTAATCTCAAGGGTGAACCTGAGTAAATTTCGTGTGTCTCCTCTATTTTTCTGCAATCTCTCTGTGATCTTCTCTACTTGTTCTCGGATTTTCCCATCACATATACTATATTTAATTGACAAAAATGAGTGGGAAATTCATGAAATCGTGTATACAAGTGCAGAATGATTTTAAACTGAGTATCCGTCATGCAATAAATTAAATTCTAATGTCTAAAGTATTTCATGGAGATAAATGCATGTAATATTCACTTATCACACGTGCTATTTGGTTCCCTTGTTTGAGATCAACCTATCTCACCAAAAATAAAATTGATTACTTTGAAATCCTAAATCTCTTAAAATCCATTTCAAATGAAAATTGTTATTCACATGGAATGTCAATTTCATGACCAAGCCGCATTCAAGAGCACACTTTGTTATATTTGACATGCTTACTCCAATTATTAATGAACTTGTTGAGTACTCCAACAAATTAACTTGTTGCCCAAATATGCAAACTAAGTATTACTTTCCAGTTTGTAATCAGGCACATGGTGGTTAACTTTGATTTTCCGCCGCAGGAAAGTTTGTCAATGTCATTTTTCAGGTAGCAAAAGTACATACAACTTGAGTATAATTAAGATATTAATTATTTTCCTTTTAAAAACATAATGTACCATTTTTTAAATAAATAACTTTGTCAGGACATGTGTCAACATTTAATAAAAATAGAAATGATCTTTTTTTATTTATTTTAAGAAATAAACTAAATACAAAGTTTAAGTAAAGTGAGAGTCTAAATAAAGATAAGATTTGAGCATAGGTAAATTCAGTTTGAGTATAATTGAGATGAATAACTCTTTTTCTTTTTAAAAGAATAAATAAAGATTATAATAAATAGGTAAAGTGTAAGTACCGAGAGTCCTATATAAACCAAGAGAGAATAGAATTCTTGGTTTGAAAAGTGAATTTAATTTGCATATAATTAAGACAAATAACTATATTTTCTAAAATAATTAATGTATTATTTAAAAAAAAGTAATTGGAAGAAGCCATGTGCCTATATTAATTAGATAAAAATATATTAAGAATCAGGACCGAATTTAAATAAGAAAAAAATCTCGATTGTTTCAAATAAATTAATAAAATTAAAAGTCCTAATAAAATAATAGTAGATTGACTCAAATTAAACTAACATATTTATCTTCTTTAATTTCTAAAAAAATCAATTTGATAATTTTTAAATATAAATTATATAATAATTAAATTTTGTTTAAATAAAGACAATCATTTCATCATATATGGTTTTATTGCTCATTTCAAGTGATAGTAGAAGAATACTATGTAAATCGTAGTATTCTCTTATTTGGTATTTTAGATCTTTTCTCATTGAATATGGATTCACTTGTTAATTTTTTTTTATCATTTGAATTTTGAATTATTAAACATCACCTTTTTAAAATTCCCATTTAAGAAGAATAAGATAAAATGTCTCGTGGGATCCACTTCTTTTCACTTTTACTATTTGTGTGATTGGCATATGTGGGTCGAGTTGGAGCCATCAACAAACTCGACTTCATCAAATTTGATCGGATTGATGGAAAATCATTATCTAATATGTAATAACCGACACCAATTAAAAAAAATGAAACAAAGAGTTGAATTAGAAATGGCTGGGCGGAGCACGAAGGAGATAAATATCAAATCCTATTCAAAGTTTGAAAGGAAAGGAATTTAATCTGATCTAATCAGATTTAATTAGAAGAGATGACATATTTAAGATAAAAGCAGAATTCATTAAACCCTCTTCCCCATTGAAAACCTCACGAGATTGCCCTTCAACCTGCTGGCCGCCCTGTGCAAAGCCGAGCAGAACAGATCTCCACCTTCGTTGCAATTGCAAGTAGTGTAAGAACTCCCCCTCTCTCCTACCACCTTTGGTTCTGTTCTTATGCGCCGGTAGAATTCTTGCAGAGGCTGGCCGAGAGGAACCAGGGGAAGAATAGGGGCGTCGTTAACGATTTCCAACAAATGAAAAGAGGAATTAATCGCGAACAGAGGTGGATGAATCAAAATCACTTTGCATGACCTCTGAATTGTCCCAAATTCATGCCCTAATCGTTATGAAAGAAAAGATCAAGACTAGGGTTCATCGTTTTATTTCATTGATTCCTTGAATTTTTTTGACTGATTGATCGAATTGCATGCATAATTCACTCCTTAGTGTTATGTTATTGTGTGATTGATTGCTAGGATGAAGAAGTTAGGTTAGGGCTAATGTATGTTAAAGATCCATGAAATTTCTTGTTGAAATCGGCCGGAACTCGCCGCCGTCACGGCCGTGCCACCTCCTGGCACGCCCGTGCCAACTACTGCCACGGTCGTGCCACCCTGTCGGCACGCCCGTGTCATGATTCGACAGAAGCTAAGTAAAAGGTCGGCCGCTGCTGGTCGACCGAACGCTCAATTGTTCATGGCCGTGCCACCCTTCCGGCATGATCGTGCCATGACTAACCTAGCCGAACGTAGGATAATCGATCGACCGACGTTAATCGGTCGATCGATCTCACCCCTGTCACGACCGTGCCCTCGTATGGCACGCCCGTGCCATCACTTGGGCATCCTATCGTCTAGATCGGCACGGTCGTGCCACTATGATGTCACGGCCGTGCCAGGCCCCAACCTTGATTTTTCCACCCGTCTTCCTTGTTTTTGATATGAACATTATTGATTTTCTTATTATTCCAATATGAACTCTTTGTCCTGATTTACCCCATATCGATCTTATCATATTCATCACATGATACAAAGAATGACAAGTTACTAAAAGTGATTAATAAGTTCAGATGAAAGATTAACGATGGGTTGCCAGTCCAAGCCAAGTGCATCAAGATAAAGGTCGCTTCCTTGGTCATGGTTTGATCACCCATTGACCCGTACAAGGCCGTATCGTTTGCTGGGCATACCCCAAGAATTAAAGGCACCTAAAGTCACCCTGATTTTAATAATAATAATTCAAGACTAAGAAGCATGTTCAAGTCAAGTCAAGTATGCCATGATTACAAGTTTACTAAGAATTATTGATTCTCATGATTCATGTTCTATTATGATTTTTATTCTTATTCCTATTATGATCCATGATACTGACATGTTATCTTTCATGTTCAAGTTAAGCATGTTTGTTAATTACCGCTGATTATTATATTCATGTTATGCATTGTATATCATGTGGTTCCCCACTAGGCTGTAAAGGTTACGGGAGGACCTCCTCCTCTGTGTTTGATTTTCACAGGACCAGGTCAGTGACGTGGTGGAGTAGGCATGTGGTGATGAAACTCTGGCGATAGGACATCACATCAACCATAGGGCTTTTAGAGTGTTTATTAGTTTTCCTTTACCTTCCGCATTTTAGATTCATGATGTAGAACTTATTTTATTTCTTAACAATGACATATCCACTTTTAGACTTCCGCAAATTAAAGTTATACTTTTCTTTATCTCTTTTATTTTATTATTCTTCCGCTGACGTGTCTCGATTCTTGAATGAGATATGGTCAATATTATGGTCAAAGACATAGCATATCGTAGTGTCTCCAAGTTGGTCTTCACCACGTGGCGGGGGTCGATTTGGGGGCGTTACATAATATCATGGAATTATTTAATTCCAAAATTGAAGGAAATTATGGGATAAGTGGAAAGATAAGATGGAATTTGAATAGAGGTGAAATTGTTATGGGGTTATTAAGTAAATTCAGATTTAAATAAATTTGAATAATTGTGAGATGATTAAATAATGATGGATAGCCAAGATTGATTCTAAAAAAGTCCATGGCCCAATAGAATTGAAAATCCTAGCCTGCACTATAAATCAACATCAAAGAGGTAGCTAGAAATCCTCTTTGGCCAAATAGAATTTCAATTCCAAGAGCCCCTCTTTTCCTCTCATATCATGCGAACCGAGGCACCCCCGAGAGCACGCGGCAGCTGGTTTCAAAACCGACGTATAGGAGAAGATCTTCCAAGTGGTGGCCACAAGTTTCGGGATGTGGATAGAGAGATATCGTCGGTCAAAATCGGCGTCTGGACAACTCTCGTAGGCAGAGGGAATCTAGTTAGTTTTTCAGCCAATTTTAGGTATGTAGAGAGAATCCCTATGTCGTCAGCTTTTTGCGAAATGGAATCATATTCTCTTCTCCTTTGTACTGAGAATCGATTGATATATCATATGCATAATTTGGACATCGTATGGTATAATTATAATGGTTGAAAAGTCACGTCACAACGCGTTTTACCGTCGGCGGTATAACCTGGCCCGGATTTTGTTGAATCCCTACTAAGTTAGACTCGGAACCGGATCGGGCTGACAAACCCGCCCCAGATTTCGTTGAATCCATACTGAGTTAGACTCGGAAGCGGATCGGGTTGACAAATTCGATCCGGGTTTCTATCGGCTCGAGTTCTGGCTTTGGCTCGACTCGGGTTGCGTTGCGATCGTGATTGGAAGTGAACCGGCCAACTTGGTCCGGGTTCACTATACACCTGGCCCGGGTTTACCCTGGACGAGGTGATTTTGAGTGTCTCCGAACACGGCCCGGGTTCTACCCGATGCGGGACGAATTCCGGGGGTAGAAAACTTATTTTTGAATATATTGTTATGATTAATTGAATTGTTATTATGGATAATTTTTCCTGATCATATAGATCTGACCTCGTCAAATTTATTAGATTTGATTTGAGATTATTATTAGGGTTATTTCCTCTAACCACCCCTAAACTATCACGATTTTCCACATCTAACCCCAAACACGAACTTCGTTTTTTGGGTTCCTAAACTTTCACGATTTTTCTAATTTGATCCTTCCGTCCAATTCCGTTGACTTCTCCATTATTTTGTTTACATTTGTGAAAAGTTTATTATACCCCTAGCTTGAGTGTTAATTCATTTTTACATAAAATAATATATAATAATAGATATAAAAATAATTTAAAAAAGAAAAAAAGGAGGACACCACGTGTCGGAGGGGGATCGTCGACCGAGAAAGGGGGGACGCAGAGGGGGGCGGCGACCCCCTCCCCCCTTCGCTCTTTCCTGACGCCGGCGCAGGGAGAGAGCGCTGCGCCAACATCGGGAATGAGCGAAGGTGGGGGGGGGGGGGGGGGGCTCCCCCCCTCTGCGTCGTCCATGGACGCAAAGGAGGGCGGCTCCCTCTATCTCTTTCCCGACGCCGGCGCAAGGAAAGAGCGAAGGGGGGGGGGGGGGTTGCTTCCCCCCTCTGCGTCGACGACGGACACAATGGGGGCGGCAACCCCCTCCCCCCTTCGCTCTCTCCCTCCGCCGGCATTGAGAAAGGGGCGGGGGGGGGGGGGGGGGGGAGTCACCGCCCCACTCTGCGTCGACGACGGACGTAGAGGGGCCCCTCCCCCCTCACTTTCCCTACGCCAACGTGCACAAGGCGCCGACAGGGAAAGAGAAGGGGGTGGGGTGGGGGTCGCCAGTCCCCGTCGACGAGCAGAGGGGGGCCCGACGACCCTCCTTCGACACGTGGCATCCTCTTTTTTAAATTATTTTTATATCTATTATTTTATGTAAAAATGATCTAACACTCCAGCCAGGGGTATAATGGACTTTTTACAAATATGAAAAATAAAAAATAATGGAGAACTCAACGGAATTGGACGGAAGGATCAAATTGGAAAAAGCGTGAAAGTTTAGAGACCCAAAAAATGAAGTTCGTAGTTTGAGGTTAGATGCAGTAAATTACAATAGTTTAGGGGTGGTTGGAGGAAATAACCCTTATTGTTATTGTTGTCCCATCAGATCCTGTTATCCATTATAGTATTGATCCAATAGTTTTCTCCTGATTGGGTCATTATTTATCCTAAATTAAATTGTTAAAGATAGATCCGTTAGGTAAACAAGATAAAAGATGAAAATGCTGGGTCTCCATATTCTCTGATTGTCTCTAAGCCCCCTGGGCCACATTGTTATCGATATGGATATTGTATGGGGCAGGTATCGTACTTAGAGGTTTGAGATGCCATCCTTTAGGGAACCTATGGCTTTCATGGCCATGGTCCCACGCCATTACGGTGCTATTGTTAGCGCTATTATTGGAGAGTGACTTGCCGTGACTTGATCCCTCACTGGCCTACATGAAAGAGACATGGAGTTTCCCTTAATTGACTGAGCGCTCCCTATTGAATTAGATAGCTCGAAAGATCGAATTGAATTGAATGGAAATTGAATTGAATCATGGTTATTCAGATTTTGACGTTGACCGACTTTGTCTCCGCCCATTGAATTGAATAGAAATTGTTATTGACCGATGACCATTGATATTGATAATTGAATTAAAAATTGTTAAATCTGATAGTGCTATAGTGATTAGGCATATTTGATAATTGATTATTGGTAATTTATAGTGATTGGTCTTTTTGACCTCTTATCTGATCCTCTTTATTGATTCATGGTTGTACTGATTTATTAATATATTGACCTATTGAGCTCCCATCATATTGATTTCTCCAGTGCTCTATTGTTTATCGTCTCATATCGTTATTGATTTATTGAGCACTTTTGATATATTGTATACTGCTATGGCACTACTAGAAAAATACTAATTACCGACAGTCCAAACCGTCGATAATCAGCCCAAAAACCGTCGGTAACGTAATTACCGACGGTTTTTCAGTTGGAATCCATCCGTCGAAAAAACGCTCATCACAAATCGATTTGCGACGGTCAGAAAAAAATTTGTCGGAAATATGGGCAGTCCGAACCGTCGAAAAAGTAACCGTAAAAAATTTCCGACGGTTACAACCGTCAGAAAATACCGGCGGTTCAAACTGTCGAAAGTTTTCGACGGTTGCAACCGCCGGAAAACGCCGGCGGTTCGGAAAATGCCAGCAGTTCGAACCGTCGAAAGTTTTCGACGGCTGCAACCGCCGAAGAAGGCCGGCGGTTCGAACGGTCAAAAATTTTTCGACGGTCGCAACTGTCGAAACTTTCGAGGTCGACGCAATCGTCGATCTTTTGATGGTCGCAACCGTCGCCAATAATTTTTTAAATATAAAAAAATTAGCGGCCGGATTGGGCTGCGGCTAGAGTCGGCCGCGGCAAATCCAGCCGTCCGCGGTAGGATGGGCCGAATCCGACCACCAGCCGGCCGATCCGGCCGCCAGCGGTTGGATCCGACCGCCAGCGTGCCGATCCGATCGCCAGCGGGCCGATCCGGCCGCCAGCGGCTGGATCCGGCCGCCAGCGACCGGAGAAAAAGAGAAAGAGAGAGAGAAAGAGAGAGAGATGCCGGAGAAGAGAGAGACGCCGGCGGAGAGGGTCGCCGGCGGTCGACGCTTCACGTCCGGCCAAAGGCTCGTCGGCCGGGAGAGGGAGAGGGAGAGAGAGAGAGGAGAGGAGGGAGAGAGAGGAGAGGAGGGTGATAAAATTATATATATATATATTTGTGAAAAAATGGAAAGCGGGAAACGAATGGAGCGCGGGATAACGAAATTTTAATTACCGACGGCTCTGGCCGTCGAAAAAGTAAATATTAATTATTTTTAAGTTATCGATGGTTGTGACCGTCGAAAAAATATTTAGTTATATATAGTATTTTTTTACCGACGGTATGAACCGTCGGTAATTATATTAATAAAATAATAATATAAAAAATTATATAATTTCATTTTTTATTTCTGACGATCGTAATCGTCGAAAATCCGTCGAAAAAATTAAATAATAATATAACAAATTACATAATAATATATATATCCGTCGGTAATTGCGACGGTTTGGGCCGTCGCTAGTTATATTAATAAAATACTCCTCATATGATATTATTATACATTTACCGACGGTTACGACCATCGAAAATTGCAGCGGATTTTGCGACGGATGGATATCCGTCGGAAATATCGACGTTCCTAATCGTCGAAATTTTTTTCATTTCCAACGGTCGTAACCATCAGAAAATCCGTCGAAAAAATTTAATAATAATATAACAAATTACATAATTTATTTTTTCTCCTCCGACGGTCGTAACTGTCAGAAAATTCGTCAAAAATTGCGACGGATGGATATCCGTTGGAAATATCGACCTCCCTAATCGTCGAAAAATTAAATAATAATATAAATAATTTTCGACGGTCATAACCGTCGAAAAATTAAATAATAATATAAATAATTTTCGACGGTCATAATCGTCGAAAAATTAAATAATAATATAAATAATTTTCGACGGTCATAACCGTCGGAAATGAAACCGTCGAAAAATCCGTCGCAAGATTTTGAACCGTCGGAAAATCACAATTTTCTTGTAGTGTGGTTAGACTCTACGTACTGAGTATTTTTTATACTCATGAGTTTTTCTCTACTTCTGGATTAATGCAGGTGAGATGATAGAGAATGATGATACGGGTGGTCAAGCTCAGTGCAAAGATGTTGCATATGATGTAGGATTAAGTCCTTATTGATTAGCTATTTCTTTTCCGCATATTTAGTATTGTGGTATCTGGACGTTTTCAACTTCATGACGTTATAGATTGTTAGACGATCCTGTTATTAATTCCGCATTTTATAGATTTTATTTTTCATAAAAAAATTAAATAAAATTGTATAGCGCATTTGAGACGACTCTGAGCACGTAAAAGTCACGTGGGTGTCGGGGCGTTACACAATATCATTCACATACATACCCTAATTCAATGAACTTGTGGTGTACTCCATCCATTAATGCGCCTTTAAGTATTACTTTCTAGCTTGTAATTAAGCACATGGTGGTTAACTTTGATTTTTCACCATAGGAAAGTTTCTGAATGTCATTTTCCAGATAGTTTATTCTTGATTATCGAAGAAAGTCATGAAAATAAACCCTTGTGGATCATGCAATTTCTAAGGGTAGGGTACAAGCCCTTTCTTCACAATCATCTTTGGTGGACTTGAGGGGGTGTATCATCACATTGTGTTTCAACTACTAATATTGACACTATTGGTGCAATAGTTTAAATTTTTGTGGATGCAAATATTTTTATTTGGGATCCAAACCGTTCCATCCAGATTAGTCAGGTGTAAAACCCCCTACACTATATGGCAACAAAAAAAAAAAAGAACAGTTAACATTTAGCCTTGTACTCCTTTAAATCATATGTAATAAAATAATATGTGGTTGTCTTCACATTATCGGTATATCGTAGTAATGTGCATCATGAAAAGTAACTTGAAATCAAAAGTAACTACATGTATTGACCGTAAAGAGAACGTGTACATGCATCGTATTATTCGTTTTTTTTTTTCAGTTTTGACGTCTAGGCGTCATAGAATAAGCAAGTTTGATTGATGTTTTGAGTTAGCTGTTGGAATTACTAATATGATAATGTTTGCTCTCCCTGATAGGGGAGGGGGTAGACGAAAATAAAAAAAATCCGAATAATATAGTCACGGGTCGAATTCGATCATGAACAAATCCGATCCAATCAAATTTGGTTGAGCTTGGTCAAATCCGACCAATCTGATCGGTCGAGTCGGGGTGGTTGGATTACCCGACACAAATATTTTTACCTTTTTTATATTTTTTAGTCCAAAAATATATTTTAAAGTGGGTGTCTCTTGAACTAGGTTTGAGACTTTCTAATGTGTGCCCAACTAGATCATGCTTTGGGTCGTGGTCAGGTCTAATTGGGTCGTCAGGACTCGGTTAACATTGCCCGTCTAGACGTCCCAAAAGTTAAATTTTGTTCTCTTCTACAGGCACTGTTGTAAGACTTGACTCAGCCCGGCCGGTCGGACCGGTGTTGAGGCACTACAGCGGCTTGCGGGTCGTCCAAAATTGGCCATGGAGTTGACCCGCTTTGACTCGGTCAAAACGTGAGTTCAACCGGCCCACTTGACGGGTTTGGCCGACCCGACCAGGTCAAGTTATAAAATAAAATAAAATAAAATGTACAAAAATTATTAAATTATACACACACACATATATATATACTTGAGATTTATGTTTCCATATTCTTCTTTATCACATATATAAAATTTCATTGATATCTTTATTTTTTATAATTATTCACAAGATTTTTTATTTAGAAAATATTCATTTGATGATTTGCTTTATTATATTATTTGATTGAAATTATTTTATTATATTACATTATATTTTTGCTAAATAATATATTACTTATTAATAGTATTACAATAGTCACTTTAACTTATTTTATTTTTTATTAATTTATATTATCCGATTTGATCATTCGGTTCCACCCGATCCAACCGATCTGACCTAATCCGTTAGACAATGATGGCCGGGTGACTCTTATAAGATTATCTACAGAGGTTAATTCACAATCTTAATGTTTATCAAACTATCAATTTATTTTTCCTAAAATAGAATACATCTTAATCTTATACGGATGCAATGTATTCTTCATCTTAATGCACCAATCAAGCACTTAATTCTCGGCATCACCTTAAAATGGAAACAAATATCTTCACATGGAATCATACGAACAACTACAAATAGAGCCCCCTCCCGCAAGCACTCCGGCCATCGTACTGTGATCTGAGAGAGAGAGAGAGAGTTTTCGGCGTGATGTTGAGGCTTTTCGGCGTGACGATCTCCGAACCAACGAAGGCGAGGGATGAAGAGGTGAACGTGTCGAAGGAGAACTTTTTGCAATTGCCGCGAGTTGCCGCGAGGCCAAGTAACTTTTCTTTTATTTTTATTTTGTTTGTCCCTTTTTTTGTATTTTTCTTTGGTTGAAGGAGAACGTGCTCAATCTTTTTTCTTTGGTTGCTCGTTTCATACTATTTCTAGCCTAATTTTTGGATTGCTAGTAGCTTTTGAATATGATTAAACTCGACTGAAAGCAAAATACTATATGTATACAGCATGAACACTAAATTTATTCCGCCACTCTAAATTTTGGATTTCTAACAGTTAATTATTTGCTTTAAAGAATTGCAAATTTGAGATAGATTGTACTTCCGCCACATAGTATGAATGAGAGATTTTTTTTATATCCCATGATCTTTTTTTCATATTATAACATTCAATTGAATTGATTTTAATAAGCCGTTTTCAACGCGAAAACTACCGTAACAAATTTAACATTAGGTACAAAAATAATTCAAGAACTTTTTTTATGAAATTGCAGCATAAATAATACATATCTACTTCAACTCCTTATTAGAAATATATTTAAAGTCGGTGGTTTATTTCCTTTCATCTTAGATAATATTAAATATAATATCTGCTTAATTATTACCAACAAGAAAGGTCTAAGGCTTACGTATTTTCTGTTTCATATTTTCCTTACTCACGAATCAGTTACATATAACAATGAATGAATCGCTATATTTTCTTCTCGGAATTAATATCCAAGTTTTGATATGAAAGTATAAGTGATGCTTCTTTTCGCAAAAAGTTTCCAAATGCCTCAGCGGAATGATGGACCCATGCAGGAAAATCATGGACTAAAGAAGAACACGGGAGGTTCCTGGAGGGTCTCAGGCAGTTAGGTAAGGGGGACTGGAAGGGCATATCAGTCAGGTTTGTAAAGTCCAAAAGTGAAACGCAGGTCGCAATTAAGCCACGCTCAAAAGTATCTTATCAGACAAAACAATCGAGGCAACTGGAAGAAAAGGTCTTGGTACGATGCAATGCCCATTAACGAGCCACAGTCGCAGGTATGTATATAATATAATAACATGTTGTCCTTGCATGCAGTTTTTCACGTCTCATCGTTCAACTTTTTTTCTTGTTTTGTAGGCTTCGATCGCTCAAACTACTGGAAAACAAGTTCAAGAAAATCATAATGCCAATCTTACAAATTCAACTAGTCAACTGGTTCTTGAAAAGAGCAGTTCAAACCCTTCGCAAGATGTTGCTTCCACAAGTAACCAGTCCAGCTCATCTCCAGAGGAACAATGTGATGGAGAGCTCAAACTTGGACCAAGTAGGCAGAAATGCCAGAGAAAATAGTCCAACAATTTCAGATTATCATATTATCATGATCTTGTAGTAGCTAATATGCATTAATAACACTTGTTTTGCATTAATTTCAGAAAATAATCTTCAGCAATTTACTAGCGCAGGCCCTTCTTTGTCCTCTTTTTCTTTTACTAACATTTCGCTCAACATCATTGAGATGGTAATGCGACTTTGTTTTGCTTTGGTGGATTGATAGTTGGAAACAAACTGGTTCTCATTTTTACTTCGATTAATAAAATTTTACAATAATATATGTATAAGTAAAAAGAAAAGCATGCCCAGGTAATATATGTATAAGTCAAAATTAAATGAGATTAAATACAAAAGAAAAATTTGATAGAAGTTTCACATGAACCAAAGTAAGAAAATTTTTCTGAGAAAAAAAATAAAAAAAGAAATATATGTCATATATCTCGCTGAAAAAAATTTAAAATTTAATTCGACTTATAAAATGGTATAATGATAAAAGAATATTGTCTTATCTATTTATATATATCAAGTTATTGTATATAATAAAAAATAAGAGGTAGTTTAATATAATTTTTAAATTTTTTTTTTGATTTGAGAACTATTTATACATATCAATTTATAAATTTATACATATCAATTTATTATGTATAATAAAAAATAAGAGGTAGTTTCTTTTAATTTATTATATTCTTCTTTTCGGCACCCTTATTACTAGTGGTTTACAAGAGGAGAATGAGTTGTTGTCGTCCGAGAGGGAAAAGCTTATCTGCCTCCACGTCCATGATGTCGTCATCAAGGGAACGCCCTCACTGAGCAATATCCTTGACGCATTCCGTAGGGCATCATCCATGCAGGAGCTCCTCCAAGCCGCGACAGAAGCCAAAAAAAAAAGGGAGCGTGCTCCAGTTCACGCGCGCTCAAGCGCCCACCACTAGAGACGGTAGACGCTGAGGCATATGATTGTCATTAAATTCTTAATAAAATAATAAGTAATAAATAATATTATATTAATCATTTACTAAAATTATTTTATATTTATTAAATAATTTATTTTATAAGAGAAATGTGTGAGAGAAAAGAAAAAGAAAAAAGTTAAACAAAAAAAATGTCACATTGACAAAAAATGTTGTAGGGCCGGCGCCCTGTGTGAACTCGTTGGGCGCCGACCCCCCTTTTTCTCCCTCGCCGTGCGCGAGGAAGAAAGGGCGGTTGGCGGCCCCGATGCGAGCTCGCATGATGGCGAGTTTGCACCGGGGGCACCGGCCCCCCTTTTTATTCCTCGTGCGCAGGAGAGTTTGCAGCGGGGGGCGTCGGCCCCCCTTTTTCTCCCTCGCCGTGCACGAGGAAGAAAGGGGGGCTGGCGCCCCCTTGTGCGAGCTCGCGCGCCGATGAGTTTGCACAAGGGGGCGCTGTCCCCCTTTTTCTCCCTCGCCTGCGCTAGGAAGAAAGGGGGGCCGACGCCATCCGGCGAGCTTGAACAAAGGGGCACCGGCCCCTTTTGCCTACAACCCCCATGCGAGCTCGCGCACCGGCGAGCTCGCACGGGACGTCGACGGTGGCTGTATTTTTTTATTTTTTTCTATTGATTTTTAGTGTATTTTTTATTAATTTTAAAATATTATTATTTTATGTTATGCCATGTCAATAATATAATCGGGAAACTGACTATCACTTATGAGGAGGAGGATGTGTGCAAGAAAAATAAAATTTGGGGATAATCTAGTTTCGAATTAAAGTTGGCCGACAACCTAAAGTTGGGAGACGATTCATGTAATTTACCCTAGATCTATCCGAGAGTTTTATATTGCGGTAACACATTCCGTTCCTTCGAGAATCGGTCATGATAGTGAGAATAAGCCAAGTGTTACTAATGCGTGCAAATTAAATGTAAATATACTTACAAGTATATTAGATCGCAGGAGAGTGAATGAAGTGTTGAACCCATGATCGGACTAATCTAATTTTTGTTATTTTTCAACCAAGTTTATTAATTGAAAAAATAACAACACTTGAACTCAAATAAAATAATCCAAATTGATGACAATAAGAAACAATGATGCCTATAAGAGAAAGTTACAATTTATCTCCACGATTATCTCTTAATTATCAATGGACCAAATTTAGACTTTTTTTTAAAAGAAATAGATAAAAGATATAGGACTAAAAAACTTGAGAACTTAACTATCCAAATTGAGAATTAGATCAATGCACATTCAAAATTCAATCTATTTCAATTCATTCTCAATTAAGATGCATAACGTTCAAATGTTGTTTAAAATAAATGACTAAAAAATCTTAGAACCTAACTATCTTAAATAGAAACAAAATTAAATACGTCAAAAACTTGATCAACTCGAACTTACTTTACCTAATATGCTTTAAGTTGCAAACCTTCGTTTAATAGCCCAAACACTTATGTACTTACAATAATATCACAAAGAAAAAACTCGACATGGATAAACTCGGACTGGGCTAACACTATGATTTCAAGAGCAACAACTAACGAAGGAACCTGCTAGGTAGGAAAAAAAAATCATAACCGCTTCAAGAAATATTTGTGAAAACTTTAAACTTATATGTGCTGAAATGAACACCTCTCCACCAAGCCCATTAGGTGTAAGAAAAAATTTCCCTTCACCATCTCGCCATCTCCGGAGTGCAACCTAAGAAGCCCCCTCGCCATCTCCTTTATCGGGCCAAAACAGTTTGCCTGCAGCACGAGGCAAAGCTTGGACGTTGCCCCAACCCTCAACATCTCTTGCATCATTGACTTGTCCAAGATAGCCCTTGACGCCTCGAGGTTGTCTTGCCATCCTCAGGCCACATGGTACGCCGCCGGGCACTTCCCCACGTACCTGACCGGTAGTCCAGCAGGAGTCTCCCTATGACGATCTCGAATGCGATTTATTGCATCGCCTCGCTCTTCTACATGTTGTACAAGAACTGTGCAATGTCCAAGAGATTGACCCAATCCTCCTTATTGGCCACAACAAATTGCCTTGGGTAAATCTCCAGAAGATGGTTGGCCCTCTCCGTTTGGCCATCCGTTTAGGATGGAAAGCTGTCAAGAAGCGTGGTTCTGCCCAGGAGCCTGAAAAGCTCGCTCCAAAAGTGTCCCATCAACCTCGGATCACGGTCGCTAACGATAATGTTAGGTACGCCCAGTACTTCACTACATGCTTGACAAACAAGCAGTCTACCTCTTCCACCGAGCAATGTTTTGAAGTTGGATGAAGGTTCCATACTTGGAAAACTTATCGATCACCACCATGATCGATCCCGCTCCCCCAAATTTTGGCAAGACTGAGATGAAATCCACGGTCACCATATGCCACGGACACTCCGGTACAGGCAAGGGTTCCGGTAACTCTGTTGGCTTTTTCTACTTAAGTTTGTCCACTTGAGATATGTGTGCACATATGCCTTGACATCCTTTGTCATATAAGGCTAGAAGTAGAAGTCTTCAACCAATGCCATGGTACGAGCCACTCCTGGGTGGTCCGCCCACTTCAAGTCATGATAGTTCTTCAAGATTGATCGTCGTAGACCCTCCCATCATGGAACGTATAGCCGAAGTCCCACGATGAACAATAGTTCATCTTTTGTCCAGAATCTTCGTGACTTACCCTCCACGATAAGTTAAAGCAATTCCACATCCTTAGGATCCTGCTTCAATCCCTTCCAAATTTGATTCTTGAATTCTATGCAGATGGCACTTATCATCGCAAGCTATGCCTTGCAGTTCAGGGCGTCGGCCACAACATTGGTCCACCGTTCTTACAGTGTGATTATATTACTGATGTGACACAATAAAAAAGAATATAAAATACTTAAAAATTAATAAAAAAGGTCAGGGGGCTGGCGCCCCGTGTGTGAGCTCGCTTAGCGCTGGCCCCCCTTTTTTTCCCTCGTTGGTTGCAAGGAAGAAAGGGGGGTCGATGCCCCCTTGTGCGAGCTCGTGCACTGATGAGTTTGCACAAGGGGGCGCCGGCCCCCTTTTTCTCCCTTGCCGCGTGAGAGGAAAAAAGCGGGGCCAGTGCCACCCGGCGAGCTTGCACAAAAGGGCACCGACCCCTTTTGCCTGTACCCTCATGCGAGCTCGTGCGCCAGCGAGCTCACATGGGAGGTCGGCATTGGCTGTATTTTTTTATTTTTTCTATTAATTTTTAGTGTATTGTTTTATTAATTATATGATATTATTATTTTATGTTATGCCATGTCAATAATATAACCGGGAAACTGACTATCACTAACCAAGACGATGCGTGCAAGAAAAATAAATTTTGGGGACAATTTAGTTTCGAATTAAAGTTAGTGGATTGTTAAGATATTAACCTAAAGTTGGGAGAGGATCCATGTAATTTACCCTAGATCTATCCTAGAGCACTTATATTGCGGTAACACATTTCGTTCCTTCGAGGATCAATCATGATAGTGGGAATAAGCCAAGGGATACTAATGCGTGCAAATTAAATGTAAATATACTAACAAGTATATTAGAATGTATGAGAACTTAACTATCAGAAAGAATGATGCCTATACGAGAAAGTTGCAATTTATCTCCACGATTATCTCTTAATAATCAATGGACCAAATTTAGACTTTACTTTTAAAAGAAATATATAAAATATATAGGACTAAAAAACTTGAGAACTTAACTATACAAATTGAGAATTAGATCAATGCACATTCAAAATTCAATCTATTTCAATTCATTCTCAATTAAGATGCATTAATGTTCAAGGTTGCTTAAAATAAATGACTAAAAAACATTAGAACCTAATTATCTTAAATAGAAATAAAATTAAATATGTCGAAAACTCGATCAACTCGAACATGCTTTATGTAATATGCTTTAAGTTGCAAACCTTCGTTTAATAGCCCAAAAACTGATTTACTTACAATAATATCACAAAGTCAAAACTCGACTTGGGTAAACTTGGACAGGGCTAACACTATGATTTCAAAAGCAACAACTAACAAAGGAAACAACCGGATCAAGTTATAAAATGCAAAAACAAAAATGTACAAAAATTATTAAATTTTTTATCATATCGTGTATATATATATATATATTTACTTTGAAATTTATGTTTCAAGATTCTTCTTTATCACATATATAAAATTTCGTTGATATCTTTATATTTTATAATTACTCACAAGATTTTTTAATTAGAAAATATTCATTTGATGACTTACTTTACTATATTATTTGATCTGAATTATTTTATTATATTACATTATATTTTCGTTAAATAATATATTACATATTAATAATATTACAATAGTCACTTTAACTTATTTTATTTTTTATTAATTTATATTATCCGATCCGATCATTCGTTTTGACCCAATCCAAACTATCAATTTATTTTTCCTAAAATAGAATACATCTTAATCTTGTTCGGATGCAATGATATTCTTCAACTTAATGCACCAATCAAGCACTTAATTCTCGGCATCACCTTAAAATGGAAACAAATATCTTCACATGGAATCATACGAACAACTACAAATAGAGCCCCCTCCCGCAAGCACTCCGGCCATCGTACTCTGATCTGAGAGAAAGAGAGAGAGTGTGTGTGTTTTCGGCGTGATGGTGAGGCTTTTTGGCGTGACAATATCCGAACCAACGAAGGCGAGGGATGAAGAGGTGAACGTGTCGAAGGAGAACTTTTTGCAATTGCCACGAGTTGGCGTGAGGAATTAAGAGGCCGTTTGGCGCATTACTGATTTAATTAATCGGTAATTTAGATAACCACTTAGATAGATTACTATTATTTAAATTACCGGTAATATTACATTACAACATTTGGTACGTACTTGGTAAGTACCGGTAATATAAATAATAGTCAAAACTTGTAGTGATAAAATACCGTGAATATAAATATTTTCACCTTATATAATATTTTAAGTAAACAAAGAATCCTATTTCTTATTTGGTTTTTTTAATTTAATTTTATTGTATTTTAATGCTTATAAATATTTTCACCTTATATAATAATATTAGATTGGAATTTTTAAATTAAATTTTCAAATTTTATTATAGAACACGAGTATAGGTGTCTTACCTAAATTCTTTCCTTTCCTGTTTCTAAAGGTACTTATTTTTTCAAAGGGAACTATTTACATAATTACGAATGCAAATAAATTCAAAAGTAATAATAAATTATATTACTATTTTAATCAGATATTTTATATTGATAGATTTGTATTGGGATTATGTTTGGGATTAGAATTTTATTGTTATACTATGAACTATCTTTAGGATATAAAATGTTATATAATAAATCCTTTATGTAATTATTTTATAATAAATCCTTTATGTAATTATTTTATAATAAATCCTTTATGTAATTATTTTACCCTTATTCAAATATATTATTTCTAACTTATCTTATTATTTTCTCACTTTTATTTTATAATCATTTGACTATATTTCTTTTCATATTCATGTTTAATTAATTAAAATTTTTTTATATGTTAACAATGAATAGAAAATAATTTCACAATTAATATTTTCATATCATCGGTACATTATATAAAATTTATTGTCAATATAAATTTCTATATATTTTAACAAAAAATTATATGTGAAATTTTATTTTATTTAATTAAGATATAAATATTTAATTTATTGTAGTATAATATAATTTATGTAGTGCTTAAATTAAATAATTTGTCATATGTCTAATTATGTTATTTTATATTCATCAGCTAATTCTACCGCTAAATTTATCAAACACTTATTTATTACAACCTCTAACAGCAAATCATCATTCACTACTCTCTATCCGCTAGTTAATCCGTTATCCACTATTTGAATCGCTATCCGCTTATCAAATCGCTAGTAATGCCAAACAGAACCTAAATGTGAAGGATAAATTTGATTTGATTAGGATTAATTGAAGTCCATTATATAATAGTATTACCTTATTTAATAACTAACTCCATTTCATGATATTTCAAAGAAGTCCGAAAATAATACAATTATTATGTTTTGTTGGATTAATTTTTTAAAATATAGTAAATATTAAATTTTATTAAATGACACATGTCATCATAATATTAGGCCACTTATCAAACTCTCAACTCTCATGCTTTTAAAAGGAAACAATATTTACTTTAATAATATTGAAATAATACAAATAAACTTTAATATATAATTGAATTTGTCTTTTAAAAAAGAAACAGTTAATTAATTTAAATAGGATAAGGATTCAATTATTAGCTTTTAGTGTATCCGTAATATTAGGATTTAGTATATCCGTAATCGGACTCGAAATAAGAAAAGATTAAATCTGAAGGATAAATTTAATTTGATTAGTATTAGCATTAGCTTTTAGTGTATCCGTAATATTTGCAGGACTCAAAATAAGAACAGATTAAATATGAAGGATAAATTTGATTTGATTAGGATTAATTGAAGTCCATTATATAATATTATTACCTTATTTAATAACTAACTCCATTTCATGACATTTCTTGTATTCTGAAAAAAGTCTGAAAATAACATAATTATTATGTTTTTAGGACTAATTTTTGAAAATATATTAGATAATAAATTTTATTAAATGACAGATGTCATCATAATATTATGCCACTTGTCAAACTCTCAACTCTCATTCTTTTACCTTTACTTTTATATATACTAGTACGATGATCCGTGCGTGATGCGCAGATGACACAGAATTAAATAAAAATTTTGATTATAAAATAAGAAATTTTATTTTGATATAAATTTTATAAACTAACTAATCATTTTTTTGTCTTAGAAACTTATATTTTTAAATATGTTATAATAAGTTACAATTTATTTGGAATTATTTTTTAAGTCTATTACATTCTCTTTCATTTTTAATTATTTTTTACTTTATCTTTGCCTCCTTAATTTTGTTACCTTGTTAACATCTATTACTTAATATTTTTTTTATTTTATTGATGCTAATTTACATATGACCATATAGAAATAATATTTCTCCTTTCAAACTACATATCTTTCTAATTTCTATATAATATAAATATAAATAGAAATTGATATCTATATATTTTTAACAATATCATATCTTAGAATTAAGTAAATACTATTAATTTTAATATTTCTAACAATGTCTATTATTTTGCATTTTTATTTTATCTATTTCATTTTCTATGTGACAACATAAAAATGTCATATTTCACATGCTATATGTATGCAAAGATAAATAAGATAACTAAATTAAATTATTATATATCATACTAAAATGACTCTTAAAATTATTTAAATATTTTAAGCCTTATAGTGCCATAGGTCAACTTCTACCATTCCATTTAATTATATATGCATAATATATATATATATATATATAGAGAGAGAGAGAGAGATTGATTGATTGATGATTGACATGACAAAGATGATAATGATATGTAAATTTTTTATTACTTATATCCTTCTATAATTTGTAGTTAATTATATTTTGTTGACTATTTTTTTTTAAAAATGACCACCACAATGCATTTCTTAATTAAGTATATTTTTTATAATATTTATTTTAAAATATATACTGAATAGTTATAACTTTCTTCCAATAATTTATATTTTTTTCATTCTTAAAAATTAATTAATATTATTTTTGTCATACATGATTTAAGTTTGAGAATTTAATTATCTTCATCATATTACATGGATTTATGATAGGGTTACATCCAACTTTTAACTCTCTTTAAGGTGTGTATATATGCATGTTAAATATGTATTAAATATACATAATGATTGAAGTTAAATATTTTATCTAATATAACTAAAAGTGTATATTTGGTGTTGAAAGCATTTATTTTAATAAGAAATATAAGTAATATATTTTTTAATGTTATTATTTGAGTATGGATGACAAATTTTTAAGTTGATTATAAGTTAATTCCATTCAAATCCTCACCTTGGTTATACTTTTTTATAATATTTTACCTTTTAATATTTGATAAATATTTACATGAAGAACTAAAAGAATATATGATATATTTATATAAATTAATATTTAGTTTATTCATGTTGTCATTATAGATATACATAATATATTATTTAAAAGTAATTTTAAAAAGATTATTTTGTGTGTGACAGGAAGCATTTATCCCTTCCTCCTCTCAAATATAATGTGGATAATTATTAATATGTAAATTTATCTTTTTTTTATTCGTCATTTTGGTTGCTCTCAATGAAACGATATGAATATTTTATTTTAATAATACAATATAGATATGAAATATGATTGTTATATTTAGCTTATATATAACTTAACATTAGAATTTATTTACAATTTTTTATTTGATTATGTGTCACATACTTTTGCCTTTAAGTATTAAGATTTATTGATATTAATTGACTTAATACAGAAACATAGCAATAAAGTTTGTGAATTCTTCCTATTTTATAGTCCATCTTATCTATTTCATATTATAAACTTCAAATGTGAGATTAAATTAGATAGTTGAATATGCTTCCATTTTCATTTTATCTCATTTCATCTATATTTGGATACCTTTGAATGTGAAACTAAAAACATATTTAATAGATAGATACAAAAAAAATATTAATTTTATGGTACACGATCAATCCTCATTGATAACAATTTTAAAAATATTTATAATTATTTAATACAATTTTATTTCATATGTGGCATTCATAAGAGTTTTTCATTTGGCAACTTCTACCTCAACATATATATATTATACATAGATACGTGTGAATATAAATGTATAATATATTATTGTATAAATATTTTATTTATATTATAAAGGAAATACAATTTTGAAATTGTAAATTATATTATATAGGTAACATAGATATTTACTCAATATTAATCATTTTTATCATGATATATATTAATTATGAATATAAATTATTTTATTTATCATTATTTAACATAATCAACATACTTTATAAACTCTCATTTAAAAAAATAATTTTAATTATACATAGCTTAATGAGATAATGATACTTAGCATCTTCTATATTTTATTTTATATAGATATATAAATATGGATATAAATGTATCAACTTTAATAACCAACAAAAAAGTTTTTAGCATTAAAAAATGTGATACTCATTGATATTATTAAGTTTACTACAATAATACTTTTATGAATATTAATTCAATATGATTATTATCATAATAATGTAATTAAAATATTGATTATTTTTATTAATAATAAATATAATTCTTATTATTATAAGATCAAAATGCAAGTTCTTGACTTAGACATCTTCATATACATGCAATATTTTGTTAGCACATAGAGACCCATACTTAAAAAATTGTACATGCTCTTCTATATCACAAATGACGTCAAGTATACTACTATTTTGGAAGCATCCACTATTCACAGCTACAAATATTTAATTTTAAAATATGAATAATATATATATTCCATAATGAACTTTTGAATATCATGATGATATTATAGTAAATATTTTTTTATCACGCACATGCATATATTCATATGTCCGCACATACTCTTTGCCTTTAAAGAGAAAGTCAAGTATGCAAATAAAAATTGAAAGCCTCTCTATTTGTACATAACATAGTGTACAATACACAATTTGTATATATAATTTATAAAAAATATTTTTTATTGTTGAGAGAATGCATGCACACATTCTTTTATTTTGAAGAGAATGTACAACATTCTTCTGCAACTGCAACATTGCATCCTCTACATCACGATATTTATAGCTAATACAAAGAATATAAAGAAATAATAATTAAATTAGAAATGACTCAATAACAAACTTTTATAGATATTATACTATATCTTATTTATAATATAATAGTGCTAGGATTAAATAATGTGTATAATTTACTTATCATTAAGTATCATAAATAATATAATTAAATAATAATTTATATAATAACAACTTTTGAGTATCCATAATTATATAACTAATTTTTTTTATAGATGATTACGTATCTCATATCGGTTTATAATATTATCACGTTATACTTTCAATTTATGAGAGCTTGACACGTGACACTTTCGACCTCTGTGTATGTGTATATATATATATATATATATATATATATATATATATATTTCGCTCAACATGATTGAGTTGGTAATGTGACTTTGTTTTGCTTTGGGGGATTGATAGTAGGAAACAAACTAGTTCTCATTTTTACTTCGATTAATAAAATTTTACAATAATATATGTATAAGTATAAAAGAAAAGCATGCCTAGATAATATATGTATAAGTCAAAATTAAATGAGTTTAAATACAAAAAATAATTGAGTAGAAGTTTCAGATGAATCAAAGTAAGAAAATTTCTGAGAAAACAAAAAAAAAGAAAGAAATATATGTCATATTTCTCTCTGAAAAATATTAAAATTTAACTCGGTTTATGAAAACTATGCCTTTAAATAACGATATAATGATAAAATATTGTCTTATCTATTTATACATATCAATTTATTATATATAATAAAAAATAAGAGGTAGTTTAATATATTTTTTAAAATTTGTCTTTTGATTTGAGTTTAATATAATTAACTTTTGAATGTTCAATCATGACATGGGTCTTAAGAGGGACGAAACTACCTCTTGTGGGCTAAAAGTAATTAATTTTTATTTATATATTTTACAATATATGCCCCCCCCCCCCCAATCCCAAAAAAATAAGTCCTTTCTTCTTTCCTCCTCCCTTATTGCCAGTGGTTTTCAAGAAGAGAACGAGATGTTGTCGTTCGAGAGGGAAAAGCTCATCTGCCTCCACGTCCACGATGTCATCATCAAGGGCAACATCAAGACTAAGGACGCCCTCATCGAGTCCAATGTCTTTGATGCGTTCCCCAGGGCATCCTCCATGCAGGAGCTCCTCCAGGTCGCGATAGAAGCAAAAAAAAAAAAAAAAAAGAAAAGAAAAAGGGAGCGTGCTCAAGCGCCCACCATTAGAGACGGTAGGCGCTAAGGTATATGATGGTCATTAAATCCTTAATGAAATAATAGTATATTAATCCTTTATTAAAATTATTTTATGTTTATTAAATAATTTATTTTATAAGAGAAATGTGTGAGATAAAAGAAAAAGGAAAAAAGTTAAAACAAAAACAAAAATGTCACGTTGACAAAAAATGTTGGTTCGAGTGCTCCGGTTCCACCATTTTCTGTCGAACCGGAACTAGGTCACGTGATGACTTGGTTCCAATCCATAGTTCCACTAGAACCGCAATTCCTTTAGCCGCATTTGGGGAAGAGTGAGGTGACACAACAAAGCACGTTCGAGATTGTCACTCACCTATTGGACTTGCGGCCAAGTACGCCGGGAAATGCCCGACGGCGTACCATGTGGCGCGAGGATGACAGGACAACCTCAAGGCATCGAGGGCTATCTTGGACAAGTCAGTGCGTAAGATGAAGAAATTCGCCGATCAGAAGCGGATGCATGTCGAGTTTCAAGTGGGAGACATGGTTCTTGTAAAGTTACGAACTCGTCAGTTCAAAGCACTTAGAAACCTGCACCAAGAGTTGCTGCGAAGGTACAAGGGTCCCTTCGTCATCACCAAGTGAGTAGGAAAGGTGGTCTATAAGGTGGATCTTCCCAAAGAACTACGACAAATTAATCCGATGTTCCATTTGAGTATGCTGAAGAGATTCTACGAGGATGCAGAAGATTCTTTGCGTGAGGTGGAGAAACGAGGACTAGTGAATGACCTGAGCTCACCGACAAATTCAAGAGGCGGACAGGAGTTGTTGGGGATGACAACGCCTTCGGTGGGGGAGGATTGTCACCCCCGACCATAGGGGACGTGCCCCAAATGGGCATGGCCACGCGCGTGAGTAGGCGGGCGTGGCCAAGACGACTCCTACTCCTAGTAGGAATAGGAGTTGGATGACACTCTAAATATTTGACGAGTAAGGAGGACTTCTGGAGGTTGAAGGCTTGGACTCCTATCGTGAGTAGGAGGACGAGTGCATGGAGAAGTGCAGGGTCGGAAGGACTCCTACTCCTAGTAGGAATAGGAATCAGACTTTTTCTTAGGTCGAGTAGAACTTGGGCATGGCCAGATCTTCCTTTTGGACCGAGAGCCACTTGGAGTCAAAGATATCATCCTAAGGAGACTTGAGGATAGCAGGGGCGCCAAGAGAAAGTCCCAGTCCGAGTGCGACTCGGACTGGACAGCAGGGCACGGCCCGAGGGCGCGCCGAGGTCATGGTGGGCGCCCGGCCCAGTTTGAATCCAAGGAGGATTTGAGGCTGGCCGAATTCTTCAGGACTCAGAGGATTTAGATTTCTACTCCTATTCTCAAGAGGTTTTTCTATAGAGAGGGCTTGCATGCTTAATAGGAATAGGTTCATAGTTAGAGTAGGAGTTGGTCCTCCTTGACCGTATTAAAGGACATGTACTCCTAGGCTTGTAAACCAATTTAGACAATCTGAGATTGCTCAATAATATGCTCTAGTTTTCCTCTAAACTCATATCTTCTCTCTCTTCTTCTTGGGCGGGTGTTTCATTTTGCATTCAGGTCGTGTCCGGGGGTCTCGACCGTAGGAAGACTTCCGACGGTCTAAACCGTCGGTGATTTACAATAAGTCTATATATACACACATATGTTCTCAATCAATCAAGTAATATATAATAAGTTTAATAATCTATTATTAATATTTTCGACGGACGAAATCGTCACAAAATTTAATTACATTTCCGCCTACATTTCCCGCTACATTTTCCCCTCACTCCCTATATATCTCTCCCTCTCCTCTCTCTCTTTCCATCTCACGTATCTCTCCTCTCTCTTCCTCCTACTCTCTCTTCCTCGACTCCGACGGCTCCGATGACCTTCTCCGATGGCCTCTCCCTCTCTCGACTCCGGCCGCCCACAGCTGCATCACGACAGTCGTTCTGGCAGCACGCGGCCTAATCCCACCTGTGCGCGGCAGGTCTGCCGCCCGTGGCCCGAATCTTGCTTGCGGGCACCCGATCTAGCTGTGGGCGACCGGATCAGGTTGCGATGGGCGGGCCGACGAATTGGTGCGCGCGGCCAATCTGGCTGTGGGCGGGATTTTTTTTAATGTTTGAAATAAATTTTCTGATGGTTGCAACCGTCGGAAAATCATGTATTCATAGGAAGTTTCCACGATTTGGACCATGGGAAACATTTTCCACAGTTCATCCTATGAAAAGTGTCCGATGGCTCAAGTCATGAGAATTTCCCACGGCCCGAGTCATGGGAAATGTTTCCCACTATTCGAACCGTGGAAGATCCCACGGCCCGAGCTATGGGAAACCTTACCCAAGGCCCTGAGCCGTGGGAAATATTTTCGACGGCTTGAGTTGTAGGAATTTTTCTTGTAGTACGATTATATTGTTGAGGTGGCACAATAAAAAATATTAAAAAATAATATAAAATAAATGTCGGGGGGTCAGCGTCCTGTGTGCGAGCTCGCTAGTTGGCGATTCGCATAGGGGACTCCCTCGCCGCGCGCGAGGAAGAAAGGGGGGTCGGTGCCCCTTGTGCTAGCTTGCGCGCCGATGAGTTTGCACAAGGGGGCGCCGTCAGCTCCCCTTTCTTCCTCGCGTGCACAAGGGGGCACTGGTCCCTTTGGCCTGCACCCCCATGCGAGCTCGTGCGCCGGCGAGCTCGCATGGGACATTGTCGGCGGCTGTATTTTTATTTTTTATATTAATTTTTATTATATTTTTTATAAATTTTATAATATTATTATTTTATATTAGGCCATGTCAATAATATAATCGAGAAACTGACTATCACCGATCATGAGGACGATGCATGCAAGAAAAATAAAAGTTTGGGAACAATGCAGTTACGAATTAAAGTTGGCGGACCATTGAGATATTGACCTAAAGTTGGGAGATGATCCATATAATTTACCCTAGATCTATCATAGAGTACCTATATTGCGGTAACACATTCCATTCCTTCGAGGATGATAGTGAGAATAAAGCAAGTGTTACTAATGCATGCAAATTAAATGCAAATATACTAACAAGTATATATATTAGATCGTATGAGAATGAATAAAGTGTTGAACCCATGTTCGGACTAATCTATTTTTTTATTTTTCTATCCAAATTGAAAATTAGATTAATGTACATTCAAAATTCAATCTCTATCAATTCATTATCAATTAATAAAATAACATAACTTAAAAAATTGTTATAAGGAGAAAGCTGAAACAATTAGCGATATATTAATAAGGAAACAATAGTCATATATTACAAGTTACATCATAATTCAAGACATTAGTCCACTTTTTGTAAGTTAACTTAACATGGCACATTGATGAAAATCTTATAATTTAGTACTAAAAAGAGTGCACCCTAGAGCTTATTTTCCACGTCACATGTCGTCAATCTACCACCCAAATTTGTGGTATACTAGGGGAGAGCTGCTAGTCCTTATCTGAACCCTTTGTAATTAAGCATTCTATTCTCACTAAAGATATCAAAACTTCTGTAAACCTAAGGCATTAGCATCAAGTGTGGCGTGACAATCTACACAATCGATAAAGCGTCTCGACACTCATTTGCTTACAAATGTCTCCGTCGAACAGTGCGCTCGAAATAAGCGTCCTAAAAATCGTGGCATTTGACAAGCCATAAAGAAAGCTTCCACTATGCTCAATCAACAGAACTTGTTTAAACAATCGGCACATCTAGATGTTGCGTAGGTTTGTCGCAAGTGAAAATGGCTTGTGGCAAGTTGATATTAGAATAACTTTTTTGGCATTCATAGTGGTGACACGTTCAACACATATGCAATGAATGACGTCGAATTTGGAGATGACTCAAGAATGTGCCACACCAGATAATGGTTGCCTCGAGCAAAAGCATGACAAATCGAAGGAGGTCATGACCTCCTTTGAGAAACTTCTCGAACAATTCCAACTAGACATTGGTGAGATGAAGATTAGCTCGATGGATTTTTTGACGGATAGTAATTTGTTAGAAATTTTATCGTTAGAAAAATTATCGACTGTCCTCAAATGTCCCTTTAGAAGTTTCGATGGATGTCTACGGCAGATAACTTGCCTTCAAAATTTTCGACGGGTAGAGTCCATCAAAAGTTTCGAAGGAAAGGTCGTCCTTCAAAATTTCCAACGGATTTTGCCGTCAGAAGTTCCTAATCACCCTACCGATCCAGAGGAGGGAGTGCTGGCCCTTTTGTAGGTTCCGACTAGTTTCAATGGGAGATCTCGTCGATAGTTCCGATGGGAGCTCCCCCATCGAAACCTTCGACGGCTTGAAGGCTTCGGCGGGTCACACCTGCCCAAGCCTTCGACGGGCGCTCAACCGTCAAAAACTTCCACGGGTTCGACCCGTCGAAGACTTCGGCGGATGCGACCCGGTCGCTCACTGATGTGTTGAATTTGTAACAAATAAATTTGCTAGTAAGTGCACTAGTCATATCAAGTAATAAAATGTAGAGTTGTCGATCCCACGAGGACTAGTTAAATTTAATCTATCTCAAAAATCTACTAGGAGAAGAAAAGGGTTTTGTGATAAAAATAGAAAATTAAAGGTGCAAAAAATAAATGATAAGTAAATAAAATAAATTGGTGTCGAGTCTTGAGTATTATGGATGATTAATGTAAAGATAAACGTGTATGATCTTTTGTAATAGTGGAGTTATAACAGAAAATAATGGTATCGATTCTTAAGTTGAATTAGGAGTACTTAAGGTTATGACCTCTCAAAATGAGTAAACCAAACTACCTTAACTTCTAATAAAACTAATAACCGCAACCGACGAGTTAATTATTAATTTTACAAAGAGTTAAGATGCATTAATATTTATTCATTCATAAATCTAGATAGAATAATAGACCGCACAAAATTTGACATAAACGTAGAGTTACCGATCACGTGTTATGTATGCTTCAACTTAAAAGTAAAAGATCAAGTTTCAAAGCAATAATAATTCCTGAAACTAATGACTCCTCATACAGATTTGTAATTTAATCTCAGAAATAAAATTACTCATCAAAAGGCAAAATGAGCTTAGCATGCATAATCAAAATAAATCAAAAAGATAAATTAACTCAACTAATAATAAGGTTCAAATAGTTTTTCTTCTTGAAAAGAATATAAAATCTCTATTACAAAAATAATAAACTATAAGAACTAGGTAAAAGAGCATCCAAATAAAAGATAGAAGAAGAATTCTCATCCTTCGGGACCTCTAGACCGTTGCACAACACGAACGATGAGTTGCTGCGCAATCTTCTCCTTCAGTTGATCTTCAAGCCTTGAAATTCATCCTCTGCAATATGGCACGACTCCCAGGTCTCAAACACACCCAAGAACGACCAAGCACCCAAGCACACGTTTTCCTCTCTTCTAGGGCCTATATTTATAGCCTCCAAGGGTCCCAAGAGTTTTCGTAGAGTTTCGGTATGATTCAAAGTCTTTTTATGTTAAAACAAGTAAATTCGGAATAGACTTTGATAGGTCTTTAAAATCATTCAAAACTCCTTCAAATCTGAGTAAATATGTTTTCTAATCATCCATGAGGGTTAGGATAAAGTTTGAGTTCGATTTGGACTCGAAATTCTCACGAAAAGTCAAAGATATCTCGAAAATATCTTTCGTAACGGCCCGTAACAACTCTGTAACGGTCTGAATATAGTTCTCACGGCAGCAACAGTGATTTCACGGCCCTTACAGTATCCAAATCGGAGTAGAATTGTGATTTTAACGTCCTGTAACTTGGATTTCACGGCTCGTAACTCGGGCAAGGATTTTGCGAATCTATGTATTGAACGAGCCGTTACAGACCTCTCACGGCCCATTATATTCAACTTTCAGCATTTGGACGAAACTGATAACGGGCCGTTATAGAACTCTCACGGCCCGTTATATTCAGTTCTCAACACTAACAACCTTTACTAATTTTCATTTTCTGTCTCCGTTTGAACTCTGATTTGGGCGTCGTTTGTTTCTGTGGATTCCTGACTAAATTCTCTTGCTTTTATCAATAAAACATATAATTTGGGTAGATTTCCATTTTTATACAATTAAAGCAAGTAAGGTCAAAAAATGATGCATGCTATATGAAAAGGAATCGAAATGTGATTAAATGCATGACTAATTATATGTTATATTTTGCATGCATCACTCACCCATCGAAGATTTCGGCGGGTGCGACCCTTCGAAGCCCTGGCGGGCGATACCTGTCCTAGGCACCGACGGATTATGATGGATACATCCGTTGAAAACTTTTAAAAATATTAAAAAAATAGGTCGCATGTTGTCGGATCCCCGCTGGCAGCCGATCCAGAGTAGGCGACTGGAATCGAGATATAGAGAGAGAGGGCGAGAGGGAGAGGGAGAGGGAGAGGGAGAGAGGGATGGGGAGGCAACCACGGATGCGATCTGTTGTCCGCGCGCCAGATCTATCCGCCTACGACCCCGATTGGCCACCTACGAGTCGGATCTGCCGCCTGCGAGCTGGATCCAGCCGTCCGCGAGCCAGATCCAGTCGCCCGCGCGCCAAATCGGCTGCCCTCGCACTGAATTCGACCGCTTACGAGCCCCATTAGCCGCCTGTGAGCTTGATCTGTCGCCTGCGAGCCGCATTCGGCCGCCGCCCACAGCCGGATCAGCCGCCCGCGCGCTAGATTGACCTCCTGCGCATCGGATCCAGCCGTCTATGAACCCAATCCTCGCCTGTGAGCCGATTCGTCGTCTGCGGTCGGATCTGACTGCCTGCGAGCCGGATCCAGTCGCCTGCAAGCCGAATCTCGGCTGGAGTCAATAGAGAGGGACATGGAGAGGGAGTGGGGGAGCGCCGCCGGAGTCGACAAAGAGGAAGAGGAAGAGGAAGAGGGGGAGACCCAGCACCGGCATCGTGGGAGAGAGAGGGAGAGGAGGAGAGATAGAGAGGGGGAGACAGAGAGATATAGGGAGAGAGAGGGAGAGGGGGAGAGATAGAGTAGGAAAGGGGAAAGGAGGAGGAGGAATATAGGGAGATAGGAGGGCGCATGAACGAGAAGGCAGAGGGGGGTGGAATTAGGCGGGAAAATATTAGAGTTAGCGACGAGTATATCCTTCGGAATTATCGAATGATATAATATCCGTCAGTAATTCCGAAGGAAGTACCCATCGGTAAATAAAATAATAATATATTTATCAATATTTATATAAGAAATTTTATTATTAAACATTATAATATTATATATATTAACATATAAGACTAAAAACATTAATAATCATAATATTATAGTATAAATATTATAAATATTTGGAAGATGAATATGTATTATATTTATAAAAATTTTTAAAAAATAATTATTTTAATTATTGACGGGTATATCCTTTAAAATTATCGAAGGAGATGCAATCCGTCGGTAATTCCAAAGGAAGCACTCGTCGTTAATTACAATGATAATATTTTTCATCATATCTATATATATTTTTTGTATTGATAATTATACTTCAATAAATAATTATATATAAATGCATCTTTGATTATTGTGGAATAAAATTTTAACATAATGACTTTTTTTTATAAATCACAACATGACTTTTTATAAATATAAAAGCCATATTATAAATATGGAGACTAAATGGTATTATTTTAATTACCAACGGGTAGTTCCCTTCGCTTTTACCGACGGATGTTAAATCCGGTAATTTCGAAGGCATTATCCTTCTCTAAATGAAATAATAATATATTATTAATGTTTATAATGTAATACATATCTCTCTTCATTTACTTAAAATATTTATAATATAATACTATATTACTAATGATTGTAATAATAAGTATTAATACATATAATTAATATCAATACATATACTATTATTAATGTTTAATATTATTATTATATATATAAATATGGAGAATAAATGATATTTTAATTACCGACGGGTACTTCCCTTCGTTTTACCAACGGATGTTAAATCATTCAATAATTTCGAAGGCATTATCCTTCGCTAAATGAAATAATAATTTAATAATATAATAATGAATATATACTTATATTATATTACATATATATTATTATAAATATAATTACCGATGGTAATTCGAAAGCCTATACTCATGGGTAATGTATCAACGAGGATTTTTCGTCCGTGGTAATGGACTTTTTGGCCTTCGGTAATTCGGAAGGATTTTTCTATCCGTCGCAATTGCTGTCGAAGGATTCGTGTCTGAAAAATGTCTGTCGCAAATTAGGCATTTATAAAAAAGTTGATGGTCACTCATGAAATTATTCCACTGACAATCGCTAGACCTCTCGATAATTAAAATAATAATTTATTATTAATCTTTATGATTATAATAATATTATATGTATTAATATATATGATTATAAACATTAATACTATCATATTATATTATGAATATTTTAAGTAAATGGAAGAGAGATATGTATTATATTATAAATATTAATAATAAATTATGATTTTAATTACCAAAGGATAATTCCTTCAAAATTATCGAAGCATTTGAAATTCGTCGATAATTCTGAAGGGAGTTACCCGTCGGTAATTAAAATAATATTATTCATTATCAACACTTATATATAAAATATTATTATTAACATTAATAATATCATATTGTATTATGAATATTTTAAGTAAATGAAAGAGAGATATATATTATATTATAAACATTAATATTATTTTAATTACCAAAGGATTTGAAATCCGTCGGTAATTCCGAAGGGAGTTACCCGTCGGTAATTAAAATAATATTATTCATTATCAATACTTGATATATAAAATTTTATTATTAACATTAGTAATATTATATGTATTAATATATATGATTATAAACATTAATAATATCATATTCTATTATGAATATTTTAAGTAAATGAAAGAGAGATATGTATTGTATTATAAACATTAATAATAAATTATTATTTTAATTACCAAAGGATAATTCCTTCGACGAAGGATTTGAAACCCATCGATAATTCTGAAGGGAGTTACCCGTCGGTAATTAAAATAATATTATTCATTATCACTCTTTATAATACATATATTCTTTTCTTAGTGCATTAATAAATATTATGATTAACTAAGTTATCATTATTTTTAAATTTCTCATAAAGCATCTTTATTTTTTTATCTTTTTACTCATTTTCCTTTTAATATATTTATAGATATAGAATATAGATTATAAATAAATTTAGAATATGAAATTGATAAATTTTAATATGCACTAATATTTTAAAGTAATGGTTATTTTTAATATTAATCACAATATGAGTCTTTAAAGATATATTATATATATTATTATTAAAACTAATTAGTGAGGGGTGGAGCTTTCGGAACTACCGACGAATTTAAGTGTCTCGATAATTTCGAAGGCTAAACCCGTCAGTAATTTTAATCATGAAATATTAAACATATACTTATATTATATCACATGATATATTATTATAAATATAATTACCGACGGATTTGATATTCGAAATTACCGACGTATTTAAATCCCTCGGTAATTCTGAAGGATATTCCCGTCAGTAACGTATCGACGGGTATTTTCCTTCTATGGTAGAGAAGTATATTTTAGCCCCTAGTATTTTGGAAGGTTCTTTCTATCTATCGCAAATGCCGTCGGAAAATGCGAAGAATTTGTGTCAGTCGAAATTTTTTCGTCGGAAATAGATAATTTTCTTATAGTGAAATGACTCAAAAATCTTAGAACATAACTATTTTAAATAGAAATAAAATTAAATACGTCGAAAACTTGATCAACTCGAACTTACTTTACTTTGAGATGCTTTAAGTTGCAAACCTTTGTTTAATAACCCAAAAACTGATTTACTTACAATAATATCACAAAGACAAAACTAGACCTAGTCAGATGAAACTCGGACTGGGCTAACACTGCAACAACTAATGAAGGAACCGGTCATGTAGGAAAAAAAATTCATAACCGCTTCAAGAGATATTTACGAAAACTTTAAACTTATATGTGCTGAAATGAACACGTCTCCGTCAAGGCATGCCCATTAGGTGTAAGAAATAATTTCCCTTTGGATATAACCCGATCCAATGTCTAATCTCATTAATGTCTCGTGATCAAATTCCAAGTTGCAAAATTTACGTCATGGAAAACTCTTCGTCCTCCTAAAATTTCAACCTAATTTTCCTCCTAATATTCGTATGGATAAAGTCCCTCCAAAAATTGATAAAATTATCATGAGTACCTTAGTGAGAAGTTAGGATGATTTTTAGGTTAAATTTAAGAGATGTAGCAAAACTCTTAGGTCATTATATTATATATACTTGGCCAGAGACGGATAAATCATATCCAAAAAGGGGAAGTACTTTGAAAAAACATCAATATACATTTTGTTTCATGGATTACACTTTTTTGTGTTAATCGTTTCGTAAAATTAATTTACTTCCGAAGAAAACTTAAAAGTGGTGCTGTGGCATGGCACGGCAGTGTGGCACCAGGCTGCCTAGTGATACCATGAAAGGAGGTAGACGCCAATGCAAGGCGAGTGCTTCCACGCCCCGGAGTAGAACCTAAGAAGCCCCCTCGCCATCTCCTTTACCGGGCCGGAACAGTTCGCTGCAGCACGAGGCAGAGCTTGGACACCGCCCCAACCCTCAACATCTCTTGCAGCACTCCCTCGGTCGCGGAGCTCCGGCAGAGCGACGCCAGGATCCGAACCCCTTGGTCGTCCACCAGCGGCGAGACCCGAAGGATACGCTTCGAGACGAGGGCGATCCCTGCCGCGTGCCGCAAGAGCTCGGCCCTTCCTTCGGCGCATGCGCAGAGACGGTCGAGCACGCTGAGATTGAGCTCCGTCGTTCTCTTGTCCGGCATGGTCAGCTCGAGCTCCAGGATCTCCCTCACGGCGCCGACTTCGATGATATGGGCTCTGTTCCCTCCCCATGGGCATGCATGGAGCAACACGTGCAGCGCCGCCTTCGTCGCTTGCTGGGACATTGATCGGTCACGTACGACGAGCACGAGAGGCTGGAACACGTCGGGCTTTAGCCTCTCCAGTATTCTTGGAGTCGACGCATCAATCACAAACCTGAAGAACACGACGGCCTTTGATCTCGTGTCCGCAGATCCACGCAGTACGACCCAAGTCAAGGACTCGATGATCACATCGATGTTGTCGGCGGCCAGCTGTTCGAAGTCGGAAGAACAGATCTGGAGGGAGTGCAAAAGACCCAAAACGAGTTCAATCTGATCCATCACCACTTGGCTCTTCTTCTGGCTGCACGACACGATCAGGTCTACCACGGCCCTTGGGACGCCGCATTGAGCCATGCACCGGCGGTTGCTCTCTCTGTCGGCGACGAGGGCGGCCATCACCTTGAGGGAATCCAGCTGCCGGGCCTGCTCGGGCGAGGAGAGGTCGCGGAGGAGCGCGAGGACGGCAGCCCTGTCGACGGGGCTCCGCGGGGTGGGAATGCGGTCGACGCCCTTGATGGTGCACCAGCTCTGGATGAGGCGGCGCAGGGTGTGGTTGGGCGTGAAGTCGGCGTCCTTGGGCAAGGGCTGTTTGGTCACGGGGCACGTCCCCTTGTTGTCGATGAAGAGCCAGCGTTCGATGCTCTCACGGTCGTAGGTGATGCCGGTGGCTGTGGTGACCGGGTCCTTCATGATCTCGAGGGAGATGGGGCAAAGGAAGTACTCCGGGACTTCCACCGAATCCATGCCTAAGGTCGAAGTGCACCTGGACATTCTTCTGATAGCTTTCTGTTGGTTGCATATATGCACTTTGAGTTTATGGTTTCTTCTGATAGCTTTCTGTTGGTTGCATATATGCACTTTGAGTTTAAGGAGGAGGAAGAGGAGATCAGGTGGAGAAGGGAGAAGCTTTGGCCAACTTTAATTCATAAATTAGGACGACGGACGAAGGGGAATGGAGAAAAGTACACGCAGGAAGAATGGAAAAAAAATAGTTTGATCATGCGGCTTCTTTTTTGGATTGGTGTACGAACTAAATAGAGTTCAAACTTGAACAAGTCGCGTGGACATTTCAAAAGGAAGCTGGTCGCATGGACGTTAAAAACGTGGGGTTACAGCGTACAGCAATCACGTCGGTCAAAATATGCTCAAAGAATAATAATAAAAAGGTTAGGATGAAATAGTAAGTGATCGTTTTTATCTCGAGTTTGAATTTTTACAAAGGTAAAATTTTTTCTTCAAAATTTTATTTGTCAATGTCAGTATGCGATGCGACCAATCTAATTAGTTATACGCTTTGAACATTGCCTGGGTTGATTCCATATACCAAAAAAAAAAAATGTATGAAAGGTCATGCAAAATTGGCACACATTAAACTATAACTCAAAACATGATGAATTATATGTATCGCGTATATCACTACAAGAAAAACACTGATTACGACGATCCGGACCGTCGGTAATCAGTCCGAAAACCATCGGTAACGCAATTACCGATGATTTTTTTAGTCAGAATCGATCCGTCGAAAAAACGCTCGTCGCACGTCAGCGCCCGATCCGGCCCGGATCCGACCACCAGGCGGTGGATCCGGCCACTGGGGGCTGGATCCGGCCGCCAGGCGGTCGATCCGGCCGCTGGGGCCCGGATTCGGCCCGAAGCGATCGCCTGGCGGTTCGGGCCGGAGAGAGAGAGCCGGCGGGAGATGGTCGTTGACGATCGATGACGTCCGGTAGAGGCTCGCCGGCCGGGAGAGGGAGAGGGAGAGGGAGAGAGAGAGGAGAGGAGGGAGAGTGACCGGCAGAGGGAGAGAGAAGAGGAGGGAGAGAGAGAGAGGAGAGGAGTGTGAGAGTAGAGGAGAGGAGAGAATATATATATTGGATTTCGAACAACGAGAAAGCGGGAAAATGGAAAGAAAAGCGGGATAACGAAATTTTAATTACCGACGGTGCTAGCCGTCAAAAATGCATATATTAATTATTTTTAAAGTTACTGACGGTTGTGACCGTCGTAAATATTTAATTGTAAAAATATTAAATATATGTTATTATTATATATTTACCGACGGTTACGAACCGTCGGAAATTGCGGCGGCTTTTGCGGCGGACGGATATTCGTCGAAAATATCGACGTTCCTAATCGTCAAAAAATTAAATAATAATATAAAAAATTATATAATTTAATTTTTTTCATTTTCGACGGTCGTAACTGTCGGAAAATCCGTCCGAAAAATTAAATAATAATATAATAAATTACATAATTTATTTTTTCATTTTCGACGGTCGTGACCGTCGAAAAATCCATCGGAAATTGTGACGGATATATATCCGTCGGAAATATCGACGTTCCTAATCGTCGAAAAATTAAATAATAATATAAAAAGTTACATAATTTAATTTTTTCATTTTCGACGGTCGTAACCATCAGAAAATCCGTCGGATAAATAATAATATAACAAATTATATAATTTATTTTTTCATTTCCGACGGTGGTTACCGTCGGAAAATTCGTCAGAAATTGCGAAGGATGGATATCCGTCGGAAATATCGACGTTCCTAAACGTCGGAAAATTAAATAATAATATAATCATTTCCGACGGTCATAACCGTTGAAAATTCTGTCGGAAATGAAACCGTCGAAAAATCCGTCGCAAATTGCGACGGATTTAGAACCGTCGGAAATTGCACGTCGGAAAATCGCGATTTTCTTGTAGTGTATTTTGTAGGTCCTTGGCATTTGACGGACATATAGAAAAAGAACTATGATCAGCTATTAAACTTTTTGTTGATAATATCTTAAATTTTAACTCAGTTATAACTTTATGTGGTTCCCTATGTAATGAGACGCTTCAGTAGAATTTTCCTATGGCGCTTCATAGTTGTAATTCTATGTGGTTCTGTATGTAATTTCTATCATCCAGATATAGATCCATTTTTGTAATCATCATTATTTCATAATAAAAAGAGCCGCTGTCATTTTTTCTCTTCGCGTTCTTCTGTGTTTCGTGCGATCTCTCTCCCTCTTTTCGTAACACTATTGAAGAATGATGTCCTCATATTTATTGTGTTAGTTTTGTCATGTTCTTCATTGTTTGGGCTTCAGTGTCATATTCTTAACCGCACTTTTTAAATCAGTACTCTTTCTAACTATTTAAAATTTTGAAACAAAAATAATTAATTAGTACTCAGAATTCGAACTTCATCAGGATTCGTATTAAAACTATATATGTTCATGGTGGTCAGATAAATGGATAAATTATATGTGAATCCTGATTAATCCGTAGTACATGGAATTTCATAACATATTCGACTATAATAACAGAAGTTCGGGTGGAGTGGTACGACTCCTCGCTTAAGAAGATCTCAAGTTTGAATATTCGTAAATGCAAAAGTATTTGTTAGTAGCCTCACTTGTGTCACTATCACGTCAGTTGGATCATCCACTTCACTTTCCCGGACACCGCGGCTGACTATCAAAAAAATAATTGACTATGATCGATGAGATTTGATATTTTGTGTAAACTTTAAGCGAAAATAACCTAAATATTCTTCAATCTCCCACAATGCATTTTTCTTGGTCAACTTATGGAAGCAGAACTAGTTATTTCCAGACACATCTTACTTGATCTCTATGCATAACTAATGACAAAGAGAAATCTAATAATCAGAATTACAGTAGTTTAGTTTGTAAAATTTTACAACCAATATAATGTGAACAATATATACGTACAAGTTGAAATATTATCTGAATTTTACTGTGAAGTGGCATAGCAGGTGGAGCGAGCGAGGTCACCTGTTTCTTTTTTTTTAACCAAATGCACTATGCATTGATATGATGAAAATAGTTTAAGTTATTCTCATACAAAAAATTATGATGGCCCTGAGGGGGCTCATTCTGCCAAAATACAACCTCAGATGTTAATTTACTTAAGTTTGCACTATTGAAGTGTCTAGGTATATGATGCACTACAAAAGAGTCAAAATTATTGTGTGCCCCTTTCCATATGTCGACCAAAATGTTTTTAATCCTCCAAGGACAATTCACAGGATTGTTGAAAGCCTGGACGAGATGCAGGGAGTCAGTCGCACAAAAGATCTTCCTATGTCCAAGCTCAGCACACTTAGCAGCCCCAGACTTCAAAGCCAAGCTTCAGAAGCTAGAACATAATGGAAATTACCCGGAGATGAACATGCACAAAGAAAAGCCCCATCAGTTGATCTGAGCAGGAAGCCTGCCCCTCCCACCTCCTCTGAACCGGTAAGAGAACCGTCAGTGTTGAGTAGAACCCAACCAGGAGGTGGGGGTTCCCACCTGATCCGGATAGGATCACATAAGGGTGGGCCCTCAGGGTAGTGGATGTGCAAAAACTCCTCAGCATTTGCCTGCATCCAGTACCACACAACATATATGTTGGATGGCTTGGAAGAGAAAAGGATGTTATTTCTAAGTTTTCAAATTCCCCAAAGACCAAAGGAGATGTAGGAGAGAAGTTTAAGTCAAAAATTCTTATTAAGACGGGTACCCTCGTAAATCCAGTCACCCGAGGACCAAGAAGGTATGTGAGTAAATGTTATTGAGAGCTTATTTTGTGCAAGGGTCCATAGATGAAGACTAACAAGACAAGAAAAAAAAATGTGAGTTTGTTTCCAAAACCTGATTGCAAAGTGGACAGAGGAGGTTATGATTAGTAGATAACTTCAGAATTCTATCCTTGGTAGGTAAACATGCATGGGAGAGTTTCCAAAGGAAGAGGTAGATCTTCTCAGGTATGGAGATATTTCAGATCATCTTCCAACCCATTCAAACATTACTACCAGGTGTGGCTGGCACAGGCCTATGTAGGAACTTGTAAAAAGATTTAGCATCAGGGATACCAGAAGAACTCGGTTCCCATATATCATCCTCGGGATAAGCAGGTAAATGTATAGAGAGAATTAAAGCAGTTAAGTCACAACCAAAAGCATTCATCATTAACTCATAATTCCACACATTATCAATAATGAAGTCAGAAACCTTCATATCAGGTAGAGGAGAGAGAACATTTACATAGGTGGGTTTTAATGCCGGTGGAGTGCAAAAGAGCCATGGATCATTCATAACATTAGTTGACATGCCATTCTCAATATATTTTTTGAAACTGAGCTTAGTGTTATGCATAGTATTTAAGAGCCAAAGACTGGTTGTGGGTAGGAGGTACCCATGGGTGAATGGAGGAGTACTTATTCCTGACAAGTTGACACCAAATATTATCATAGTTGTTTAATAGGCTTAAGACCCTCCCAGCTAACAGGAATGTTCTAATATGCTCTATATTTCTAATACCTAGTCCCCCTCAGTTTTAGAGTTCCGAACCACTGTCCAATTAATCAGATGTAAAGTTCTTTTATTTCCATCCTGTGACCAGAGAAAGTATCTCACCAACTTCTCCAGTGAAGAGAAAATACTGGAGGATACATTTATGGATAGAGAAGTTAGGTAAGGAGGCCAAGACAGTCTCCTGCTTCTTCAGTTGGTCAGCACTTCTTATGTAATGTCCTCTTTTAATACCTTTTTGTATTATTATTAAATGCACATACCTTTTAGTCTCCAATCCGAATTTCAGACCTATTTGTCATACGAGTCTTGGTTCCTTTTGTGTATTGTCAATTAGCATATAAGATATGTCAGGAAGGGAAGAAATGTGTGGTACAGACACGAATCAATTACCTCCGAAATGAAGTCGGATCACAGAGGTAATCAGATGTTTGGGAGCGACAGTTTTCTTCCAATTCCAGATGAAACAACTCAGGGAAAATACTAGTAAAAAAAGAGTGAGTTCTGAGCACAATCTGTTAGTTAAACTTGAACCTCTAGTTCCGGGGGTTGTCTTTCCTTAGTTACCTGATAATTGCTGCAGGTAATTGACTCGAAGCTCAAAAGTCCGGAATGCTAATTTAAAATAAATGGAGCAAAAACAGAGAGCCACACAAACCTCATGAAGTCCCTCTGCAAACTGATTAAATTATTCAACTGTCATGCCGAAATGAAAAAGGAAAGAACTGAGACTAAACCTGTGGTTCATAATGAGTCTAAATCATTTTTAAGCATTAAAGATGTCCACCGTCGTCTTTTTTTTTTTTTTCAATCGCTTTTGTTCTTCATCACAAAAGGAAGAAAAGTCCACCGAATTCTAGCAGTTGGCGGTGCCGTGCCAAACCAATATCTTAATATGAAGTTGAACTTGGCCAGTGTAAATGTAATGGCTCTGCTGCTCTGTTTCCTGTAGTCAAAGTCCATGTATAATAATACATATCTCTCGGTGTCTCATGCTGCCAATTTCTCCTCAGCGCCGCCTTCTGATTGTAATATCCGCTGTCTGTTGCCCACTACTTGGACCAGTCAAAGTCTCCGGCAAGCGCATTCATGTCCTCCTCTGCTGCCGCATTTATGCTCCTTAATTATCTCATTCCTCTGATAGCCACCATTAAAGATTCGAGATCCTTCAGTCTTATGCGACACTGATTTTATTGTCATCTCATCCTGTTGGAATAGTGCCCTTTTGGGCAGGCCGCACATATGCATGGCCCATTAGGGCGAGGCACATGCCTGCACAGACACGTCATCATACGCGTGATGGACGCGCGTGATGCGTTCTGCCTAACTTATCGTCCAAGTCTTTCCATCCTATAAAAGAGAATCATAACATAGATTCCAAACACACTTTCATAGATGTTCGTCTAGAGTACTTGTGCTGTGGCAAATAGTTCCATTTTCCAGAGGTTCGGTTCCCGATCCGAGGTGCAAGTGCGTTCGTCAAGAGTTCGTGAGAAAGGTCCGACGATCCGCTTCCGCTGCAAGAGGTATTCTGCAGCCTCTAGAATATATATCTGTTATAAATTCCAACATTGGTATCAGAGCTTTTTTTTAGATTTTTTTCGAACTCGTGATTGCGTCGAAAAAATAATATTTGTTATTATTTGGGATCTGCGCACCTCAGTTGTATGAAAACAACCAAGGGACAAAATAGAGTTTGTCATCACAAATATATTATGGATGAACCTAGACCATAATATATTTTTCGGATTTATTTTAATATTTTTTGTGAAATTTTAGATTTTTTTTGTATATGTTGCAGAAAAAAAACTGTTCCAGTAGGCACACGGCCCACTGGAAGGCCTAATTTGGGTGTAAAAGAGTTGCACATATGAAAAGTGACAATTGGGCTGGCTGAGAGGCTCAATAAATAATTTTTTTTTTCTAATTTTCGCCAGGTTTTTAAAATAATCCAAAAATAGAAAATGTCTATTATAAAATCTCGAAAAATTAGAAAAAAAATTATTATTTCCTCAAAAAAATTTCTGTAATATTGCATGCAATTTAATGTTATCAAAAGAAAATCATTTATTGATTTAAAGTATTAAATTAAATGATTAGATTTGCATGTCAATAAATGTGTTATCATGCATGAAATAAATATCTTCATTTATGTATGTCATAATGATATTTATTTCTATGATTAAGATTTTGATTATGTGTTAAAATCAAATTGGCATGTCCAATCTTGTTAAGCATGATAATTTGCCTTGAATTTCAAATTGATTTGAAATTTTTGAAATTAAAATTAATTCCTTTTGTGAGAATTAATTAAGATGGCGATATTAATTTTAGCCATGTGCTGAAATACATATTTCATGCAAAGCTTATGATAAAATAATTAGTTGGTCTAATTATACAAACTATAGGTAATTAAAGAATACATGGAACATATGTAGTTCTTTTGTAGGACTAAGACATCTTGAAATTCAAATATTGTCACAATAACCAACGTCTTTCTGTTGAGTGGTGAGTGACCCGAAATGCATGTCTAGAAAGGTTTCGAGGAACTGGCCTGGTGCATGGTCAATGCAGTCTCCAGAAATAGGGTTGATGTGTGACAGTGGGAGCACAATTTTTTCCAATGTGATGTCGAGACGAAGGATAGTGCACGGTTATTTAATTGGCACCCCTCGGGGAACAGCTCCCGTTGTACTAGTCCTGATTGTCCTGGTCATATTAGAAATAATTTTGTGCATCACACGAAATGAATTTCGGTGATTTTGAATTATAAGTTGATTCAAAATGGATAGAGTAGAAAATTTTGAATTATGTGTTGATTCAAAATTCAATCATTTAGATAAATTTTGTCGCATTGTTAAAATAATGAATAAAAATATTTCTTGGAGATAGTGGGAGATGAGTGGGAGTCCAACAACCTCTCGATGTCACTACTTCATTAATATTGTTATTTCATTTTTTTATGTTGTTTGCGGACAAAATTAAAACATGCATAGCATTGATTTCTCCTATTTTTTTTTGTGACCAAACTAGACAATGGGTTCCAAAATAATAATTGCTGACCTAAATAAGAATGAGAAGCTCAATGGCGATAATTATGATATTTGGCCCCGTAAGGTCTAATATCTTCTAGAAGAACAAGAGGTCTCGGAGACCATTAACCATGTTGTCACTGAACCTGCACCCGGTTATAATGTCCAACGCCAGAGGGACATGGAGGCCTATCAGGCCTAGATAAAAAAGAATCGTATTGCTCGCATTACGTTGCTGAGCATGATGAATAACTCCTTGCTGTGCGAATTCGAGGTCTATAAGACAACATTCGAAATGTGGGCGGCGTTCCGCAATAAGTATGGGGTCACTACGACCACCAAGCGCCGGATGCTCACGGTCAAGTTTGACTCTTATCGGAAGCGACCAAATCATACGATGAGGGAGCATATCCAGGAGATGTCTAACATGATCCGTGAACTCAAAAGTGCGGGACAAGTGCTCGATGACGAGCGACAGGTGCAAGCTCTGATCCGCTCTCCTCCAAAAAGTTGGGAACATATGCGTTGTAATTTGATGCACAACGAAGGTGTCAAAACTTTTGACCAAGCTGCTCGCCACATTGAAATGGAGGATGAGGCCCTACAAGCAATGAATCAAACCTCTGAAGCATTAGTTGCTGACAATGGTGGACAAAGAGCTGGTTCCCAATCCAAGAGAAAAAGGTCGCATAAGTCGCAACCAAATAATAAGAGCGGAAATGCTGGACAGAAGAAAGTCCAAGGCCACCAGCACAAACGTGGAAAACGTGGTGACAAAGTAGACATGAATAAAGTAAAGTGCTACAATTGTAGCAAACGTGGTCACTTTGCTCGTGATTGCACTGAGCCAAAGAAGGTTTGTCCTGACCACAATTATTTTTCTTATGTCTCAAGTTGTGCCTTAATTGCTGAAACTCATCCTTCGTGGATTGCAGATTTAGGAGCCACCGACCATGTAGCGAGAGATCGTGGGATCTTCGTGGAATTTCGTCAAATAGTGCGGGGTGCAAATGGATTTACATTGGAAACAACGAAAGAGTTGAAGTTAAAGACATTGGATCATGCAAGTTAGAACTTCACATCGGCCAAATACTTTACTTTCATGACGTTCTATATACTCCAACTTTTAGACGAAATTTACTTTCTGTGTCATCATTAGACAAAATTAATTATGTAATAAGTTTCCAGAGGAAACAAATGACAATATCTTATGACAATGTTCTTCTATGCAATGGTTTTCTCAATAATGATTTCTATGTTTTAAATATAGAATCTGTTGCTAATAGTTATTCTTTTTTATCATCTGTTGATGTGAATGATAGTGCCAACATTTGGCATGCTAGACTAGGACATGTTGGTCAAAATCGAATGAATAGACTTGCTAGAGAAGGCCTCTTGGAGTCTCTCGCAAAAGTTGATCTTCTAACATGTGAGGAATGTCTAGCTGGTATGAAAATAAGAACACCATTTGGGATGGGAAAACGCGCCGAGTACCCATTACAATTAATCCATTCGGACATATGTGATCCGATGAATGTTCACGCAAGACACAATTTCTCTTATTTTATCACATTTATTGATGATTATTCACGTTACGGTGTTGTATATTTGATTTCTCATAAATTTGAAGCATTTGATTGTTTTATACGATTCATGAACATGACAGAGAATCAAGTGGATCGCAGTATTAAAGCCTTGTGAACTGACCGTGGACGTGAATATCTCTCTGACTTATTCAAAAAATTATGTGATGAAAAATGTATAGTTATGCAACTAACAGTACCGAGAACTCCACAACAAAATACTATTGCGGAAAGATGGAATCGTACCTTATTTGATATGGTCCGATCCATGATGGCGCAAGCTAATCTCCCAATTTCGTATTGGGGAGATGCGTTATTGACTACAGCCTACATTTTAAACCGTGTACCATCGAAATTCATTTCTATCACACCTTATGAACTTTGGACAGGTCGAAAGTCTAACCTTAGTTATTTGCGCCCTTGGGGTTGTGCAGCCTATGTTCTAAACAACTCTCATAAGTATGAGAAGTTAGGTCCTAGAGGGCAGAAATGTATCTTTATAAGATATTGTGAAACCTCTAAGGACTATGTATTCATAAGAGAAAGAGAAGATGGTACGGTAACGGAAATCGAAAGTAGAGATGTGACATTCATAGAGAATGAATTTCCTAAGCAAGGTGAGACAGACAAAGGATTTCTCATAGATGTAAAGGAAGATCCTGAGTTAATGGCTCAAGCGGATCAACCAGTTGAGGAGTTAGTCTCCTCTATCCCACAGCTTGATCCGAGTGGGAGAGATTCACAATCGTCAACTGATGATCAACCTAAAGGTTCTCTTTGACGGAGTACTAGAAAACATGTTCCGCGCCGACGTTTTGAAATCGAAGGGCTGCATGAACATGGACCACATGATGTCAACATAGTAAGTCTGGAAGATGAACTTGAGCCAAAATCTATCAAAGAGGCTCTCTCGTCCTCTGCTAAGGAAGAATGGATTAAGGCAATGGAGGAAGAGTTAGGGTCCATGCAGAAAAATTAAGTCTGGGACTTGGTTGATCTCCCGCCAGGCCGTATGGCAATTGGGAACAAATGGATTCTCAAAATTAAACGTGAGGTGGATGGATCAATTGAGAGATATAAAGTCCGCCTAGTGGCGAAAGGTTTCACCCAATCTGTAGGTATTGACTATGAAGAAACTTTTGCACCAGTTGTAAGATTTGCTTCAATTCGCCTAATATTAGCTATAGTTGCACATATGGACTTAGAATTACATCAAATGGATGTAAAAATCGCATTTCCCAATGGAGAACTAGATGAGGAAATTTATATGGAGCAACCTCAAGGCTTCATTGTAAAAGGAGAAGAGCGCAAAGTTTGCAAGCTGCGCCGGTCCATTTATGGACTCAAACTATCATCTAGACAGTGGTATCTGAAATTTCATCAGTCAATCGTTTCTTACGATTTTAATATGATTGATGAAGATCACTGTGTGTATGTTCATAAGTCCGAGGATAATTTTGCTATCCTGACATTATATGTCGATGACATTCTAATAACTGGGAATAATAGAGACTATATCATTACCATTAAGCAATGGTTGTCCTCCACGTTTGAGATGAAGGACATGGGTGAAGCAGCATACATACTGGGTGTGAAAATCCAACGCGACTGTTCCAAACGACTCCTTGCCTTGTCGCAGAAATCATATATAAAAAAGTTTTGGAACGATTCCGCATGGATGGGTGTAAACCCATTGACACTATTATGAAAGGCGAGGTTTTAAGCTTGGACATGTGCCCAAAAACTCCAGAGGAACAAAAGGAAATGTCCAATGTTCCTTATGCGAGTGTGGTCGGCAGCCTGATGTATGCTATGATGTGTACTCGGCCAGACATATGTTTTGCCGTGGGTCTAGTTAGTTGATATCAAGCTAATTCGGGACGCTAACACTGGAAGACGGTGAAGAGAATCATGAGATACCTCAAGGGTACTACAGATCTTGCACTGTGCTATCATGGAGGAAGACTATAACTTGTTGGATTCACCGATGCCGATTGGGATGGTGACGTTGATGAACGTAAATCCACCTCCGGATACACTTTCTTGCTCAGCAATGATGCTGTTACTTGGAGTAGCAAGAAATAAGATTGTGTGGCACTGTCAACTATGGAGGCTGAATTCATAGCTTGTTCAGTGGCAGTACAAGAGGCCTTATGACTTAAGAGATTCCTTCAAAACCTGAAGATTTCTGAGAATGCAATGAAGAAAATGATTCTCGTGACAATCAAGCAGCCATAGCTTATGTGAAGGACGAGAGATACCATTGCAAAAGAAAGCATATCGACACAAAGTACAAATTTGTACGAAATCAAGAAGTCAAAAAGGAGATTTCAGTTGAGTACATATCAACGCACAAAATGGTTGCTGATCCGTTCATCAAGCCATTGCCAAGAGAGGCATTCTTAAGACATGTAAATGCCTTAGGGTTGCGTAGATTATAAATGTAATGATGTATTCAAATTTTTTAATGAATAAAAGATTATTTTTTTGATAAATTCATTGTTGTGAAGTTTGCATGTGAAAAGTATGTCGATCAGGTCTAGATTTGTTCACTCACACGAACAAATATTTTCGGCGCTCATGAAGATAGCGAGCAGAATGAACTATGTGAGTCATAGTGTGATTTAACATAGGTTTTAGTAACTCATTGTCGCCTGATTTAGAGAGAGACCAGATGCGAGATTCAAATTTGGCGCTATTGATTAGTGAGCAATTTGAAAAATCGGGTCAGGCGCTAAAAGTTAGCGACTGGACTTAAGTCTATGCGGTGTGTAATTAAACAGAGCTAGACGTACGTTCCTTCAGTGAGAGTCTCCATCGCAGTACTTGTGTTTAGTACCAAGTATATAAAGTCGACATAGAGAGACATGATGAATTGATTAGTTCAATGGTCCTCATGGTGTGAGTCTCTGACATATGTTTCATCTGCACGTGCCCTTAGACTCTTGATTATGTCTTAAGGAAAGGAATTAGTGCTTGCTACTTTAGCATGGTACTCAAAGGTGAAAAGTAAAGTAGCCTGACGAGCCATATCTAGAAAAGCAGCTAGTTCACTACTAAAAGACATGAGGGCGAGAGAAAGAACTGTTATGAGCTGCATAAAGCTTTCACATACAATTGGCCAACTATTTTTTTGAAAATAGTGTATGTGAAAGATAGTTACCGCGGAGCAAGACATGCGTTGTCTTATCTATACTACAAGACAGATCTAGGGCATAATGAGTTATATTATTTGAGCATTTGTTGGCTCATATGTGAGCTATCATGAATCCCTAACGGGCATGACATATGCTCTTAAGATAGTTGAGCGATTGAACCTAAATATGTATCTTTCTAGCTCCTATAAAGAAGCGTGCTTGTACTCGTGGGTTGCACGACACATTTACAAATTCTGGATAAACGAAAGTACAATGATCAATGCAGACAAGTGAGAGATTGTTGGAATAGTACCTTTTTGGGCACATGGGCCGCACATACGCACAACCCATTAGGGCGAGGCACATGCCTGCGCAGACACATCATCATACGCGTGATGGACGCGCGTGATGCGTTCTGCCTAACTTGTCGCCCAAGTCTCCCCACCCTATAAAAGGGGACCCATAGCATAGGTCCCAAACACACTTTCGCAAAGGTTCGTCCAGAATACTTGTGCTGTGGCAAAGAGTTCCGTTCCCCAGAGGTTTGGTTCCCGATCCCGAGGTGCAAGTGCGTTCGTCAAGAGTTCGTGGGAAAGCCCCGACGATTCGCTTCCGCTGTAAGAGGTATTTCGCAACCTCTAGAATTTATATCTGTTATAAATTCCAACACATACTAATCGGGATTTGGTTGAAATGGTCATACAAATGCCGTGTGGCCACGACAAAATATAAAACAAAGCTGCGTGGTTTTGTTCATGGCAGCAAGAAAGAAAATTTTGTCCAAAATTATCAGGAGAGAGAGAGAGAGAGAGAGAGAGAGAGAGAGAGAGAGAGAGAGAGAGAGAGAGAGAGAGAGAGAGAGAGAGAGAGAGAGAGAGAGAGAGAGAGGTGAAGAGAGTCCAAGATATCAGCTGGCTGCACCTTGGTGTATACTTGCAAGCAATGATAAGGTCTAGAAAAAATGATGATTATAAAAAGAAGCACATTGCTGCCTTGTTCAGTTTTATATTCTTGAATGAAACCTGAGCTTCTTCCTCTCTTCTGTATGAGATAATTAGTTGAGTTGTCATGTAGTAAGCTAAACAGTTAAACAAGAGAAAACAGTTCTTGCATTGATTAAATTGTACCATCGAATGAGTTACCTAAGTACATTGAAAATCTAGACAAACTATGATCAACACAAAAACAAAAAAACAAAAAAAAAAAAAACAAAGAAAACTTCGTACTGCAGTATATGATCAACACAAGAAAGAAAAAAAAATCTTTAATGTTTGTGTCGTCAAAATTTGAAGCCTGCAGCTTTATGTGACACTTCTGCTTTCCTTTTTCAAAAGTCAGCTCCCCTTCATTGTTCAGCACATGTCATGCGGGCAATTGATGAAGATACAACTCTAATAAATCATTTGTCTCGTAAACTTCATTTTTTTTTGCCCACCTAGAGTTTGCAAATGCAATACTGTTAAAACCGAATCGGACCGGCCAGTTCAACAATGAATCGGTCGATGATTCGGTCCGTTGTTAAAATTCATTTTGACATTGAATCGGGCCGGTTGAACGATTCAATCCAATATTCAATGCAGATTTAAAAAAATAGGAAAGTTAAATGATAAAAATAGGGAAGTTAAATGAGAAAAAAAAAATAAAACTTAAAGAGGAGGAAATATTATATGTATACAATTAAATATGAATTGAAATAAAAAGATAAGTTTTTAAAATTAAATAATATTAGAATAAAAACTTATCAAAGAGCATAAAATAAAGGAAATAAAAAGGGAAGTATTGAATAAAGGAAATAAGAATAATTTAAGATAAAATTTATTAATATAACATCTATCATCATTACATAATAGATATCAAATTATTAATAATCTATTTATATTATCATTATAAAACTTTTAATTAATAAAAATTATGTGATATTATCTTTTAATATTTTTAATAAGTTATTAGTACAATATTCGTATACTATATCATATAACTTATACTATATCTTTATAACTATTATAAATAATATTATTTTAATAAAATTCAATTTAATTTGATCGAACTCATAGTCCAACTGCGACCAATGATGAGTCCGATTCGATCGTCGGTTCGATTATGAAAACATTGTGCAAATGACATGTTGTCGCTACATCCTCTATACTAATTCAGGTTCTCAGTCTCCTCACCTCCCTTAACAAAAAAATCATATGTTTGCTACTTCAAGGTTAATTAAATGATGTGTTTGGGGTGAAAGTCAACGTTTTCAGTAGTGGAATTGCTCGGCCGATTGGATGGATTCAACAAACTGAATTTTTATTATAAATATATTATAAATAAAAGTATTAAAGGTAAAAAAAATAATGAAATAAAAGCATATCAATCATCATTTTAAATTAATCAAAGGTTAATAAACTATTTTTTACATTTTTGGAATATATATAATTTATAATAACTAAAATTTATCATTTTTATTTAATAATTTAGTAAATAAATTTACTTTTTGTTTAGATTATTTCTTACTGCTACCTTCTCATATTTTATTTTTCAAATTCAAATAGCCTTTCCATATATATGTTTCCTTTTCTTAAATTCATCCTATAAAATCTATAATATATTTATATTTTTATATTCTTAATAAATTTTATCATTTTTATTTAAGGTCATCCTAATTTTATCTTTTGCATAAATTTATTTTATTACTACTCCTTGCCTTTTATTTTCAAATTCAAATCAATGTTGTAAAACTCGGACTAGACGGCGACCTAGAAAAATTTTCGGATCAGGTCGTACTGGTTGACCCAGATGGAAATAATGTAAAAGTATATTCATACTAATAATATATATTCATTGATAACTAATATAAAATATAATAATAATTGCTTTTAATAAATAAATAAATAAATAAATAAATAAATAAATAAATAAATAAATAAAATATTTGTTGAAATATTTTGTTTACTACATTCTTGAACATATAAATTAATATATCAACTTATAATTCATGCGATTAATTACTAATATTTATTTAAGGCTAATAATAAGTGCCAAAATCTAAACAAAATAAATAAAGTATCTTACATTTTATTTTTATTAGACGTTGAATTATTTTTTCTTTCAATATATAAATATGATAAAAAATGAAACTAAATAAAAATAATTTAGTAAGAATCAAATCATATATCATGAAATGGCTTACTAGGTGGTGGACCTCTTAAATAAGAAGAGGTCTCAAGTTCAAATTTTACAATCCTTCTCATTTTTAGAATAACTTTAAAAATTTGGTTCAATAAAACCGCCAGTTTGATCGGTTCAATCCGGACTAATCACCATGCCGGTTGGAGCTTGACCCATAGACCATTGTAGGATCTAGATCGCAGTCGATCTGGTTAGATCGGCCGATCCGGTCCGAAAATTACAATACTGATTCAAATGTAATATCCATATTATTAATATCATTCTTCAATCTTCATCCAATAAAAATCTAATATATTATAATACAGTCTAATTTACGATTCAAATCTATCATCCGTTTTTTTACTCTTCTTTCTATTCTTTCACTTTCCCTACTATAATATACTTTCCTTATATTTTATTTTTTCTATCTATATCCAACTTTTCTTTATCCTTTTCCTTATACTTTTTTTAAATCTTTTTCAACACTTTCCCTATATAATATGCCTTATCTTTTTTTAAGTGTTTTTCTACTATAATATACCATCGAATAGATGGGCGATTGATTTAGGATTGGACTAGTCGAATTGGCCGGTCCAATTTTAAAAGCACTTGCGAATATTTTTTTATCGAAAAGAATAACCAATTTTTTCTGATCCGTTATTTTTAAATAAAAAACACTTTAAAATCATTTAAAAAACATCTTCTAGTGAGTCATGTTTTTAAAATATTTTTGGGGCCCTATTTTAGTATAATAATGTACAAAAATTATTCCACGAGTAATAAAAAATTGATGACTTATTAGTAACTTCATAAATAAAAATTTATATAAAAAAGCTTTATGGACTTAGGGCTCGTTTGGCTTAGCTGATAAGTTAACGTGCTGATAAGTATTTTATTAACTGAAACTTATTTTTAAAAATAAGAAGTTACATGTTTGGATAAAACTACTTATATTAATAACAACTAGTTAGTTATGATACAACTAACCGACTTATTTTTTGAAAAAAAATAAGCACCCCTCCCTTGCTTATTTTTTTTTTATTTATAAGTAGATTTGATATCTCCTTATCAGCCATGTTTTTAAGTTATCAAACGTTGAGATTTTTTTAAACTAACTTATAAGTGACTTATAAACTTAGCCAAACAGCCCCTTAATTTTTCGAAGTGGGATCCTAGTTTTCGATTGATCGGTTAAAAATCATCCTAAATTTTATTTGAACTATTATTATTATTATTATTATTCCAGACAAGTAAGTTTTTCGAATTGATGTAATTTTTCTTACACGGCTAGTATGGCTTTAAAATTTTAAGTCTAACTCTCTTATGATTTGCGGTAAAACTGTAGTGAAGGTTGCTGACCTGGCCTCAGGTGCTTGATTGCATGCGGTTGGTTATTTCGGCGGATGCCACGAGATAACTTGGACTTGCGTGCAATGAAGATTTTGGATTGCCGAAATCTGCCGCGGGCGACCGGATCACGTCGCATGTGGCCGAGCTTGGCATAGATCTCGAGGCGAGCCACCCGCGACACAGATTTGGCTGTCGCCCATGGCCGATCCGGTCATTCGCAACTGATCTGACCGACTGCGATCCAGATCTGACCGGACAGCGGACTAAACTTTTTTTATATTTTAAATAAATTTTTTGATGGACAAATCAAAATTTTCTTGTAGCACTAGTGATTGATTGCATGCGGTTATTTTGGCGGATGCTTACCTGGATCTTGTGTTCAATGAAGATTTTGGATTGCACCCAATTGATATTGGGTGAAGTGATAAATTGTTTCTTACTGTTTAAATACATCTTAAATTATATTTCTGCATATGCAAAATCTTTTTATTGTAAGTGTGGTCGGGAGTGGTCAAACATGAGCCGAGTTGAACATCACATTAATAAAGACTCGACCATGAGTCGAAATTTCATGATTGACAAATTAATTGTGCAAAATCAACGGAGACTTGAGACTCAACTGCACCGGTCCACTTGTGTTATTAATTTCATGGTTGTTGGGCAATCCAAAGAATTCCAAAGGATCATGGAGCTCCAATTCAAGAAGGTGTAGGTAGCCATAATATGTGAGAAATCTTTGTTCACTGCAAAAAAAAAAAAAAAACAAGGAATAAACTATGAAAACTTGAGATAACATTCTTATTTCAAATAGCACCATTTTTTTTCCTATGTACCATCCATGAGAGGACAGGAAAAAAAGAAGAAGAAGGTCCAATGTTGATCCTCATCAAAAGAAATTGAGAGGGATGGTGCAAAATAAATGCTAAGAAAACTTATAGCAAAAATTGCAGTGGCGGAGCCAGAAATTAACTTCATTGGGTGCACATTATAAAATATTATAATTAAATAATATAAAAGTTAGAATTAAATTCGATAAATAAATATTGGTTTACATACAACAAAATTGATATATTTTTTTATATCAATTAACAAGTTTTCTGCTCCCATTTTTCATATTTGATATCTTTTTATAATTAGTTATATGATATTTAAGGGAAATATTATAAGGATAATATTATTTGATAAATTAACTGAAAATTAGAATAAAAAGTTTCATATTAAATGTTATCATTAAAAATTTATTACATCAAACTTTTGATTTTTGAAAGAAAAATTAGCTAAATAACAATATTAGCATAAGTAATATATATATATATATATGAATATGTCTTGGTAAAATTTAAAATATTAAATTAGGAAAGTTGGGGTATAAGTTTAGTAGGATGCAATTGTTAATATTTTATTTTAGTGAAATACTGAATTAATTCGGATGCAATAAATAAAGAAGAATAAAGGAAAAACAATATTTCCGAGCTTTCAATAATGAAATGAGTCATGATGAGAGTAAAACAGAGCGCTTCTACCACTGAGATGAGGGATTGCATGTGAAATATTAATCACTATATTTTACTTATACCATTATTCAGTGGGTGCACTTGCACCCATGGGCACCCATGTGGCTCCACCCCTGAAAAATTGTTACCCTCATCCTCTATTTTGGGTAGGAGGTAACAAGTCCAAATCAATTTTATCCCAAATACATTTATTGACACCTTGTAAATGTGCGATTTAGCCCAGGTCAGTTCAAAATTAGTCAGCATATATATGTTCATTTAAAATAATTTTGACTTATGATGCAATTATTTTGACTTGTATCTTTATCTAATTTTATAGTGCTTGGTATTCGAGTGTGTCATGTGTCAGCATATATGACACCCCAAGATTTGTCAACGGCAATAATTTGACTCAAAAGTCTTAATTAAATGAGATTTTGAAAAAGAATAAAAATATAATTAGACAAGAAATAGGAAGAGAAGGAAAGATAAATTTTAATTGGAAAAGGAATTGAGATTTCATAGGAATCTCGAGTAGATCAAGATCAAAGGTTTGAATTTGAGGAGTACAAATATTGGTAGAAAAGATAAAGGGAAAGAAGAAAAATTAAATTCTACTAGAAGTATGAATTGTAGTTAAATTAAAATTAAGATTTCAATGTGATTTGAGATCCAAGAATACACTTAATTAACGAAGGACTCGCAATGAGGATAAGATTGAGAAGTTTATATCTTAGAAATATTTCAGTCATTAGATAATATTGATTATTTTTTAATAAAAATTAAGTGAGAAAATTTATATTAATTAATTTTAGAAACTCAAGGAAAAAATAAATAAAAGAATAAAATAAAAGCATAGTTTGATTGAGACAAGTTAATGGATTGGAGATCATAGACAAAGAAGAAATTTAATCGAGAATGAGACTAAAATAGAGATTAAAGATGAGATTGAAAATTAATTAATGAAGAATCATTATGAGAGAATAATTAAGCCCAAAAGCTAAATTGACGGCGAAATTTTTGCATAAAGATTTCCACTCCTCTCCTATTTGTACGCAAATCGAGGTAGGCCGATGGTTGGATCAGCTCCAAGCCCCAACTTTAGAGAACATCCAAGAGTTGGTCAGCAAGAGGTTTAAAGTGTCATCACGAAGTAATCTACGGGTAAAGGTTGCAGTTCATGAACAAAATTCAGAGAGGATTCACAATTGATTTTTCAACCTTTTTATGTCGATATAGACCCTTAAAACTCTTTTCCTACTTATGGTTTATCATGTGGTTTGGTTATGAATAAAATTGAATAGTTGATCATATCATAATAGGGTCAAAATGTCACATTAGAAATCCGGTTTAGTAGAATTTCCTACTCCATGAAGATTACAAAAGCTCGGGTTTAATAGAATTTGGATGGGGATTTGAATAGGTCAAACCAAGTTTGTAGAACCTATTCGAGTTCTAAAAGTGGAATGCTTCAAGATTAGATTGTGAAGGATCCGAACTAGGTTTCGACTATGCTCAACTCGAGTTTCAATGATATTAATGGACAGATCGATATTGGATGGCATTCTAGAGTAGTTCAATCTTGGTTTCGACGAAACGAATTGAAAAGGAAAATTAGAGTAAGTCCAGATCATGTTTTGATAGTAGTACCCGCCTCGAGTTTCGATGAAACAATATTTGAATTGAACCGAACTAACTCGGCCTGAGTTTCATTGGATCTGACCCGAGTTTCTACCAAAGATCGAAATGAAAAAAGACAATCTAACTCAGGTTTCATATCACTAGGCTTGGATTAATGAAAATTGAATAGTGGAAACATGGCCGAGGTTTTCCTTAGTGCAAGACATCTTCCAAAAATAGAAAAAAGAGTTTTTAAGCTATTAAAGTATGTTTGATTATAACAATTATGTTGTTATTAACTATATCTCATCATATTATTATGTTATTAATCTTATTGTGATAGTATTGATCATATGACTATGATAGATTGATCAATGCCTTGTGCATCCAATATTGTAAAAAAAATTATAGGTGAAAATAAAGATAGACATCATAGGTTAAACGAGATAAAAAGTTTAAGATATTTAAAATTGCAAGAGCTAACAAAGCAGTCAATATAATTGAAGTACTCCATATGATTGAAGGATAACTCCAAAGATAAAAACAAGTAAAAGCAACCATTGTGGTTGAAGCAACTTTTGTGTTTGAAGTTTATTGTTCAAAAGTTAAAAGTTAAAAGTTAAAGATAAATAATTGAATTACAACATTTATGCTTGAAGTTAAAGTAAAAGATAATTGAGTTCAACGCTTACGTTTGATATTGAAGTTAATTGTAGCGAGTTAATCTTTACGATTGATGGATAATGCATAATTAATAATTGAAGATGATTGATGTGATAGTATCAATGATTGTTTATCTTTATGCATAGTGATATTGTCATGGTTCATAACGTTTTAAGGGAAAGACAATTATAGAATCAAGCTACAAATTGCTAGGTTATAGAATCAATTGTAGACTCGATATCTAAGTTAATTATCGATTAAAAAGACTAGGTAACAATTAATAAAGAAGGGAAATGCAATTATAGAATCAAGCTCAAATAGTGGAATTAAACTAACTAGTTAATTCTATTTGGTGTTTTAAGGTGATTGCTATAAAATGATAACTAATCAACTTGCTGATGGCTGAAGATGGACTAATGATTAATGATATATTCTCTTAGGAATAGGATTCATCTAATATTCTTCTTTGGATCAATTAGAACAATTTAACAATAGTAAGGAAAAATTTCTCTCATAGTATATTAGATTTAGAACTATGTCATATTTTCATATGAATATTAGTTAGGTTGATTCTAAAGGAATTCAATTGATATCAAAAGATTGTATAACTTAAAGTCATCCACTAGTATGACAAGAACAATTCAGAAGTTATAGGTCACAACGATTACTGTGAAATCATAAGTACCAGTAACTAAATAAATGAAATAAGCAATTTAGCTCATTGCATAGACGAAGTCAAATCCATAACTCCTGCTAATGTTCTTAGTTCATTATGCATAAGAAGATAATCTCAAAATAACCTCTCGACTTCTATTTCAATATAAGATTCACATTAAGAAGAAGTTAAAAAGATAAGTCAAATTACAACATGGATATATTATAACCAGAAAGCTAATTCTAATGCTTTTGACTCATTTATGAGCGAAAAAATATCAAAGATCAACCTCTTAGTCGTTCTATCATAGGATTCACTTGAACAAGAATTGGTTCTAAAATATTCAAAGACTATACTAATATCAGTAACAATAATGTTATTCTATCATCCACCTATAAAAAGAAGTTAGACTTTTACCATTCCCTAAGAGAGTGAGGATTTAGCTCCTCATAGATGGAAATGGTTAATTACAACATAGATGAGGAATATAATCTAAAACGTTCTAAAAATAAAAAAAACTACTAAGATTAGCTCGAAAATATCCTTCTTATTGCTTCTCCTCTGGTTTCCTTCCTACTCCAACTTCCTAGTGCAGCAGGAAGCCCCCATATCAATTGAACATTCCTCTTTTTATATCACATTCTCATCACCTTTTATTGTCTATCAGAAGCTTTCGTTCCTTCTCCAAATGCCACCTGTCATCAGGTCCCTTTTTCTAAAAAAAATTTGTTTTCTACACTTCTCTTTGTAGCTTGCAAAGAGTAGTCCCCTCCTCCATTTTCACATGAGATTTTTATCTCTTTTACTTGATTGGATCATGTAGTAAGATGAACATAAACATCAAATTTTCAATTGAAATTTAAGCAAATAAGAGCTAAATCAGGATACCAAACAACTCAAATGTGCAAGTCTAAAGTGATATTATGCCGAGATGAAAAATGCATGCATATTAAGCATAACTATCATTCTATGAAGATTTTAGAGTTTAAATGCACATGAATTAAAGTAAAATTGAGAATAATTTTAAATGATAAGAAGTGATCAACTTCACAAGTAATGAACAAAAAATGATTCAATTAAAGTGAAGACACACACTTTTTGGCAAAAGTATCATTGAAACAAAATTTTAAATTTATTTAGTTCACATATGATTTGAATTATGACTTCTCATATTTGAAACCATTCTTGATTATGATAATTCATATGCTCAAATGAATAATTTTTTTTGAAATATTTCATGTTGAAAAAATAAATAATAAGTGATCATACTTGCTATTATTAAGTATGGATGTGCATTTTAATTTGATATATTAAAGTTTTGATGACTTTGAGTTTTGAATTAGATTGGATATATAAAAATTCTCTATCTCAGGAAAATTTCATTTTAGTATCTATTTTTCTTATAAGACTTGGATATGAAAATTGAGATTTCAATGATGTTGCTTCGATTCATAAAAACTTAAGGCATTTAAGTTTATCTTAATATTTTTAAATATTTGTAGGAAATAATAATAATAATAATAATTTTTGTGGAAAAAATTGTTAAAAAATATATTATTTAAATATAAAAATCATTTTTAAATTAATTATATTTAATAAAATAATAAGTAGTAAATAATATTATATTAACCTATAATTAAAATTATTTTTTATTTATTAAATAATTTATTTTATAGGAGAAGTGTGTGAGAGAAAATAAAAAAATGTCACGTCTCGAAAATAAGGGGGACACCAGCTATAGTGTCCTGGTTCCACAAAAATGTAACGGGGGCCACTGGAATCTGGTCTCGTAAGACCTGGTTCTAATTTTTTATTCCGTTGGAACTGCGATTCCAGATGATGGCGTTTGGGGAACCAAACTAGAACCAGGCCACGATTCCAGTTTGGTTCACAAACTAAATGCAGCCAAGGTGTAGGAATTTAGGGGGAGCAAGTTAAAGAAGATGTATGTAGAGTGGATCCATATTTTATAAGCTTTTACTCATGTTATATGCAACATGAAATTTTGTGCATCATTGTGGATTCATAAGAAATGTTAATGTGAATACTTGCACAAAAGCTATGCTATATTTTGTTTTGTATGATAATTAAGAGTTCATTATATCAACGTAAAAGAATGTATGAAAAATGAATTGATATGATATTGGTATGAATAAGTTCTTACATGTGTTTTTGAAGTGTCCCTATTCTTCACAACTACATCGTTATATGACTATTGATATTAAGATAATTATACATGACATGACATAATATATCATGACATGACATGACAAGATATGACAAAAAAGACACGACACGACGTGATATGTTATAAGATAACATGATATGATATGACATGCATATGAATTATATCTCATTATCATGCATTTATATTATCCCTGTCGGGCAATAGTTTATCCTTGCATAGTTTAAACACTTGTAAGGTCAACAGTTTAACCTTGCATTATTGAAAAATCTTGTAAGGCCGACAACTTACCTCTATACCATTGAGAGATCTCTTATATGGTCGATAGATATTTTAAAAGGGATTTTAGATTATTTGTAGCTAAGTGCCATATTAATGAAATTATGGAATCAGTGTGAGCTACTTTTGAATTCATATGGGTCACCTCTAAAATACAGTATAGCCTCTCCAGTCGGATTGACAAATATCTCAAAAGGGATGCCTCTAACGAGTTGATGATATGACCTATATACATCCACTTCAAAGAGCATGATATATGATGCATTATTGATTATGATATTTTATATTTATATGACATGCTTTGGTACAAATGATGTGGTAATAAGGTTTATATGATAATGATTATGTATGGATCTTGGTATGATATAATATAAATAAGATTTTATTATGACATATAATGTTCACTCATGCTAATAAGAAAAATGCTTAGGTGCATGAAAATAGGATATGATAACCCATGTTTTTATGACAATGATAAATGTGTATTGGCCTTTGGGATTCAGATGCATGAAAAATATAACACATTTTGGTTTAAAAGTTTATATGTTTTCATATATTAAAAAGGTGCATGAGGATAAGAGGGTGTATACATGATGAACAAAAGGTGCATGTCAAAAGACATATATGAAGATCAAAGAGTTCATTTGAATTCTTTTTTATGGCTGCAGATTCAAACCCCTTGTGCCTACTATAAATAGATGGTCATGGTCCTCAAAACACAAAACAACTTGAATAAAATCTATTTAGTGAAAAGTTCTTCTTTTACATTTCCCATTCGCTTGAAAAAGAATAGATTTTTATGGTGTCATTTTAGAAGCTCATTCCATCAAGCGTTTGTCAATAGGATAAGTCGATGATAACTTATTTGTGATAAAAAGAGAGTGATGGATGACTGTAAGCTTTCGCATTTATTTATTAAGTTTCTTAATTATTCATTATGATATGATCTAGTTTTGCTATTTCAGTTCTTTTAATTGGTATCAGAGCCTACATGATTGAATCACTAGGAAAGTTCAGTTTTTTGTATGGACATATACTTTTGTTTTTTCTTTCGTTCTTTAGTCTGTTCATCCAATAACTTCGTTTGTTCAATCTAAGTTGATTCATGAATTTTGGATTTTAGTTTTATATTAAAAAGTGTCACAATTTTAATATTAAATGAAGGGATAATGATGGGTAAAAAGTTGTAGCAAAATAAATCTGCTAGCAAGTGCACTAGTCGCTCAAGTAATATAATAAATAGGAGTAAGGGTGTCGAACTCACGAGAAACTATCTAAATCAATTCTATCCTAAAAACATACTAGGAGGAGAAAAGGGTTTGTGTCTTAAAATAGAAATATAAAAATTGCATAAGACTAACGAATTAATAATTACAAGTAAAATGGTGAAGAGCCGTAAGGATCCTGGATGATTAAATATAAGGTCGACTCACGTGAAAAAGAAAAGATTGAACTTTTTACCAAGAATATTCAAAGTCAATTCTTAATATGTATTAGGATCACACAAGATAATTATTTATACGCTGATCAAATCGAACTATCTTAACTCCTGAAACTTAAGGGATTTCTAATGATGAGTAAACCTCTTAATTAACAAAGAACTAAGGCGCATAAAATTGTAAATCCTAGACTAATAATTATTCTCGCTGGATATAATTTATTAGACCGCAGACAATCAAGTATTGCGCTGAATTACAAGACCTCTGTTATGATTGCATTAACCTATAAGTTAGAATTCTATTTATTGAAAAGTCATATGATCTAAACTTAATCACCCCAAACTGGTTTGTAATCTAAATCCACAACAAGATGCTTTTCAGAAAATAAGATTAAGCATCCCACAATCATAATCTAAAAGAATTAGCAATTATATTGATTCAATACTAAACTGGTTCATGCAGTTTTCCAGAGAAAAATATAAATCTCTGTCACAAACTAAAGAATTAAAAATGAAAATAACAAAGTAATAGAGCATCCATGATATGAAGAAATGAGGGATTCTTGCTTTCAACGACTTCTGGAAATGATCTCCGAGCCCTGACGTTGAGTTGCTCCTCTTTCTTCTCCAGTAATTTTTTTCAACTTGAATTGAATTCTTCTGCAATAGATAGGGGTGTTCATCGAGTCGGGTCGACCCGGTGAAGCCGGCAATCCGACCCCCTTTTGGATCGGGTCGGGTTCGGGTTGGAAAATTCCAACCCGTGTTGACCCGACGTGACCCGATAGACCTTGTTTTTTCTTTTCTTTTTTTTAAATTTTAAATGATTTTTAAGTTGATTTAATAGTTTTATATTATTTAAAATTATTAAAAAATATAAAATAAATTATTTTAAATGTATAAAAGTATATACATATTTAAAATAATATTTTTGGTATTTAAAAATATTTTATTTTGTATTAAAATATAATAATAAATGCTTTTTATATTAAAAAATAAAAGAAAAATTAAAAAAAAGAAAAATGGTGGTCGAGTAACCCAACAACCCGACCCAACCCGACCCGGGCCGGGTCGGGTTGGGTCGGGTCATGACCCCAAAAAAGAATAATCCGACCCGACCCGACTCGTGGGTCGGATCCGTTCACGAGTTGGGTCAAACCCGACCCGTGAACACCCTTAGCAATAGGCACGGTTCCCAGGGTCTCAAGCATGATTTTTCATGTCTTTTGAAGTCTTCTATTTATAATTCCAAAGTTCCTGATATGTTTTGATAAGTTGGGAGTCCAAACGTTATCAAATAAAAATCTCTAGCTCATACTCCTCCTCGATTTGAAAATCTTGTAAATTATCTTCAAATTTCAAATACTTATCATCCAATTTAATTTCTAGAGGGTTGAGCACTATCCTAGCATCTCAATTCGATCAAAATCCGTTCGAAAAATCAACGATCAACAAAAATAAGCACAATTAATGGCTAGTAATGAAGTGTTCATAACCGATTTCAACTCTAATTTGAATTATTTGTATAAATGTTACAACCCGTAACAAGGGTGTAACAGCTCTTAACTCGAACAATTCTGATATTCAGCTTTTGTGTTGTCACGGACGTGTTCCACGACCATCATTTTAACATAATCATGCTTCTAATTAGCATATTAAGTTATTCTATATGCTTATATAGTCATGTTTGTGTGTAGTAATTAACATTTGGATAAAAGCATAATGATAATTACATTATCGATAAGCATTATAAAAACATTATATAAAATTATTAGGAATAAACTTTAATATTTATAAATATTATAATAAACATGTTTAAATATGATTAACTAAGGTTAATTAGAAGTTTAACTAATTTTTAATCAAATAATATGATTGGACCTTCATTTCAACCAATAGGGTTTCAAGCAGCTGAAGCAGGCAGCTCACCAGCTGCTTAGAAAAAGATTTTTCCAAACCGTCATATGATGTGTTAAAATTCTAAAAAAAAATATATAAATCAGGTATTCTTATTATCTGCAAGCCGAAAAATTTCCAAGATCAGATCCATTGCCAAACAGACTGAGGAAATTCTACAAGTTTGCTAGGTTAAGGTCAATTTGCGGATCCGAAATCGACTCTCATCTTCATACAATTGTATCTTCCTGGTTAGTTCTTCAAATGGACAAGTATTGTTAAAGTTATAAATTAATCATATCGAAATTAGTTTTCCATGACCACAAGAATCATATAAAAAAAACTTTTGTAGAGAAAGTTATGAACCAAACATCTTGGGTCGCTCATCCTGTCTCGAGTTTGATATAGGTTTAACTTGTAAATTAGGGCATGGTTCGAATATAATGAATTAGGGTTTGGAATTTGGATATGATTAATTAGACATTCTAAGAGTTCGTTGATAAGTGAAATTATCCTATTTGGACCTGTATCTTGAGAGAAATGAATTTTTCATTTCATAGTGATTCTTCTGTCATATTTCAGGACATGGACAGATCACGACCCTAATTAACCATTTTTGTTATAAGGGCATACAATGAGTCAAATTCTACCATTTTTATGATTAAACACTACTGAAGTATATATTCTAGGAAAATTAGGATCACATCAAATAGATAAGTATTGTTAAAGATATAAATTAATCGTTCAATGATACACAGTTTGCCAAAGCATAAACCCTAGGTCAGATTGCTTTGATTTTTATGACTTGATCACTTCGAATTAGTTAATGATATTTTGGGATTGGACACCTTAATAAGTCTAGTTTCTAAATTATCTAGAATCATGAGATGTTCACTTAGGGTTAAGAAGTTATGAATTATTTATTGACACACACTCAGTCTGAAATTCTGAGACAGCACCTAGTTAAGCTTTGGAGAATTGAAAAGTCTCAAGTGTGAAATAGCCTATAAACATAAATATTTAAAGTTAGACATTAGTATTAGAAGGTATTATATGAATTTTAATGTGAACAAGTGTTCATACATGAGCATCCATTGCATATTGTTATTATTAGTAACTGGAAAGTGAAATAGCATTCTTGCTTGTAGGAAACTATCAAGATACAATTGAAAGGAGGAAAATCTAGTAAACCTCTTTCAAAATATAAAGTACAAGATGAGTAGGTAAATTTACAACATAGCAAAATGACATATGATACTTGTTTTATTTATGTTATTACCTCAAGCAAAGATTATTATTGTTATCATTGAAACATATCTTGAGCTATGAAAAATATTTATGATATGTTCAGGGATTTCATATGAGATTGAGTAACATCTTATACAAAAATATTTTCAAGGAACAATGCTTATGAAATTAAAATAAGTTTTATTTGATAATGATATGAGATTATGACATGTTTTATTTTGATATTGTTAAGCTCAGTGTGTTCATTAGCCATGCTGTTTGAAAAAGGTCTTTGGAGTGTATATCGGGTGTCTTTGCCCTTTGGGGACTGCTCTGCATGCACGTATTGACTCATGATTGCTCTGCGTATCTGAGAATCATGATTGGGTGACACACAATCATGATTGAGATACGTATTGACTCATGATTTGCTCTGTGCATCTGAGACTCTTGATTGTGAAGCTCTACTTAATTGTATGACACACAATCATAGAGGGACGCGTATTGACCCATGATTTGCTCTGCGTATCCGTGACTCTTGATTATGAAGCTCTGCTTAGCTGTATGACACATGATCATAGAGGGATACATATTGACCCATGATGAGTATGTGCAATGACACATGTGTGGAGTTTAACTGTGAATATGATGATATCTTGAATAATTTGTATTTATGTAAAAGTTCATATGATTTAGAAACTTATGTGATACGAGTTATGCTTTAAATGTTTTCTCATATGAATGAAATGTGATTATTTAAATATTATATGCACTCTTATTGTTCCCTTATGTTGTATTTTTATTCCACTAACTGAGCAAACGATTATTGCTCACATTACCTTTGTTGAATTTTTCAGATAACTCCAAGTTCTCGAGTTAAGTCGACTCAAAGCTTGCCTTTGATGCATATAGAAGACGTCGAGCCGTTGGAGCACTTTTATTTTCTCTCCACTTTCATTTTTAAAAATCATGCATGTCATATATAAATTTGAGAGTTGTACTAGAGTTTATTAGAATCATTTTGTAAGGATGTATAAAATTTGATTTGTGGGATGTTAAATGTGAAATGGGTTGTGAAATAATAGCGATAATATATGAATGTGATGTCCTATAACTTTTTATTAAACATTGATGGGTATATATGTATGCATCTATTTTATGTATTGACAAATGACATAAGATAATTAAGGAAGGAGGTTTTGTCGATTTTATTTATAGAATTGCTAAATATGGTTAAAGGAAATAATAATTATGATTAGAATCTAGTCACGGAGTTGGGTGTGACAGAGTTTGGTATCAGAGCTTAGGTTTAAGATTCTGTAGACAGTATTACTTAAGTTTAAGGTTAGGTGACATTATCTGCAATAGATTAATAGTGCATGCTTTTGATTATTTTTCTTATTTTATATTTTTAAGTGATAAACATATCACCACATGAGTGATGTGGTGAGGGTCAATTTGATATTATTGACCTTTGTAAATTGCTCCGTTTGACGGTCAACCTATTAGGAGTTCATTTTCATCTCATGCATTATGCATTAGTACATGGTGTGGCATTTGATGCCAATAATGATCCTCCCTATATGATAATGCGATCATATTTGGTCCATCAATAATGTTCCATGATGGCAATGTTATGAATCAAAGTAGTAGTACTTGCAAAAGATATAAATGAATATGGAGTGAAAGTAGTTAAGTGGGAAATGATGACAGAGTTCATTTATTTAAATATCGAAGACCGTAAGGTCTTACATGAAGTGGATTGACTAGTTTGTCATCGTACCACTCCACATTGTTTTAAGAAAGAAATTTATTTTGAGTTATCATGAAAATCAAGAGTTACATTTTCAGATAAATGTTAGAATTTTCCCCTTTTGCATTATTTATATAATACTGATAGAGAAGTTGATTAAGAAGGAATGATAAACATACTTTGCTTCTCTCATTGAGATAAAGGTAAAAGGGGTCACGATTGGAAGATATTCCAATCATATTTGATTTTGTTAAATATTAAGATCTTTCTTGATTATCACCAGAAGAGATAGAGGGAATTCTTTATGGATCTAATCCATAGAACTATTCTTATTTCTAAGACTCCTTATCCTGTAACGCATATAATATTAAAAGAACTATAGGAGCATTCCGATGAAATGTGCATTCAGTCAAAATTTTGAGCTTCGGATTTATTCTTTAAGAAGAAAGATAAGTTTCTTAGTTTGGCATGGATTATATACATTTTAAGTGATTGTGAAGAGTAACTTATTAAGAATGGATAACTTGCTTGATCAGTTACAAGTATTAGCTTATTCTTAAAAATGAATTTAAGATAGGGATACCATTGGCTAAAGTTAAAGAATGTTATATCTCAACCTATATATACATGGAACTCGTTATGGTCATTATGAATTTTTAACCATCAAACCACTCATAAACTTACGATCTCTCAGTTCCGAAAGTCATGCAATCATGAGAGATATTTAAATACTATTTTACACAAAATTATTATGGGAAAATAAAACTAAGGGCCAAATTATGCATGAGTATTGACTTTATCCCATGGTATTAGATCATATCAATTCCAAGGAAAAACAAATCATGTCATTGGTGCATATGACCATCTGAAATATGAGTTTGATCAATTATTTATCATGCAATCCGTCTTCCTAATATTGAAAGGAAGCATGATGTGTTTCCTTGTACCCAATCTAAGAACATATGAACTAATCATTTACATATGACTGAGTATGAACAACTTATTGATTTGAACAAACTTGTCACTTAAGAACAACTAGTTTGCATCTTATATATAAAAGAAAATGAAAAAGATAAGAAAAGTCACATATTGTGTTATAAAAGTTTTGCAATGAAACATTGTGTTTTGGAATAAATACATTTGAACCTTATGAATGTGAGATGAGAGGATATTTACAAGTCACCATTAATAGTTTTGTATTTAACATACATTGGATTACCCATATGTATGAGAATCAAATAATAGTTATGCATTACATCATGGATATTCAAAGAAAAAAATCCTTTGGATTTGATCACTATAATTGTTCGACTCTTTCAAGTGATTATGGTTATTTTAAATTTTGAATAACCAACGTATAAATTGACTTTGAAGCTTAATTATACAATATTAAGATTGATCCAAATAAAATATGTGGATAAGAAGATAGGAAAAATCGGAATAAAGTATAGGTATGTTGTTTTGAATAGCTTTTACAAATTAATTTGCAAAATGTGGTGTAAATAACATAAGTGAAATATGAATATGATTATGAAAACTTTATAGATATATATGAATAATTCTTAATATGAAATTAGAAATTACTTGTGTTGGATGTGTAGATAGTAGAGTATGAGTTTTGTTCTTTGGGTTTCGGAACATCAAATCTCGACAAGAATATACGGGATATTGAAGGATCTGTAGGGATAATAAGTAAGAGAATAGATGCCTATAATCTTATGAAGACATTATGAGATGCCTATATTAATAAGAAATGATAAATATTTTATAGAAATGAATAATAATATTAGACTACGCATAAAAGTTGAAGAACCAATCATCAAATTAGTTTAGTGTTAAAAATTGATACCTACTTGATAGGATTCAAATTATATGATGATCATTAAAGTAACATTGTCTAATGTGAATCATTATCAATGATATTGAAATCACTATGAAACCTTGAATTGCTATTATTGATATTAGAATTATTGTCAACTTCCAACCCATCATTGTCAAACAAGATTCATCATTATAGATTCTGCAATCATTGACGATTCTTGGTTAGTTATTATTGATTGCAATTCTTCATATTTGAGAAGTGATTTTTACTCATCATTATCTACCACATCTTATCAAGGGGGACTAATTAAATCACCATTGTCACTTCTTTATGGGTAATAAATGATTTTCCATCTCGGACTTTAGTACGTCAATTAATTTTGGAAGTTTAAAGAGTTGTGAGAAAACTTCTTGAAAGATTATTGGAGTGATGCATCATCTAGTCATCTATCGAGAACTTTAATTGGGTGTTCTTTAATCATGAAATGTTGGTTGGATGTATAGCGAATGAGCGATTAGAGGGGGACGCCTTTTTTATCCTCGATCACGAACTCGAATTGACATTTCACCATTGTAAATCAATTAGTGAGTGAAAGTCTTATTCACAAATTTTATTGTTACTCACACTAACCGTCATTCTTAACCTATGGATATGTGATAGACGGTGCTCATTCCCCTTATCTATAATGTGTCATCATCTTTCGCTTTTCATGATAGACTCTATAATTGTTGAAATTCTACCCATAATCCTATTATGCATAAATCTTGTCAAATATTTGAAGATTTCCATGCAATTAGTTTTTACTCATAATCTTGTTACTTATCTTTATGGGAAGTTTGTATAAAATTAATTATGCGTAACAAGATTAGATGAAAGAATTAATTCTTTTATAGAATTTTAAATACGCACATTGAGAAACTATTATAGCCGAAAGAATATAATAAATTCAGGATTATTATGAAATGTCAAGAAAAATAAAAAAGTGATCATAATAGTGAATTCCCAAGGACAACATTACCTATGGGAAAACAAGAAAACATGAAGGAAAGTTATGTCCATGATACATAGGCCCATATGAGATTTTGGCATGTATTGGGTCAACTATTTATTCGTTAAGTTCTAACACCAGAGATATTGTGTATTCACAATATCTTCAACATTTCTATGCTTTGATGATATTGATCAAATCCTTTGTAGACAAGCTCATCAATCAACGATGCATAGCCATAAATGTATAATCCATCAACTGGAACAATATCTCCAATTGATAGATGTACCACATCTACGACCACCAAATCATAAATAGGAATTTATGTTTATGTCCATCTCTGATAACTTGGATCTAGATCTTTTCTTTTCTTTATATAAGTCTCTAAACTTTAATGACTACTTGTAGTCACTAGCTATTGTAACTATGACGATCAAGAGTATGCTAAGTAAGCTTCCTAAATCATCGTATGTATCCTTTAGCTAATCCTCAGTTAGAAATTCAACAACTAACGATATCAGAGCTCAAATCATAAGAATGATCAATGTCAAATTATGTAAAGCATCCCCAACAAACATCTAGAAGCTTCTTGGTGATTTTTCGATATACTTGTTTAAAAAAAATATTCCACTTGTCATTATGTCTGCATCAAGTGAAATAGAGATCTTCCTTGCTATTCCATCTAGTCCTCCATTGCTCTTCAAACCCTTGTGATTATGTCCTCATGCAATGGGTGCTAACTCATCTGAGTCGATGCAATAATCAACTTTCTCATCTCTTTTGAGATAAGGTGTGCTAGCAATCGCGTTAAAGCAAAAATCAAAAGAGAGCAAAACATCAATAAAGAATAGTACATACAATTACCTTATGCTCATAGAGAATTGGAGATCGTACCATCAATAAACTGCAAAGCAGTCTTTTGCACATAAAGAGCAACTCAATCTATTCAAGTATAAGAAAATTTGTCTTGAGAAGAAAATATAGTATAAATTATAAGAAACAAGGAAAAAGAACTTTGGAAATGAAAATTTCCTTTAGTGTTAGTACTCTGGGTAAATCATTCAAGAAAAGAAGAAACTTGGAAGTGAGAATGATCAAATAAGAAGGAAATATTCATTCTTATTCTCTGAAATATGAATCTAAATTTCGGGGACGGATTTTTTGTTGAAAGAAGGGAGAATTGTCACGGACGTATTCCATGACCATCATTTTAACATAATCATGCTTCTAATTATCATATTAAGTTATTCTATATGCTTATATAGTCATATTTGTGGGTAGTAATTAACATTTGGATTAAAGCATAATGATAATTACATTATCGATAAACGTTATAAAGAAATTATACAAAATTATTAGGAATAAACTTTAATATTTATAAATATTATAATAAACATGTTTAACTATGATTAACTAAGGTTAATTAGAGGTTTAAAACTAATTTTTAACCTAATTATATGATTGGGCCTTCATTTCAACCAATAGGGTTTCAAGCAGCTGAAGCAGGCAGCTCACCTACTGCTTAGAAAAAGATTTTTTCAAACCATCATATGAAGTACTAAAATTCTGTAAAAAACATATAAATCATGTATTCTTATTATCTGCAAGACGAAAAATTACCAAGATCATATCCATTGCCTAACAGCCTGAGGCAATTCTACAAGTTTGCTAGGTTAAGGTCAATTTGCAGATCCGAAACCGACCCTCATCTTCATACGATTGTATCTTTCTAGTTAGTTCTTCATAAATCCCGAAAATTTACATGCTCATCCTATCGAGGTTATATTTCCATGACCGCAAGAATCATACAAAAAGGACTTTTGTAGAGAAAGTTATGAACCCAACATCATGGGTCACTCATCCTGTCCCGATTCTAATACATGTTCAACTTGTAAATTAGGCATGGTTCGAATATAATGAATTAGGGTTTGGAATTAGGATATGATTAATTATCCATTCTAAGAGTTCATTGAGAAGTGGAATAATCCCATTTGGACCTGTATGTTGGGCAAAATGAATTATTCATTTCATAGTGATTCTTTTGTCAGATTTCAGGACATGGAGAGATCACGACCATAATTAACCATTTTTGTTATAAGGGCATACAAGGAGTTAAGTTATACCATTTTTTATGATTAGACACTACTGAAGTATATATTCTAGAAAAATTAGGATCTCATCAAATGGATAAGTATTGTTAAAGATATAAATTAATCATTCAATGATACATAGTCTGTCAAAGCATAATAAGTCTAGTTTCTAAATTATGATTTTCACTTAGGATTTAAAAGTTATGAATTATTTATTGATACACACTCGGTCTGGAATCCTGAGACAACACCTAGTTAATCTTTGGAGAATTGAAAAGTCTCAAGTGTGAAATAGCCTATAAACATAAATATTTAAAGTTAGAAATTAGTATTAGAGGGGATTATATGAATTTTAATGTGAGCATGCATTGCATATTGTTATTATTAGTAATTGGAAAGTGAAATAGCATCCTTACTTGTAGGAAACCAACAAGCTACAAGTGAAAAGAGGAAAATCTAGTAAACCTTTTTGAAAACATAAAGTACAAGATGAGTGGGTAAATTTACAACATAGCAAAATGACATATGATACTTCACTACAAGAATTTGAGTTATTAGTGACGGAGCACTCTGTGATAAATCCGTAGCTAATTTCGTTACAAACAGTCATAGCGACCAATTTGTGGCAGATTTGGGACATAATAAATCCGTCGCTATATCCTTGTTGCTAATAGTGACACAATAATCTGTCACAAATTCTGTCATTATTTACGTTAATATCTGTCACTATTTTGTCACTAACTTGTCAAAAATTTTGGGTTCAACACAATGACATTTTGTAACTAATCGGTCACTAAGTCTTAGCTGCAATTTGTACACAATCAATAACTAATCAGTCACAAATTGTTGACAACAAATTTATGGTGTTCGTGGATATTCGGTAGCTAAATGTGGTTACATGATTTTGCATCTCTTGTCACAAATCTGTTACGACTTAGTGACAACATAATAATATTTATTTATAATAATTATTTTTTATTAAATTTTCAATTTATACAATAATATAAATGAAACATACATATATTTCACAATTAACATCATAATAGTAAAAAATCACATGTAATTCAAGAAAAGGCTAAATTCTATATAACAAAATTATATGTCATCATGTTTGCTTATATAATAATTATAATCCAAGCCCTACTTCACATAATAGTCAAAATAACAAGCCTTTAACATCAATCTTAATTGTCCAACACAAGTCTCAAATCAAATGCAAACTACTGATGACAAAAGTTTAGCCACAATTAAATTTCATCGTTAATTATTTCTTATATTTGACGATGAGGTACTCGGTCCAGCAACATCATCTGTCGAATCAATCAAAAGTCGTTTGAGCATTTGTTCAAATGCTCCTCCAGGCTGACAACAACTCTCCATCATTGACCCAAATGCGTTCTTCATGCGATCATCCACAACATCACCGACATCCTTAAAATCATCAATTGTACCATCATGCATCAAAGTTGAAAAAGATGAACCAGTGACATTTTGAGTAGTAGAGGAGGCAGGACCAGTAGATAAAACTGATGTACCCAATCCACGTAGTAACCCTTCCTTGGTCATCCCACCAGTTTGTTTCCACAGTTCGACATCAAGTGATGGTTGTGTCTCCGGATTTTCACCATATTTCTCAATCACTTTAGAATTGTAGTCTTGCTGAAATAAGAATGTAAGAGTTATAATTTTATTACAACAAAAGGTGAATTAGTAAGAATCATTTCAACAAAATATTTTATAAGCAGCATACATAGACTTTTTGGGAGTAATCAGTGACAAAATCTTTTGTCTTTTTATCCTATGCATCAATTCATAAACCTCTCTATAGTCGACCCGTTCTTTTTTTCCTCCAATATTAAATGATTGATCAAAGTTAGCAAATATTTACTTTCATATATAAATATTTAAAATTTGGAACAAAGTTACCAAACGACGCTTGTGACTTGAAAAAGGAATTGACCCCCTGTGTGAACAGCATTTTCAGGCTTTGAAGCACGATTGCTCTTTGCAGCCACTGATCTCTTTTTTCACTCCTCTGAACTCCTATAATTAGAAAAACATATTTTCAAATAATAATATATTAGAAAATATACATTAACAAAAGTTTTTTTGAACTTGTACCATGCATCACAAAGTGAAATTTGAGTCATCAATTTAGATAACAAGGACTCTGCATGTGCCTTTTTATCTTCAAATTTGAATACTAGCAATGTCGGAGCTAGAACATTTTGTCAGTGGGTTCACATTTTAATCAAATTATTTATTTTCAGAGCGTTGATATTAATTGTTAGTAATAAAAAATTAAGACAAAGAAATATAATAATTTATTTAATTTTTGAAGTTATATTTATGACAATTTAAATAAGTATTCAAAATTGACATAATTTAAAAACAATAAGATATGAGTTCAATATCAATAATTATATCAAGTTTTTTTAGAATAAAAAAATAACAAATAAAAATAATATGAAATAATTAAAATATTTGATTATGAATCATAAAAAATATTTAATTGTTATTTGAAATAATATAAGAGAGGACAAAGGAAAGAAACTAATATTTTTATGCATTTATGTATGAATAAAAGGTTATCTGTTAAATTGAAGTTAATGGAAAAAAAGAGATAAAACACAATTGAAAAATAATAAGATCTGATTTCATGATCAATAATTATATCAAGTTTATTTAAAATAAATAATGGCAAAGAGAAATAAATATATTCTAATAAAGGAATATGTAATAGTTAAAATATTTGATTATGAATCATCAAAAGTATTTAATTGTTGTAAGGTGCGACCAGGAGTGTGATGACCCATCCAACTGCACAGTTGATATATTTTTTCCCCACTTTACTAAAATTATTGACCAATTACATGATAAAAGTGTAGCATAAATAAGATAGAGGGCAAAAAAATAGACTGGTGAATCAAACTTATGAGTAATCATTAGATAGATTCTGAAAGTAATCATAGTACTCATGAGACTGAAGTGCATGTGGATGCATAATGCATATGAAGCCTAAAGACATATGAGTAACTCTCACTATGATTATTAATGGCTTGATGAACTCCATATCACAAAGGATGATAGGAAACCCTCCATTACCCATGCAACAGAGATATCAGAAAAAAAAAATAACTACAATACTTAACTAACTTGAAGTATTGATCCTCTTTTTCCTATAAAAAAGTATGGAATCAAGACCCCAAAGGAATATTTTTTCAAATAATAATCATCACCCAAAACAGTGATGAAATCCATAACTTCTGAACTCTGGAGATAATACATATATGCCCAATGTCAAGATGACAAGAAAAAGAAGAAGAGGAGGGGGCGAGGGGGAAGAAGAAACCTGAGTTGAAGATTTGGTGATCCACGACTGGAGTTAAAGATGATCCAGGAGATGATTCCACGAGCAGAGTTGGAGATGAATCACGTCTCTTTTTCTTCCGCATCGCTCTTAGGGTTTTTTTTAAGGAGCCGACAGTTTTAGAGAGAGGTCTAGGGGGAGTTTTAGATATGTCTGTGTGCATAATATATATTGTTATAAAACTTAGACACAAAACAAGTCACCATGTGTCATTGTGGTTACGAAGGACATCCACATTGAGTTGGTGGTCATGGTTTCAAATCAATCAAACATTTAATTATTTTTTAAAATCTATTTTGTCTTTTTTTATCTTCTTATGTACCAGAAAAAAAGCACATAAAATAAATTTAAAACTATTTAATAGGGGTGTAAAAAAATCTGACCAACCCGAAAAATGCATCCGATCCAAAAAAATTGAAAATTAGAGGTCCGAATATAATTTAGGGTAGTTTTTAATAAATTAAAATTCACTCGCTAAAATTAAGTCCCCACTCGAAAAAATCGTAGGGTCCCATGAAACCCATTATTTTATTTATGATTTTTTTATTTATATATAATACATATGTTATTAAATTTTTTATTATAGATATAATATTTTTGGTATAAAATTTCATACTTTTTTATCACATTATCAAACTTTAATTTAATAACTTTAAACACTTAATTTAATTTTTTTAAAATCTCTTTTGTTTTTTATCTTCTTATGTACCAAAAAAAGCACATAAAATAAATTAAAAAATATTTAATAGGGGTGTAAGAAAAATCCGACCAACCTGGAAAATCCATCCGACCCAAAAAAATTGAACAAAAAAAACTAAAAATTAGGGGTCCAAATATGATTTAGGGTGGTTTTTAAAAACCGACCCGAAAAGTAGCGATTGGTCTTTTAAACCGAAAACTTAACCTGACCTGAACTACTTTCATCCCTACTATTTAATAATCTTGCATGAATCTATATGTAAGTAAGAATCTATATAAATATATAAACAAAGAAATATATATTTTTTGTATATATGAAATTAACATTAACATTATATCCTAGTATGTCTATATTAATAATCTTACATATATCTATTAAGTAATTGTCTACAAATATATATATATATATATATATATATATATATGAGTTCAATTTGGATGTTCCCTACCTCACCTTGTTCCGTATCTTTTACACCATTAGATCTTCATCCAACGGTTCTTTTTTCAATTTGTACGTATGTATGTATGTATGTATTACAAGACATACTAATGTGTTACTACATATATACACCACAAATCTATCTAAAGGATACATTTTATAAAATATTAAAAATTAAATTATATAACTAGTAAATTCCAAATCACAAATAGAATACTTCCACCTCATACCAAAGAGTTAGACCCACCCCTAATTCAGATATTGTCATATCAACATCTAACAATATTCGGAGATGCGACCGATTCGTTTCATTGTGATTCCAGTTCGTAGAAATGAGGTATGACTGGTTCACATAAAAAAATGGCATGATAGGCGGTGGGAGTTTCCTTTTTTAATCCGAGCAGGCGACGCCGTATGATCGGACGCCTTCAACACCGTCATTGCTCACCGTTATTGTCTCAACAATATTTATCTCCATGTTATTCTGGATTATTGTATAAATATTCATTACAAATCAATAGAAAACTTTGATATCAATAATGACAGAATTATAATTGATTAGTGACAAATTATAATTTAGAGACAATTTAATTACATATTTGTTACAATAAAGCCACTAATATCAGGGACACAATGTTTTTGCAAATAAATTGATCACAAAATAGTCACCATAATGATGAATAAGTATGAAAAAAAGTATTATGTGTCTCGAATATGTCATCAGTTTATGCAAAAAAGTATAATCATTTGAGATAATCATCATTCAGTGGCGCCTAAAATGACATCACTCATTATAAAATTAATAGTAATAAAAAAATCAATCATCACGTGACAATCAATTATTGGTCCCAAAATGATATCGTATTAGCGTTTAACCCTTATATGCAAAAGAAATTGTATACAAAATTGATATATAGTATAAACTATAATAAGAAAAATAATCACAAATTGGTAGCAAATTAGTAATTATTCATGACAATAATTATGACATATTAGTGACTGATTAAGGTCAAACCTTAGTGACAGATTACTTATAGATTTGCTTCAATTTACTAACTAGCTTTAGTGACCATAATTTTCGTAGTTAATTTGGTCGTAACTCTGTCACTATATCATCAATTAGGTTTGGGAAAATAGTGCATGAAATCTATCCCAAATCAGTAACAAACTCATAATTATTAGTGACAATAGTTAGGTCAAATTAGTGACAGACTAAAGTCAAACTTTAAGGACAGATTAGGTACCGATTTGTTATCATATACTAACTAATATTAGTGATAATAATGTTTGTAATTAAAGTGGTCATAATCTCATCATTATATCATGGATTAGATTTGTGAAAGTGTCGCATTAAACATGTCATAAATCTGTCACTAATATGTCGCTACTTATGACTATAATGAGACAGATTTTGGAGTCACAAAAATCCGTAGCTAATGGATCAAATTCTTGTAGTGCTTGTTTTATTTATGGTATTAACTCAAGCAAAGATTATTATTGTTATCATTGAAACATATATTGAGCTATGAAAAGTATTTATGATATGTTCAGGGATTTCATATGAGATTGAGTAACATGTTATACAAAAATGTTTTCAAGGAACAATGCTTGTGAAGTTAAAATAAGTTTTATTTGATAATAATATGAGATTATGACATGTGTATTCTGACATTCTTAAGCTCCGTATGTTCATTAGTCATGCTGTTTGAAAAAAGTCTTTGGGACCGCATTCGATATACATGAAGCCTTTGGAGCGTATATCGGGTGTCTTTGCCCTTTGGGGGCTGCTCTGCGTGCACGTATTGACCCATGATCGCTCTGCGTATATGAGAATTATGATTGGTGACACACAATCATGATTGGGATACGTATTGACCCATAATTTGCTCTGCGTATATGAGACTCTTGATTGTGAAGCTCTACTTAATTGTATGACACACAATCATAGAGGGATGCGTATTGACCCATGATTTGCTCTGCGTATCCGTGACTCTTGATTATGAAACTCTGCTTAACTGTATGACATATGATCATAGAGGGATACGTATTGACCCATGATGAGTATGTGCAATGACACATGTGTAGAGTTTAACTATGAATATGATGGTATCTTGAATAATTTATATTTATGTAAAAGTTCATATGATTTAGAAACTTATGTGATACGAGTTATGCTTTAAATGTTTTCTCATATGAAAGAAATGTGATTATTTAAATATTATATGCACTCGTATTGTTCTCCTATGTTATACTTTTATTCCACTCACTGAGCAAACGATTGTTGCTCACATTACCTTTGTTGAATTTTTCAGATAACTCCAAGTTCTCGAGTTAAGTCGACTCGAAGCTTGCCTTTGATGCATATAGAAGAGGTCGAGCCGTTGGAGCACTTTTATTTTCTCTTCACTTTCATTTTTAAAAAGCATGCATGTCATAGATAAATTTGAGAGTTGTACTAGAGTTTATTAGAATCATTTTGTAAGGTTGTATAAATTTGATCTGTGGGATGTTAATTGTGAAATGGGTGGGTTGTGAAATAATAGCTATAATATGTGAATGTGATGTCCTATAAATTTTTATTAAACTTTGATGGGTATATATGTATGCATCTATTTTATGTTTTGACAAATGACATAAGATAATTAAGGGAGGAGGTTTTGTCGATTTTATTTTTAGAATTGCTAAATATGGTTAAAGGAAATAATAATTATGATTAAAACTTAGTCATGGAGTTTGGTGTGACATGTGTGCTCCGTGATCACCTTCTTATGACGCGTAAGTTAGTGTTGTTATAATTGTCTTATGGTCTGTAGTGACTTCAACCTGTTCTTTTATGCGTGTAATTCATGAAGGCCAACATGTCTTCTGATGTTATGGGTCATTAGATGCATATTACAACCCGTAATGTTTCTATCAAGATCTTACGACCCTTCTGTATGCATTTGATGGTTCCTTTATGCCCTGTAAGGTAGATGTGCTCAAGTTTTACCCTATTCTGTGTGGGTTGTTAACCAAATGTTATAGCCGGTGATGAAGAAAGTCGAGTTCTGATGCGGGTCAAAATTTCAAATGACGACTCGTTATATTCTCCTTCGGTTGAACTCTTCAATCTGTGATACCCGTTAAATATGTATTATGGCCCGGCATATGTGCTGACTTCGTTACACAATGATTCTGTGAGTGTCGTGAAGACATAATGACAGCCCGTAAACTCATTTATAATATGTGAGTATCTCTCTGTGAGATCCGTGAGCTCTCCATCATGGTCCGTGTCTTCAATAGGTAGAATTGTTAGAATGCTCTTACGGCCGGTGACGAATCAAAGCGCGTTGGATATTCTTTCTGTAAAGGTCGTGAAATGCATCTTGCGGGCTGTGATGGTAACTAATGGGGCATTAAATATATGTCATGGCCGATGAGAGATGTTGTTTCATGCTTCTAGGGTTAGTTCTTCATCCTTTTTCGCTAAGGTAAGTTTCTTCAATAATTTTCCACCAAATTAAGAGATTTTCCTGCATAACAACACACATCTATGTAGTTGGAGAGTTCAAGAATATTATTGTAATAAATAAAACAAATTTGATGCATGCCATAGAAAAAAATATAAAAATAAACCTAAATGCAGCTTAAATTAAATGTTATAAATGCATGCATTAGATAATGATAAGTATATTCAAATTATAATTAAGTCTCTTTCATATACAAGATTAAAATGTTTATATTTTTCTTTCTTTAAGATGTATTTGGTGAATGCTTATATTATCTATTGGTTGATATGGATGAATACTTTTTCTGTTAACATCATCCTGCACACATAGTTGTCCAAGTATGGATAATTATTTGTTTGGAGTCCATTTGTGATTTATCACTATCTTATTGTGATGAAAGGTGAAGAATAAGTATTGGACAATTATATATTTTGAAAACAAATTATTATTGCACAATATGTTACCAAAGTAGTCTCTTTGTGTAATTTAATTCAATTCAAAATATAAGTAGTGATCTACATGTTATTAATTAAATATTGGGCAGCCCAAAGGAGGCTTAATATTTGAATTGGTAATATATAGTATTGTGGCAATAATTTGTGATAATTATTTGGATTACATGTGAGTAATAAATTGGACCAAAGGAAAATTTATTATTCGATATGTTATTTTATTTTCAAATTATTATCATGAGAAGATATCACTTACAAGTTAGTATTTCTGTCTAAAGATTAATACTAATGTTGTGTCGATATCTTATAATGGAATTTGTCCACACTTAAATTTTTTTATGGCTTGATTTGGTATTTATGATTTGTTCTCTATTCAGTTCTTGTATTTGCTAGTAATATCAACATGAGCATCAAGTTTATTCTCATGTATAATGACACAAATTTTAAGACATGGCAAGAGAGTATTAATATCACACTCAAAGTCATGGTTTTGCACTATGCTTCGAGAATTACGAAACCCACTAAATTACTAATAAGAGTACCTTTAATGAAATGAGAGAGATAGAAAAGTGGGAGTAATCCAATAGTACCTTTATCTATGAGAGATCCAACATCAAGATACAATCTTAAGGATAATGTTCCTAATCTTAAGGATAATGTACCTTTATCCAACATCAATAGTACCTTTAAGGATAATGTTCCTAATATTTCTCCAACAGATACAATTGTCATTGATTAGAAATTTGTTTCTAATATTAAAAAGTCAATTATGATTAAGATAATGTTGAAGATCCCTCTAGAAGAATAAACTCTACAACATCAAGAACATTTTTCATTAAGAAGATTCATTAAAGAAAGGAGAAGTGTAGTCTCATATGACTACACGATATTATCCAAGAACATCAAGTTGATATTGATATAACGGAGGATGATTCAATCAATCTCCATCAAGTTATGGAAAGTTTTAATTCTCAGAAATGGATGGATGACAATAATGTTTAGAATTTTGTTTCAAAGGAGTTTATTGGGCTTCATAAAGAAAGAAGGAATTAATTTCAGAGACCTTCTTTCCTATGTCATCTAATGAGTTCTTCAATATTATCATGGCATTTGATAGAACTTTTTGATTTTGCGCCACATTAGATAGATGTTGATATCGCAATTTCATGAAGTTGTTATCTCATTTGGTTTTGAGATGAACTCAACACATGATTGTGTATGTAATAAGTTCGATGGGAGTAAGCACATTCAAGAAATCAAGAGATTTATGATAAAGCATTTTGAGGTGAAAAAATCTCAGTGATATATCTTTTGTGTTGCAAATTCAAATATAATGAAATTGTGCTTACAAGTCAAGAAGTACTCATACATCTAAAGGAGACAAGTTTAGTCTCAACCAGCGTCATGACAATGACTTTGAGAAAATGAAAATGCAGAAGATTTTTTATGCATTAGCAATAAGAAGTCTTATTTGTGCTCAAGTTTATATGCATTCGAATATTGGATATAATATTGAGATATTAAGTAAATATTTAAGTAATCCATGAATGGATTAATAGAAACAAAAAAGGTTCTACGATGTTTTATAGAAGACAAAGGACAATATGTTGATATATCGGAGGATACATTATGTTGAGATCGTTGGTCATTCAGACTCTGATTTGTCAGATGCCCAAAATAGAATGAAATTTATATTAGACTACATTTATTTGAAGAGTTAATTATTTCACTCTTCAATTGTCAAAGTAGAATTCATTGCGTGTTATGAGGTATCTAATTATGAAATTTGATTGTGAAATTTTGTCACAGGACTACGGATAATTGATGATATTAAAAGACCATTAAAACTATTTTTGTGGCAATAAGGTGATAGTTATATATTCTAATAACAATAGGAGCATGACAAAATTGAGGCACATTAAAGTCAAGTTCTTAGTTGTTAAAGAAAGAGTGAAGAAAAGATTAATGTATATAAAGTATATTGGGACAAACTCCATTATTGTGGATTCTCTTATAAAGGAATCGTCACCGAAGGTGTTTCTTGAGTACACCTAAAATATGGATGTCATTTTAGTTTAGAATCTTCAGTTTCAGTGGGAGTTTATAATTATAAATGCTCATATTATAAACATTTTATCTTATAGTTCAATTTTTGTATTAAGGTTAAGATCTCTTAAGTTTAGTTTTACTCTTATTGGGTTCGATCTCAGTAAAGTGGACCAGTTGGAAGTAGGCATGTTATGATCACATTGCATGTAACTTCCATTCTATGCATCCATATCAAGATCTTGTTATTGATTATATTGATATATGGGATCATTGTTGAGTCAAGTTGCGACGAATGCGATAAAGACTACTTTGATTCTTTATTAGTATAATTAATGAATAATATTATTTTAAAGCATTATAATTTTGACAACAAGGTTGAGCTCATTTTGGTGTGTATAATTATAAAGTTTCATATGTAACCCAAGTGAGAGATATTTGGAACATAATTTCAACATTGTGTTTAATATAAAATAATTATACAATTAAGGATTGTCAATATATATTGGGGCCCAAATAAAGTGATCAAAGTATTTATGAGCATCTTCATTAACATGAAATCTTATGTAATTATATATGTTGAGACCAAAAAGTGTATATACCAAAAGGTTAAAGGGTGTATATATACTAAAAGATGTATAAAGTTTAATAGATGTATATATATACCAAAAGGTGTATAAAGTTTAAAAGTGTATATGTTTTCATATACTAAAAGTGTATATGTTTTCATATACTAAAAGGTGCATGAGGATAAAAGGGTATATACATGATGAACAAAAGTGCATCAATGTCAAAAGACATATATGGAGAACGAAGAGTTCATTTGAATTCTTTTTTATGGTTGAAGATTCAAACCCATTTTGCCAACTATAAATAAATAGATGGTCATGGTCTCCCAAACACTTAATAATTTGAATAAAATATATTTAATGAAGAGTTCTTGTTTTGCATTCCCCATCCATGCGAAGAAGAATAGATTTCTGTTGTATCATTTTGAAAGTCCATTCCATCAAGCATTCGTCAACATGAGAAGTGGAATTTTGAAAGTCGATGGATAACTTGTTCGTGATCGAAAGAGAGCGATGGACGATGGTAAGTTTTTGCATTTATTTTGTTAAGTTTCCTAATGATTCATAATAATCCGACCTAGTTTTGCTATTTTGGTTCTTTCAATTTGCTTATTTTTTATTTACATGAAATTTTAAATTTATGATTTTAATTCATAATTATGTATATGCATAGCTAATACAACTTTTTATATGAATAAATGGCTCACATATACATTAAAATTATATGCATTAATTTGTTCTTGTTAATTGCACTTTCTTCAAATGAATCCATTATGTTTCTTTCTAATTGCATACATTCAATATCTTTTATTTAATTGTATATTCTTTATATACATGCATTAATTTTTATTTATATAATGAGTGGCATAAGGACATCATTGTTTATAAGATAACACTTTTATCACTTTAAAAAAAAATTGCTCTAGACAAGTCCTTCATTTAACGATGAATGGTATAACATTAATAGTATTAATTGCATCTGTTCTTTCACCTTCCTATTGAATATTTTTTTTTCTAAGCCTTTCTTTGGCAATTTAAGTTAAGAGGGGCGAGTTAATGTAACACCCCAATAATCCACCTTAAAAGTTAGAGGGCAATTAGGGAAATTTGGCAGTGCTAGTCCGATCATCATGGTAATCTAAAGAACTCAAGACATCCATGTGCAGCCACCTACGAGCTTGATCGATCACCGTTGGCCATCTTTATCATTCTGACCTGATCCTGCATTTAAAAATATGCGGGAGAGAAACCTCCCTATGAGTTTTACAACTCAGTATGTAAGTAAGATAGAAACAATCATACTAGACAGGAATCATAAAAAGTCATCATCATAGAATAAGAAAGTAAACATGATAATAATATGAATAATGAAATCATGTAGAGAGGCATATGAGCAGAAGATCAATAAGATCATAAGTAAATCATGATAAAGGAGGCAAGGGCCAGTCATCATAGGAAAGATTCTTTGTTCATGTTTTCCTCTTCGTCATCATCTTATTATTCATCTTTGACAGGGTATATTTCAACTCACGGAAAGGCCTGTCTCAACCCGTCCATCATTATCATAACTGACAGAGCCAACCCATAACTGACCGTAGTCAGCCCATAACTGACCGAAGTCAGCCTATATTTGGTCATCGTCAATTCATCATAAAAAGAGCTCTCCATTTATCATTTCTCATCTTTTAGCTTACAGCTTTTAATTAATCTTTATTAAGACATAAATCAAGACCAAAGATAGAATCATGTAGAGTAAATTAGGAGCATTAACGGCATAATTATCATCATCATTAAGATATGGAGTATGTACTTGAATTAGGGATTTAAACATCATAAATTCAACATAATCGTGTCGGAACTCGGGCCGAGTAGGGCAGAATCCAGGCCGAGTTCATCGAGGTTGTTTAGGGGAAAACAGGGTTAAACCAGGGCTAGATTCGAGTTACACCCGGGTCGGGTCATCGTCGAGTCGGGGCAACCATCGCGCGCTTCGTCATGTGGTGGCCGAGTTTGACTAGTTGCAGAGCTCGGAAGCATCAGCAATGGTGAATCCGAGTCGAATTCCGACGAACTCGATCCGGTTATGGACCTGTCCGGACCGGTCATGGTGACCCCGGTTTGGGTTTTCTTATGCAGAAAACTGTGCGGATGCGCAGTGCACATTTCGATCATCTTTTTCTGTATGGCCGGCATCAAGCATTCTCATAAAACATTATACTATAATTAGGGATCAACTAGAACATGCGTCAAGTCTAAAACCAAGATTCTATAATGAATCTATCGTAATTCTATACCTGTAGTTTCTGTCAAGAAACTAGTTCATTTCTTTTTTCTCTTCCTCTTCCTTTGTCCGCTCCTCTTGCTTCAAACGCGCGACCGTGGGCGTCCAAGTCTTCCGGCGAGTCTCTGGTGCGGATGACGATCGTCAAGTACGAAAGGAAAAGAAAAATGTGCACGCAATAGAGGAGAAATCTAGGACCGGCTCATAGGAAAACAGAGGGGTTGATTCGTTGATTTGGCCTCATATTTATAGGGGAAGAGATGTAATCCGAGTTCTCTTGGAAAACTAAGTCCAACTAAACTTTATTTCCCTGTTTTATATTCTCCTGTTCGGTTTTATCTTTCTTCTTTTGTTATTTTATTTTATTTTTTTCCAGGCATCTCGAGCGTTACAATATTACTCTAGATAAAATATTTATTTATTGTTCTTTATCAAATTGTAAAAACATTCTAATATATTTTTCTAAAAGGCATGGAATTTGAGTTGAATAGTTATTCAAATATTATGAAAGATAAAGCATTTTTCATAGTTTTTTAGATATTTTAAAATATAAATTTATCTAGCATATCCTCTGAAGTTGTAAGATAATTCAACATACGTTCTATGTTTCAAAAAACAGTACTTATCTTTTATAAATCATAACAAAAATATAAATTATATGTTAGAGTATTTTAAAATTGCACATAAACATGCTACCTAATTTTAATTTTAATTTTGTCCTTTTTTTGCCTGATTCCTGACCATAATTACCTTCAAACAAAATTACATTATTTTCCACTTCGCAGCATGTAAATTGGTGCATGGAGACAAGTTTCAACTTTGAATTACCACTTCGGGGGGCCGAGGCCGAGTCATGTCCTACATACGACTCATTCGCAAGGATCCCATCTTCTTCGCGACGTCCCGGAGCACGTACTTCTGCAGCTTCCCCGTCGACGTCTTCCGTAGATCGGCCTTGAACTCCACCGTCTTCGGCACCATGTAGTGGGGCATTCGCTCGCGGCACCAAGCGATCACCTCGCGCTCTGTCGGCGGATGCGCGACGCCCTCCTTAAGGCTCACGAACGCACATGGCGTCTCTCCCCAGTAATCGTCCGGCCGCGTCACCACGGCCGCCTCGTTTACCGCCGGGTGGCCGTAGAGTATGGACTCGACCTCCACGCTGCTCACATTCTCCCCGCCGGTTATGATGATGTCTTTGGACCGGTCCTTTATCTCCACGTACCTGTCGGAATGCATGACGCCGACGTCGCCGGTATAGAACCAGCCGTCGGGCTTGATGGCCTTCGCCGTGGCCTCTGGGTCTTTTAGGTAGCCTAACATCACGCAGCCGCCACGGAGCACGATCTCACCAACAGTGTTCCCGTCTTTCTTCATGCACACCCCGGTGACGCCGTCGATCACATCAATCTCTGCCATGGACACGGTTCGCACCCCTTGCCTGACCTTGAGCCGGGCGCGGTCTATCGCCGGGAACCGGTTCCATTCCCCCTTCCATGCACAGGCGATCGCCATCCCGGCAGTCTCCGTCAGCCCGTACCCGTGACCGATTTTGAAGCCCAGTGCCTCGACACGGTGGAGAACGGCTGCGGGTGGCAGCGCTCCGGCGGTGAGTATGTGAACCTGACCGGGCAACAGGCGACGGACAGACGGTGTGGCGTTGGCGAGCATGTTGAGAACCACGAGTGCCCCACACATGTGCGTGACCTTATGCTCCGCGATGGCGGCGTAGACATCCGCGGCGTCGAAGCGGCGCATGCAGATGTTGGTGCCGCCAGCTGATGGGAAAATCCGAGAACAAGGATAGAAGATCGCAGAGAGATTGCAAAAAAATAGAGGAGACACACGAATTTACCCAGGTTCACCCTTGAGATAAGGGCTACGTCCTGCAAAGAGGTTCCACTATATCGTTTAGGTTTACAGCCGCCACACAGATTACACCAGGAAATTAGGCTATTAATAGCCTCTCCAAACGGGTTCAAAACCCGAACAAAACAGAGAAAAAACCTAATCCGAACCACACGGGCCGGCTAAACAAAAGCCCAAAACCCGTCTAGGTTTCGAGTGGGACCGCCGTCGAGGGGCGGGGCCCCCCGAACCCCCCCTTCATTCGTACGCCAGCAATACTATTAATTGGGTAATACTCAGATTCCCCTAAGCTCACGTGGGCGAACCCGGAGTGAGAAACAAGGGGCCCTGAAGTATTCACCAACTCTAACATTCTCCCACTTGGTGGATACTTCACACCAATGAGAGCCTTACCAGCAACATTCTTTTTTAATCCGACAGTAGTAGAGCACCACTCAAACTTTACACTTGTAACTGCTTTAGTCAGAAAATCAGAACTATTCTCTGTTGTATCAACCTTTTCAAGCTGAACCTCTTTCTTATCCACCTTTTCCCGAATAAAGTGGTATTGGATGTCAATATGCTTTGTGCGTGAGTGAAATGCGGGATTCTTAGCTAACTGAATAGCACCTTGATTATCACATCTCACCTCTATAGCACCTTGCTCAAATCCGAGCTCCAAGCACAATCGCCGTAGCCATATGGCCTCTTTTGCAGCATGAGTAAGAGCCATATATTCTGCTTCTGTAGAAGAAAGTGCTACCACGCTTTGTCTCTTGCTCATCCAACTTAGTGCAGCCCCAAATAATGTAAAAATATATCCGTTAGTGGACCGTCTACTATCAATGTCTCCACCCCAATCAGCATCTACATGGCCCACAATATCAAGCATCTTTCCTTTCCTTGTACCTTCAAAACACAACGAAAAATTTGAAGTTCCACGAAGGTACCTGAAAACTCTCTTGATAGCATTCCAATGTTCCATGCCTGGGTTAGACATATATCGACTCAAGACTCCCACTACTTGAGCTATATCTGGACGCGTGCAAACCATGGCGTACATCAAGCTGCCCACTCCACTTGCATATGGCACACGGTCCATCTCTTCGGCTTCTTCATCCGTCTTCGGGCATTGTTCTGCAGAAAGTTTAGTTCCTAGAGACATAGGAGTATCCACTGGCTTGCAGTCCGACATGTTAAATTTCTTCAACACTTCTTTTATGTACTTCTCCTGTCCTAGCCACAACTTTCGCTTCTGAGGATCCCTTCTAATCTGCATACCCAAAATAAAATTCGCTGGCCCCAAGTCTTTCATATCAAACTTCTTGGCTAACAAACCCTTCACTGAATTCACCATCTTCATACTATTTCCAATCAGCAACATGTCATCCACATACAGTGTAAGAATGACAAACTGATCTCCAACTCTCTTCACATAAACACAATGATCTGAATCTGAACGTACAAACTTGAGTTCGAGCATGTACGTATCAAACTTCTGGTACCACATCCTTGGCGACTGCTTCAATCCATACAGAGACTTCTTCAATTTGCACACCAGCTTCTCTTTACCTTGAATCTCAAAGCCTTCTGGTTGTCTCATATATATCTCTTCCTCCAAGTCCCCATGAAGGAATGTCGTCTTCACATCCATCTACTCTACCTCAAGATTATATGCTGCCGTCAGAGATAGAACAAATCTGATTGAAGTCATTTTCGTCACGGGAGAAAAAATCTCATCATAGTCGACTCCCTCAACCTGAGAGTACCCTTTAGCTACCAGCCTCGCCTTGTACTTCTCTACAGACCCATCCGGTTTCAGCTTTCGCTTGAACACCCATTTGCAACCAATTGCCTTTCTATCCTTAGGCAATTTACACAAGCTCCATGTTTCATTCTTATCCAGTGACTGCATCTCATCTGCCATAGCAAGCTCCCACTGATTTGCATCATTCATAGACCTTGCATCTTTTACAGAACTAGGTTCTTCTCCGATGATGCTCAAAGCATGAAACAAACTCAGAGCACTAAGAGAGTATCTCAAAGGTGCTCTTCTTTCTCGTGTCGATCTCCTGAGAACTGGTATGGTAGTACCAATATCTGGGTCTTCATCTGAATCTGCATCTTCAACTTCATTAACCGAGTCCTCTTGATCCGGTTCTATAACAGACTCAACTGAAATATCTTGTGCATCCACCTCTGAAGTTTCAGAATCAGAATCTTCTTCAAGCACTACCAGTTTTTTAGGTTCATCACTTTTTTGAACTTCAACTTGGGAACGTGATTCACGGAAAACAACATCCCTGCTGTAAATAATAGTCCTTGACTTTGGATTCCACAGTTTATAGCCCTTGACCCCTTCCTTGTATCCGACAAATATGTTCTTCTCAGATTTATTGTCAAGCTTACCCCGCTTTTCCTTGGGTATATGAACATATGCGTCACATCCGAACACCCGAACATGAGACAAATTTGGCTTCTTCCCAAACATTGCCTCATAAGGCGTCTGATCCTTCACTGATGAGGTCGGTGAGCGGTTCTTCAGGTAGTTTGCTGTGGCTACAGCTTCTGCCCAGAATTCTTGTCCCAATTCAGTCCAACTCAGCATACATCTGACCTTCTCTATGAGTGACCGATTTAACCTTTCAGCTACTCCATTCTGCTCAGGTGTATATGGAGTTGTCTTCTCCCTTGCAATACCATTGTCCACGCAGAACTGCTCAAACTTATCTGAACAAAATTCACCTCCATTATCTGTACGAAAGACCTTGATCTTGCAGCTTAATTGGTTTTCCACAAAAACTTTAAATTCTCGAAACTTATCGAATGCATCTGATTTATTCTTGATAAAATAAATCCAACTGTATCTCGAAAAATCATCAATAAAAGAAACATAGTACCTGGACCCTCCAATAGATGGAGTCGGAGTTGGTCCAAAAATATCACTATGGATCAGTTCGAGAATTTTCGTTGCTCTTGAACCTGTGTGTTGAAAACTGACTCGGTTCTATTTTTCATGGAGGCAATGTTCACAGAACCCGAAGCCCACAGAACAATCCGGAACTCCTTCTACCATCTGACTTGATGCTATGGTAGAAAGTCCTTTCTCACTGATATGGCCTAATCTCTGATGCCACAGCATAGATGTGTTGTCTTCATCTTCTTTGGCCTCTTTAGAAATAAATCCGCAGCCCGCAGATATAGTCTCTCCGAGCAACTTGTACAATGTGCCATAGCGAACCCCTCGCGCAATTACAATAGACCCTCTAACCATCTTGCACGAATCCTTGTCGCAACTGAGTATAACACCCGAATCTGCCATTGTACCAACAGATAATAAACTCCTGCTCATAAGTGGTATATGCATCACATTTGGTAGAGTCTTCACCATGGCATCATTCATCCTCAGCTTCACCCTGCCACGTCCAATAATCTAAACCGCAGTGTCATCTCCGAGCATGACATCCCCACCATTATACTCCTCATATTCACAAAACCAGTGTCTATGAGGTGTCATGTGGTATGAAGCACCAGTATCGATGAGCCAGACATCCTTATCTGACTGTACCATACATGTAGAAGCCACATACATATCTCCTGCCTCAGCCTCCTTCTTGTCCGAGGTTGACTCAGCTTCTTTCTTATGAACCGGCTTGTTTTTGCAATCTCGCTTCAGATGGCCCCACTCTTGACATCTCCAGCATTGCACCTTCTTATCCTTACTCTTCGAACGCCCATGAGATTTGGATCTCCCTCTCTGATTTTGATTCCTTTCTGGTTGCCTTCCTCTGGCCGTCAGCGCCTCTTTACTAGAACTTGCCGATCCCTTTCTCCGTATTTCCTCTGATAACAAGGCAGCACATACACTTTCATACGAAAGTTCTTTATCCCCGCCACCAATCAGGACAATCAGATTGTCCCATGAATTCGGCAGCGAACAGAGCAATGTTATTGCCTTATCATCATCTTGAAACTTAACACCGATTGATACAAGTTGACTGATCACCGTGTTAAAGTTATAAAGATGAGTAGAAAATGAGTCACCCTCCTGCATTCGAAGATTGTACAATTTCTTACTCAAAAATAACTTGTTAACCAACGACTTACTTTGATATAGGGATTCCAACTTCCTCCACAGATATCTGGCTGTAGGTTCGCTCATCACATTCGTAAGAATTGAATCCGCGAGACAAAGCCGAATCAAACCCTTCGCCTTTCTATCAATCCGATCCCACTCTTCGATCGCCTTTAGATCTGCCTGACTGGAGGAAGCCGTATCTGAAGCCTTCGCCACATCTGCAGCCGTCGCCGCTTCTTTGCCTGGCCTCTCCTTCTCGATTACTGTCCAAAGATCTCGATCACAGAGAAGATCTCGATCACAGAGAATATCCTCCATCTTCATCTTCCAGAGATCAAATCGCGTTCCATCAAATTTTTCTATCTCAATCCGCGATCCTCCTGACATTTTAAATAAACCCTAATTCCTCGAACAACCTGTGCTCTGATACCAATTGATGGGAAAATCCGAGAACAAGGAGAGAAGATCGCAGAGAGATTGCAGAAAAAATAGAGGAGACACGAATTTACCCAGGTTCACCCTTGAGATAAGGGCTACGTCCTGCAAAGAGGTTCCACTATATCGTTTAGGTTTACAGCCGCCACACAGATTACACCAGAAAATTAGGCTATTAATAGCCTCTCCAAACGGGTTCAAAACCCGAACAAAACAGAGAAAAAACCTAATCCGAACCACACCGCCGTCGAGGGGCGGGGCCCCCCGAACCCTCCCTTTCATTCGTACGCCAGCAATACTGTTAATTGGGTAATACTCAGATTCCCCTAAGCTCACGTGGGCGAACCCGGTATGAGAAACAAGGGGCCCTGAAGTATTCACCAACTCTAACACCAGCGACGGCCATGCCCCACGGGAAGCTCCAACCATTGGCGTGGAACATTGGGAGCGTCCACAGATACGTGGGACGCCTGGGGATGCACCAGTCAATGAGGGAGTCTAAGGTAATTATGAAGAGGCCCCGGTGGCAGTGGACGACGCCCTTGGGTGAGGAGGTGGTGCCGGAGGTGTAGTTGAGGACCATCGGATCCCACTCGCTCTCTGGCCTGACCAATCGGAACTGTGGGTCCCCCATCTCCACGAGCTTCTCGTAGGTGAGGTTGCTAATTTGGTGACCACCGTCTCCTTGTTCGTAGGGGTCCTCAATGATGACGACGAGGGGGCGCTCCTCGGGGGCCCCAAAGAGGCCAAGGGCTTCGTCCAGCAGGGACCGGGACAGGACATCGACAACACACGAGCTTGGCCCCGCTATGGCAGAGTAGGACGCTAATGGTGCGAGTGTCCAGGCGGGTGTTGATGGTGTTGAGGACGGCGCCGCCCATGGGTACGCCGAAGTGCATCTCATACATGGCCGGGATGTTCGGAGCGATCACCGACACCTTCAAATTTTGGCATCGAAAAATCAGAAAAGAACACATCGGAGCTAGATGTGAATTTTAAGCTAACAGAGCAAGAAAGATTGGATTTTATGTTAATCACCACGTCGCCGCGGGAGATGCCGAATGAGGAGAGGGCGGAGGCGAGGCGCAAGCAACGGCGGTAGGTCTGCGACCATGTGTAGACCATGGACCGGTAGACAATGGATGGGCAGTCGCCGTAGACAGTCGCGGTGCGCTCGAGGAAGCGGAGCGGGTGAGCGGGCTGCTGTTGGCGGCATTGGGCGTCAAGTGATCCATCACTTCAACTTGGTACTCCCAAGACTTACTACTACGGCAAGAACACGGTTGTTGGCTCTGCTCAGCCTTTTAAATATGCAACTGTGACCCAAGATGGCAATGGAACCACGGTTGTTGCACTGCTCACCCTTTTTAAGTTTGGAAGGTTTGCTGTCTTTCCTTTTTGTTTTCGGTTACACTAGGAGATACAAGGCCTAATACCAAAAAAAAAAGGAAAGGTAAACTTTTTTTTTCCTTTTTCTCCTTTACATTGTCTTCCTATTTCTTTTTTTTTTTGTTTCCATTTTTTTTTTCAATTTGCCCTCCTTCCGCCTACTGCCATGTTGATTTTAATTTTACTTCAATTCAAAATCATCATACCATGAATTTTTACTTTTATTTAATCCTTCTTAAATTGCATGCCTTCATTGATTTTTCTTTATTATTTAAATGCGTACATTAATATTTCTGTAATTGTATACATTCACTTTCTTTTTTAATTGCACAGTCTTTAAATGCATGCATTAATTTTTCATTCTTTATAAAGAACAGCACTAATATATATGGATGTACAATAATTGTACTAATAAAATTACCAAAAAAATGCACTTCTCATATTAAATAATAAAGTGTGTCAATAGAATTATCGATTCCACGAGTAACTAATTAAATTTAAGATATCTCGATAATTTGATAAGAGAATATAGTGGTTTCGCAATATTCAAAATAGAAAATAAGATTATAAAAAATTAAATAACAAAAATACAATAAATGCTAGTGAGCCTTGTGTCACTCCTCGCCCTCTGCCACGTCCTAGGACGGGGTTGGGACGCAGCGGAAGCCGGCTGGATGCGCAGGGACAGCAGGCGACGCAGGGATGCACCGGGACGCGTGTGGTGACCCGATGCATGGAGCCAAAGCTGGAGGCTATGGGGACAAGAAGCGATGTCCAGGGCAGCGAAGAGATCGAGGAGGACTCTCGGAGCATATCCAGGACATGGCGGACGTGCGACGGGCGTGGAGGCGCGGCACACTCCTACTCCTAGTAGGAGTAGGACTCCTAGTCCAAGTAGGAGTTGGACTAGGGCAGCGAAGTGCAGAAGGCTAATGGATGCTGAGGAATCCAAGTCCGCGGATGGACCAAGCGGCCGGGAGATGGATGGACGCGAGGTGGCGGTCATGCCATGGCCAAGTCCTAGTGCGAGTAGGACTTGGACGGCCGTGCGGATCAGGGGCATGTGGTGTCTTCAGGCCGAGCGGCTTCGGAGTCTAGAAGTCTGACTTGGAGGAAGACTTCTGGACGTGCAGGTGCATGGAAAAAGGGTGCTGGCCGAGTTCGAGTAGGAGCTGACCTTGGAAGAAGTCCTAAGTCGAGTAGGACTTAGGATGGGGACTTCCAAGTGGCCAGACCTTCTCCTAGCAGCAATAGGAGTTGAAGACCAACTAGGAGAAGATCTTGGAGAGCCTGGACATGCAGGTCTGGGATGGTAGCAAGGAGATGGATGGCATGTCCAAGTGGCGGCCAACTCCTAGTGCTAGTAGGAGTTGGTGCACTAGGGCATGGCCGGTTCTCCTCAACTCCAAGAGAGAGGGCCGAATTTTCCAGAGATTTTGAGAGTTGGATTTGAGTCCTATTGGGAGAGGATTTCCATGTAAAAGATCTTGCATGATCTTGGGAGTTTGGCTTAGATTAGGAGTAGAAGTTAGATGAAGAGTAGGAGGACTCTTGCACTATAAATACTCATGTAATCTAGCCATAGGAGGGGATCAAATCCAGGATGGGCACTCTTCTAGAATTCCTCTAGGCCGGGTAGGGCCTGAGGGTTATGGAGAGGTGTTGATCAAGTCGAGTAGGACTTGAGCCATCCAGGAGGAGGATCCTCAAGTCAGGGAGGACTTGAGTACTGGATCAGGTCGCGTAGGACTTGAGACAATGGGGGTCGTGAGATGATCTAAAGTGATCCGAGTAGGGGTCTTGGACATCTACGAGGGATCCGAGTAGGGATTTCCTAAGAGTGAACATATTGTAATCTCAGTTTGATTATTGAATATGAGAGCTCTTCCCTTTATCTTCTATGTATGTTATTTTATGTGTGTTCCACGTTGGGCATCGAGGGTGTGGCTTGCTGAGAGATGTTCCAGAGAGGGTCTTTCAGTAGAGTTCTTGGTGGCTGAACGGACGTCTCGAGGAGGAGAGGTGTGTGCCGCACGGGTGTTTCAGAGTAGCGAACAATGGACCCGTGACACTTGGGACTATGGCTGACTAAAGATGAGGGTTAACTTAAGTACAAGTTGAATTATAACAATGAAGAACAATTTCAATTCATAAAACTGATTATGTATCTACATTAGTGACATCTCAATCGATTGAATCAAACTATCCTAACTCTTACTAGACTTAAGAATACAAATATCGAGTCAATCCTTAGTTTAATACAATATTTAGATGCATTAAGATGTATATCCTAAACGATCGAGTAAAAGTTGATAGACCATGGGTATTTTAACACAAATGTCAAGTTACTAATCTCACGTTATCAACACTTCGACTTTCAAGTTAAAATCACTTTACACAAAATGTAAAAAAAAACTAAAAATAATCACCATGTACCCAACCTGTAATATGATTCTAGAACATAATAATCTCAAGAAAGCATTACACATAGAATTCGTAATAAAAAATAATTGAAACAATCAATATTAGGCCAAACTAATCAATGATTCAGGCTGTTTTCCCAAAGTATAGAATTTGTATTACAAGAAAGGTAAAGCTATAAAAACACGAGTAAAGAACATCCAAATAGTAGGTAAAGGATAACCAATGATAAACATCGAGTTACTTCGTAATCCCCTGTGAACAATCACCATTGACCTATGAAATTCTTCCTCAATGATATAGTATGGCTCCCAAACTTCAAGTATGAATTTCTCTAACTCCAAAATTCTCTATTTATATTCTCCAAATGCATCTAGAGATTTCATAAGATTTCAGATTCATTAAGTCTTTCCAAGATAAGATAATTTAATTTGGATTGGACTTTTATTTAGCTTTTAAAGTCATCCAAATACTTTTTTATTTTGAATAAATATATTCCCTAATAATCCGTGAGCCATATGAAAATATTATGAGTCTTTATACAATTGAAATTCTATGAAAAAAAAAATCAACAGATGATAAGTTCAAACAGGCTTCATGGCTAATATGTCTTTGGTTTGACATCCTAAACAAACTTAGAATAGGAGCAGGATGTATTTATCCAACCCGTGATATGCTAATAATGGCCCATGAGTAGTCATTTTTTAGTTGAATCAGACAACTTAATAGTTTCATGGCTAGTGACCATTGGTAACAACTTGTAACTTCATTGATCTTCAAGTTGAATAAACTAGCCCATTACAATCTTCTAAGGCTCATAATGTTCGATGTCATGGTCGTGATCATTGAGTTAAGACCGTTACAATCTTCTAACGGTCATAACCTAAATTAATTATGCCCATTACAATCTTCTAACGCTCATAACCTTTAATAATTATATTCTATTGATTACGATACTATAAATTTATTTTTGAGACAAAATAACACAATTGTATCACAAAATATACAAAGAAGGAAAAATACAATAACATAAAAAAATGAGTTATGACTTTATCAGGTAACAAAGGGGACAGGATAAAGTATTTGTGATTTATAATAGTAAAGGTGATGCTTTAATAATTGTGATAATGGATTACATTTAATACTAAGGAGTTATACATACAAATAGTGATAATATTTCTTATTAATAATAGAGATATCAGATTAAAATTAGGCCATTAATAATTATGATATGTGATAAAAAATAAAAAAAATGTAAATTTAGTCTTGACTAATAAATGATTAAATTAACTAATCATAATTTAGTTATTAAAGTGAATTGAGAAAAGCCCTTAATCATAATTCTAATTGAAATGTTTCTTTTGATTAATTAGAAAAGTTAAAAATTGAAAGGATTCATTTGTTTTAATTATTCTTAAAATAGTAATTAAAACTTAAAACTTTGGGAATTCGTTAACTTTATTATTGATTCAATTAAATCTAAATTCTCCAATTTCAAATCAATATTTCTCTAGGTGTTCATTTTCTTTATTTTATTTTATTCACATATGAAAATAATCATTTTCTTAGCTTCTCAATTATCAAGATTAAAATAGAATATAAGTTATTAACCGTTCTCATGAGAATGATAATTCTAGTAATTCACTTTATTACTTAAGCAGTTAATGCACTTTGCATTGTGACAAGATCAAGTTTTTGGCGTCATTGTCAGGATGGTATCTAGCAACATTTTATTTTTATTTTACTTTTTCTTTGAGAGATTTTACCTTTCTCTATTAAATTCCATGTGAACTCTTTTCAGTTCATATACTTTTATGTTTCATTATTCTGTGTGAATAGTACAAGAGATATCTTTAAGAGACAACAGAATGACAACCAAACTAAAGACCATAGGGATTATTATCTAGAACAATAAAGCAAGATGATTGAGGATCTATTGGTGTTCTTGTTCCTACAAATTCTTGAGGTTATTTACTACAGCTCTTGAGAGATCTCTCTAGTAGTTCTTTAAAGTAGATTCTTGATGGTCTTATTGCTTGACTTTATTCTAAAATTTCTGAGAATTCTCCTGAAGTTTTGAGAGGACCTTCCTACTTAGGTCTTTTCTATAACTTCTAAGAAATTTTCCTGAGGTTTTTGCGGGTTTTTCCTGCAAGCTATTGAGAGCCTTTTCCAAGTCGTCTTCTAGTTTTGTACAATTTTCTTCAGAGATTTTTTATAGAGTTATCACTGCAGTTGTCAAAAGTCTTCGATGTACTATAACTATGTCTAGCAATCTTGAAAGAAATTGTTTGAGAGAATTCTTGAGAATCTTTTGCAATTTTGAGAAGTTCCAATGAGTCCTTTGAGGAATTCAATAATTCTTGGATCAGTTCAGTACTTTTAGATAAATTTTACAAATCCTGAGATATTAATATATAATTCTTCAAGAACTTCCTAAAATCTTGAAGATTGAACTATAAAATCCAAGAAGAGTGTCTTCTAGATTTTATGAGATATTTCAGCAAGTGTTCTGATATTTTTTTATATAACCACAATGGCAGATGAAACCAGGTGGTCAAGGATGGATGAATCAATGAGTAAATTGCAGGCTCTTATGGAAAAACAATTTATGTCCATTAATGAAAAGTTTCATGTTGTTATTGAAAACATAAGCGCTTTAGGATACAAATTTGATTGAACACTAGATTAGATATTGCTGTAACACCCCAAAATTGCATCCCAAATGCCAAGGGCAATTAGGTCATTCGGCTATGTTAACCCGTTTGCGATCACATAATCATAATAAAATATAATTTTCATCTATTGCAGCGGAATCATAAAATAGTAATTTAAAATAGAATAAAACCTTCAATTTAAAATGGAAGACTTCATAAAACATCAAAGTAATGTTATAGAATTTAAAATATCACCAATAGCAATTAAAACGTCTTAAAACCATAGTCAAATGCCATCATAGGAAACATTTTTAAAACTCATAGTCTAACAAACTCAATGACACTTGACTCTAAGACTCCTAAATCAGTGTGCAATTTTTTTGTCATGAGCTGAACCGTCATCCATCCATTCATTGGGTACCTGCACGATTAAGGGTGTAGGGGTTTCCCTAGTTAGAGTATGTAAAGGTCATGCAATGAGATGCCATGATCCTAAACATGACATGCATCATCATTTTCGCATAAAAAGAAGGAAATGATATGCATACCATGTACTTGACATGTGATCTACATGTCATTATTCTATCATCATGTATTAATAATATAATAGCATGGGAGACATGTAACCATATCATCAAATAAACTATGGAACATTCATAACTATCATCCATTCATTTCCATAGGCATATAAGTGATGTACACTTACCATAATCATTGTCTCAATAACTTTCGTCAGGGTTGTTGATGTGCGAATTTTATACATATTTTTCATGAATAATTTAGATTATTTTTCATAATTTTATTATGGCATGGATCTATTTTCTTATTTAATTTCCTAAAATTTGTTAGAGTCAAAAGCTAGCCACATTTGGTTTATTTTGATCTCAGGATTATCAATTAGGTGTTGAGGAGCGATTGGACCGAAAGAGCGTGAACATCGGAGCATAAAACACCATGTAACGGTATTCTATAGAAGAACCCGGCCCAGGTCATCATTACACCTGGGCCGGGCTGATCGTGAGATCAAACTCGACTCGGATTGTGCGCGACAACTGAACTCGGGCCGGGTACCTTGGTAACCCTTAGCGATGATATTACGGAACGTAACTCGGGCAATTCTGTGTTCGGCTTTTGTGTGTGTCGTAATATAATAACTTTTCTTGCTTATAAACTGAGAAAAGATAATAAAGTTGTATTTTATGAAAATAAGATGAATGAATAATATAAATATAAACTATGATCAATGAGGTTTAAAAGTATAGAATTGATGAATAGGACTAATCTTTATTCATACCACTATTCATGTATGAAGTCTTAGATAAAAGATGATAAGTTAATAAAGAGAAATTCCCAAATTAATTTAACCAATATTGCAGGCTTTAAATCCTATTTTAAGATCAATAAATGAGATTAATTCTTTCGGTTTTTAATCTAGTTTATTAAATCCCAAAATGCATTCAACTGGAATCTAAAGTTAAGGGCTTTTTCAAGTCTCCTTAACAACTACACAATTGGGTATCTTGCGATTTCCCCAAAAGTGGCATGTAAGAGAGAAATCAGAGAAAACTTCTAAAGGATCTTAAGACTTATTTTCAGACAATAAGAAGATTCAAAAGAACAATTCTCAGACAATAATTAATACAATCACCCAACGTGCTATTAATCCATCAACTAATTGTACCAAGGATCCACAAAGAATAGGGTTCAATCAAGAAATTCCTAAAGAACTACTCCATAAAACTAGAGTACATCAATCTAAATAATGTTTCAGGAAAAGGATAGAGAAAAAGAGTAACTACTCCTAATTCTACTGTCCTCTCTCGAGTTTTCGGCAGAACTTCATTGTAGCCTCTGGATCGTCTTCATCAAGCCTTCAACCTCTGAATTCTGCCCCCCAAATATGTTTTTCCAGTTGGGTTGGGGTCTTCTTATATAGTTTTCCCGATAGGATGGCTCAACAACCCGAAATCTTATAATAAACATGGATAAAAATGGCCAAAATTACCGTCGTCACGGCCGTGATGTTCAAGTGGCATGATCGTGAGCATTTTCTACATGGGCGTGACAGAACAATAGTTTCCAGCCTTCAACTCGCACGGCCGTGATAGAATGATTGGCTTTTACCCTTCTTCGCACGGGCGTGACATTCTTCAGCACGACCATGACAGTTGCTAAAAGTTGTTTTCCGCAGCTTTTTCGGCCAAATTCCAACGCATTTCCATTCCCTGTCATGAATTTAATCAAGCTTAGGTAGTAATAAATCTCCAAGGAATTTCTCTGTATTTACAATAATTTTCTCACTTTAAAACATAAAATAGTCCTAAAATTAGAATAAATTGGCCTAACAATTATGCATGAATTTCGTGCATCAAATTCCCCCAAGCTAGATATTTTGCTTGTTCTCAAGCAATTTTTGTCAAATAAGCCCTCGCTCCATCGCAATATCCATTAGTTTTCTCCTATTGTCCTTTTACACAGCCATCACCAGAGTATCTTTTCTCAAACCAAGCCTAGCCTTACAAAATTCTCAACCTTTAACCATGTCCTTCCTGCATTATTTACATACAATATGCATCCATCTCATAAAAGTATCAATATTGAACCACAAGTCTTTAAGGAGCTTCTTTTCATACTAATATTACTTCACATTTCAGCATTACTATTTTTTTTGTTTTATTTTGTTGAATTTAATAATCCTCCATATTGCACAAAGTGATCCATGTAATGGACTTTCGACCGACGGATCCCAGAGCATATGCTCTTAGGTCGCCAGGCAAGAATCCCCTACGGGTCTAATTACCCGGACACACTCAGGTTCTAGAGGGTAATTTCCTTTTCAGTTAACTGTTGGGGCTCAACTAGCCCTCTTTTCATTTTCATTTTTGCATTATAGCATAATTATAAGCTCCAAAAACAAGAAAGATACGAATATAATCAGGATTCATATCATAGTAGACAACTTCAGAAGTGCAAACTAATGTGCAAAGAGTAGATTCATTTGCTCAGAAGCAAACTCTTACCATTTCCCAATAATCTGGTGATAACTGATAAAAAAAGAACAATAATCAAATTTCATAGGATAAGCAACGCCTTGACGTTGAACTTTAAGATAATAAAATATGTAACATGATAGAGAAATGATGTACTGACCACAAAACACTGAATTGATCACATAGCTAACACGCCAAAGGTTCATAACTAATGTGCAAAAGTTTTCATAAGTGCATGAAATCCCCCCCCCCCCCCCCCAAACTAGAACTTGACACTGCCCTCAGTGAAGCTAAAAGAAAAAGAAAAATACATAAGTGGGAAAATGTAAAATAAAAGGGAAGAAATGACCAATGTCTAGTCTTCTGGAGGTGTTGCTGGCAGAGATGGTGCCACGTGGCCCTGGCTGAGATGATAAGCTTACATCTGACGAGTCATGCGTGTAGTCTCCCGATGCTCGACGGCCAAGTTAGTGATATGGACTTGCATAACAGAAAGAAGATCATAGATAGCATTAAAATCATATGCGGAGGATGACTGGGCAATATATGACTCCATCCGTGCCGGTGGTGAAGTACGGGAAGGGCCTGCCTTGGCGTCATGTGTCCTTGCAGGTCGGACATGCGGTACTGCCCCTAGGGCTGAGAAGAACAACCAGTTATCATGGTTAAATACCTTGAGTTGATCAATATCAACAGAAGGGATAGGTATAGAAATTTTATCGAACTTGAACATGTTTGCCTTTTGATCAATATCATGAACAACTAATTGCATGGCACTAAGTGCATATCTATTCAGAAATATACTCCCCAGAATCTGAATGTCCTACTCCAAATTAATGTGAAAGTGTTGGGCAATAGGAGTTATCAATCCGCCTTCACAGTTAGCTCGAGGAAGCCTACCACATGAAAGAAATCGGTGTACGTATCTCAAAATAGGGTTTTGGATTGAAGTGCTTTTGGTTGTCCGCCCTGGAAACACAATTTCTCTAGTGGTATCCTTCCAAAACTCCTTACAGTCAAAGTCGGCACTTTGTTTCTTGAGGCCCTCCAGAGGGAAATGGTAAATGTTGCAAAATTCCTCCTTTGTTAACCTGAATTCGCTGTTATGCATCCTGAAAGTGATATCTGAATAATCTTTGTAAGTAAAAAATGACGAGAGAAACTCAAGTGTTAACCTTTCGTATGTAAACCAGTAACTCGTGGCAAAGCGATGTAATCCAATGTTGTCAAACATGAGAAGCACATCATCTTTCATTAAAAATTCTTCCATTGATTCCATATGTAGAAAATGAGTGACGCCGAGACCGAGTGCCCTTACGTATAAAACCATTTCCGTTGTTCAACATCTCGGAACTCTAGGCGAGGAGGCTGTGGTATCAATTTGGGAGGTGCTTCTTGTGCTTCATGCTGTGGCTGCCGCCTAGGGCGGCTCACTGGCCGTTTCCATTTTGGTGCCGACATTTACACTTCAAGAATAGTCACAGGCGTGGAAGAAGTGGGACAGCCGTGATCAATTGTTACGGTCGTGTACTGACAAGACACGGCCGTGCTTGAGTCGTAGCTATAGGGCTGCTGCTCCGGTGTTGGAGGAAACTCTGGATGGCGGTGAGTGCGGACGCAAGCTGCTCGGACGGTGGCATGCGGTGAGACGACGGCGGGGAAGAGGACGTCGATGGATGATCTGCCAGCGCCGGGAGGATTGAGGACAGTGGTGACCAAACTCGGAAATACTTGGTTGAGAAAGAATTGCCTCTTGATATTGGTTGAACTTCAATGGTTCCATACGGAAATACCTAAATCACTCTGAAGGGTCCTGTCCACTTGGATTTTAAATTACCTGGAAAAAGTCTTAATCTGCTATTATATAGAAGAACCTGCTGGCCTGGAGTTAATTCCTTGGAAAGGATATTCTTGTCATGAATTCTCTTGGTTCTTTCTTTATATAGCTTGGCATTCTCATAAGCTGTTTCTTGGATTTCTTCGAGTTCATTTATCTTCAACAACCTGTCTGCACCAATAGCTTGCGCATATCAAAGTTAAGAAATTTTATGGCCCAATACGCTTTGTGTTCTAGTTCTACAGGGAGATGGCATGCTTTTCCAAAGACTAATCTATATGGTGACATGTCTATGGGTGTTTTAAATGCTGTCCTGTATGCCCATAGTGCATCATCTATTTTTAAAGATCGATCTTTCCTAGATGCATTAACATATTTTTCCAATATTCGTTTGAGTTCTCTATTGGATATTTCTACCTGTTCACTAGTCTGGGCATGATAGGGAGTGCTGACCTTATGAATAACTCCATATTTTTGCAAAAGACACAAAAATAACTTATTACAAAAGTGAGTGCCATTATCGCTAATAATCATCCTAGGAGTACCAAAACGAGTGAAAATATTTTTTTTAAAAAAATTTGACCACCACTCTAGCATCATTAGTGGGAGTAGCTATAGCCTCTACCCACTTGGACACATAATCCATGGCTATTAAGATGTATTCATTGTTCATCGACTTAGGAAATGGCCCCATGAAATCGATTCCCTAAACATAAAAAATATCACAAATTAGTATGTTATTCAAAGGCATTTCATCACGTCGAGAGATGTTACCCATTCGTTGACACTTGTCACACGATTTGCAGTGAGCTTGTGCATCCTTGAAGATGGTGTGCCAGTAGAATCCACATTGCAAAACTTTGGCGGCTGTCCTATTTGGTCGAAAATGTCCTCCTGCTCTCGATCATGACAGTGATGTAGGATGCTTTGTACTTCATCTTCAGGTACACATCTCCTGATGATATTGTCAGCACATATTCGGAAGAGTATGGGCTCCTCCCATATGTAATGCTTGATGTCAGAGAAGAACTTGGCTTTCTATTGCTTTGTCATACTCTTTGGAATCCATTTCTCTGCAAGGAAATTAGCAACATAGTGAATGACATAGAAAACTTTCTCCTCTCTCTGTCCAAGCACGGCTCTGATTGCTCCATCGCTAGCATCGCACATCAACTCAAATGGCAAACTCCAGTCTGGTTCTAATACTGCAGGCGCAGAGATTAGCTTCTGTTTCAAGATATTAAAGGCATTTAAGCAATCATCATCAAAATCAAATTTAACATCTTTAGACAGTAGGGTAGTTAAAGGTTTAGCTATTTTGGAGAAGTCCTTTATGAAATGTCTATAGAATTTTGCATGTCCTAAGAAACTTCTCACACCCTTTACTGAATGGGGGTGGTAAATCTGCTATCACCTTCACCTTGGCCATGTCAACTTCTACGCCTTGTTGATAGATTCTGTGCCCAAGTACTATCCCTTCCTGCACCATAAAATGATATTTTTCCCAGTTCAAGGAAAGATTAGTACCTTCACATCTTTGAAGTACTTGAGATAAATTGAATAGACAATTATCAAATGATTCTCCAAAAAGAGTAAAGTCATCCATGAAGATTTCTAAGATCCTCTCATCAATATCTGAAAATATGGCCATCATACACCTCTGGAACGTTGCAAGGTCATTACATAATCCAAATGGCATTCTACAATAAGCATAAGTATCATAAGGACATGAAAATGTTGCTTTCTCTTGATCTTCAAGAGCCACTGCAATTTGGTTATAACCAGAATATCCATCCAAAAAGCAATAATATTTATGACCAGAAACTCTTTCTAACATTTGATCGATAAATGGAAGGGGAAAGTGGTCCTTATGGGTAGCATCATTTAATTTTCTGTAATCTATACATACCCTCTAGTTAGTGACAGTGCGTGTGGGAATGAGCTCGTTCTGTGCATTTGTTATAACCATCATTCCACCTTTCTTGGGGACCACCTGTACCGGACTAGTCCAACTACTATCAGAGATGGGGTAGATGATACCCACATCTAGAAACTTAACGACTTCCTTGTACACTACTTCCTTCAGCATTGGATTAAGTCTCCTTTGAAATTGGGTTACAGGTTTCCTATTTTCTTCAATCAAAATCTTGTACATGCAGATAGAAGGGGATATCCCCTTGATATCTATTATGCTCCAAGCAATGGCCTTCCTGTGTTTGTGCAGTACTTTAAGCAACCTGTTCTCCATTTCTTCTATCAACGAGGAAGACACAATTAGGAAACTTATTAGTTTCTAAAAAGCAATATTTATGATGCGAAGGTAAAGCTTTGAGTTCAAAAATAGGGGTAGTTTGACTCCTTCATGCTTTATGTTTGAATATTCATTCATTAATTCTTCCTCCAACTCTTCGTTTTTAGCATCCTTCATATGGGTCTCCACAATTTCATCAAAATTATCCCCGGCATGTTTATAAAAAATGTCAATCGCAAAGCAAGAAGAATTATAAATCGGATATTTCAAAACCTATCCAATATTAAATGATAAGTCTTCGTCATTTATTTTTGGTGTTATTTTTCCTCGTTGAACATCAATCAAAGTTCTTCCTGTGGCAAGGAATGGTCTGCCCAAAATTAATGGGGGCTCCTTTTCAGTCTGCATAACAAGAACAACAAAGTCAATAGGAAATATGAATTTGTCCACTCTAACCAGTACATACTCCAACAGTCCTTTAGGTTTCTTTATTAATTGATCGGCTAGTTGAAGGAGAACTTTTGTTTCTCTAAGTTGACCTATGTCTAACTTTAAGAAAATCGAGTATGGCATCAAGTTAATGCTGGCACCTAAGTCACATAGAGCATTAGCATAAAAAAATTTCCAATTGAATAAGGAATTGTGAAACTTCTTGAATCTTTCAGTTTCTGAGGAAGGTCTTGTTGATCAATAGCACAGCAACTAGATGAAAGTTTCACCAGTCCAAATTCTTCTATCTTCCTTTTGTTGGTCAGGATGTCCTTTAGGAACTTGGCGTTGTTTCAGAATAGCCTCAGAGAATGGAATGTTAATATGCAGCCAAGAACATAGAAAATTGTTTATCTAATTTCTCCCTCTGATATTTCTATTGGTAAGGGAGTTTTCGAATTCTTTCCTCATCAGACTTTTCCTGAGGTATATCCTCTTTAGGTGGTGTTGTGTTGTTCTGTATTTCTTTCCTAGGGAGCTCTTTTTCAACTTTTTTCTTTCTATAGAGATGTCAATGCTTTAGGAATTTTAGGGCTAGCTGAAGTCCACTTCTCATAACGATTGCATTTGCTTGCTCTCTTCGATTTTTTTCTGTGTTGCTAGGCAAGCTTCTTGGCTATCTTCCAGATATCATGTTTGCTAGTTGCCCAATATGAGTTTCCAAGTTTCTGATTGATACATCCTAATTAGTGAACTTAGTCTTGACAGTTGTAATAAACTTTGATAGAACATCTTCTAAGTTACTCTTAGGTTCAGGATGAGGTTGATAAACAGGAGGTTGTGCTGGACCCCTATTGTTCACCTAAGAATAATTAGGAGGATTTCTCAGCCCAGTGTTGTATGAATTGCTCCCGACATTGTTCTTGAAAGCATTATTGGAAACATAATTAGCATCCTCAAAATTCTGTTGATTAAAATTTATACATGCTTGGCATTCATGATTAGGATGCCCTCCTCCACACATATCACAGATGATGTTTGAAATTTTGTTAACAGGCTTTTGGGTCATCAGCATATCCATTTTCTTTGTGAGGGCATCTAACTGAGATTGAATGTGGCTAGCATTATCTATCTGATGAAATCCATCTTTTTTAGCTCTTGCATTTTGCCAATTGTTCAAGGCAAGATTATCAAATAACTTATAAAGATCTTCAGGAGATCTGTCCGCAATAGTTCCTCCAGCAGCAGTGTCAATCTTGTCTTTTATCTCAACTGACGACCCATTATAGAAGTACTAAATTTGCTGATAAAGAGGAATGTTATGATTTGGAACGTTACTGACAAGATCCTTGAATCTATCCCAAGTTTCAGGTATAGACTCAGTTTCATGTTGACAAAAAGAAAAAACTTCAAATAAACATCTAGCAGCCTTTTAGGGTGAACAGTATTTGTTAAGGAAAGCTTAACGCATGTCATCCCAAGTTCTTATGGTGCCCGGGAGTAATGTAGCAAGCCAAGTGTATGCTTTTCCTCTCAGAAAAAGTCTTAACCAAACTGCATCATCAGTTACTCCTTCAAATTTGAATGTTGAGCATAATTGAATAAACTTTGTGATATGGCTGAATGGATCCTCAACTCTATCTCCTCCAAAGTGTGTAGTTGATATCATTTGAATTGTTCCCTACTGAATTTGAAAATTATTAGCACCAATTTCAGGAAGTGTAATACTCCCTCTTTCATCAACCATTGGACCCATAGTATAGTCTCTCATAGTTCTGTACATAGGTCAAGGTGGTTGGTTTTCAATTTGTCTCTGTGGATTTAACAATAGTAGAAATTTTTTTCTTCAGTCTTTTGGCAGTTCTTTCTATTTCAGGATCAAACACTAGTGGTCCACCTGAACTTCATGTATTATGCCTATGTCCCAAGGCACTAGTGCTAGAACTCTACAGGATGTGTGGATTATAAGCTCTTCAATTCCTACAACCACACCAGTAAATATGAATGGTAATAATTCTCAGATTAATAAGTAAGATAAGTAATTAAGTATTAACAATGGTCCCTAGCAATGGCGCCAAAAACATGATGCAGATTCAAAACACTAACAAGCGCACTAATCGTTCAAGTAATAAAATGATGAATATAAATATCGTTCCCATGAGGACAAGAAATAAAATTATTGGGTCAAAGTTTTAATGCCATATAAAATTATATTTTGATGATACAAACCTCGAATGATTAAAGATAAATTGCTGAAAAAGTTTAAAGGAAAATGGATAACTTTATGCACTATACTTTGATTAAACAATTGGCACCGATCTCGTTAGTTTTGATGAATATTGAACATCAAATTGTAGAGAATTCTGTTAGCTTTCCATAAACTTCATGATCATCTAATTTGGATAACTGTCAAAACCTTATGCTCAAAATAGTGCAGGGCGGTCAACCTGCCTGTCAAAGCTATGAAGGCCGATCGAGATAGTCCGATCGATCGATCAGAGATATCGATCGATCGGTCAACGCATAAAATGCGCAAATCCATGTCGAGACTACACCGGTCGATGCACCGGCCGACCGATCAACTCAGCGGGTGGAAATCAAAACTGCGAGACTATGTCGGTCGAATGACCGATCGATAGTCAGGTCGACCGACCAGCTGCGGAAATTGGAGAAATCAATTCAACGGTCATATAGACCGGTCGAGTGGTCCATAAATGCGGTCGATCGATCCATTACTCTAATGAATAGTAATGGCTATATTTCAAGGAGAAAAATGTGGAATAAATTATGGACGAATTTTTCCACATGTTAGAGCCTATAAAAGGAGTGCCAAAGCCAGAAGCAAAGGCATCCATCCAGGCATTGAAGCAAAACTTCAAGAAATCAAAAGAATATCATTTCTTTTGAAGTTATCATTTAGATTTTTCTTTCTTTCTCTCTTCTCTTCTTATGAGTGTTCTATTGTAAAAGAGAGAAACTATTTTTCAGAAAGATTATGAGAGCTCTTGTATAAAGAGGTTCTAAATCTTACCTCTTGAGCGAGAGAAAAGATTAGCTTTCAAGGAGGAGAGGTCACCTTGCCTCTCGAAGCGGAGAAAATGTGGTTGTGTAAAGGGCTTTCTTCTTTACCCCATTTGAAACAAAGGAAGTGCTAGTGGAATCTCCGGCGATCTCGAAGTCGAGAAATCAGAGCGGAGACGTAGGTCAATGTGTGGCCGAACCTCGTCAACAACCACCGAATGAACTTTCCTCTCTCATAAAATGATATTTTTTAGTTAAAGAGTAAAATGAAAAATTACTACTTGAGATTGAAAAACTAAAAACCGAAATAGAATCTCTGGAAATTACACATGCTTGTGAAATAGTAAAACTAGCATGTTCAAAAGATAAAGCAAGAAAATAATTTTTTGAAAAATACACAAAATAATGAAAAGACTATTTTTCATATAATGAAAAACAATCTTAGGAATCATTTTGGAAATAAAAACTCTTATTGAAAATCTAATCATTCCTATGATAGAAAATCACATATTACTTGTTTTACATGCGAACTTTATGGACATTATGCTTATCAATGCAAAGTTAGAAAACAATATCAAAATGGCATGATTTGGGTTCCCAAAGAAACATTATCTAACAAAATTGGACCCAAAGAATTTTGGATACCAAAAGTTACTTGATTGTACTTCAGGTGTGGCTCACATATAAAGCAAAGGACGAATGAAAATGTGAAGGCATAAAAGTTATGGTAAAAGTATCAATGGGAATACTCTTGCATTTTTTAAGTGTTAAGCATATTCTTTTGATTTCACTCAAAAATTTCAAAATGACTATTTCTCTTAAAGAAAACAAAGGAACAAAAGAAAATTGGTCATAGTGATAGGAGGAGCATGTTCAACTCTATTTTTTACATATCATGGATATCATTGTTGTTTCAAAGTTCTATGCCATATTTTGATTCATAAATATAGTTTTTGGATTTCATCAAATTGTCTCCATTTTACCATTATAAAATAGTCATAAATTTAGGGGGAGTTATATCTTAAAACATTTATGATGCAATATTTTACATGTCCATTATATGAAAAAAGAGGAAGAACAAATTTTTGAAAATATGATTAAGGGGAAGTTACATTATATGTTTCATATACAAATTATTCTTTTTGATGAAACAAAAGAGGGACAAGTATAGGAGAAATATGATCTGAATATTACTTTATATGAAGAGTACCTTACAATTAATATTTATGTGAATATCTACCATTGTAAGGAAAACTATGTGCTAGGGGGAGTAAAATTGATTTATCAAGAATTTTACAATTTTACAATTTTCATATTTCTCGGTTTGTCTTCATCAAAAAGGGGGAAATTGTTGGGTCAAAGTCTTAATGCCATATAAAATTATGTTTTGATGATACAAACCTCGAATGATTAAAGTTAAAATGCAGAAAAAGTTTAAAGAAAAATGAATAACGTTATTCACTACACTTTGATTAAATAATTGGCACTGATCTCATTAGTTTTGTATGAATATTGAAACATCAAAGTTGTAGAGAATTCTTTTAGCTTTCCATACACTCCAAGATCATCTAATTTGGATAATTGTGCAAAAGGTTATGTTCAAAATAGTGTAGAGCAGTCAACATGTCAGTCGAAGCTATGAAAACCGGTCGAGATAGTCCGGTCGATCGATCAGAGATACCGATCTACCGGTCAATACATAAAATGCCCAAATCCATGTCGAGACTACATCGATCGACAGACCGATCGATGCACCGGACGGACCATCAACTCAGAGGACGAAAATCAAAACTGCGAGACTATGTCGGTCGAATGACTGATCGATAGTCCGGTCGACTGATCAGCTGCGGCAACTAGAGAAATCAGTGCAATTATCATATAGACTGGTCGTCCGGTTCATAAATGTGGTCGACCGGTTCATTACTCTAATGAAAGTAATGGCTATATTTCAAGGAGAAAAATATGGAATAAATTCTGGACAAATTTTTCTGCATGCTAGAGCCTATAAAATGAGTGCCAAAGCCAAAAGCAAAGGCATTCATCCAAGCATTGAAGCAAAACTTCAAAAAATCAAAAGAATATCATTTCTCTTGAAGTTATCATTTAAATCTTTCTTTCTTTCTCTCTTCTCTTCTTGTGAATGTTCTATTGTAGAAGAGAGAAAGTATTTTTCAGAAAGATTGTGAGAGTTCCTGTGTAAAAGAAATTCTAAATCTTCCCTCTTGAGCGAGAAAAAAAGATTAGCTTTCAAGGAGGAGAGGTTGCCTTGCCTCTCGAAGCGGAGAAAAGGTGGTTGTGTAAATGGCTTTCTTCCTTGCCCCATTTGAAACAAAGGAAGTGCTAGTGGAATCTCCGGTGGTCTCGAGGTCGAGAAGTCGGAATAGGGACGTAGGCCAAGGTGTAGCCGAACCTCGTTAACAACCACCTGTGTTCATTGTGTTTGATTTCTCTCACTCTCTCTCCCTCTCATATTATGTTTGTAATTTGAATTCCAAAGGTTTTAAGAATTGATTTTAAGCTTCCGCAATGATTTTCGTGAAATCGATATTTTCGGTCGAACACCAATTCAACCCCCCCTCCTCTTGGTACCCTTTGGAATCCTACATTAATAACTTTTCTTGCTTATAAACTGAGAAAAGATAATAAAGTTGTATTTTATGAAAATAAGATAAATGAATAATATAAATATAAACTATGATCAATGGGGTTTAAAAGTATAGAATTGATAAATAGGACTAATCTTTATTCATACCACTATTCATGTATGAAGTCTTAGATAAAAGATGATAAGTTAATAAAGAGAAATTCCCAAATTAATTTAACCAATATTGCAGGCTTTAAATCCTATTTTAAGATCAATAAATGAGATTAATTCTTTCGGTTTTTAATCTAGTTTATTAAATCCCAAAATGCATTCAACTGGAATCTAAAGTTAAGGGCTTTTTCAAGTCTCCTTAACAACTACACAATTGGGTATCTTGCGATTTCCCCAAAAGTGGCATGTAAGAGAGAAATCAGAGAAAACTTCTAAAGGATCTTAAGACTTATTTTCAGACAATAAGAAGATTCAAAAGAACAATTCTCAGACAATACATTAGTTTCCAGCCTTCAACTCGCACGGCCGTGAGCATTTTCTGCACGGGCATGACAGAACATAGAATGATTGGCCGATGTTCACGATTTGCACGACCGTGATTCTTCCTCACACGGCCATGATAGAATGATTTGCTTTTACCCTTCTTCGCACGGCGTGACATTCTTTAGCACGACCGTGATAGTTGCTAGAAGTTGTTTTCCACAGCTTTTTCGGCCAAATTCCAACGCATTTCCATTCTCTGACATAAATTTAATCAAGCTTAGGTAGTAATAAATCTCTAGGGAATTTCTCTGTATTTACAATAATTTTCCCACCTTAAAACATAAAATACTCCTAAAATTAGAATAAATTGGCCTAACAATTATGCATGAATTTCGTGCATCACCCGTAATGACTTTGACTTGTTCTTTTATGGGCAAAATTTGCGATAGCTGATGTAATGGGTCGTTAGATACCTCTTACGACTCGTAATATTTCTGGCAAGAGTTTACACCCTTCTGTATGCATCGTTTTGACTGGGTTATGCCTCGGAATATAAGTCCATCAAATTTTCATCTGATTTTGTGTGGGTCATTAGATAAATATTATGGACGGTGACAAATAGATCGAGATCTGATACGAATCGTGATTTCAGATGACGACCCATTAAATTCTTCTTCGACTTAGCTCTTCAATCTGTGAGACCCATTACAAATCTATCATGGCCCGTCATGAGATATGTCTTCGATTAAATAACGTTTCTATTTGTAACGTGAAAACTCCATGACGACCCGTAATGATTTCATGAGGGATGAGTGTCTGTCTGTAAGACCCGTGAACTGTCCCTAACGGTCTGTGTGTTTCAATATGGAGAAGTGTTAAACTGAACTTATGGCCAGTGATGTATACGAGGGCGTCTAATATTCTTTCTGTGAGGTCCGTGAGCAATGTTTGAAGGGTCGTTATGTGTCCATTATGGCATGGGAGAAAAGCTTGAAGGGCTGTTATTTGTCCATTATGACTCGTGAAAAAAGCTTGTTTTCTCCTTCTAAGGTTGATTTCTTCATTCTTTTCTCTTCAGGTAATTTTCTTTGATAATTGCCACCGAATCAGAGATACTCCTGTGAAATCGTGCACACCTAGGTAGTTGGAGAGTTCAAGAAAATAATAGTAATAAATAAAACAAAATTGATTCATGCCATGAGAAACTTACAAAAATATAAATGCAGCTTAAATTAAATATTATAAAATGCATGCATCAGGACCCTTGCTTTTTGATCCAAAAATTGAAAGATCGTTGTGACAGTCCAGGAAAATTCAAAAAAAATGATAGACATCAGGCACCTCGACGAGTTGGCATGAATCAGGTAGACAATTCATCATATCTTTCTGCATAGGTAGAAGGCCTCAACAAGAAGATGGAACAACTCCTAGAGACTCTAGCTTCATTTAAAGTGGTCCATAATACTATCCGATGTGATTTTTGTGGCGATGGGCATCTCAATCATGAATGCCCCACTGGTAATTCTTCCTCAAATCAATTTGAAATTACAAATTATGTTGCTAACAATTCTTATAGGAATAATCAAGATCCTTTTAAGTATGGGTTTGATTTGAAAGTTCAACCAAATTACTCCTGGGTGCAAAATAGAGGGATGGCGCCTCCTGGTTTTCCATCACGTAATGAAGATAAGCCTTGAGCCGAATCAAAATCTAATTTGGAAGATCTCCTTTCTAAGTTCATTTCTGCTTCTGATTCTAAATTTACTAACGTGGAGGCTTCAATTAGAAATTTGGAAACCCAGGTCGGACATTTAGCTAATACTGTCACAGGTAGACAACCAGGACATTTCCTAGCAACACTGAAAAGAACCCAAGAGAAGAAGCTAAAGCTATTACATTAATAAGTGGGAAAGAAGTTCCTGCCCCACAACCACAAAAGATAAGCAGTCCATTAGAGAAATACATCATTCTAGTAAAAGCGGGAAATCTTCCTTATCCCAGAAATATCGCCAAGAACAATTAGATACTCAGTTTTCTAAGTTCCTCGATATCTTTAAGCAAATACACATTAACATTCCCTTTCATGAAACTTTGAAATAGATGCCGACATATGCCAAGTTCATGAAGGACATACTTTCCAACAAAAGGAAGATTGAGGAAACTAGAGTAATAAAGCTATCATCCAAATGTTGTGCTGTGAGCAACAAAGTTCTGCCTCCAAAAGAGAGAGACCCAGCGAGTTTTACATGCACTATAGGAAATTTTTATTGTTCTAAGGCTTTATGCGATCTTGGTGCTAGCATTGTAAAACACCATAGTCATGCTCGAACTTGCAGACCAATCTGTTAAAAGGCCCGGAGGCATATTAGAAGATGTATTTGTTAAAGTTGATAAATTTATTTTTCCTACAAATTTTATCATCCTCGATAGGGATTCCGAACTAGAAGCTCCAATTATTCTTGGTCGACCATTTCTTGCAACAGGAAATACTATCATAGATATCCATCAGGGACAACTTACATTAAGAGTTAATAATGAAAACATTAGTTTTAAGTTGTCTGATTCTCTTAAACAACCTTTGGATATCTCATCTGTTGACACTTATACTGATGATATGTCTAATGAATTAGATGAAGTTGTTTCATATGTAATAATTGATCCTTATATAGTTAATGAAGAATCTCTAGACAACAATGAGGAAGTAGGAGACAGTGAGGAAGTGGAGAACATCCCACCACAAGCAACAAGAGTTGACGAATCTGTGCAACCACCACCTCGTCCTGAATTTAAATATTTGCCATCTCATTTGAAATACGCTTATCTTAAAAATGACACATCCTATTATTATTTCTACAGATCTCACTTATCCTGTTATTATTTCTGCATATCTCACTTATCTTGTTAAAAATTACTAGCTATCTTGCGTCAACATCAAAAGGCTATAGCTTGGACCATTGCTGATATTAAGGGAATATCACCTTTCCTTTGCATGCACAAGATTCTGATGGAGGATAACTACAAGCCCATTGCTCAATGACAACGTCGTCTCAACCCACGACTGAAAGAGGTGGTGAAGAAAGAGCGTTGCGAGAAAAAATCTGGTGCTTAATTGAGAAAAATGCTACTTCATGGTGAAGGAGGGTATTGTTTTAGGTCACAAGATCTCTAAGAAAGGGATTGAAGTTGACAAGGAGAAAATTGACGTGATTGCTAATTTACCTCCGCCAATGTCAGTTAAAGCAGTCATGAGCTTCCTAGGCCACGTAGGCTTCTATCACTGATTTATTAAGAAACTTTCTAAAAGTGCAAAAGCTTTGACTAATCTTCTGGCTAAGGATGCTAAATTTATCTTTGATTCTGAATGTTTAATTGCTTTTAATTCTTTGAAAGAAAAATTAATTTCAGCACATGTTGTTGTCGTGCCTGACTGGAGTCAGCCTTTCAAGTTGATGTGCAATGCAAGTGATATATCTATTGAGGTTGTTCTAGGAAAAAGGCGGGATAAGATTTTCAGAGTCATTTATTACGCCAGCCGAACTCTTACACTGACACAAATCAACTCACTACCGGTGAAAAAGAATTTTTAGCCATTGTTTATGCTTTCGATAAATTTCGCTCATATTTAGTGTGTTCTAAAGTGATTGTGTTTACTGACCATGTAGCTATTTGTCACTTGATGACTAAGAAAGAGGCAAAACCAAGACTTTTAAGGTGGATCCTGCTCTTACAATTCGATGTTGAAATAAAGGACAAGAAAGGCACAGAGAATGTAGTTACGAATCACCTCTCCTGATTAGAGCCATCTCTAATGGAAGACACAACAATCTTCGAGGCCTTTCCTGATGAGGTAAGTTTTATTAATCAATCTCCACAGTTTGCTGACTTTGTCAATTTTCTTGCCAATCAGTGGATCCCAAAGGGGTGGACATCCCAGAAAAGAAAGAATTTTTTTCTCAAACACATAGCATTATATTTGGGAGGATCCATAACTGTTCAAAGTATGCGCAGATCAGATTATTCGTCATTGCGTGCCTGAACCAGAATTCCAGAGTACGGAGCCTGATGGCCACCATGGACCAAATCACACTGCTACAAAGGTATTAGAGAGTGGATTCTACTGGCCGACCCTCTTCAAAGATGCTCAGGTATTTTTGTAAGGAATGTGATCAATGTCAACGAGCAGGTAACATTTCTAAACGTGATGACATGCCTTTACAAAATATGCTTTGTTGTGATATTTTTATGTATGGGGTATAGGTTTTATGGGTCCTTTCCCTAAGTTTGGTAATCATGAGTACATTTTAGTGGCAGTCGATTATGTGTCCAAGTGGGTCGAGGCCATTGCTACACTCACAAATGATGCGAAGGTATTTGTCAATTTTTTAAAGAAAAATATTTTTACCCAATTTGGTACACCAAGGGCCATCATTAGTGATAACGGTACACATTTTTGTAACTGCTTATTTTCAGCCCTGTTAACCAAATTTGGGGTCACTCATAAGTTAAGCACACCTTATCATGCTCAGTCCTGTGGCCAAGTAGAGGTTTCTAACAGGGAGATAAAACAAATTTTAGAGAAACTATCAATTCCTGTAGAAAAGATTAGTCCATGAAACTAGATGATGCATTATGGGCCTACCAAACAGCTTTTAAAATACCAATAGGCACATCACCTTATAGGCTAATTTTCAGTAAGTCTTGTCATTTACCCATTGAGTTAGAACACAAAGCATTTTGGGCCACTAGATTTTTAAACCTTGACCCCACCAAATCATGTAGGGAGAGACTACTTAAACTTAACGAGCTCGAAAAGTTTCGGAACAATGCATACGAAAATAGTAAAATATACAAGGAGCATACTAAAAAGTGGCATGATCAGTGCATTCAACTTAAGGACTTTCAACCTGGTCAGAAGGTTCTCCTGTATATCAAGAGACTCATATTATTCCCAAGTAAACTCAAATCAAAATGGACAGGACCTTTTATAGTTGTTAGTTCCTCACCTCATGGGGTAGTTGAATTACAAACTATATCAGATAATCAGAGATTTAAAGTGAATGGCATCTCTTAAAGCACTATTTAGGGGTACCTAACTTGAAGAGTTGTAGTCCATTGTTTTATTTGAGTCTTAATTCACAAAGGGCAAAGTCAAGCTAACAACTATAACTTAGAGCTCTTCTACCTAAACCCTTACTCCTTAGTATGGATTTTTTTTCTTCTCTTTTTCTTTTTATTGAGTCTTACTTGCGTTCTTTATCCTCTGAATTTCGTTTTACTAAGTCAGATCTCCTGGTACCTACGTTGATTGACTTCGAATTTTTTTCGACCTCACAATTTCATCTTTTCCTGTTATTAACTCAGCCCGGTTTGTCCTAAACCCGGGCCATGTCCTTTTTGTTTCTTTCCTCGTCGCAGGTTCACTACCTGGGCCTGGCTATTATGCACCCGGGTCGGGCTAGTTCGGCGTCAATTCGGCTGTTCTGCTCACGACGATGCCGGCGAGTCACAATTGAATTTCAAAGCACGAATCAGGACGTTCAGCGGCCAACTAACTTCATTAAACATCGGCATTGATTCTCCATGATTTTCAGAGCACATTGTTCACCTACCCTGGTCGGCTCCGCCTACATAATCCAGGCGAACATGCACTTCAGGACCATAACACCTTCTCCAACACCGGGCGCTTCTCCGGGTTGTTCAGGCTGCTTTTCATGACCGCGGTGCCACACTATCAGGCCACCACCGCAGCCTTCCTTAGTCTCTGACGGCGCCATCCTCTTCCATCGCCAGAGCCACTGCGTCGCCACATCTCTATTTCAGCACTGACGACGAGATCCGTGCCACCGTACCTCTGCTTCAGCACCGGTGACCAGCCCAGCACCCTCCTCACGACACTGACGCCGCCTCTACTCCCCGCCGCCGTGAGGCCTCATCAAAGTTTACTTTTCTCCGTCGCTATTGGCCATCCCTGTCTGGCATTCCAGTTTTCACGGCAGCCCACATCTGCTTCTCATCGTCGCCTTGGCATCGCACCACCACCGTCGTCTTCTCCGAGCCCGACAAGCTTCTACACCCAAGCCGGACTCCACGTAGTACTGCATCCGCCTCACAACACCATCGGCAGTCTGGGCCGCATTCCTCATCACCCGCCTGGCATCTGCGCTCATCTTCAACCCAGGCCACATCGACTATATACCCGGGCCGGGTTCTTCTTTCGACTTGCCTCAGCTACAATAGTTCCTACAGGGCCGCGCTATCTAATGACCCGGGCCGGGTTTCTTGCACAGGCTGCTTTAGAAGCCAAGTTTCTAGTCCGTCGCTCAAATGATTCATCGACAAATGATAATGAAGCTCTCCGGCCAGATGAACAACTACCATGACCTACTATTCTCGAGTTCCGAGAGCCTACCCAACGCAAACGCTACTGGCAGGCGTTCATCTTAACAATTACCCCCACCCGGTACGCATGCTTCAAAATGATGGCGGCTTTCAATATTGATACTAATATTATGTTACTCTTTGAAAGGGTGGGGATGTGGACCTTTCTGGATAAACGATGGCCGGTATACTAGAAATTGTGCCATTAGTTCTTCAGTTCTTACGCTTATGAGTGCTTCGCCAGGCGCCATCGGGTCTGGCTTTTTAACAATGAATACAACTTTTCTATGCCAGAGTTCAACTCTATTTATAGATTTCCCCTACTGGAGTCTTCTGTTGCTTCTCATTAGTTTCATGGAGCTGCCTTCTGGAAATCTATAACAAATGATGAGCTCTTCGTTCCATCCCGAGCAAAGGCAAGTCTTATTCAGAATCTGGTGTTGCGATATGCTCACAAGATCATCTCTTATACCATCTGTGGTATAGGAGAAAGCGAGGGTGCGATTAATACTACATAACTGAATATATTATGGGCTATGGTGGAAAGAATTCTGGTCAAGTTAGGCGCTATCTTGGCCGACAATTTTTAAAGACAGGCTACCAAGACTGGATGCAGAGTTATCAATGGCGGCCTAATCACTCCTATAGCCCTCTATCTTGGGCTTGACCTATCTTCTCTGAAGCCCATCGAGTCCATATTTATTGGGATGACCACGGTTCTTCAGACGAACCTCGTTGAGAGAACATTAGGTGGTCTGGTCTTCAAGTTTTGCAATAGGGCTGAGACATTGCCGTGCACTGATGTTGATCATTTCACCTTCTTTGATCGCACGATTTGGACATATTTTTCTTCCTTGAGACAGGTCGAGCCTTGCCATATAGCAGATCCTCCTGCACACCAAGATCCAGATGAGGATCCAGTACCTCTGCAGGAAGGGGCCTTCATAGCACACGCAGCCACCCTTTATGGCCCGAGTCCACCACTTTAGCACGGGTCTACATCTCAGTCGACATATGCTTTTACCTATGCCAGTTTCGATGTCTCTGCTATGCACGACACGTTAACCGCAATTCTTGCAGGCCAGGAGCAGCAGCTCAAGCTGATGCAACAGCACCATTAGGAGACTCAGACATAGTTTCAAACGCTCACCACCCGATCGGATCACCTTAAGCAGATCGTTCGAAACTATATTGGATAGGCTAACTGTTGTGTCTTTTTCCTTTCTTCTTTTCTATCTTTTTGAGTCTTGCATCTTGTACTTCTTACCTTGTCTGGCTAACACTGAGGAGTGTTTAGTTCAAGCTTGGGAAGGTTGCATTTCATGCATCATGTTTGCTTTCTCTTAATTTATTTTAGTATTTCATATTTTTTTATCATGCATCTTATGAAAAAACAAGAGCACAAATTTTCAAAATTACAAAAATACCATTTAACATCATTTTCCCTTATTGTTCGTTCTTCTTAATTGCACTTAAGTGAAATTCAAGGACACTTTGTGCACTTATGAAATTTTATTGCCATAATTTTACCTGTTCCATCACCTTAGTGTTGGGTAATTTGAAAAATGTATGTTGCCAAGTAAAATTATGAATACTTAGACCACTGATTCTTGTTCATGCTCGCATTTTATTTCTTGTTTTTATTTTATGTCTTGATGGTAGTAGACTTTTTATTGAACGCATAAAATATTTTTTGAGCTTAAAATAAATAATCAAATATGAAAGAGGGTTAGTTGTTCCCCAAAAGTTAAAATAGGGTATAATTGTGCTATCCGAAACTTGGGTGTGTTCGGGTGATTAGACTCGTAGGGGATTCTTGCCTGACGACCTAAGGGTAATTGCTCTGGGATCCGCTGGTCGAAAGCCTATTACATGAACCACCTTGCGCAATATGGAGGAGCACAAAAGCACTAAATCAATGAAAAGAGAAAATGCTAAAAGTTGTATGAATGTGTTATCCGGAACCTTGGCGTGTTCGAGCAATTAGATCCACAGGGGATTCTTGCCTGACGACCTAAGGTCAACTGGTGTGGGATCCGTCGATCAAAAGCCTATTACATGGACCGCCTTGAGCAATATGGAGAAGCACATAAGTAATCATTTCTATATGAAAATAATAAGGTGAATAAAGTAAAATTAAGCTCACTTTTTACTTTTGTGTCCAACATTAATGCTATTATTTGAAAGGCTATATGTTTTCTTGCACAGAGCTGAACTATAATAAGTTTAAACTATTTAAGATCCAACAATTTTATGAGGCTAGGTTATGGAATGTGGATAGATACTTTGGTGATGGACTTGTAAAACGATGGTAGTGGAAAAGTATTAGTCATGTGGTGGAGACTATATGGTTCATTTATGGTTCTTGAGTCTTGCCTTGGAGCTTGCTCTTGAATTATTTTAGATTTTAGATTGAAGTTAGGGGAAGACTGAAGTTGAACCCTAGTTTTGCTTTTGAATTATTTTAGATTTTAGACTTGTGAACCAAAGTTTAGCCTTTGATTAATGCTTTTATCATGGCTCGATAGATTTACATATTTATATATTAGTTGTTTTGCAATAATTGCATGTGAATTTTGGGCATGATAATCGATCGAATATCCCTAGAATCTATTTTACACTGAACCTGAGCGAGGCTTGATCAACCCGGGCCACGCACCTACGCAACTCGGGCCGCGTCCAGCGACCTGAGCCGAGTCTTCTGTGCGATGACGATGGTCAACCCAGGCCAACCCGGGCCGAGTTCGGCTATTCCGAGGTTAATTTTCGTTGAGCTATTTGAGGTCGTAAATTGTGGATTATTATCTGACCGGTTTCAGTATATAATAACATAGATTTGCATCTGAAAGCATTATAATTATCATAGATTAAAAGTTGATTTGTTTAAAGTATTTTATTGATAATTGTGATAGTTAGGTTGTCTTAACCGAAACCTATATTGTTAGCGATCTTTCCATCACAGAAGTCTAATTATGTTTTGATTGTTCATTAAGAGCAAACCAGGGGATACAAGGTCTGAACCCTAACTTCATCGCGTATTGAATTCTTCTATGAATTAAGGACACCTCCCCTCTTGGCCACGTCCATATCTGGGATGTCATGGCCATGTGCGAGATCGATGTCGAGCTCACCCATCCATCCATGTGCTCATGATCGTGGTAGGGAACGTCGCGGCCATGACTATTTCATCACGGCCATGACAATGGCTATCACGATCGTGTGCGAGACCTTGTTGCCCTACGGACTTCCAGCCTCATGCTCACAAGCATGACGATGGTCATCATGACCGTGTCTGTCTCGTCACGGATGTGAGCGAGAGCTTTTTCTTGGTTATAACTCCAACCTCACGCTCATAGGCGTGATAGGAGTTTTCACGGTCATGAGGCATCCTGGAAATTGCCACCAGACCGATTTTACATGATTTTTTATCCAAAATTTTAGGGGAAACACTCTATAACATTATGGACGATACATGCATATTTTGTAGAAATATAGGATCAAAAGAATATTAGAAAACATGCAAAAAACATTAAATTATTAGATCTACAGTTCAACCCCCAATTCATGAACAATATGAAAAACATATGCACACTAATAGTAGATCTAATCAGAATTCCTATACATGGCATAAATCTAATGATTTCATTGAGAAAAATCCTCATCACAATCCAATCTGACGACAAGGTATTCTCATGCTCCCAATCAATATAGGAAGAACATTGAGAGAGGAAAGAGAAATTTTGGATCCCCTTTACATACCTTGTTGTTAGTTCCTTCTCTTTCTTCCTCTTCTTCTTTCTCTTCTCTCCTTGTTCCTCAGGTTCTCCCTCTTCAAGACCTACATCAAGAGATTTTTTTGGTGAGAAAAAGATGTTAACAAGGGATTTAGGTCTTTTACATATGGGGACTTAAGAAGTATTGGGCCTAGATTAACTATTAAGCCTAATTAGAAATTATAGTTGCTCATATGGAAAGTATTCTGATGGTAATCCAATGCTAAAATGGTGCTTCCTAAATTGCTGGAAATGGCTCAATGGAATGAATTTTCAAGGTTGAACCATCTTTTAATTTCTATAGTATTTCTAAAGGGTCTAATATCATAAATGTCTCATTGACTTCTGAAGAAGTGATACTAGTACAGTTGGATGCATCAAAATAAACAACTAAGTTCTTGGAATCCCTTTTTGTTAAGGCTTGGCCCATTAGATTTTGAGCCTAAAAGTTTCATGCAAGCTAATGAATTGGTCAAGTTACAGAATAGGATGATTCTATATGTGTTCATTCAAAACCACAATATTCAACTATTATCCTTGATATTTACTTCTATTGAGTGCACTCCTAATTCTTCAAATATTCTGGCTAGCTTAAATGCATTATCCGATATATGTAATAGGATGATTCTAGATGTGTGCATTCAAACCCACAATATTCAACTACTAATTCAGTTTTCAGGTCCTTGATATTTACTTTTATTGAGTGCACTCCTAATTCTTCAAATATTGTGGCTATCATAAATGCATTATCTATAACTACAATGCCTGTTAAAGGATTGTCCCATGGAGATATGTTGGCTAGAGTATAGAAGGGTATATGCTATGTGATGCTCCAGGATTTCCACCAAGGATAATTTGAGAATTATTAGAAGTAGGTTACGACTAGCTAGAGGAAAAGAAGAAAAGTAAAATCCTAATGGGAGTAGGAATTGTAATTAGGGATTTTAATTTTAATTGGAGTTCAAAGATAAGTTTGATGCACAAAAAAACCCCAATAAGGATACAATTAAAAGTTTTGCTTCTAAACATATTTCAGCAAATATTTGAATAATATTTAATTCCAAAATTTAATATATTATTATTAACTTATACAAAAAATAAAGTCTCAAAGATAGTGGAAAAACTATTTTTTTGCGAGAGGGAAAACTATTTTCTATATGTGAGAGGGTTGGTTGAGGTAAGGGGAATTTATAGGGGAAACTTAATTCCGAGTTGGATTAGATTATAATCCAAAATTAGGCACTAAACTTCCTCTAAATCTAATTCTAAACTTTATCTATAACTCCCTTAATTATCATCATTAAATATTTTATCTTTTTCCTTTCTTTTCGTCTATTCAAACTCTTATATATGCCTAACTTTAGTATTATTATTTTAAAAATAATTATGATATTAAATTATTTACTTCCTATTAAATAATCTAATTCTGATCTTTTATCTTAATTAACTTGATTATTATTATTTCTTGTTTTTCTTTCCTCTCTTTTCTTCTTCCAATCAAACTTTTATCTCGTCATACCATCCCTTAGCTTATAATTTTCATCTATTTTTAGAATTAAATAATAATAAGTATTGTTAATATGAAATTTTCGGAATTAATCAATTACTTATTGTATCTTATCTATTTTTTTCAGAATTAAAAAATAATATAATATTATTTGAATTCCTGAATATTTTAAACATAAAATTCTTAATGTGATCCCTATTAAGAGTCCTTTATAACTTATGAGCATATTGGAATTAAATTTTAAATTCCTAATCTTAATCTAGTCACAACTCCTAATTCAATTAGGAGTTAATTTTTGTTTTTTTTTCTTTCATTTAAACTCAATATCAACTTATCTTCCAAGATTTTAATAATTACCTTTTCCTGTTTGCAAAATTTTCAAAATTAAAATAATAAGTTATTGTTATTTTTTTGAATAATTTTAACTTTAAAACTCGTAACTTAAGTCTCATTGGGAATCCTAATTCAATTTTTCTTCAAACTTCATCCCAATTATTTACTCGTTATCTTTTCGTTATTCTATCACTTATAAACATAATATTTCTAAAGGTTTGGAATTAAATAATTGATTATTAATAGTTAAGTTCAAATTCAATTTCGAATTCCAAATCTTATAATTTAAATTCATAGTTGAATTAAGAATTATATTTTTCTTATTTTTCTATCCCTTATATAATTAGGGGAGTTACTGAATCACCCAACCCAGATCTAGTTCAAGTCAGGTTGGTGATCACTACCCGATATGACCCGATGATCCAATTATTTATTTATTTACTTTTTAAGATTAGTTTTAGTTCTATACTTTATTTAATTTTTTAAAAAACAAAATAATTCATAAGTATGGAATAATACTCCAATATTAAGAAAACTTATTTTATGTCTTAAAATAAATATTAAATAATATAGAAAAGTAAAAAAATTAAAATTAAAAATAAAAAAGGATGGTCGGGTGACTCGTCAAAGATCCAACCACATCCTAATTGGTCAGGTTGAGTCAGTTTTCCTGCCCATATGTGTTGTGCCCTGACCTGATCAAATTTCATTTTATTAGATAAGATCAGATCCAATTTGACCGGTAAACATCCCTATATATAATTATACTTTGACTTAGTTCAAACATCATCTATCTTTATCTTTACATATTCTTTATCTCTCATTTTACTATATTTTTATTTTCTTTCAAACTTTAACTTTTTAACAAAGCTTAAATTTTGAATTTATGTAATTATGTAAATTATTTTTAAATTGAAAACATTTTGGGGTGTTATAAAAACAAATTGAAAAATTAAAGGGTGTGAAAGTGGAAGAAAAGAAAGAATGAATGAGAGGAAAAATAAGAATTAAAATGAAAGAAGACAGGTTAAAATTTGTAGCTTCCAAACTTGGAAAAGCCATGAATATAAAGGGGTTTACAAATCCCCATGACTTAGGGTGAATGGAGGAAGAAAAGCGCACTTTGACTTCATCCCTCACTGCAGATGCCCGATCACCACGTCACTATTCCTTTTTAAAAAAAATTAAATGTTACATACAATTTGACCATCGAGGCTCATTGCAGTTTCTCAAAAGAAGTAACTTACGTTTAGAAATAGAATCGGAGTTCCTCTTAAATTCTCGATACATAGTTGAATTGACAGATTGATTTGAGGTATGTTTGAATGAAGTGGAACGTGATGAGGAATCAAAGAATTGATGTGATAAGAAAAAATTGATGTGACAGATGAATTTTGATAGATTTTGAATTAAAAATAATTATTATAATTATAAAGTATAATTTTATTATTAATTAAAATAAAATTATAAAATAAAAAATTATGGAAATGTTTTTGTTAAAATATATATTATTTAAATATAAAAAATTATTTTTAAATTAATTATATTAATAAGATATTAATTTTTTAATGAAATCATAAGTAATAAATAATATTATATTAATTCTTTGTTAAAATTATTTTATTTTATTAAATAAATTATTTTATAGAAAAAAGGTAAAAATGGAAAAAAAAAAGTTGAAAAGAAAAAAAGAAAGGTCAAATAAAAAAAAAGAGAAAACAAAAAAAAGGTAGGCGGCTAGAACAAGGGTCACGTGACCCTATTTTCAAACCATTTAATGCGGCCTAGTTTCATCTCGAAACCAGACCACGCCATCATATTTGGAGAATCAGACTAGGATCAGGTCCTGTTTCAGTCTGGATTGCCAGCCTTAGTGCCCAAACTTATTATTCTATATATTTGATGGTAAATTAGAAAATAAAATTCCATAAAAGGTATTGTATCACTTTATATGGCCAATAAATATTCTTCTTTTGGTGATAAGAATTTAGAGCATTGAATAGCCTTTTCTCGAGAAAAATAATTAGTAGATTATATTTATCTTGGAAACAAAAAGATTTTAAAACAGAAACAAGGACCATCTTATCCACTTGTATACATGACAGGAAAAACAAATATTATATCAATATGAAACAGTTGATTGGGCCTTAGTCTTCAACTCCTTTTGGGCTAAAAATTGTTGAAGAGCCTAATTGTTGAGGGCCATATGAAAAGCCCAATTATGCCTCTATTTTTCCCCTTTTCCTTTTTATAATTGTCCCTTTCTTTTTTTTTCTCTCTCTTTTTTAACGACTCTCAAACCGAACGCCTAATATACATTGGCCATCTTTGTATGCCTTGCTTCAAGATGAGGCCGACAAACGTGACGACCTTGCAAAACTTATATAATCGATTTCGAAGATGTTTCGTAGCCACCTCCTCAAAAGGTCTTCGGATCGTCCCCAAATTAAGATCCTGATGAAATTAATTTGCCTCCTAAAAATTACTATTAAAGTTAGCAATTTAAAAATAATATAAAATAAATTATGTAATCCGAAATGAAGATATACTATAAAGGTCCAAAATATGTCATCCCGCACAGAAATTGGGACATATTCTCATAATTCTGTCCCTTTCGATAAGTGGGAAAGAACAAGAGTAGTGACATTCGACACAGTACTAGTAGATATGAAATTGGTCCTGCAATTTACAATGAAGGCTTAATTTTCAATGATAAGTAAAACTATAATAAAATTTCTACAACTTATTTAACTTACGGTCGAATTATATTATTGACGGTGATCACCTCATTATCGTGTAATCCATCTTCATCTATTGATTTAGTTCTGATAGTAAACACATATATTTCACTCCTTTTTTATATATTTAAGCTGTGCATAAAATAAATCTTATATCAAAATTGATTTCTACAGATGCTCCTCTTGGAGGCTTAACTCTCATACTGTTCAACCTTCTGCACATTTTTATTGATGTGAGGTCGAGTACTGATCAAAGAGATGTTAAAATATCTCTCTTTAACATGATGCATAAATTATGAAACAAATAAAATAATGGCGTTGCACAAATCACGCATCAAACGATGAGCGAGAGAGCTAGAGATCTTAATCCACGCAACCCCAAAATATAGATTTATGTATTATATTATAACTTTCAACCCCCTTAAACTTGGAGCTTGTCACAACTTTTCAGGTCATTTGGGCCTCACTGTAGGAATAAATCTCAAAGAATATGATACACATGTAACTATTTTATACATAGATATAAAATATCTTGTGCATGTCAAATGATCTTGGGCATACTTTTTCTCATTTTTTGTAGTAATAGTTTAGAGAATTATTAATGATGTTTAAAAAGTAATTTTACATCATAATAAATTATAAAAATATCTTTTATCCATTATGGGGAATAAGGATCGGTTAAAATTGATGCATATATATGGGATAACGTTGGATCGTTCACAAATAGATAATTATTTGTAGAGATTTTGAGAATGTTTATTTATAAGCTGTCAGATGATCATCCAACGGTATATATATATATATGTGTGTCAATTTATTTTAAAAATAATAAATATTATTGTTGTTGATTATTTGAATTATATTGTTTAACATTGATCCTCTAGACAATGACTAAAAAGATAAAATAGTAAAATTACTGTGCTTTAAATTGATCAATCCGCAAAGGACATGAAAAACATGTGACACGTTTTTTTTTTGGTATATTATATATGTATATATATATATATATATTATTCTGCAATGGAAAATGTAAAATTGAAAAACATGTGAGACGTGTTTTTTGGTATATATATTCTGCAATGAAAAATGTAAAATTTCAACTTTTTTCCATCATTGTCCACTCTGAGTATATATCTACCTAATGGTTCGTTTAAAAGCCAAATATATTATTCTATTCTTAAAGTGTGATGGAATCACCTTTCGTTTCAAATAAGATTATTCTGGAGCACACTCTATGATACCCCAATTGTCATGTTTAAGGAACAAATATTATGTCTTCAACTGGTTCGAATATAAACTTCGTTGGATGTCATGCATGAAGAAGGTCAAAAAAGGAACAAAATGCTGCCATGTGGTGTAAATGCTTCTCGAGGTTGTAAATGTGGACAGTGAATTTGAAAATTTTAAAAAAAGGAGAAGAAAAAAGTAACTTATATAATCTGCTGATGCATCGAATGAAGTTTTTTTCAAAGTTTTGATAGGACTGAATGAGATATTGATTTTTGAGTCCCAAAAGTATCAGATGATGATGAGCATCTTTCTGAACTGGCCATTGGATAATGAAATACATGATTGAGTGATGGGTTTCGTTTGAAACTAAGAATCAATGCCATGATACCTTTCTTGTGCAAGGACAGAGATTTTTTTTTTTTGTGACAAGGTGCAAATTGAGCAGCAAGAAGGAGTGGAAGCTTCAATGGCATGTACATGTACTATGGAGTGAGTGGCTGTGTAGATCCATCCAGCTGCTACTTGTCAGACAGGCTCTCATGAGACATGGAGGACTTGTCTCTGCCTCCTCAGCATGATTCATTCCTTTCATGGATCATGACACAAGTCACCCAGAAAATAAAAAATAAATAGATAAATATAAAAAGAGACCTGTCAAATTCAAAAGTGTTCTTAATTTCCTTGCTCTAGTTCAGATATTTAACATAAAAAAAAAATTGGATGTGAGATCTGAACTGAAGATAGACCTCGACATTTGTACTCCCGATGGACCGATGAACTTAAAGAAAATATGTAGGTAGGGCAGCCGGGTGGCTCCCGAGCGGAAGGAGGAAAGGAGACAGAAGGGAGGGGAGGGGGATGTAGGTAGAGAAGGAGAAGAGAAAAAGAGGGGAGGTGGCCTCAAGCATGTGAGCGCTACATATTCGTCATGTTAGGCCAAGGCACGATGTCGTACCGCCTATACGGTCGCCTCAAGCATGTGGGTAGGGCAGCCGGGTGGGGCCTGAGCGGAAGGAGGAAAGGAGACAGAAGGGAGGGGAGGGGGATGTAGGTAGAGAAGGAGAAGAGAAAAAGAGGGGAGGTGGCCTCAAGCATGTGAGCGCTACATATTCGTCATGTTAGGCCAAGGCACGATGTCGTACCGCCTATACGGTCGCACGCCTTTAGTTAAAGTGGGCATCATTCCGTGAATGCCAATTTCCCCATAGACAATAAGCAAAAAGAGATAGGAAGGTTCGTTTGCACTCCAAGCTTGCTCCCTCATGGACCCGAGAACTAATAGGCCAAGAATGTGAAAAAAGGTAAAGGAAATTTGTTTGTTGTTGAAAAATGTTCCTCAATTGAGTGGCAAAGTTGCATTCAAAAAATAGATGACCACAGGTTTCCATGGCGTGTCCACATAAGGAGCAAGTCAGATGAACCTGTAGATTAGGTCACGACTGGGGAGCTTCTAGTGTAAGAGCTTCCACGTGAAGGTGTGGATCTTATGCTCAATCGGAATGTTCCAAAGTTGTAACCAAGATGGCCATCCAGTAGAGGTGGTAGGTTTGTCAAGGCGGCTAATGAATTTGCGCTTTTACATTTGCATTTTTGAGGATATCTGTCACTCAGATCTACACATCATCATCGGCCAAAAAAGGAACATAAAGATCGAAAACTTTGTGGTAAAAGGGTTCCCCAAAGAGGGACCTGAGAAAGGAATGATTCCAATTTCCATCAATTCTAAGGTCAGCAACCATAAGGGAGTCGGTGAGCAGATTGACGTTTATAAAAGTGGTAAATCTACATAGAGGTATTGTGGTAATCCATGGGTCCATAATGAAAAATGTGTGTTAGAGCCTATGTATCTTTTAAAATCGAGGCGGATGTCAGGAATGATATTCAAGATACTTCACTAGGCCCAAGAGGAATTTGGGGGAAGGGGTGTCGGATTGTTCCAAAGGTGGGGCAGTTGTATTTGCTCAAAATGAGTTGAACCCAAGGTGAAGAATCATCGTTAAGGACACCATAAGATTTTTAGTCATGAGAGAGGTTTGGACATTCCGTAAGTTGTAGATCCCTAGCCCACCTAGGCATTTAGGAAGTTGTACGATAGTCCAATTTATGAGGCATATCCCTCGACTATCAGAGGAAGGTTTTCAAAGGAAGTTCTTGGAGGTACTGGATGAGATGTGGATCAAGCTGAAGGCATGAATAGTAAGAGCCTTCAAGATAGATTTGTCGTAGATAGGAGATGTTGACGCCATCCGTTAAGTCTGGAGTTGACACTATTAATGAGGAATTTTTTAGAGGCAGTGGGCATGAATTTGTTGGAGATGGGCTGGAGAATGGGAGCAGAATAGAATTCATATTTGTTGGTGTTTATCTGCAAGTTTATGAGTAGTTTAGAGTTTTGGAGAACCTCAGTAAGTCTTTTGTAGTTTAACTTGTAACAACGATATAGATAAGAAGGTCATAAGCATATAATAGGTGACTGAGTGAAAAAAGATCCAAGCTAAAAAGGAATGATGCGACGAGTGGTGACTTGCTCATTAATCATGGATGAGAAGGTCAGAGAAATGATGACAAACAAATAGGGGGATAGGGGTCAGGAGGAGACCTGATGGCTTCTAAAGGTATTGGAAGGCCTACCATTAATATAACATGTGAAGGATGGGGATATGAAACATGCATGTATCCAATTTATGAAGGTGGAGGTGAAGTTCACGAGAGTTAAGGCTTGAATGACAGCATGCCAGGACACATTGTCAAAGGCCTTCGCAATGTCTGCCTTTATAAGGATATGATGTTTCCTTCCCGTTCGAAGAGAGCAAGCAAGCTCTTGCACAGTCAGGGTATTTTCATGGATGGATTGACCAATGATAAAAGCAGGGCTCTATCTATGAGGGTGGGTAGAGTAGGTCTGATACGATTAACTAAAATCTTTGAGAATAATCTGCAGACAACGTTACATAAAAAAAATAGGATGGTAGTCTCATACAGTTTGAGGAAGATCTTTCTTACAGATAAAGATAAGGAAGTCCGAGGTGAATTCATTTAGTCCAAGAGCCTTGCCAGTGACATGCTCCACGAGGCCAACCGGATCTCCTCAGCGCTAACACCTGCGATCAGGGAGTTATGGGACGAGGATGGGAATTTAGGTAGGTTAGGACAAAAGATGAGGTCGGTAGTGGGGCAGATCTGAGGAGCCCAGAGGGCTTGATAATGATCAATAATGGTCCATAGAATCGCCTCAGGGGATTCTTGAAGATATGTTGTTCCTACAATGTCGCATAGGGGCATGAAAACAATGAGTGTTCATGTCTCCTTTATTAAACTAGTTTACTCTACTCTTGGACCACCATTTGATGTTGATTTGACGTAACAGGGAAGAGTGGAGGTGATAAGCTAAGTGAAGCTTTACATTAGAGGCCATGAGACTCATCAAGGGACTCCAGAGATCGAATGTCTTCCAAAGCTTGTTCAGCCCTAGAATCTATTTGAACAAAGTTTTTATGCTATATCTAATTATATTTTGATGATACAAACCTCGAATAATCATAGTTATTTAAAGTGCAAGAAAAGTTCAATTCAGAATGAATCATTTTAGGCACTGAATTTGAATTTAATATTTGAATATGTTTCATTTGGACTAACATGTATACAAAAGTTGTAGATAATCTTGTTAGCGTTTTAACGAGTCAAAAATCACCTCATTCTGATATCGGTATAAAAAGTTATGTATAAAATAGTACAGAGTGATCGAACAGTCAGTCTGGTGAACCAGTCAATCGATCGACCGATCCAAATAGAAAACTCATGAATCGCATGATATTTGAAGACTGGTTGGTAGAGTGGGGCCAACAGCTCGAAGTGGCAGGTATCAGCAAATTCCTAAGTTCCGAAAGGGTTGCGAACCACTAGGGGACAAAGCGCGCATCCAAGGATCAAAGCACAACATGCAAGCACCAGGTCCTGTGCCACTGTCCATCTCCCGAAGCATCGGGCAAACTTCAAGTTGGTGACCCAACATGTTGCATCTGAAACAAAATGAAGGAACGTTTTCATACCTGTCCCGCTAAAAAAATGGGAGCCACCAGGAAGTCAAATCCAAGTGCCTTTGCTTAAGTGACACAGAGAGATTAGATGTGGCATGAAGATGAACCTTCACCAAGGAGCAAGCTCTCATCAACAAAAAAAAGGGGACCTGGGACAGAACTTGCATTGCATCATCATCTAAATTACAAACGAATAAAAGGAATCCGTTACCAATATCTTTGAGCCTCGACAGCCAAACAAAATAAAAGGAATCCGTTACCAATATCTTTGAGCCGCAGCGACCAAATCCAAAAGGAAGGGAGAGCCTCCCGTAGTGTAGCAATGGCCTCAGGGCCACCCAAGAACCATCCCATGAGACATTGCCAAATTTCTTTGACACGCGGCGGAACTTCCACGATGGGGATCACAATCTCCTCGAAGATCATCTTTGAAACTTTGATTTCGTGGATTTGCTGAAATAAAATGAAGGATGTCTTTGGGATTGTGGAGGTGGATGCTGGTTGTCTGGTAGAAGATTCTATTGTTTGGATGCCTTTAGAGCAGGAGAGGGGGACTACGGATGAGAAGCAGCGAGAGGGACCTTTGGAAGAGAGGCTTGGTGAGGAATAATGGATATTTGTTGAGGGGAGGGGGCAAAGGAAAGGGTGTTAAGAATATAAAATTATTGATGTTATTCTTAATGATTTGAGATTTTAAGAAGATTAGTTAGTATATTATGACTTGAGATTTTAAGAAGATTAGTTAGTACATTAATTTTCATATATATATGGTATCATGTCAGAAATCAATAATTCAAACATCGTGAAGCTCTTATTGAAATATCTCCTTACATTAGTTATTGACATGATGGAGTTGATTAAATCAAAATTGTATCGGTCCACACGTAAAGGGATCCTAACGATTTAAGTTTTTAGGAAAATTAATTGACGCATCAATTTTAACATAATATTAGAGCCAAATACTGAGAGTTAAAACTTGGCTAAGTTTTTATTAAAGTATTTTGCTCCTTTAGTTATTGTTCATAATTAAATATCAAAATTATCACTAGCTCATCCGCGAGATGAAGTATTAAAAATATAAATTATTCGTATTGCTCTTATTAATTAGCACATCAATTTGAATATAGGGCAAAGTGAGGTTGGAGGGAGGTATCGAGAGATTTCGAGGAGACTCCGAGAGAATTCGGTTGATCATGGCGGTGAGAGCCATGGAAGGGACGGCAGCACTCCGCTCACCGGTTGTCAACTTTCGTACATTGCTGTGCCTTAATAGGAGAAGAAAAACAAATTTGTTTGTCTAGTAGGGTCTCTGCCATCGTGTATAATGGGAGGCATGTGAAAACTGTGGCCAATCAGATTAAAAATATGAGACACCGGAATCAAATATTTGCTCCTTCTGCAGGAAGCAAAATCTGAATGCAGACCGACATATGATCACGACTTGGTTCAAACAGTTTTTTGGTCCTAGGATCACAGAATATATTATACATCTCTCTCTCTCCCCTCCCCCCTGGCCCAAGGTAAGTAAGCTATATATCAGCAGAGTACATCAGTCCTCGTCTCTATGGCTGGATGACTGCTTAGTAAGTACTGCATGCATGTGCAAATGGAGATGCATCAGCTATAAATTAGTACCTGGTACGTGATCAAAATAATGGATCTGGTTGGGCATGAATCCTACATTTGATTTTGTCGCAGGATATTCTCCTCCATCCGCAGCGCATATAATTCATGCTCATAATTCTAACTTCCAGGTGCACTTATTAGGGCTTGGATGGAGGGTTTTGAGAGGTTGAGGTGGAATATGATGGTGTATACTTTGTTAGAATAATTATTTTATGGGATGGAGTAACTAAATTCTTAATGCATCATATTTTTCATTCCACTGAGAATTTGTTATTAATTATAAACCAAATTAATTCTTTCTCTTACTTCTCTCTCTTCCTCTCTTTTTTTCTTTTCTCTCTCATTAGTCTCTCCTCTTTTTCATATTCCTAAACAAATATCTATTAGGATTTAATAAATAGATATTTTATTATTTTATTTTGAGAAATATTGTCATTAATATTAGTGTATTTAATAATTACGAAAATAAAAATAAAAATTGGGGTGGAGTTTGATTTGTGATGGGATTAATTAATGAATTTCAAAATTTATTTAAGCTAGAATAAATCTGACTTAATTAAAGAGATAAAGATAAAAAGAGGATAAAATTTGAGAAGGATTAGATATTATAGTTAGATTGTAATTGGAAAATTATAAATCTTATAAATAAATATATGAAGGCCGGCCAGAACTTATTTTCTTAGATTTTTATTTTGTACGCTCGGCATCGACATCACAGAAAAAAAAAAGGAGTTGAACACAAGCGACGTCCGCGCGTCCGTACAGGTACGTAGGGGGGATTTCTTCGTTTTCGCGTTGTGTAATTTTCACGGCGCAGTCTATTATAAAATCGCTGAAGCGATCTATTATCAAGTCGCTCAAATTTTATTTCCATCGTGGGAAAATAATTAAAGTAGAAAGGAGAGATTGCTGGAGAGAGAAATTGAGGGAAGTTTATTGATAGGAGAGAGAAATTGAGAAGGGAAAAGTAAAACGCGAGAAGACGTTTTGCGCCAAAAAAAATGAAAAGAAAAGGCTTTTAGTTAATAGGAAGAGAGGTAGAGGGAGTACGTGAGAGGGAAAGAAAAAATAAATCTCAATTGTCTTTTTTAATTTTCCCGGTCACGATTTAAACATTTTCTCTTTTTTTTTAAAATCTCAAATCGTTCGGTTGTTGTAAATTTCCATGGATGAATAGAGCCGAGAGTTGGAACATTAATTATTAGAGCCGAGAGTTTGAACATTAATTATTATTGAGTATAAATTAATTCTCTATTTACTTATTGTGATTATCATTTTAATATAAATTATTGAGTGTATTGTTATTGATTGTTCTGATTTTATTAATATTTGATCTTATTGATGATTGCATTATTGGCCTACTTAGTTTTTGGTCCAGATCTTGTTTAACCTAATTAATAATTTATTAAAGATAGACATTTTAGGTTAACAAGATAAAAGCCTAAAGCTACTAGGCTCATGTCTAATGATTGCCACTAAGCCGTGACCAATTGAATTGAATGGGGCAGATAGTGTAAAAGCTATGGTTGTCTTGTGCATGGCCACTCGTCCCCCACCATACACGAACCATTGAATTGTATCGGATTTGCCGTGGCACTAATCCCCCACTGACCTGCATTAAAGTGGCATGGCGTCCCTTAATTGACTGAGCGCTCCTCATTGTATTGGATAATTTCGAACATTTTAAATTGAATGGAATGGAATTGAAATTGAAATTGAATGAAATGGAATTGAATCATGGTCATTTGTATATATTGGCATTGAGTTGACAATTATTATTGCCCTATTGAATTGAATTGTTATTGGCGACCATTAATTATTGAATTGGAAATTGTTAATTGAATATAGATTTATTGATCAGGCAACCGATAATTGTTAATTGTAAATTATTATTAATTTTATATTGGTATTTTGACCATAGCCTGATATATTGTTCATATTGATAAATTGTTAATTGATTATTGTATTGACTGCTCAATTGACTCATTATTGATTTTATCTTATTTTCGATTGAGCATATTGATTGTCTTTTAAACCCTACGTACTGAGTATATTTTTATACTCATGGATATTTATTTGTACTTGGATTCGTGCAGGTGAGAGAGCTATAGATGATGGTCCTACAGGTGGCTACGCTCAATGATAGATATTGAACATGGCATTAGATCGAGTTGTTTAGTTTTATTATTTTCGCATTTATTAAAATTGTGAACTCATGGATAATTTAGTATTTTGATTATCATGGATTATTAGTTATTATTTTTGAAAAGTCTTCGGCATTTATGGTTTATATTTCGCATTTATAGATTTTATTCAAAAAGTATTTTATAGAAGATTATATAGCGTCTCTAGGACAACTCTGAGCACGTGAAAGTCACGTGGGTCTCGGGGTGTTACAGAAGGTATCAGAGCCTAAGGAGAGACACTTTTTAGCTGTCTCTAATAAATAGAATTGAGTTCATGTGCAACTATCACGAGCAACCACTACAACCATCCAGTAGGGTCAAGTAAGTATTGAATTGTGCTATTAATTATTGAGCTCACACTTATGAATTTTATTGTTATTATTGTGTGAGAACAGATTCCTCCTAAGATGATATTTCTGAATCAAATACCACGGACTACCAAGAGCGGGTCACAACGGGCCGATCCGGAGGCCCAAGGTTCTCAACCTAACAATCAACGTGTTTTGAGCCAACAAATGAGTAGACAACAAGTGCATGGCTTCCAAGGAAATCAGGCCTAGGCTAATGGGCACCGAGAGGAACAATTGTGATAGGAATCACTACCACTAGAGTTCCACTCAGTGCACCCTGAGTACTCAAGTCCTAATATACCACCTCATTATGATCGTAAAGACACTATTGAGAGATTCCTCAAATTGCAGCCCCCTCAGTTCAATGGGAAGGGTGACTTTGAGGATGCAGAAGGGTGGATTGAAGAGATAGAACAGATATTTCTTGAGATGGATTGCGGCGAGGACCGCAAGATGATCTATGCCATAAGGAAGCTGACGGTAGATGCCAAAGATTGGTAGAAGGCCGCCAAGCTCACGACATTTTTCGGCCAGGACCACATCACTTGGGGAGAATTCAAGAAAGCGTTCGAGAATCGCTACATACCTGCCTATGAAAGGGGCAAGAAGCAGGAGTACCTGACACTCCAACAGGGTACTATGACTACAAAACAGTACCTTGCCAAGTTTCTGAGCCTAGAGAAGTACTCCATCTTACAGCAGTCGGAACTTGATCGAGTGAAGCATTGAGTTGATGGCCTGAAACCCAACCTCAGAGAAAGGGTGAAAGGGGGTAACTGTCAAACTCTCCAATTTGCTGAAGAATTTGCCATTTATCTAGAGGATGGCGATAAGACAAGTGACAAGCAGCAAAGTCAAGCACCAGTCAATCAACATCAGAACAGGTATGGAAACAGAGATAGAAGGCAAGCACGGCGAGACCCCCGCCACAGAGATGATCGCAACCGGGGAAGGCCATATTCGGCAAGGAATGAGCCTCAACCGCCTAGAGCACCGTGCAACTACTGCCACAGGATGCATCTCGGTGAATTCTACCGAAAAACTAAAGCGTGCCTGAACAATGGTAAGGTGAGCCACTTCGCTAGAGAATGCAAAGAGCCGAGGCATGCTGGACCTCCGCCGCAGCGTGACGATGAACCACCTAGAATGGTGCAAGGACGAGTCTACAACATGAGGCCTGCAGATGAGCAAAGGGCGAATGACACTATCCAAGGTACGTTAAAAGTTGATGGTGTTCATACTAATATCCTCTTTGATTCATGTGCTACACATTCGTTCATTTCGGAGCAATTTGCTCCGTTATTGAGCATGAAGCTGCAAGCGACCGATTTTCCACTTGACATCGGCACACCTTTGGGGCCTATCGTTATCCAGAAGTACATCCCCAGGTCCCAGTCGAAGTGGAAGGCAAGGACTTTTTCGCAGATCTGATCGTCATTTCGATTAGGGACTACGATATGGTGTTAGGTATGGACTGATTGTCCTACCACGATGCCTACTTACATTGCCGAGCAAAGAAGATACTGATCGAAACACTAGGAGGACCTTAGACATTGTCAGAGGTAAACCACTAGAGAGCGGCAAGATCCTGGTGTCAGCTTTAAAGGCACAAAAGATGTTAAAGAAAGGATGCCGGGGTTTCCTGGCAAGTGTGATCAAGACGGACAGAGCGGAAGTAGATCGAGATAGTATTGCAGTGGTGAAGGAATTTTCGAACGTCTTTCCAGATGATGTTTTAGGATTACCACCACGACGGGAGATTGACTTTCGCATTGTCCTGGTGTCGGGCACAGCACCCATATCGAAGGCTCCCTATCGAATGGCTCCAGCGGAGATGTTGAAATTGAAGATCCAAATCCAGGAATTGTTGGATAAGGGATTCATCAGACCGAGCGTTTCTCCATGGGGCGCCCCGGTCTTATTCGTAAAGAAGAAGGACGGGTCTATCAGGCTGTGCATAGACTATCGAATGTTGAACAAGGTTACAATTAAGAACAAGTATCCACTACCAAGAATCGATGACCTGTTCGACCAACTATCTTCAGCAAAGGTGTTCTCGAATATTGACTTGAGAAGCGGCTACCATCAATTATGGATAACTGATGATGATGTGCCAAAGACCGCTTTCAAAAGAAGATACGGGCATTACGAGTTCTTGGTGATGTCATTTGGACTGACCAATGCCCTAGTAGCCTTCATGGATTTGATGAACTGAGTGTTCAGGCCATACCTGGACAAGTTCGTGATTGTCTTCGTCGATGACATCCTCTTATATTCATCGAGTCTAGATGAACACGAGGAACATCTAAGAGTTGTGCTACAGACCTTACGGGAGCACAAATTGTACGTCAAATTCTCAAAATGTGAGTTTTGATTGAAGGAGATGTTCCTCGAGCATATTATCAGTGAAAATAGAATATCAGTAGATCCTGCAAAGGTGGAAGCAGTTGCCAACTGGGCACAACCAAAAAATGCATCAGAGTTAGAAGCTTTCTCGGACTTGCAGGATATTACAAGAGATTCATTCAGGACTTTTCCAAAATTGCATCGCCACTGACAAACCTCACTAAGAAAGGCGTCAAGTATGAATGGTCACAGAGGTGTGAAGATAGCTTCCAAGAGTTAAAGAAGAGACTGCATCGGCACCCATTCTGACCATACCTTCAGGCCAAGGTGGTTATGTCATATATAGTGACGCATGCGGCACTAGTTTGGGATGTGTCTTGATGCAACATGGGAAGGTCATTGCATATGCATCGAGACAATTAAAGAAGCATGAGAAGAATTATCCGGCGCATGATCTCGAGTTAGTAGCTGTGGTATTCGCCCTCAAAATTTGGCGACACTATTTATATGGCGAAGAGTTCGAAATCTTCACAGACCACAAGAGCTTGAAATACATCTTCTTTCAGAAAGACTTGAATATGCGTCAGAGGAGGTGGATTGAGTTTCTGAAGGATTACGAGTTTACTATCAGCTATCATCCAGGGAAGGCATACTCAGTTGCTGACGCACTTAGTAGAAAATGGGGTGGATCACTCGCATGCCTGAGAGTGAGTCGTTGGAACATGATTGACTGCATCATCCAGGTCAGTCTAGTGACCAGCAACGACGGTATACGAATTATGGCACACCTCGACATACAACCCGAACTACTATTGAAGATAGGCAAAGCACAACCAAACGATAACGAATACAACCACCTACTCAAGTTGTGCGAAAAGATTCCTACATATTTTTCGGTCATGGATGGAGTAATCAGATATAAAGGACGATTGTGGGTCCCTGAGTGTGAAGCATTGAGAAGACAAGTGTTGGATAAATGCAACAAGTCAGAATTTGTCATTCATCCGGGGAGCACGAAGATGTTCAAGGACTTGCAACGGACCTTCTGGTGGAATAATATGAAGAAAGATGTGACCGAGTATGTTGCAAGATGCCTAGTATGCCAACAAGTGAAAGTTGAACATTGGAGACTCTACGGTGTACTACAAGAATTTGGAATCCCACGATGAAAATGGAAAAAGGTGACTATGGATTTTGTCACTGGGCTTCCAAGAACTCAGCAAGGCCACGATGCAATATGGGTGGTGGTGGATCAGTTTAGCAAGGTAGCCCACTTCATCCCCATCAAATGGAAGCAGTCCGTCGAAAGCCTAATGGACATTTATATTAAGGAGGTTATCCGACTACATGGAGTGCCAGTCTCCATTATGTCAGATAGAGACCCACGATTTATGGCTAAATTTTGACGGAGCATCCAGAGTGCTTTTGGAATGAAATTGAATTTCAGTACTGCGTTCCATCCTCAGACAGATGGACAGTCTGAACGGACGATTCCGACACTAGAAGATATGCTCCGGGCATGTGTATTAGACTGGAGTGACAGTTGGGACACACACCTCCCATTGATCGAGTTCACATACAATAATATCTACCACTCCAGCATAAGCATGGCACCATTTGCAGCCATGTATGGAAGGCCTTGTCGCTCCCCCATTTGTTGGAGTGAGGTGGGAGGACGACAATTCTTGTCAGAATAGTTAATGAAGCAAACCATGGAAGATGCTGAAAAAGTTCACCTTATTAGAGAGAGATTGAAAACAGCATTCACAAGACAGAAAACATATGCTGACAAGAAAAGAAAAGAACAAATTTTCAAAGTTGGAGATCGAGTGATGCTAAAAGTTTCTCCAATGAAAGGGGTAATGAGGTTAAGCAAGAATGGTAAGTTGAGCCCAAGGTATGTTGGTCCTTTCAAGGTACTGGCATTGATTGAAGATGCAACTTGCAGGTTGGCGCTACCGCCATCATATGGGCATGTGCATAATGTCTTCCACGTGTCAATGCTACGCAAGTATCAACATGATGATGCTAATGTGGTGAATATGGAGGAACCAAATTTAAATGTAGATCTGACATATGTTGAGCAGCCTATAGAGATCTTGGAGTACCAAACTAAGCATACGAAGAATAAAATGACACACATGGTAAAGGTGGCTTGGGCACATCATAGAAATGAAGATGCCACCTGAAAATTAGAAGAAGAGATGAGAAAGGATTTTCCCGAGTTATATAGATAAAATAATATAAATTCTTTTATTCAAATTCGAGGACGAATTTTTTTTAAGGAAGTTATGATGTAACGACCCTGAATTTTTTAGGATTTAATAAACAAATATTTTATTATTTTATTTTGAGAAATATTGTTATTAATATTAGTGTATTTAATAATTACAAAAATAAAAATAAAAATTGGGGAGGAGTTTGATTTGTGATGGGATTAATTAATGAATTTTGAAATTTATTTAAGCTAGAATAAATCTGACTTAATTAAAGAGATAAAGATAAAAAGAGGATAAAATTTGAGAAGGATTAGATATTATAGTTAGATTGTAATTGAAAAATTATAAATCTTATAAATAATATATGAGGGCCGGCCAGAACTTATTTTATTAGATTTTTATTTTGTACGCTCGGCATCGACGTCTCGGCGACAGAAAAAAAAAAGGGAGTTGAACACATGCGGCGTCCGCACGTCCGTACATGTGCGTAGGGGGATTTCTTCGTTTTAAATCTTCACGGCGCGGTCTATTATCAAATCGCTGAAGCGGTCTGTTATCAAGTCGCTAGAATTTTATTTCTGTCGTGGGAAGAGAATTAAAGTAGAAAGGGGAGATTGCTGGAGAGCAATTTCAGTAGTGCACTGGCCAATAAAATAGAGGGAAGTTTATTGATAGGAGAGAGAAATTGAGAAGGGAAAAGTAGAACGTGAGAAGACGTTTTGCGCCAAAAAAATGAAAAGAAAGGGCTTTTAGTCACTAGGAAGAGAGGTAGAGGGAGTACGTGAGAGGGAAAGAAAAATAAATTTCAATTGTCTTTCTTAATTTTCCCGGCCACGATTTAAACTTTTCTCTTTTTTTTAAAAAATCTCAAATCGTTCGGTTGTTGTAAATTTCCATGGATGAATAGAGCTGAGAGTTGGAACATTAATTATTAGAGCCGAGAGTTGGAACATTAATTATTATTGAGTATAAATTAATTCGCTATTTACTTATTGTGATTATCATTTTAATATAAATTATTGAGTGTATTGTTATTGATTGTTCTGATTTTATTAATATTTGATCTTATTGATGATTGCATTATTGGTCTACTTAGTTTTTGATCCGGTTCTTGTTTAACCTAATTAATAGTTTATTAAAGATAAATATTTTAGGTAAACAAGATAAAAGTTGAAAGCTACTGGGCCCATGTCTACTGATTGTCACTAAGCCGGGACGAATTGAATTGAATTGAATGGGGCAGATAGTGTAAAAACTATGGCTATCTTGTGTATGGTCATTCGTCCCCCACCATACACGAACCATTGGATTGTATCGAGCTTGCCGTGGTACTGATCCCCCACTGGCTTGCATGAAAGTGGCATGGTGTCCCTTAATTGACTGAGCGCTCCTCATTGAATTGGATAACTCCGAACATTTTAAATTGAATGGAATGGAATTAAAATTGAAATTGAATGGAATGGAATTGAATCATGGCCATTTGGATATATTGGCATTGAGTTGACAATTATTATTGCCCTATTGAATTGAATTGTTATTGGCGACCATTGATTATTGAATTAGAAATTGTTAATTGAATATAGATTTATTGATCAGGCAACCGATAATTGTTAATTGAAAATTGTTATTGATTTTATATTGGTCTTTTGACCATAGCCTGATATATTATTCATATTGATAAATTGTTAATTGGTTATTGTATTGACTGCTCAATTGACTCATTATTGATTTTATCTTATTTTTGTTGAGCATATTGATTATCTTTTAGACCCTACATACTGAGTATATTTTTATACTCATGGATATTTTCCTGTACCTGTATCCATGCAGGTGAGAGAGCTATAGATGATGGTCCTGCAGGTGGCTACGCTCAGTGACAGACAGATATTGCACATGGCATTAGATCGAGTTGTTTAGTTTTATTATTTCCGCATTTATTAAAATTGTGAACTCATGGATAATTTAGTGTTTTGATTATCATGGATTATTAGTTATTGTTTTTGAAATGTCTTCCACATTTATGGTTTATATTTTGCACTTATAGATTTTATTCCACAAAAAGTATTTTATAGAAGATTGTGTAGCGTCTCTGGGACGACTCTGAGCATGTGAAAATTACGTGAGTCTCGGGACGTTACAGAGATAAAAAGTTGAGTGACCATTTTTTCATTTTTTAAATATCTTCTAATTATTATTTCTATTTTATTTTCAACTAGGTATGTAACGACCTGAAACCCACCATAAAAGTTTTGATTATTTAGGACAATTTCGCGTCGTTAGCCCATTCGTCATACATCATTTAATAGTGGAAGGCTTGTCAATTTAAGGAAAATCATAAATAAATAAAAACTTTTTATTAATCATATCATAACTAATACTTTAGATAACATTAAATGCCTAAAACCTTCGTAACATTATTAGTCTCAATGTTCGTATAGAATCATAGACTTTAACCCTAAGCATATTCAACACCTCGTCATGAGCTTGAGTTGTCATGCATTACTTAATCTTGGTTACCTACACAGATCCTAGGGTTTCTCCGTTAGAGTATATAAAGTAGTGTTATTATGGCCGGATCAGACCGGACCGGCTGGTCGGACCAGTCAACTGACCACCATGACAGCCTAGCCTAAGCCCCAAAACCAAATCGTCAATTGAACCGGGTTAAACCAGTCAAAATTGACTAATAAATTTTTTATTATTTCTTTTGTTAAGAAATAATTTTATAAATTTAGAAAATATTCAAAAATGGACTTTCTCCATAAAGAATCACATTGGCTCAATAGTATGCTCCTTTATTTATAGTTGTCATCTTACTATTATGTTGGTACTATTATCAATGTGGAAATATATTTGTACATCTTACTTGTTCTTTTTTTCTTCATTTAGTCTAGAATATAATAATATTTGAACTTTAACTTATGGATTATTATTTTATTCAAAATTTAATAACATAAATGTATATTTTAATATAATTTAATTATATATTTATTATATTATATATAATATTTGTTATATTAGATAAATTAGTTAGAGATGAATGGTGCAAACTTTTTTGTTATATGTATAATATGCAATAATACTATAACATACTTAATATAGTATAGTATTATATATATATAAATATATATACACAAATTTAAAATTTTGTAATTTAATATTTAATAATTTCAAATTTAATAAATCACGAATTATATTTATTTATAAAATATATAATCTTTTCATAATATTTTGGAAAAAATATTTATAAAAAATTTAAAGAATAGAAAATTTATATATAATAATGAGATTAAATAAGGTTTTCATTTATTAAGTGTGTAATAATTTTAACATCAAATCTTATATTTAATTTTTATGATTTATGATTGTAATTTTTTATAATTGCATTTTGACATAGGTATATATATTCAAAATATAAACTTTATTACTATTCGGTCCGATCTAAAATGGACACATGTTCGAGTCGTTGTCCAGTCCGGTCCCAACAACATCGATGTAAAGATCATGTATGTCATGCTATCCTATCACATGATTACATGCGATGTATCATCATCATAGTAACAATAACATATGAACAGTCATGAACTATATCATGAACCTTATATGACGATACATCATCATGCTTACATTGATTCATCATACATCATTCACGTAACATAAGCATCTTGTCACCTATTTTACTTCGATCCATCATCTGCAAGTAACATGCAATAGAAATATACATTCATATCATTTATCACATACATAACTCTTTGATCCTTACTTCTTGACTTATTTCATACTTTACAACCCTTTGAGTCTTATTTCATTATTCTTTTCTTTTTTTATTATGTGATACTTATTCTTTCATGTGTCATCTTCATCCATCATCTTTATGGCATAATACCATCTTAATTTTCATTCCATATCATAAGTCATATTTAGAAACACACATCATAATAGTGAGAGACTTTATTATTAATCATATTTAGGAATACACACACATTATGATGAGGGACATTGTTCCTTGGAAAGTACATACAAAGATGCATGATTTTACTTCTCATACTTAGATCCCCTTGAAGTACATACATAAGTATAGGACTTTACTTTCCATTTTTACTTCATCATCATCTTAACTTTTTTTGTTATAAGGTACTTTGAAGTTAAACTTCACTTTCATTTTTATTTTATCTTATAATATCTTTGATCTTAACATAGTTGAAAGAATCATATCACATCATCACATTGGCTAACTAGGCCATATCTTTGGAAATACACACATCATAATAGTGAGGGACTATATTTCAAAGAATATGCACACTATAATAGTGAGAAACTTTATTCCGATGAATATGCACACTATAATAGTGAGGGACCTTATTCCAAAAAATACACACACTTTTTTATGAGGGACTTTGTTCCCTGAGAAGCACATACACAAATGCAGGACTTTACTTCGCGGGCTTAGATCCCTTTGAAGTACATACATAAGTGCAGGACTTTACTTCTCACCATTGATGAGTGATGAGAATATTCTTCTTCAACTTTAGGTGCATTATGCTTTATAGTATAACAATAATTCATATCAATCTTTCTTCATCTTTTAGCCTAATTACGACTGAACATATCTAAACGTGCATCTAATCGACAATGCATTAATCAATGTTTTATGAATAACATCATATATAAAATGTATGAAACATCAAAAAGCATTATACATCAACAAATAAATATATTTGAAATGTATATAAACATTTAAAGAAAATACATAATATTAACATAACAATTATTGACATAAATAACAATATGTCAACCTTCCTTATTTTACAATTCTGACACATCATCTATAAAAAATTATAGCTCAATAAGTAGGTGTTCATTTTGTTTGATTCTAATTTTCCGCACCCTATACTTTTGAATCACATATAAAATTTATTTATTTTATCTTTTTGGCATTTAATTCCAAAAATTCATACAACTATCGAGATCTATTCCTTACATAGTAGTCAGGTAACAGACACTAAAATATTAATAATTTAATTTATACTTGTTATTTTTAAATTATTCCAATTTTCAAGAACCTTTAGCCTGTGAATACATTTCATATAGTAATTCAATATTTCCAATTTATGATATTTTTTATAATTTCATCTCGCTGTTACCCTAGACAACATGATAGTAGTCCGATGTTTGGATCATAACTATTTTTATACATATTGAAATTGGATGAAACAAATTTCTCTAGGAACTAAAGCTTTCCATCCATATATTATTTTTAATTTTTTGATAAGTAAAACCTATCCAAATAATTATTACAAAACAATCACGAATTTAACAGATTATGCAACATAAATCATTCAACCCTCAATCAAAATCCCTATCAAGAATAAGGTGTTCTACAAACTCTCAATCCAAACAAAACATCATTGAAATGGGAGAGAGGAGTTTGGATCTCCTTCACATACCTTTAGGTTTTAGATCTAAAACCCCTTTTTCCTAATATGTATCATTTTTCATCATCTAGAAGCCTCTAGGTCTTCTTTTCCTTTTTCCTAGAAACCTTGATATTCTCTTTGTTGATTTTAAAAGGTAGCCAAAATGAAGAATAAGGCTTTAGATCTCTTAGCCTTAGCCTTTTTTTGGTGGAGAAGAAAATGAGAGAATAGAGGTTGACGGGTAGATTTTTAAGGAATTAATAAGGTTTTGAGTCCTTTATATAGGATTTACATTAGAGATTTGATCAAAAGGCTCAAATACCCTTGCCCCCAAAATTTCTAGATATCACAAAGTAACTTAGTTTCCATGAGAATATTAATTAACTAACACTAAGGCGAATATTTTATTGTGATGACACTTGAAGTAGGAAACAATAGTAATGGTACAAGTGCAACCCGAGCATAGTGAACATTTACATTTGCCCATAAACTTAATTAAAAATGCGACCACATATTATGGATTTTTTTAGGCATCCATTGAAGACGGCCATTTGGTCATGACTTATGGTTAATTTATTGGTAATGATAAGAACAAAGCAAGAGGAACAAACTTAACAATCGGAGTTGACTAATAGTTTACAAATTTAAAATATATTGTTAGGCTAAAGACTAATGTTTAATGCCTTTTATTTTAGAATATTAACATTTTTCTCTTGTTATATGATATTTTTTATTACTCTAATTCTGTATTTAATAAGTGAAATTTCTAATTTTTTGGGGTCTAGATCCATGGATGTATAGGATTATTAATATAGACTGGATTACGTTCAGTTCAATCGCGAATCGATAATTGATTATGTCCGATTTGACTTCAAAATCAGTTTTGACTTTGAATTGGCCAAAAACCAATTGAATTAGAAAGACTCAAGAACCGATTCAACCGGTTCAATTCGGTTTGAATTAGAATTTAAAGAAGAACATAAAAAGGAAAGTTAAAAAAGAAAAAATGTTTAAAGGAAAGTTAAAAATATGGGAAAGAATGAGATGTAAAAAAATAAAAAAAATAGAAACAAAAAAGATAAGCATTCAAATTTGAATAATATTGAAAAGGAAATAATTGAATGATAGAAAAATGAAATGTTAAATAAAATAACATAAAATATATTAGTGTAGACATTGTTAAAAAGGAATGGGACAATGACAACATTTTTGCATCCTTAAAAAAAATTAAACATAAAACTTTAACATGGAATAAAAACTGTTTAGGCAACCTAGAGCATAGAGCAGATTTAGCCCAGAATAAGATTAGAGCTCTAGAGTCGAAAGATGCTGAAGTTGGCCTTACTGATGGAGAACTCAACTCAGTTAGATCCGCTTACAATGAACATAATGCATACTTAAGATAAATTAGTGTGAAATGGTGGAGTAAATCAAGAGTAAGTTGGCTTAAGAATGGTGACAGAAATACAAAATTCTTCCACTTATCAAATACCATCACACGAGGTAAAAATCATATTCACTCCATTGTGGACCCTTCTGGCATCACAATAAAAGATGAAAGTGCCATACGACAAACCTTTGTGAACCACTATCAAGAAATGTGGAAGCAGGAGCCGTTACATACCACCCCCTTGGATTGTTGGCTTGTCCTACCTAAAATGGATAACAATACTGCGGATACCCTAGTTACAATAGTCTCCCCTGAAAAAAATTAGAAATTGTCTATGGAACATGGGCACAGGTAAGGCTCTTGGGCCAGATGGTTTCACTGTTGAATTTTACAAAAATATTAGGATACTGGCCTGGGGTTGTTAGTACAATACAAAATTTCTTTAACAATAATATTCTTCCACTTGAATTGTCTAAAACAACCCTCCTATTCATTCCTAAAAAGCAAAACCCCAAAACAAATACTAATTATCGCTCCATCTCCATGTGCAATGTTCTTTACAAGCTAACTACCAAAGTCATTGCCTCCAAGTTGAAACAAGTACTACCAGGGCTAATTGACCAAGCCCAAGGTAGGTACATTCAGGGCAACATTCTTATGGTTTAGGAAATTGCAAATTCACTAAACGTAGGAAAGAAGAATTTTTTTTTATTTTAAAGACAGACATGGATAAAGATTTTGATAGAGTGACATGGCATTCAATTGCAACTGCTTTATACCTTATGAATTTTTCTCAGCAATTTATATCTTGGGTTATTACTTGCATTAGGTCATCTATCTTTAATTGTACAATTAATGGAGTGGCATCTGACTATTTCAAGAGTCATAAGGGTATTAGATAGGGGGACCACTATCTCCCTACGTGCTTATCATCGTATCACAAATTCTTATATCATTACTTAATAGACAAATTGTTAGGTGCCGCATTATTACTTTATCTATAGGCTCTTTCTCTCTCAGCCATCTAATGTTTTGCAGATGATCACTTATTTGTCTAGCTGCCACAAAGAGCAACTGACTCAAATTAGATCTTGTATGAAAACTTATAGTACACTTACAAACTAGAGAGTTAATATGGATAAGTCTAAAATATATCTACCTAGGAAGCTTAACAGTAGGCGTAGGAATATAATCAAGGGGATTCTGGATATCAAAACTAGAAACTTTCCTTTTAATTTCCTTGGGGTGCAAATTTCTTACAAGTTTATTCCTTCTAAGAACCAAACCACAATATTGGATAAGATCTCATTTAGGATGACTGGATGGAAAAGTAAGTTGCTTAACCAAGCGGGCAAGGCTACTTTCATAAAATATGTGGTTATGTCCATGCCAATTTATTCACTTAGTTCTACATATATCTCACTCGACATCCTGCGATCCCTAGAAAAGTTTTCTAGATCATTCTTATAGCATTCTGGTGTGGAAGGTAAAAGCATGTATTTAATTAATTGGAATCATGTAGTGCAGCCTAAATCAGAGGGTGGTCTTGGGATGAGAAGCTTTTGCTGGCCAAAAGAGTGCAGGATTTAATGAATAACAAGAAAACTATAAGGAATGAGCTGGTCTATAATAAGTATTGCTCTCTTCATTCTTGGGGGGAATCACAATGCGAAGAACTGTGTATGGAGTCAAAAAATTATTATTAATTCTCTTTCTGATCTTAAATTAGGCATGATGAAGTTAATTGCTGATGGTTCTTCTACAAAAGTTTATGATGATCTTTAGATATCGCCTACTCCTTTATTATGGTACCCTACCTTTATTAATATGGATAAAATTGAATAGCTATATTCCTATCATGTCTCTGATCTAATGACGAACCGTACTTGGAATGATCACTTACGACATGAACTTTTTGGTCCTTTGTTGGCTTTGCACATTATGTCTATTTTTATGTCGTTGCACACCAATGATGAAATGTGGATTTGGAAAAATAATGCCCATGGAACGGCCTATGCTGACTCAATCTACAAACTCATTTACCGCGATGCTTTGCCGCCGTCAGTTCCCAGATGGGCTACTGCCCACCGAGTGTGGAAGCTTTTAGCCTCTCCTAAGATCCAATACTTTCTTTGGAAACTCACTCATAGTAGACTTCCTACTCTCAATGTCATTTTTAGATTTAACACTAACATTCTTCGTGCCTTCTTTGTGGTTCTGAACTGAAATTTATTTCACATCTTTTCTTTCATTGTCCTCTAGCTATCCAATTGGGCCCTTTGTCAATCCAGTCTCAATCTGTCTTTTACGCACATGGACCGTTGGGATCAGAGGGCCTAGCTTGATGAGGGCGCCTCACTAAACTAGTGCTTGAGAACAAGATTACTCTCTTTAGTCTCCTTTTCCCTTTGGACTATCTAGGGCATGTGAAATGACATTCATTTCCGGGGCCAGCGGACAACCGTTCAGATAGCTTGGGAAACGACGGTGGCTGGTTATAATGAGTATGATAGAAACCACAATCCTGAGGCACATCACCCCATGACTTGCACTAGGTCAATTGGGAGCCCCCGACTCACGATTGGGTTAAAATTAACTCAAACGGATCCCTGATTACAGGGGAAGAGCCGGGGGCGCTAGCTTTCTTATACGATCGCCTAATGGTTCATTTTATCTGCAAGGGCTTTCAGGAGAATAGCACATTCTATTCTAGATCTGGAGACTTAGGGTATCCTTGCTAGTGTAAGAAGGGCAAAAATGATGGGTTTCATGTGGCTCCACATTGAATCGGACTCGAAAGTGCTAGTACAGCTTATCCTAAAAGGACCCGCCCTCCCTCTCCGCTAGCACTTTCCTCCCCGAGAAACCCATAGAGAGCCATGACTTATTCGAAACATGCTGCTAGAGATTAAAAATCTTTTGAATGAATGCAATGATTGGAAAATAGCCTATGTATATCGCGAAGCGAATCAATCCTTTGATCTTTTAGCTAATCCTGACTATTTTCTTTCATTCTCGAACGACACTTTTTGAGAGGGATCCCCCTCCGAGGCTCTCTCTTTTGATTTATCAAGACATTTCTATGCAATTTAATAGATAGCTATATTTCCTTTTAAAAAAGTAATAAAATTTAATAACTTATTATTTGGAAATTTCTATTTATTATTATTAAAATTTTAAATAATTATTATATTATATTGCTATTTTTATTATTAATAGATTATTAGTATAATATTCATATGTTACATCATATAAATTATACCATATCTTAAAATTATTAAAAAAAACTATCACAAAAAAAATCAGTCCAATCTAATTCGATTTTGAAAATATTGTTTAACATCTCGTTAATTTAATATTTGAGAAAAAAACTAATTAAGTTGACTATTTTAAAAAAATAATTTCGAAACTATTAATTTGCGATAGTTAAAATTTCAAAAAAAAAGAGACGTGCGGACGCTTTGGCCGCGTGCCCCGCGAATATGACGCTCCGATCGTACCTCCTCGAGGGGTCTCTCATCCCATTGGCTGCCGTCTTGACCTTTTCTCTCTCCTCGGCCCCACTCCGTCTGGGACCCACGTGCTTCCCCCCGCTCTCCGGGGACCACCTCCCTTGGCCTTCGTATCCGCTGCGAGAGCGGGCACACGGTGCGCGCTAAACTGTAACGTTTCGTGTTCCGGTTGGCCAGCAACGGAGTTTGGTACGAAGACGATGGGGGAGGGGAGTGAGACGGATAAAAAGCGAGGGAGGCGTGATGTCAGGAAAGAGACACGTGTCGGAAGCGGGACCGTCGAAGGTGGAAGATAAAGTCGTCACGTTTCCGTCGGTCGACGATTTTGACACGAGAAAAATGCCATATATATATATAACATATATTAATTAATATTGGCAGGTGCGTGGGGCACATCGAGTTCGTTATTGGGCGTCCCCCCCTCCTCCTCTCATCATCATCATTTCATGAATTTTCTTTTTAAACTTAATTTTGTAACATTCATATCTAATTTAATTTAAGATATTAAAGTTTATTAACATAGTTTTAAAAACTACCATATACCAAATACCGATTTTTTTTATTTTGATTTGTTAATAATCGGTTAAAATTTTGGAACGTGCATTTAAAAGAAGCACTCTATGGCACTTACTTTTTCTGCTTTATTGTTTCAGAAGCCAATCCAAAAAAAATGAGGTGTTTTCTTGGTTCACCATATTAACTTATTTATTTTATTTAAATTTCTAGACTAATAATATCATATGAGTTTAATTGTGTGAAGCGCGTGTCAAGCAACTTTACGTATAGTTTACTTTATTTTTTTCGATATCTTTCTTCATGAATAGTTTATATGAGCATGGAAAAAAAAAAGTAGTTTTATAACGTAAAAAGTTATGAAAAATATGTATGAAGGACAATAATGTACATAAGTTCGTAAAATTTTAAAAATGATGAATATAATTATTGACAATGATTTCAATTATGTTTTTATTATCATCAATGATAATTTTAATTATTTATAAAGAAAAATATAAAAAAATAAAATAAACTATGCATAAAATCACTTGACATGCGCTTTACATGTAAAACGTTCAACACATACATGAAACCCATATCAAATTGTAAGTCAAAATAATAATTCACATTGAGTAGAAGGAGAATATCAATGACAATACAATTTTATCTACTTTTCATTTATATCTTTTTCAATTTAGACAAATAAAATGTAAATTTAAGAAAATGATATAAGAATAAAAAATTATTACCATTATTATTATCATAATTAAAAATACTTAATTTATTTAAATTATTATTTTTAATGGTTATTTATATGAATTAAATATTATTATGAATTATTATTTTGAATATTACATATATGTATTACCATTATTTCATTTAAAAATGTACAAAATATATACAAGTACATTTATTTAATTTATTAATCTTATAACTTTCAAGTTTTTAGTCGGATTAAATAAACTTTAACTTGATATTAGTGATAAAATGTAATCAATAAAAAATGTGCATCTAATATTTATTATAAACAGTGTCACTTATACATAAATAAATAAGGTAATACACTTTGTTGATAATTTAAAGAATAATTTTTATGTAATGTCATATAGATTATTAGGAAATTTAGAACGGTAATATAATAATCGTCCTGTAAGAAATGAATGATTTTTCCCTGTACCATTTAAAACTAAGGGTTGAATGATTTTTTCTTTCAAAAATTATAATGCAAAATGTACAATATATAATGGTAAAATAATTTCCTTAGCAAAAGAAAAGAAAACATATGGGATGAATTTAAAATGAATTGCACGTAAATTTCACTAAATGTCCTTCAATTTTATTTATTTTCTTAATCTTATCCTTTAACTTCATTTTGTAACTAAACTTGACCGTTTTGTACGAGGTAGTCTAGATAGATTCCTAGTTATTTTATCTAAAATTTTTAGGGTCCACCACATTACCTCAGTTTGGTAGGAACTAATTATCGGTAATTTTAATTTCAATGATAATTTTAATTGCCACCTCACTATTAGCAGATAGGGGGAAGTGATTTTTCAGATTAGACATGCATTTTGACAAAAATCTTCATTCAATCAAATTTTTAATTTTAAATATTTTATTACTGAATAAATATCATTCAATCTCATCTTCTCTATTATTTAACTTTTTTTACAAATAACATTTAGTTTTGCCTCATCTTATTTTAATGTATTCATTTTTTTATATTTTGTTTAGTTTATTTATAATACCATTGGATTAAGATCTAAAATAATTTTAAGGGTATTTTGCTAATTTGTTCTCTAACTATTTTAATCATTATTTATATTACCAATAATTGTCAAACTCTATAATATGATATTATCGATAATTTAAATAGTGACAATCGATTTAAGCGACGAACTAAATTACCAGTTAATTAAATCGATAATACGTCAAACGACTCTAACATTTTTCACCAAATGCTTTTTTTTATCAACTATCGCTTGTTTTCAAGTTGCATTGTTGACGTGGAGTTCACACAATTTATTTCTCTCTCTCCACGCTTTGATATGAAATCGTTAAAAAATAAAATAAATAAATAATATAATAATTGCCTAAAGGGGAAAAAAGGAAGAAAGGAGTGCTGGTTGAGTGTTGCATGTGAAAGAGTAATCGGTGTCTAGTGATTGACCTTCTTTTGGGAAATTTAAATATTTAATATAGGGGAAGAAGCCCTTTGCAGCGCAAGGGCTTGTTCTACAAAAACATAAAAATTATTATAAAATTTAGGGTTATTTTCATAAATCACTCATAAATTATCTCGATTTTTCACATCTAATATCAAACTATGAACTTATATTTTGGATCTCTAAACTATACCAATTTTTCCAATTTGATCCTTCCGCCAACTTCAACATTAATTAAAAAAATAGGAAAATAGGCGGGGGTCACTGCCCCCGACCACTGCGTCCCCCCTACGACCTTCTACAACGAAGATCGTAGGGGGTGGTCACCACCGAGAAGGAGGGTTCACCGCCGTGATCCCCATTTTTTTCTATTTTTTTAATTGATGTTAGAGGGGTACTTTCGACTTTGCATAAATGGAAAAATTGAAAATACTAGAAAAGATAACATAAGTCGACGAAAGGATCAAAAATAGAAAATCAAAATAGTTTAGGGATGATTTACGAAAATAACTCTAAAATTTAAGGGTCAGTAATGAACCTTTTGAAAAGTGTCTTATCATGCGTGAAAATTTCATTAGGTTGTAGAAAGTTTCTTAAAAGTAAAAATAAAAGAATTAAAAGGTTAACCCAAATGATAATAGATAAATAAGATGCAGATGATTGATGTCTTTCGGCTGTCATAGGAAAATTTAAAGAGGTGAAATTGCATAATTTTTTTCCTACAGAATTTACAAAAAATTGTAAGATTTTATCCTTTACATTAACATACAAACATTCAATTATAAAATTTTCTTTGAGAAGAAAATTATAGTTCAGAATCTCAAATCTCTTTGATTTTTCAATGATGTCAAACATGGCATAAAAGTGATAAAACCGGAGAAAAGTGAAAATAATGAGGTAAATATTAAACTGTATCTATATATATTACTGTTATTTCTTATTATATGACATCGGATATAACATGAAATTAAAATAAGACATTACGTATAAGATCCTAACATAATATCGAGCTAGGTTTTGAAGATTAAGAGGGCAAAATTTTCATATATAACATGATATTTTGACAAAGTTTTCTAAATTTGTGTTTAATATTAGATAGGAAAAAAACTAATGTAAAATAATCACCTTAAATGTTCAATGGATCCATCCAGTTAAATTAGTCATACGCTTCTACTCATAACTCTCTCTCTCTCTTGGACAACAAAAACATAAGTGAATTAGTTGGGGTCAACGTTTTTAAAATCGGACCGGACCAGTCGATTTGAGCGGTTCAACCATGAACCAGCAACAAATCTAGTTCGGTTTGATGTGTAAACTCAGAAATGAAAAAAACCGGTTTAAACCGGTTTGAACCGTTTAAAAATGGTTGAACCACATGAATCGAACGAAACCAGTTTTTGTTAATTGTAAGCAATTATGAAAAAAATATAAGTTTAAAAGGACATTTATGAGAAAAATATAGGAAAAAAAGAAATGAAGTTGTTGTTAGAAATCTCAAGTTGCGCTTTCATGTGGCTAAGTTGAAGTGGTGACCAGAGATTTACATCCGTGGAACAAAAGATTAGAGGAAATATTTTCTTTTCTTCTTCTTTTTTTTGGGACATCTTTTTAAACCTTAGATTTCAGCTTGAAAAACTAGTATCGGATGAGTTCTCTTTACTTTTTTTAGGTCATCTTTAAACATTTTTTAAAAAACTTGATCATAATCTTTTTTAGATTCATATGGAAAGCTTATTTCTTTGTCTTGTTGATTTACTTTGATATTTACTATTTTTTCAAGTTTGATGATGGTTTATAATGAAATTTTATTAGGTCTGTAATTCTAGGGAATTCTATGATTTTAATAGTAATACGAAGTTTATGTTAAAATTACTTTATTGTTTACACTTTACAGTATGTGGTTGCATATCATAGTACATCATAAACTAAATGTGGATTCACTGCCATTTCATCACTGATCTTTAATTTGTTTCTTATTCTTCTCTAGTTATTGCCACTAGCATTGGAAAGTATGCTGACATAGATATTTTATTTTTTAGGGAGACTGACATTTAATGTTATGCCCTTGTTTTAAGAAAGCTCAATATGTATATTCAAAGAGCCATGATATAGATAGATTATAAATGTTAGTTGTGCACTTATTTTGGTACCTATACATGATGTTTAGTGTAACGCCCACAAATCGACCCCTGCCATGCGGCGAAGACCAACCTGGAGACGCTATGGACACTATGACTTATGCCATCTTATTGACCATATCTCAGTCAAAATATGAGACACATTAGCGGAAGAATAATAAAATAAAAAAATAATATAAGCTGCGAAAGTCTAAAAAGTGACTACATCATCTCTAAAGAATATCATAAAGTTCTACATCATGAATCTAGGATGCGGAAGGAAAAAGAAAACTAGTAAATCCTGTGGTTCATATGTTATCTCATCGCTAGAGCTTCGTCACCGCACCTACTCAACACCGTCACTGACCTGGTCCTGTGGAAATCAGACACAAGGGAGGAGGTCCTCCCGTAAGCTTTACAGCCTAGTGAAAATCACATGATATACAATGCATAATGATGCACGAAAAATCATGCATTAGTTTAGGTCATTTGATTAGCATTTTAGAATATTTTATGTTTAGAAAAGAGGAGTTTTGATTTGTTTTCATATATTCATTTAGATTTGATTTCTACCTAAATCTGAAAATTATTTATGGCAAGATATAAGAAAATGTCGAAATCAAGCAAGAAAAGGCCTAAAACAGCTCAGAAGACTGTCACGACCGTGATAGATCTTTTCATGGCCGTGACAGAAAGATTCAACAAGCAAAAATTTGGCTTACTGTCATGGGCATGACAGTTTCTGTCATGGTCGTGATAGAGAGATTTCCAGCAAAAAAATTAGCTATATTTTCAGCCTTGACAGCCTTCTGTCACGGCTGTGTCAGAGCCTTTTACGGCCGTGATGGTGGTCGGTTAGGCCGTTTTAAAGCCATTTTTATCCATTTTTTTGATAGAATTTTGGTTTTTTCCCTTGGTGGACGAGAAAACCTATAAAAGGATATTGAAGAGGGCCTGGAAAAGGATCCCTAGAGCATAGTTTTAAAGCCTAGAAAGAGGAGAAGTGCGAGGACAACAACGAAGCTCTGTCGGAAACTCGAGAGAGGACGCGTTTAGCCTATGCTAGAGTTTTTGTTTTCTTTTTCCTACATTTTTATTCCAGATTTGATGTTGTTATTCTTAAATTTATTCTTTTATTAGGGTCATCCTAGTTGAACCCTATTTATGTATTGAATTCTTCTTAATATTAGTTTGATTTGAATCTTTAATAGCATTGCAATTTCATGTTTAATGCTTTCCTTTGATTCCATGATTTATGATTTGATTCATTTGATTCCATGATTTATGATTTGATTGCTATATAAGAAGAAGTGATTATTTTCATAATAGTTTCCAGGATTGATCTTATTTATTGCATGCCACAATTAGGAAAATCGAAAGAGACCTAATTTGTGTAGCTGTTAAGGTGTCTTGAGAAAGCCCTTAATATTAATTCCGATTGAATGCATCTTATGATTTAATTAAGTAAATTAAAAATCGAAAGGATTAATTTATACTAATTGATTCATAAGATAGTAGTTAGAGCCTAAAATATTGGTTAACTAATTTTGGGAATCCACTTTATTATTGATTCAATTAATTATAAGTTGAGAAAATTCATTACATTCTAGTGGTGATAACTAGGTGCTTTAATCATCAAATCATTATTTCTCCAGGTGCTCATTTCCTTTATTTTTATTATTTTCTCTTTATTCACATCTGAAATAATATATTTTCTCAATTTCTCAATTAACAAAGTTAAAATAGAATCTAAGTTATTAACCGTCCTCGTGGGAATGATAACTCTTCTCATTCACTTTATTACTTGAGTGACTAGTGCACTTGCTAACGTTTGTTATCAATTCTACACGCATCACATAACTTGAATAGAGAAATTAGCGGTAAGGTAAAACACTTATCTTGAAATAAAGGAATAACATGAGAGCATCATATATAATTATAAGAGATATAAATCGATAACATAAAGCAATAGAATCAAATGATACTAGAAATCTTATAATCATGACATGAGAATACCGATAACTTGACTTGACATTCATGCTTGCTTGTCTTGTTCATATTAATCTTGGTTCTTGTTTAGAAATCATGGTGACTTTAGGTGCCTTTAGAACTTGGGGTATGCCGAGAAAATGATATAGCCTTGTGCAGGTCAATGAGTGATCAAACCATGACCAAATGAGCGACCCTTATTTTGAGACACTTGACTTGGACTGGCAACACATTATTCATCTTCTATCTGACTTATTAATAGCTTTGAAATCTTGTTATTCGTTGTTCAATCATGACATGGGAACAGAAAGGATCAGTGGCATCTTATGAATTCATGTCTTGAATCATGGATGGACATGAACAAATCATATAGCACTAATTTAATCATTATTATAATAAATCGAATAAGAATAGGTGAGATTTAAATCATGATCAAGAATTGTGGGAAAATAAGATAAAAAAAGGATCACTAGAGATCGGTCGACCGGTTCTCGAGAGTGGTCAACCGGTGGGCTTTGGGTCGGTCGACCGGTCTGTGCAGATCGGTCGACCGGTGGGTTCAACAATCTGACTTTAGGTTGGGCGGATCGGTCGATCCGTTCTATTGGACGGTCGATCGACCGGTTAGTCAGGCTTGGAGATCGGTCGACCGGTCAGGTCATAATATTAGTGAATCGGTCGATCGGTCGGGGCATAATGAAGACGGTTTCAAAATTGATGAATCGGTCGATTGGTTGATTCATAATACGAGAGGGCCGATCGACCGGTCGGCGTTCTGGCTGATGTCAAACTCAAAAAATCCTTCAATCTGCTAACATGTTTACATCCTAGGCTAATTTCTACCTTCTAGAAATCAATCAAACAGAAGCATAATAACAAGAACTAAAATCTATATGCAATCAAACAAGAAATCAATCAAACAGGGCAAAACAAAGCATGCATCATTTCTTTCTTTCATCTTTCAATACATTGAAATCGTGCGAGGGAGAGGGTTCAATCTATTCTAAGTTGTGCAAGGTGATTTCCATTCACCCACCTCTATTCGCGTTTGATCCTCATTTTGATCCAATGAAATCTATAGGTCGAGTCCCCTGTTTCCTCTCTGTTCTACCTCTCGATCTCCGGCTACAGCAAGCCATCGAAGAAAAATCAGCAACCTTGCTATGGATTGCAACACCGAGAGGCTTGCGAGAGAGGGAGAAGGAAGAAATCGATCTCGCCGGCTTGTCCCCTCGCTGATGGCGACGTACCCTCAGGCATCAAGAGAGAGAGATGTTTCGTGAGGTTAGGAGGATAAAGATTTATGAAAGGGTTGCTTTATCTAATAATCTTCCACTCCTAATCAAACTTAATAAATTTCTATCCCCTACTGTCATCTCATGGTAAAGATAAACTCAAAGTTTATCTCCTACTGATGTTTGGTTTTCTTTTTTTTCTTTATTTTTTTGTCGGTTGTGACATTTAGCATCCAATTGTTATGAGATGATATCAACTTTGTTATTCATAACATTTTTAATATCTCCAGCTTTTTAATATGTATACTGTGAATGTCTAATTTTGATTACCGTCACTTTTAAACTTTTTGTTTGTTTTCTTTGATATATTAGGAAATATATACGGCTTCCGAGGTAGAACATTCTTGCTCGAATCATTCGGTTAGACAAAAAAGGGATATTGCATGAAAGTATGTAAGCGAAGGAACAAGTGTAAATGGTAGAAAGATACTAATATGTGGATTTTGTCAGAAACAAGTTTCAAGAGGAGGGATTAACAGGATGAAGCATCATCTAGCTGGGAATAAAGGAAATGCTTACGCATGTAAGAAGGTTCCTTCGTATGTCCAATTATAAAGACTCATTAGATGTCAATTTACAAAAAAACCAAAGACAAAAGAGGATTAGTTGAAGACTTGACATTGGATGAAGGCAATGAAAAAGAGATAACCAAGGGAAAGACAAAAGTTTCAGCTTCTGGTATTGAACCATTTTTTCATACAAGTGCAAGTGATTCTTCACAACCAAGTATTAAGGCATGAATGCAAAGTAAGGAATGATGGCAAGATACTGATTTAGCTATTGCTCTATGATTTTATGATGCTTGCATACCTTTTAACGCATGCAATTCACCTTACTTTCAGCATGCTATTGATAAAATAGTTAACATAGGCCATGGATATAAACATCCTTCTTATCATGCTTTACGTGTGAAATTATTGAATGATGCTAAGATGCATGTGAAATTAATTATCGACTCATATAGAAGCACTTGGGCCGACACTGAATGTATGATCACTAGCTGATCATATTAAGTTTTCACTTCATTTACACTTAATTTGACGTGTATCGAGACCCTAAAATTGCCTACATTTGGCTAATTATGCTTAGAATGCATGCATTTGTGATCACTAGCTGACCATGCTATGATTTTACTCATGTTATATTCAATTTTATGTGCACAGAAGTTCTGAATTACTCGTGTTTGGATAATTATGATTCAATGTGCAAAGTTATCATTTCTGTGCAATACTATCCACACTGGATAAGTGAGCTGATGTATATGCTGATTCTAACACCTATTTGTTTAATTTTTATTTGTGAACTTTGATGCTTGCTGTTATTGCCCTTCTAGCAGGTTTAACAAGGCTGCATCCTGCTGGAAAAAGGAGGAGGGGACCACTGCATTGCTGTCAAAAAGCTGTGAGCATCCTGCTGGAATTTCAGGTGGACCAGGACAGATGGCACAATCAGGAGCTTTGGAAGCTTCTGATTTGCATCAAAGGGTGATTAAGGACCATATAAAAGCTGAGGAACCTAAAGAGGAAAAGGAGGAGCCTCCATTAGCAAGGGTTGCTGGACCAGTAAGTGAAGGAAGGAGCTGAAGAGGAGGAGCTACATATCTAATTACTGTCGACATATTCTGATTTATTATCTTTCAGAATGTTTTTCATTGCTTTCCTCTTCTATTTTGTATCAATCCTTGTATCTATAATGAGATAAAGTCCATCTCTCCTAGGATAGGGTAGTAGTCTAGTTCTAGTTATGGATGGATGATGAACATGCTATTTTCCTTCTCTATTATTGGTTTTGGTATGATTCTGATTCTGATTTTTGGGAATCTTGTTTTGTCATTGTGAAATCCTGATTTCATTAGCAATTGAGAGGTTGATTTATGGTTTTCTTGATGTTCAGAAATGAATCAAGATGCAATGATAATTTGTTGGATTCTAATATGTGATTATGTGCCTAACGCATCCAAATAACTAGTGTTGATGTGGACCTCATTTGCAATTGCAGCCAAGAGGCTGATTTTAGATCCCCTTAATGTTTAGAGATAAATCAAGAAACATTAACATTAGCATTGGGTTAATTACATTTCTGTTTGATTAATTAAGTCAATTGTTCCATCATCATAAATGTTGATTAGTGTGGTATCAATTTAGGCTTTACTGAATTGCCAAATCTGAGAGGATTTTGGCAATATCAGTGAGGTGCTAAAACTTGTGCTTAATGATAACCCAAATCAGTACGGATCCTTTTCTTATTCAACTTAGGTAATCATTCATATGAGAATATGATAATTAATCCTGATTTAATTAATACTGTGATAACAACCCTTTTTTAGGTTGAATCAGAATTGACATGCATTGCTGAATTGTTTCAATCCATCCATAGCTGAATTAGATGAACTCCATTCCTAGGAGAATCTTTCATTGATTGTTAATCCCTTTTAGTTTTCAGCTCAGTAATTAGATTTCGGTCCATACTAATTACTAAAATACCAAAACAGTCAATTTAGTCTAATTCTGTTTTCACTTCTCTTCATTTCACTGTTTTAGCTACTTAGTCTAGGATTAGTCTAGATTAGATTAGTGAGTCTTTAGCCCTCAAATCACTGTGGATACGACACTTGAGTTTACTACTCTTATCTGTGCACTTGCAGTAGAGTGGAAGTGAGGAGTTTGAGCACATTTATGAAAATCTCACTCTTACCTAAATTCTGACCCATAATTCAGCAAGTTATCACTACTCCACACAATTCACATCAATGTACCATAATGGGAGATGGATGGACAGATAAACGATAAAGACCATTGATTAACTTTTTGGTTTATTGTCCAAAAGGCATTTCATTTATTAAGTCAATCGATGCTTTTGATATTTATGCAAATGCAGACAACATATGCAATCTTTTTTGTAAAATTGTGGAATGGGTTGGCCCTCAAAATGTAGTACATATGGCAACTCACAATGGAGCTAACTACAAAGCTGTAGGTTTAAAGCTCATGGAGAAATATTCAATTATCTTTTGGTCACCTTTTGCTGCCCATTTATCTTACCCTTCTTGGTTCCAAAGTAACTGTGTTTGTATACAATCATAAAGTAACTTTGAATTGGCTAAGAAAAAGAGAAGGTTGGCGATAAATTATTCGTCCTAGTGCAACGTGTTTTGCAGCTACCTTTATAGCTTTGCAAAGTTTACATCAGCACAAGGATGACTTGCAAGCTTTGGTTGTAAGTGTTGATTATAAGAAATTTTTTAAGCAACAAAAAGGTAGAGATGTAAAACAAATTGTGTTAGATGATAATTTCTGGAGTAATTGCTTAATGATTGTGAGGATTATGACTCGGTTGATACGTTTATTGCGACTTTGTGACACTGATGAAAAGTCGTCTTTGGGCTACATTTATGAGGCTAAGCATATATCACGTTTGGGAATTATGAATATTTTCAAAAATAGAAAGACTTTACAAGCCTTATCTTGATGTTATAGATAACAGATGGGATCGAGTGTTGCGTCATAATCTTCATGCAATGGCATATTACTTGAATCCAGTCTTTCAATATAATGATTCTAACTTCTATAATGATCCCGAGATTATGCGTGTTGTGCATCATGTGATTGACAAGCTTGATGTTTATGACAACTTAGTATTATTCAAGGAATTAAGGATCTTTCGAGAAGGCAAATTGTGTTTTTCTCGCCCAAAGGTGATATCTTGTAGCAAAACTACTCGGCCAGGTATGAGTCAATTTGGTGATCCTATTACATATTTTTATTAATTTAATTTCCTGAATTTAAATATTTGCATGATTAATAAACATATCTTTTTCCTTATGTAATATCTTTCTTTCTTGTTTTCCTATCCAATGAAGATGAATGGTGGAGATTAATTTGTTATGATGTTCCTAATTTGCAAAATGGCTTCTTCTTCTAGATGTGAGCATAATTGGAGTTTGTTTGAGCGCATCCATACGAAGAAGAGAAATCAATTAGAACATGAAAAGTTAAATGATCTCGTTTATATTCATTATAACTTGAGATTGAAAATAGGTATGATTATCTTATATTTATGTCTAATTATATTTGGATATTATTTTATCATTTGTGTAAACTTAAATTTGTTGTTATTATTGTTTATTAGGTTGTCTATGTGCAAAAGTTTATATGATCTGATTGATTATGAATCAATTGACAAAACAGAATTTTGGATTGTCGAAAAAGAGGGAGAGCTTGAGTATGATGAGCTTGAAAATATGATTGAATTAGAACTTCCAAAAGATAATATAGACTCAAGTGTTCAAGGTCTAGAAATTATGTGCAAATTTATATCATACATAAATTATTTTGGATTTAATTTTCTGTAGTCAAAATAATATGAAACTTATTTATGTTTTATTATATTTTTCTAGATCTTGAAGAGTTTGGGGATCAAGATGAAGATGGTCTTTTGGATGAAGCAGAAGATGATTTAGATGAGTAGGATGTTCACAATTCGTAGGAAGAACAAAACTTTTGACAAATGATTACCTTTGATATTTTGTGAAGCAGCTCACAAGTCAATACTTGAGAACTGCACAATGCTTTCTATAATTTGTGCTATATAAATTATGAAGTAGTTGCTTACATGTTTTCTTAAAATTTATTTAACTTCTATATTATGCTATTGTAATATTTTGCTAATGATATCTTATGCAAAACTGAGAACTATCAAATCGATTTAGATGTTATCTTATAAGTTATTTAGCTTTTATATTCTATTGATGCTCATATCTGGTTAAAAAATTTTGTAGAATTGATTATGGCGATAGCTCTTTTTATTTTTAAATTTTATATGCATTATTCATTATATATTTAAATATTTAATAATGATAATAATATTTTATTAAAAATTCGGTTCAATCCGGTTGAACCCGATCAAACCGATTAAGCCATGACCCACTTGATCATCCGGTTCGACGACGGGTCCGGTTTTAAACATATTGGTTGGGGTACCATTCATACCTAGAGATTTCATATATTTCATGCGAAAATGTACACTTTATCTATTTTCATGTATAAGTATATATAATATTACGATATAATTTTTTTCTGTTACATCCTATAATTGTACACATAATATGTGATCATACGAGAGATTTTGCTTGATCAAGTCTCAAGTTTGTCATAGTTTTTTTAACTAATTAATTAATTTATCAGATTCACGAACTTCGAAATCTATTTTTGCAAAAAAAATAATAGAGTCCGAAAAACCCTTAATTATTTCATAGTCTTTAGTTTCTTGTAATTTTAAAGGCGTCTACATACAAAGTAACAAAAGGAGAGAGATCAGCATTAGCTTATAGATTTGTCATACATGAGCGAGAATACACATGTATATATAGAGTGAGATTTGTCTTCATAGTAACTTTTTTAATAACTATTACAATTTCAACTATTAGCGGGAATGCATTACATCATTCTTAATATTAACTTATTCAATAACTGTTGTAAGTCGCACTTCAACTTTGGACAATTCTCCAGACGCGCCTAAACATACCACTCCAACACTTTTCTTCTTGGCACCTTGGCGCCTGGATTAATGAAGGAGCCAACTTGGATCATCAGTCAAAACACTCCTTTTTATCCATTTTTTCTCATTGCCTTTGGGGATATGGAATCTTCGAAACAATGCCCACTTTAAGTTACGACACGCAACTATGGTTCGGTTTGGGAAAGGGCTTTGGCTGACTTCCATGAGTTCGCTGGCGCCCACGCACCTGAGGCCCCACGCCCCCAAGATTCTCCATCGCGGATCCGGCGGGAGCCCCCTCCTCAAACTTCGATTACTCTCGGCTCGGATGGCTCCTTTGAGCCTTATGGGGTTGGGGGGATAGGTTACTTATCCCTCTCTCATACTGGATCTTTCATTTTTGCAGCTTCGGGAACTTGGGAGCCCACTCGGTGCTGGAGGTTGAAGCTAGGGCTATGCTTGCTGGTCTCCTGAATTGCAAGGACACTGGGCTCTCGCGCATCCAAGTATTCTCATATTCAAAAACCCTTGTCCACATTGTCAACAACCAGTAGGCTTGTCCGTGGCGGCTCAAGGGAATCATCCTTGATATCAAAGACACCCTCATGACTCTTAGCCCTACTATTGTATCTTTTAGGCCCCGAGATGATAATCGGGAAGCTGATTACCTGGCACATTTTAGTCACATGAATTCGGGCGACAATTTTTGTTTGGGCATACCACCCCCGGGTCTTGTCCAATTTTTGTATTCGAACTCCCACGGAGTAACTTAATATCAATGAATTTGTTTTAAGAAAAAAATTTATCATCAAAGGAAAAGGAAGAAACATCTAAACATTAAAACACATTTGCAAGTTGTATCTCACAAGTCACGGTACATACCATCAAGTAGTCAAGATCTCGATTTAGATCTTAAGATCTTACGATTTTATGAATGTACTATTCCTTACCGAATCTCGATCTTATCTTGAGGATATTATGTGTAGGATTTTAATATGATCTTAATTTCGATCACACGTATTCGATCGTATACGATTTCATATGATTAATATAATCATTTAAATATTAATTAAAAATATATTTATTTAGAGTCCTATGTCTCAAGACATATCAATCAAAGAAATGAATAACTCTATTTTATGTGATCACTTTTGGTGTAATCATTTAACAGACGTTCATTCACTACTTGGGAATTCGATTTACAATTTTTATTTTTTTTATTTTTATCAATATTAATATCAAATTATTAGTTTAGGATACAATTCACTAAATACCCTCGAACTTTATTTGTTTTTCTAACTCTATCCCTCAAGTTTATTTTGTAATTAGATTGTCCTCCAACTATTGACGTCTTTCACCAATTACCCTTTTGACTGAATATAGGTGATTTATCGATCATTTTACTTAGGTAACAAGGCATTAAAAAATAAAATAAATACCATATTATTATAATTACAAACTAAAAAATAGGAGGGGGCTCCCCCCCCCCCCCTCAATCTCTGGCAGCCTCGTCGGTGCCAGAGAAAGCGGGAGGCGCCCCTCTGCATAATCACCGATGTCTGGGCATCGTCCCCCCCTTTGGGAGTGTTAGCGATTTGAAAGGGCAGGTGATGATAGAGGGGGGAGTTCACATCCACGACACGCAGAGAAAAAGGAGGTGATTCCCCATTTTTGCATCGCCGGCACATGCAATGCCCCTACTCTCTTTTTGCATTGCCAACATGCATAGAGAAAAGCGGGGGTGATGCCCCCTCCTTTCGCGTCGTCGGCAACGCGCGTTGCAGTCGTGCCCAAAGAAAAAGAGGGGGGAGAGGGGGGGACGCCCTCTTTTTCGTGTCATCAGTGATCCCATAGTTGGATGATGCCCCCAGTGTCGGTGACTGCAGAGAGGGGTGCCGTCTCCTCCGTATTTCGCCAACGAGGCCATCGAACGTTGAGGGGGAGGGGGCACCCCTTTTCTTTTTTTTATGATTATTTTTTAATTATATTATTATCATTATTTTATTTTTAATGACTTTTCATGTAAGCAAAATGACAGGTAAACCTCCTATATTTGGTGAAAAGGATAATTGGTGAAAGAATTTAATAATTGGAGGATAGCCTAATTATAGAATAAAGTTGGAGGATAGATTTGGGAAGCGTCTAAAACTGGAGGGCATTTAATGAAACGTATCCTATTAGTTTATGAAGTGGTTTCATCATTATGGAAAGACTAAATTCGAGTAACATTTTTCTCTTAAATTATTTTATGGTTTAAAATTCTATGAACATGTGTATGACTTCTACTTAATGCTCTTATTATAACTAGATGAATTTATATGTTATTTATCATATCCACAATAGTTATGAATGATTTTTGTACATGATAATTGATAAAAACATGTGTTAGAATATGATAACATATAACCTGAGCCGAGTTCGGTACACATGATGAGTTCTAAATCCAATGCAGGTCGCTCCTTGCTGACTTATGCCATGTTATTTGACTATAGGGTTTCAGGGTTGACTCTGGCTTAAGTCACATCCAAAGCTAGTTTCTGCTCTACCCAAGTCGGTTATTCTAATAGAGTTATTTCCTTAGACCTCTCTTAAACTATCATGATTTTTTGAATCTAACCCTAATATATGAACTCACCGTAGGACATAATTATACCACAATGTCCACTTTAGTCCATATTTCTAATTTTGTTAATTTTTCTATTTTTTCTATTTATTAAAAAACTAAATTACCCTTCTCCTCTCATTTAATCTTTAAAAATTTAAAATAATATATAAAAATAATAAAAAACACTCATCCTCGTCGGCATCAGAAAGAGGGGAGGTCGTGCCCCCATCTCCGCAAAGCCCCCTGCGACATCGGACACTAGTGAGCTTGACGGCAGAGCCCACACCTGCGGCCCCAATGAGCTCGACCGGGAGATCGCCGACCTAGCGAGCTCGACAGTGGCAACACCCCTCAGACACTAGCTCCCTAGTGAGCTCTGTAGAGCCCTCTCTTCCACCTGCACCCCTCCCTTGCGACGTCGGCTCCTTGGTCAGCTCGCCTGCACAGCCTCCCAACTCCCCCCCTTCCACGAGGTCACCGCTTAGTGACAGAGGCCCCCCTTTTGACGCCAACCCCAGTCAAGCTCGACGGTAGAGCGCCCCACGCCCAATAGGAGGCTCTGCTGAGAATTAGCCTAAGGCCCAATAGGAGTAAAAAACCCTAGTTAATAATTATAAATAGGGCCTAAAGGGTAAAAAGTATTATTTGCCTCCGCAGAATTTTTGCACAAGAGCCCCCTCTTCCTCTTTCGATTTTTCACAAACTGAAGCACTTGAGAGCGTGATTGATTTCGTTTCGAAGCCCCGACATAGGAGAACATGAAGCAAGTTGTAGCTGAGGATTTTTTGATGTCAATAGAGAGAAATTGTCAACCGAAGTTTGATGTTTATGCAGTTTCCAGCAAGTAGGATTTCGATTGGCTTTAAACCAACTTAAGGTACGTAAGGGGATCCTTGTGTCGATGGTTTTCATCAGTATAGACCCTCAGGACTCTTACTCCTAAGTATTAGTTATTGTTTAGATGAATTGTTAATAGAATAAAATTGTTTATCGCATTGAAACTGTGTCGAAATGTCACGTAAAAAATACGGCTCCGTGAAGGACTACCCGAATACTGTAGTACCCGGAGCCCGAGTTTGCTAGAATCGGGGCAGGGCTTCGATAGACCGAACTGAGTTCATAAGAACCCGGTCCGAGTTTAAAGGTGTGCGGTCTAGGCTGAGTAACCCGAGAGTGACACGATGGAATTATGAAGAATCTAGACCAGTTTTTGACTAGATGAGCTGAGTTCCATTGATGTTAATGGGTGGATGAAAATGAAATAGGATCTGGATCGGGTTTCAGATAATTTGACCCGGGTTCTATGAAGAATATGTTATTGGATTGGATGGAATCGGCTCGGCCCGAGTTTCATCCACCCAGCTCGGGTTATATTGATCGAATTGGAATAGGAGTTAACACCCGATAAATCGGCCCGAGTTCCATAAGAAAGATGGGTCTGATTGGTCATAGGAACCAGCGCGGGTTTCACCTCACCTGACCCAGGTTCCGAAGATAGAAAAGTGGATTTAAAGTTATTAAAGTATAAGTAATTGTGATGTTTATGTGATTGATTATATCTCATCATGTTATTATGATTTTGACATGATTATGATGATATTAATCCTATGACTATGATATATTGATTGATGCTTTGTGCATCTAAAGATTGGAAAGGAAGTTTAAATGAAAGCAAAGATAACTGTTATAAGTTAATTAAGATAAAAGATGTAAGGTACTTAAAATTGAGAGAGCTCTCAAAGCAACGTATATGGTTGAAGCAGCTCTTGTGGTTGACGGATAACTCTAAATATAAGTATAAGTAATAAGCAACGCTCGTGATTGAAGCAGTCTTTATATTTGAAGTATATTGTAAACCTTGTGGTTGAAGTAGTTTTATAATTGAAGTTAAAGATAAAAAGATAATTGCAACCTTTATGATTGAAGTTAAAGATATTGAATTGTAGCCATTATGGTTGAAGAATAAGAATGGATAATTGATTGATATTGAAATGCAACCTTTATGGTTGATGCATATTAATTAAATTGAAATTGTAGCCTTTATGGTTGAAGTATAGAGAAATAATTGATTGAAAAAAATAATTAATTGCAGCCATAATGTATAATATGCTATGTTAATTATGCTAGGAAATAAGGCAATTGATTCTTATGCTAAATAATACGATTGATATGGCATATGCTAGGAAATAAGGCATCTTAATAAAAAGAATTAAATTTGAGGTTGGACTCAATTTAAAATCAAATATTGATCATTGTTTTTCATAATTCTAGTACCTCTTTTTTTTTATCATATTCTCATAAATTTTACTAAAAATGTACATCCACATTCTTGGCAATAAAATGAGAATATGATAAAAAAAAGAAAAAAAAATGACAAAATTTTTTTATCAGTATTTGGTACCCAAAATATACATTATGGCCGATTCTGAATATGAAGATCAATTACTTGAACCATGTGATTTTGGACTTCATAACTACAAAATCACATGTTTCAAGTACAAGAATTTATTGACATATGGCTTAATGTTGTCCATTACAGAAATAACAAAGCCAGATCATAGTTGGATTTGTCGTTGGAAGGATAAATGTGGTGTTATAATAGAAGAATATAAGGATGGTGTTGATGAATTTATTAAGGTGGCATATCAAAATGAAGGTGTTGCTTCTTCATATTATGAAATCTTATGTCCATGCTAGAAATGCAAATGTTATTAGTGGAAAGTAAGATATGATGCGTAGAAAGGATTTATATTAGAATGATCTTTTACTGACATACGCAAATTGGTTCTTTCATGACGAAACAAGCGAATGGATCCCATAGTTCTTCTAATAATTTATAAAATTATGTGTTTATAACTTTATAAATTAATAATAATAATAATAATAATAATAATAATAATACAAGTTTGTTATTTTTTCAGTTATAGTTACTAGAGGTCGAGCTTCTGGGTCATCTCGCTCTTCTAGGCGTTCAGTCTAGATGAGTGAGCCATCACGACCATTAGGTGATATATTTATTGTTAGTTGCTTATAATAATTATATTATTTTTTTAATAATGTCAGTTGCTTTGCCATCGATGGGGCACATAGCCGGATCATCACGTAGTAGGCGATCGATTAGTGGGTCATCTCTATGTATCACTCTAGTTTATTTCTTGTGCATTTAATATATCTTATACATGCAATCGTTCTAATTATTTTGTTATTTTGACAGTTGCTCCACCTGGGGCACATAGTCGTGATGTCTCGATCGCACGACGATGATCGGCATGTCACATCAAATTATTTTCTGTATATTCCATAAATTTAATACATGCAAGTATTTTAAGTATTTTTTATGATGACAGTTGCTACATCACCGCCGAGATTACCGGACACTTTACTACATTCCACCATTGGCGAGCTTACCCAATATTTATTATTATTAAAATTATATTTCTCATTTAATCACATTAATCATTTTTTTAATAATATTAGTTACTACGTCGCCGATAGCACAAGCAACCGGTTGGTCACATTCTGACGAGCGGACTGCCACGGATCATGCAACGATAGACATCACTCGAGATGAGAACTTTACTGTACATATATCAATTATCATTAGTTTAATTTGATATGACACTATTGATTTATTTTATAATAGGGCACGTCGATGATATCGGACCTTCTCAACCTACCATAGCTGTAGTGGGTGATGATTCCTCTTCGATAGATGAAGATGGATTACATGATAATGGGGTGGTCACCGTCAATAATATTGCTCGACCGTAAGTTAAATAAGTTATAGAAATTTCATATAGTTTTGCTTATCATTGAAAATTAATCCTTCATTGTAAAGTACATGACCAATTTCATACCCGCTAGTACCGTGCGGGATGTCAGTGCGCTCATTCTTTCCCACTTGTCAAAAGGGGCAGGAGGATGGAAAGATATCTCAATTTCTGTGCGGGATGACATATTTTGGGCCTTTACGGTATGATCTTCTTTTTGGATTACATAATTTGTTTTATATTATTTTTAAATTGTTAACTTTAATAGTACTTTTTAGGAGGTAAATCAATTTCATTTGGATATTATTTTGGGGGATCCGAAGACCTTTTGAGGAGGTCTCTATGAAATGCTTCCGAAATTGATTATATAAGTTTCACAAGGTCGTCACGTCCGTCGGCCTCACCTTGGCGCAAGGCATACAAAAATGCCCAAGGCATATTAGGCGTTCGGTTTGGGAGTCATTATGTAGAAAGTGGAAAGTATATTTACATTTAAATTATCTTATTAAATTTATAATTTTTCAAAGTCTAAGTATTTGATGTTTATACAGGACAGATGAACAATGGTAAAAAAAATGGAAAAGGCAAGAGTTAATCGATTTTTGAAGCCTGAGGCCCACATCCACACAGGCGGGTTGATGCAATTTGACGAGCATCGACGACGCATGGTAATTTACATATAAAATTGAATAACCAAACTTTTATCTTATACTTATTTTATAAAATTTGAAACTTTATTGTAGGAGGAGAAATGAAGAGGTCTTGTGGACTATCGCGTTGTTTACGAGGCCATGCATAAGAGCCGGAAGATCAACGAGTTGGTCACGCCCACTGCTGGTAGGTTTCTGGTAAGTCTCATCACATATTCACTTGGTTGGTGATGTTAGTGCAAATGATTTTTTAAATGCGCAATGTTTAAATTTTTTAGGATGAGTATAATGTGAAGATGGATTAAAAGTATGGAAATGATTCGAGTACTCAACCACCAGGTAATGTTTCTCGAAAGCGATTTACGCTTTTAACTTATGTGTTTTTTATGTTATATAATTTATATAATCTATAATGTTTATATGATTGTATAATTTTTCTTTTTCGTAAAGGACCCTACTATTTGGGAAGAGGTGGCCAGCACGACACGAGGAGGATACTTGCATGACCAAGGCATAGCCGCTCAGATACCTAGGAGGAACTGAGGATATGCAGACTGGCCATCTGCTCGAGCTCATCCGATGCACTTGATGTGACACAACTATTGCAACAGGTATTACAGCAGTTTGCGCCGTTACTGCAAGCGATTCAGGGATTGATCCCGTCGGAGAATCAATCCTCACGAGGTCAAGCACCGAGCATGTAAGGATCCAACATCCGGAATGACAACAACAACTCGCAAACTTAGGATAAAAACTTTTGGGTGATATTAGATATACTTTCGTTATTTCTACATTTGTTATTAGATATGCGTGTAGTAGTTATACTTTTTTTAGTTCAGTTTATTACTTTTCATATTGTTATCTTTGATATGGTGCCTGTGATGAATGATGAATGCATTTATATGCATTATATAATTGTATGGTGTGGGAAGTGAAGAAACTATGACTATAGTGGGGCAAAAATATATGAAATTAGCACCTCCGTAGCATCTTAATGGCATCAGAAGAACGATCGATGCTACATTAAAGATATCATCCTTAGCGTCACGTTGGCGTCGACATATTAAGCGTCATCTTAGCATCGCCTTGGCGACCTCACAAACATGATGTTGGCGTCGTAGTAGCATCGAACTAGCGTCACAGTAGCGTCTAACTAGCATCACTTGAGTGTCAGAATAGCCTCTCGACTTTGTGGGCCACTTTTGTGTCACATTAGCGATGCAACTCAATTGCTCGCAATGACACTTTACGCGTCATCTTAACGTCGATGAAGCATCGACTGTTGATGCTAGTCGCGTCATCTTCTGCTTTGACTCTATTGCGATGCTATTAGCCACCAATTCCCGACATCTCAAATGTTCGATGCTAAGTCGACGCTATTGTTTTCAGACACACAATAGTGTTGCAATAGCATCGCGCTTGTTGTATCACTATTCGCCAGTTTTCTTGTAGTGCATGCTGAAAGGTGAGGTGACGATTGAGTTATGTCAGAAGGGTTATCAATGGCAAGTGCTAGCAAGCCCGAGAGGTAAGCTTAGAGTTTTCTCTATTTTCCATTGTTGTTCTTTTTCTTTGTCCAAATTGCTTTTTTTGTTCATAGTGTCGATGAATCCCTCCCAATAAGATAACATATTCCTCAATTCTCGCATGTGTGCCGAGAGGTAGGGCGATAGTCGAGTTGTGTCTAAAGAGTTATTGATGACTAGTGCCAAATAGGGCCAAGAGGTCTGCCTGGAGTTTTCTCTATTCTCTCTCGAACTGGACGTAAAGGAATCCACTTGAGATGGATTATCACATGTCGGGACTCAGAGCACGATGATAGATTGGCTGAGCCCCGACTGTTGGAGCAAAGTTTTAATGCCTATATAATTATATTTTGATTGTACAAACCTCGAAAGATTAGAGTTATATGCTGAAAGAGATTGAATAGAAATGGACAACTTTATGAACTAAACTTTGATTGAATAATTGACTATAATCTCCGGATGAATGATGAATATCAAAGTTGTAGAGAATTATGTTAGCTATTCATATAATCCAAGATTATCTAATTTGGATAACCATGCAAAAAGTTATGCTCAAAATAGTGCATGACGGTCAACCTGCCGATTGAAGCAATGAAGGTCGGCGAGGCACCAATCAACCGATCAGGCATACTGATCGACCGATCAATGCACAAATTGCCCATCTCAATGTCGAGACTATACTGATCAATAGTCCGATCGACCGATCAACTCAACAGCTAAAATCCAAAATGACGAGACTACACTGGTTGACACACCGGTCAATAGTTCGGTCGATCGACCAGCTGCGGTCACTGAAAAAATTGTGCAACAGTCATATAAACCGGTCGACCGATCCTAGGCTGAGATGAACAATAATGGTTATTTTTCAAGGAGAAATTTATGGAAAATTTTTTGGACGAAATTTTCACATATAAAAGACTATAAAAAGAGTGCCAAAGCCTGAAGAAAAGCATCCATTCAAGCATTCAAGAAAAATTTCAAGTTATCAAAAGAATGTCTTTCTCTTGAAGTTATTGTTTTAGTTTCTCTTCTTTCTCTTCTCTTCTTGTGAGCATGACATTGTAAAAGAGAGAAACACTTGTTTAGAAAATTGAGTGAGCTCTTGTGTAAAAGAGGTTCCATATCTTACCTCTTGAACTAGAGAAAAAAATAAGCTTCCTAGGAGGAGAGGTGTGCCTTACCTCTCGAAGCATAGAAAATGTGGTTTGATGTAAAGGGTTCTTCCTTGCCCCATTTGGAACGAATGAAGAGTTTAGTGGAATCTCTAACGGTCTCAAGGTCGAGAAGTCGGAGCGGAGACGTAGGCCAACGTGTGACCAAACATCGTCAACAATCACCTTGTGTTCTTGTGTTTGATTTCTCTCTCCCTCTCCTTCTCATATTATTATGCATGTGATATGATTTGATTTGTATTGGTTTAAAGTTTAACGAATCAATTTTAAGCTTCCGTAATGATTTTCGTGAAATTGATATTTTTGGATTTAACATCAATTCATCCCCCCCCAACCCCTTCTTAGTGCCTTGGGATCTTACTAGTATCAGAGTGGGTTGCTCTTGTTTTTAAGATTTAAACATCTTAGGAGTTATGGCATCAAGTAGATTTAGTTTTTTCGAAGGTCAATCAATTAATCGTCCTCTATTTCTTAATGCATCATATTTTTCATATTGGAATATGTGAATTTAAGCATACATATGTTCCATTGATATTGACATGTGGGATATTGTTCAAAAAGGTTATTATTTGCATAATAAATTACCTTCAGAATATACCAAAAGAGAGAAAAATTTTGCAAAACTTGATTGGGAAGCCAAAAATATTTTTTTATTGTGATTTGGATTCAATGGAATTTAATTGGATTTCTAGTTATGAGAGTGCAAATAGGATTTGGAAGAAACTCATTATCACTTATGAAGGAATGGATAAAGTTAAATAATCTAGATTAAATATTTTAAATCACCAATATGATTCTTTCAAGATGCATGAAAATGAATCATTAATGATATGGTTGTACAGTTTAACGATATTATGAATGTCTTAGTCTCCTTGGATGAGCCAAGAATTGGCCCTCAAAAAGTGAAAAAGTTCTTTAGGTCTCTCACGTCCAAATGGCATACAAAGAGGACTTTGATTGAAGAAAAAGACTTGAACAAGTTGGATTTTGATGATTTAATTGGTTCACTCTTAACCTATGAGATCAGAATCTAGGAAGAAGATTTCGGAGGACGTTAACATTGAAAGCAAACGAAAAGGAAGAAAACTCAAATGAAGAAGAAGTGGATGAAAAGAGACTCACACGCTACACAAGAAATGTATATAAGTATCTCAAGTTGGTGAAAAAAAAAAGAGAAGAATGAGAAATCAATCAGAAGACTATATAAACATCACCAAGAAAGACATTCAAGTCTCACAAAGAATGACAAAAAAGAAACATCTCAGAAAGGGAAGAAGAAAAGATATGAAGAATCAAGTGAAGCAAGTGATTCATCGAGCTCTTCTAGTGAGGATGCATACATATGCTTAATGGTATACAACGATGAGGTAATTTTTAACTCTTCAAATTCAAATAATGACTCAACAAGCTCTTCCGAAGACGATCTTTCTTTTGATGTGCATAGAGAAGTTTCCTCTCTTATAAAATGTATCTTGCACTTAAAGAGGAAAAGAGAAATTATTACATGAGTTTGAGAAAATAAAAGAAGAAAAGGATACATATTTTGTGGAAGATGAAAACTTGAAAAATGAAATTGATTCCTCGGAAATTATACATTCATGTGAAATTATAAAACTAGCATGTTCTTTAGAAAAAATAAAGAAAGAAAATACTGATGCATGCAAAATATAACATATTTTAGATTATTATTTTAGTTAATTTTTTTGTAATTTGATCATGACATGCATCATTTTAAGTCACTTTTAGTCGTAATTCTGAATTTATCGATTTTAATTGTTAATTCTTTGAATATTTTAATTGTGAATGGATTAACTAAATTTTGATAATTATTTTGCAGGAAAAGTCGAGTACACGTCGTCCAAAAGATTATATTTGATCAAGTTAAATGAATTACGGATGTATCGGCCGCAATTCATATGCAAAGTGAATATCGGCCGCAAAAATCTCATGAAGATTTATCCTTAACCAAGGTTGTATCGGCCGTGAACTCCAAGTTTATCGGCCGAGAATCCTATCATTAACCAAGACCATCAAGTTTATCGGCCGCAAATTCTAACCTTGGAGTTTTATCCTTAACAATACATAGTAAGATTATCAATTATCGGCCGCAAAAACCTTATCATTAAACAAGGCGATGATCATTTGGTGGCCGAGAATGAAGAGAAGTTTACAATTTGGTGGCCGAGAATAAAGAGAAGTTTATCATTTTGTGGCCGGGAACGAAGAGGTACAAAACGGATAACCTTTTTTCGTTAACCAAAGTTTTATCGATGAGGTAAAGTTTATCTCGCGAATTTAAAGTTGGTCATACGATATTCACGACCGTGATCAACTTGAAGTTTGTCCGCATATAAAAATAGAGGAGGAAGCCATCATCTCAACTCGTGCTTTGAAGTGTGGTTTTCTTCTACGGCGTGTCTAGACTCTACGCAGGCTTCGATCAAGAGAGATTTGATCGGACGACTGATTCAGACGCTCCGACAATATCCGAGGATCCTATTTTCTTCTTGGTGTAATTCTTCCAATTTTTATCATTTGTATTTTATTATCTCTCCAATATTTTTAGGATGAACTCCATGTTTTTAAGATTATTATTTTAGGAGATTATTAATTGAAGGGAAATGTTTGGACCCTATTTTATTTGTTTTAATCTTTTCTGATCAATTATTAATTGTGCTTAATGCTTTTATGTTAGTTAATTGAATTTTTGAATTAGGCTATACCAGTTTGTGGAGTGTTTAATTTTAGAATTCATTATAGTAATTTTAATTGATTTTATATGAAATTAATAATTGACATAAATTTGATAACTAGTGTGTGGAGAATCAAGTTTGTGTGATATGTTAATCTATACCAGTTTGTGGAGTGATTAATAGTCTAGGGAATCCAATTTAATGCATCTTAATTTTAATATGATTTGATGGGATGCCAGTTGTGGAGACTTCAATTCTTATTAAGATAGTTCTGCATGCTTAAGTTGAGGGATGTCAGTAGTAAGGACTACAAGTTAATCATGTTAGATTACTTTAAGGAGACTCTAATCCATCTTTAAAGATTAAATTTATCTTTTATGGTTCAAATATTTATCCTGATCTATTTTCATCCAAAGGCCTAATTTCAACACCATTATCTTATCTTATTTTTTTATTTTATTTTATAATTACAAAACCCATTCTCAAAATCCAAGTTTTTCCTCTCTTATTAATTTATAAATTCAGATATTGAATTAATGATATTCCTCGTGGGTTCGACACTCTTACTCCTATTTTCTATATTACTTGAGCGACTAGTGCATTTGCAAGCGATTTTATTTTGCTACTTCATTTTATGCATCAAATACTTTTATGAAAAATTCACAAAATAATGATAAGGATAGTCTTATACAAAGAAAAGTAATTCTAGAAAATACTTTGGACATACTTATTGGAAATCTAAACATTCTTGTTATAAATCATTAAAAAATTCACATATTACTTGTTTTGCATGTGGATTTGATGGTTATTATGCTTATTAATGTAAAGTATGAAAACTAGGTCAACAGGAAATGATATGGGTTCCAAAAGGAACCATGACTAACAAAATTGGACCCAAACAACTTTGGGTACTAAAGGTCAAATAATTGTTTTTCAAGTGTGCCTCGCATGTAAAGCAAAGAACAAGCGGAATTAAAAATATGAAGGCACAAAGGCCATAGTAAAAGTATCATTTACTTAATCCTACTTTTTTTGTAAATTTACTTTACTATCATGATTCTTAAGTGTTAAGCCTACTTTTTTATTTCTCACTCAAATTTTCAAAAATATTATTTCTTTGAAAGAAAAGAGGGACATATAAAATAGAAAAAGAAAATTGGTCATAGTGATAAGGGGAGCATGCTAAAATTTTCTTTAAAATATTATGTCATTCACTCGCCTTAATATGATCTAGTTACCTTTATTGTTAAAATATTGATTATTTGATATAATCCAACTTAATTTATATCATTATTATCTCAAAGTTTTATGCACTGTCTTGATCCTTTAACATAGACATGTTTGATTTCATATTTTTTCATTATAAATTGGTCATGAATTTAGGGGAGCTATTTTTTTAACTATCACATATATTATGATATTTCCTATATGACAACAGGGGGAGAATAAATAACTTTTATGACATGATAAAGGGAGAGTTACGTATTGTTACTTAAATGCTTCAGGTGCAAATTACTTTTTGATGAAACAAAAGAGGGAGAAATACAGGAGAAATATGATAAGAATATAGAGGAGATTTATATAGGAGAAATATATAACCCCTGAGTTATAACATGAAATCTATGAATATAACTCTATATGAACAGTACCTTACAAATAGTACTTATGTGCATATCTATCATTGTAAGGACAGTTTAGTTTTAGGAGGAGTAAAATTGATTTTACGATTTTTTTTTGCAACTTATATATTTTTCATATTTCTCAGTTTGTCTTCATAAAAAAGGGAGATATCGTTGGAATAAAATTTTAATGCCATATATAATTATATTTTGATGATACAAACTTCAAAAGATTTGAGTTATATGCCGAAAGAGATTGAATAGAAATGGACAAATTTATGATCTAAACTTTGATTGAATAATTGACTATAATCTCATTAAATTTCGGATGAATGATAAATATCAAAGTTGTAGATAATTATATTAGCTATACACAGAATCCAAGATTATCTAATTTGGATAATCATGCGGAATATTATGCTTAAAATAGTGCAAGGCGATCAATCTGTCGGTTGAAGCAATGAAGGCCGGTCGAGACACCGGTCGACCGATCAGACATATCGGCCGATCGATCAATTGATAGATTGCCTAGCTCAATGTTGAGACTACACCGGTCGACAGTCCGTTCGTTGCACTGGTCGTCCGATAAACTCAATGGCTAAAAATTCAAAATGACGAGACTACACCAGTTGATAGTTCGGTCGACCGATCAGTTGTGATCACTAAGAAAATTGCGTAACAGTCATATAGATCGGTCGATCGGTCCATTAGTGTGGTTGACTGGTCCTAGGCTGTGATAAACAATAACGGTTATTTTCAAGGAGAAAATTGTGAAAAAATTTCTGGACAAAATTTTCACATATATAAGCCTATAAAAGGAGTGTCAAAGCTTGAAGAAAGAGTATCCACCCAATCATTCAAGAAAAACTTCAAATTATTAAAAGAATATCATTCTCTTGAAGTTATTGTTCTAGTTTTTCTTCTTTCTCTCTTCTCTTCTTGTGAGCATGACATTGTAAAAGGGAGAAACATTTCCTCATTTGGAATGAAGTAAGAGTTTAGTGCAATCTCCGATGGTCTCGAGGTCGAGAAGTCGGAGCGGGGGACGTAGGCCAATATGTGGCCGAACCTCGTCAACAATCACCTTGTGTTCTTGTGTTTGATTTCTTTCTTCCTCTCCTTCTCATATTATTATACATGTGATATGATTTGATTTGCATTGGTTTAAAGTTTAACGAATCAATTTTAAGCTTCCGTAATAATTTTCGTGAAATTGATATTTTCGAATTTAACACCAATTCGGCCCCCGCCCCCTCTTGTGGTGCCTTAGGATCCTACATCGACTTACGACTCAAGATCCCTCTATGTCTGGAAATGGAGGTATGCCCACACGTGCCCCAATTTGGGTAATTAGCATTTTAGAACATCCCGCCTTGCCAGAGCATGACGGTCATGTTTTGGATAATGACCCCATGTGCACAAGCCATGTCCTGCAACCGGTGAGCATGAGAGCGACTTGGTCGCTAAATGACATCTGTCATGAGAGTGATAATGTTCGTGCATGGGGGCATCTGCTGCTATTTCACGAATTTTTCATCGGCTTAAGGAATATAAGTCTTAAAAATAGTCCCCCTGAACCCTAGTGTTTACTTATACCTATACTCGACTTCACGCATTTTCGATCCCCTGCTTTGGATTTTCAATTTACATTAAAAACCATTAAAAATTAGTATAACCTTATATTTCACAACTCTTAGGGTATTAGTATTTCATTTCCTAAATTCAGCTTCCTCATTTTCGGCAAGGACATCATATCAGACTCGACGAGTACACGGGACGAATCCTAAGTACTACATTGACTATTGTGCGCCTGCATGTGTGTGATAAGAATTTTATAAATTTTAAAGCTTATTCCAGGTTTTTTTTGTGAAGTAGGGGCATGTCCTTGCGTAGGGGCATTCAGGAGCATAAGGGTATCTAGTCCCTTGAATCGCCATTTTTCCCACATAGATGTGATTTTTGTGTTGCTTTACGTCACTATACTAACATCACACACACTGCGAGTCACTTAGCTTAAATATTTTTTTCCTTGAAAGTCGAGTACCCCATAAGAGCATTGGTTTCTAAGATTTCGCTGAGTGAGCATAGAGTTGATAACATTTACTATTCTTTTGATTCCATTAAACATATGAAGTTTCCAATCTTATCACCAGTGTAGGGAGAAGAAAAGAAGGACAAGATATGTAAGATTGGCTAAAAAATAATTGGGAGAGAACAAAAATCAAAATAAAAAATTTGTTGTTAATGCACTTTATTACACCTTGTGCCTTACATCAGCCTTGATATTCGGAATGCTCCTTACTTTTAGGAATTCTTTTAATTCAAATTCAAAATCAAACTTATAACAAAATTCATATTTCCTTTTTTTTTTTGTCTAAATCTGTATGAGTTATAGGGAAAACCTACATGTGCACATTCTACTATACGTAAAAAATGTTGAACGTCCGGAATACATACACTTATGTATGACACCAGACATGCATCCTCTGCAATACATGCATATATACTCTCTAGGATGTATGTGAACACAAAAAATTTTTGTTGGAAGTCTCATTTGCCACTATTACGTACACGACGTGAGACGGAATAGTTGGGCTCAATGGTGGACTGACCATCAACCTACACTGTGTGTATTGCACTACAAGAAATAGGTCGATTGGACTCTACCGCCAATAGCATCTCAATTGTGCCCACCAAATGTCGACACTATTACAGTCAACAGGCGGCGCTATGGTGACACTTTTTGTTCCCCGGGGGCAACATTTTTAGTGTCACACAAATCGACGCCAAAGTGGCACTAAACATTCCGATGCCATAGTGACGCTACTCTGACACAAAAATTCATCGTCTCATTGGTCATTTCTATTTTCTTGTGCGGCGCTATTGTGGTGTTAAAACAATGCTATGTCGTGTCGCTATTGTGACACTGTTTTGGTGTGAACATGAGATGCTACGATGATGCTAATGAGATGCCAATGTTTTAGCTTGGCGATGCTAAGGTGACATTATGACAATGCTAATTGCGAGACATGGTGACGCTAATCTATCGCTAATGTAGATACATTTTTCACCTGTCAAACTCAATTCTTCCCTTCCTTCTCCATTCAATTTACAATGCATTTGTATATATATGTATTTAGTGCATTCGTAACAATATAAATTAGAATACAATGCTTAAAAGTAAACTAACAACATCACCACAAAAGTAACAATATAAAATAAGTATATCATCATCTAGAGTTACAAAATTAATTATGTTCAGAGTTACAAAAATTTCTATCATTCTATAATATGATCGTCATCCACTTCATATGTGACATTCGATGATGACGTACTCGGTCTTTGACCATGTGGGATTTGGATATGCAGCTGGACGATGGCTTGAATAGTCTGCAAGATTGGAGATAGATGTTGACAAAGTTGCTCCAAAATAAGTTCGCTAATGTTGTTCAGTGTCAACTCAAATGCGGTGGCTGAACTTGAAGTAGATGGGCCACCTAAATATCCTTCACTCTTTCTAGAAATCTGAGCGGCTATTACTAGGCCCCTCAGATATCCTCCTCATGTCGTGTTGGCAACCTCCTCCCAAATAGTAGTATCCTCTAAAAAATAGATAAATTATGTAAAACCATATAAAATGGTATATAATATTTAAAAATATGATTCACTTTTGAGATAGTTACTTAGTGGCTGACTACTAGGATCAAGGATCATCTTCATACTTCTCGGCCACCTTTTCATTATAATCATCCTAAAAAATTTAAACATTGCAAATTTGGAAATCATTTTCACTAATGCGAACAAGCAAATAAACATGTGATGAAACTTACCAAAACGTGACGGGCAGTGGGCATGACCATCTTATTGATTTCCTACTATTATGGGTGGCCTCACAAACTGCGAGAAAATCCACAATGCCACATTCTTTTTCCTCCACGGTGGCACCTGACCCAAGTCGAATTAGCGTCGGGTAACTACGATGCTAACATGGCGCTGTAGTGACTCCAAATTAGCGTCGACAAAATTGTGACGCTAAAGAAATGCTACGGTGAAGCACATCGGAGACTGTATTATGTTGACTCTGTTATGTCTGTATGACGGCGCTAAACATTACTAATGTTTAACATTTCATTTTTACTAATTAAACAATTGAGAAAATCATGTGATTTTAACTACATATGATTTAAAGAGATAATTAAGATATGATAAAATTAAATCTTATATATATATATATATATAAAACTATGTTAATATATATATGATATATATAAAACTATGTTAATATATATATGATATATATAAACTACAATTAAATTAACTAATAAGAAAACTATATCACTTAATTCCATATTGATAATCGTATGATTTAACAAAAGGATTCATAGATATGTGATGATACATGTTTATATATGTATATGTATATATGTAATGTGTGTGTATATATATATATATATGTGTGTGTGTGTGTGTGTGTGTAGGTATGATAATTAATTAGATGAACTGTGTTATACATGTGTATATTTTTTATATTAACAAATATATATATATATATTATCAAATTATTATTACCAACTTAAATCAATATATATGTATTTGTATTTATATATATATTTGTTGGAAATATATATATATTATTATTACCAACTTAAATCAATATATATATTTATATAATTATTATTACCAACTTAAATCAATATATATATATATATATTTGTTGGAAATATTACACTGAGGATCGATGAGTAATCAAGACAACGATGTAGAGAAATAGAAGAGAAGACAAACACAATAATTTAGCATTATAAAACTCTCTTGATTAATGTGAACAAGAGAGAAACATTCACGGGCGGTCGTCGTCAAAAGAAATTCACTTTGAGCAAAAATCGAGAGCATTACAAAAGCCTAACGGCCCAAGCCTTCCGCTTTTGTCACAGATTCTTATTGTTCCTTTTTCTCATTCTTTTCTTCCATAATTTTAGGTATATGGTATATAATTCAAGCCACATCAACCATATTCATAATATCGCGCTGCAATAGGGACGTCGCATTAGTGTCACCTTGACGTCTACTTGGTGTCACAACATGGTAGTGCAGAATATTAGGGCCACTACAGCGCCTTCGATCGAGCCAATGCCATGGGATCACTATTTAGCATCGTCAGATGTCGACGCCAAGGTCGCGTTATGTTTTAGCACGCATTCTTCCGTTTCCACACGCATATTTAGTGTCTTTGTAGTGCACCTGGACGCCCACTTTGACAACAAAAAATTGTAATGCTAATTCGAGACAAATGTGAGACATCTAGCATCGCATCTTGTCCAACTCTACTGTGTCTCTGTTTCGTCGCTGTTCGCGTCGATTTAAAGTTGTCCTGTTTGAGACACTAAGTGACATGGCTAATTTGCACGAGTCTTATAGTATTGAGCCCTCGGCACTGGTTCCGAGACACCAGGACCGGCTACCCAAAGAAAAGGTCAAATCATAGATAGAATCAGCTAATTCATTAGTCGATCGACATATAGGTTAGGGTTCGATTACAAGTGTAATGAGGAAGTCTCATACACTTCTTTCCCACACTATATAAAGTTTCCTCCTCTCGTTCTCTCTCTTGGTGAATATATACATACATATACGAAGAGATAGAATTCTCTACGATCTGCAAACAAATATCTACTAGAGTATGACCAATCTAAATTACTCCACGTGTATTTATTACTTGCTTCCATATGAAATTAAGATATATTTTATGTTCCCAGTTGTCCATATTAGTCCAGGTTGGTCTTTGATTTTATGACAGGTCGATCTCCTCTGTCTGAACTTATCAAAAGATGTTAAGAACATGACTGCTCAAGGCTTTCAAATTAATAACTGCTCAAGGCTTTCAAATTAATAACTTTAGTATAGCCTTCCTAACCATTAAATCAACTACTACTACTACTACTAAAAAAACAGATGACCCCGAATAAACCCTAAGCTGATATTCACTCTAATTGTACCGATAGTTATTATTCCTTCTATCTTTTTCATACATGTTTAATGAAGTACTAAAGCAATCACATTTTTTTTCTATTATAAAGAAAAAAACTCGACAATTATCTTCGGATGTGTGTCGGCATTAAATAACAAAATTAGTAATATCCTTAACTATTCAGTTTAATCATTGTTAATTTGATTATGATTTTTTTCAATGGGTGCTCATCTCCTACCAATAATTGAATCATTAGTTCCTTTAGCCATATTTATTGACCATGACTATAAGCCAACAAGATAGAAAAAGTAGGAGAGAAAAAGGAGGAGGATATAAAGAGGACCCTCATAAGAAAAGTTGTGCTTTGTGGGGGGTTCAAAGCTGAAAGATCAATCAATAGTGGTGCAAAGATGGCAAGTGGTCGATCGATCGATCGGATTGATCCAAGTGTGTGCGTGTGTTTTTTGTGGCTATGTGTTTTGATGCATTCCAAAAGCACAAAAAGAAGAAAAGAGAGAAAAAATATGCATCACAAGATTTGGAGAAGAAAAAAATAAAAAGGAGGTTGCGTCTTGAGGAGGACTTCATAAAGGAAAAGTTAGGAGGAAGGAGGAAGGAGGAAGAAGGGAACAGCACATAAGGACATGCCATTTACTACCACATCTTCTCGCTAATGAATGAAGTGGGAAGGCCCCCACTTTTGATTCCCACCACCTTCTCCGTTTACATCTTTCCTGCACGGAATATTTAATTTTCAAGGTAACTAAAATGTTGTCTATGTGCTGATCTCCTAGCTAATTAAGTATATCCAACGTATGTGATATTGCATGGCATATATATGTCACCCAATAATAGCAACAACAAGAAAAGACAGTAATTAGCAATAGTAATAACCAAAGGAAGTTGGCGATAAGGGTACACAGCTAATAGTTAGAATGAGAGAATTAGCAGTCTTAATATGAGGAGCCTGGTTAACTTATACAACTCCATCCAATTGATCAGATGTTAATAATTCTATAATAATAATAGTAATATAATTGCCGGCACAATGCACCTATTGAGTGCATAATTAGTTGTCAGTGTGGAAGATTGAAATTCCCACCATCTAACTGACGACCATGGCCAATAAAATAATGCTTCTGAACAACTGATCATAAACTGCGAAGACAAGGAAGGTTGGAGTGATGAAAAATGTGAACTCAACTGATTAGTTGTTAATTGTATATTGTCGAACAATTGGACATTGCTTGGGTCCATAATACTTTTAATATTCAACATCATGACCTGCCTAAAGCATGCATCTCGCATACAACGAGAGGGTATAAATCATAAGAGAATATAATATAAAGGAATTGATTGCTTCTGTAAACTCTATGTTTGACTCATTGGAAAGGAGTTGGAGTGGGAAAAACAATTGCACTCATGATTGAATCTTAAAGTGCTGAATTTGATGATGCGAAGGAAGATCATACTATCTGCAAGGGATACTTTATTTGCATTCATTCTTCCAATATGTCACTGGATGAATACCAAAAGTCCTTATACCTGTTTTCTTTCTTTGCTTAGAGACAAATATACATACAAAGAATGCATAAAAGTTAAAGAAGTGTAATTAAGAGGTTTTCCATTGGAATCATAATAGAAAATTTGGCATGGATTTCGATCAAGTGAAAGATACGTACTTAGCTTGAGCAGGATATATATGAATTGCAGTACTATTCAATATGCTAAATTCAATTAAATAGAAACAAAAGACTACCGCAAAAAGATGAAGCTAACACCTTCAACTACCATCGTCATTGCTCTCGTATATATATATATATATATATATATATATATATATATATATATATATATATATATATTCCATTGACATATGCAGTTTGAGACATTGACAAAAAGGTGACTTCCCTTTGCCTTCTACATCATACACTGGTCATGTACGTCTTTTTTCTGCCTGATTCCATGGCATGCTTCCTCCATAAAATCGTCTACTTAATTATATATTTACTAGCATCATAGTTTGCATGTGATTCCTGATGATGACATTGAGACAGGGAAATGGTGGTGCTTTAAGCTTTAGATGCTGTTACGCTTCCTAATTGGTTGTTAAACACAAAAAAATAATAATCTCATCATACTTCGAGCTTTTGGCATACTACATGCATCCTCTTTCAAAGTATCATAAAAAATAAGGAGTGATCATTGTAGTAAAACAATGAAATGATAGGACATAGAAGCTGACGTTGTAGGGTCGACGCTAGAAAGTTGGATATTTCATTGATGTACCTGTCCAACATGAGAGAGAGAGAGGTAATTAAATGCCACCATCAATTCTTTGCACACAAAGGACGTCACAGTAGTTAGATAAAAAGGTCCGGGGACCCTCTCAATTGTGATACCTCGAGTACTATTCTTCGGTCTCCTTCACAACCGAAGCCACATTGTATGCATTTTTTTTTTTCTTATGAAGTCTCCAAGTTGGTAAACACAGTGTACTGTGTCAAATCTACTGATTCTCGTCTTTAAAATTTGCAAATGTACTCTCTCTCTCACATACACAAGTTGGTGTACTGGTGGTGGTTGGTTGGGTTCCTTAGCTTTCAATTGCTTTATCTTCCAAACCCAGCAACCATAGAAAAAGAATATAACAATTAGGTATATATAGAGAGAGAGAAGTGGTTTATCAATGGAGACAAATGAGACTGCACCATATATACAAGGACAATGAATTAAGCAAAGAGGAAAAAGAAAAGGCTGAGCAACTGAAGAACAAATGTGGTAAGAGAAAAAGAAGGAGAAGCTTTCAGGGAACTATATAACAGAATGCTATTTGTTTCGACGACACGCTGATCTCGATCTTTTTCCACGCAGAGAACATATTAAATCAGCTTTTGGAAGTCGACGTCACTTCCTCGTTCATCCACTGTTTGTTCGCTTCTGACACTCGAGTCAGTTCACGAAACAGCTCTCTTTCTCTCTCTCTTCCTCCTCCTCCTCCTCCCCACCTCCCCTTTCTCATGCTCAGAGGTTTTATGTCTTTGATAGAGAATACATAGATTTATCGTATCCGTGTCCATCCATCTATAGCTTTCCATCCCTTTTCGATCCTTCCATCTCTCTCTCTCTCAAAAACACAGGTCTCCTTTTTCTCTCTCCTTCCAATGAGGAGATGTACAGTGGCTCCTGCATCTAATGATGAGAAAAAGAGAGGATCAAATCAGCTGGACCTCGCTTTCTCTTCATCCTTTCCATGGTACTATTCTACACCTCAAGTAATTTCCAATCTTAATTTTTACCCCAAGCATCTCTTTTTGTTGTGCAGCTGAAACCACTGCGTCCTCATGTACCCATACACCTGTACAGGCCAATATTGATTAAGTCATTATTTATTGAAATAAAAAAGGAAGAGAAGGATTATTAATTCCAGACAATTTTGCTTTCCTGTGTGTGGATAATGGTAGCCACAGCTACAATTAAGAAAAAGATGGGCTTTCTTTATCATCTCTCTCTCTCCCTCCCCCCTTGGGATCCTATGTCTTTATTTTCTTCTCCTTTTGAATTGGAGAGGAAGAGTTTGCAGGAATAAGAGGATGACATGAGTGTGATATGCTCTCCATTTCCTCATTTTAACCATAAGATATATCTAGAGTACCTCTCAGGTCTACTATAACTACTTCCTCCATGAAAGATAGGGATCTCTCTCTATCGTTGATGATGATGAGGTTCTAAGAACTCTCTCTCTCCCCCTCCTTATTCTTAGGTGGAAGGAAAGGAGACTAACAAAATTCTATTCTTATATCATCCCCCACGTGCTCATGGGATTACATCTCTCAGGTATGACCACTGGAATGCTTCGTTATATCACTTGATGAAGATGGCAACTCTTTCTTTTATCACCTCCTCTCCTGCTTATTCCCCTATCTGCTCTCCGTTCCCTCCTCTTGATGAGCTGCAAACTCTTGCAGAATGGATCCTTGCAGTGGACTGATCGGAACTCCGCAGTCGGAGCTCGGTTCCGATTATCGATCGGATTCTCCGGTCAGTCCCTCCTCTTATATATCTACTTAATTTTCAGTTGGGGTTTGAGCACTGGGGGGAACATACAGTGTCCAAAACTTATCAGTTTCTTGGTACTTGTTTGCTGTGGATAAATCTTCTCTCCTTTCTGAGTCTTTAATGGACGTGAATTAGGGTTTCTTTGCGAGTTCTTGGTCTGTACAGTTACTTATATGTTTGTTCTTAATCCGTATGTATTGTTTCTTTCGTTCTTGTTTAGGTGAAGTTTATACCAACACAGACGGGATACGGTCTCGCGAGGCTTAAACTTGTTTGGTGCATCCCCACGCGCTAAGCAACAAGCGAATAATATAAAAGAGGCTCCTTTCACCTACTGTTTTGTGCTCCCGGGGGACTTTGATCTCCATCTCGACTTCGCCATGGCGACGTATTTTCCCGGCACGACGGAGATCCAGCCGGACGGCCTGCAGACACTCTACCTCATGAACCCCGGCTACGTCAGCTACACGGATGCCGCAGCACCGGCAGCCAACATGGTCCTCCTCAACTCGGTGAATCCGATGAACCTTGTGCAGACTGACCAATTACCAGCTTCCCACCACCACCAACAGCACTTCGTCGGCATCCCACTCCAAGCTTCGTCTGCTGCCACGGCCCCTACTCAGTACAACCTCTGGACGCAGCCGTCCAACAACGCTGTCGACGTCGCTTCCCAGTTCAGCCCACGCCACCGGTCGGTTACCGTGGCGGCCCCCTCTCAGCAATCCCTGTCGCTTAGCCTCTCTCCTCGGGACATGCCTGGGCCGGCGGCGATGGCGCAGATGTCGCCAGTCGGTGCGAACGAGGCCAAGATGGCGGCCATGATGACGCCATCGTCCTCCGCCACGGCGGCTTGCAGCGGCGTCGCCAGCCTGCAGAGCTTCCTGTTGGGATCGAAGTACTTGAAGGTAACCCAGCACCTGCTGGACGAGGTGGTTAACGTCGGCAAAGGGAGCAAAGACGAGTCAGAGAAGGGCGGCACTTCGAAGAACCCCATGAAGAGCACCGACAAGGGCACGGAGGGGACCGGAGCTGCGGCGGACGAAGCGAACGCAAAGCGAGGGGTTGACCTCACCACAGCAGAGAGGCAGGAGCTTCAGATGAAGAAGGCAAAGCTCGTCAACATGTTAGATGAGGTACCTTAGATGACATAGAATAATTACCAGAAGCCAAGAGAAAAAAAAGGCTATCTAAGTTTAGAATTTCATATGAATCTGACGTTAAGAGATATCGAAGTGATGTGAACAAATTTCATTGCATGCTGTTTCAACAAAAATTCTGATCCTAAATGATAAAAAAGAAAAGAATCTGATTGCACAACGACTTGCTATTTTGGCGGTTCACAGTCCCTTAGAACAGAGAAGCACAAAAAGGTTCATATTTTTATGTTCTTATAGAATTCGAAAGTGATTTTTATGTCTACTTTTAAGAAATTGAGGAAGCAAATATTCAAAGGCTTTTTCTTCTACCAATCGTCTGACACTATTTTTTTTCTTTTAAAATTCAGTCTGATTCATGATATGTTCTGTAATAAACCTGCCAGGTGGAGCACAGGTACAGACAGTATCACCATCAGATGCAGCTTGTGGTCTCTTCATTCGAGGCCGTGGCAGGATACGGATCGGCGAAGACGTACACCGCGCTCGCCCTGCAGACGATATCGAAGCAGTTCCGATGCCTCCGGGACGCGATCACCGCCCAGATTCGCGCGACCAGCAAGAGCTTGGGGGAGGAGGACCCCAAGACCGGCGGCTCGAGGTTGCGCTTCGTCGACCACCACCTGCGGCAGCAGCGAGCCCTGCAGCAGCTAGGGATGATGCAACATAACGCGTGGAGGCCCCAGAGGGGGCTGCCCGAACGCTCTGTTTCCATTCTCAGAGCTTGGCTTTTCGAGCACTTCCTCCACCCGTAAGTTCATGATCACAACCATAAGCTCTTGATAAATTGTGTCCCCTGATATCGTCAAGCAGGACACAACCTGCTGCTTCCTGCTCCTAGTTCTTCTGTTAACATGCCGTGCGGATTGCAGATACCCAAAGGACTCAGACAAACTCATGCTTGCGAAGCAAACAGGGCTCACTAGGAGTCAGGTACTTGACGATTCGCCACTATTCATACTGCTGTTCGAGAGAAACCGAATACAAATTTGCTTTTTAAGTTCTTCAGATTAATTTTATTGTTGATCGCAGGTTTCCAATTGGTTCATAAACGCGAGAGTCCGACTTTGGAAACCGATGGTGGAAGAGATGTATTCGGAGGAGTTCAAAGATCAGGAGCAGAACAACACTGAGGAGAACACAAGTAAGAGCGACGCGAACGGGAGCTCGACGCCCAAGTCCAGTGCTCAGCAGGACAGCAGTCTAACAGGGGCAGGGCCTGTCGATAGCCTCAGGAGCAAACCCAGCCAACCTTTGGCCACAGTGCAGCAGTCGACCCTGTTCAATGGTTCGATCCAATCTAATTACTACGACGACGAAGCAAACCTGCAGCCAAACCTTAAGAAGACGAGGAGCACCAAGTCGTTTCATGGCAATCCAGTGCCGCCTTCCATCAGCATCGAGGCGAAGCCGGACCAATCAAGCAACCAGGACTTTTTGCTCAAGTTCATGGACGCGAGGCAGAGGGTGGACAACCAAGGATACCCCTTGATATCAGGCACCACAAGCCATGGAGGCAGCTACGGCGCGTACTCGATTGGAGAGCTCACGAGGTTCGACGCGGAGGAATTTGGCGCACCTTCTCGGTTCCCCGGCAATGGCGTCTCCCTCACCCTCGGCCTTCCTCACTGTGAGAATCTCTCCCTGTCCGCTGCACAATCATCATTTCTGTCCAGTGAGGACATGCAGCTGGGGAGGAGGCTTGAGATGAGCAACGAGGCCGCCGGCGACTACCGCGGTCTCAGCAACAATGCAATAGTTGCACACTCTTCCAACGTCTATGACAGCATTGATCTCCAGAACAGAAAGAGGTTTGCTGCTCAATTGCTACCAGACTTTGTATCCTAAATACATCCAAATACAGTATATATATATAGATAAGTGCGAGTATCTCGTTTGTATACTAGTAGAAGTGTCTGCTTATATATACAATACATATATATATATATATATATATATATATATATACATATATATATATATATACATATATATATATATATATATCAAGGGAGGACACGAAGCTTAGGCTTCTGTGTCTCTTTCTTCTCCTTCAGTTGAGTGCTTGTAGGAGTGGCAAAGTTTGCAGTGTATAGAAGAAAAGTACAGGATTTATGCACCCTTAGAATTAGTACATAAGGCTGGGAAATGTATATTTGATTAACTCATTTGAGACTTAGTTACCAATCATCGATGTGGAAGGTTTTTACACAATCTTTTTTCCTGTAAAGTCACGAATGTATGATGCAAGGTCATTGGACTTCTACTTTGTTTGCATGCCAATATTAAATTTACATATGGATCATATGTTACTGTGTCTGGTTTCACGTATGGATCATTGTCCGGGACAAGGACAGATATCATGGGGGGAAAGACCTCGAGCTGTAGGGCCACGTCACACACTGACACGCCAAACTTTGAATATATAATATGGCATCTTAGGTGATTCAGCGTTCGGTAGACAGGTAGACAAATGTACTGCAATAATTAAGCAGAAAAGTTGTGGATGTGGCCAATCCGACGACACGAGGAGTTGTCTGATTGAATAGGGGGGGGAGAGAGAGAGAGAGAGAGAGATGGATGGAGGGATAGAGAGGGGGACCGCCACCAAGACTTCTGTGTGCCACTTGAGATGGTTAGCTGTGGCATTCCAGGATGGATAGAGGATTATGGAAAGACAAGCAAACCAGGGAGAAAAGGAAGTGGTTACTATTCTGATTAATTTGGAGGTTGCCTCTGCGTATGTGTGTGTGACTTCTCACCATTAGAGCCATAGATGATGAAGCAGTCTTAATTTTGTGTACAGGTTCATGCACGTCATTTTTGTCTGTGCTTTGTAGGGCACACCTCCCCCCTGAAGTTTTGACCTACAACTGTAACAATTTGCATGCATCCAAAAGACCATAATTGTGCAATGCAAAGCATATACCTAGAATTTGAGTGAAAAAAAAAGAACTGCATGGCCCAAATGCACCAAATCTACAATATTCAACCAGTACAAAGGGACCATGAAGAACAAATGCACTCAAGCTACAAATTTTGAAAATCTGATTGCTCCCCCACACCCAGTGAGTTCAGGAATTACTGGCAAATAAACCAACCTCGTCACTAAAATGTACACCAATTTATGCTCATTACAAATCCTGCAATTACAAATGGAGAGACTGATGGATTCCTGCAATTACAAATGGTAAGGTTGCAAGATAAAACGACAGTAGCACTGCAAAGCTGTCAATCAGGTGCCACTGAAAGATAATAGAATTCTTATCAAGGCATGCAGGCTGACTCGAATGATGTGATGTTTGCCATTTTTCACTGGAGCTGGTCAGACAAATTGGTGACAGTTCGATAAACCATGGTAATACCACCAACAGATTCTGGTGCTATTCTGCTTCCAGCACTGGGTTACAATATAATAATCTTACGAGTGCAAGGACATCACCATCTTCGCCGCATCCTTGTTGGCCCATCAAGCACATGCCCCTGCCTCAGTCCTCCTTCCTACTAGTTTCGGAAATGAAATGCCAAATCAAAAGCGTGCCAAGTGCACGCCAACAAGCAGATCCAAACCGAGATGAACAAACTCGTCGAAGACGGGATTATAGTACCTCTACTGCAAATCATGCCCAAATTTTGTTCTCGCATGCCTCCGTTACCCCTTGCAGTATAGTGAGCAGTCTGACGAAATCAGCCATCACTCAATTCATTATGCTTAAATTTTTATTGCATGCCTGAGGTAACTCTGACGAGAACCAGTACAGAATAATGGTCAAGATAAACAAAAAAAAATATTTACCTGCATTAATATTTAGTTCAGATTTTCCACTATGATTGGATAGACAAAGGACTGTATGCCCACCCAGCTCACAGTTGTCTTTCAAAAGCAAACCACCGTCTTCATCACTGAGTCTGTATTGCGCCCAAGTCAATAATGACACAAAAATAATTGCATATTCAATACATAGCCCATGAACAGTAAAAAAAGTTGTGATAGTTTTCTCAATGTTAACACAACGAAGCAGATACAAATTTACTTCTATAATCATATTAATGTCTATTATATTATGCGTAGCATTATGCATTGGCTAGTAAACACCATTGCATTTCATGCAATTTTAATATTGATCATAAAGGTTTTTGAAATTTCAGAACTTTTTAAAACACCTTGGCTTCAATAATCAGGAAAATACTACAACAATATAGTCACAAGGAATCAACATGAATTAATTTTTAAAGTTCTAGTATTATCAATATCAGGAACTTGAGTCTTATAATATTTATTATTGAACCTAACAAATTAATAACAGCACATTGAAACATTAATGTGGTTAACATTTCAATAGCAAATTATGCTGAATATTTTTACTATCTTAATTAAATAGATATATTTTTTCTACATATTAAAATAAGTCATGGTAACTGAAAAAATGTGATCATTATATGGGTTGTGGCAGTAGTCTAAGGAACCAAATATTAAATGAATTTGCAAGTAAAAGATAGCAGGAAAGGTAAAACATTTTAATAAAAGTATACATCTCTATGCAGGCAAGAATGGAAATATACAATTACAATTATATATATTTATAACACATGACATATATATTCATAGTGAAAAGTAACCATAAAATAATATATATACTCCTTCTATTATCTAAAATTTGAGAGAAACTTAAATAATGCTATGGAAAGTATGATATCTTAAATCAAACAAAGTTAATCCTGACTTATAATTTCTTTTACAAATTTTTTTAATGACGTTTGTGAAGATTTTAATCAAAATAACCAACCTCGTCGTGGAGAAAATGATTTAGAGGTTCCTTCACGTTGTTCTTGTATCGAGGCTAGGACGACGATCATGATCAGAATGTCGGCCAAGTTCACAATCCAAGTACTTCGATGTTTGGCAGAATAAAACAAAATGAATAGCACTATACGGACGTCTATAGTCAACAACCCCCTCATCACATCATAGGACTCCATTATAATATGATAGATGAAGTCATATCTGAATGCACTCGGTTGCATGTGCAGTTTACTTAACTTACCATGCACGTCATTTGAATTCACGTAAACGCTAAAGTAACTCCATGCAGTTATTGTAGTCGTGCAAGTCTTACATGAGTAAGTTGCTCGTTACGGGCGTGGTTCAACAATCTCCCACTCGTATGTAATGAGTAATTACCCACATATTCTGTTAGAAAATATCCAAATATAGTAAATGGTTGTGCGATCCATAAGTACATTCACAACATAATACGGGGAGAATGTGACCTGTTAGAGATGCACAATCACCTAATCACTTGAGAGCATATATTATGGCTTGTTAAGGATACATAGTGCTCAATTAACTTGAGAGTCAAAATACTACAATTTATTAGGAATTAACAATCGCTTAATCAATATGCGAGCTAGTACTATATTCTCGTACTCGCTTTGTCCTCGAAATACCTAGCTTGCACATCTATGATGACTCGTGTCTAACTCCGCAGTTACTCAATTTTATATGCATACTTCATTGTTGGCCAACAACATATAAAATTTATACAGCACTAATGAATCTTTATCTCGTCCTCATATTTCTCTATTCTAAGTCAATTATTTTTTTAAACATGGCTTGATGAGTCGCATACAATTTTAACCTTTGAGTACCTCGCTAAAGTACCAATACCAACCTATTACCTTAAAATATAGTCAAAAATTTAAGGACAATCTTCGGACTTATTCGGTCCTTAAAGACTCACACATGTGATGAAGACTTGATCAATTATTCATCACGTCTTAGAATCGATTTAGCATACTCGATGATACAGTAAAGTACTGCGATGGAAACGCCCACAGAAGGAGTGTATGCTTTTACTCAAAAGTCTATTTGCCCATCTATGGCGCCTGATGTGGGTCCTCCTACTACTTGTTCAAAATTTTAGCGCCTTAAATGAGGTCTCATATCTGGCTCCCCTTGTTAAGTCACAAGGAGTTGAAGTAAACTCATGCTCAAATCCTTTCGAAGAAACCAAGGCAGCCTTAGATCATCAATCTAAATCATTCCTTCGCGGCTCGCTATATTCTAAGCATCGAATGTGATTATCCATGTGATTTGATAATCTCGTGCCTGACAGACATACTCTACTTATGTTAACAACTCATAATAACTTAAACAAATAAATGAAATACTTTCATTTAACAACAAGTGTTTGAATACAATTGGAATTATGTGATTCCATAGCTTTGACGTGTTTAATAAATACACCTCTTAAAATAGGATTCATAAATGGGTCAACCATATTCTGATGCATAGACACATATTAAATCATGATCTTTTTCTGAACATCTTCATTTCAAACAAACTTTACTTAGTGTCAATGTGTTTTCCTTTACAGTGATATTATTCATCTTTGATATATGCAATGGTTACTTGATCATCACAGTATAGGTTAGTCTTCAAAGTGTTATGATGGCAAAGACATTTGCCTAACCAAAGACCTTTTGCAGCTTTAGCAAATGACACAAATTCAGTTTTCATTGTTGACAATGCTATGCAATCTTACTTCTTACTGCTCCAAGGTTGCAGATTGATCCTAGAAACACTACTAGAAACACTATTATAGATAATAAGGCATCATTGCTAAATAGGAAGATGTAACTGAAGATAAACTTGTGCTCATCAGTATTTGTCAGCCCAATCAGCATCCATATATTCGGTGAACTTTAAACTTCCTTCTTGATAGCGTCGTCAAATGTACCCTTCAAGTATTTGAGAATTCTCTTGATAGCCTTCCAATGTTGGTGTCGTGAGTTGGACTGATATCAACTGACTAAATAATTGGCATAACATATGTTGGCCGAGTACATAACATTATGTACATTAGCATAAGGAACATATGACATAGCACTCTTTTCTTCTGAAGTCTTTGGACGCATGTTAAAACTTAAAACTTCAAGTTTAGCTATAGAAGTGTCAATGAGTTTGCAGTTATTTATTCGACAACGTTCGAGAACCTTTTTAATATAGATCTCTTGTGAAAAAGCAATGAATATCTTTAAATGATCTCGTTGAATCTTTACTACAAGTATATATGTTATTTCACCCATGTACTTCATCTTAAAAACAAAGGACAACCATTGCTTAATGGTACTTATGTACTTTTTATTATTCCCAGCTGGCAAGATATCGTCAACATAGAGTTTAGAAATGCAAACTTATCTTTGGAGCCACATATATACACATAGTGGTCTTCAACAATCATAAAAAAATTAAAGAAAATTATTAATTGATGGAACTTTAAATACCACTGCGTAGATGATTATTTTGATCTATATATAGATTGTCGCAACTTACATGCTTTACGCTCTTGATCTTTTACGATGAAGCCTTTAGATTGCTTCAGGTAGATATTTTTCATCTAGTTCATTTAAAAAAGTTATTTTTACATTCATTTGATGTAATTATAAATCCATATGAGTAATTATAGTTAGGATTAAGTGAATTGAAGAAAATCTTGTAATCTTTGCAAAAGTTTCATCATAATCTATACCCTCCTCTTGGGTATATCCTTATGCAGCAAAGCGAGCTTTATATCTTTTTTATGGATCCATCCGCACTATGTTTGACCTTGAGAATCTATTTATTCCCTATTGATTTCCTATCGGGTGAGTGATCAACCAAATTCCAGACTTGGTTATCTTTCTTAGACTTCATTCTTTTTCCATTACTTTCATCCATTCTTCCTTGTAGAGCCTTCTCAATTATATTAAGTTTATGTTCATCTTCTGGACCAACTATGGAAGACTTCACCCTCAATCTCAAATCGATGACATGGGATACTTTTCTTGTTACTCTTATGTACTAAACATTCTGGTATATCTCGTTCGGTAGTTGGCAACGATTCTCTCTCACTCGGATTAGTATTCTAAAGTAGAGTCTGGTTTCTTCGTTTCGCAACACCAATTTGTTATGGAGTTATAGAAATTGTTAGTTTCCCAACAATCACTTTTTCATCACACAATTATTTAAAGATATCAGATAAATATTCACGACCATTATCTGTACGTAAGATTTTAACTTTGTGATCCAATTGATTCTCAACCATGTGCAAGAATCTTTTGAAATATGCTAATGTCTCATATTTGTATGTGATTAAATAAATCACACCATATCTTGAATAATCATCTATAAAAGTTATAAAATAATAAAAAATCATGCCTTTCCACAAATATCATAATGGATTATTTTTAACGAAGAATCCACATGTTTTCCCAGTCCAAATGATTTTCTAATTGCTTTATCAGCAAGACAATTTTCATATGTGGGCGAAATTACTTTAGTGAGATTGTCTAACAAATTTTTATTAAAAATTACTTCTAGTAAAAATCCTTCTCTAGCTAGACTATTCATACGGTCTTGCCCAATATACTCAAGTTTTGTATGCCAAGTTTTGGCATTGACATTTTTATCAGAAAATAATACAAACGAACAAGTAAAATTTTGAATTTAGAAATTTCAAGAACATAAAAATCATTATACTTATAAGCAATACAAATACAAACATTGTTCAACATCACATTAACATAACTAGAACCAAATGTTAATAAGTAAAAAAGTTTGTCTAAACAAGATATTGAAATTAAATTTCATCAAAAATCCGGAGCACAAAGTACATCATGGAGATATAGAACATGTCCTTCGCAAAGGTCCAACCTTTAACCTTCACACGTGCATTGTTGCCAATGTAAATCCACTTGGTTCCGACACTAAATTGACAAAACTCCACAAATACATCGGGTTCCTTCGTTATGTGGTTGGTTGCTCATGAATCTTGTTACGAAAAGAGGGAAAGAGGGATCGCATGAAATACAGAAGAACGCGAAAAGGAAAAAATGGCGGCAGCTCTTTATTATGGAATAATAATGATTATAAGGATGAGTCTCTCTCTAGACCCCTAGGAATTTATATATAGGCACTCCCTTTGACAGATGATAGGAATTACATACGGACTGGGACTCTAAATAAATCTCCAGAAAATAGGACACATATCTCGTGATAAAGAAATAAATCAAATCCGAATCACATACAAAATACCCATAAAAATTTTCGCTCAGGGGCTCCGCCCCCTTGCAACCCCAGCAAGGGGGATCCCCCCTTGACCCCCGACAGGCTGAAGCGCCTAACTATGTAGGGGGATCAACTGAGTTCAAATTCAATGCATTATTAACAAATCTCCACTTGACTTAAATCATCTTCAGAGCACAAAATCACGCCATGCCGCCGCCAGTCCCATCTTGGAGACATTACCAAGTATTTATGTTAAGCAAGTCCAAGCAATGCTGGAACTTGCTATGAGGAATAGATTTGTTGAACATATCAGCTGGATTGTCTTCAGTGACAATTTTTTTCACCTTGATCCTCTTCCCAGTGAGGATGAAGTGATACATGACATCAATGTGTTTGATTCTTTCATGATGTACCTGATCCTTGGCTAAACATATTGCAATCAGACTATCACAGTGCACTATAGCCTGCTCTTGATGTAATTCGAGATCTCCAACCATGCCTTTTAACCAGATGCCTTCCTTGGCAGCTTCTGTCAGTGTCATGTATTCAGCCTCTGTGGCGGACAACGTAACTGATGGCTGAAGTGTGACCTTCCAACTAATAACCGAACTACCCAAAGTGAAGACATAATCTGTCATAGATCGTCTTCCATCAACATCTCCAGCATAGTCTGAATCCGAATATCCTGCAACCAAACACTCTTTATCACTTCTGTAGATGAAGCCAATATCAGATGTTCCTCTCAGATACCGAAAGATTTGCTTCACTAATTGCCAGTGCTCTTTTCCTGAATCGCTCATGAACCTACTGACAATACTGACTGCATGACCTATGTTTGGTCTTGTGCAAACCATGGCATACGTCAGACTTTCAACTGCACTAGCATATGGAACTCGAGACATGTACTCCTTCTTTGGTTTTGATTTTGGTGCGAAGGCAATAGAAAGATGAACATTTGCAGCTGATGGAGTATAACTTCAATATAACTTTTCTGAGATAACTTTTCAATATAACTTCGCTCTAGACATTCCAAACCTGGATAAAATCTTTTCAATATAACTTTTCTGAGATAAGAAGAGTTTACCCTGTGCGCGATCCCTTAGAATTTTCATCCTCAGAATCTTCTGTGCTGCACCAAAATCCTTCACGTCGAATTTTGCACTGAGGAGCTTCTTCAGATTCTGAATGTCTGTCATGTCTCTGGCAGCAATAAGCATATCATCAACATACAAGAGTAGATAGATGGTGGAGTCATCCTTCACCTTCTTATGATATACACAGCAATCATAGGGACTTCGACTGAATCCCTTACTGATCATGAAGCTGCCAAACCTCTTGTACCATTGTTTGGGAGACTGGATTCAGCCCATATAAAGATTTCTTCATACTGCAAACTTGACTCTCTTTTTCTGTAATGGAGAATTCCTCTGGTTGGCTCATAAGAATGTCTTCTTCAAGTTCTCCATAGAGGAAAGCAGTCTTCACATCTAGTTACTCGAGCTCTAGATTCTGATGTGCTACAAGAGCAAGTAGCACCCTGATAGAAGTATTCTGATAACATGTGAGAATATCTCATTATAGTCGACACCTTCTTTCTGACTATAAACTTTGGCAACCAATCATGCTTTGTATGCCTTCAACTCCTGAAATTTCAGATTTCTTCTTGAAGATCCATTTACAGGCAACAACTTTTCTGCCTTTTTGACAACTTGACCAGCTCCTACGTCTGATTCTTGTGAAGAGATTTTATCTCCTCACCCATAGCAGTGATCCATTGTTCAGATTCGACACATGTAATGGCATCCCTATAAGAGGACGGTTCTAGGGACTCCATCTCTTCAGCTATCTGCAGTGCATAAGCAACCATGTCCTCGAAACCATATCGCTTAAGACGACCCACTTCCCTGCGAGGATGTCTAGCAGCAATTGACTCCTCTTCAGATTGCTCATCAGATTCTTCATGTTCTGGTTCTATTTCTTGATGTGATCCTTCAGCATCATCCTCAATTGGAGTGATTTCAACCTCCACCTGTTTACTAGCACTCTCTTTAGCCTCTATCTTCAACTGAAGCATTGATGCTTCATCGAAGGTCACGCTTCTGTTGTGGATGACTTTGTGTTCTGAAGGAGATCAGATTCTGTAGCCCTTCACTCCTGCGCCATATCCCATGAACAACAACTCTTTGGCCCTTGGCTCCAACTTTCCTTCACTGACGTGATAGTATGCTGGACAACAAAAAACTTTTAGACTAGTATAATCAGCAGGATTTCCTGACCATACCTCAGTTGGAGTCTTGAGATCAATTGCAGTCGCCGGACTTCGATTCACCAAGTAGCAAGGTATGTTAACGACTTTAGCCCAGAATGTCCGATTAAGACCAGCGTTAGAGAGCATGCACCTTGCCCTCTCTATAAGTGTCATATTCATTCGTTCAGCAACTCCATTCTGTTGTGGAGTATCTCTGACTGTGCGATGTCTGGCAATGCCTTCATCTTTGCAGAACTGGTCAAATTCAGTAGAACAGAACTCCAAATCATTGTCAGTGCGAAGACGCTTCACTTTCTTCGACGTTTGATTTTCCACTAGAACCTTCCATTACTTGAAGGCCTTGAAGGACTCACTCTTATGTTTCATCATGAATACCCAAGTCATCATCAAGTAGTCATCAATCACAGATAGGAAGTACCTCGCACCTCCTAATGATGGAACACGAGAGGGACCCCAACAATCAGCTTGGATGTAGTCAAGTGTCGCCTTCGTCCTGTGCACTGCTTTGCCAAAATGAGACCTTCATTGTTTGCCAAACACACAGTGATTGCAGAAGTTAATTTCATATATCTTCTTGTCTCCCATAAGACCTCGCTTGCTCAGAATATTCATCCCATTCTGACTCAGGCCCAAGTCGCATGTGTCACAACATGGACCTTTCTAATTCGGATGAACTAGCCACTGCAGCAACGCCAGAGATGTCTTGCCTTGCAATATATACAAGGATTTCTGTCTGACTCCCTTCAGAACCGTAGCATCACCTTTCATGACCGTGAAGATGCCTCCAGCAGCATTGATCTGACACCCTTTAGAGTCGAGGACTCCAAGTGATATCAAATTCTTCTTCAGTTGCAGAACATGACAGACATCTGTCAGCGTCCTCACAAGATTGTCATGAGTCCTGATCTGCACAGAACCGATCCCAACTATCTGACAGGCTGCATCGTTGCCCATAATGACGTTTCCACCATCAATCTTCTGATAAGTTGAGAACCAATCTTTATTCGGATTCATATGATAGGAACACCCCGAATTCAGAACCCAACTATCCTCCAGACATCCTTGATCAGAAGCAGTAAGAACCAAATCATCTTCGAAATTCCTAGTTTCATATGCCACCGCAGCGATGAGAGCCTTCTTCTTCTTCGGGCAATCCTTTATCCAATGACCTGGTTCTTTGCAGTAATTACAGATGTCTTTCGCAGTGATTTTCTTCTTCTTCGGCTTGGATTTCTTCGAATTCGAAGACTATCCCTTCTCTGCGGTCGATATCAAACCCACGGCCTGAGTCTCTGCAGAATTTTCAGATGTCCTATGCCGAAGTTCACGAGTATGAAGACTCGATCTTACTTCTTCCAAACGTATAGTTTCCTTCCCGATAATCAAAGACTGAACAAAATTTTCATATGATGGAGGAAGAGAAACTAATAGAATTAGGGCAGCATCTTCATCCTCGATCTTAACATCGATATTTCTAAGTTCCATCAACAAAGAATTTAACTGATCGAGATGTTCCTTCAGAGGGGTACCTTCTTGCATGCGAAGAGAGAACAAACATTGCTTCAACAACAACTTGTTGGTGAGAGACTTCGTCATATACAAACTCTCGAGTCTTAACCACAGACCGACCGCCTTTTCTTCATCTGCGACCTCAATTATCACCTCATCCACCAGACACAATAGAATCATCGAGTGCACCTTTTCCTCCTGTGCCGCCAAAGTTGCGAGGTCGATCTCCTTTTCTTTGTCCTTCGAGTCTTTCTCCTTTAGTTTGTTCTTCGACACATTTGAGAGCCGCGCACAGACTCCTTGTTGCTTCAGAAGCGCCCGCATCTTGATCTGTCATAACCCAAAACTGTTACTGCCGTTGAACTTCTCCACGCTCACATTGTGCGACGCCATCCCCTGCTGATCGAGAGTCGCTAAAAAACTCTGAGGCTCTGATACCAATTTGTTATGAAAAGAGGGAGAGAGGGATCACATGAAACACAGAAGAACGCGAAGAGGAAAAAACGACGGTGGCTCTTTGTTATGGAATAACGATTATTACAAGGATGTGTCTCTCTAGACCCATAGGGAGTTTACATATAGGCACTTCCTTTGACAGATGATAGGAATTACATATGGATTGGGACTCTAAATAAATCCCCTGAAAATAGGACATCTATCTCGTGATAAGAAAATAAATCAAATCCGAATCACATACAGAATATCCCTAAAAATCAGCAAGACTCCCGTAGGAGAATTCTACTGAAGCACCTAACTATGTAGAGGGATCAGATTCAAGGCATTATTAACAAATCTATAATCCACGAGGAATGAGAGTTGGTGACTAAAGCACAACTAGAAACATATACCTGTAAATTTTCTTCTTCGTTTCAATGTACTCACCAACGAAGTTTCCATGCTTGTTACAATTGTAACACTTAACTTTACTTTTATCAAACTTTCCATCGCACGTACCTTATTTGCATTGTTTTTAGCCATTTTTATTTTTAGTCTTGTCTTTGTTGTCTCAATGTACAGCCTTTTGCGTTTTGAATTTTTACTCATGCCTTTTTTAGTGGATTCAACAACATATGCTTGACCGGAATGTTTAGTTGTCTCAAGACGTTCTTCTTGTGACACTCAACTCCGTGACTATGTTCTAATCCCAATTATCATACTCTTAGCTATGTTTAGCAATTTCAAAAATAAAATCGGCAAAACCTTCTCCCTTACTTATCTTATGTTATTTGTCAATACTTACAAAAGACACATATATAATCATCAAAGTTCAATAAAAAGCTATAAGATAGGACATTCGCATATTGTCATTATATATTTTTTTTCACAAATCATCTCACATATAACCCCACAGAATTAAGTCTTATACAACCTTATAAAAAGTTTCTCACAAACTTAATTACAACATCTAAGAATATCTATTACATATGCATGCTTCAAAAAAACAAAAGTGAAGGGGGATTAAAGTGCTCCAGTGGCTCGACCTCTTTTCTATATGCAACAAAAATAAGCTCCAAGTCGACTCAACTCGAGAACTTACGAGTATATGAAAAATTTAAAATGGGTATTATGAGCAACAATCATTTGTTCAGTGAGTGGAATAAAAGTACAATATAGGGGAACAATACGAGTGTATATAACATTAAATAACCACACTCTCCATATGATAAAACATTTAAAGCATAGCACATATAACATAACTTGTCAAATCATATGAAATCTCATATAAGTAAAAGTAACTCAAAATATCATCATTTTCATAATTAAACTCCACATACGTGTCATTGCACATACTCATCATGGGTCAATACGTATCACTCTATGATTATGTGTCATACAGTTAAGCAGAGCTTTATAATCAAGAGTCACGGATATACAGAGTAAATCATGGGTCAATACGTATCCCTCTATGATTGTGTATCATGCAGTTAAGCAGAGCTTCACAATCAAGAGTCTCAGATACGCAGAGCAAATCATGGGTCAATATGTATCTCAATCATGATTGTGTGCCATCCAATCATGATTCTTAGATACGCAGAGCGATCATGGGTCAATATGTGAACGCAGAGCAGCCCCCAAAGGACAAAGACACCCGATATACGCCCCAAAGGCTTCATGTATATCGAATGTGGTCCCAAAGACCTTTTTCAAACAGCATGACTAATGAACACATGGAGTTTAATAATATCAAAATACACGTCATAATCACATATCATTATCAAATAAAACTTATTTTCACTTCACAAGTATTGTTTCCTGAAAACATTTTTGTATAAGATATTACCCCATCATATATGAAATCCTTGAAACATATCATAAATACTTTTCATAGCTCAAGATATATTTCAATAATAACAATAATAAGGTTTGCTTGAGGTAATACCATAAATAAAAGAATTAACATATAAAATTTTGCTATGTTGTAAATTTACCCACTCACCTTGTACTTTATCACTTCAATGAGGTTTATTAGATTTCCTCCCTTTCACTTGCAACTTGAGGTTTTCCTACAAACAATAATGTTTTCTTACTTCCAAATCACTAGTAAGGTAATATGCAATGCATGCTCAAGATGTATAAATTCTTATGTACCCTAAAATGCATATAACTTTCTCTAATACCAATTTCTAACTTCAGACATTTATATTCATAAGCTATTCCACACTTAGAACTTTTTAATTCTCTAAAGCTTAACTAAGAGCTATTTCAGGATTTCTAACTGAGTGTCTGTCAATCAATAATTCATAACTTCTTAACCACATGAGAAAATCTTATGATTCTGGATTAATTAGAAACTAGACATACTAAGGTTTTCCACCCCCAAATATTATTATCTAAATCCAAGTGAGTAAGTCAAAACATCCCAAGTAATCTGACCTAGAGTTTGTGTCCTAGCAGACTGTGTCTCACTAAAATATTGATTTATATGTTTCTTCATACTTGTCCATTTAACTATGGCATAATTTTCTTGAAAACTAGACTTCATTAGTGTTTTGTCATAAAAATTAGAGAATTTAACTCGCTATATAGACTTAAAACAAAATACAAGTTCAACAAGGATGATTCCACCCCTCACCAAACCCTTGAAATGTCTATTTAAGCATATCCAAATTGCAAATCCTAATTCACTCTATTCTAACCGTGCCCTAATTTACAAATGGAACTTGTATCAGACTCGGGACATGATGAGTGACTTGCGAAGGTAAGTTCATAACTTCTTCTATAAAACTCCTTTTTAGGTGATTCCAGAGGCCATGGAAAGCTAACTTCGAATGTATGAACCATAAAAAATTTCATAATTTATGGTTCATTTATCACCAAGTAATGATTCTCTCAATTAGAAGAAAAATTTTCGGATCAAAACTCACCTGGAACAGCCGAAGTTCCCGATTTTCCCCAGGTTGGTTCGCTCGAGTTCTTCCTCTAGTAATTTTTCTACAGTGAAAATATAATGTTAAGTGGCTTATATATTTTTTTTCAGAATTTTCTATGATCTTATGGCAGTTTGGAAAAATATCTATTTGAGCAGCTCTCACTTGTCTACTTCAGCTGCTTGGAACTTAAGTGATGACCAATCACATTTTTTGTCATAACTAAGTGTTTTAACCCTAATTAAGTTTATTTAATCCTATTTAAACATATATATCATATTATTTAGAAATTTTATGATTTATTCCTAATAACCCTATATAATTATTTTGTAAAATTTATCGATAATTAAGTAATCATTATGCACTAATCGAAATATTAATTACTATATACAAATATCACTAAATGGACATACAAATTAACTTAGTATGTTAATTAAATGTATGATTATGTACAAATGATGTTTCTAGGGCACGTCCGTGACACTTCTAGTTTCAGATGCGTGCAACGTTAGTAAGAATTTTGATATTATCATTATAAGCTAAGTTCAAATTATTTGATCCTAACATTCTAGAAGAGATCGAATCAAAGCTTGCACTTGATCAATAAGTGTAACATCCGTACTTTTCAACTCACGAATCATATTTGATAATTCACACTAATGTTGCCTTATGTTATGATTTGGACGTATACGGTATGAATCTAACATAAGATTAAGTAACCTTAATTTTGTAGTTGATACACTTGTAAACCTTTCATGAAGGACATCCCATGTGGTTTTGGCAGTTTCATGCACCTCATATTCACACATTAAGAAATTTTTCATACTGCTTAGTAATCTAATGCGGGCTTTTTTCTTTCTTTTTCTAAACATATATAGGCATCTAAATTCCTTTTGTATTGAGGTGACAACCAAATTCAGGTTCAAGTATTGGATTTGTATGCATTCAATGACTTCCTCTTCTTGGAGGATATATTGTACCATTCAACTTGTCACTTTTGTTCAATTCAGCAATTATTTGTCAAGTTATTAAAATCAACTCAATTGCGCCATGATATTATTCTAGTAATTTTGGAAAAGCGAACATTTAAAATCATTTAAAAATATGATGTGATTAACATGTCATTTTAAAAAAAATTAGCTTGGACAAAGAGATGAGGGATCTTCATTGCCTATGCAAGTTGTCAATTAAGCAACTATTGCCTATTCACCTTGACATCAAAATAATTGCAAAATGTTATCGTGTCATGTGAAAATAGTAACCTTTAAAGATTATGTTAACAATACACTAGGTAAGTCCATAGAAAAATAGAGTACTAAAATTCACTTACAATATCTTTTTAATACTTACTTAGACATGCACATAATATATGCATGATCATAAGAATTAATACCGTGACTATCATATAATTTAAATGCCTTAGTCTTATTTGAACTATCTATATTTTATTATGCAAAACAAAAGAATTTAACTTAATCACAATTTACTAAATTCCTAAGTTCATGAAACATGTTGCATTCATAATTTTCACATTTATGCACAACACAAAAAACATAGTATAACTAAAATTATGAATTGCAAATCACACAAATAATTATACAAGTCATTTATCATAAGAAAATGAAATAATTTGTCACATAACATATGCATGATAATAAGTGACTATAATCAATTCATACATTTACATAAAATGTAAAATAAAGTCACATGCTTACATGTGCATGACACAAGACACTTAAATACATAAATATCAATTTTCATAAAAATTGAAAAAATTATCTTATTACATGCCTTAGTTATATATATATATATATATAAGTAATGTTGTAATATCATACATATATTATTAATTACATAATTTTAATACAAAATTAAAAATAGGCAAGACATGTGAAAATACACTTGTTACATCAAAAATTTATTTTTAATAACAAAACTATATGAACTTGAATTTTTATTTGTAAAATAAAGAAAAAATATTATTTATAAGTTCAATATCAAATAATAACATTAAAAACAATAATGTACACAAAATTTTAATTTTCACATATATAAACTGGCATAATGTAATATAATTATGTTATAGTATTGACTAAATATTACATGCTGGCATGTTTAAATTTCGCACATATAACATATAAAACATGCCACAATTTATGTTAAATAAATTTCAGATAGAATTCTGTAATTTTTATAATTATAATAATACCTTTTTGGTGCAAAACTTTAAATAAAAGATAGCACATTATAGCATGTCATAAATTTCTAATATGCATAATAATGCCAAAAAATAACTCAAATGCATAATACATGTCATGGATAAGCAATACAATTTTCAAAAAAATTCCAGAAATTTATGAAGCATGAAACAAGCATTTTTAATTTTAATATAATTTTCTTGAAATTTTCTTAATACACTATATTTTCAAAAAATAATAATTTACTGCTCATTTGGGCCCTAAAGAAGGCCCAATAAGCCGTGTGCAGCGCGCAACAGCCGAGGGCCGTAGCCCACGCTTCACGCTGTGAGCAATGCTGCATGGCACTTTTCACACTACAGTGCCATGCGGCACTATTCATACGAACCAATATTTTTAAAATCGGATCGGTCATCGAATCAGTCGGTCAACTGAGTCATAGTTCGATTCGATCGAATTGAATTAGATTTTTATTAAAATAATATTATTTTATTACTTTAGAATAATATATTACAAATAAAATTATAAAAGGTAAAAAAATAATGAAATAAAAGTATATTAATCATCATTTTAACATTATTAAATATTAGTAATTTATTTTTACATTTTAAGAATATATATTTTTTATCATTAATTAATTTTATATTTAATTATTTAATAATTTCATGAATAATTTCCTTTTTTGAATTTCCACTACTATTATCTTGCCCTCATTTTATTTTTCAAATTATATTTTCTTTCCATATTATTTGATTTCTTGTATAAATTCATCCTATAAAAATTTACTATATTATTATGTTTCCATTTTCATATTTTATTGTATAATATTTATAATAATTCAGATTTTGCCATCTTCTTATTTATGTTCATGATATTTTTTCTTTTTTTCAAATTTATCTTTATTACTATCTTTCCAATTACATTTCAAATTCAAATTACATTCCTTATTATTTACATCCACATATTCTTTACATTCAAATCAATTGTATTACTCCTCTTTCTACTATTCCAAATTCCCTATTATCATACACTTCCCTTGCTTTTCTTTTTTTTCCATTTATTCATCTCTCTTTAATTGTTTTTGAAAAAAAACGGATTGAACCGATTTTCCGATTCAATCCGGTTTGACTGGGTTGACCCGGTTCAATCCAATTTTTTTGTAAAAATAGTTTTTATACTCTAATCGGGTTGGACCGATGCCCCGATCGTGATTGAACCGGTCGAATCGGCCGATCCGGTCCGATTTTAAAAACAATGATACGAACAAATTCTTTTTTGAAACTTTGGGAAAAAATATAATAAATTTGTACATAAATGCTTGTTGAACTTAGTGCATAGTTTAATTTTTTATTCTTTGGTAATGAACATAAGGAGAATCACGTGAGCAGCATGGCCTGGCACGGACTCTCACAATTTTCTGTCGGACCAGCCTGAAGAACATATTTTTTTATTTTTTATTATACTATTAAATATTTAATCATATATTATAAGTTTTATAAGTATATTTAATCACATATAATAAATTTTAAAATTATATCATATATAAAATATTTTTCTTATATTTCTAATAATCATAATATCATATATTTTTTATCATATAATTATAATATTTTTTATTATGTTTATTATTTTTATTAGTCAAAATTTTAGGACAAAAATGATGTGACCCATTTTTATTTTTTATTATTTTATTTTTCTAATATAAAAAATACATACAGTAAAAAGAAAGAAAAAATGAGAGGCACGACCCATTTGGATCACTCGAAATGCTTGCCGGCACGACTCTGAACGGCACGATTTCGAGTCGTATTGGTCTGATACGATTCGGGACACGGTGAAACTCAATTTGACTAGCACAAACACAACCGGACAAGCCCGAAAGTCTATCCCTATGGACGTATAATCAAAGGTGCAAAAGTATTAATTTTTGCACAGTCTTGAATTACTAAAGAGATAGCGAAATATATACCAATTGAAATTTTAATCAATAATAATCAACCTCGTTATAATAGAAATAATTTAGAAGTTCTTTCAATTTTTTCTTATATCGAGTTTCGAGGTCAGGACGGCCATCAAAAGTTCATAATCCAAGCCACTTCGAGGTTCAGTCAGAATAAAAATGAAATGGACAGCAGCGTACTTATAAGAGACATATGTTTCATTTGAAATATAGATTTTGATTTTCATGATGGCACTATTCAGCCCCCTCTCTGACATGTGTGTCATTGATCATGCACAAATTGCTCACATTTTCGCTACTTGTATTGCATTATATCTTATTGATATTATTTTGTACATCACATTGGTCATTACGTGACGCATCTCGAGACCCACTCATAACATGTGTCGCATGATGGATTTCAAGAGCGTTCCATCTCATCCTCATCTATATCCTAGATTTTTCATTAAGTATAATTTAGTCTTTTAATTGAAATCTTAATCTCTCCAGTATTTAAAATTTCTAAATCCACTTGTTAATCTAGGGGTGTTCAGCGGGTCGGGTCTACCCGCGAACCCGACGATCCGACCCGACCCAAACTAGTTTGGGTCGGGTCGGAGACTCGACCGGGTCGGGTTGGATCGGATCTGCCCTTAAAAAATGGGGTGACCTGACCCGACCCGACCCGATCAAACCCGGGTCGGATCGGATCCGGGGTCGGGTGGGGTCAAACCCGACCCGTGAACACCCCTATGTTAATCTCTTTTACTCAATTTCTCACCTGATAGCTAGGGTTTGAGGAAGGAGAAAAAGAGGAATAAAGAAGAGGAAGAAAGAGGAGAATGATTCAAGATGAAGGGGATCCAAAATTCTTCTCTCTTCTCTCAATTTTTTTTTTGTATTGGATTGAGAGCATGAGGATACATTGTCCTTAGATTGGATTATGATGAAGGTTTTTCTTATTGAAATCATTAGATTTATGCCATGTATAGAAATTTTGATTAGATCTACTATTAGGGTTCATATGTTTTTTATATTATTCATAAATTGGGTTAGAATCTAAATCTAGGAATTGAATATTTTTGCATGATTTTTATGTTTTTTTATCTTATATTGCCTCAAAAATATGCATATATCGTCCATAATGTTATAGAGTATTTCCCCAAAGTTTTGAATTAAAAATCATGTAAAATCGGGTTAGACGATGAGTTCCAGGACTGGTCACGGCCGTGATGGACCTCGTCATGCCCGTGAACGTGAAGTTTGGAAATCAAGCGAATAACAAGCTTCTTTCACGCTTGTGACAGTTATTGTCACGATTGTGACAAGGCCAAATCACCACCGGAATTGTTGGGACGATTCCGAGCATTTTTTAGGGTTGTCACGGCCGTAATGACCCTTTTCATGGCCGTGATCAACTGTTTATGCCTTATATAATATATTAAATGTTATTTTCATGGTATTATTAGTATGATGGATATTTGATGATTGTATAAGAATCTAGATACACGTATATGCATATTTTTCATGTAACTAGGTTAAAACATGAAGATCGAGCGGCGTTAATGATTGTTGATCGAAAAGTATAATGAACTTAGTTGTGGATGATGTTACATGTCGACCCTCAATGGTCCTTTATCGATTTTCTTCGGAATTATCGTTATACACATCGGCAACGGTGTATTATTCCAATGTCGCCCTCGGACGAGAGTCTCCGAAATGATCGTTACACACATAGATAATGGTGTGTGCATTTCGATGTCGCTTTTAAGCGAGAGGGGAGCATTGTGTCTCCTATTATGAGGGCAAAGACATAAATCCAACTATCGAAAGATATAACGTTAAAGAAAAGGGTCAATGATTGAATGAATGGAATGATGTCTCACGAAAGCAGAAGTTCGAAAGGATGATGAAGCAACACTGAGGAAAGGTAAAGAAGTAATGGTTATGATAGGTGTACTTCATTTATGTACCTATGGATGGAATTGATGATTGTTATGAATGTTCATGCTAAATGTGTGATGATAATGATTACATATTTTTTCATGCTTTTATTTTATTACATGATGATAGAATTGGTATGAATGAATAACATGTAAATCATATGTTAAAGCGTGTCATGCACATTGTTTCCTTCTTAGTATATGAAGATGATGATGCACTTAGGATCATGACATCATATTGCATGGCCTTTACGTATTCTAATTAAGAAAATCCTGCACCCTGGATGCGTGTAGGTACCCAATGATTGGTTGGACGGTGGCTCCGAGAAAGATTGCATAATGGTCTAAGTTTTAAGAATCATGATGTCATGAAATCTTTTTATTATGTTTTCAAAAGATGTTTTAGTGACGACTATTAGATTTGTTTTTCTCAATTCTATAATTTATCGAAGTCTTCTGCTTTAATTGAAGAACTTATTTTATTTTAATTATTATTTAAGTTTCCATCACAATAAATGAGAATCATATTTTATTATAATTATGTGATGGGGAACGGACTAACATATAATTATCTTGGCATTTGAGAATGAAATTTCGAGGTGTTAAATATATGCTCAATAAAATGTCGTTGTTCAGTATTTTCAGTTGAACAATATTTAAAGTATTTCCATTTTTAGAAAAGTAACATTTTATTAAGATATATACCTTTTATAATGTCTTTTTTTTACGACCCCGGAACCGATATTTACTTTTATGATAAATTATTAGACCAATTACAACAAATAGTTGTTTTAAAAATAACGATGAATATCAATTAATTGCTCAAAAAATAAATAAAAACAATAAATTATTAAGCACTTCTGATATACGATCTTAAAATTTGAATCTAAAAGTATTAAGTCCTCTATGTAATGCTTTGTTATTAAAGTTCGAATTTAGTAGTTTCTAGGATGATTAATGATTACACAATATATCATCTATAGTACAAAAGTTTCATATAATTAATGTATTGAGGAACATTAATTTAATGAAGAATTATGTGCCCTATAATCGCATGAATTTCCTCATATTAGATGCTAATAAAATAATATGCAGTTCTTTTCTTTTAGTCTTTATGATCTTTCAATTGCTCGGCCATAAAAGGTTGACTTAGTGTTTTTTCTAATATAGGAATTATTTGGATGATAATTTAGTAATTTAAAATCAAATTTCCGTATGATATTTAAATTTTGCTTTTAAAAAAGATGAATGAAACCAAAAGAAAAAAAAGAAATATGAAAGGCGAACTAGGCCTCCATTTTGGGCCTTCTCACGTCAAGTTTGCAAAGACGTTTCATTATGGATTTTCTTCAATTTGGGCTGAGGCCCATGTAAAGACAAAATTGATGAAACTTTGTAATAATGGATGTCTTCAATTTGGGCATCAATGAACCAATTTTTCTTTCTTCTTTCTGTTTTTTTTTTTCTTTTCTATTCTGGCAGAGTTGTAGCCTTTAATCAAGAATTTCTAATATAATTCTTTCTTAGTCAAAGTGATATTCAATATTTTATGATACATGAAAATTATTCTAACTCCTTAAACGCCACCACATGTTATATGCATTTTAGGGGAAGGTGTGAATTATATATACGTGGACATCATATTGATCAAAATAAAGATTTTGACTGATGAATTAAGAATAAAAACATATGCACAAAAGTAAATATCTTTTTTAAAAAAATAAAGAGGAAATATAATAATTATAATATGTGAAAGACTAAAAAAATAATCATCATATGAAACTTGAGTAACACAGCTAATACATCACCCTAATGACATCATAGCAATGTTGTAAGACCCGACCCGACCATCGACCCAGATTGTCTAACGGGTCAGGTCGGACCGGTTGGACCGGGTCGAACCGAATGGTGGGACCGGGTAATATAAATTAATAAAGAATAAAATAAGTTCAAGTGACTATTAGAATATTATTAATACATAAGATATTATTTAGAAAAAATATAATGTAATATAATAAAATAATTCAGATCAATAGTATAATAAAGTAAGCATAAATTAAATCATCAATTGAATATTTTCAAAATAAAAAATCTTGTGAGTAATTATAAAAAAATAAAGATATTAATGAAATTTTATATATGTGATAAAGAAGAATATTGAAATATAAATTTCAAGTATATATATATATATGATATTATAAAAAAAATTTAATAATTTTTATACATTTTAATTTTTTTTATATTTTTCAATTTGACCGGGCCGGGTCGGCCAAACCCACCGGTCGGTCGGTTGAACCCGGGTTTTGACCGGGTCAAAGCAGGTCAACTCCGCGGCCGGATTTTGAAGGACCCGCGGGCCGTTTTAGTGCCCGAACACCAGTCCGACCTGTCCGACCGGTCGGGCCGGGCCGGGTCTTACGACACTGCACCATAGGTAATTAAGACATAAACTAAAGGATTCAGGACTCACATTTGACGAGCTCAATGTGTTGTTGTCGAACATATACATTATCGAGACCTACACATGCACATTTGAATATACATGGGACATAAAACTTTTTTACGAATTTTGACACTCACCGTGTAAATTAGGAATAAAGACATCATAAATTTAAAGGAAGAAATAAAATCATAAGAGTATCACAAAAATCAAGATTTGAAGCACAATGAGAAAGGTCATAAGACCTTAAGATAATAATTAATCAGGGGTCATTATAATCACAAAGGACTTAAATCAAGAGTCCTAAGATATGATCATGAACATGAAGAAAGCTCAGAAGTATATAATCATAAATAATCTCATCATAAGAGTGATTAAAATCAAATACATAAATCAAGGATCAAAATATACATATGAAAATGAGCAATGGCACGATGATTTTCGATCGATTCTTGTCAAGTTTTGCTGATCTAATTGGTCATTATATTATCGGTTCTAACATCCAAAGTCACCCATAATATAGGCATAATAACTCCTGCAACATCATGATATAAAGAATGAATTTATATCAATAAGGATTGACATAGAGTGATAAGCGACTCCTCGGTCTCGAGTTCGAATCCACTTGTCATTGTTAGATATGTGATGTAATTAGATTATTGGACTCGATGATGAGTCGACTTCATTTGAACATGTGTAACCATTAGCGTCACGCATGTTGAAACGTCTTTCCACTTTCCATATACACAAGACTAACAAAAAAATGAATTTATACCTACTTACCTACCTTATTATAGTTGGTGGAAAACTTATATTCTTTCTCTTCTCCAAATTGCCTCCCTCCTGTGCGCCATCAATGCCGGAGTCGTCGAACCGAGGGAGAGAGATAAGCGCTCCTGAGGAAGAATAAAAGAGTGAGGATTCTGTTGGATTTATTTATAGAGTGAGAAAAATATAATTTTAATTGGTTAAATCCACTACGAGAATTTTACCATTTACTGACATATATATCCGCTAGAAATGTGATGAAATTCATTGGAAAAGCGAGTTTCTGACGGATTTTTCGATGAAAATAGGGTAGTCAAAGAAAGAGTCGTTCATTACTAATGACTTTCCGACGGGAGCAGCGATCGTTCAAAAATTTTGACGAATATTCCCGTCGCAAGTTTGGAAGGCACGTATTCCCTTCGAAAGTTCTGAGGGGGGCTGCACGTCGGAGTTACCGACGGTAGAGATCTGGACGGAACTTCTGACGGCGATGGCCCATCGGAAGGCCCAATGGGCACTTCCCGTCGAAAGTTTTGACAGGAAGCTGCCGCAAATGTTCTGACGAGTGCCTCCTGTCGAAAGTTTCGGCAAGCATGTTCCGTTGGACAACCATCCAGCGGGAGTCTTCCCGTTGAAGTTTGCGATGGCCCGTCAAAAACTTTTATTTTAAATATAAAATAAATTGTATGTCTGCTGGATGGGTCGTCAGGTCTGGCAACGTGAGCCGAGTCAGCGTTGGATTCGGCCGCCCGCACCGGATCTGAGTGCCTGCTACTGGATCAAATTGCCCGCATCAGACCTGGGCAGCCATGCGCCCAATCCGAGTGCTGACGCCCAATCCGGCCACCTACGTCCGCTCGATCCGGGCGCCTAGTGCCAGATACGACAGCCTGGGCCAAATTCGGGCGCTTGGTACTGGATTCGGCAACCATGCGACCAATTTGGCCGCCAATGCACCGGATCAGTCAGATCTGGATCAGCCACATGCGGGCAGATCCGGCAACCATGTGGCCCATCCGGTTGCCTGTGCATGAGATCCAGCTACCAACATGAGATTCCTGTGCGCCGGATTCGGTCACTTGATGGCCAAAGTTAGATAGGGGGGAGGGCGGCCGGAGCTAGAGTCGTGGGAGGTCGCTGGAGTTGTAGGAGTCGTCGCCGCCGTGGGAGAGAGGGAGGGGGAGAGATAGAGAGGGGTAATGAATGAAGAGAGAGAGATAGGGAGAGAGGGGGTGAACGAGTCAGGAGAGAGAGGGACGATTAGGTGGGAAAAAAATTAAAGTTACCGACGAATAAAAATCTATCAGTACGAAGAGTAGACTCATCAGTAATAATAATATTAAGGGTTATTTCCTCTAATCACCCATAAACTATCACGATTTTCCACATCTAACCTTAAACTACGAACTTCATTTTTTGGATCACTAAATTATCACGATTTTTCCAATTTGATCCTTCCGTCCAATCCCGTCAAAATTTTTGCATTTGTGAAAAGTCAAAAATAGCCTTACTCGAAAAAAATCTTGTGCACACGGAGAGAGAGGAGGGGGGTGGATGCCTGACCAAGGGTCGGGGGGCGCCGTCGTCTACGCAAGGAGAGGAGAGGGGGGATCGCCCCCTTCGACCTTCGTCCAATGAGACGAGGGTCGCAGGGGCGACCCCCCCCCCTCCTCTCCATGCACAGATGCCGGCGCAGGGCCGACGTCCCTACGCAGGGACCTCGGCGCCCCCGGCATTCGTTCGGCGTCTCCCCCCGCCTGCGCACAAGTTTTTTTTCATCTAAGGGCATTTTTGACTTTTCACAAATGTGAAAAATCAAAGTTAACGAAAAATTTGATGGAAGGATTGAATTGAAAAAATCGTGATAATTTAGGGACCCAAAAAATGAAGTTCGTAGTTTGGGGTTAGATGTGAAAAATCGCGATAGTTTAGGAATGGTTAAAGGAAATAACCCTAATATTAAATAATAGTCATATATTGTATATTATATTATATATAATATTAGTTATTGACGGGTGCATCCTTCTATATTACCGACGGATAAAAATTTGTCGGTACTATCGAAGGGTAGACTCGTTTGTAACAATAATATTAAATATTAATAATATAATATTTTATTATATTATTTATATAATATTATAACAATAGTTACTAATGTGTTTATCCTTCGGTATTACCGACAAGTTTACCCTTCGGTGTTCCCGACGGTGGTACACTAATATTAAAATATTAATCATTCTCTTATATTATAATTCATTATTTTTATTTATATTAATAAATAATTATATATAAATGCATCCTTAATGAATGTGGATTAAAATTTTAACACAATAATGATATTTTATAATAATATTAAAATAATAATCATATATTGTATATTATATTTTATATAATATTAAAATATTAGTTACTGACGAGTCCACCCTTACCAACAGATAAAAATCCGTTGGTACCACTGAACAGTCGGTAACATTATTATTAAAATATTAATCATATTCTTATATTATAATTCATTATTTATTATTTATATTAATAAACATGGGTTATTTCATTAAATGTCCCGTAAACTATTATGATTTTCGTATCTAACCTCAAAGTATGAACTTACCTTACAATAATCCCTAAACCTTAATGCATTTTTCACTTTAGACATTCCATCTTATTTTTGTTATCTTTTTTGTTATTTCTATTTTTTTATTTGTGAAAAAACTAAAATGCCCTTCCACAAACTCTTCTCTATTTTAATGTTAAAAAAATACTAAAAGTAAAATATATAAAACTTTTTTCTAATTTTTAACATTAAAAGAGAGAAAAGTTCATGGAAGGTCATTTTTGTCTTTTTAGAAATGAAAAAAAGAAAAAGTAACAAAAAAGTTAACAAAATCAAATGAAAGGATTAAAGTGAAAAATACGATAAAGTTTAGGGATATAATGTAAGTTCATACTTTGGGTTAGATACGAAAAATTATGATAGTTTAGAGTAGATTTAAGGAAATAACCCTAATAAATAATTATATATAAGTGCATCCTTAATTAATGTGTACTTAAATTTTAACATAATGATTATTTTTTTATAAATCACAATATGAATCTTTAAAAACATATAATAGGACATATTATAAAAGACATAATGTGTTTTTTTATAAATAATTTTTTCCATATTTGTTTTTTATTTTTAATAAATATTTCTTGTATTAAGATATTAAATATTAAAATGACATTTCGCAATTAAAAAAAAGTAACTTAATATAATTTTGAATAAAATTAATTGAAAAAAATAAAATTTATAAATTTATAATTAGGGTGGAAATTTTCTAACTAATTTTATAATGTTAATGTATATATAATACTAATATTAATCAATATGTTTATATAGTTACAATATTATATATCTTAATATTATCCTAAGGCACATATATCTTAATCTTAATTTTCATCAAGACTTATCTTAATATTTTTCTTTAAGATGTTTAAATTGTGTTGAAGACTTATCCTAATCCTATGTCATTAATTGATATAGAATTTGAAGGGTATGTTCTTACTTTTTCGCAATGTTTTAAATTAGTGCATAGTCTTTAAAACATATAATAAAAAAATAGGTTATAATGTTAAAAAAATTGTAAATGTACTTTTTACAAAAAAAAAAGAATTGGGAATCCAAGATGTAATCCAAAATTTATACTTATGATTAAAATTAGTTATATTACGACTAAAATTAGTTATATAACATATTTTATTTTTATTGCAATTTTATCTATTTTATATTCTAAATTTATTTATAATCTATATTCTATATTTATAAATATATTAAAAGGAAATGAGTAAAATATTAAAGACGATTATGAGAAAATGAAAAATAATGATAACTTATTTAATATATTATTTAATTAATGTATTAAGAAAAGAATACGAGTAAATGTAGAAAGAGAAATATGTATTATATTATATTAAATTATGAACATTAGTAATAAAATATTAAATTTAATTACCAAGGCATCTAACCTTCGGAATTATCCGTCGATAATTTTGAAGGTTAGTCCGTTAGTAATTTTAATAATAAAATATTAAGTATATACTTATATTATATTACATATATCTTATTGTAAAAATAATTACCGACGAGTTTAACCTTAAAAATTATCGACGGACGTAAATTTGTCGATAATTTTGAAGGCTAGGTCCTCAATAACTTACCGATGAGAAATTCTCACTGGTAGTAACGAAGAACTGTCTGGTTTTCGATATTTAAAAAGATTTATTCTATCTGTCTCGAAAAATATGAAGAATGTTTGTTCGTTAGAAATTTTTTTCTATCTTTATATTTGTTTTATCTCTCCATCCTCCTTTTAAATGCGAAGAATTAGGAGATGGAGTAGGACTGGATCCATTTGACTCTTTTGGAATTTGGTGGAGACCCCAATATAATTAGTAGGTTTAATTTGTACTTCTCACTCACTCTTTTGGTCGCAATGGCTAATTCCAAAGACATGGACTTGACATTAGTGTTTGACATTTCTACTGATAATCAGTCAACAAATTTGGAAAAAAAAAGGTGTCCGCCTCATACATAAAATATTAAGTGGATACGAAAATAAATTTATCATGCCAAAGTTGAATGCTATAGAAAATTTGGTTACCTTGATCATTGTTGATTGAGAAAATTCAAAATGTTTGATTTGATATTTATTAGTTAATATTTCATGCATGCAACGAGACTTATAGGTAACTATATATATAAATTAACTTAACAAGTTTTCGTTCATTTTTCGGTTGTTACTATTATTCTCTTATATTTATAATCATATATTTTATTTCATGGCTATACTTTCATAAATGTATAAATCACATCGCATCCAGTTTGATCATAAGAACGACATAAATCAAAAGAAAAGGAAGTTGGCTTTTATGTAATTTTAATGGATTCTATACCTACAGAAAAAATAAACTTAAAAATTTTAATATTTGTTACAAGAATTATAAATATTGCAACAACAATTGGATTTAATGCGCCTGCTTGGATCGTAATCAGACACTCCCTCTTTCTCTTTTTTTTTTTTTTGTTCATTCCTTCGTCGCTGAGCCCACTAGTCGTCAAGGGGGGAGGGGAGGTCGATGGGGGCAGCGGTCGTAGGGGAGAGGAAAGGGGAGAAGGGGGTGACAATCGCAAGCGAGAGGGGGCCGCGGAGAAGGCAAGAAGGGGAGAGGTCACCGCCGACGGAATGAACAAAAAAAATTTGTTATAATTAATTATGGGATTTTTTTTTTCATGGATGGAGGAGAACAATATGATGCAAAACTTTAAAGAAAAATTGAGGGTGAATGGCTCACTCGTCCTCGTGCATAAAATCCATTTCGTGGTGGACATATACTGCGTTTGATGATGCGGCAACTTCACTTTGTCCGGCACTAAGAGGACATGATTAATTTTCATGATCCTCCTAATCTTCACTTTGCTTAATTATCCCTTAACTTCCTACATAATACTTTTGGCTAGATGTCAAAGCTGACCAAATATTTCTTCTTAATTAATGGCATGTTGGAATGACTTAGTAACTTATCTTTTTTTGTTTTCAAATATTCTACAATTATGTTTATGCTTGTCTTTTTCTTCTTAATTAATTATCTCGTTTAATTAATCTTATGATCGAATTTCCAAATTTTTCTAAAGTTTAAATATAACTATTGCCTTGATTTTGAATTTTCAGTCATTGCAGCATTATGGATAATATTTCAAGTTCTAATTAATGATAATATTGCCTTGAGATTTAAATTTAAAACTTAATGTGTGTTCATTAACGCTGCTTGACACCCACATTCATCAAACTCTGGACATAAACCCTAATAAATATGCATGTAATCAATTATTCATCGTACTTATGTAAGTACGGATTCACTTTAGGAAAACAAAAGACAACAAATGGAGAAAAAAATGTTAATAGTTAAACTTATAAGTTTTTCTACCTTTTGGTGGAAGGAAATTGATCACATGTACTAATTATGATGTTTTTAAAAATATGGTAAAATTATACTGCATGTAATACATGTAGAATATATTTTTTTATCATTTCCTATTAATATTAGTTTAATTTATATGTACATAATAACTTCTAGTGATATTAGCTAATTATCAATGAGTCCCTTTATTTTTAGGCGTGTTTGAATACACATCAAATTTAAAGTAATTGAATAAGGCTCTGATTTGGTAACACTAAAATTAAGGTTTCAAGTAGCATTTAGCGGTTTAAATATTAATTTTTTTCTTAGTAAATGATAAAAACAAGTAACCTTTAGTGTTTAAAGCTACACCTATTAACATTTAGCAATTAGAGGCTAGCAGTTTATATTTTTTTTCCCAATTCTGCATCTATTCAAATGCATTATTTCTTTATCAAATTATCATATTATTATGTCATTTTTATTTTATCATCATTTAAGTGTAGTACATTATAATAATTTATTTATTTCATTATAATAGAATTCATATAGTACTTGAATTAAATAATTTATCATATATTTAATTACGTCATTTTATATTTATCAGTTAATTCTATCGTACGTTAAATTTACAATTCATTATTCGCTGGTTAAAACGCTATCCATTATCAAACCCGCTATCCGATTATCAAACCGTTAATAATATCAAATAAAGCCCAAGTCAAATTTGTCCATAGATAACTTTATGATGTTTGATAAAAGTTATGACTGATTTATAAAACGGCCTAATGGACTTAAAATATTATAAATTAATTATTCTTTTTATATTCGGCTTCTGGTATTTAGGGTTATTAGCATATGATTAATTCAGAATCGAAGTAATAAACATAACGATATTCTCCTAATCAAATGAAGATTCTCAAAATAGAACATAAATTATTAACTCACAACAACTCATTAGAGAACAACTCTACTAACCAGTGGTGTCAACCAAGTGTGCTTATCATAAATTATCTTTGATAATATCTAAGTATTTCGAACTTAAACGAACCAAATATTATTTTGAGTTCTTTCACTTTTTAAAATCGATGTGTATTTCACTTTTTTAAAATTATTCATTTACATTATTGTAAACTACTCTTGTATTTTTTTTTGGATAGATATATAAAAGATCCAAACATAGCCTTAATAGAACGGTCCAAGTTAATGTTAATAAATTCTTGAGCACTTACGACATCTTGTGGACCCTAGAAGCCACTAAATTTGCATGTCTTTGCATCTTTAATTTGTTTATACCTAAGGAGGCACATATGTGCCATAAATTGTTGATGTGGTGACATGATACTTTTGAGAGAAATGATTTCCCAAAGAAAACTTTTCCTTTGCTCCCTTTTGTCCCATTAGGCAGCTGCTGGATCTCTTAGAATCTTTACTTATCAACCGTGCAAAGATAAATGCACTTGCTTATATGATCTTGACCATTTGCTCTGCACCATTCATCTCAGATATCAGCATCATTAAAGGAGAGCTAAGTGCAATCCCTTGACCACACCTTGCAACTTTGTCTAGATTGATCCATTGAGGTGGCTAAACTCATCATATATTTATACATACATCACAATGTCACTAGGATCATATAATTATCATGATATGTAAGCTCTAAAGCACTGCTGCAATTAATACTGATGGCTAAATATATAGGAGTTAATGTTATTTTACGTTCATCTCATCGTCTACATTGCAGCAGCTTCAGAGAATCTTTCTAGCAAGTCATAGAATGATGCTGAGTTACATGCATGTAAAGAGAGGCATCTTTAACTCAATAGTCTCATGACTAGGCACCAAGAAATCTAAGAGCCATTTTGGCAATCTTTGCAAGCATTTTTTTTTTCTTTTTGGAGTTCAAAGAAGATTAGACTGTTGTGTAAAGCAAATTTGCTATAGAACAGATTAAAGAACATGCACGCCACAAGGAGAACATCGAAGGGAGCAGAAATGAAAGGATGGCGATGGAGTTCATGTCTACATCTTTTCGTTTAAGACAGAAACAACTCAGAGCAAGGCTGAGAATATTTTCTTTCTATCTTCGTTTTATTTGCTACATGCTGTCAGTGTACTAATGTTCCCTGCACCAATGCAAGGGTATCGCAAGAATATATTCTCATATTCTTGCATTTTTCATGATCCTTTAGCTTGTTTCTAGACCAGTCATTTCTGATCCAAATCAGAAATATTGGAAGGAATAAATACAGTAATAGGCATGCAATATCCCATGGACAGACATATATCAGCTAGCTCCTCACCTGTACACTGTAGCGAAGAACCATAATCATAATTTGTACTGCAAAATGTGCAGTTTCTTCTGACAGTTTTAAGTGCAGCCGCAGAAGATAAGTGAGAACATCTCATGTGGGTGGAATTCTGTTTCTGACGGTCTTCCTTTTTACCTTCAACTTGGAGATTTTTGTTTCCTCTTTAACTCAGAACATGCAGGAGTTGATAAAATCCACTTTTTCTGTCATTTTTCTTATGCTGATGAATCCATGGATCATCTATATGTGAAGTTGATCAGAGTTCATGCGAAAAGAATAATCTACATATTTGAGCTCTAGTGCGGGAGTGATGCAGCTACAGGAAATCTAGTTAGTCAGGCTATCACATTCTTTTCTGCAGTGTCAATTAATTATTAAAATGCTATCCAGCACCTATATCGAAAGTACTTTCCCACTGCTTCAAATTTTTTTTTACATGCTTAAAAGAGAAGCATGAATTGACATGAATCAAGATTAGCAATTTAGGCTGACTACTTATATAAGATCGATCTAAAGTCAGTGTTTTGTTTTCAGTTTCTCATATGGGATCGTTGCCTTCGGCTAATCTGAATTATATTTATAACTATTTATACTCCTAAGAAACTAAACTTGAAATATTATTCGGCAGACTGAGAACCAGTTAAAACAGAGCTAATACACTGTTCGATTTAACATTCCCTAATTATATAATTATCTGATGTACTCCTCCGTTTTCTTTTTCATGAAAGGCTCCTAGTTTCCCTCCCATTTAGGCTCCTATATAAGGAGCATTTAGCAGACGTATCCATGCCATCCTCAGTGAGCTCTGTTTGGTCCCTAACAGCGGCGGAAGAAAACACAACATACAGATCCGCACCGGCATATCCAGGTTGACTTATGGATATCGTGTCAGAGAACGCCGAGAAGGTTGGATTCTGGTCTCGATGGATGAGCTCTCTGTCGAAGAAGACGGCCGACATCATTGTCGGGATATCGGACAAGGTGAAGAAGGCCGGCAAGGATGATCCCAGACGGATAGCTCACGCCTTCAAAGTTGGACTAGCGCTCACGCTGGTCTCGGTCTTCTACTACGTCACGCCCCTCTTCCAGGGCTTCGGCGACTCCACCATGTGGGCCGTGCTCACCGTCGTCGTCGTCATGGAATACACCGTCGGTACGCACGCACGCACGTAGTCGATCAAGCTGCATGCAGCTGCATATACATTCATAATTTTCTCCTCGCTAATATATATGTTGGGGGCTTGATGATTCGACAGGTGCCACGCTTAGCAAGGGACTTAACAGAGCGTTCGCGACATTGCTCGCCGGTGCACTCGGAGTGGGCGCTCACCAGATCGCTGTGCTGTGCGGCGAGAAAGGAGAACCGATACTGCTCGGTGTCTTCGTCTTCCTTCTAGGTGCGTATAATGCAAACTTCTACACATGCTCGATCCGGTTAATGGACAAGCGTTCAATCCGTTCATGGCGTTTGCAGCTGCCGCGGCGACGTTCTCCCGGTTCATACCGGAGATCAAGGCGCGGTACGACTATGGCGTGACGATATTCATACTGTCGTTTAGCCTCGTGGCCGTGTCCAGCTACCGGGTGGAGGGCCTGATACGGATGGCTCACCAGCGCCTCGCCACGGTCGCCGTCGGCGTGGCCACCTGCCTCTTCACGTCCATCTTCGTGTTCCCCATCTGGGCCGGGGAAGACCTCCGCCTGCTGGTCGCCGGCAACCTGGACAAGCTTGCCGCCTTCCTCGAAGGTATCCTCGATCTCCTGAAGGTCTCCATCATCAGCAGCGCTGCAAGTAACATAATTCGTCGCTGACGCGGATCCTCGGGCCACGTCCATGCATCTGCGTCACTGTCAAATCCAATTACAAACACTTCAAAAGATCATGACGCCAAAACTGTTGAAAAAAAGTAAAAAAATAATAATAATTGAAATATCAAACCTCAAAATATAAGTGTTAGAACATAATAGGATAACATTTTTCTTATAACTGTTCTTTTTGTATAATACGTAGTGAACTCGTCAAAATAATATATATTTTTTCTTTAATTGCATAGAGTTAACTTTGATAAGAACAAAGCACATAATTCACGAATGTGCAGGGTTGGAATCCGAATGCTTTGGCGAGAAGTGGGGAGCCGAGAGTAATGTGGAAGGCAAGCCATTTGTTCATGCCTACAAGGGCGTGCTCAACTCCAAGCCCACTGAGGACACTCTGGTAACTTAACTATTTTTTTAATTGCAAAAAAAACTATCCCAAATTACAAATTTTGTTAAACTTATAACATAGTTGCTTTGTTAGTGAAACTAACGTAAAGTTGCATGGTTCCAAATTTGCAGTACAATTTTGCGAGATGGGAGCCGTGCCAAGCTCCATTAAGTTACCTCCATCGCCCATGGAAGCAATACCTAAAAATTGGAGCTTCCTGCCGCCTATGTGCCTCCTCCATGGAAGCTCTAACAGCTTATGTCATTTCCACTTCATCAAAGATTAAGGTACTACCTTCTTCTTCTTCTTCTTCTTTCTTCTTCTTCCTTCTTCTTCTTCCTTCTTCTTCTTCTTCTTCTTCTTCTTCTTCTTCTTCTTCTTCTTCTTCTTCTTCTTCTTCTTCTTCTTCTTCTTCTTCTTCTTCTTCTTCTTCTTCTTCTTCTTCTTCTTCTTCTTCTTCTTCTTCTTCTTCTTCTTCTTCTTCTTCTTCTTCTTCTCCTCCTCGTGTTTATACTTTGATTAATTCATATGATGACCATATTACTATTAATGCCATGCGATTAATGTTTCGATACGTTACAAAAGTTTGTGCAGTCTTCCACGGATCCGGAGCTCTGTTTACGGATCCGAACCGCATGCAAGGATATGAGCTCCGAATCCGCCAAGGCCCTGAGGGAGCTGTCCGTGGCGGTCCGAACCATGACGGTTCCGTCTTCAGCCGGCTGCCATGTCTCGGCGGCTGTATCGGCCAGCGAGGAGCTGAGAGTGGCCCTGGCTGAGGATGTGGCTCTATCCGAGGTCCTCCACGTGGCAACCACCGCCTCCCTTCTTGCTGACTTGGTGCTCCGGATCCAGGAGATCGCTGGTTCGGTCGAGGAGCTGGCCCGGCTCATCCGGTTCAAGAACCACGAAGCGGCTCACAAGGGTTCGGTTTATGCCTCTATGAACCCAAGCCCGGCACATGTCGTGATTAATTTGAAACAATGATAACAATAAAAATGTCCTAATTAAAGAAAAGAGAGTATAAATTGATGAATAATAATGGCCACAGGAATATATTTAATTACCATACGAGTGAGTAAAATAGTTGTCACGGTCCTTACAACCTAAAAGATTCTTCATCTCGATATGCGTTTTTAGCGGCTTCGTGTGGAGAATTTTTGTACCAATTACACGAACTTTTATGTAGTCGCATTGGCGTTTCAAAATCATTCGAACATATATCCACTGGGAATAATTCGAAGCAAAATTTTCTTTGTCCATAAATCTAGGTGTGCATTTGCATTGCATTATCTTACTTCTCAAGCCATTTTATCATGTTGAATTAATAATAAATGTGTTATGATTTTTGCAGGGAGAAATTATGCATTACAAGAAAATTTAAAAAATAAGCGAAACAAAATTTTATTTGATGAAAAATATAAGAGGATTAGGAATCATATTTTTTTTCTATTTGAATATCTATGGACTTTATCTAAACACTCTCTTTTATATATGATAAGAATTATCGGGACGCTATATTAATTTCATAAAAATAGGACATCTATCTTATTATAAAAAATTAAATTAATTTCTTAACAATCTCATTATAAGAAAATAAACAAAATAAGTTAGACATGTTTCCTTTTATTTCGGAGTGTTTTGAAGTTCAGACGAATTTTTAGTTGGAGTAAGATTCAAGGCATTATTAACAATCTCCACTTTGAATTGAATCCTCTAATTAGATATCTAACACTCTATGTCGCCACTAGTCCCAACTTGAGACTATTGCCACCTATTAATATTTAGCAAATCCAAGCAATGTTGAAACTTGCTAGTAGGAACCAACTTGGTGAATATGTCCACTGAATTATCTTCTTTGCCAACTTTCTTCACCTTGATCATCTTCTCAGTACGGATGAAGTGATACATGATGTCGATGTGTTTGATTCTTTTATGATACTTGATCATTGGCTAAGCATATTACACTTAAATTGTCACAGTACACTATAGCCTGATTTTGTTGTAGTCCAAGATCTCCGACAAGGCCTTTTAATCAGATGTCTTCCTTAGTAGCTTATGTCAATACCATGTACTCTGATTCTGTGGTAGACAATGTAATAGAAGGCTGAGTGTGACTTTTCAACTGATAATAGAACTCACAAAAGTGAAATCTACATCATAATCTGAATACGAATAACATGTAATTAAACACTCTTTACCACTTTTGCAAATGATGCCAATGTCAAACGTTCCTCTCAAATATCGAAAGATACACTTTACTCTCTGTCAATGCTCCTTCCTAAAGTTGCTCATGAATCTGCTGACAACACTGACGGCATGAGCAATATCAAGTCTTGTGCATACCATAGCATACATCAAACTTCCTACTGCACTGGCATATGGAACTCGAGAGATGTACTTATTTTATTCATTAGACATAAGTGCAGTTGCAGACAAATGCACATTTGAAGCTGATGAGTACTTAAGATCTTCGCTACAAACATTCCGAACTTGGATAAAATCTTTTGAATATAAATTTTCTGAAACAGAAAAAGTTTACCCTTTATGTGATCCCTATAAATCTTCATCTCTAAAATTTTCTTTATTGCGCCAAGATCCTTTGTATCGAATTCTGCACTAAGGAGCTTCTTCAAATTTTGAATATCTTCAATGTTCCTGGCAGCAATCAAATATCATCAACGTACAAGAGCAGATAGATAGTGGAATCACCCTCCACCTTCTTGTGATAGACGTAACAATCATAGGTGCTCTGTTGAATCCCTTACTCATTATAAAACTATCGAATGGAATCTCTTGTACCAATACCTTGGTAATTGCTTCAAGCCATATAAGGACTTTTTTCAACCTACAGCTTTGTCTTCTTTATCTGAAATAGAGAAACTCTCTGGCTGATTCATTAGGATGTCTTCTTCAAATTCTCCATGTAGAAAAGTCATCTTCACGTCTAATTGCTCAAGCTCTAAATTTTAATGTGTTACGAGGGCAAGTAGCACCCAAGATGAAAGTGTGTCTGTCAATTGGAGAGAAGATATCGTTCTAATCTACTTCTTCTTTCTAACTGTAGCCTTTAACAACTAGACGTGCTTTGAATCTGATGCCTTCGACTTTTGGACTTCCAGCCTTCTTCTTGAAAATTCACGTGCACCTAACGACCTTTCTACCTTTTGGTAACTTGACTAACTCCCAATTCTGATTCTTGTTAAGAGACTTCATCTCTTCACTCATTGCCGCAATCGAATGTTGATTCTGCACATGTGATAGCATTCTTGTAGCTCGATGGCTTTGACTACTCCACCTCTTCAACTATTAACACATATGCAATCATGTCCTTAAAGTCATAACTCTTAGGAGGACCTACTTGCCTGCAAGCGTGTCCAATAACTAGACTTGTCATTGCTTCTTTTGTTCGCTCCTTAGATTCTGGTTCAGTCTAATGAGAATCTTCCACCCCATTTTGACTTGGAGTTAATTCAAAATCCACAATTTTGTTGACACCATTCTCTGTTGAGTCAATAATTTTGATTTTTGCTGGTGTATGGACGTCTCATCAAATGACATATTTATGTTGTGCTTAACCATGTGCTCTGAAGGAGACCAGATTCTAAAACTTTTTACTCCCGCATTATATCTCACAAAGACTCCTTCTTTGACCATTGGTTCCAGCTTTCTTTCGGTAACATGGTAATATGCTGGACAACAAAAAACTTTCAAGTTAGTATAATCAACAGGATTTCCTGACCATATCTCAATAATTGTCTTGAGATCGATCACGGTTGCAGGACTCCGATCCACTAAATAACATGTTGTGCTAATGATCTCAGTTTAGAATGACTTGTTCAAACCAAAATATGAGAACATGCATCGTGCTCTCTCTAGAAGTGTTCTATTCATACGTTCTGCTACACCATTCTACTGCGGTATATCTCTAATGGTGTGATGTCTAGCAATGCCTTCATCCTTGTAGAATTGATCAAATTCGAACGAACAAAACTTCAAACCAACATCAGTACAAAAGCGCTTTACTTTTCTTGATATTTGATTCACCACCAGAACCTTTCATTGTTTAAAGGCTTCAAATGTCTTGCTCTTATGCTTCATCATGAATACTTATGTCATCCTTGAGTAATCATCTATCAAAGATAAAAAGTATCTAGAACCTCCTAGAGATGGAACACGAGAGGGTTGCAATAGTCAACGTGGATGTAATCGAGTATTACCTTCGTCTTGTGCACAGCTTTGCTGAATTGTTATCATTTTTGCTTGTTGAAGACGTAGTGCTTATAGAATCCGATTTCAGATATCTTCTGACCACCCAAAAGGTTATGTCACTTTCTTACTCATATGTCCAAGTCGCATGTGCCACAACTTGTATGCTTTTGATTCTAATTTAGGTGAACTACCTACTACAATCAAACCATAAATTATTGTGCCTTGTAGAATGTACAAGGACTTTTGTCTGACTCCTCTCATGATTTCAACATCACCCTTGGTGACCGTGAGAACACCTCCTGCAACATTCATTTGACATGCTTTGGAGTCCAGAACTCCTAACGATATTAAATTTTTTTTAGTTGTAAAACATGACAGACCTCTATTAATATTCTCACTCGATTGTCATGAGTTCTGATATGAATTGAGTTGATTCCAACTATATTACAGACTACATAATTGCCCATGATGACATTTTCACCATCAATATTTTGATCAGTTGAGAATTATTCTCTATGCGGAGTCATATGATAGAAACATCTTGAATTCAGAACTTAACGCTCCTCTAAATATCTCTAATCAGACACTATGAGAGCCAAATCATTATCATCAGATTCACTACTCTGGACGTCTCTTTATCCATGGAGTCCATCCCTTCCACATCTACATTGTCGCTTTTCATCCGATTTGCCCGGTCATCACGCGCACAATCTGCTCCACTCAACAAGTGCTTCTCACGCCTCGTCGAGCTTATGATCATGATGGTCCTCTACAACAAGTCTTGAATTCATTTTTTGAACTTATCAGTTTAATTGAATTTATTGTCTCGTTCAAATATTAAAATAGTTAGAACATGATGAACTATAAAAAAAGTGAGTATTGCCCGTTCGAATATTCCAAAGTAATAATTTTGACATGACTATTGGAACATCCAACGAAATATTTATGGAATGAAAAAAATAAGAAGAAGAAAAATGAGTGATGTTGTTGGATTAAAGTGATCATTCATGTTCAATTGATAATGTCATGTCAAAAATATATAAAGAAGTCAATTTTGGTTTAGAAATTGGAACACAAAAGTCGCCCCTACATTTTTTTTAATCATATTTAACGACTAATGTCTTCTCATAAAAGAAAACCCTAACTCAACATGGGTGGAGAGATTTATTTTTAGTTTAAGAAATATAATTCTATATTTTTTCGATGATTTTTAAAAAAATTAAGCAAATTTTATCAATTTCTTGACTGGGACACTCAATTTCTATAGATTTTATATTTATGATAAGAGATTATAAATTAACATACATCAAATTTCATATATTTTAATATGGTATTTATGGCTTATAAGAGTTTTTTAAGCAAACAATTTCTGAGTAATCTTTATATTCAAAATATCTATACTATATTAAAAGCAAAGAAGTTTGCAAAGAGAAGTTGGCATTTGGCACATTATAGAGTGCCACATGTTCAAGGTGCAAATAAAACTATTAATTTAAATTATTTTATTTATTTATCAAAAGGTAATTGTAATACGTTAATTGGAAAAAAATGTTTATAGTTATTTAAAATAACATAACCAACTTGATAAATCATCAATAACCACTCACATAATAATAATAAGAAAATAATATTTTTTTATGTTTATAAGAAAAAATATATTGTATATTTTTATGTTCGCTATTTGTATAATTAATTGAACAATTAGTTAATTATCAAAATAATTATTAAATTGCTATGCAAACGATTACATGGCTAAGTTTATGAGAGATTATTACCAAAATAATCATTACGTTTCGTGGATCATTAGTTAGCATTAGATGGTAAAGTAATAAACATGAATGAAATATTCGCAAATACATAAATCTGTCAAATGTCCTCAAATAATAATTAACTAAATATTAACTTATCATAATGACTTTAGTGGTTGGTTACTTAGTAACTATCCAAAAGATGGTTATTTAGTAACCATCTCCTTTTATGCCTCCTTATAAATACTACAAAGGAAATCCTCATGTTCCTCCACGTTCATTCTTTTATTTTGGGGAAATTATTGTGCAATTGTAGTTGATTATATTATTGTTTCTTATTTTTATTATTAGCGATTATATGTAATTACTAATTCATTTTTTATCTCATTGATATATAATCATAATGTTAGAAGTTTCATGTTTATTATATGGCTTAGTTTCATAATTATATTATATGTCTTAGTTTATCCTATAATTTCGATCGTGCGTAATCTTCACATTCTTTCTTCTCTTTTTCTGAGATTTTTGTATGCCTATTTTATTTATGAAATAATATATCAGTGTTGCTGATTTTTTTTCCTTTAATTAGCATATATTAAGACAGTCATTTTTCCAAACTATTTTTAATTTGACATTGTTGTTCTCAATTAGTATATTACGATTGATTTGTTATATTCTAAACCTTTTACACACAATTGAATATTAATTAGTTGAAGAATACTGTACGTCAACTCATATTATAGAGAGGATAGTAACATTTGGCACATGCCTGAGGTGCCACACGTTCTATGATTAGCATGTTATAATAAATTAAAATATTAATTTACAAAACTAATGAGATATTGATTTGAAAGTATATTGTTTAAATAATAAATGGGTTAGTTGCTTTTCAGAATTATATAACTTATTAAGTAGTGGATACAATTATCCATAACATTTCAATAGAAAATTTATTTTTAATGATCGATAAATTGTCTCATTATAATTTCACTATTTTTTATAAGGTATAATTTCACTATTATGCACACTAGTAAATAAGAAACACACTATTATGCACACTATTAAATAAGAAACATAATTGAAAGCATAATCATTGTTAGCATATTAATTTTTTCTGGTCATATGGATATTTATTTATTTTGATTATGATGAACGTATGAGTCAATTATTACAAATCTAAAAAAACATTGTAATGTAAAAGATTAACTAAAAAAAGGAGAGGCAAAAGAACACAACATGAAATTATTGTATCATAAAATAAATATTATAATTTATGAATATATTGGATATTTTATCAGTTCCATATTTATTTAATTAGCTTCATGTGGGGATTAATTTTTATCTCATATATCAACTAACCCCATTTATAATTATGGAAACACTCACAGTATTAATAATAAATGCACGATGAAACATATCAACATTGCAAAATATCGCATAATAAAAATATCTTATACTAATATTATCTTTAAAAAAGTCAATAGAGATTCCATGTATATCAATTGAAATATTTTAGGATAATTTTTTTCTAATAAATTAATATTTATATATATTTAAAATAGAAAATATTTATAATAATAAAAAATATTTTGATAAAAATAATCTTTTAAATAAAAATGGGTAGGAAAAAATATTCCATTATAAATCTTAAAATTGCCAAAATTAATTAACGTAATGATAACTAAAATAATTAAAAGAATCCATTGTAATTGTTAAATAGAAAATCAACTCTGGTCACGAGGGTTTCTTGATTGCAGGCATATGATATGTAGATTGATAATAGCAATATAAGTATCACAATTCGATGCCTTTTTGTTATAGAAAACATAATTTTTTATTTAATTATTATTTACCTTAGATCTAAAACTTTATGTAGAACGATGCCAAACTCATTATATTAATTAATTTTTATTGAATGTGTCATGATATGCTAAAAGTAAGAAATTAAAACAAATAATCACAATTAAGATCAATCACAAATATAGCAATAATTACAAAACACTCAATGTTATTAAGCATTTTATATTTTGATATGCAAATGATTATATAAAAGGTATTTTTTGCATAATAAATTAACTTATCTAAGTTTTTACTATTATGCACAGTATTTAAAAATAATTTAAAATACTCATTATGAAAATGTTATGTGAACCTTTATGTTGTTTAATCAGGATCAAATAACAAATGAAATTGGTCGTCCACACCGTTTCTCAGACATCAGGGCTAACAATAAAAAAAATGAGATTATGAAATAAAAAATCATACTTCATGTTGAAACATTTTTCTATATGTTTCACAATATATTATTTTTACGTTTAATTAAAATTACATATATTTTTTTATAAAATAATTATTAAAAATTTATGGTACATAATTTTTTTTTCTCACCACGCATCACGTGGGTTTTATACTAGTAATAAAATAATAGTATACTTTACATAATTTTATTTATGTAGGTTTCTATCGGACTCCATAAATTATTTTTAATTTAAAAAACCATCAAACTTTTAAAATAGTAGGAAAAAAACTTTTATTTGAGTTTTGATCGGATCAATTTTTAACTTTTCTTTAGATGTTTCTTTTTCTTCGATCGCTACCTAGAATACTTCATGCACTCAAAATTTTGAAACATGCTCACTTGATTAGTCACCAGCAGTATTTTTAAAATTAGATCAAACAAACCTGTCTGATCGGTTTAATAACAGCGTGTATGACATTGAATTAAAAAAAAGGTTATTTTCACCCCATAACTATTTTCCCATTTAATCCCAAATTACGAACTTATTTTTTATATTTCTAAACTATCACGATTTTTTCACTTTAATCCTTCCGTCTACTTTTGTTACATTTTTTCGTTGTACTTTCGATTTTTCCCATTTATGAAAAGACTAAATTACCCCTCCCTCCATAACACATCAAATAATAAATAAAAAAATAAAAAATAAAAAAATAGGGGGAGAGGGTAATTTAGACTTTTTCATAAATGACAATTTTTTTGTTTGCCATTTTAATCCTTCCAATGTTTTTTATTTTTTATATTTTTTATATCAAGTTTTTCTAGAGGGAGGGGTAATTTAGTCTTTTCATAAATGAAAAAAAGTAAAAGTAACTAAAAACGTAACAAAAGTAGACGGAAGGACTAAAGTGAAAAAATCATGATAGTTTAGAGATACAAAAAATAAATTTGTAATTTGGGATTAGATGCGAAAAATCGTGATAGTTTAGGGGAGGTTTATGAAAATAAGTTCGTAATTTGAATTAAGATGAGCCAGTTGGAATCAGATAAAATTGGATTGAACAAGAGAATCCATTCAAATCAGTTTTTTAAATTAATAAAATAAAAATTTATATATAAAGAGAATATAAAATAAGGAAAATGTAATAATGAAATAAAGATGGAAGAATAGAAAATATATAAATTAGGAAATTAAAGTAAATTATGGATTGTGAATTAGAAAAAGATAGTAATAATAAGGAAGTTAGAATTGAAATTTGTGGGAAAAAATAAAGGTGAAAGAATATTTTAAAAAGCAGACAATAAGGAAAGTTTACTTGAAATTTTTGAAGAAAAAAATAGGAAAAAAGAAGTAAAAATATAGAGATAAAAATATTCGCAAAAACTCTAAACAAAATATTTAACAGTAAGAAAATACTTTATTAAAATTATTATAATAAATATTTGTTGGAATTTTTGTATTAATGTTTAATTATGTTAATTAAATGGTTATTAATTTGTAATCATTTAATTTTTTTACACTTTGATTTGTAATTTATATTTTTAAATAAAATTATTATTTTAATAAGCATTTTGTTCAATATGATCATGGAATTCGATTAAATCGGGCCATGAACGAGTTGCTTAACTAGTTCAATGACCTAGGGATGAGAACGGGCCGAGACGACCTAGTTGCCCCGGCCCGTAGATCTGGATTCTTCGAGTTTTTTTTTACCCGTTGGATAATTGAGTTGGGATCAAATATCATTCGTTGAGCCTGATCGGATTATAAAAACTCGTATCTCGTTTTGGCCTGATAAAATATAGTAAAATAATAGAATATTATATTTATGTTTATTTTAATTGAAGTTTCATATTTTATTTTATTATATCTTAAATATACATTATATTATACTATTATTATGTATAATGTAATTGATAATTATCCATATTTATATAATAATATTAACTTTCTTTATTATTATATTTATTTTTAAATTTTTTATTGTTAAATCAAAATAATGGAAAATTTTTTGCCGGGGAAGTCCTTTTCCGGCTGGAATTGAATTCTTTTTTAAAAAATCCGGAATAAATTGGGTCGAGACTGAAACGGTCCAATCCCGTCGTGAACTCGGATTTGGCCTGGCCCTACAATGACCATCGATCTGATTTGGGATGTGTTGTTATACTTCACTAAGTGACCAGCAGCAGATGTTATAATTGCGAGCAACCATGAACAAACCAGGCTGCTTTTTGGGGTCTTCGTTTGCCTGCACAACGGTTGGAACTTGGAACAGTAGGTGGAAGGGAAGCGCAGACGTGATGTGATCTTTCTTTCAGAGCTGTGCCCCCCAACAAGGCAGGCAGGGAGGCAATGCCGACAACCCGGCTCGATCATAGGACAAAGGTGTCCATACGAAGTTGCTCACATATATATAACTCGATGGCCTCAACTTTGTTCCATCGGTGCCCTTTCTCTGTCCTCCCGGAGTTGATTGCATGCATAAAATTGGTAAGGTAAACGATTCAACCTCTGTCTGAGCAGCAAATTACTCCCCATGATCTCCACTCACCATCCACTTCTCAGCATCGTAGGTTCAGCGAGATCTTGGTTGGGGATTATATATATTGTCCGATTGGTTACACTGTGTCCAAGTGTTGATTTCAGCATACTATAACATTGGGCAACGATGGTCTGCCTCTGCCTGCCCCTGTTCTAGATATCTTGCTTTACCTACTCCAACTTTTGTTCCTTTTTTTTATTGTCCTGCCTACTCATTTGTCATTGCTCCCCGATAAGTTAGGGTGGTGCAAACAGGATATAATGAAAGTTTGAATCTATGATTGTGATTTTTTATAAGAACTCTTAATATATGGATTAGTGTTAATCTTTTATATGCATAATAATTCTAGTAATGAATTACAATCTAGTGATTGGAATTAAGATTCACATTTGTGGTCATGGAGAACAAATTAGCGGAGTAATCCCACAGTCGAGGGATGATAAGGAGATGCAAAGAAAGAAATAGACAATCTGGGTACATGCATAGACTTATTCCATCTTGGCTTCCTTTGCATGCTTACTTTGGGCACCCACAACGGTAGTAGGCACTCCAGAGTCCAGAGTATGGAGCAGAAGAACCTAGTGTCGAATGAGTCATGGTTCCACATTCTACACAAAAGCTTTTGGAGATAGTGAACGATTCAATAATAAATAAAGTCTCCACAGTCAAAAATAGGGTAGGGATGGTTCTCCCTCTGCTACAAACTTCAAGTGCCACAGTTCCATATGTCAGTCAACTTTTCACTATTCCTACTGTATCCCACTCTATTGTGGCATCAAACCTTTTTTTTTTTTTTGTTTTTGCTCCTACTCGTACTTCCCAGTACTAACTACTGGCAGCGGCAGCCAAACCAAAAATGTATAGCCAACTTGCTTAAGAAATGGGAAAAATGGGTATCCCCCAACTTAAATGGGGGGATACTCCACCCACGTAAAGGCGTCCGTCCGATGCCGATGAGAAAGTGGTTTTTCATGTATAAATCAGCGGCCGACAGCGGTTCACCATGAAGAAAAAAATCGACCGCGGTTCACCATGATCCATTGTACAAAAGGGACGGGGTAAAAGTTTTTTCTTTCCTTTTACCCTCTCTCGCTCTCTCCGTGCGGCGCCCTTCCCCCTCTCCGCCCTTCCTCCTCTCCGTGCGGCGAACAGATCTGCCCGTCGTCGGTGAAATCTACGCCTCCACGACCGTGTCCGACTAGATCTGCCGACCGCCGACGAGGTCGCCCTTCGCTACCACAGATCTGCCCCGCCGCTGACCTCTCTCTCTCCTCTCCTCTCCTCGCGGCTGTGCGACGTCGACGAGCACCGCCGCGATCCTGAGAACTTCTGACGGCGTCTGCGCGACGGCCACGAGCACCGGCGCCGAGCACGCCCGCCGCAGACCTGCCCCACTGCCGACCCCCTTCGAGGTCGAAATGCTCAGATCCGAGACATATCTGTGTGCAGAGGTGACTCCGCGGCTAGATCTAGATCTGTGCGCAGCGGCGACCTCCCGCCGCCAACGACCGCGTCCGACTAGATCTGCCCGCCGCCGACGAGCCCGCCCTCGAAGGTGTTTTCTAACCTCTTATTCTCCCTCTTCTTTTCATTTTCTCACTTTCTCCCTCCGTCCGGCCAGATTTGCCCGCCTCACCGCCGCCGCTGCCGCCGAGCCCGCCCGCCCGCCGCTATCGAGTTCTCCTGCCCGCCGCCTCCGAGCTTGCACACCGCCACCGCGATGACCTCCCGCGACCCCCCACACCGAGCATCGTGGCACGCTGCGAGCACGCCGCTGCACGATGCACGCCGAGCGCCGCTGAGTTCGACCACGCTGCCGCTGCCGTCGAGCCTGCCAGCCTACCGCCGCCGCTGAGCTCTAGCACCCCATCGATCAGATCTAAGCTCGCGCACCGCCGCCGACAACCGACGACTCCCCCGCACACCCCGTTCTGCTCTCGCACACCGCCGACCAGCCGTGAATTTTTTGTAAATTTTTTCTTGTGTTATATGTAAACTAGTTAAATTTTTGTTAATCCATGCTTGGATTAACACTTTTGATAGTTCATATGCAAAAAAAAAATTAGGGATTGACAACATCGATGGTGTAAAGCGTTCCAATTACGTCACTTGTTATCTTTTAATTGTATTAAACAACTTCCAAAATTTGAAGTTCAAATTAAACATTTACAGATTTGTTACAAGAGGACGTAGACAGTTACAGATTTATGTCACAGATCGAATTAAACTTCGTTCAACTCAAAATGCATTAGCAATCGGCAGCGTTCCAATTATGCAAGAGGATTACAAATACTTTTAGAAGGTGGACTCGGCAGGACACCCGGAGGTAGGCTCGGCAGCGCTCGGCGGAGCTCCGACGAGCGAGCTCAATGGCGCATTTTGATACAACATCAATTCAGATTTAACTAATTTACAACATCAATTCAACAAAAAATTTACAAAAGTGTAACTAATCAAAGCAGATACAACATGGATTAATTAAGTTTAACTAGTTCGTCAACCAAAAATTTTACAAGGATCAACATTGTTAAGAGCTTGGCCACGGCGGGGCGGGCGAGTTCGACGGCGGTGGTGGCGGCACACGAGCTCGACCACGGTGGAGCGAGCGAGTTCGACGGCGGCAGTGGCAGTGCACGAGCTCGGCGGTGGCGGTGCGGGAGCTCGATGCGCGAGGTCGGCGGGAAGGTCGCCGCTGCGCGAGGTCGGCGGGGAGGTCGCCGCTGCGCACAGATCTAGATGGCGATTGCGCGGGGGAGTCGTCGATTGCTCGATCTCGATGGCGGCGGTGTGGATCTGAGCATCTTCGACCTCGAGAGGTCAGCGGCGAGGCAGATCTGCGGTAGGCGAAGGGCGACCTCATCGGCGGCCGACAGATCTAGTCGGACGCGGTCGTGGAGGCGCAGATTTCATCGACGGCGGGCAGATCTGTTCGCCACACGGAGAGGAGGAAGGGCGGAGAGGGGGAAGGGCGCCGCACGGAGAGAGCGAGAGAAGTGAGAGAGGGTAAAAGGAAAGAAAAAACTTTTATCCCGTCCCTTTTGTATGATGGATCATGGTGAACCGCGGTCGATTTTTTTCTTCATGGTGAACCGCTGTCGGCCGCCAGTTTATACATGAAAAACCACTTTCTCATCGGCGCCCGTCCGATGCGCATCGGACGGGCGCCTTTACGTGGGTGGAGTATCCCCCATTTAAGTTGGGGGATACCCATTTTTCCCGAAAGAAATAGCCAGCAAGAAGCATGAAGCAAAATGTTTTTCTTTTACCTTTTTTTGAAATACAGCATGAAGATGCAATTAACAATCAAAGTGATAAAAAAGTGGTGAAGCAATTAGACTGCGGAGTTAGTGTCTTGAAATCGTCCGATATTAGTTGATCCGAATTCGATTCTTAGAATTATCACGGATATGATTTATTCTTATTCTTATCGCCTCCACTTAAACACCGAATTAATAAAATGGATTTTCACTAAACAAAAGTGCTAAAAAGCATCGGACGGGCGCCTTTACGTGGATGGAGTATCCCCCATTTAAGTTGGGTGATACCCATTTTTTTCCGAAAGAAATAGCCAGCAAGAAGCAAAATGTTTTTCTTTTACCTTTTTTTGAAATACAGCATGAAGATGCAATTAACAATCAAAGTGATAAAAAGTGGTGAAGCAATTAGACTGCGGAGTTAGTGTCTTGAAATCGTCCGATATTAGTTGATCCGAATTCGATTCTTAGAATTATCACGGATATGATTTATTCTTATTCTTATCGCCTCCACTTAAACACCGAATTAATAAAATAGATTTTCACTAAACAAAAGTGCTAAAAAGTGTTTCAATCCAGTCTAAGAACGTCAGATGGATTCTGCATATGAGCATTATGTTCTAATACTCAATCTCCAAATTAAATTCATAAAATAAACAAACAGTAAATACATGCAATTCATCACTAATCATGACACTGACTATTATCAGAATTTCGAAGGAGTACACAACAAAGAGCGACTGAACTATCTCGCACGAAAATAAGTGAGGATAGAGTTTTGATGTCCTTTATTTTCACAAGGGATCAGAACCGAAAACAAGTAGTGCTCCTGCTTTTGGTGAACTAGTGACCAGAGTAAAATTAGATCAAAATATAATCATCAATCCAACATGAAGCATTTTATCTCACCTTCCCTTTTTTGGAAAAAAAAAAAGCATTCTTGTTTTCTGCCACACAAGACCTAGTGTCACTAAATTTCAACAGTACTGATCAATACACATCCACAAAGCATTAACAGAAAAGCAAACTGAACATTTACTCTGCCTTATCTAGTAGCTGCATCTTTAACTTGCTAGAATGCCAAATATGTAACAAGTTGAAAATTAACAAACCCCGGGAGATGGTGTTACCTGGTAACTTTCCAAATGAGGTTTTCATCATCAGTAGCTCTGCTCTGGATAGGTTTTTCTTACTTGAGAGAAGGCAGAAAGAAGACAAATTCTATTTTTATGCCAGCAAATAATGAAAAATCATATTATTGTAGTGGCTGTGGCCTTTGGAATGTGTCAACCTATGCTACAAAATAATATACATTTATGGATGCTGAGTGAAGTAGACTTGGCCTCACCAGCCATACACGGGATTTTCTACATGAGGAGGCAAGAGATGCAAGTCTATACAATGCTGCTTACTGTAGTCCCTTGTTCCAGGTATTGCTCCTGAAGTCAACCTCAAAAGTTCATTACCTGTGAGGCAATAGTGAGCAAATGCTAAACCTCCATCGACGGCATCTGATAAAGTAGGCATAGATATCGACTTCTTCATCATTGTCTTGCTGGTAGCATTGACACTAGCTGTTGAATCATCATTGTTCAAAACTTTGTCAAGATCAGAATACTCCATAAATCTCTGTGTTGCAGCCTCCCATGATAGCGTATATCTCTGCTCAGGAGTAAGTGGTTGGGGTTCACCTGCCATTGCCTCTTTTACTCTTGCGACGAAATCCTCAGATGTCTTGTAAGTCAAACAGTTAGGGAATTCCTGGAAGAAAGCATTTGATGGGTGATCTGCACAAATAACGAATTTCCCCATGGCAAGAGCCTCTGCTGTTGCTGTGCACAGGACATCACTAACGCTCGGATTTATGAAAACCTTGTACCTAGTACAATCAAATGGAGAAAGATAATTCTTCTTCCATCCACCTTAAATTTAATGTGGTATAAAGAACAAAGTACATAAATCTAAATTTAAAGTGATACTCACCCATGAAGAGAATCATCTGCATGATCCCTTCCTTTAAGAAAGTTCAGGTTCAGTTCCAACTTCTTAGCAGTAGACTGGACTTCTTGTGAGTCTTCGCCGTTTCCATACACATCTAACTTAAATCCTTCCAAGTCATTTTTGTGCTTCGCCATCAAATCTAATAATTCTTTGTAACCTTTTGCCCAAACCATTTTCCCTAGGAAGTATGCACCTTTGGAGAATGCCTGCTGCCCTTGTTCCCTATCAGCTGCTATTTTCTCTCCAATTTTTAGAAACTTGGGATTGACACCATGAACATTGCAGACAACAGACTTTGGCAAATCTTGTGTTGCAGCGGAAAGGCGCAGAACCTACAGAATGGTCAACATCATTAAACTGAGTTATGAAATACGAATTTGTCTTGCCTGTTCTTAAATTATGATATTCTGTCAACAATATTGCAGGCATACAATCATTTAAACTCATTTGAAAATCTTTTAAGTATCAAAATTTTAAAAAACACATAAGATGAACTAGAAGTCATACCTTATGGCAGTATGCTCTAGCTACCCAGTTATTAATATGTTTGACAAGGAATGCTTGAAAAGCTCCGTACTTCTCCCTTTTGATATACTCCAAATAATTCGTGTGAACAACACCAACAACATGATTAAACTTATCCGTCCAACGCTTCCCATGATGATACCAATTTAGGTGCTCTGGCTCCTCCAGTATTGCAATATCAGCCTCCTTGGAGGGAATGAACTGTGTTGTATCCCCAGTAGGTATTATGCTGCGTCTTTCTTTTGAGAACTAAAGTCAAGACCAAAAAACGTTAGAAATGTCCATAATATAACAGAAACTTGTATTTCTAAGCACATAGTGAACATAGAATTACCTTTCCTGGATAGAAAGAGATCTTGAAATCTGCCTTAAAGCCAACCCGTTCCTCAAGCCAATTTCTTATGTATGCTTCCTGCTCCTCCGGAGAGCTGAAACTCAAACTATTGGGATATACCAGTTCCTGGTCCGATTTGCAAAGCCAAGGAACCACCAATGTAACATCTTGCTTTGCAGATTTAGCCAAATATGCAGCTCGGAATAATGGATTCACAGCAGTTCCAGTCATCCAAGGAAGGCTGGCAGTTGTTACAATTGCAACATGATGCTTCTTGTCCTCTGGCTCATGCTTTATGAAGTTACCCCAAAAGCTTCCTTCATAATGATGCCCTGTGCTTTGGAGCACTCTGGCTATTCTTAAATCAAGATCATCACTACTATTCTCACTTCCATGCAGAGATGTTTCATTTGCAGAAAGAAAATTGTACATGATCTGATCTTTACGCTTGCTGCATAAAGTTTCCACTAATTTGTCACATATGTCTGCAACAACAAAGAAGAAATGTGATTCAAACTTCGAAAAGATGAACTCGGAGAATGGATAAGGAAGCAAGAAAGAAGTCTTGCCATCATTAGGTTGAATAATCAAGTCATGAAAAATTAATTTGTGTTTCATTTGCAATCTGGATTGAAGTTAAGGCTTGATAACAAAAACATGGATATATGTAGGATTTTAGGTTACTTTCATCTTCTCTGAGAAGAATTGCAACAGAGATTACTCCGAGGTAGAAAGCCAGTCTGCTGCTAAAAGCTTTAGAATCAAACCAGTTCTAAGAATCATATGGCTATTACAGTCACAAAATCCCATAGCTTCATTGCACGTATAAGATGGTGTGATTCCATTCAACTTCAAAGACAACAACAACAACAACAAAGCCTTATCCCACTAGGTGGGGTCAGCTACATGGATCATACGACGCCATTCCGCATTCGTTGATCCATGTTCATGAGATTCAACTTCAAAGACCAATTACCTTAATTTGGCTGAGAAGATTTCACCCTCATCTTGTTACCAATATTTTATTTAAAGTATTGAGACTATTGTCTTGAGATGGACAGCATTTTGCTTTCCATTTGGAAACGTTGGATGAATGCAACTATACAAGTTTTTATGGTCATCTTTTACCTCTAAAAAATAACTGACTAAGCGTATGAGCAATTGCATGATTCAAGCTTTCATTTCACAACATCATTGATCCTCTCAATTCCACTCATATGAGAGAGATAATAATGTTTGTTTTTTTCTGCTCTTGAATAGTCATATCCTGCCGCTATTGTACAGCTGATATTGTTTGACAAAAGGTAGCAAGACCTAAATTGGATGTGCTGATAAACGCAGATCAAGAATTAGGTTCGTACCTCTACGTATTCCAATTTGGTCAAATAATGGCCCAGATTGTTTAACGAAGTATGCCAAAAGCTCTGATAGGTCCAATGGAGGAACCTCCTGCATCGGGTAACCAATTATTACTCTGTTAGTTCCCATTTGGAAACTAAAAAGAAAAATAAAAGTAAGCAATAACCATATTTTGCAACATATGGAATAACAAAACAGGCACACAATGTGATGTTAAAAGGCTCTCATCCTGAGATCCTTGACGCTGCATGAGGAAAATGCCTTAAGAATTGAATGATAGCAAACAAGGCAAATATGACATACTTCAGAACCAATCTTGGATTCTTCCGGCTCCTTGTAGATTGCTTTCTGGAAGACAAATGAAAGATAATAATTTAGAATATGTCAAAACAGGTTTAGAAGAAAAGGAAGTTGAAATGATGATTCTTAAAGTCTTTGCTGCCACACATGGAATGCGCCGTCTACTCAGAGTGCATCAAAATTTTATGAATGTGATAAGAGACTACTGGTTTGAATACAGATATAGCAAGTATCTTTTACATAACATAAAAAAATATAAAAGGAGTCTTCCCAGGTCCTATCAAAAGCAAACCTACATATCATGGATTCATATATTTCACAAGTTCATGAATTAAAGTAATATTCATCAGTCTTTTCAATGCAGGGAAATATCTTTCGTGGCCAATTTAGACATCTCATCTATCTTTGCTTCATAACTAAAGATACATAATGTTGTGCTAATTGTCAAACAATTTAGACTTCAAGAACAATTAGTCATTAAAAAACAATCAGTACGGCGATGGAAAATCACAAAGGCCAAGAAGAAAGAAAAAGATACATTGTGTAAGGCAATTACCAGGTTGCAAATAAAGGGAGCTTTGGCTCTGTAAACAAATCATTGGTTTTGTCAAATAAAGCAACTCAATTTTCCTTCAAACAATGCCAAGTTTAATTTGTGTTATTGATCTTTTATGTGACACCTGACAAAGCTTGCAACTATAAGAGGTAGTTATCCTTGCATATTACTATTGGCTATATATATTCCACAACTAAGAATAGTAAACAAGAAATTATAGCACGTAACAAGAATGAATGGATAAACCAGGTCAGAACACAGAGCACTTCTTTTTGGCATCTCACCAGGCTCAATTTCACTTTCTCCAGGAACTCGCTGCTCCCAAAATTCCCAAAGATGTCGCTTGATTGGCTTTTGCGCTCGAACTCCTTCAGCCCCGACTTGAGCTTACGAAGGGGCTCCCACTCCTTCTCATCTCCATCCTCCACCTCCTCCCTCGCCTTCCACCGAACGCTCCTCCGGTCTCGCGCCCGTTCCCCGTCGACGTCCAGAACAGACCCGACCTCGTCGACCTCGGCCACTATGGCGCTGCGGATGGCGGACAGGTCGATCCGGATGGTGGCCTTCGGGCTCCACCTCTCGAGCACCTTCCGGCTGAAGTCCGGCGAGGAGTAGGCCCGCTGGATCTCGGATATTTTGGGCTGGATCCGCTTGACGAATTCGAACTCCGCGATGGCCGACGAGGTCGGGGCGGCGACGGCGCCGCCTCCGCCGGCGGCCGAGAAGGGGGACGCGGAGTTGAGGAAGTTCTCCAGCTCCCGGTCGGCGAGGGACTTGAAGGAGTTGGCGCGGGCGCGCATGAGCTGGAGGTCCTCGCGCCATCCTTTCGAGAGGAAGGAGAAGGCCTTCTCCGCCGTGCCGCCGGCAGCGGCCGCGGATGCCGACGTCGACGGCCGGCTCTCCATCCCCAGATTGATCATGGCCGGTCTCCGGCGATGGAAGCGTTTCGAATTAGCGTAGGGGTCCGAGCTCCCGCGTCGGAATCGTGCGAGGAAGGAGAAGGGGGGAGAGGAGAGAGACGGAGGCAGAAAGAAAGAGAGGTGGAGACGAGAAAGGGCAGAAGAGGGCCGCGAAAGAGATGGGGTTACGTGGGGGCCACCCGTGCGAGAAAGATTGCACAGGGGCCACCTGGAAAGTTGATGACGTGGAGAGCGGAGAGCCGCGTGGATCACGTGAACAGTGACGTGGACGGTCTCGATTGGGTGGAGCGGATTTGGCGTTCCGGGAAGGGGAACGGGAGTGAAGACTAGGCTTCGGCTGTTCTTTCGCGACAGCGTACAGGAAAGACACGAATTCTATTAGTCCAAAATAGCGGGTCCCGGTACGGGTCCACTTTGTTGACAAATCGCCGACGTCCTTTTGGTGTCCAAATGTGGGTAAGGGAGCAGATGCGACGGGAATATTCTGGAACGCGGGACATATTCTAATGGACGGCCGAGAAGAAGGAGACCGGATGCGTCCAGAGGTGTGTAATTACTAATTTTTCGTGACTATTTTCTTTCCACCAAAGAAACACCAAAGATGGATTTTACGAAATATTTAGAATTATGAAAATATTTTGAATATTCTCGAATTAGAAAGAAAATATACAAATTTTACTATTTTTTCGATAGTAGTACTAGTATGTCTATATTATATATATATATATATATATATATATATATATAAACATCGCTATTCCTTATCTTTAAAAGAAACAAAGATAAGTCAGTTTGAGATTTAGGGATGTGTGGCTGAGCAAGTCACCCAACTTATCAATTATTTTATTTAACTCTTAGACTTTGTCTTAACATTATAAATTAGTTATGGTTTGATACAATAATAGTTTAACATGAAATTTAGCGGCGGAGTTTAGAAAGTATTATTGTAATTCATGTTATTAGCATAATTTAAAAGAGGGTCTTAAATGGCTGCTTCCCAGTAATAATTCAGCTCAACTTTTGGATTTAGTCATTATAAACATTATAAACGACGTCAGTTCCCGAGGTTTCTAGCTTTCTCCACCTGTAATCTCCTGCCACAGCGAGCACGTTATAAACATTTCATCCAGATTAACTTTTTACACTCTTTCTTTTTCATTTTTTTTACCGGCCCGAATTTTGGAAAGATTTTTAATGTCCGAAATTATTAATCGAACGTTTGAAACACATCTCTATTATCAGTTAACCAACCAATTAACTTTTAAAATTAAATTAGGCTAAGTATTTCTTAGTCTATTTTCTGTTCCAATAAAATCAGACAAAATTAAATTAATTTGAGGGAACAGTTTTTAGGAACACAAGCAACGTACTCGTAGAACCAACTGAGTTGGCAAAAGTTACTCCTTTTTGAGATGCATCCAAAGGGTTGGTGCTGCTGAGCATCTCTCTTCTTGCTTTCTGCTAAGCACACGACCAGCGGCCAGACGCAACCAAAGCTCTGCTCGCTTCAGGGCCACATGTCATTCCTTGCCGTTTTGTAGTGGCATGAATTGGGGACGCTCCATTGGATTCAATTCCTGCCTCTAATTCACACTGTCAGGGGCCCCCAAGTGTCATCCATTGCCATCAAAGAATAAGATACAATCTCTGCAGAGCAAGCATTTTTATGATCCACAGCACTCCAAGACTGTGGGGCTTCTCTCTCTCGCCCAGAAGCTTTTATCTTATGTAGTCCACAGGCATGAGCTAGTGCCATCAACTGTGTCGATATGCAAGCTTCTTTCACACATTTTGAGTAGGAATAAACAGATGATTTTAATGAGAATTCGTGTAATTGATCACCATGAATGTGTACTGGAGAGTTGTCGACGTTTCTGTTTGGCCTTTACTGGTCACTGCACTGATTGGAGTCTCAAGAAGAAACAGCTTATCATGTGCTCACATACATGAAAATAGAGAGAGAGAGAGATGAGTGGCATCCATCCTATGGCAATGAATGAAACAAAACATATAGCATAAATTCCGACTGCAAAAAAAGGATAAGCTACTTTATCATATAGTTTTTAACCCTTGAATAAAAAGATTTCAAATCTTTTAATGTGAAGTTTTTGTACTCATGTATTTCATATTTATTTATGTTGATAATGCCTTGGATCTAAACATAATTGTAATTTTTTGTGGTTCCCTTATTTAGTCGGGCGCTTCAGCAGATTTCTCCTACGAGGATCTCGTTATCCGATTAGCGAGCCTATGAGAGGAGTCAAGAAGATCCCCTGCGGGAGTTGCAAGGGGGTGAAGCATCCTGAACAAAAATTTTTAAGAATATTCTGTATGTGATTTCCTTATCACGAGATATGTGTCATCTTTTGAAGATTAATTCAGAGTCTCAATCGATCTGTAATTCCTATCATCTGTAAAAATGAGTGTCTATATAAAGTTCTTAAGGGTACAAACAGAGACTCGTCCTTGTAATCATTATTATTCCATAACAAAGAGAGCCATCATTTTTCGAGGACGTAATCTAATTTAAGATGAACCTCATAAATTTCTATAATTTTTTATGTTCGTGCGATTTCTCCCTCTTTTCGCTACAATATTTTATAGCAGAGACATGCAGCCCTCCGCTTTCAACTAAATAAAGAATAATGGATGACCCATTTGCAATAATATTCTTTTCAGTAATTGTTAAAAACAAAGGGTCGTGACATCTATAAATGTGGCTCTAGTGACCATTCACACATACTATTCAAATGGTGTAAACTTTACAACCTTAAAGGATACATGTTAATGTTGTAAGCAAGACTAATTCTTATCTGATAGCAACTTCAGGAACAATAGGCCCAAGAACATAGATGCCCGTAGTGTAATTCCTGTCCTAGATTACTACCTTCTCAGTGTATAGGAAAAAAGCATATCCTCTATGCATATTTTAAGTACATGCATCACGCTATCCTGAAAACAAATACTTGCTTTTATTTTGGAGTTGAACGGTTGAGAGAAAAGTCAGGTAAAATTATGCAACTGACAAAAAAAAAACTTACCCAAGGGCATAATTAAACCCCAAAGAGGTAACTGTATAATTTCCCAAGGGAAAAGAACTCTGACCAGTTTGAAAAAATAATTGCAATGCCAATAAAGAGAAACCCATAACCATGTTCTCCTTATCTGAGTCTAAATTCAATCAAGAACATGTTAGATTCTAGACGGTCTGAATGGTTTATGGATTCCGAACAAGTACATAACTATGATTGACTGCAGCAACAAAACGATGTCACTTACTAAGTAATCAGTACTTGGACATGAATTTGTAAAACTCTTAAAATTTGTGAATAGATAAGCCAATCCTATAACTCACATACTGTAACAAAGTCAAAACATATTAATTAATATGCATTTGGCACGGCAGTAATGAGCAGGTGCCATCATCAAGGACGTCTGCTGAAAAAAAATTCTCTATAAGAAGAGGATGCATGTCCAGTAACATTTTTTAAATCTTGAGCTCATATGTGCCTGCTGAGAGCCTGAGACAATGCGGATTGGAAGTTGCACAAGGCTCACAAAAAAGAATTACACCGAGGGAATCTCATTCATGGTCCAAAATTTTACCTTTCCTCCAGCAATTTCTTGGCAATTTATGGTCGCCGCCGGAAAGAAAAAAAGGAAGAGCGCATTTAAATGTAATCCTCGGAATCGTGGAACATTATTAATAGGTGATTCACGCAAGCTAAGATCAAAAGTAATGATTCTGCGAATGCCATCAATGAATAAATGGCTCGGTATTGATTGGCGTGATCACATGCATGTGGCGTAGATGAGGACTCCGTGGATGAAAGCGCTTATAAGAAGGACGTAGTCTCCTTCGGTATGATCCATGGATTGTCGGTTGGGATCCCCAAAAGCAATTCTAAGTTTCTTACACAATTCTGTGCTTTGGATGATGAAAGAGTGGTATCTTCAGTTGATAAAAATGGAGACTGAATATTTTATCGGTCATCGACCGCGATCCTCCAACTAAAACATGCATGGCTTCTCTGTTGAACTTGTTAAATTCCTGCTGTTCCTTTTCATGCTCTCAACTCAAATCATAAAGTTGTCGAGATAGAGTTTTGTTATAGATTTCTTGTGGCTGTCTGCAGGTGGCTTTAGTGCCAGTTCTCCTCAATTGCTTGGTGGTGTAGAAGGGAATTACATGTCTGCAACCAATAAAAATAAGTTGTGCAATGTACAGAAACAATTGCACAAGCAAATATGCATATATGCAACTGTTAGGATTTCTACACGAGAGAAATTATGCACCTCGAGAAATTTAAGGCGGCGCAGAGTTTTATTAGATGGAAAAAGCAGAAAAAGTATCATCTGAGACTCTGAATTAATTCCCCAAAATAGGACACATATATCGTGATAAGAAAATAAATCAATTTCGAATCACATATAGATTTTCGCTCAAGGGCTTCGCCCCCTTGCAACCCTCGCAGGGGATCTCCCTGGATCCCCTTAACTCTCACAGGCTCATTGACCGGATAACGAGACCTCGTAGGGGAAATCTATTGAAGCGTCTTACTAACAGAATTACAACTGGGTTCAGATTTAAGGCATTATCAATAAATCTCCACATTGACTTCAATCCTCCAATCAGATATCTATCACTCTCTATTGTCACCAGTCCCAACTTGGGACTACTACCACCTATCAATATTTAGCAAGTCCAAACAATGGTAAAACTTGCTAGTAGGAACCGGCTTGGTGAACATGTTCGCTGAATTATGTTCTGTGCCGACCTTCTTCACCTTGATCTTCTTCTCAGTATGGATGAAGTGGTACCTGACGTCGATGTGTTTGGTTATTTCATGATGCACTTGATCATTGGTTAAGCATATTGCATTTAAACTATCACAATACACTATAGCCTTATTTTATTGTAGTTCAAGATCTCCGACAAAATGCCTTTCTTAGCAGCTTTTGTTAAAGTCATGTACACTACCTCTGTGGTAGACAATGTAATTGACGGCTGGAGTGTGGCTTTTCAACTGATAACATAATTGTCAAGAGTGAAAACATAACCTGTCATCTTCTTCCATCATCATTTGCAGCATAATTTGAGTATAATAACCTACAACCAAACACTCTTTTCCACTTCTGTAGATGAGGCCAATGTCAGACTTTCCTCTCAGATATCGAAAGTTACGCTTTTACTGCTTACCAGTGCTCATTCCCTGGATTGCTCATGAATCTGCTAATCACACTAACGGCATGCACAATATTAGGTCTTGTGCATACCATAGCATATATCAAGCTTCCGACTGCACTGGCATATGAAACTCGAGACATGTACTTTTTTTCTTCATTAGACATAAGTTCAATTGTAGAAAGGTGCACCATTTGAAGCTGATGAAGTACTTAAGGTCTTCGTTGCAGACATACCGAACCTGGATAAAATCTTCTGAATATAACTTTTCTGAGACAGAAATAATTTACCCTTTACGTGACCCCTCTAAATTTTCATCCATAAAATCTTCTTTACCGCATCAAGATCTTTCATATCGGATTCTGCATTAAGGAACTTCTTCAAATTCTAAATGTCTCTAATGTTCCTGACAGCAATCAACATATCATCAACGTACAAGAGCAGATAGATAGTGGAATCAACCTTCACCTTCTTGTGATATACGCAATAATCATAAGGACTCCTGTTGAATCCCTTATCATAAAAGTATCGAATCTCTTGTACAACTGCCTTGGTGATTACTTCAAATCATATAATGACTTCTTCAATATGCAATCTTGGTCTTCTTTATCTGGGATAAAAAAACTCTCTAGCTGACTCATGAGAATATCTTCTTCAAGTTCCACATGTAAAAAAGCTATATTCACGTCTAGTTGCTCAAGCTCTAAATTATGATGTGCTACAAGGGCAAGTAGCACCCAGATGGAAGCGTGCTTGACAACTGGAGAGAAGATCTCATTGTAGCCTACTCCCTCTTTCTGACTATAGCCTTTAGCAACTAGACTTCCAACCTTCTTCTTGAAAATCCACTTGCATCCAACGACATTTCTACCTTTTGGTAACTTGACTAACTCCCAAGTCTGATTCTTATAAAGAGACTACATCTCTTCACTCATTGTTGCAATCCACTATTTTGATTCTACACATGTGATAGCATCCTTGTAACTCGATGGTTCTGGCGACTCCATCACTTCAGCTACTTGAAATACATATGCAACCATGTCTTCAAAGTCATAACTCTTAGGAGGACCTACTTGCATGCGAGTATGTCCTGCAACTAGACTTATCATTGCTTTTTTTGTTTGCTCCTTAAGTTCAGGTTGTTCAGCTTGATGGGATTCTTCTACCTCATTCTGAATTGGAGTTAATCCAAACTCCACATATTTGTTGACACCCTCCTCTACTGAGTTAACAACATCTGATTTTTGCTGTTTGGTCAGAGACTGGTCATGTAGAGACTCTCAAGTTTTGACCACAGACCAGCCACAGTTTCTTGATCAGCGACTTCGATAATAACCTCATCCGTCAGACACAACAGGATCATGGAGTGCACTTCTCTTCCTGTGTTGTCAAACTTATGAGGTCGGACTCCTTTTCTTTGCCCTTCGAGTCTTCTTCATTTGGTTTGTTTTTCGACATGTTCGCGAGCGGCGCTCAGACTCCTTGTTGTTTCAGAAGTGTCATCATCTTGATCTGTCAGAGATTGAAACTATTTCGTCCCGTGAATTTTTCGATGGTTCTGATACCAGTTTGTTAGGATTTCTATACGAGAGAAATTATGCATCGCAAGAAAGAATTCGAGAAATTTAAGGCGACAAAAAGTTTTATTAGATGGAAGAAGTAAAAGAGGATTACAAGATCAAATGATTTTTTTTCTTTGGACCCCTAGGAAGTTTATGTAGACACTCACTTTAATAGATGATAGGAATTACAGATCAACTAGGACTCTGAATTAATCCCCCAAAATAGGACACATATCTCATGATAAGGAAATAAATTAATTTTTAATCACATACACCCGTAGGGAAAATCTGCTGAAGCACCTTACTAACAGGGGACCATACATGGTTACAACTGGGTTCAGATTCAATGCATTATCAACAACAACATTCGTTTGCTAGAAATTAACCTCTTATTTTGAAAAATTTTGTCTTGGACTTTTGTATTCCAACTCCTTAGTCTTTAATTAATTTAAGCATCATTTTTTCTTAAAAAAGCATGTCCTATAATTTAAGTCTGATTTTGTGCTCATCGGATTGTTTTCTACATTATTTATCCTATAAATCAGAAATCAAACATCTATGTATTTGATTAATGCTAAAAGAGTATTCTGATATTAACTCATGATGGCTCCTTGATGAAGTCTGCATTAGACCACTACAGAACTGTTTGGTAGAGGAACAAAATAAGAATTAGTCTCCTTTTCCTATTTTTTCATCCAAACATCATTTTGAACATTGTGTGGGACCCATTTTTAATGATTGTAAGAACAACATAAAGTAAAGATAGACTATGGAAACATTATGGGGTCAAATTTTTGTATCCCATCATTATTCTTACCACAGCCAAACAGCCCCCCAAGTTCTTTAAGCCATTATTCCTCACTTAGGTAAGATCTCGAGTTTAAGGTTGAATAATACAAAATATTTCAATTAGGAGCCTTATGTCAAGTACGTAGGGAGATTTATCGAATTAGTTGGGCTGGTGGGCCGGTTTCCAACCTTTGAATAGTGTGTATAACCATTAACGCCGTACAAATTGAGCCATCAGGGCTACTTTTCAAACATCGAAAATTGACAAAAAAAATAAATTCCCCCAGTCCCAATTATCCCTAAATTAGAACCATATCTCGGTCTCACATGTGCTTTTGTGTGACGTTTTGGTGGATATCTCGCATTAATATTGTTTTAGTGGTTGTTGTCTTACATTGCTAGAAAATTTAATACTTAAAAAATGTTTATTAGTTAGAGATTTGAAGTTTCATTCGCTCTTCAAGGAAAAGAGGAAGGAGAGGCCAAGGGCTACACAATTATGACAAAAAAGCTCTAGGGGATACTAGATGAGGAAAAAAATGAAGGATGGATTTTTAAAAAAAATTGATAAAAAAATCATAGGTATGTAGTAGGGTGAACATTTTGAATGAGAGCTTGATTTTTTCTTCGTGATCCAATTGTTTTGATTATTATGAATTAGAAATTTTAAATGAATAATGTACCCTAATTATTATTCAGTATGTAGAGAAAAGCCTTTTAAGGTTAATTGATTCATGATGAAGATCATGTTTTCGAAAATTGGAAAACATATTCCATGTATTAGGTCTATGGACCTCTCTATGTACCAAAAAAATGGAAAACATATTGATTGTTGTTTTGTTCAAATTTGTGCCACTATTTAAATTACCTTTTGAATAAGTTTTAATTGTCCAAAAATATTAATAATTTGTTTGGGTAGATATTGAAGTCTATTTTTTGTGGGACTTGATTTTATTCCATTGGAAGCTGTGTGAAAAATTATGACTAAAGAATTGACCTACTATCAAATTGTCTAGGGTAGCACTACAATCAACTTGTATAATGCACTAAAATTTGTGCATACAAATTTTGCTATAATTTTTTAGTAGATAGGTGATTAAATCATCTTTCTATAGAATTTAGATTCATCTAAAAATTGTCAACAATTCTTGGCTACTTAATTAAAATCAATCTAAAGTTCTTGACTTTAGGTTATGCTTATTGGTTGAAGTTTAGGTTATTGTATTTGGTCTTAATTTGCATTGCTTGGTTAGGTTTTACGTCCATATGCATGATCATGAGCAACCATTGAGAAAGAAAACTTGTATAGTAAGGTTATTGTTTATTGATAAAAACTAACAATTGATGTTTGAATATGTTTGAGCGAATTCTATGACATTTCTCCATTTATAAGCATGAATTGAAATATGAATGAACTTGCTAAGAAACCTAATTTCATTTAATGATTAAATGAGGTAGCTAAGCATGAGATGTTATGGGACGTTTGGTGCATTATGGGTTTGTAATTTAGTGGATTTTCATTAAAATAAATTACCACTATTTAGATCACACATTATAGTATTTTGTAAGTACTAATAATATAAAATATAAATAATAGTTAAAATGGTTGGAGAATAAAGTACCAAAATACCCCTTACAACATTTGAGATTTTGATCACATATTAATACAAATAATCAAGGTAAAAATAGAAAAGTAAATATAGATAAAATAAGATGAGGCAAAAAAAGTTAATTGTAAAAGATTTTAAGAAATAAAGAAAATTAAATTGAATGATATTTTTTAATAAAAAAAAATTAAAAATGATTGAATGGATTTTTTTTCAAAGTGTAGTTCACCCAACTAGTAATATAGAAAGACACTTTTCATATATGTTATTTGGATTACTAATGAGGCATTAATTAATATTATCAAAGTAATTAAAATTGTCAATAACAAATTATATTATTCTATTCAATCGATCGATTTGATCCTATCCGACCTTTCGGTTCGACTTGATTGGACGGTTCAAAGACTAGGTTGATGGTCGGGTCAGATTTTATAACATTGTTTTCCACTCCTATAGGGGTATAAGATATTGACATTAGTTTGGAATATTTTTTGTTGCATTGTGCATCAACAAAAAGCACAGACTAATAAACATTTTTAAGTATTAAATTTTCGAGCAATATAAGACACCAACCACTAAAACAATATTAATGCGAGATACCCACCAAAACGTCACACAAAAGCACATGTGAGACCGAGATATGGTTCTAATTTAGGAATAATTGGGACTGAGGGAATCTATTTTTTTTGTCAATTTTCGATGTTTGAAAAGTAGTCCTGATGGCTCAATTTGTACGGTGTTAATGGTTATACACACTATTCAAAGATTGGAAGCCGGCCCACCAACCCAACTAATTCGATAAATCTCCCTACGTACTTGACATAAGGCTCCTAACTGAAATATTTTGTATTATTCAACCTTAAACTCGAGACCTTACCTAAGTGAGGAATAGTGGCTTAAAGAACCTGAGGAGGCTGTTTGGCTGTGGTAAGAATAATGATGGAATACAAAAATTTGACCCCATAATGTTTCCATAGTCTATCTCTACTTTATCTCTACTTTATGTTTCCATAATGTGTGATCTAAATAGTGGTAATTTATTTTATTGAAAATCCACTAATTTACAAACCCATAATGCACCAAACGTCCCATAACATCTCATGCTTAGCTACCTCATTTAACCATTAAATGAAATTAGGTTTCTTAGCAAGTTCATTCATATTTCAATTCATGCTTATAAATGGAGAAATGTCATAGCATTCGCTCAAACATATTCAAACATCAATTGTTAGTTTTTATCAATAAACAATAACCTTACTATACAAGTTTACTTTCTCAATGGTTGCTCATGATCGTGCATATGGACGTAAAACCTAACCAAGCAATGCAAATTAAGACCAAATACAATAACCTAAACTTCAACCAATAAGCATAACCTAAAGTCAAGAACTTTAGATTGATTTTAATTAAGTAGCCAAGAATTGTTGACAATTTTTAGATGAATCTAAATTCTATAGAAAGATGATTTAATCACCTATCTACTAAAAAATTATAGCAAAATTTGTATGCACAAATTTTAGTGCATTATACAAGTTGATTGTAGTGCTACCCTAGACAATTTGATAGTAGGTCAATTCTTTAGTCATAATTTTTCACACAGCTTCCAATGGAATAAAATCAAGTCCCACAAAAAATAGACTTCAATATCTGCCCAAAAAGATTATTAATATTTTTGGACAATTAAAACTTATTCAAAAGATAATTTAAATAGTGGCACAAATTTGAACAAAACAACAAGCAATATGTTTTCCATTTTTTTTGGTACATAGAGAGGTCCATAGACCTAATACATGGAATATGTTTTCCAATTTTCGAAAACATGGTCTTCATCATGAATCAATTAACCTTAAAAGGCTTTTCTCTACATACTGAATAATAATTAGGATACATTATTCATTTAAAATTTCTAATTCATAATAATCAAAACAATTGGATCACGAAAAAAAAAAATCAAGCTCTCATTCAAAGTGTTCACCCTACTACATACCTAGGATTTTTTTTATCAATTTTTTTAAAAATCCATCCTTCATTTTTTTCCCTCATCTAGTATCCCCTAGAGCTTTTTTTTTGTCATTCTTTTGTAGCCCTTGGCCTCTCCTTCCTCTTTTCCTTGAAGAGCTAATGAAACTTCAAATCTCTAACTTAAGGGCATTTAGGATTGTGGCTGATTTGTGAGAGGAAAAAAATAAGCAGGATTTAGGATTTTGAAGCTCTTATACTTTTCTTCTTTAGCCAAAAGATCAATGCTGGTCATGTTCATACTTTTATTTTAGGATTTTATAATATATCCCCTTAAGAAATATTTCTTGATTTTTTTATTCAGATTATAAATATAACCTACATGTCATCTTAATCATTAACATTTAACATACTTTCATTGCATACTCTCACATCTCATGTCTTAAGATAATAATAATCACACAAATGATTAATACCTCATCTAACCATTAAATAAAATTAAATTTCTTAGCGAGTTATTCATATTTCAATTCGATCTTATAAATGGATAAATGTTCAAGCATTCCCTCAAATATTTAACAATCAAACATTAATTATTAGAATTTATCAATAAACAATAACTTAGTCCTACAAGCTTATTTCCTTGGTGGTTGCTTATGATCACTACACATAAACTTGACACTTAACCAATCAATGCATTTAAAATCAAACACATCGAGCCAAGAATTGTTGACTCTAATACCTTCGTTTGATATGAATCCAAATTCTATAAGAAGCTAAATGAATCATGTGAGTACTACATAAATTTCATTGCAAAATTTGGGAATCACAAATTTTAGCATATTATACAAGTTGACAGCGCCTTCTTTGACCATAACTTTCCAAACATAGATTCAAATAGAATGAAATCAAGGCCTACGAAAAGCTAGATTTTAATACCTATCCAATCCTATTTTATTAATAATTTTTAGATAAGTAAAACATATTAGAAAACTAATCAGAATAGGAGGTAGGAATTTGAATAGAACAATCAATATTTTTTCATTTTTTTTGGGTACATCATCTTCATCATGAATCAATTAACCCAGTAAGGGTTTGTTCTACATGTTCAACAATAAGTTGGGCATATTATTCATCTAAAATCCCTAATTTCATCACAATAAAAGTAATTTAATTATGAAGAGGAATTAAAGCTCTCATTCTAAATGATAATTGAAGTAAGATGTGTTCACCCAATTATTACATACTTAAGTTTCCTAACCAAAAACCTTTTTGAGATCCATTATTCATATACTTTTTTCTTGTATGGAAGTTCTAGGGTTTCTTTTCCATCCTAAGACCTCTCCTTCCACTTCTCCTTGAAGAGCTCCAATCATGAAAGATGAATGGATCAAATCTCTAACTTTGGTGGAGAAGATAAGAGGGGGAGAAGGAGAACGGCATTGTCTTTGGGAGTATTGTAGAAGATGTGCTTTATGTAGCATATGACTTCATTTTTTAGACATGATGTTTGGTAAAAGGATTTAACATTGCTTTTACAAAAAAAATCTTGTCTTAGAGTTTTATTTTGTTCTTTGAAAGGTTGATCGTGGTTGTGTACTTGTGTTTGATAATGCTTTTGCACATGTTGCCATGCAAAAGATTGATCGTGAATTTTGTGGTTTGTAGTAGCACTTGAGATGATGTGAGAAAAAGCAAGCAATTGGTTGTTCTCAACTGAAATGTGGGAATGAAAATGAATTTATTTATTTATATTGAACACCTAACAAGAAAAAAAAACAAGTAAATATTTTAAAAAAGAATATAACTTAAGGTACTCTCAAATGCATTAACTTTTTTTTTTTAAGTTTATTGTCTCACCAAGGCCAATGTGTGGGAGGGTCATTAGCACTTAGAGATGATTTTGTGCAACAATCAATTTTGATAAAAAAATCAAGCTTTCATCCACAGGATGTTCTTGGAGATTTTTTTTTTAAAATTTAAATTTCTAGAATCCGCCAAATGTTCAAACGACTAAAATTAAGTTAATTTTTATGCTCTCCCAAAACACTTTTAAACTCATCCAAAATTGTTTGGTCATAAAATTTTAATGTTCTTACCGTAGGAGCAAAGTTGTTCTAAGGTGGAGTAAAATTCTATTTTTTTTATTTTTGCAATGATTGCAAGTGGGCTCCACATTATTTAAAATAATGTTCGAATGAAAAGTAAAGAACATAATGTTAGTCGTCTGATTGAAAATTGATGGTAAAAAAAAAAGGCTAGTTGTTTGATTGAAAATTAACTATAAAGAAATGCATGCTTTGTTAAAAGTTTCGTTCGGCCATTCATTGTGGGAAGCTTGTTGAATCCCATTTGATGTCGTTCGTCTGGTTGGCGTAGTCATAAAGGTCCCTTTTCTCCGTACTTTGTTATCTTTTTTTTTGTTATTTTTTTTTTTGGTTGAAAGAGTTGATTTGTACTTGTTGATCATTGCAGAGGATTTTGAAAATATTTTTGTCAGCAAGAAATTAATATTTTACTTCTCCCATGGTATTATATTTTCCTAACACTAACAATTTATTTTTATACCTGACCTATTTTAAAAGAAATTAATATGCAATAAAGAAATTAGATAGACCAGGAAAAATAAAAATTTGAGAAGATGGCCTGAGGTTATATGAGAAATAAGTGTATTAATTTAAATTGTCAATTGATCAACGAAATTGTAAACAGAATTGATCAGAGTTTGTTATTCCAAATTTAATTTTTATAATTTAGTCAAAATACTAGCAATACTGTAGGATCTAAACAAAAAATAATAATTTAAACAATATGTCAAATGTGAAAAATACAATAACATGACTCGAAAAATGAAATTGAACATGAAATCACAACAATAGCATTTTTTAGTGATATATGAAGGTGTAAATTCAAAATTTGATGATAGTTGTTCATTTTGATGATATTATTAAACAATTTAAATTATCATAATTTTCTATATTAAGATCCTTCATCATATTTCAAACTAGGATTGAACTATAGATGTAAATTCTTTATGAGTTTACAAACGCAATGTTTCTTTCTTTTTTATTATGAATAAAAAAAACCCAAATTCACATACCTGATTACAGCTGTAAAATGGCAATTCCTAATTGCGTGTTTCATTTTTCTGTTGGGCCTTTTTGAAGTTTTAGTTAATAAATTATGCCTTCTTTGAAGTTTTAAATCATTAGACACATTTAGAAACATGACAAATCAAAACTTAATAAACAAACTAAGACCATGTCCAATCACAGAAATAAACCTTAATCACAAGATAAAACTTTAATTTAGAGTTAAAAAAAGGCATGAAGTCAAAAAAAAAAAAATGGTAAAGTGTACTCAAAGGTGACTATTTTTTTTTTCTTTCTTTTTTTCCTTGTGCTTCCAAATGGGAAAGAAATATGCATACTACTTTATACTACATTTATACGCGTACAAATACATTTAGATGTACTTCTCCCTCCCTCACTATAAATGTGCAAAATAAACGCATAATTTTTTTCTTTCTTTGTTTCGCTTTCTTGTTCGTCTTCTCCACTCCAACTGTGGAACGCGTAGCGGAACCAGAGCAAGGGGGGATCAGAACCAAAAAAGGCGCAGTTTTTTCTCTTCTTTTCTCGTATTTTCCGCCTTATTTGGCTTTTACGATGATTTATCAGCACAATGCCGAACGATCCTATTGACGCTTCAATGTTTCCAATCTGCTTCTGACTAGTTTTCTTACTTTTTGCTCTTCTGCCGATCGGTATTTCGGTCCGGTTGCTTCGATTTTGTTTTTTGTTCAGTTTCAGTTCTTTGTTCTTGTTTGTGTAGAGGCTGCGATTTTTTGTTGTTGCGGCCCTTCTTTTTTCTTCTTCTTCCTTTTCTCGCGCCACTAATGAAGTTTTGGGCCGGGGACAAGGGGTGGAGTGCGGTGAGGAGTTAGGGTTACTGTTGCATTGAGCTTGTCTGGTTGGCAGTTTTAAAAATGTCCTTCAATGTGTGTTTCTTAAGATGTTTTAGGGTTTACTTTCCCAATCCAAGGTACAGCGTGACCTTGTTGTCCAGTTATGCTTTAATGGTCTAATAGCCTGTGTGATTGATATATTTGGTAACAGATTGCCGATGATCGACTTAGAAGTAGAAGTATTTCAGAGGTTAAGGGGTATTGGATGAATGAACTTGAGGATTTCAGACAACGGGAGTTACTGTGGTGAAAAGGACCGCTGAAAAAAATCGAATCTGTTGGTTTGCGGACGTACATTAAGGGCATTATTGCTGTATATTGACTCTTGTACTTTGAAATGGATCTGGATGTATTTTTCTTGGATTGACACTTATATTTGTATGAGATCCTAATTCATTGATGCAGCCTTTTCTGTTCCTGCATGCATGTTCATGTATCTGGTTTTGGGTTTTATTACAGAAGCAAAAGGATCCATGGATGGCTTCTAAGTTGGAGATAGAGAAGTGAATGCCTACAAGTTCATCTCGTTATGTCTCGCCCAGCACACCTTCCCCCTCGCTGCCCCTTGCAGAACAGGCTATCATTGGAGTCGGATTCTTCACCTCAAAACTCAAAGAATGATAATAATTTCTCCTTGCAGCGCCAAAGATTTCCTTCATATGGCTCTCTCTTAGATGGGCAGCCATCATGGGTTGATGACCTGTTGACTGACAGGGATGCTAGTCCTCAAGGGGTGTCCCTTCGGAGGTCCTCGAGTGATCCAGTAACATTGTTGGATGCCGCATCGAGTTTCCATTGGCCTATATTACCAATCAATGAAGAGGAGGATGAATCTGGTTCTGAAGAGACTGACAATGGAGCAACTGATAGTTATTGTCAGTTTGAGGCTGGAAGCTGTGTGTATGGACCTAACTCCCCTAGGTACAAAAGTAAATTAACAAAATCAGAGAGCAAAATGGTGTCTGCTGTCTTGGAAAATGTCCCTTGCAACCCTCTGCAATATCTAGCCATGGATTCAAATAATGTACCCATTGCTACCCAGCATAATGGGAAGGAAGAGGTTCATGCAGCTGCCAGTGACCACGATTCTGAGAAGTTATCCAGAAGGCAAGCATGTTCTCCTTTGATTCAATGTCTTTTCTGTGTTCTTTGCTTGTTCATGGACTAGTGACTGGATTTTAGCTTTTGAGATACATGCATTGTTTATTGTATTCACATTTATTATTCTGACCTTGAAACTGCATATTCTAGGTTTGTGTCGTTTCAAGAATGTGATAGTTTGATAAACAAATTCACTTCATATTGAAGTTTTGTACTTCACGTGTGTGTTTTTATTTTGTCTTCAAACAAGTGTTGTGAGTAGTATAACTTTGAGTATCCTCATAATTTAAGCCTTTTCTTCACCTCTTTCCGCATACGTCTGCTGTTATCTGGTTCACTGTTAGATTTTTTTTTCCAACCTTTCATCTTCTTTCCTAAGGCTGTTTATCTGTTCTGTCAATTCTCTTTCTTCTTCCAGCTGTTTTCATATGTGCCCCTATTTGTTTACTTAAGTATATATTCTAGCTCTATTCCATGTTTTCTCTGATTTGTTTCACTATCAGAAAGGAAAATATGTCACTCTTGGTTAATCCCTTCATTGATTTGCATTTTCCCTTCATGGTCAACTAAGAAAAATATGCCATACCTGCAGTTTGTTAAGATATATACTTGGTCTCCAAAGCTCATGTAACAATTTCATTTGTTTTTTTAGACGCAATCTTGTTCATTTTGCTAGAGACATCATTGTCTTTCGCTTTGTTAGATCCTTGAGCACATATTTCCACTATGATTGAAGTAAGTGAAATATTAACAGATGATTAGTCTAATGATAAAGTGTTTCTTGGAGTTCTCTTGTTGAAAAAAATGGTCATTTTGAGACAAAACTTTAATATACATAATACAAATTTTATCTTATTTAAGTGTGTGATTAATATCTAAAATGTTCTAAGGTAATTCTCAAGTTTCCAAGGTTCATATTTTTTTTTGAGAGGATAAAGGATGGATGCCTTTTGCATTCATCCAATTTTATTTAAAAAAGGTCACACTGTACATACACAATTACAGGAATAGAGAAAAAAAAACTTAAATATTTGCCCAATCCTTCATCAACTTAGTCGTTGTGGATAAAATATTTTCAGCGTAACATCTTTCACCTCTAAATAAGCAGCCATTTCTTTGTGTCCATATAGACCACAATATAGCAAATGGTTCATTTCGTCGTCGCTGGGGTACATATGTTTGAATGTTGAAATTTGGCCCACCATGCTGAAATGATCTGCAGAAGTTGTTCGTAGAAGTCACATCAAGCCACGAGCATCGGGAACCCTGCCATACCAGTCTTGATATTGGGCATTCGAAAAATAAGTGGTTTAAGTCTTCCATTGCATGATTACATAGTACACAAGTTGTACTCGCATTTCGATCCCATCTTTGTCTGTAACATCGTGTAGGAAGTCGACCACGCCTTAACAACCACCCAAATTTTTTTTATCTTTAGTGGTATACGAAGCACCCAAATCAGGCGGCAATCTATACACAGCAAACGGTCACTAGTTGTATTTGTGCTATCCATGATTTTGAAGACTCTATTGACTGAAAAGTCTCCAACTGCCCATGTCCAAGAATCTTGTCCGTAGTTGTTCAGCTTCGCCCCTTCAAGTTTCTCCAAAATTAAAAGGAGGTCACTCATCCGCTGTTCTGAGAGGTGAGAAACAAAACGTGGCATCCAAACTCCATTTTCTAGAGGATCTCCAAACCAGCAATCAAAAACAGTTGCATGTTTATTTTGAGCTAGAGCGTATAATCTCGGAATGTGGTCTATATTGAAGCTAAATTTTATTTGATCTAGGAATGTGGCCTTACTAAAGCCACTTTTTAAAGGGGATAACACCTTGATTTTGTGGGTTGGCATTGGCAATTTTAGTATTAGCTGTGGATTTGTTTTCTTCATTTAACAATCAGATGGTTAGGGTCCTTGCTGCTCTGTTATTACATTCATTTATTATTTAGGGGAAAGCACACATAAAAAAACATGAGTTATAAATCAATCATTATGTCAAGAGCATTCTTTTCTTTTGGTACCTATTTATCATGTCATGGTAAAACCACAAAAAATCTAACTTCGTGGTTTCCAGTGTAATTGGTGGGAGCAGACTCTTAACCTTAAAAATTTATATGATATCTATGGTAATATAAAAACCACAAATTTAGGGGACATGGGTCTGTCATTTATTAAACTCAACTATTTTTTTTTGAGAGATAAGCTCAACTATTTTGTCATATGACAATACTTTTATGATAGATGGTGCCTCTTTAGTAGTGTTTTGACATTTTGCTCAGCTCTAGTATCTTTCAGAATTCAATTAATGCACACAGAAGTTAACGCTGTGTCTATTTTTATAAAATTAACCACCTAGAATATGAATTCTTTTTTTGTGGAGAGAGCAGAATATGAGTTATTTGGAAGGTGAATTCTAGGAAAGTGGTTCATTTTCATGTCTTTGGCAGATAAGTAAAAAGTGTGGAAGGAAAGTGGTCCTGAAACAAAGAAATTTGTGAGAATCCATACAAAGATATTTGTGAAAAGAAAACGATTTCCCACTTTGAAAAGTCAGTATAATTCATCTTCCCAAGTCAACCTTCTGTTCCAGTCAATAGTAAATTGTTTACTGTTGAACAATCTATTTTGGGTCACCAAACAAGAGAAAGGAAGGGACTCAATTCTTTCATGAAAACATTTTTTCTAATAAAATTTTTTGTGCAACGTAAACTTGAATTATCTTTATCTTTTAAAGAAACATAAATATGATTATTTAGGTATCTCGCACAGTTTAGGTGTTTCATTAATCCTTATCCTTCATCAACCATGTCCATTATTATGCGTTGAACTTCTTGTAAACAGAGCGTAACAATATATTAGCTGAACTTCCTGCCAATTTTCTGCTACCAAACTTTTCTACCTTACATCTAACAGATATTTCTTGGCAGGCGCTCAGGGCAAAGATCTAGGGTACGTAAACTCCAATATATTGCTGAACTTGAGAAGACAGTTGATATGCTTCAGGTAATCTTCTTCCTAACCTATGCTTTTAATGAAAAGTCAGTAGTGGTGATGCCTTCTCATAAAAGATATTTTGCGGTGACTTCATGTGATCTAGTTGTTTATGTAGACACTGGGTGCAGATTTGGGGGCTAGAGTTGCTTCTATGTTTCAGCAACGTGTCTCTTTATCCATTGAAAACAATAGTTTAAGACGACAGATTGCTGGCCTTCGGCAAGAGAAAATTCTGAAAGACGGTAAGCTGTTAGATTTTTCTTCCTATTCATATGAGATATATGTTTTGTCGTGGAAGGCCTTGAGAAAGTCGGAAGCATCTTCAACATTGGATCAATGAGTGACCATATATTTTTTAGAATAATAAATGACCATATTATACTGAAATTTGCCAACAAACAAATGAGTTATTGTCTAGGAATTTAAATTTTGAACTTCGACCTGTTATTAAAAATCATGCAAATTACTATGATATTATTTTATTTGAAGACTTGCTTGTAGTGGATACCTTGTTAGCTAAAATCCATGTCAATGGTTTTTCCTGTGCATGCTTATCCCTGCTGTCCAACTGCTAAAACTACTGTTACCTCATATTTATTGAGGCAGTCTAGTAGACACAAGCAGCACCATATTATCATCAACCAATTTGTGTAAGACCAATGCCCTTGTGTGTTTTCTGACTGTTTTAATTAAATTATTATTACATTGTGCCACAGGTGAATATCAATCTCTGAAGAATGAAGCTGAGAGGTTGAAGGTCATTGCCGGGCGCCATCGCAGAAGCAAGAGTGCTGCCTCCTGTTTTGAGATGAGCCCGTCAGTGATAGATCCGACACCAATCAATTGGCAGATGTTGAACATGGGAAAGCTCAGTCTTGGAGGGGCCGCCCGGAATCCTTGAAACATTGGTTGACACTAACAAAAATACTACCCTTTGTTTTCCTATTTCCAAAGATCGTTTGCTTCTTCTGCAGACGATGTGCCCACTAGTTGCAGTCTCCTACGATCTTTTATACCTAACGTAGACTTACACCTCACCTTAATGTTAGGATGTGATAAGAAGAAATGCTTGCTCTCCTTTGATCGGGTTAGCATTCTGATTTAGCTTTTGCTAATTTGGTACTGTGCTGATTGTGCACATCAAGTTATGGTGGTAGAAAATAGTTCGCACATCATTAGTTTTGTTTATGGAAAAAAAAATCATGTACAACACGCCTTATTGGGATGATGTGTACATGCCATACACGCCCCTCAAACCTTGTTAACATTATCAAGTATAATGTCCTCTTATCTTTATCAGGTATCTAACTATCTCTGTCGTACGCGAGGAAAAACCGAAGAACTTCCAAGGTACCTTCTTTGGTAAATATACTTTGTATAGTTTTTTTGGGTTATTTTCTTAAAACACCTTTTGAGATTCACGTATAATTCTAAGTTATAAATTTGTTAATTTTAGTCTTCAAAGTTCAAAATTGGCACTTAAATTTCATCCCAAAAAAATTGATTAAGTTAATTTTTTTCTATTATTTATGAAATATTAATTTTATCATTACTTTTTATATATAAATTATATAAAATAATAATATTATCATGAGCAATACAAGTGGGTAATTTCCATCTCATGTTCAGATTATCATTCAAGTGGGTTATTTATGAAATATTAATATTATCATTCAAGTGGATAATTTCCATCTCATGTTCAGATTCGCATCTAACGATGATCGTATGCAGGTTCTCACTGGCGGTCCTTGATCGGTGACCGGACACATCATCAATGTCTCCATTCCGCGCCCTTTCTTCCGGCCGGAGGAGGAGCTTATCTCATCTGCGCCATGTTGGATCCGGCTCCCTGGACTTCCCTTCGAGCTACGGAGCACCAGTGATGTGATTCGTATCGCCAAATAGTTTGGTGCGCCACTGTGTATCGACGACCTTAAAGATGATTGTGATTATGCGCATATATGTATTGATCTCGACAGATCAATTCCGGTGAAGCAGGGGTTTGGGTTTGAAATCCTGATGGTAAGCGATTCTTTCAAAGGATTATGTATGAGGGCTTACCGGTTCTATGTTTCAAGTGCGGCACTCCCGGCCACCATATGGAAGCGTGCCCTGCGTCTGCTGGGGTCCCTGCTCCATCGCAGGCCAGGGCCGTGCTCCTTTTCGGGCCTTGGCTGCAGGTCCCCACCCCGCCGCGAAATGCTACGGCGATTGTTCCGCGTAAGACATCCACGCCCTCATTAGAGCCGATGAAGGCGGCGATCCCTGATCTCAATGGACCTGGTATCGACGCGACGGCGGCGCGCCTGCTGGGTCGTACACCAACGGATCTGTGACATGAGCCGTTCCTAGGGTCCAACGGTTGGATGCAGTACATCTTTGAGGTGGGATCTATCCCCATGTGGATACTGATCCGCCCCCTCAATTGTCACACGTGGACGGCTCGGCCAGAGCTCACGTGGGATTGGGTACGGTGGCACATGCACCACACCCCTCTTCTCCCACTATCCCTGGGAGCACCCCTTGTGATCGAATCTTAGGGCTTCCGCGGACATCTCCGCCGCGGTCGCCCCTATCACCTAAGATCTCCTGCGACATGAATCCAGCCATGGCTGGCTCCTCTGCTCTGCAAGATCCGTAGGTTCAGTACCAGCATATGGTCCAGCAAGTGCTGTCGTGCTTCAACCTGCCTGTTCGGGAGCTTGGGGAGACCTCCGAGGTGACCTCTGATGAGAAAGCCTCGGACGCCGACCTTCTTGCGCGCCAGCAGCTGGAGCGTCCACCTTCGCCCCGAGACGTCGCACCATGCCTGTTCCACCTCCGACATTCAATCAAAGAAGACTGTGCCTAGGAAGCCACCTCGGGGTAAGAAAATCACTACCTCCTCGTCTATGGACTCACTTCCTTCTCTGCCTTCGCAGATCGCTTCCTTCTCTGCTCCGTCTTCCCCGACGGGGGTCAAATGAGAGTTATAAGTTGGAACTGTCGAGGGATGGGGAGAAGTAAGGTCAGGGACTGCCTCTCGGAAATGCTTAAGAAGCACAACCCTGACGTTTTAGTTCTACTACAGACTCATACAAATCCGCGGGACTCGGAGCGTGTCATTCGACATTTAGGTCGTGCCTGGATTGGCCATTTTTTGGCTGGTACAGGCGTCTCGGGCGGCATCATCGTCGCTTGGCGCAATGCTACTACCCAGGTGACACCATTCCTCATCCTGCCTCAAGTTATGCACCTTGTTGTAACTCATAATTATATCTCTATTATTCTATCGTGTATTTATGCCAGTACTCTTCTGCTTGTTCGCATGAACCTCTGGTTGCAACTGTGTAACATTAACATTTCTCATATCCCTTGGGCCATTATTGGGGACTTAAACCCATTAATTGATCATTATGATAAATGGGGAGGCTCTCCTTTTAAATTAACTAAATCCATTCTCTCTTTCAGAAATCTCATTGACAATCAATGGCTCATTGACATTAAACCTCATGGGAATAGATTATTTGGTGCAATAATCGTACGGGCAATGCCAGAATCTTATGTAGGCTCGACAGACTCCTTGTTAACAATCGTTGGCTTATGACCTTCCCTGCCACTACTCTTCTTAATTGCCCTCGCACGGCCTCTGATCACTCCCCTATGCTTATGACTACTGATCATCTCCCTCCTAAGCCCAAATCTTTTAAGTATGAGGCCTTTTGGTTTGAGTATGACGAGTCTAGGGATATTGTAAAACATGTTTGGGCTAATCTCCCTCCACATGGTTCTCTTAACAACACCTTAACTAAGATCAAGCAGAAGACTTTACATTAGAACAAGCACGACTTAGGTAGGCTTGAAGACAAGGCCTTGGAGGTCCAGGAAGTTATCTCCTTCCTGGAGCACAACGATGAGACTTCTGGTCTTAATGATCATGAATTAATTACCCTTAGGGCCTCTTACATCAAACACTTAGCTTACCTTAGGCAGATTAATATAAAGTGGTGGACCAAGTCTAGGGTCAACTGGTTAAACCATGGGGACAAAAACACCAAGTTCTTTCACATGTCTACCATCATTAGATCAAAAACCAACCATATAAATTTCATCACATCTGAGGAGGATCTGCTACTTGGTAATGACACTCTTATAACTAATTGTTTTGTCAAACACTACCAGAACCTCTGGCAACCTGAATCTTTGAATCCTGATCCCTCTACTTGGCCAATCCTTCCTAAGCTCAACCACATCTGGTGGAATGGCTTGACCTCCTCAATTACTAATAGGGAGGTTAAGGATTGCCTTTGGAGCATGGGCTCAGGAAAGGCCCCGCCCGGATGGTTTCACTATTGAGTTCTACAAAAACTATTGGGACATTGTTAGTCCTGATATCTACATGCATATTAGGAAGGCCCTCACTTCCTGTTCCCTCCCCTCTGATTGGACCCACATTTCTCTCATCTTCATTCTTAAGAAGGAGTTCCCTACCCGGGTATATGACTTCAGACCCATCTCCTTATGCAATGTGCTTTATAGGATCACTTCTAAAGTCCTAGCTCAAAGACTCAAGCCTACCCTTGAATCCTTAATTGACCAGTGCCAGTCTGCCTTCATAGCTCATAGATCTATTCAGGATAACATCATGATTGCTCAGGAGATTACCCACTCTATTGCTAAAGGTAGAAAAAAGTTCCTTATGCTTAACATAGATATGGAAAAGACTTTCGATAGAGTTTCCTAGTCTGCTGTTGGAACTATCCTCAGACATATGGACTTCCCTCCTCTCTTCATATCTTGGATTCTTACCTGTATCAAATCTCCTACTTTCACCTACCACATAAATGGATCAATTTCTACTCCTTTCATCAGTCATAGGGGGATTAGGCAGGGTGACCCCCTGCCCCCTTATCTATTCATCCTGGTATCTCAGGTACTTACCTCCCTCATTAATCACCAAGTCCACCTTGGATCCCTGATTCCTTATTCTATTAACTCTTTTAAGCTTAGCCATGTGATGTATGATGATGACCTCCTCATTTGTATTGCTGCAACCAAGTCAAATTGTATTGTCTTAAAAGAATGTTTTCAAGACCTATGCGGACCTGACTAATCAGAAGGTTAATAATAACAAATCTAAAATTTTCTATCCCCAAAATTGGCAGTTGTCAAGAAGAATACTATTCAGAATGTCCTAAACTTTAGAGTTGGTTCTTTTTCATTGTCTTATTTTGGTATTCACATTTCCTACAAATATATCACAGTAAGTGCTCAAAGAATCATCATTGATAAGATTACTAGAAGGTTGACTGGTTGGAAGCAGACCCTTCTTAATCAAGCTGGCAAAGCTATCCTCATTAATTCTGTCATTAATTCCATCCCTGTGTATGCCTCCAACTCCTCATACATTGCTGATGGAATCATTGATATCATTGAGAAGCATAATAGAACTTTCTTTTGGACTCCGGGTAGTGGTAAGAGGGGTACCCACTTTGTCAACTGGAATGTTGTGCAGCTGCCCAAACTTTGTGGGGGGCTAGGCATTAAGAACCTCAAGTATATTCACATAGCTTTACTGGCTAAGAGAGTCCTTGATCTATTAAACAATAAAAATGTTACCTGGGTGCAGCTTATTAGACACAAGTATGGTATTTCTCATCCATGGACACATCCTAATTCTCTCAGATCTACTTCCTGGTGCTGGAGAGCTATCATGAATACAATGAACTGCACTAAGCTTAGTTTTATGAAAATGATTGGTAATGGGAATGACACATCTGTTTTAAATGATCCTTGGATTTTCAGTGCGCCTCTTACTTGGAAACCTTCATATATAAATGTCAATTGCATTTCTGATGGTTTATTAGTTAAAGATCTTATCACTAATAGCTGGAATCATGTTTCACTCTCTGGGCTATTTGGTCCTGAATTGATTACTTGCATTCTATCTATGTATTTACCTCTTGCTGCCTGTGATGATTCCTGGCATTGGGTTATGGATACTTAGGGTGTGGCTAAAGCTAATTCTGTACACATATTCATGATGGACAACTCTTTGCCGCCGACTTTGCCTGGACGGCCATCTGGGTTTCAACAACCGCCTAATATGCCACCTTGGAATCTTCTCTGGAAACTTTATGTCTTGCCTAAAATCAAAACCTTTCTTTGGAAATTGCTGCATAAAGGCTCCCCACTGATATTTTAACTCGTTTTATTCCTTCTCTAAATTCTTTTTGCAAGATTTGTGGATCTAATATTGAAACAGTAAATCGTTTATTTTTTGCTTGCCCTCTCGTTGTTCGGTTCTAATCCATTGCTCAAGCTGAGCTCAAGTTTACTTTTGAACTTTTTCCTCATTGGTTTGATGGCTCTTGGTTGCTCGAAGGATCTACTTTGAATCCTAATTCAAATTTAAAGTTGAGATCTTTTATTGGTGTATGTCTGTGGGGGTTGTGGTGTGCTAGGAATGATGCAGTTTTTAATTCCAAGATGACAACCGTAGGGTCGGTCTGGCAGAGAGTCTTGTCTATCTATGATGATTACCTCAATTGCCAGGTTCTTGAGGCTCTTTCCCCCCATGGCCTATCCGTGGCCCAATGGGAGCCCCCGGCAGCAGGGTGGACTAAACTTAACACGGATGGCGCTTTCACTGTTTCTAGTGAGTTTGGAGGTATTGGTTTTATATGTCGCTCTCACAATCTTTCTTTTTTGGCTGCAGGTGCATTCGTGAGAAGATGTCGGGGGGGACTTGAGGCTGAGGCTTGGGCTTTGCTGGAGGGGGTCAAGTGCTGTATTCGGATGGGCATAGCATTCCTCCATATCGAGATGGACTCTGAGATCCTGGTGAACACGATTAGCGGCTCCAAACCGGTGCCGTGGACTATTACAAGCTTACTTTTTTACGCATTACAAGATCTCACATTGTAATAGGAAAGCTAACTCTGTAGCGCATTTTTTTGCTCACTACGCTCGTCGTCTGTCGTACAACGCTTTTTGGGAAGGCCATCCACCTTCGGAAGCCTTTCAATCTTTGTATTTTGACAACTCGCGCTGCTATATTAATGATTAAGTGATCTTTCCTTTTAAAAAAATAGAGCATATTTATGTATTCATCGAAATGTTTCATCTCAGAAAAGAATGCAAGCCCGTCTGACCATTATGGTCCCGTGCATATCTGATGGAGAAGCATGCATCTGGTCCAAGCAGCTGCCATTAAGTTCACCTCTGCAACCTGTCAATGGTGCTGTCAGTGTCTACTATGGAAAGATCAAACCGTGTACTATGGAAAAGCGACATACTAGTTTACATTCAGAAATGGACCTGGACGTCCTTCCACTGCCGTGCTGCAACAAAATACGAGGACGGAGCACCAGAACGCCACTCGAAGAGCTAACACAGGTGCTGCCATTGTTGAACTGCTACCTCTAAAGTTTAGAAGAAATTATATCAAATGTCTTTCAACTTTAAGATTTGTTCAGCGATATCTTCTAACTTCACTTTGTAACACAAATGTCCTTCATCTTTTAACGCGTTTCACTTGATGCCCTCTTTATCTCGAATAGCCGGTTTCCTATTTTTTCATCGACGTGGCGTCCACGCGACCATTTCCTCTCTTCTCCATGCAAATAGTCGTCTGAAGTGGCATGTTCCGACGTGGCACATAAAATTACACCAATACCATCCAATTTTAAGGTTTGCTCAGCGATACCCTCCATCTTTACTTTGTAACACAAATGCCCTTCATTTTTAACATGTTTCACTCGATAACCCTCTTTACCTGGGACAGTCGGTTTCTCAATTTTTCGTTGACATGACGTCCACGTGGTCATCTCCTATCTCCTCCACGCAAATAGTCATCCGACGTGGCACATAAAATTGCACAAAATGTCCTCCACCTTTAAAGTTTGCTCACCAAATGCATATTACACTAATTTGGGCAAAGATGACGACCAACGAACGCGAAAGATGAATGATGAAGGAGGTGAACGATGAAGAAGAGCGAACAACGAAGGAGGTTTCACAGGAACGACGACAAAGAGGGAAATAAGAAAATAATTTAACAATGAGTGAGTCAACTTACGGCAAGTAAGATAATTTTGTAGGATCCCAAGGGGCACCAAGAGGGGGGGGGTGAATTGGTATTTAATCGAAAATGTCGATTTTACAAAATTCATCGCGAAAGCATAAAACTGATTCTTAAAAGCCTTTGCAATTCAGATTATAAACACAATATTAATGGGGAGAGAGAGTGTGAGAGAAATCAAACACGAAGACACGGGTGCTTGTTGACGAGGTTCGGCCACACCTTGACCTACGTCCCCGCTCCGACTTCTCGACCTCGAGACCGTCGAAGATTCCACTAATCTCTTCTTTTGTTCCAAATGAGGCAAGGAAGAAAGCCCTTTACACCAACCACCTTTTCTCCGCTTCGAGAGGCAAGGCAACCTCTCTTCTTAGGAAGCTAATCTTTTCTCTCGCTCAAGAGGTAAGATTTGGAACATATTTTATAAAGAGCTCTCACAATCTTTCTAAAGAATAATTTCTCTCTTTTACAATAGAACAATCACAAGAAGAGAAGAGAGAAAGAAAGATGGCTCTAAAATGATAATTTCAAGAGAAATGATCTCCTTTTGATTTCTTAAAGTTTTGCTTCAATGCTTGGATGGGTTACTTTTCCTTCTGGCCTTAGCACTCCTTTTATAGGCTCTGGTATGTGAAAAATTCGTCCAGAATTAATTCCACATTTTTCTCCTCAAAATATAGACGTTACTATTCATTTCAGTAATGGATCGGTCGACCGGTCTATATGACCGTTGGCTCATTTTCCTCATTTGCCACAGCTGATTGGTTGACCGCATTAATGAACCGGTCGACCGGTCTATATGACCGTTGCGCTCATTTCTGCAGCTTCAGCACTTGGTCGGTCTACCGGACTGTCGATCGACGTCTCGACCGGTACAGTCTCGCAGTTTTGATTTCTAATCGTTGAGCTGATCTGTCGACCGCTGCATCGACCGGTACAGTCTTGTAGTTTTTATTTGAGCAGCTTATGCCTTGATCGGTCGATCGGTATTTCCGATCGATCGATCGGTATTTCCGATCGATCGATCGGTATCCCGATTGAGACAGTCCGATCGGTCGATCGGACTGTCTCGACCGGCCTTCATAGCTTCGACCAGCAAGTTAACCGCCCTGCACTATTTTGAGCATAACTTTCTGCACAGTTGTCCAAATTAGATGATCTTGGAGTTTATGGAAAGCTAACAGAATTCTCTACAATTTGTTCCACATTCATCCAAAACTAATAAGATCAGTGACAATTATTTAATCCAACATAGAGTTATCTCTTTTCCTTTAAACTTTTTAGCATTTTATCTTTAATCATTTGAGGTTTGTATCATCAAAATATAATTTAATATATCATTAAAATTTAGATCCAACAATCTCCCCCTTTTTTTTATGAAGACAAATCGAGAAATATGAAAAATATATAAATTGCAAAAAAAGGTGTAAAATTCTTGTAAAAATAATTTTACTCCCCCTAACACATAGCTTTCCTTACAATGGTAGATGTTCACATAAATATTAATTGTAAGGTACTCTTCATATAAAATGATATTCAGATCATATTTCTCCTATACTTCTCCCCCTTTTGTTTCATAAAAAAGAATAATTTATATATATGAAGCATATAAGAAATCATATGTAACTCCCCCTTAATCAATATTTTCTTTTTTTTTAAAAAAAATTATTTTCCCCCTTTTGTCATATAATAGTCATGTAGAGAGTATTTCAACATAAGAATTTGAAAATATGACCCCCCTAAATTTATGACTACTTTATAATGATAAAAATGAAGACAATTTGATTAAATCCAAAAAGATATTTATGGATATGGCATACAACTTTGATACAACAATGATATCCGTGATATGTAAAAATAAAGTTTTGAAGTTTTAACATGCTCCTCCTATCATTATGACCAATTTTCTTTTATTCCTTTCTTCTCATCCAAAGAAATAGTCATTTTGAAATTTTTAAATGAAATTAAAAGAATAGGCCTAATCATTTAAGAAATATAAAAATGTAACCAATGATACTTTTACCATAACATTTATGCCTTCATATTTTTAATTCCACTTCTCCTTTGCATGTGAGGCACACCTGCAAAAATGATTATGTAACTTTTAGTATCCAAATTTCTTTGAGTTCTATTTTGTTAGACGTTGTTCCTTTTGGAACTCAAATCATGCCATTTTGTGAAGATTTTCTTACTTTGCATTGATATGCAGAATGACCATTAAATTGACATGTAAAACATGTAATATGTGATTTTCCATCATACATATGATTAGATTTTCAATAAGAGTTTTCATGTCCAAAGTGTTTTCTATGATTATTTTTTTGTTACATGAAAAATAGCTATATTTTTCAAAGAGGCATTTTCCTTCTTTTCTTTTTCTAAAGAGCATGCTACTTTTACAATTTCACATGTATGTGTAATCTCCAAAGTTTCAATTTCATTTTTGAGATTTTCATTTTCCATTTTTAATTTTGCAAACTCATTTTTCATAATGTGAAGATCATTCATCAAGGTTTCATTAGGAATTAGACATGCATCCCTTTCCTTTTTCAAAATATCAAAGTCATCTTTTATAATATGAAGGTCATTCATTAATCTTTTATTCTTCTTTTTAAGAATAAGATATTTTTCAATTAAGAAAGAGAATTCCTTATGTACGTCAAAATTGATATTATTATCCTCATTATTATTATCACTATTAGAACTAGAGCAATAAGAAGAGTTGGATGATACCTCATTATTATGTGCCATTAAGCATAGATATGCATTCTTGCTGGACGAATTTGATGATTCACTTGATTCACCTTCACTTGACTCATCATGTCTTTTCTTCTTTCTTTTATGAGATGCCTCTTCTTTGTGATTTTTGTATGATCTTCGAGTATGCTTCACATTCTTTTCTTTCTCTTTCATCAGTTTGAGATACTTATCGAGTTTTCTTGAGTAGAGAGCGAGTCTCGTTTCGTCTACTTCTTCTTCTTCACTCGAGTCATCTTCACTTTTGCTTGCTTTCAAAGCCAATGTCTTCTTTTTGGGAGCATTTGATTCTTCTTCTTCTTGAATTCCGATCTCATAGGTTAGAAGTGAACCAATTAGATCGTCAAAATCCAATTTGTTCAAATATTTTTCTTCGATCACCGTCCTTTTTGTATGCCAACGGGAGGAGAGAGACCTGAGAATCTTTTTCACTTTTTGGGGTTAGTTCTCGGCTCGCCCAAAGAGGCTAATCCATTCACAATATCATTAAATCAAACAACCATATCATTTATAGATTCATTATTATACATTTTGAAAGATTCATATTGATGATTTAGAATATTCAATCTAGATTCTTTGATTTTATCCATTCCTTCATAAGTGGTAATAAGTTTCTTCCAAATTTTGGTTGCACTTTCACAACTAGAAATCCGATTAAAATCCGTTGAATCCAAAGCACAATAAAAAGTATTCTTTGCTTTCTAATCCAATTTCGAAAAAACTTTTGTCTTTCGTCATGTTCGTAAGGCAAATTTTCATGTACGTAATAGCCTTTTTCGATAATATCCCACATGTTTATATCAATAGAACATATGTAGGCTTGGATCCGAATTTTCCAATATCCAAAATTTGATGCATTTAAAAGGGGAGGACGACTAATTGATTGTCCTTCGACAAAAATAAATGCACTTGATGCCATAGCTCTTAAGATTGTTAGATCTTAAAAAAATGATTGAATCTTAAAATTGATTAGATCTAAAACGATTAGATCTGGAAATGAGAAGATTCAAAAGATCAAAACAAGAGCAACCCGCTTTGATACCAATTGTAGGATCCCAAGGAGCACCAAGAGGTGGGGTGAATTGGTGTTTAACCGAAAATGTCGATTTCACGAAATTCGTCGCGGAAGCATAAAACTGATTCTTAAAAACCTTTGCAATTCAGATTATAAACACAATATTAATGGGGAGAGAGAGTGAGAGAAATCAAACACGAAGACACGGGTGATTGTTGACGAGGTTCGGCCACACCTTGGCCTACGTCCCCGCTCCGACTTCTGAACCTCGATACCGCCAGAGATTCCACTAATCCCTTCCTTTGTTCCAAATGGGGCAAGGAAGAAAGCCCTTTACACCAACCACCTTTTCTCCGCTTCGAGAGACAAGGTAACCTCTCTTCCTAGGAAGCTAATATTTTCTCTCGCTCAAGAGGTAAGATTTGGAATCTCTTTCTCACAGGAGTTCTCACAACCTTTCTGAAGAATAGTTTCTCTCTTTTACAATAGAACACTCACAAGAAGAGAAGAGAGAAAGAAAGAGGGCTCTAAAATGATAACTTCAAGAGAAATGATCTCCTTTTAATTTCTTGAAGTTTTGCTTCAATGCTTGGATTGGTTACTTTTGCTTCTGGCCTTGGCACTCCTTTTATAGGTTCTGTTATGTGGAAAATTCGTCCAGAATTAATTTCACATTTTCTCCTCAAAATATAGCCATTATTGTTCATTTCAGTAATGGACCGGTCGACCACATTTTTGGGCCGATCGACCGATCTATATGACCATTGGCTCATTTTCCTCATTTGCCGCAGCTGATCGGTGGACTGCGAACTGGTCGACCGGTCTATATGACTGTTGCGCTCATTTCTGCAGCTTCAACACTTGGTTTGTCGACCGGACTGTCGTCTCGACCGGTACAATCTCACAGTTTTGATTTATAACCGTTGAGTTAATTGGTCGGCCGCTGCATCGACCGGTACAGTCTCGCAGTTTTCATTTGAGCAGCTTATGCCTTGATCGGTCGACCGGTATCTCCGATCGGTCGACCGGACTGTCTCGACCGACCTTCATAGCTTCGACCGGCAGGTTGACCGCCCTGCACTATTTTGAGCATAACTTTCTGCACGGTTGTCCAAATTAGATGATCTTGAAGTCTATCAAAAGCTAACAAAATTCTCTACAACTGACGTTCCATTCATCCAAAAATAATAAGATCAGTGTCAATTATTTAATCCAACATAAAGTTATCTATTTTCCTTTACCATTTTATCTTTAATCATTCGAAGTTTATATCATCAAAATATAATTTAATATGTCATTAAAACTTAGATCCAACAGGTTTAATATGTGGTGCGATGTCAGAGCATACCACATTGGACGATTATTTGCATGGAGGAGAGAGGAGAGATGGCCACGTGGACGTCACATCGATGAAAAATCGGAAAACTGACTATCCCAGGTAAAAATGACATCGGATGAATGTATTAAAAGATGAAGAACATTTGTAGTACAAAGTGAAATTGAAGGGTGTCGCTGAGCAAACCTTAAAATTGGATGGCATTGGTGTAATTTTATGTGTCACGTCGGAACATGCCACGTTGGACGACTATTTGCGTGGAGGAGAGAGGAGATGGCCATGTGGACGCCACATCGACGAAAAATAAAAAAAATCGACTATCTCAGATAAAAAGGGCATCAGGTGAAATGTGATAAAAGATGAAAGACATTTGTATTAGAAATGTAAAATTGGAAGATATCGCTGAGCAAATCTTAAAATTAAATGACATTTAATGTAATTTTTTTGGTAAAGTTCATTAGCAGTTTTGTTCTCTGAAATGGCATGTACCAAGGGGTGGATGTCTATACATTACGAGGAGCTATGTGACTGGGGAGGGTGAGGGAGAGAATATTTTGAGAGCAAAAACAACATGATCACATGATGCAACAGCCAGTAAATCATGGCGGGCCAAACCAAGAAGGGAAAGAAACACATTGATATAAGATGGCGATTTGATATCGTTGGCGGCGCCATCAATTCCAATATATCCAATATATTTACTCGCCTTCAACCACTCTACGTCATGCACCTTTAAATCAGAAGTAGGAAGTTTGAATTATATATGATGTCACAAGTATACTTAAAAATACTTTTGCCCCCTTGCTCCTGCTGTCATCTGCCATTGTTAACAAATATAAGAGTCCGTATCTGTCTGCCATGATTAAAACAAAACACGCCACAGGCAAGCAAGCACCCTAGTAAATTCGAATTTAATTATATGTATGTACGTATGTCGGATATATATATATATATATATATATATATATATATATATATATATATAAATCATACTTGCAATTCGAAGTGATTTAAATTATAGCCGGCTCCCACGAAGAAAAATGAAAAAAAAGAATGCATAGCAAGCTTGTAAGTATTTTGCCTCACCTGCTTCTGCTAACTAAAAAGATGAGATATTTCCTTCAACGAAGAAAATATGAAGTATTTCCTTAGAATTAGAATTCTTCAATTTCTTTCATATTAAACTAGGCCAGAGAGTCTGTGTAACGCCCCCAAATCGTACCATGCCACGTGGCAGAATACAATTCAAGGACTCTACGGGTCATCCTTACGTGTACATCATATTGATAAAAAATATGACTGACTTGATAGCGATAAAAGCGGAAGACTAATCATCATTAAATAATAAAAGAGTGTGATATCATAATATGCGAAAGACTGATAAAGAATTTCATGTGAGTCCGAAGGAAAGCTACTACATCAAACTAAAGGACTCAAGATACCCATGTGCAACCTACGAGCTCGATCTGTCACCGTTGGTCATCTTCATCATTAAGATCTGATCCTGCATTTAAGAATATGCAGGGGAAAAACATCCCTATGAGTTTTGCAACTCAGTATAGAAGTAAGGTAAAAATAATCATAACATCATGATACTAGACATGAATCATAAGAATAACATCATCATATAGATAAGAAATAGATATCATCATCATATAGAAAGAAAATGAGCATCATTATGATTTGAATAAAAATATTTTTGTAATGTATCATATGAATAGAAGATCACTAAAATCATAATAAATTCATAGATCATGTCATCTTCTTGAGATCATAAGATCAAGGATCAGGATAGATCATAATAGCATCATCATAAAATGGCAAATGTCGATCCTCATAAATATGAGGTCATCATCATATAAAGAATAATGAGAAATGGTTGTACGAACATAGATAATCATAAATTGAATTATCTTTATTAAGTCATATTAATAATAGATTAAGAGATAATGAAAAGATCATCAGAAGAGTGACAAGAGCCACTAATCATCATAAAGATATTTCAATATGTTTCATCTTCTTCATCATCTTATTATTCATCTTTGACTTATAGTTGGGTATATTTCAAATCACAAGAAGGCCTGCCTCAACTCATCCATCATCATCATCATAACTGGCAGAGCCAGCCAATAACTGACCGTAGTCAGCCCATAACTGACCGAAGTCAACCCATACCTAGTCGTCACCGGCCCATTATAAAAAGAGCTCTCCATTTAACATTTTTCATCTTTTATCTTGCAGCTTTTAATTTATCCTTTATTAGAACATAAGGATCATGATTAAGCTTTGATCATTATAAGAAATGATCAACAAATTTGACTGATCAAGGATCCTAATCATCATCATTATATAAGACTTAATCAGAGCTACAAGACAAGATCATGGAGAGAAATAAAAAAATATATGAACATCATAATCATCCTCATCGTCATATGATAGATCAAGATATATGGATATGGATAAGTGTTATCATAGATATGATTGAATCTAAATTAAATCATCATAAGGTCATAATAGACATCATCATTATTAAGGACGTAAATAACATAATCATATCATGATTTAGAATAGGATTACACACATGAACCAGGGATCAAAAGATCATAAAAAATTATAAAATCAACATCGGAACCCGGGCCGAGTAGGAGTGGAACTTGGGCCGAGTTCATAGAACATGGTTCACGAAAAAATTGAGTTAAACATGGCATAACTCGGGCCGGGTTTAGGTCACACCCAGGCCGGGTTCGAGCTTGATAGATCGGTCAGCCGATTCAATGAATCGGTCGACTGCTCGACAAAAGTCACAGCCGAATGTGACTTCGTTGTGGAATTGCCCGGGCCAGGTTATCATCAACCCGGGCCGAGTTCTTCTTCATTGCAATGCTTTGCGCTCGCGACAATGGCGGACCCGGCCGAGTTCCGTTGAACTCGGTCCGAGTATAGACCTACCCGGGCCAGGTCATAGAGAATCTGGGCCGAGTTCTTCTTACTCAGAAACTACGTGGACGCGCAGTTAGCATTCCGATCGTCGTTTTTTAGTGATGGCCGACACAAATTATCATCATACAATCTACTATAACTAGGCATCAACAGGGACATGCTTCGAGTTTAAAATCATGATTCTAGGAAGAATCTACCCTAGTTCGATACCTTGTGAAGTTTCCGTCGAAACCTCACATCCTTTCTCTTCTTCTTCGTGTTCTTCCTCTTCCTCCTCTTCTTCCTCTTTTTTTTTCTTTTTATTCTAGTTGTTCGCTTCTGTTCAGGTGCGTCATCCACGCCATCTGGTTCCCGTGTGGGGGCAGCAGCCATCAGGAGCGAGAGGAATGAAAGGGGCACACAAAATAGGGGAGGAAAATCTAGGGCCGACTTGTAAGGAGAAAAGGGGTTGATTTGTTTGATTTGACCTCATATTTATAGGGGAGGAATTTGAGTTGTTGGCAACATCTCCAACTCTGATTTGTTTCCCCTTTTATCTTCTCCTATTATATTTGTTTATCTTTCTTTCTCTCTTCTTTTCTTTTAATTCCTTTTCTTTTTCTCTCTCTTGAGTTCGATTATAACTTTTTTTTCTTTTTAACTGCACGAACTCAGGCATTACAGTTTGAAGTAGGCAAAAGAAAGAATTAGATAAACAAGACAAAGGAAATTACTCGAAAACATGATGAATTTAATGAGAAATAGAGTCGTTACTCTCTTCCTCTTCGCCTCCTCTTCCCTCCCATTTCCGGCGTCCCCCTACTGGGGGTGCCAAGGTCTCCGGTATCCTCATCGGAGGTGCCACGACCCTGTCTCTCAGCATCCCCCGTCGAAGGTTCCACGGCTCCCCGTTTCGGGCACCCTGCGTCAAAGTGCCACCCGTCTCCTCATCCCTCCTCCAGGGGATTCCCTTCCTCTGCTGAGGTCTCCTTCCCCCACTTCCTTTTGCTAACCGATCTCTACCTTCAAATGTCCTCCTACCAATCCCCATGATCCCTCCAAACTCTAATCAGCGCTCATGCGCGCGATCCTGGTCGGATATATTGCGCGGTGGCCGTCAGGCGCCCCCTGCGCAGATCTCCCCTAGGCAACAATGCGCCTTGCAAGCAGCCACCTCTAATGAAGTATCTATCCCGGCCTCCGACGTTGCAATACCCTCATGCCTCCAGAAATGTCTGATCGGCCGCTTCATGTGTGACATGGCAGCCCTCAAGGAGGGCCTTTGCGGAATCAGGGACTCTTTTTCCTCTGCACTCTATATCCGACCTAGGTAACCACTTCTTCCTCTTTGCGTTCGATAACGATGATCACAGCCTACAAGTCCTCACTAGTGGGAGTTCAGTGGCCATCTCCTCTGAGTTGCTGATGCATGCAAAATATAACATATTTTAGATTATTATTTTAGTTAATTTTTCTGTAATTTGTTCATGACATGCATCATTTTTAGTCATTTTTAATCGTAATTCCGGATTTATTATTAATTCTCTGATTGTGGATGGATTAATTAAATTTGAATAATTATTTTGCAGGAAAATTCAAAACATGGCCGAAATTCAAAGAAATTATTCCTTACGGCCAAGATTTGGCTTTACCCCCAAGTCATTTTGGCCGAGATTCGGCTTTACCCCCAAGTCATTTTGGCCGAGATTTGGCTTTGCACCCAAGTCGTTTTGGGCGAGATTTCTAGGGGGTAATGATATGGAATCTTCGTTGTTACGGCTAAGATTTGAAGGGGTAAAGATAAAAGAATTTTATCTTTTGGGCGTAATGGCATGAAGATGAATTTGGCCGAGATTCAAAAGGAGTAACAATTGAATGATTTTATCTTTTGGGCGTAATAAGATTAAATTCCTTCCTTACGGCCGAGATTTGGAGGGAGTAAAAGGAATTTTATCTATTTGGGAGTAAAGATTTAATTCTTTATTACGGCCGAGATTCTAAGGGAGTAAAGATAAAAAGGATTTATCTTTGGACGTAATGATAAAAGGATTTATCTTTGGCCGAGTTTATCTTATAATTTTAAAGTCAACCGTACGATGTTACGGCCGAGATCAAATTGAAGGCCGTCCGCACCCTATAAATACGTGAAGAATCCATCGTTTCAATTGGTGCTCTGAAGTTCAGGTTTTCTTCCACGGTGAGTCGTGAGCTCTGCAGGCTACGACCAAAAGGAGAGAGGTGCGATGGCTGGAAGTTGATCGCGACCCTGATCAAGTCCGAGAGGCTGCCCGACTGTCTGCCCGTGATCCGAAGCTTCGACTTTTATCTATTTGGGTGTAATTCTTCCAATTATTATTATTTTGTTATTATCTCTCCAGAATTTCTAGGATGAACTCCATATTTTTATTTATTTCATGTTAGGAGATTATTATTGAAGGGAAACTATTTGGACCCTATATTATTTGTTTTAATCTTTTCTGATCAATTAGTTAATTATGCTTAATGCTTTTAATTTAATTACTTAGATTTCTGAATTGAGTACTTACCAGTTTGTGGATTATTTTATTTCAGAATTCATTAATTAAATTAATTGATTTTATGTGAAATTAATAATTGACATAAATTTGATAACTAGTGTGTGGAGAATCAAGTTTATGTAGTCTGTTAATCTAACCAATTTGTGGAGTGATTAATAGTCTAGGATTTTCATATTAATGCATATTAATTTTAATCTTATCTGACGAATACCAGTTTGTGGGACTTTAGGTTTGATTAAATTTAAGATAGTTTGATTTACCGGATTAAATAGCAGAATTACCAGTTTGTGGACTCTGTGATGTTAATCTTGTAAATTAATAACTTGAGAAAATTCTTAATCCATCTTTAAAGATTAAATTTATCTTTTATGGTTCAGATATTTATCCTGATATATTTTCATCCTAAGGCCTAACTTCAACACCATTATCTTATCTTTATCTTATTTTCCTTATTTTATTTCATAAAACCTCTTTTCAAAAATCCATGTTTTTCCTCTCTTACTAATTTAGAAATCCAGATATTGAATTAATAATATTCCTCGTGGGTTCGACACTCTTACTCCTATTTACTATATTACTTGAGCGACTAGTGCACTTGCTAGCAAATTTTATTGTTACAAATCTAACGCATCAAGTTTTTGGCGCCGTTGCCGGGGAATATTTTATTAATTAATTTCTGATTTTTATGAATTATTAAGAGATGTAAATAAATTGTAAATAATTCTTTATAAATATGTATAATTGTTTTAATTATTTTTTTGTGAATAAACTGACATTTTTTTCTTTTGCAGATAAAGGTCACGATAAATTTTTTTTTTAAATTTGTCTACTTTCGGTTTAAAATCTGACGCCGATTGGATTTTCCGAATTACACTGTCGACTTATGGTTTTACGACCGAGATTTAATATGTCGGCTTTATTAATTTTACGGCCTCGCAATGAATGATTTCTGAGTTCTAAACTTTCAATTTTTACGGTCGTAATGTTTTTATCCGAACATTGTTTTACGTCATTGATTTGATTTCGTTGTTTTACGGCCGTAAAGAATCTTCTTAATTCACTTTCGGCCGTAATGATTCAATTGTCGGCGTAAGAGTTGGGGTAATATTCTCAAGTTTCATTCAATTTTATTTCGGCCGAAACCCTATTTTGCATTACGACCAATCATGTTGACTTCATCTCGGCCGATGTGATCTCATTTCGGCTTAATTGACAATTTTTATCTTTACGGTCGAAATTCACTTCATCCGGATCTTTTTACGGCCGAGAATGATCTCATGGTTTTGCGACCGTAAAATTTCTGAACATTTGTTTTTACGCCATATTACGACCTTTTCGGCCAATTTATTTGTGATTTTTTCTTTCTCGGCCATCAACGATCACGTTCGACTTAATTCTCATTGTTTTACGGCCGATATGAATTATCCTCTTCCTCGGCCGTAATGAGTCATTTTGTCGACGTTTCGTTCGATTTTTTTTTATTTCGGCCGAAACCCTGTTCTATTTTACGATCAAAGGTTTTCAACTTCAGTTCTTTACGCCTAGGATTTTATATGTGAGGAGTTGATTGCCGAAATGACTCATCGCTGTGTTAATTTTTACGACGTTGTTTCGACCATAAGCCAACAAGTTTTAAGCCTTCACGTTAAATCTCTTTCAACACTATTTTATGATTTTTACGGACGAACGAGCCTCGGATTACTAATTTAATTTCGGCCGTAAATCTATTTCTGTATTACGGCCGATCAATCTTATTTCCTCTCTGAAAATAATTTTTTATTATGTCTGATTATTAACTTTACGGCCGCAAATTAGTTCAGACTTATTTTGTGCCGTTTGTTACATCATCATAAATTCTTTCGGTCGATATTAATATTTGGTATTAGTATTGGTTTGAAGAACCTCCGTTTGCGGCCGTAATTAGATTTCTAAAAAGTTCCTCTCGAAAATTAATTTTAATGATGAATTTTCAATTCTATCAGGACGAAAGACTTTATTTGCTAAAATCTCATTTTTTTCGTGACCTATTATCTGTATTTCTTCCTTCTTGTATATAATTTTATTTTATTTTATTCTTTTATCTTACTGAAAATTGGTTGTTGCAGGTACTAATTGAAAATTAAATCACAACCAATCTTGGAATTTTCTGATAAGCGCACTAGGAGTTCAAATCCACTGTTGGAATTTGATCCTGAAATTGAAAGAACCTATCGTCGATTACGAAGAAATATAAGAAAAATGGCGGAACAAGCACGCGACAATCAGAGACTGGAGCAACAAAATGAACTGGTTCCACCACATAATAATCGGCGAGAAGATGAAGCAGAGCTTTCTATGAGAGAATATGTCTCGGCCAGATACAGTGACCGAGAATCATGCATCGTGCTGCCTGACATTAACGCAAATAATTTTGAGATAAATCCCGCAATCGTGAGGATGATACAAGCATCCCAATTTGGAGGAGGATTTCATGAAGACCCCCATGATCACCTTGACAAATTTCTTGCTACTCTGAGCACCTTTAGAAATAATAATGTTTCTTCTGAAGTTACTCGTTTATTATTATTTCCTCAATCTTTACGTGACAAAGCTTCCACTTGGTTTAAAACTTTGCCTACAGGATCGATTCATTCTTGGTTGGAGCTGGTAGAAAAGTTTGTTGGAAAATATTGTCCACCACAAAAGGCAGGCAAATATCGAAGGGAGCTGAGGGCATTTGTTCAAGACGATAACAAGACGTTATATGAAGCCTGGGAACGATATAAGGAACTGCTGGCCAGAGTTCCTGACAACAGAATTCCAAAATGGCAAGTGATGGAAGATTTCTACCATGGATTGCGACCTGCAGATCAAGACAAACTCGACCAATCAGCAGGAGGGACAGTACTGGGATCTAAACGTCCTAGTGAGATACAAGATATAATTGAAGCTGTAGCCCTCAAGTCGAGCCAAGAAAGGAGACCATCTCGCCGAACTCATGATGTGCATGCTACAGAAAGTAAAAATTCTTCTGAAGTAGTGACTCAGCTGGAGTCACTTAATAAAAAATTTGAGCAGATGATGTCATTAATGGTGTGCAACAACTGTGGAGGAGGACATGCGAGCAATTATTGTCCTCAAGGTAACATTTCTAATCCTGATCATATTGAAAATGCTAACTTTGTCTCCAATCCATTTTTCAGGAATAATGACTATGGTTGGAGGAACAATCAGAAGTTTCCTTATAGGTCAAATCAAGGGCAAGTTTTTGAGAAATTTTAGAATCAAGCTCATCCACAAAATTATACACTTTTGAGAAGGCAACAAGAAGCTCCTGTCCAACAATCGACTAATCCCATGGAAGAGATGATGGCAAGAGTTATTGACACTATGCAAACCATGCAGAAGACAATGGAAACAAGGGCAAACAATCAAGATGCTACAATCAGGAATTTAGAAATGCAATTAGGGCAGATGGCCAATATGATGGCAGGACGTGCACCAGGGACTCTTCCAAGCAATACAGAGAAAAATTCTAAAGAAGAAACCAAAGCGGTGACTCTTAGAAGTGGGAAACAATTGAGAAGTCTGAGATCAGATTCCCCGCCAAGAGTAATTGATCATAAAGAAGAAACTGAAGCATTAAAGACACAAGATCAGACTACTGAAGATATCAATCTGAAGAAAAAAGAAACTGACAATTCAAAAAATACCAACATAAAGGATCTGCCCTATCCACAGAAATTTCGCAAAGAACAGTTAGATAAGCAATTTTTTCGCTTTCTTGATATTCTGAAGCAATTATCTATTAACATTCCTTTTCATGAAGCTTTACAAATGATGCCGAGCTATGCTAAATTCATGAAGGATATATTATCTTCAAGAAGAAGGTTTGAAAATACTGAGAGAGTAATGTTGACATCAGAGTGTAGTGCCATTTACGATCGAGATATACCTAGAAAAATGAAAGATCTTGGAACCTTCACCATACCTTGCACTATAGGAAAATTCTTTTGTGCACAAGCTTTATGTGATCTTGGTGCTAGTATTAGTTTAATGCCACATTCTATATTTGTGCAGTTAGGTTATGGAGAACTTGAAGAAACAAGCATGACTCTTCAATTCGCTGATTCTTCATGCAAGAGACCCCGAGGAATATTAAGAGATGTTTTGGTAAAGGTTGATAAATTTGTTTTCCCTGCAGATTTTATTGTTCTGGATATGAAGGCAGATGAAAAAATCCTCATCATCCTCGGGAGACCATTCCTAGCAACAGGAAACGCACTCATAGATGTTCAACAAGGGATGCTCAAACTTCACGTCAACAATGAAGACATCACTTTCAATATAAAAAATTCTCTCAAACAACCTTTTGATTACTCATCCTGTTATGCCATTGATTCTTTAGAAAATGACACGATTGATGTTTTTGATGATATTGTTGCAGATTTTATCTCAGATCCATATGCTAAGGAAGCTTTGGAAATGGTAGAGGAACCTAGAGAAATTGTGGAAGACGATAATGCGTCAATAACAACAGAGACACTCGAGGCGGAAAATGATAAACTGGATTATTCTCCAAAATTTGAACTTAAAGAACTTCCATCTCATTTAAGATATGCTTTTCTTGAAAATGACACTTACCCAGTTATCATATCTGCTGATTTGACAGGTGATATGGAAAACCAACTTTTAGAAGTATTGAGGCGACACAAAAGAGCAATTGCCTGGTCGATCTCAGATATCAGGGGCATCTCTCCTACCATTTGCATGCACAAGATTTTGATGGAGGACAATGCCAAGCCAATTGCTCAATATCAAAGAAGGCTCAACCCAACTTTAAGGGAAGTTGTGAAAAAGGAGGTCATCAAACTCCTTGATGCAGGTATTATATATGCCATTTCTAATAGTTCATGGATAAGTCCTGTGCAGGTAGTCCCTAAGAAAGGAGGAATCACTGTGGTAAGTAACAAAAATAATGAATTGGTGCCTCAAAGAACAGTTACAGGTTGGAGAGTCTGTAAAGACTATAGGAAGCTTAATGATGCTACCCGCAAAGATCATTTTCCATTACCTTTTATTGACCAAATGTTGGAGCGTGTTGCAGGTCATAGCTATTATTGTTTTCTAGATGGCTATTCGGGATACAATCAAATAGCAGTAGCACCTGAGGATCAAGAAAAGACAACGTTCACATGTCCATATGGAACGTTTGCCTATAGAAGGATGCCATTTGGTCTATGCAACGCTCCAACAACATTTCAGAGATGCATGATGTCCATCTTTGCAGACATGAATGAAAAGATACTCGAAGTTTTCATGGATGATTTTACACTATTTGGTAGCTCTTTTAATAATTATTTAGATAACTTATCTCTAGTTTTGCAGCGATGTGAAGAAACGAATTTGGTCCTTAACTGGGAAAAATGTCACTTCATGGTTAAGGAGGGTATAGTGCTTGGCCACAAAATCTCAGCAATTGGAATTGAAGTGGATAAGGCCAAGATAGATGTTATTGCAAATCTACCACCTCCAACCAATGTGAAGGGCATTCGAAGCTTCCTTGGGCACGCAGGATTTTATCGCCGTTTTATCAAAGATTTTTCGAAAATGGCTAAACCCTTAACTAATCTTCTTGCTAAGGACACAAAATTTGATTTTAATTCAGATTGTCTTGCTACCTTTAATTTATTAAAGGAAATGCTAATTTCTGCACCTGTTGTTGTTGCACCAGACTGGTCTCTACCATTCGAGTTGATGTGCGATGCGAGTGATGGTGCTGTAGGAGCTGTGTTGGGGCAAAGAAAGGATAAAACATTTCATGTCATATATTATGCAAGCCGAACATTGAATGCTGCCCAACTAAATTATGCAACAACAGAGAAGGAGTTTCTTGCTATTATTTTTGCTTTTGACAAGTTTAGATCATATCTAATTTGTTAAAAAATCATTGTATACACAGATCATGCAGCCATCAAGCACTTGATGAGCAAACAAGATGCCAAACCTAGACTAATCCGATGGATACTACTTTTGCAAGAGTTCGATGTGGAAGTAAAAGACAAAAAAGGGACTGAGAACTTATTAGCTGATCACCTATCTCGTTTGGAACCATCTCCAAGAGAAGTCACAGACATACTTGAAGAATTCCCAGACGAGAAACTTTTTTCTATCTCTATAATTTTTTAAATTTCTGACACTACACCATGGTTCGCTGATTTTGCTAATTACCTTGCAGGACATTACATTCCAAAGGGCATGACCACTCATCAAAAAAGGAAATTCTTATCTGATGTCAAGAATTATCATTGGGAAGATCCTTATCTTTTTCGATTATGTGCAGATCAAGTAGTTCGAAGATGTGTTCACGAAGATGAGATTGATAATATCCTAAGTCATTGCCACGATGGACAAGCTGGAGGTCACTTTGGACCCAATCGAACAACGGCTAAGGTACTTGAATGTGGACTATATTGGCCAACCATTTACAGAGATGTAAGAAACTACTGTAAGTATTGTGACAAATGCCAAAGGACAGGTAATATTTCTCGTCGAGATGAAATGCCTCTCACAAATATTTTACAATGTGATATTTTTGATGTTTGGGGCATTGACTTTATGGGACCATTCCCTAAATTCTTTAACAACCAATACATCTTAGTGGCGGTTGATTATGTTTCCAAATGGGTAGAAGCTGTAGCCACACCAACAAATGAGGCCAAGGTAGTTGCCAACTTTCTAAGAAAAAATATTTTTACTCAATTTGGAACACCTAGGACTATCATAAGTGACAATGGAACACATTTCTGTAATAAAATAATGTCAACTCTTCTTAACCGATTTGGAGTCAACCACTTTCTTAGTACCCCATATAATGCCCAATCTTGTGGACAAGTGGAAATTTCAAATAGAGAAATTAAAAGAATTCTAGAGAAAACTGTGAACTCATCTAGGAAGGATTGGTCCTTGAAACTAGACGATGCACTTTGGGCATATAGAACCGCTTTTAAGACACCTATAGGTACCTCTCCTTATAGATTAGTTTTTGGAAAATCATGTCACCTTCCTGTGGAATTAGAACATAAAGCTTATTGGGCAACGAAATTTTTAAATCTGGATCTAAAATCATCACAATCAGAAAGATTATTACAATTAAATGAGCTTGATGAATTTAGATATCATGCATATGAGAACAGCAAACTATATAAAGAATGTACTAAAAAATTACATGACCTGCATATTAAACATAAAGAATTTTTACCTGGTCAACGAGTGCTTCTTTACAATAGTAAACTCAAATTATTTCCTGGGAAACTCAAATCAAGGTGGACTGGCCCTTATATCATAATCAATTGTTCACCTTATGGAACATTTGAAATTGAATCATTGGATCATAAACAAAAATTTAAAGTTAATGGACATAGACTTAAACTCTATCATGATAACACATATTATCAAAATTTATCTATGATTAATCTGTTTACCATCTAAATGACGAATTGACAAAGTCAAGCTGACGACTATAAATCAGAACTATTTTTATCCTTTTTATTATTTCTTTAGATTAGTCTTTCATTAGTTTGTTGATTAATATCTTTAGTTGTGGTAATAGTTTTTATTTTGTTGAGTCATCTGCGGAAGGAGAGACCTCGGACATGACAAGGCGAAACAGACGAATCACATTGAAAATCGGCCAAGCTCTTACGACATGACCCTTCACTGTGCCATCACGTGGGAATAGATCAATCACCGCCGTTACGCCCTTTCTTCGTTACGGCCGAACTCTCACCATTACGCCCTGTGCGTTATGGCCAAGCTTCCACGCCGACTTCGTTTTACGGCCGAAGAGTCGACACCGTCACCGCTGCTCCCTTACGCCCAAAGTGCCACGCCTCCTATTCTTTACGGCCGAGCTTCAATGCCGCCCCTCTCACCGTTACGGCCAGTTTCTTACGGCCGAGATTGCACGACTGAGATCTTCATCAACAAAATTTTGCGGCCAAGCTTTTACGGCCGAGACTCTTCATTATCGGCCGAGATCCATCAATTATCGGCCGAGATCTCCTCTCACCGACACCATTTGCGGCCATGAAGTTCATAACACTGACACCACAAGAATTATCGGCCGAGCATATCTCCATCGACAATAAATCCGGTTGTATCTTTTCCCTTTTCTTTATTTTCATTTCTTTAGCTTTTCTATATTATCTTTTCACTTTCCCTTGCTGGCTTAACACTGAGGACAGTGTCTAGTTTAAGCTTAGGGGAGTTTGCATTTCATGCATTGCATGTTTCTTTCTTTTTATTTGCTTATGTTTGCATCTATTTGTAAAAAAAATTGAAAAATTTGAAAATTTTCTAAAAAATACCATTGCATGCATTTATTTTTGCTACCATCTTACAAACTCTTGTCTTACTGTTTTAATTATCTTTTAGTAAAAAGTTCAAAGACATGTCGTTAATTGATGAAATTTGAATGCTTTTCTTTCTTATCACTTGCTATTTTAGTATCAAACTTATGGACTATGTGCCTATGCTAAGTAGAATTATGAATGACTAGACGACAAAATCATATTCATGCCTTTTTTTATTTCTTTGAAGTCTTGATAGTAGTAGCCTTCTTATTGACCATATCAAGTACTTTTTGAGCTTATAAAAAAGAAGGGTTAGTTAAACCCCAACAAATAATAATAATAATAATAAAAAAGTTGAATAAAGTTATGTGTAGGTACAAAAGTGTTATCCGGAACCAAGGTGTGTTCGGGTAATTAGATCCGTAGGGGTTCATGCCTGGCGACCTAAGGGCAACTGCTCTGGGATCCGTCGATCGAAAACCTGCTACATGGACCATCTTGTGGAATATGGAGAAGCACAGGAGTACTGAACCATGGCTAAGTTCGAACTCTTCATTCAGAACCTTGGTTGTTCGGGCAAGTAAACTCGAGGGGTGCTTTATCACCTGGTGCCCTAAGGTCATCTGGTCTGGGAGTCATCAGTCTAAAGCTCGCTACATGGACTTCCTTGTGCAATCCTGCTTGAAGATTAGAACTTTTAAATGATTAAAAATAAAGTTGAAAAATGAAAAGAAAAAGAAAAAGTTTTAAGCTCAATTAGTACTTATGTGTTCAATATTAATGCTATTATTTTATAGACAATTTATTTTTTCACAAGGCTGAATTTGAGATTGTTTAAATTTTTGTAGCATTCAGAACCTCTATGAAGCTAAGTGCATGGAAAATGATAAGATGCTAAGTAGTAGGTGTGCAGAAGAATTTTGTGAGAAAATTAGTCAGTTGACAATGTGGCGGTTATGATGGAACTTTCTTGAGCCTTGCTTTGAATTTTTGCTTGAGGACAAGCAAGACTTTAAGCTTGGGGGAGTTTGATGCATGCAAAATATAACATATTTTAGATTATTATTTTAGTTAATTTTTCTGTAATTTGTTCATGGCATGCATCATTTTTAGTCATTTTTAATCGTAATTCCGGATTTATTATTAATTCTCTGATCGTGGATGGATTAATTAAATTTGAATAATTATTTTACAGGAAAATTCAAAACACGGCCGAAATTCAAAGAAATTATTCCTTACGCCCGAGATTTGGCTTTACCCCCAAGTCATTTTGGTCGAGATTCGGCTTTACCCCCAAGTCATTTTGGCCGAGATTTGGCTTTACACCCAAGTCATTTTGGGCGAGATTTCTAGGGGGTAATGATATGGAATCTTCGTTGTTACGGCTAAGATTTGAAGGGGTAAAGATAAAAGAATTTTATCTTTTGGGCGTAATGGCATGAAGATGAATTTGGCCGAGATTCAAAAGGAGTAACAATTGAATGATTTTATCTTTTGGGCGTAACAAGATTAAATTCCTTCCTTACGGCCGAGATTTGGAGGGAGTAAAAGGAATTTTATCTCTTTGGGAGTAAAGATTTAATTCTTTGTTACGGCCGAGATTCTAAGGGAGTAAAGATAAAAAGGATTTATCTTTGGGCGTAATGATAAAAGGATTTATCTTTGGCCGAGTTTATCTTATAATTTTAAAGTCAACCGTACGATGTTACAGCCGAGATCAAATTGAAGGCCGTCCGCACCCTATAAATACGTGAAGAATCCATCGTTTCAATTGGTGCTCTGAAGTTCAGGTTTTCTTCCACGGTGAGTCGTGAGCTCTGCAGGCTACGACCAAAAGGAGAGAGGTGCGACGGCTGGAAGTTGATCGCGACCCTGATCAAGTCCGAGATGCTGCCCGACTGTCTGCCCGTGATCCGAAGCTTCGACTTTTATCTATTTGGGTGTAATTCTTCCAATTATTATTATTTTGTTATTATCTCTCCAGAATTTCTAGGATGAACTCCATATTTTTATTTATTTCATGTTAGGAGATTATTATTGAAGGGAAACTATTTGGACCCTATATTATTTGTTTTAATCTTTTCTGATCAATTAGTTAATTGTGCTTAATGCTTTTAATTTAATTACTTAAATTTCTGAATTGAGTACTTACCAGTTTGTGGATTATTTAATTTCAGAATTCATTAATTAAATTAATTGATTTTATGTGAAATTAATAATTGACATAAATTTGATAACTAGTGTGTGGAGAATCAAGTTTATGTGGTCTGTTAATCTAACCAGTTTGTGGAGTGATTAATTGTCTAGGATTTTCATATTAATGCATCTTAATTTTAATCTTATCTGACGAATACCAGTTTGTGGGACTTTAGGTTTGATTAAATTTAAGATAGTTTGATTTACCGAATTAAATAGCAGAATTACCAGTTTGTGGACTCTGTGATGTTAATCTTGTAAATTAATAACTTGAGAAAATTCTTAATCCATCTTTAAAGATTAAATTTATCTTTTATGGTTCAGATATTTATCCTGATCTATTTTCATCCTAAGGCCTAACTTCAACACCATTATCTTATCTTTATCTTATTTTCCTTATTTTATTTCATAAAACCTCTTTTCAAAAATCCATATTTTTCCTCTCTTATTAATTTAGAAATCCAAATATTGAATTAATAATATTCCTCGTGGGTTCGACACTCTTACTCCTATTTACTATATTACTTGAGCGACTAGTGCACTTGCTAGTAAATTTTATTGTTACAAATCTAACGCATCAGTTGCTTCAGTGTCTACATTCCTCCGCCTTGACGAGTCTACCACCATTGCCGCCTCTATGTGGATCCAAATCCTCGATCTCCCATTGGAACTTCGGAACCCTGCTCCCTCGGGCGCATCACTGCTATTTTTGGAACCCTACTTTGTATCGATGAGGCTGGACTGTCACCTGTGGACTCCTCACATGCAAGAGCATGTGTGTTGAACTGAATCTATCTTCCGCCCTCAAGCAGGCCACATGGATCGCCCTTCCGTTCGGCGATAGGTATCTTCAGTAGGTAACTTATGAAACCTTCCCACTTTCTATTACCGTTGTGGTGTTGTTGGTCACCGGCTGGAGGTGTGCCAAGCGACTGAGGATGCCTCCGGAGTCCTACTTTTTGGGCCATGGTTACATGCCCTCTCACCTAGGTGGCCGGTGCATCTGCCTAGTGACCTGTGGACATCGATAGGCGCTAGATTTCGTCCTGGTGCTTGCCCACCTGCAGATGTTGTGTCACCATCTACCTACTTGCCGGAACTCAACTGCACTAGTGACGCTCGCCCGATCTCCCCGGCCATCGCGTCGGCGCCATCCTGGCCTGGTGCGGATGCCTGCCAAGTAGTCATAGAATCGGTTCCACCACCAATGCTAGCACGTAACCCCGGTACCGACTGTCGGGGCTGTGCCTGCACACTCATTCTCTTTTGCTAGGTCATCGATCCTCGCCTCAATCGTTCCACACTTGAATGGATGCCACATGGATGTTTGTGATGCCCCAAGAGAAAACACAACCCCATTGTGTTTTCCACCTCGTGTTGCCACCCACGCCCGTGACGTCCCTACGCCTCAATTTCTCCCTCAGGATTTGCAACATCTAGGCCGTCCACACATCCCATTTATGGATGCTTCCTCTCTGAGATTACCATCACCTGGTGTCTACCCCTCCCCCCATTCTCACACTCAGTCTGTTTCTGCCCCGGATACTTTGATTGCCCCCTCCCCTGCTCTCCCCTATCCCCACCCCCTCTCTCCCCCTACCCGACTTGCGGAACCTCAGATCCTCCCTCTGCAGTCTCCCCCCAGCTTGTGTCACCTTCAGCTTCCTCCAACCCGGTGCTAGACCAGGAGGCCTCTGCTCTCCCTCCTCGGCCCCTGCAACTCTCGATGTTTTCCCTAACCCTGTCACAAGTCATGCAGAGCTGGTGGCACGGGTCTTAGATCGCCTAGTGGGAGCCTCCGATCTGACGAACTCGCTAGGTGACTCCTCTACGGATGAACAAGAAGACCTAGACTTGGTTCCCCTCCGTACTGAGAAGAAGAAGACAAGACTCGTGCGGCCGCTTGCTCTAACCCCTTCCCTCTGCCCCGACCAGTGTCGACTACAACCCGCGGTAAAGGTAAGAAGAAAGTGTCCTCCCCCACTGATGACTCATCGTGCAGTCGAAAGTAGGTGAACTTCCATCAAGATGAAGATCCTAGTCTGGAACTACCGGGGGCACTTTCCGATCCAAAATTAAGGATAGGCTTAGGAATCTAATTTCAATGCATACCCCAAACTTTATAATTTTATTAGAAAGCCATGTTGGTTTTGTAAAAGCTAAACAGGTCATTCGTTAGCTTGGTCCCTCCTAGAACGGCGTATTTTGTGAGGAATAGGCACGTCAAAAGGTATTATCTTGGCCTAATGCAGTCAAGATACTCATTTACCCCGATCCTCACCTTTGACCATATCATGCATGCTGTGGTTTCGTTTGATGGTCTCCATTTCTTGCTCTCATGTGTTTATGCTAGTCATCTTCCTACGGATAGGATCTTATTGTGGAACATGCTAAATAACATTAGGACAATTGATTTTCCTTGGGCTCTCATTGGCGACTTTAACTGTTTACTTTCCGCTGAGGACAAGAAGGGGGCGGGGGCGGTAGACCTTTCTATATTAACAAATTGGTTAGGACCCTACGTGATCTCATTGACAACCATGGACTATTTGATATTAATCTCTTTGGAAACCTTTATACATGATGTAACAATAGGTCCGACTTAGCTAGGGTCTTATGTTGACTTGATCGTATGATAATTATTTTTGGTTAGATGTCTTTCCTGCCCTTGACCTCTATGCTCTACCTAGATGCGCATCTGAGCATGCACCCATCTTATTCATCTCAGATAGTAAAACCCTCGATCTCATAGTTTCAAATATGAGCACTTTTGGTTTCAGTACCCTAAAGCCCGAGAGATAGTGAGAAAACATTGGACCTTCCCTTCCCCACACTCCTCAATTCCTGCAGCCCTTAAAACTATCCAACAGGCAGTGCTGAAATCGGGATGTCTTCTCACCATAATCTAACAATAGTTTGTCAATCACTATAAAACCTTATGGGAGTCTTCTCACCCAAACATCCCTACTGAGTACTTGGCCTCCTCTCCCAGCCCTCCACCCCACACATGTTGCCTCACTCATTCGCCCTATTACTCGTGAGGAATTCCGGGAGGTTGATTGGAATACGCTACCAGGGAAGGCCCCCAAGCCCGATGACTTCACTTCTGAGTTTTATCGGAAGTACTGGGACATCGTTGGGCCTAAGATCACTACCTCTAGCTTAAGTTTCTTCAACCATCTTGACATGCCTTTTGACTGAAAACTAACTTTCTTCATTTTTATCCCTAAAACAAAAACTCCCTCCTTAGTTAAGGACAACAGGCTTATCTCCCTTTGCAACACATTATATAAAATACTCTCTAAAGTATTAGTTGATCAATTCCATCCGTCATTGGAGGGAATCATTGATCAGATGCAATCTGCGTTCATTCTTGGAAGAAACATTCAAGATAATATCCTCTCAAGAACTCACCCATTCACTTGACTTAGGGCGACGAAAATTTATGCTCATCAAAGCTGACATGGACAAAGATTTTGACCATGTCTCCTGACCCACGATCACCCATATTCTCAAGCTTATGCACTACCCTCATCTCTTTATTAGTTGGATTGACCTTTGTATCCGCACCCCTCTTTTTCCTGCGTCATTAATGGGCAGCCTTCCCAGTATTTTCAAGCTCATAGGTGTATTCGACAGGGAGACCCTCTCTCACCATACCTCTTTATTATTGTATCACAAGTCTTCTTAGCCCTAGCGAATCAAACTGTCTCTAGGGGTAATATAATTCCTTTTCAACTAAACTCTTTTCCAATAAGCCACCTACTCTATGAGGATGACCTATTACTCTACATCTGTGCCACTAAATCCAAATGCCATAACCTTAACTAGGTCCTACATGTCTACAAGTACCTTACTAACTAGAAAATAAATCCCTGAAGTCAGCTATTTATTTGCCTAGGCGCATGTCCTCTCATTGGAAGCAACAACTCTCCTCATATCTCGACATTTCCTTAGGCACCTACCCATTCCAATATCTCTGTGCTCCAATCTCATACAAGTTCATTACTTCTAAGGATTAGAAGTTCCTTCTAAATCGTATCTCTCCGTGCCTCTCTGGCTGGAGACGCCTCTTGCTCAACTAGGCTGAGTGCACCACCCTCATTAAATCCACATTGACATCCATGCCTACTTACCACCTAGGGACAACATACCTCTCGACTAACACCCTTGCGTCTCTTGAAAAACTTTGAAGATCGTTCCTTTGGGACCATTCTAGCAACTAGCGCGATTCCCATCTTATTAGGTGGTCGACTGTCTTGCTACCAAAAGATCAGGGTGGTTTGGCAATCTGCTGTTTCAAACTTATTCGTTGCTCCTTGATCGCCCGTCGTATCCTTAGTCTCTTAAACTTTGTAATTCACTATGGCACAACTTAATCTCTGCGAAATACCCCCGTTAAATTTATGTGACCCACAAATTCACTCTGGTACTTCTTGGTCATGGTGCCTTGTAATAGACTCTATCCCTGAACTCCGAATGGGTTTTATGAAAATCATTGGCTTCGGTACCACCACTTTTGTCCTCTTCGACCCCTGGATTTCTTCCATTCTATTATCTCGCCTCCCACCGTACCTAAATATGGACGTCGATATCAGCTCCCTCAGGATATCATACCTAATTATCGATCACCATTGGAATACCCCGTGATGCATATATTTTATAACATTTAATTTATGTTGCATTTAGATTTATTTTCATAATTTTCTCATGGCATGCATTAATTTTGTTTAATTTATTATAATTATTTCTTAGAACTCTCCAACTACCTAGGTGTGCGTAATTTTTACAAGAATATTTCTGATTTCGGTGGAAATTAACAAAGAAAATTATCCAAAGAGAAAAAGGAAGAAATTAACTTTAGAAGTAGAAAGTAGACCATCTCACGGGCCGTGAAATGCATATAACGCCCCTTCAGCAACTTTCCACGGCCCGCAATTCGCATCTCATGATCTGCACATAAAGAACGGCTTTCGGCCGCATATTCTCATTATCGGCCGTAAGCATAGTATAACGCCAACCAGATTGAAGACACGGACCGTTAGAGCCAATTCACGGGTGTTAGAGAGAGATATTCATCCTTCACGGAAGCATTACGGGTTGTCATGGAACCTTCACATACCTCATAACGGAGCGTAAGGCATTCATAACAGTCTCACAGATTGAAGAACTAAACCAAAGAAGATTCATAACGGGTCGTCATATGGACTTACGATTCACAGCAGAGCTCGACTTATTGGTCACCGGCCGTAACATCTATTTAATGGCTCGTACATAATCGGATGAAAATCGAGCGCATATATATTACGAGGCGTAAGGAAGCAATTACGACACATACAGAAAGGTGTAAAGTCTTGCTAGAAATATTACGGGTCATAATGAGTATCTAACGACCCGTTATATCAGCTATCACAAATTTCGCTCGCAAAAGAATAAGTCAAATTCATTATGGTTGTAACATGGAGATCACGGATCCAACTTACGTGCCGTCACATGATAATCATGGCTCATACAGAAGCCAAGTGCAGGGTTGCCCGAGTTACGGACCATTACCTTTGTATTATGGGCCGTTACGTGTATGAGAAAACTTTGAATCAAAATCAGAATAGCCCATGAACAGCTCATCACGGGCCGTTAAAAGTGTTGATTTCTCCTGTCATCGATTTTTCGAATGGATTTTGATCAAATCACGAAGCCAGGATGGTGCCAACCTTCTAGAAGATTTGTTTGATGATAAAAGCTCTAATTTGAAGATAAAATCATGAGATTTTTGAGTCTAAGAGGAGTTTTAACTGCATACCCTTATTTGTATAAAACTTGCACTCTCAACTTCTCAGAACTCATCGGGAATCTGGGAACTATAAATAGAAGACCTCTGAAGACATGAAAATTCATGCTTGAGCCCTGGGAAGCTGTGCCCTATTGTAAAGAAGAAGATTTGAAGCCATGAGTTCGTCAATGGAGAAGGATTGCATAGCAACTCGTCGGTTAGCGCTGCATGATCGTCCAGAGGTTCTGAAGGCTGCAATTCTTTATCTCTTCATATGCTTGGATGCTCTTTACCTTATTTTTCATAGTTCATTAGTCCTGTAATAGAGATGTTATATTTGCTTTAGAAAGATAGCTTATCTGGACCTCGTTCTTATTCAAGCTAAATTATTAAGTCAACTTCTTTTGATTATATGTGTTAAGTTTAATGTTTTTTATGAGAAAAGTTATTTCTGGAATTAGATCACAAACTTGAACAAGGAGTGATCAATTCCAGAAGTTATTATTCTTCTTCTGATAATTGATCTTTTAATTTTAAGTTAAGGCATATATAACACATATTTAGTAATTCGTCGTATATGCTGAATAATGTGTGGTTTATTATTCTGTCCAGAAGTATGGGTGAATAATAATTTAAAAGTTACATTATCTCGCATCATGATTCTCTGTAAAATCAGTAATCAACTCATCGTACGCGATTGTTGATCTTATTTGGAGTAAGGATAGTTTGCTTTGCTCGTCTAGAGAAGTCAATATTTTAGGTGCTCTTAATTCATCTCAAGATTTGATCCAATTGTTCTATCATGATTTGATTAGTTCAGAGGCCCATATATATCTAACTTCATTCTAATTATCCAAAATTCCCAGAGATCATCACCACTTATCATTAAGCATCAATTATTTATTTTCTGTAATTTTTATATTTCTATTCTACATATACCAAACCCTTTCTCTCTTAATAGAATTTTAGGATAGGATCAATTTAATAGTTCCTCATGGGATCGACAACTCTACTCTTCACTCTATTACTTGATGCGACTAGTGCACTTGCTAGCTATTGTGTTGTTACTTATTTTTTGCATCAAATTTTTTGGCCGGGGAACTAATACTTAATTATTTAATTTTCTATCCTAATTTTCTATTTTGAGAATTTTATATTTTTGTTATTTTTTATCCCTTTGATACGTTTCTGAATTGTGGTGCTGCAGGACTTAACGACGAATTCAGCATGCAAGCACACGATCAGTACATAACACAAGGAGTTCGAAAGGTCCTCTGATATTTGATTATGAAATTGAAAGGACATGAAGGAGGTTGACGAAAGATGGCTGAACAGGAACGCAACAATCAACGGCAAGAGCAACAACATAATGAAATTGTTCAGCCACCAAGCAATCAACGTGAAGATGAACAAGCGCTGTCCATGCGAGAATACGTTTCAGCCAGATATAGTGATCAGGAGTCCTGCATTGTTCTGCCCGAGATTAATGCTAACAATTTTGAGATCAATCCAGGAATTGTGAGGATGATTCAATCGTCTCAATTTGGGGGAGGACTTCATGAAGACCCCCATGACCATCTGGATAGATTCTTATCAACTTTGAGCACTTTTAAGAAACATAATATTCCAGCTGAAGTTATTCGCTTACTTCTATTTCCACAATCTCTACGAGATAAAGCTTCTACATGGTTTAAAACATTACCTGCAGAATCCATACACACTTGGCTGGAGATGGTAGAAAGATTTGTGGGGAAGTATTGTCCACCTCAGAAAGCAGGCAAATACCGAAGAGAACTGCAAGCATTCATTCAGGATGATGATGAGTCACTTTATGAGGCATGGGAATGTTATAAAGAGTTTCTATCTAGAGTCCTAGATAATAGAATTCCCAAATGGAAAGTTATGGAAGACTTCTACCATGGATTATGTTCAACGGATCAAGATAAGTTAGATAAGTCCGTCGGAGGAAAAGTGTTGGGAAACAAAAGGCCAAGTGAAATCCAAGACATAATTGAGGCAGTAGCCTTGAAGTCCAGCCAAGAAAGACGGTCAACACGATGGACTCATAATGTTCATGCAACTGAAAGTATGAACTCTGAAGTAGTGACTCATCTAGAGTCGCTGAATCAAAAATTTGAGAAGATGCTGACTATGATGTCCAGCAATAATGGTGATGGAGGACACTCAAGTCAGGAGTGGCCAACAGGTAACCCCTCTGAAATTAGTCAAATTGAACATGCTAACTTTGTGTCTAATCCTATTTTCAGAGAGTTGAATAATGATTATCCTAAAGGTGCAATCGAAAGTTTTCATATAGACTAAACCAGGGACAACAAATGCCACAAATGCAGCCACTGCCCAACTATACATTTTTTCGTATGCAACCTGAAGCCCCACAACAGCGATCAACTAATTCTTTAGAGGATATGATGACAAAGGTCATGGATACAATCCAGAATATGCAAAAATCAATGGAGACCCGCGTCAACAATCAGGAAGCCTCAATTCGTAATTTAGAGATGCAGATGGGTCAAATGGCTAATCTTATGGCTGGACGTGTACCTGGAACACTTGCTAGCAACACAGAAAGGAATCCAAAAGAGCATGCTAAAACTGTCACCCTGAGAAGTGGTAAAGAACTTCCAAATCCAGCTTTGCTGAGACCACGCTTATAGGAAGATCTTGGTAGGGAAGATTACCCAATAACAAAGTCCAAAGTAGTCGAAGAAGGGGCTTCTTTACTTCCAATCTCCAATAAGAGAAAGGAAGTTACTTTCACTGTTATGCCAAGATAAATTGGAGAGCTCCCCTTTCCGCAAAAGCTTCGGAAGGAACAGTTGGATACCCAATATTCTCGCTTTATTAACATTTTAAAGCAACTCACCATTAATATTCCTTTTCATGAAGCTTTACAGATGATGCCTAGCTATAAAAAATTCATGAAGGATATTCTCTCCTGGAAAAGAAAAGTAGAAGAAGAAGGGATGATTAAGATGACATCTGAGTGTAGTGCCATTTACAATTGAGACATTCTTATGAAGATGAAGGATCCTGGCAACTTTACAATACTCTCATCGGAGGTCGCAGGGAGGGGGGCGACCGCCCCACCCCCCTGCGCTCGCTGGCTGAGGCCTCGCCGGAGGTCGTGCGACCTCGTCAGAGGTCGCAACGATCCCCCTCGCTGCCACAGCGATGGGCTTCGACGCGCAGCTCCACGTGGCATTTTTCATTATTTTATTATTTTTTAATATTTCCACAACATTTTAATGTGAATGTGGAGAGGAGAGAGATGCCACGTCAACGCTGTGATCGAGAACCGCCGATTGTAGGTAAGGAGGGCATCGGATGAAACGAGTTAAAAGATGGAGGACATTCGTATTACAAAGTCAAGTTGGAGGGCATCGTTGAGCAAACGTCAAAGTTGGAGGGAATTTGGTGTAACTTATCCTTTCGCATCATGATTCTCTGTAAAATCAGTAATCAACTCGTTGTACGCGATTTTTGATCTTATTTCGAGTCAGGATAGTTTGATTTGCTCGTCTAGAGAAGTCAATATTTTAGGTGCTCTTAATCCGTCTCAAGATTTGATCCAATTATTCTGTCATGATTTGATTAGTTCAGAGGCCCATATATATATAACTTCACTCTAATCATGCAAAATTCCCAGAGATCATCACCACTTATCATTAAGCATCAATTATTTATTTTCTGTAATTTTTATATTTCTGTTCTACATATATCAAACCCTTTCTCTCTTAATAGAATTTTAGTATAGGATCAATTTAATAGTTCCTTGTGGGATCGACAACTCTACTCTTCACTCTATTACTTGATACGACTAGTGCACTTGCTAACTATTGTATTCTTACTTATTTTTCGCATCACCCCCCCCCCCCCCCCCTTATGTCCTCAATTTTTGGCCAAGCTCTATAAGATGAAATTTATGCATTTATATCCTGCTCTCGGCCTGTGATGATACGTGAGTTTGGGTGATGGACATATATGGATGCCCATATGCTAAAGCAGTGTACAATTTCATGAGCAGGCAGACTTTGCTATCGCGTCTGACTGGAGGGCCATCTTGGACCAACGTTTGGCGCATCGGGGTTCCCCACAAGATTCATCTTTTCCTATGGAAACTCCTCCATGGCCGCCTACTGATGTGAATTGTGTGGAGTAGTGATAACTTGCTGAATTATGGGTCAGAATTGAGATAGAGTGGAATTTTTTTTTTCAAAATGTGTTCAGACTCCCCAACTCGCTCTACTACAAGTGTACAGATCAGAGTAGTAGACTCAAGTGTCATATCCACAGAGATTTAAGGATCAAAGACTCACTATCTAGATTAGAGTAATCCTAGACTAAGTTATCTAAAACAAGGAAAAAGTAAAAACAAATTTGAACTATGGCTAAGGAATAACTGTTTTTGGTGTTAAAGTGATTGAAATGAAATCTAATTACTGAACTGAAAACTTAAAGGGGATTAACTATTAATGTGAGATTCTCCTAGGAATGGGTTCATCTAATTCAGTTAAGAATGGATTGGAACAATTCAACAATTGATGTGAATTGTGTGGAGTATGATAACTTACTGAATTATAGGCCAGAATTGAGATAAAATGAAATTTTGTGAATTGTGATCAAACTCCTCAACTCACTCTACCTGCAAGTGCACAGATCAGATATGGTAGACTCAAGTGTCGTATCCACAGTGATTTGAGGGCTAAAGACTCACTATCTAGACTTGACTAATCCTAGACTAAGTAGCTAAAATAGTGAAATAGAGAAAAGTAAAAACAGAATTGAACTACGGCTAGTAAGTGACTATTTTTGGTGTTTTAGTGACTAATGTGGAATGAAATCTAATTACTAAGCTAAAAATTAAAAGGGGATTAACAATTAATGAGAGATTCTCCTAGGAATAGGGTTCATCTAATTCAGCTATGGATGGATTGGAATAATTCAGCAATGCAAGTCAATTCAGATTCAACTTATGAAAAGACAGTTCTCACAGTTGGATTAAATCAGGACTAATAATCATATCCTCATATGAATATTAGCTAGGTTGAATTAGAAAGGAATCCTTACTGATGTTGAGTTATCTAAGCACAAGACTTAGCACTTTACTGATATTGCCAACAATCCTCTCAGATTTGGAAAATCAATAAGTCTAAAATTGATATCACAATTAATCAATATTCATAATGATGGAACAATTGACTCAATTAACCAAATACAAATGTAATTAGATCCAATACTAATGTCAATGCTCTTGGTTTATCTATAAACATCAAGGGAACCTATAGTCAACCTCTCGGCTGCAAATGCAAATGAGGTTCACATTAACAAAAGTTAATTGGATGCATCAGATTCATAACTACATATTAGAACTAGAGAACTTATCATTGCATCTTGATTCATTTCTGAGCAAGAAAGAAATCATAAATCAACCTCTCGGTTGCCAATAAAATTAGGATTTCAAAATGACAAGAACATGTTCCAATAGAAATCAGAATATCAGAATCAGATTAACATCAGGATGGTATCAACATCAGAGAAGGAAATCAACATTGTTCAAACTCCATCCATAACATACAACTAGATTACTACCCTATCCTAGGAGAGCTGGGATTTAGCTCATCATAACTAATCAAAACAATACAAAGCAGATGAAGAACTGAATCAAAACATTCTAAAACATAAAGAAGAACAAAACCCTCAGCTCCAAGAATCCAGCAAGAAAGCTCCAGCCTCCAGCCAAATGGCTAGGAGAGAAGCTCCCTTTTTTTGCTCCTCAACATCCTCCTTTTATAGGAGATTATCATCACCCTTTGATCCCAATCAAAAGCTTCTTTTCCTTCTGATTTATGCCATTTGTCCTGGTCCCTTCTTCTTTTCAAAAAGATTCATTTTCTTGCTTTTTGGCAGCCTGCACACTTGTGGTCCCCCTCCTTCTTTTCCAGCAGGGATTGTCTTGATTTAGTTGCTGGATCAAAGAGAACATCAAGCATCATATCTTCAAATGAAAATTAAACAAATAAGGATTAAAATAACACATCAAACAGCTCAAATGTGCAAGTGCAACATAATATTATGCTGGAAAGATAAATGCATGTATATTAAGTATATTTATCAGCATATTAACATTTCAAGGTTTATATGCACATGAATTAGAGTGAAAAAGGAGTTGAATTATAGTATGATCAGCTAGTGATCAAACTCCCCCAAGCTTAGTCTTTTGCTTGTCCTCAAGCAAAACATTCAAATATTAAGAACAAGGCTTGAATAAACAGTTCACAAGTGAATTCAGATTAAGTTGATTGAAATCAAATGGGTTTTCATTTTGCTGACACTCCATTCTTTCCAAAACACAATTTCTAGCTGAGGAATCACAAAGGCTAAAGCAAATTTAAGCCATGAAAGAAGTACTAACAAAAACTGATTTGGATTTCAGGGATTGTCAACTTTACTATAAAAGTTGAACTACTAATCTCTTGATGAACAAATTTTGTACTGCTTAAATAGGTTTGAAACCTGACTTTTATTCATGATGATGCAAGTAAACAGGTTTGAACCTGATTTTTATCCATGCTGGTCACAGGATAAAGATCCTGGTTTTATTCAGGAGAGGTTCCTTTTGGAATTTAACTCTCTTTATTCATGCATGCATGCAATGCAGAAATGCAACTTTGTTCTTTTTCTTTTTCTTCATTTATTTTTCTTTTTTGTTCATGAAGTGATCAGTAGTTCAAACTCAAGTAAGGTTTAGATTCCTTAGTGCAAACAGTCAAGTTTTCCTATTTAACATAGCATCAAAAGTCTTGACTCCATTCTAGACATCTTCTAATTTCTGACCAACCAATGAGAGTTAGCTAGTGTTACCCACAAAAAGAAAAATTTCAGCTGAATTGAGTTCAAATGCATCTGAAAAGTGAACTGATTGAAGCAAAAAGATTAGTAGCCAACATGACTACTTTGTGTTGGAGTGTACTAGCTATCATACTAGAGGATTTTTACTTGACAATGGTGAGCACAAATGATAACATGACTTGAGCTGAACAGTAATAATGATAACAATGATAACCTGGTTATAGATATGATATGAGCTTTTAAAATAGACTAAAAACATGACAATATGGTAATAGAGTTCATAAATGTACCAGGTATCCTCCCCCAAGCTTATCATCAGCACTGTCCTTAGTGATGAGTCATCCAAGCAAGGGAGAGGGTTGGGTGGGTGTTCAATCTCTTGGAATTAGATGCATTGCTCCATTTCTTCTTTGGGTCTTTCATTTCAAAATTGATATTAGAAATGTTGTTGACCAGTTCTTCTTGATATGGAATCAAATTTGCAATAAATGGAAGGACGATCGACTTGACAATAAAAAAATGCAACAAGGACTGAGAAATTCACTGAAATTTGGCAAGATCAAGTGTGGATAACTGATATGAATGAGAAATCACTATATCATTATGATGATTATAACATGAATAAAGAATGATATCAGTTATCAGTTTCATTCCAGTGAGAGAATCATGGTTGAGAGTTTAGAAGTACTCCCTAGGCTGAAGATCAGTGGTAGATTAGGTTCCTCTCTGGTTTATTCCTGCAAAAACAAAGGGAAATCAGATATGAAAAGGCTTGGGTTGCCTCCCAAGAAGCGCCCTACTTTAATGTCTTAGGATAGACATTGTTACAACTCTTGATGTCAAGGAGGTTTAAATAGTATGATGTGATCAAGTAGAGATCTAAATCTATGGACAACTTCACTAATCAAGTATGGATCTCTTATTTTGTCAATGATTGACCTTTGTTTTTTAGTTTGATGTATTCCTCCTTCATTGTACCAGAAGTCTACTAGCTTCTCATTCCTAGAATACTCATGTATGACATCTAAATCCCCTGTGTCACCATCTTGTTTAAGCAACCATTTCTTTAATAGCCTCTTTAAATACAACATTGTTGGAAGATCTTTGAGCTCTTGGTTCCATCTTTCAGTAGGCAAACAATGATCTTCCTTTATTGAATGTTCCATTACTTCTACAAATTTGAATTCTGCTATAGCCTCCTCTATTTGGAAAGAAATTTCTTCTACTTTTGTATCCTCCTTGGCCATTTTAGTTTCATCATGTGGCTTTACTGTCATAACCTGTTGCCCAATGGATAATGACATGGGTGAGACTTTGGAACTTTGGATATCTTCTTCAAATGAATTAGTGCTTTCTTCAAGTTCAGGCCACTTCTCTTTTAATGTTTCTTCATCTTTGATTCTATGATGTTAACATTCTTCAGCTGATCCATGATGGTTTGTGGAGCAAATTGCTTCAAGTGGAACTTTTGGACATTTGGGTGTAAGAGGTAACTCATCTTTAGGGGTAGACAATAAGTGAATTGAGTTGCAGCCCTCATCACAAAGGAGTGTATCCGATAGTCTCTTCAAAGAATCAAAATCAAAGTCTTCTAAAATTTGTTCTTCATTGGATGGGAATCTTATAAGTGGGTCTTTAATATGATTCATTGCTGGTATCATTGGAGTAGCTTTTTCAGTAACTTCAGCAACTTCATCTTGTTTCTTAGCTTGTTCTATAAGTGTGACAGATTCCTTTTCAACTTCAGCTTCCATGATAACTTCTTTCTCTTCATTCATCTCTTTCTCAATTCCCATCTTCATTTCCTAAATTTCTTCTTTCGGATGGGCATATTGGGTTTGTGGAGTTTCTGAACTAGATTGCAGAAAAATTTTAGCCTCCAAGGCTTGATATTCAGCTCAAAGAACACCTGCTGCCATACATAGTTTTTCCAAGGTTGTAGTTTGGTTTTCCTACCGCCTCATGAAGTTCTCCAACATAATCTCCAATCTTGACTCTTTTATGGATTGATTAAGTGTTTGCTGATTTTCTGAAATATCCATGGTTGCAACCTGAAAATCTGACACTTGATCTTGATTGTGATGGTAATACAAATGATTTTGTGAGTAATAAACATAATGATTTCTGCTTGAGAATTCTTGCTCAGGAATCCAGTAATTTGAAACATAATGACTATTAGTTGACAAGTCTTCCTCATGATTCCAGTAATTTGAACTTTCATGACCATGTGAGTCATACATGTAAGCATTAGAAGGCTGTTGAAATTGTGATGATCCTTGATTGCAGTGAACTTGTGATGGTTCTCCAACATCAAAACCATATTTCTGAAGAGTTTTGAACACGATATCTTCAACTATAGAATCCAATTCATCCTGGTTGATTGACATTTCACTAGATTGATAATAGCCCTAGGCCAAGTTTGCCAACTCAAATCCATCTTTTCTTCTTTCTTCAAAGTGCTACTGATTTGTGCTCAGTTTGACATGTACGTGACCTTTCATCTCCTCTTCTCTCTCTTTCAGGAGTCAAATTCAGAATTTTTTGCACTCTTGCAACTTGTTATACAATGAGGTTAAGTGCAAAGATATCAAAAGCAGGAGTAAGCATGAAATGAAACAAAGATTAATATAAGATTAATAGGATTGAGCAGAAAAAGAAAATTTCAAAAAGGATTAATCTAATAAGAAAAATGATAGACAGAAATAGGACTGAATATAAACAATGGAATGTGATATAAACAGTGATGGTATAAGAAAAAGCAGAGGTAAATATCGACAAAAGCTAAACTAAAGAAAAGAAAATAACTACTGAAAAATGGACTAATCTAAACTATAGAAAGTGAATCTAATCAGCCTCAAATCCCTGGCAACGACGCCAAAAACTTGATGTGAATTGTGTGGAGTATGATAACTTACTGAATTATAGGCCAGAATTGAGATAAAATGAAATTTTGTGAATTGTGATCAAACTCCTCAACTCACTCTACCTGCAAGTGCACAGATCAGATATGGTAGACTCAAGTGTCGTATCCACAGTGATTTGAGGGCTAAAGACTCACCATCTAGACTAGACTAATCCTAGACTAAGTAGCTAAAATAGTGAAATAGAGAAAAGTAAAAACAGAATTGAACTAGGGCTAGAAAGTCTTTGGTGTTTTAGTGACTAATGTGGAATGAAATCTAGTTACTAAGCTGAAAACTAAAAGGGGATTAACAATTAATGAGAGATTCTCCTAGGAATAGGGTTCATCTAATTCAGCTATGGATGGATTGGAACAATTCAGCAATGCAAGTCAATTCAGATTCAACCTATGAAAAGACAGTTCTCACAGTGGGATTAAATAAGGACTAATAATCATATTCTCATATGAATATTAGCTAGGTTGAATTAGAAAGGAATTCTTACTGATGTTGAGTTATCATTAAGCACAAGACTTAGCACTTTACTGATATTGCCAACAATCCTCTCAGATTTGGCAAATCAGTAAGTCTGAAATTGGTATCACAATTAATCAATATTCATAATGATGGAACAATTGACTCAATTAACCAAATACAAATGTAATTAGATCCAATACTAATGTCAATGCTCTTAGTTTATCTCTAAACATCAAGGGAACCTATAGTCAACCTCTCGGCTACAAATGCAAATGAGGTTCACATTAACAAAAGTTAATTGGATGCATCAGATTCATAACTACATATTAGAACCAGAGAACTTATCATTGCATTTTGATTCATTTCTAAGCAAGAAAGAAATCATAAATCTACCTCCCGGTTGCCAATAAAATTAGGATTTCAAAATGACAAGAACAGGTTCCAATAGAAATCAGAATATCAGAATCAGATTAACATCAGGATGGTATCAACATCAGAGAAGGAAATCAACATTGTTCAAACTCCATCCATAACATACAACTAGATTACTACCCTATCTTAGGAGAGCTGGGATTTAGCACATCATAACTAATCAAAATAATACAAAGCAGATGAGGAACTGAATCAAAACATTCTAAAACATAAAGAAGAACAAAACCCTCCGCTCCAAGACTCCAGCAAGAAAGCTCCAGCCTCCAGCCAAATGCCTAGGAGAGAAGCTCCCTTTTTTTCTCCTCAACATACTCCTTTTATAGGAGATTATCATCACCCTTTGATCTCAATCAAAAGCTTTTTTTTCCTTCTGATTTATGCCATCTCTCCTTGTCCCCTTCTTCTTTTCAAAAAGATTCCTTTTCTTGCTTTTTGACAGACTGCACACTTGTGGTCCCCCTCCTTTTCCAGCATGGATGCGTCTTGATTTAGTTGCTGGATCGAAGAGAACATCAAGCATCAGATCTTCAAATGAAAATTAAACAAATAAGGATTAAAATAACACATAAAACAACTCAAATGTCCAAGTGCAACATAATATTATGCTGGAAAGATAAATGCATGTATATTAAGTATAATTATCAGCATATTAACATTTCAAGGTTTATATGCACATGAATTAGAGTGAAAAAGGAGTTGAATTATAGTACGATCAACTAGTGATCAACAATGCAAAGTCAAATCTGATTCAACCAAAAAGAAAGGTTGTTCTCACAGCATAATAAAAAAAGGACTAATTATCATATTCTAATATGAAGATTAGCTAGGTTGAATTAGAAAGGGATCCTTATTGATATTGAGTTATCATTAGGCACAAGAATTAGCACCTTACTAATGTTGCCAAAGTCCTCTCAGATTTGGCAAATCAGTAAGTCTAAGTTTGATGCCACAATTAATCCACATTCACAATAATGGAACAATTGACTCAAATTACCAAACAGAAATGCAATTAAATCCAACACAAATGCAATGCTCTTGGTTTATCTCTAAACATCAAGGGGTCCTAAATCAACCTCTCGGCTGCAAATGCAAATGAAGTCTACATTAACACAAGTCAATTGGATGCATTCAACACATAATCACATATTGGAATCAGAAAACTATCATTGCATCTTGATTCATTTCTGAACAAAAAAGAAATCATGGTTAACCTCTCAATTGCCAAGAGGATTAGGATTTCAAAATGATAGCAAACAAATTTCAAGAACATTAGAAATTTAGAATATCAAAATAGTATCAACATCAGGAAGGAAAACAACATTGTTCATCATCCATCCATAACTAAAACTAGATTACTACCCTATCCTAGAAGAGATGGAAATTAGCTCCTCATAGATGCTAAGATTAATACTGTTAATAATGCCTTGAATCTGAACCCAGTTGGTCCCCCTACATAATCAGGCGCTTCAACAGAATTCCCCTACGGGGGTCTCGCTAGGGGTATTCTGTTTGTGATTCGGATTTGATTTATTTCCTTATCACGAGATAGGTGTCCTATTTTCAGGGGATTTATTTAGAGTCCCAGTCCGTATGTAATTCCTATCATCTGTCAAAGGGAGTGCCTATATAAACTCCCTAAGGGTCTAGACCGAGACCCATCCTTGTAATCATCATTATTCCATAACAAAGAGCCACCGTCGTTTTTCTTCTTCGTGTTATTTTGTATTTCGTGCGATCTCTCTCTCCCTCTTTTCGTAACAAATACAAAACAGGGATAGAACTCAATAAAAATCATTCTGATATCAAAATCAGAAAATCAGACGAAAAAGAATCAAAATGCAGCTCCTCTTCTTCTCCTCCAGCTCCTTGGTTCAGCCACCTTGCTAATGGAAGCTCCCGTGGTTCTTCCTAGAATCCTCCCTTTTATATTACCTTTCTTCACCCTTGGATGCAAATCAGAAGCTTCCATTCTCATGATTCAAGCCACCTGTCCTCGTCCTTCTTTTTCCAGCAGATTCTATCAGCTTTTTGGACAGCTAGCAGTGGTCCCCCCTCCTTTTTTCAGTAGGTTGCACACTTGGATAACTTGCTGGAAGATCAAGAACAGCAAGTATCAAGCTTCTCAAATAGAGATTAAACAAATAGATGTTAAGACAACATATAAATGAGTTCAATTATCAAGTGTGGATAGTATTGCAGAAAAATGATAACTTTGTGCACCGGAATGATAACATTACACATAAATGATAACTTTTTGTAGAATTGATAACTTTGTGCACATTAAATCATAATTATCCAAATATGAGTAATTCAGAATAGCAAGAACATCAAGCATCATAGTTCTCAAATAAAAAATTAAACAAGTAGGGATTAGGACAGCAACTAAAAATCAGCTCAATTACCAAATGCACATTGGTGTTATACAGAAATGATAAATGCATGCATTTCAGGCATAATTAACCAAATGTAGGCAATTTTAGGGGCTCGGTACATACGAAATTAAGTGTAAATGGAGTGGAAACTCAATATGATCAGCTAGTGATCAAACTCCCCCAAGCTTAGTCTTTTGCTTGTCCACAAGCAAAATAGAACAAGGCTTGAATAAAATAGTTCACAAGTGAATTCAAATTCAGCTGATTGAAATCCAATGAGTTTCCCACTTTTCTAACACTCCATTCTTCTCAAAACCCAAACTCTAGCTGAGGAATCACAAAGGCCAAAGCAAATTTAAGCCATGAAAGAAATACTAACAATAACCGATTTGAATTTCAGGGATTTTCAATTTTACTAAAGAGGTTGAACTACCAATCTCTTGATGAACAGATTTTGTATTGCTTAAACAAGTTTGAAACCTAACTTTTATTCATGATAATGCAAATAAACATGTTTGAATCTGATTTTTATTCATGCTGGTCAATAGGATAAAAATCCTAATTTTATTCAGGAGAGATTCCTTTTGGAATTTGACTCTCTTTATTCATGCATGCATGCAATGCAAAATGCAACTTTTGATCTTTTTCTTTTTCTTCATTTTTTTTCTATTCTATTCATGAAGTGAGCAGTAGTTCAAACTCAAGTAAGGTTTAGACCCCTTAATACAAATAGTCAAGTTTTCCTATTTAACATGGCAGCAAAAACCTTGATTACATTCTAGACATCTTCTAATTTTTGACCAACCCATGAGTGTTAGCTAGTGTTACCCACAAAAAGAAGAAATTTCAGTTGAATTGAAATCAAATGCATCTGAAAGATGAGCTGATTGAAGCAAAAAGATTAATAGCCAAATTGACTACTTGGTATTGGAGTATACTAGTTGTCATATTAGAGAATTTCACTCATTTTGGAGTTAAAATGATAACAAGATTTGAGCTGAACAGTGTAGTGATAACTTGTGATATTTCAATGATAACTAGTGATAACTTGAGAAAAATACTGATAACCGGGTGATAATAATGATAACCTGATGATAACAGTGATAACCTAGTGATAGTAATGACGTGAGCTTTGAAATGGATTAAAAACATGGCATAGAGTTTAGAAATGCACCAGGTATCCTCCCCCAAGCTAGTTTTCAGCACTGTCCTCAGTGATGAGAAATTTAGGCAAGGGAGAGGCTTGGGAGGGTGTTTAGTCTCGAAATTGTGCAATTGTGCATTGCTTCATTTGGGTCCTTCATGTCAATCAGAAACTTTTGTGATCAATTCTTCCTAGTAGGCATCAGCATGCAATCAATTCTGTAGATAATTGGAGAATGATCAGTAAAATATCAAATGCAATATCAGAAGACTACAATAATCAGTTTTGGAAATCAGTAAAGTGCACAATTTAGCAATTTATATGAGGATTGAGAAATGCACTAAAATTTAGCAATGGCAAATGTGGATAACTGATATGAGTGATAAGTCAAATATTATTATGATGATTAGAACAGGAATTAGAAAATAATATCAATTATGAGTAGCATTTCAGTGAGAAAAAATTTAGAATTGGGTCCAAGAATACTCCCTAGGTAAAAGAGTCAGGGGTGGATTTAATTCTTCTCTGGTTTATTCCTGCAAAACATAAGGAAATTAGGTAAGAAATGGCTTGGGTTGCCTCCCAAGAAGCGCCCTACTTTAATTTCTTAGGCTAGACATTGTTGCAGTTGACTTCAGCTAGGCAATTCTGGTGGATCAGACAATTTCAGCACTTCCTTAGCTGAATTCTCTACTGTGGGGTTATATAATTTGAGTCTCTGCCCATTAACCTTGAAGACATCTGAGTTATCATTCTCAAGGTCCACAGCTACAAAGGGGTAAACTTTGTGGACTTTGAATGGTCCACACCATCTGGACTTCAATTTTCTTGGAAAGAGTTTAAGCCTTGAGTTGTACAACAATACCAAGTCTCCAACTTTGAACTCTTTCTTTAATATCCTTCTATCATGCCACCTCTTTGTCTTTTCCTTGTAAAATTCAGAATTGTGGTAGGCGTTGAGCCTAATCTCATCTAGTTCATCCAGCGGTAATAGCCTTTTCTGTCCACAAGAGTGCATATCAAAATTCAGCACCTTGACAGCCCAATATGTCTTATGCTTGAGTTCATTTGGCAAATGGCAAGTTTTTCCATAAACCAACTTATATGGGGAAACACCAATTGGAGATTTATAGGCTGTCCTATAAGCCCAAAGTACATCATTCAGCTTGATACTCCAATCTTTCTTGGTTAATGAAATAGTTTTCTCCAAAATGGTCTTAATTTTTCTATTTGAAATCTCAGCTTGGCCATTTGTCTGTGGGTGATAGGCTGTTGAAACTTTGTGCTTGATCCCATATTTACTTAGGAGGTTCTCAAAACTCCTCTCTATGAAGTGGCTGCCTCCATCACTGATAACAACACTTGGCACTCCAAATCTTGGAAAAATGATTTCTTTGAACATTTTGATAACTGCTTTAGAGTCAGCAGCTTTTGTGGGGATTGCCTCTATCCACTTGGACACATAATTGATCACTAGCTGATCATATCATGTTTTTACTCCATTTTCAATTAATTTCATATGTATCGAGCCCTGATTTTACCCTAATTTGGTCAATTATGCATAGAATGCAATAAATTGTGATTACTAGCTGACCATGCTCATTTTATATTCAATTCCATGTGCACAGAGGTTCTGAATTGTTCATATCTATAAAGTTATCATTTTTGTGCCAAGTTATCATTTTTGGGCAAGTTATTATTTAAAGTTATCATTCTGGTGTCAAGTTATCATTTTTGGGGCAAAGTTGTCATTTCAATGTGCAAGGTTATTATTTCTGCATAACAGAATTGGACAATTGTTTAATTGCTGTCCTAACTCCTTGCTGTCCTGAATTAATCACATTTGGATAATCATAATTAAATCTACACAAAGTTATCATTTTTATGTGCAGTGTTATCATTCTGGGAGCATAAGGTTATCATTTCTTTGTAACAATATCCATTCTTAATAATTTAGTTGATATATATGCTGTCCTAATCCATACTTCTTTAATTTCTATTTAAGGACTTTGATGCTTATTGTTATTGCTCCTCTAGCAAGTAATATGAAGCAGCAAACTGTTGGAAAAGCAGGGGGGACCACTCATTAGCTATCCAAAAAGGTGGAGAATCTGTTGGAAATTTCAGGACCACAGGACAGGTGGCTTGAATCAGAAGAATGGAATATTCTGATCTATATCAAAGGGTGTACAATCCACATATAAAAGCTAGGAAAAACCTGAAGAAAAGGGGGAGTCTCCTTTGCAGGGTGGCTGGACTAGGAGCAAGAAGGAGCTGAGGGAGAAGAAGCTGGAACATTCTTATTTGCTGTTGACAGATTTTTATTCCAGAATGCTTTGTATCAGTTTCCTCTTTTGTTTCGCATCAAACCTTGTAACTATAATGAGCTAAATTCCAGCTCTCCTTGGATAGGGTAGTAATCTAGTTTAGTTATGGATGGAGTATGAACACTACTGATTTCTTTCTCTGATATTAGAACTATTATGATTTTCTGAATTCTGATTTTTATTGGAGTTTGTTTGTCATTGTGAAACCCTAATTGTATAAGCAACCGAGAGGTTGATTTATGGTTTCAATCTTGTTCAGAAATTAATCAAGATGCAATGACACTTTTATGATTTCAATCTGTGATTACTACTGATTTCCTCTCCTGATTTTGATATTTTTCTGATTTCTGATTTCTGTGGGAATTTGTTTTGTCATTGTAACCTGATTTTATTAGCAACAGAGAGGTTGATTTTGGTTCTCTTGATGTTCAGAGATAGACCAAGAAGCAATGATAATTGTTGAATTCCAATATGTGATTATATGCTTATTGTATCTAATTAACTAGTGTTGATGTGGATTTCATTTTTATTTGCAGTTGAGAGACAAATTTAAAATCCCCTTGAAGTTTAGAGATAAACCAAGAAGCATTAGCACTAGAATTAGATTAATTACATTTCTGATTAGAAGATTTAGTCCATTGTGCCATTATTATGAAAGTTGATTTAGTTGTGATGTAAATTTCAAACCTACTGAAATTGCCAAAATTTGAGAAGATTTGGTAAAATCAGTGAGGTGCTCAACTATATGTTTAATGATAACTTGATATCAGTGAGAATTCTTCTCTAATTCAACTTAACTAATCTTCTATATGAGAATATGATGATTAGTATTGATTTAATCATGCTGTGAGAGCAGCCCTTTATTAGTTGAATTAGATTTGACCTTGAATTGTTTTATTGTTTCATTCCATCCATAGCTGAATTAGATGAACCCCATTCCTAGGAGAATCTTCCCATTGATTGATAATCCCTTTTAGTTCTTAGCTTAGCATCTAAATTTCAGTCCATATCAATTGTCAAAACACCAAAAACAGTTATCCCTTAGTCTCATTTTTAAATCTGTTTTCTCACTTTTCTCCACTTCCCTATCTTTGTCACTTAGTCTAGGATTAGTTTAGATTATATTAGGGAGTCTTTATCCTTCAAATCACCGTGGATATGACACTTGAGTCTATTACAATTGACCTGTGCACTTGCAATAGAGAAGAAGTGACGAGTTTGAGTGAATTTCATTATATCTCAATTCTGACCCATAAATTCAGCAAGTTTTCACTACTCTTAACTATTCACATCAAGTTTTTGACGTCGTTGTCAGGGATTTGAGACTAATTAGTGATAGTTTAGATTAATTTTAGACTAGTTATCAGTCATTTTATTAGCCTAATTTTCAGTTTTCACAAGTTATCATTCTGAATTTTTTAGTTCTGTCCATATTTCTTTCTTTTCAGAATTTGATACTTCTAAATTTAATTTATGTAGGATTTGGATAATCAAGAGGACTTATACCTATCAGATCCTGAACCTGAAAGGAGATTCAACAGAAGGAGGAGATTGCTAAGGGAAGAAGCAAGAAGAAGAATTTTTGAAGAAGAGGTCAATAATCAAAATATGGCTGCTCCCTGGACACTAAAGGATTGTCATTCACCTAGTAATGTCAGAGGACAACCTGTGGATGTAGCCAATACACCTGCTGTCACTTTTGAGCTGAATCTAGCATTGGTCACAATGATAAGGCAACATCAATTTGCTAGATTGGGAATTGAAGACCCAGCCTTACACATTGACAACTTCCAGGAGATATGCAGCACTGTCCATTTCCATCACACCCCTATGAATGTTGTGTACATGAGGTTGTTTCCTTTTTCACTTAAGGATAGGGCTAAAATCTGGTATAAGACCCTCACACCTGAAGAAGTTGCAATTTGAGAGTCCATAGTGCAGTTATTCCTATCTGAATTCTTTCCACCTAGTAAAATTGATAACTATAGGAATCAGATTGTCAGATTTTATCAATTGGATCAAGAAAATATTTGTGATGTAGGCAAAGACTCCAAAGTCTATTGAGGGCATGCCCACACCATGAATTTGAGAAATGGCAATTGATCAACTATTTTCATAAGGGACTGAACTACCCTAGCAAGGTTGCATTAGACACTGCTACAGGAGGGATTTTTGCTTCCAAAAACACTGATGAAGCATACCAATTGACAGAAAATATTGTCAAGAATCATCACTTCCTCACTCATGATAGGACAAGAAGGCCACCAGCTAACAATTTAGTGAATAACCTTTCTATTTAGATTGAAGAATTTCTGTAAAAGGCTTTGGAGAAGCTGAATTTGTCAACCAATGTGAGCAAAGCACCAAATTCTAAAAACATGTGTGATGTATGTGGAAATCAAGGCCATGTCACAGAGAGTTGCAATCTGATAATGCAGCAATATGAACAATCCATTGATCAACTAAATGCTATGGGAAGTTATGGTGTAAAGCCCCCTGCTGAATACAATACTCCTGAAAATAGAAATCATCCCTATTTGTCATACAAGGCCAACTATTATCAGGCACCTTCAATGCAGAATTCTAATTGGCAACCAAAGATTTTGTCAAAGAATCAACCACCTCCATATCAACCACCCAATGTTCAGATGCAAAGACCTCCATATGAGCCACCACAAATTCAAGCCTCTCAATTGTCAAAAATGGAGGAGTTGCTGTAAATAATTCTGAAGAAGCAAGAAAAGCAAGAAGAGGCAATGCAGAAGTTGACTACTGGATATGAAACCTTGAGTGCTCATCAAATAGTTCTTGAGAATCAAATTGCCCAACAAGCTAGCACCTCAGCTAGGCCACCCATGTTCTTCCCAGGACAACCAGAAGTCAATTCCAAGGAACAAGTCCAAGCTGTCCAGCTCAGAAGTGGAAGGATCATTGAAGAACCCATGAAGCATGTTGAGGACAATTCAACTAAAGTAAATGCAAGTTCAAAGCCTGTAGAAGAGCAAATTGAAGAAGTTGTGGTGGAAAACCAGAAGAAGAATTCTCATAATGAAGTCAAGGGTAGGATTTTTGATAAAGTGCCATTCCCACAAAGATTGGTCAAGGCTAGGCAAGATCAACAATATGGGAGATTTTTAGAAATTCTGAAGAAACTATATATCAATGTGCCATTTGTGGAGGCAATTCAGGAAATGCCCTCATATGCAAAATTCCTTAAGGAGATTTTGACCAAGAAAAGGAAAATCATGGAACATGAAACCATAGCCTTGACTGAGGAGGCCTCTGCCATAATTCAAAACAAGTTGCCTCTCAAATTAAAGGATCCAGGAAGCTTTTCAATTCCTTGTGAAATTGGGAATAGGAAAATTCAGAGGGCAATGTGTGATTTAGGTGCACTTGTCAGTGTAATCCCTTTGTCACTATGCAGGAAGCTAGAAGTTGGAGATATGAAGCCCACTAACATGTCTTTGTAGCTAGCTGACAGATCCATCAAGTATCCACATGGAATTCTTGAAGACACCTCTGAAAGTTGGAAAATTCTATATTCTTGTGGATTTTGTGTTGCTTGACATGGATGAGGACCTCAACACACCAATTCTGTTAGGGAGACCCTTCCTAGCCACTGCAGGAGCTGTAATAGATGTCAATGAAGGTAGACTGTCATTTCAAATTGGAGAGGACAAAATAGAATTCAATTTGGCCCAAGTTATCGGTAGCCCAAATTTCCAACATGAAGATTTTGAAGATGGGCAATTAAATCAGATTGTGGAGCAAGTATCTGCAATAATTCCAATAGAAGACCCCTTGCAAAGATGCCTTATGTTTGATCACTTGAAGGAACTAAAAGATCCAGAGGCTAAGACATGCCAATCTATGATAAATTCATTCAAATTAGTGGACAAATCTGAGATCCAGAATGTGGTGAAGGAAGTTTTCACTACTGAACTCCAAACCAATTCAACTCAAGATAACTCTTCTAAATTGGAGTTGAAACCTCTCCCTAGCAATCTGAGGTATGAATTCTTAGGAGAGAATTCCACATTCCCAGTAATCATCAATGCCAATTTACCTCAAGAACAAGTCTAAGAGCTTCTGAAGAGACTGAAATTGTATAGAGAGGTAATTGGCTACTCAATTGAAGATATCAAGGGAATTAATCCTTCAATTTGCATGCACAGAATTCCCATGGAGTATAATTATAAGCCTTCAATTGAATGCTAAAGGAGATTGAATCTAGTGATGAAGGAAGTTGTGAAGAAGGAAGTTCTGAAATTATTGAATGCTGGAATCATCTACTCTATTTCAGATAGTGAGTGGGTTAGCCCTGTTCAGGTGGTGCCAAAGAAAGGAGGAATTACAGTAGTCAAAACTGATTCTAATGAGTTAATTTCTACTAGGACAGTCACTGGTTGGAGGATGTGCATAAATTTTAGGAAATCGAATAAGGCAACTAGGAAGGAACACTTTCCACTTCCTTTCATTGATCAAATTCTTGAGAGGTTGGCCAAATATTCTCACTTCTGTTATGTGGATGGTTACTCAGGCTTTTTACAAATTCCAATCCACCCCCAAGATCAGGACAAGACTACTTTCGCTTGTCCATATGGGACATTTGCATAAAGAAGAATGCCATTTGGATTGTGCAATGTCCCTGTCACATTTCAGAGATGTATGATGTCTATCTTTTCAGATTTCATTGAGGATATTATAGAAGTATTTATGGATGATTTCTCAGTCTATGGGGATTCCTTTGAAGCATGTTTGAAGAATTTGACAAAAGTGTTGCAAAGGTGCAGGGAATCCAACTTAATTCTGAATTGGAAAAAATGTCACTTCATGGTTCAAGGAGTTGTATTAGGACATATTGTGTCCAGCAGAGGGATTGAGATGGACAAAGGCAAGATTGAGGCTATTGAGAAGCTACCACCTCCAAAGAATGTGAAATCAGTGAGGAGTTTTCTAGGCCATGCTGGATTCTACAGGAGATTTATCAAGAATTTTTCAATGATAATCAGGCCCCTCACAAAGCTATTGTCAAAGAATGCTGAGTTCAATTTTGATGAGGATTGTCTGAAGGTCTTTAATCAGTTGAAGGAAGCCCTCATATCAGCTCCAATTGTGCAACCACCAGATTGGTCATTGCCCTTTGAGATAATGTGTGATGTACCAAGCAGTAGGGACAATGCTAGGACAAACCAAGGACAAAAAGCATTATGTTATCTGTTATGCCAGCAAAACTCTAAATGAAGCTCAAATCAACTATGCCACTACTGAAAAAGAATTATTGGCTGTGGTATTTGCATTTGATAAATTCAGGTCTTATCTAGTTGGAGCCATAGTAATTGTGTATACTGACCATCAAGCTGTGAGGCATCTGATTAGCAAGAAAGAGTCAAAACCAAGGCTTATCAGATGGATTTTGCTGCTGCAGGAATTTGATATGGAAATCAGGGATAAAAGAGGGACTGACAACTTAGTGACTGACCATTTGTCTAGACTGGAAGGAAGTCAAGAAACTCCATCAATTCCTATTAATGATCAATTCCCTGATGACTTCCTAATGGCCATATCAGCTGCCCCAACTCCATGGTATGCTGACATTGTGAATTATTTGGCCTGTGGAATCATTCCATCTGATTATTCTTACCAGCAGAAGAAGTAATTCCTCCATGATATATAAGACTACTATTGGGATGACCCCTTCTTATTCAAGAAATCCCCTGATGGAATATTCAGAAGGTGTGTGCCAGAAGCTGAGTTCAAAGATATTTTGCATGAATGCCACTCATCACCATATGGAGGACATGGTGCCACTCAGAAAACAATAGCTAAAGTCCTCCAATCAGGTTTTTATTGGCCTAATCTATTCAAGGATGCCCATATGTATGTCAAGAGCTGTGATGTGTGCCAAAGAGCAGGATCAATTTCTAGAAGGAATGAAATGCCACGGAATGGAATTTTAGAAGTTGAGATTTTTTATGTTTGGGGCATTGACTACATGGGCCCCTTTCCTACTTCATTTGGATATAAATTCATATTGTTGGCTGTTGATTATGTGCCCAAATGGATAGAGGCAATCCCCACAACAGCTGCTGACTCCAAGGCTATTATGAGAATGTTCAAGGATATAATTTTCCCAAGATTTGGAATTCCAAGGGTGGTTATCAGTTATGGAGGCAGCCACTCCATAGAAAGAAGTTTTGAGAACCTTTTGAAAAAATACGGGGTAAAGCACAAAGTTTCAACAGCCTACCACCCACAGACAAATGGCCATGCTGAGATTTCAAACAAGGAAATAAAGGCCATTTTAGAGAAGACTGTTTCTTTGACTAGAAAGGATTGGAGCATGAAGTTGAATGATGCAATTTGGGCCTATAGGACAACCTATAAATCTTCAATTGGTGTCTCTTCTTATAAATTGGTCTATGGCAAAACCTGTCACTTGCCAATTGAGCTCAAGCACAAGGCATATTGGGCTGTCAAAGTATTGAATTTTGATATGAAATCCTGTGGACAACAAAGGCTGTTGCAACTTGATGAATTGGATGAGATTAGGCTTAATGCCTACCACAATTCTGAATTTTACAGGGAAAGGACCAAGAGGTGGCATGACAGCAGGATCTTGAAGAAGGAATTCAAAGTTGGAGATCATGTATTGCTGTATAACTCAAGGCTCAAATTGTTTCTTGGAAAACTGAAATCTGGATGGAGTGGATCCTTCAAAATCCACAAAGTTTACCCTTTTGGAGTTGTGACCTTCTCAATGATAATGCTGATATATTCAAAGTTAATGGACAAAGATTGAAGTTATACAACCCTACAACAATGAATCCAGCTAAGGAAGTGCTGATATTGCAAGATTCACTAGAATTACCTAGTTGAACTCCAATGAAGCAATGTCTAGCCTAAGACACTAAAGTAGGATGCTTCTTGGGAGGTAACCCAAGCCATTTCATATCTAATTTTCCCTATTTTGCAGGAATAAATCAGAGGAATCAGATCTACCACCAAATTTCAACCTATGGAGTACTCTTAGGCCCAAACCTGAATTTTCTCACTGAAACACTAAATGATAACTGATATTATCTTTTAATCCATGCTTTAATTATCAAAATGATATATGACCTATCACTCATATTAGTTATCCAAATCTCTCATTGCCAAATTTCAGTGCAATTCTCAACCCCCATATAAAATGCCAAATTGTCCACTTTACTGATTTCAAAAATCTGATATTGCAATATTTCACTAATATTCATCCACTTCTCTGCAGCATTGAGGGCAAACCAGGAAGCATTGATCACACAAGACTCTGGTTGAGATGCAGGAACCATATGAAGGAATCAATTGCACAATTTCAAGAATTAAACACCCTCCCAACCCTCTCCCTTGCCCATATTTCTCATCACTGAAGACGGTGCTAAAATCAAGCTTGGGGGAGGAAACCTGGTGCATTTCTGAACTCCATTATCATATTTTAATTCATTTCAAAGCTCATATCATTAATTTTCACCCGGTTATCAGTAGTTTCAACAAGTTATCACTGATATTGCTTAGCTCAATTCTTCCTTCATTTTAACTTCAAAATGGGTGAAATTTTTTAATATGACAGTTTGTACATGATAGTGAAAATGGGGGGGGGGGGGGGGGGGGGGGTTAATGATAACTTGCTGATTTTTGGGTCAAAAGTCACTTTTTTCAATTTTTGTTTCAATCCCCTAACTCACTCTCTACTGCAGTGCACAGGTCAATTGTTGTAACCCTAAATGTCGTATCCACAGTGATTTGAACTCCTAGACTACCTAAAAATAATTTAGACTAATCCTATTTAAAGTGGCAAAAATAGATTTTTAAAGGAAGTGAAAAAAGATTTTTCTTTTCTTTTAGGAATGCAGAATTGATAACTTGTTGTAGATTGCTGAAAAGTTAATTAAACAAAATTGTAAATGCTAATCTAGAGTCTAAAGGGGTTTATCTATCAATGAGGAAGGTCCTCCTAGGAGTTGGGGTTCATCTAATTCAATTATGGATGGAAATGGACAAGTTATCATTTTTTAGTCAAATCCAATTCAACCTTTAATATGGCTATTTTCACAGTTCAATTAGACCAGAACTAAACAATATATTATCATATGATTGTTAGTCAAGTTGAATTAGAAAAGGATCCCCACTGAAAACCAAGTTATCATTATGTTCAATCCAAGTCACTTTGCTGATTTTTGGCAATTCAAAAAAATCTGAAATGATAACTTCTAAATTGCACTTTGAAATGAAGGGAATGCTTCAATCAACTAAACATGGATGTAATCAATCCAATATTAATGCTAGTGTTCCTTGGTTTATCTCTAAACTACAAGAGGACTTTGATTCAGCCTCTCAGCTGCAATTAAAAATGAAATCCACACTTAACATTAGATAATTGGAACCAATATGCATAGAATCTCAAGTTTGGAAAATCAGAAATTGTCATTGCTCCTGGCTCATCTCTGAATCTCAAGAAAGGCCTTAAAACCATCTCTCAATGGTGGATTAAAGTGGGGCTTAACAATAGCAATTAGATTTTAGGAATTTCAGAAAATAAAAAATCAGCAACATTGAAATCAGTGAGTAGCAATGGAAATCACAAATTTGAACCATAGAAATGTCAAGCATCTTAATCCATTTCTGAACAAGATTGGGACCAATATTCAACCTTTCAGTTGCTCAATAAATCAAGTTCCCCAATGACATTAAAATTCAAACAACTCAGAAATTTGAAATCAAGAAGTTAAGGAATTCAGAAATTGGAAAATCAGCAACAATTACAAATTAGAACATTAGAAATGTCATTGCATCTTGATCATTTCTGAACTAAGATGGAACCATAAGATAACCTCTCAGTTGTCAAAACAATTGGGGCTCCACAATGACAAAACATGTTCTAAGAATTCAGAAATTAGGAAGGCATTCAGAATTTAGATTTCAGAAAAATCAGATTTCAGAAAGTAAGAAATCAGAATTCTAATTGGGTTTGTATCTAGAACTTGGCATTGATTCTTAATTCATTTCTGAACAAAGATTAGATCAAATGATAACTTCTCAGTTGTAAACGCAAATAAGATCTTACAATGGCAAGAACAGATTCATATCAATACAGATTTCAGAATTCAGAAATTAATTCAGAACTTGATTCAATGCAAGAAATCAGATTTGTCCCTAATCCATCCACAATTAATCTAGACTACTACCCTATCCTAGGAGACATGGAGTTTAGCTCCTCATAATTAAAAAGTTTGATACAATATGGAATGAAGAATAGAAGCTATCCATCCTGGAATCAAGGCTGCTCTGCAGAAATCAGCAAGCCTTCCTCCACACTTCACTCCAATCAGCTCTACCCTTTGCACAATCTGCCCCTGGTTGCAATGGCCGACCTCCCCCTTTGCTTCAAGGTTTCTTCAGTTTATATATGGCCTTTAATCAACCTTAGATCAGCATCTAGATGTCCCTTAGCCTCTAATGTGAGCCACCTGTCCAGTCCTGACATTCCAGCTGCAGAAATTAATAGCTTTTTGGAGTGGTCCCCCCACTTTTTTCCACCTTTATACACTTGTTTTCCCTGCTACAAAGGATAGAACACCAAGCATCAAATTCCTCAAATAGTTTATGAAAAAATAAGGGTAGGGAAATCAACTCAAATGTCAAGTATGATTAAGTGTTGTGCAGAGTTGCAAATCAAGGTTAAAAATGATAACTCATTAATGCCCGGAACGATAACTTTGCATAAATCTTGGAAAAATGATCAAATATGAATGGTTCAGAGAATTGAAGGCATCCAATGGAGTAGGGTGGCAAGTGAGTGAAGTCAGAAATCAAATATGAATGAGATTTCATAGGAATGATAACTTGGGTGCCAAAACGATAACTTAATTGCCTTAAAAATGATAACTTGTCATAACTTTTGTTGTGGTTATCCAAATGTGATCAAATTTGAACAGCAATGAGTTAGGACAATAATATAATGATTGCCTAAGGCCTTTATGTAGAATTGATAGTTTTGCATGTCGAAATGATAGTTTTTCCCTTTAACGATAACTTGGCATTGGAAAAATGATAACTTGTTCAAATGGACTTAAAATTTTGCACAAGTTGAGATATGACCATCCAAATATGATTCATTCATGATAATAATGGATTTAGGGCAAGAAAATCATTGAAAATTAGTTCACTCAAATAATGATAACTTGACATATAGGAGTGATAACTTGTCTTAGAAATGATAACTTGGCATAGAATTGAAATATTTATGGATTTTGGCATTTCAGAACCTCTATGCACATGGAATTAAGTATAAAATGAGAAAGATCAACTAGTTATCACAATCCATGCCTTCCAAACATAATTGGCCAAAAGTTGGGCAATTAAGGGGCTCGATATGAGTGAAATACATCCAAAATGGGATAAAAACCTATATTGATCAGCTAGTGATCAGTACACTCCAATACCAAGTAGTTAAGTTGGCTATTATCTTTTTGCTTCAATCAGATTACCCTTTCAGATGCATTTGAACTTGAATTTCAGTTGAAATTTTTCCTTTTTGTGGGTAACACTAGCTGGCACTCATGGATTGGTCAGAAAATAGAAGATGTCTAGAAGGGAGTCAAGGCTCTTGCTGCCATGTTAAATAGGAAAACTTGACTATTTGCACTAACGGATCTAAACCTTACTTGAGTTTGAACTATTGCTCACTTCATGAACAGAGCAAAAAAAAATGGAGAAACGAAAAAGATCAAAGTTGCATTTCTGCATTGCATGCATGCATGAATAAAGAGAGTGAAATTCCAAAAAGGAATCTCTCCTGAATAAAGCTAGAATTTTTATCCTATGACCAGCATGAATAAAAATCAGGTCTCAAACCTATTTATTGCATCATCATGAATAAAAGTCAGGTTTTAAACCTGTTTAAGCAGTGTAAAAATCTATTCATGAAGAGATTTGTAGTTCAACCTCTATAGTAAAGTTGACAATTCCTGAAATCTAATTTAGTTACTGTTAGTACTTCTTTCCTGGCTTAAATTTGCTTTGGTCTTTGTGATTCCTTAGATAGAAATTGAGTTTTGAAAAGAATGGAGTGTTGGCAAAGTGGGAAACTCATTGGATTTCAATCAGCTGGATTTAAATTCACTTGTGAACTGTTTTATTCAAGTTTTGTTCTTAATATCTGAATGTTTTGCTTGAGGACAAGCAAAAGACTAAGCTTGGGAGAGTTTGATCACTAGTTGATCATATCATGTTTTTACTCCATTTTCAATTAATTTCATATGTATCGAGCCCTGATTACATTTGGTCAATTATGCATAGAATGCAATAAATTATGATTACTAGCTGACCATGCTCATTTTATATTCAATTTCATGTGCACAGAGGTTCTGAATTGTTCATATCTATAAAGTTATCATTTTTGTGCCAAGTTATCATTTTTGGGCAAGTTATCATTTCAATATGCAAAGTTATCATTTCTGCATAGACATCAATGTGCATTTGCTAATTGAGCTGATTTTTAGTTGTTATCTTGTCCCAAATCCCTTGTTGTTGTGAATTAATCATATATGGATAATCATGATTTAATATGTGCAAAGTTATCATTCCAATGAACAAGTTATCATTCTGGTGTCAATTTATCATTTTTGGGGCAAAGTTGTCATTTCAATGTGCAAAGTTATTATTTTTGCATAACAACATTGGGCAATTGTTTAATTGCTGTCCTAACTCCTTGTTGTCCTGAATTAATCATATTTGGATAATCATAATTAAATCTGCACAAAGTTATCATTTTATGTGCAGTGTTATCATTCCGGGAGCATAAGGCTATCATTTCTTTGTAACATTATCCATACTTAATAATCTAGTTGATATATATGCTGTCCTAATCCATACTTGTTTAATTTTTATTTAAGGACTTTGATGCTTGCTGTTCTTGCCCCTCTAGCAGGTAATATGAAGCTGCAAAAGGCTAGAAAAGTAGGGGGGACCACTCATTAGCAGTCCAAAAAGGTGGAGAATCTGTTGGAAATTTCAGGACCACAGGACAGGTGGCTTGAATCAGAAGAATGGAACATTCTGATCTATATCAAAGGGTGCACAATCCACATATAAAAGCTAGGAAAAACTTGAAGAAAAGGGGAGTCTCCATTGCAGGGTGGCTGGACCAGGAGCAAGAAGGAGCTGAGGGAGAAGAAGTTGGAACATTCTGATTTCCTGTCGACAGATTTTTGTATCAGTTTCCTCTTCTATTTTGCATCAAACCTTGTAACTATAATGAGCTAAATTACCGCTCCCCTAGGATAGGGTAGTAACATAGTTTAGTTATGGATGGAGTATGAACACTACTAATTTCCTTCTCTGATATTAGAACTATTCTGATTTCCTGAATTCTAATTTTTATTAGAGTCTGTTTGTCATTGTGAAACCCGAATTGTATAAGCAACCAAGAGGTTGATTTATGGTTTCAATCTTGTTCAGAAATGAATCAAGATGCAATGATACTTCTATGACTTCAATCTATGATTACTACTAATTTCCTCTCCTGATTTTGATATTTTTCTGATATCTGATTACTAATTTCTGTGGGAATCTATTTTGTCATTGTAACCCTAATTTTATTAGCAACAAAGAGGTTGATTTTGTGGTTCTCTTGATGTTTAGAGATGGACCAAGAAGCAATGACAATTGTTGAATTCCAATATGTGATTATATGCTTATCGTATCTAATTAACTAGTGTTGATGTGGATTTCATTTTTATTTGCAGTTGAGAGACTAATTTAAAATCCCCTTGAAGTTTAGAGATAAATCAAGAACATTAGCACTGGAATTAGATTAATTACATTTCTGATTAGAAGATTTAGTCCATTGTGCCATTATTATGAAAGTTGATTTAGTTGTGATGTAAATTTCAAACCTACTGAAATTGCCAAAATTTGAGAAGATTTGGTAAAATCAGTGAGGTGCTCAACTATATGTTTAATGATAACTTGATATCAGTGAGAATTCTTCTCTAATTCAACTTAACTAATCTTCTATATGAGAATATGATGATTAGTATTGATTTAATCATGCTGTGAGAGCAGCCCTTTATTAGTTGAATTAGATTTGACCTTGAATTGTTTTATTGTTTCATTCCATCCATAGCTGAATTAGATGAACCCCATTCCTAGGAGAATCTTCCCATTGATTGATAATCCCTTTTAGTTCTTAGCTTAGCATCTAAATTTCAGTCCATATCAATTGTCAAAACACCAAAAACAGTTATCCCTTAGTCTCATTTTTAAATCTGTTTTCTCACTTTTCTCCACTTCCCTATCTTTGTCACTTAGTCTAGGATTAGTTTAGATTATATTAGGGAGTCTTTATCCTTCAAATCACCGTGGATATGACACTTGAGTCTATTACAATTGACCTGTGCACTTGCAATAGAGAAGAAGTGACGAGTTTGAGTGAATTTCATTATATCTCAATTCTGACCCATAAATTCAGCAAGTTTTCACTACTCTTAACTATTCACTTCAATAATCAATAGCCAACAATATGAACTTGTATTCAAATGAAGTAGGAAAGGGACCCATGTAGTCAATTCTCCAAACATCAAAATTTTCAACTTCCAGAATTCCATGTTGAGGCATTTCATTCCTTCTGGAAATTGACCCTGCTCTTTGGCACACATCACAGCTCTTCACATACATGTGAGCATCCTTAAATAGAGTAGGCCAATAGAAACCTGATTGGAGGACCTTAGTAGCTATTTTCTGAGTGGCCCCATGTCCTCCATAAGGTGATTAATGGCATTCATGCAAAATGTCTTTGAATTCAACTTCTGGCACACATCTTTTGAACATTCCATCAGGAGATTTCTTGAACAAGAATGGGTCATCCCAATAGTAGTCTTCTATATCATGGAAAAACTTCTTCTTCTGCAGGTAAGAATAATCAGATGGAATGATTCCACAAGCTAAGTAATTGACAATGTCAGCATACCATGGGACAATGGCTGATATAGCCATTAGGAAGTCATCAGGGAAGAAATCATTGATAAGAATTATAGGAAATTCCTGACTTCCTTCTAATCTGGACAAATGGTCAGCCACTAGGTTTCCAGCGCCCCTTTTATCTCTGATCTCCACATCAAACTCTTGCAGCAATAAAATCCATCTGATCAGTCTTGGATTCTTGTCTTTTATTTGGCCTTGCACTGCCCCTACTGCCTGATCAGAAGCATCACACATTATTTCAAAAGGTAGTGACCAATCTGGCGGTTGCACTATTGGGGCTGATGTGAGGGCTTGCTTCAACTAGTTAAAAGCTCTCAAACAATCTTCATCAAAATTGAATGCAGCATCCTTTGCTAGTAGCTTTGTGAGGGGTCTGACTATCATTGAGAAATTCTTGATGAACCTTCTGTAAAAACCAGCATGGTCTAAGAAACTCTTCACTGCCTTCACATTCTTTGGAGGTGGTAATTTCTCAATGGCTTCAATCTTGGCCTTGTCCATTTCAATCCCTCTGCTAGAGACAATGTGGCCTAGTACAACTCCCTCTTGAACCATGAAATGACATTTTTCCCAATTCAAATCAGATTGGATTCCATGCACCTTTGCAAAACTTTTTGTCAAGTTTTCCAAACAGCCTTCAAAGGAATCCGCATAAACTGAAAAATCATCCATGAACACTTCCATATTCGATGAAATATGAAAAGATGGACATCATACACCTCTGAAATGTGGCTGGGGCATTGCACAAACCAAATGGCATCCTTCTGTAGGCAAATGTCCCATATGGACAAGTGAAAGTGGTATTGTCCTGATCTTGTGGATGGATTGGAATCTATAAAAAACCTGAATAGCCATCCAAGTAGCAGAAGTGAGAGTGTTTGGCTAGCCTCTCAAGCATTTGATCAATAAAAGGGAGTGGGAAGTGATCCTTTCTGATTGCCTTATTCAATTTCCTAAAATCTATGCACATCCTCCAACCAGTGACTGTTCTGGTGGAAGTTAACTCATCTGAATCTGATTTCACCACTGTGATTCCACCCTTCTTTGGCACAACTTGGACTGGACTAACCCACTCACTATCTGAAATTGAATAAATGATTCCAACATTCAAGAGTTTGAGCACTTCTTTCTTCACAACCTCCTTCATGACAGGATTCAGTCTCCTTTGGCATTCAATTGTAGGCTTGTAATTATCCTCTATGGGAATTATGTGCATGCAAATTGAAGGATTAATTCCCTTGATATATTCAATTCAGTAGCCAATTACTTCCCTGTACAGTTTGAGTCTCTTTAGCAGCTCATGAACTTGCTCTTGGGGTAAATTGACATTAATTATCATTGGGTATGTGGAATTCTCTCCCAGAAACTCATACTTCATATTACTAGAAAGAGGTTTCAGCTCCAATTTAGAAGAATTTTCCTTGATTGAGCTGGTCTGGAATTCAGTAGTGAAAACCTCTTGCACTACATTCTGGATTTCTGATTTGTCCACTGATTTGAATGAATTCATCACAGATTGACATGCCTTAGATTTAGGGTCTTCTAGTTCCTTCAAGTGATCAAACATAAGACATCTCTGCAAAGGGTCTTCAATTGGAATTATTGTAGAAACTTGCTCCACTATCTGATTAATCTGTCCATCTTCAAAGTCTTCCTGCTGAAAGTTGGGGCTACTGATAACTTGAGCTAGATTGAACTCTATTTTATCTTCTCCCATCTGAAATGTCAATCTACCTTCCTTGACATCTACTACAACTTCTATAGTGGCTAGGAAGGGTCTACCTAACAGAATTGGGGTGTTCAAGTCCTCATCCATATCAAGGACAATAAAATCTATAGGAATGTAGAAATTTCCAACTTTCAGGGGCATGTCTTCAAGAATTCCATGTGGATATTTGAAAGATCTATCAGCTAATTGTAATGACATGTCGGTGGACTTCAGATCTCCAACTTCTAGCTTCCTGCACAATGATAAAGGAATTACACTAACAGAAGCTCCTAAGTCACACATTGCCCTCTGAATTTTCTTATTCCCAATTTCACAAGGAGTTGAAAAGCTTCCTGAATCTTTCAATTTGGGAAGGAGCTTGTTCTGAATCATGGCTGAGGCTTCTTCAGTCAGGGCTATTGTCTCATGCTCCATAATTCTCCTTTTCATAGTCAGAATCTCTTTGAGGAACTTTGCATATGATGACATTTCTTGAATTGCCTCCACAAATGGCACATTAATGTAGAAACTTCAAGATTTTCAGAAATCTCTCATACTGTTGATCTTGTCTAGCCTTTACAAGCCTCTGTGGGAATGGCACAGGATCAAAAATTCTAGTTTTGACTTCATTTTGAGGGTTCTTATTCTTGTTTTCCACCATAATTTCTTCATCTGGCTCTTCTGCAGGCCTTGAGTTTGAATTTGCTCTAGCTGAATCGTCCTTAACATTCCTCATTGGTTCTTCAATGATTATTCACTTTTGAGCTGGACAGCTTGGACTTGTTCCTTGGGATTGACTTCTGGTTGTCCTGAGAAGAACACTGGTGGCCTAGTTGATGTGCTGGCTTGTTGTGCAATTTGGCTCTCAAGCACTTTTTGATGAGAACTTAAAGTTTCAAATCCAGAAGTTAACTTCAGCATTGCCTCTTCCTGTTTTTCTTGCTTCTTCAAAATGGTTTGCAGTAGCTCCTCCATTTTAGACATTTGAGAGGCTTGAACTTGTTGTTCATATGGAGGTCTTTGCAATTGGACATTTAGAGGTTGATTATATGGAGGTGGTTGATTCTTGGGTAGAATCTTGGGCTACCAAGTGGAATTCTACATTGGAGGGGCTTGATAGTGATTGGCCTTGTATGATAAGTAGGGGTGATTTCTGTTCTCTGGAGTGTAGTACTCAGCAGGAGGTTTCACTCCATAGTTTACTACATTCACTTGGTCAATTGATTACTCATATTGTTGCATAATCAGATTGCAACTCTCTGTAACATGGCCTTGATTTCCACGTACACCACATCTGTTTTCAGAAGTGGTTGCCTTGTTGACATTAGGTGATAAATTCAGCTTTTCCAAGGCCTTTTGCAGAAGTTCTTCAATCTGGACAGACAAGTTGTTCACTTGATTTTCAGTTGTGTCTTCTTGTTCTATCATGGGTAAGGAAATGGTGGTTTCTTGGCAATGTTCTCTATCAGCTGGTATGCTTCATCAATGTTTTTCGAGGCAAAAATTCCTCCTACAGCAGTGTGTCCAATGTCACTTTGCTAGGATAATTTAGTTCTTTGTGGAAATAATTCACCAATTGTCACTTTTCAAATCCATGGTGTGGACATGCCCTCAATAGACTTTGGAGTCTTTGCCACGCATCACATATGTTTTCTTGATCCAATTGGTAGAATCTGGCAATCTGATCCCTGTAGTTATCAGTCTTGCTAGGAGGAAAAAATTCAGATAAGAATAGGTTATCAGTCTTACTAGGAGGAAAAAATCCAGATAAGAACAGTTGCACAATGGACTCCCAAGTTGAAATTTCTTCAGGTGTAAGGGACTTGTACCAAATCTTAGCCCTGTCCTTGAGTGAAAAGGGAAACCAATCTCATGTACAGAGCATTCATAGGAGTGTTGTGGAAGTGGACTGTGCTGCACATTTCCTTGAAGTTATCAATATGTAGAGCTGGATCTTCCGTCCCTAATCCAGCAAAGTAGTGCTGCCTAATCATTGTAACTAGTGCTGGATTCAATTCAAAGGTGACAGCAAGGTGCATTGGCTCCATCAACTAGTTGTCCTCTCACATTACTTAGTGAATAGCAATCCTTCAATGTCCTTGGAGCAGCCATGGTGTCTTGATTGTTTATCTCTTCTTCAAATATCCTTCTTCTTCTTTGTTCTCTTTGTAATCTTCTTCTTCTATTGAATCTTCTCTTAGGTTCAGGATCAGATAAATATAGATCTTCTTGACTATCTGAATCATGCATAAATTGAAATCAGAAGTATCAAACTCAAATAAGAAAGAAAATCAGGCAAAAATAAAAAATTCAGAATGATAACTTGTTGAAACAGAAAACTAAACTAAAAATGGGAATGATAACTAGCCTAAAACTAATCTAAACTATCAAAAGTAAATCTAATTAGCCTCAAATCCCCGACAACGGCGTCAAAAACTTGATGTGAATTGTGTGTAGTGATAACTTGTTGAATTATGGGTCAGAATTGAGATAGAGTGGATTTTTTTTTTCAAAATGTGTTCAAACTCCCCAACTCACTCCACTGCAAGTGCACATATCAGAGTAGTAGACTCAAGTGTCATATCCACAGTGATTTAAGAACCAAAGACTCACTATTTAGATTAGAGTAATCCTAGACTAAGTTATCTAAAACAAGGAAAAAGTAAAAACAGATTTGAACTATGGCTAAGGAATAACTATTTTTGGTGTTAAAGTGATTGAAATGAAATCTAGTTACTGAACTGAAAACTTAAAGGGGATTAACTATTAATGTGAGATTCTCCTAAGAATGGGGTTCATCTAATTCAGTTATGAATGGATTGGAACAATTCAACAATGCAAAGTCAAATCTGATTCAACAAAAAAGAAGGGTTGTTCTCACAGCATAATCAAATCAGGACTAATTATCATATTCTTATATGAAGATTACCTATGTTGAATTAGAAAAGGATCCTTACTGACATTGAGTAATCATTAGGCACAAGAATTAGCACCTTACTGATATTGCCAAAGTCCTCTCAGATTTGGCAAATCAGTAAGTCTAAGTTTGATACCACAATTAATCCACATTCACAATAATGAAACAATTGACTCAAATAACCAAACAGAAATGTAATTAAATCCAACACAAATGCAAAATGTTCTTGATTTATCTCTAAACATCAAGAGGACCTAAATCCACATTAACACAAGTCAATTGAATGCATTCAACACATAATCACAGATTGGAATCAGAAAACTATCATTGCATCTTGATTCATTTCTGAACAAAAAAGAAATCATAGTCAACCTCTCAGTTGCCAATAGGATTAGGATTTCAAAATGATAGGAAAACAGATTTCAAGAACATCAGAACATCAGAATATCAAAATGGTATCAACATCAGGAAGGAAAACAACATTGTTCATCATCCATCCATAACTAAAACTAGATTACTACCCTATCGTAGAAGAGATGGAAATTAGCTCCTCATAGATGCTAAGATTAATACAAAACAGGGATAGAACTCAATAGAAATCATTCTAATATCAAAATAAAAAAATCAGACGACAAAGAATCAGAATGCAGCTCCTCTTCTTCTCCTCCAGCTCCCTGGTTCAGCCACCTTGCTAATGGAGGCTCCCCTAGTTCTTCCTAGAATCCTCCCTTTTATATGACATTTCTTTACCCTTGGATGCAAATCAGAAGCTTCCATTCTCCTGATTCAAGCCACCTGTCCAGGTCCTTCTTTTTCCAGCAGATTCCATCAGCTTTTTGGACAGCTAGCAGTGGTCCCCCCTCCTTTTTTCAGCAGGTTGCACACTTGGATAACTTGCTGGAAGATCAAGAACAGTAAGTATCAAGCTTCTCAAATATAAATTAAACAAATAGAGGTTAGGACAGCATATAAATGAGTTCAATTATCAAGTGTGGATAGTATTGCACAGAAATGAAACTTTGTGCACCGGAATGATAACATTGCACAGAAATGATAACTTTGTGCAGAAATGATAACTTTGTGCACATTAAATCATAATTATCCAAATATGAGTAATTCAGAACAGTAAGAACAGCAAGCATCAAAGTTCTCAAATAAAAATTAAACAAGTAGGGATTATGACAGCAACAAAAAATCAGCTCAATTACGAAATGCACATTGGTGTTATACAAAAATGATAAATGCATGCATTCCAGGCATAATTAACCAAATGTAGGCAATTTTAGGGGCTCGGTACATATGAAATTAAATGTAAATGGAGTGAAAACTTAATATGATCAACTAGTGATCACCTACCTATGTTAGACCTCATTCACAATTTTGACCCCTCTGTTGATCTAGCATGCTCCTCCTGTGGCAACTTCCTCAAAATTATTAATCATTTACTTTTTTCATGCCCAGTGGCACATCAACTTTGGAACCTTTTTCAGCATAAGCTTCATTATAGTTTTCAGTACTTCACTTCCTAGCTGATCGGCAATCTTGGATCAACAATCTAGAAACAAACTACAATCCATTTTTGCTTTTTGTCTTTGGAGGATTTGGAACCTGCACAATAACATTCATTTTCGGTCAAACGTGCAACTGTCGACGTGCTCTAGTAAAAGGCACTAGCCTGTCTCCATGAATTTGATATTTCATATACTCACGCCCCCAAGGCAACTCGCCCCCAAGATCCGGTGGGAGCCCCCTTCCGAGAATTGGGTTCTGCTCAATACTGATAGCTAGTGTTGTGGGATATGGATTCATCTTAAGATCTAATACTGGTGTTTTTTGTTTCGTAGGTGTTGGCCACTGCAAATTTCAATCGGCTTTGCAGGTTGAGGCCTGAGCTTTGCTTATGGGACTCCACAATTGTCATTCAAGTGGGATCACACATATCTGCATTAGGACGAATTCACAGCTCCTTGTTTGCATTATCACCAACCACCGTACCGTCTTCATGGAGTGACTACGGACATGCACAGATATTTGTGTACTCTTGCCCCTACGGACATAGCCTTTTGCCCCGTGCTGATAACTCGGCAACGGACTCTCTTGCAGCTTTTGACCGCCAACATGGCGAGTACTTTTGGGGTGATCGTCCTCCTCCGGGCCTCGCCCAGATTTTGGGTAATGAACTTCTAATGCTATCTTAATGAACGTCATCTTCCTAAAAAAAGCTTTTATCATGCCAAGTGAAGTAACGAGACCTTCGTCCAGTACCAGTGCCGTATTCCCCTGCACGTACACGTAGAAATAGACGGCCATTGTTTTAGAGAAAAAGTGAAAAAGATTCAAAGCAGGTCTTCATTCATGACCTCAACTGTAGTTTACAAGATCGCGCTCAAGACCATGGTAGTTAAATGTTAATAAAGTAGAGATTACATGTAAATTTTCACAGTGAGCCTGGAAGATGGAGGAGAAAAAATGCCAAGATTCTTTATTTTATGATTTGAGAACAAACACTGACATTGGACTCGGACAAAATGATCTGCCAATTCGTGATGAAAATCTCATGCAAATTAACCAGCATTGGATTTCTCTTTTCTTTCTCGGAGCAAGAAGTTCATGCTATATTGACAATCAAAAGAGATCATAATGCAATATTGACAATGAAATTGCATATTCATACTCCGCTTTGCCCATGCTGTTTCTCATAGCTGTCCTGTATCAATTTCAGTATTGGTTTGGCTTAATGTGGTCCACTCCCATTAGTTTTCTCGTCCTGCCTACAAACAGGTCCCTCGACCTGATCATGCCGGGAAGAAATCCAGTAAGGGTTCCAATTGGAAGCTCTGCCACCGCATCTTTCCTGCCCAAGGTCACCATTGTTATAGGCACTCCAGGCTTGTATTTCAGGAGTTTACTCTCTTTTCCTCCCTTGATCATTAACTTCAAGTTCTTGGAAACCATGATGGCGTGACACTGTGCGTTATATCCTTGCTTAGCCTCCTGCGGACGAAAAATATCCCTTATGAATAAATTAACATAATACATTACAAGTGGCAATTGCTGTTGTGAACATAGGAAACGTGTGGTCATTTGTTAGCTATGAAGGTAACATTGAGGAAATCATCCTGCTCATTTTGATGTTCACCACTATCAACATAAGTGTCTTTAAGCTTAGATGGTTATGGTAGAGTAAAGAGATATTTACAATATGGACATCAATGAATTTGCAACATGAATTACATAATTCAAACATAGTACAAAAGTGTTCTACACATAAGTAAGGTCAGAGATCAAACTTACCGCAACATCAGTTATGTCTCCCATGGCAAATATGTTCCTCAATCCTCCAACTCTCAAGTTCCTGTCAACCATCAACCTCCCGTTTTCATCCAGGTAATCCCTTAAGATGGTATGCTGTAACCAGGAAGAACCCACTGGACGACCTACACACACAAAATGGCAGTCCGCTGAAATAGTTTCTCCTGCTGATGTTGTGTATACTCTATCTGCCTCTGATATGGTGTCTATGTCAATGGACTGATCAAAGAGCACTTTCACGTTCCTTGACTTCAACCATGCCAGTGCCTTGTTCGAAGCTTTTTCTCCAATGAATTCCAGCAATCTTGGTCCGTTATGAACCAGAGTTACCTTCTTCTCTGGGTAATCTTTTGAAATCTCTGCCGCAAGTTCAACACCAACAGGCCCACCTCCAATAATTAGGATGGAAGCAGAATATTTAATCTTTTGGTTATCTGAAATGAAAAAAAAAACAGTGGAACGATGAATAAGATTTGGAAAAATATTAAGCACAACAAAGTTACTGGACTTCCCATTTAGAAAGTCCACGTATCCTTGGGTACTAGACATAGGTTTTGCACTTGTTAAATAGATACATTTGAGATGGAAATACAATAGTTGCAATATGTTCATGCAACCTGTAATCAAAAGATATGAAAGTAACCTTGTCAACGCATGATAGTATAGATGTTCTAATAATGGCATCAAATCCTGATTGATGCTCACTAATGAAATCTTATCAGGCAATGGTCTCTATTGTAAAAATCAAACTAGAAACATATCTAAATCTAGAAACATACCTAAATATTAGAGTATATTTTTTATATGAAAATTAAGTAAGAAAGATTTTTTTTATATAATGATATTATTTATTTCAAGACAAGTTTTCAACTTTTGAAATATAGCTTGCATGGAAAGATAAAAATGCGATAAAAGTACAATTTGGTAATAGTTGATCATAAAAATCATCAACTTGAAGTAATTTAAAATACCTCCTAAAAATATACCTCCTAAAAAAAGTATTTAAAATATATTAAAAAATGTGTGCAGCTGAATAAATATCGAACTACACTAAGATGTAACAAAAAAAGTGTACTGAGATAACTTTGGAGACTAGTAAGTGTGAAGATCATACAATGTTAACTTTACAAAAAAACTACCTTGTGCATTTATATATAATAGTTGACAACTGCGAACAAAAAAGGACTTTTTTTTTTAACTTATTTACCTTGGCACTAAGAATGGAAACTTAAGTACTACGAGATCAAGGTTAAACATCCTAATCTGACAAGATGGTAAAAACACAACATATTGGGCAGTAGAAGAACTAGTTACCTTGCTTTACTATTTACTGAGTAAAACCTAAAGAGTACTCTTGACCTAACAGAAGCTTAAAAAAAGCATAAAGAAAGTGTAATGACTAATGGCTTCGCAAGTTTGCATCTTGGAGCATTTTCTAAGTCAAGTTTGTTTTGTTTAGGCTCACAACTTGAAATGAAAGACATGAGAAAGATTAAAACAGGAATAAACTGATAACTAGATCAGCCATTTGTTTTGCTTTAGAACCACCAAGACATGGATCATAAAAATCATTAGCACAGTCACCTTCTTGGAATTTTTCAAGCTTATCCCTTCTGCATCTGGGACTAGCATTCATATGGCCAGTGGCAATTGCAAGATAGTCATAAGCTATCACATGGCCAACTGAAGTTAAGACCTCTGTCTCTGTGATGTCTGTAGCTGTTGCTGTAATAATTCTCCCATTGGTCAAATAATCACTGTGATTAAAAATTGCTCTCTCTGCAGCTGATGGTTCCACCTTAGCTCGCATGTTTACCCATTGAATCTCGAAATATTCCTTCCTGGCGTCACAAAGGATGATATGATAAATAAATTATCATTAGCATTAGAAATGAATCCTTGTAAACTATATCCCCCAACTTAGATATGGTTTCTGCATCACATGAGCATCATATATGATCCGCTTCATCCCCCGGAAACTCTAATCAGAAGATAGTATCCTGGACCTATATGAATGATTCTTTGGTTCCTCAAGGCAAAAAGAGAGGATGTACTTTGATTAGCAATAAGCAATGACATGTATGCAAGGTGATGAAGTTATTGCTGGAACCTCTCAAGGTTGCTAGAACTTATGACAGCATCCAATGAATGATATATAAATTTCAGTTATAAACATGAAAAAGGATACTGTAGCGTATTGATTTTGTATATACTTTTATGGAGGATTAAGGGAGCAAATTAAAGTGACATAATATGCATTCCCTATTTCGAAGATTGCAAAAAAGACGATTTCTTTTTTTGTTTGATCAAGCAAGCCACATTGTCAGATTCCCTAGACTAGTGCCTTGACGCGTCATATGTTTGACATAATGCAGCAGAGAATGATTTACACATGATGCAATGTTTTAGATATATCTAGGAACCAGTTAGCACAAAGGACACGAGATCGACGAATGCTCCGTATCGATTGCGTGTGGCAGTTGAAACGGCAGAAAGACACCTCTACGCATTCGCCGGTCAAATTCAACAAAACAGAAAAAGTCGAGTGAATGCAAAGGTAAAGGGGGGAGGGGGGGGGGGGGGGGGGGGGGGACAGGCTCACGGATCAATCAAGACGACGTCCGCGACGAACTGCAGGCGTTTGGCGAGGAGAGCACCCGCGATGCCACCGCCGACGTCTACCACCCTGTTCCCCCTCTCACATCCACCGCAGCCACCTTCTGCTGCTCCTCCTCTTCCCCCCATAGCGAAGAGAAGAAGGAGAAGGAGAATGAAGGGAAGGAGAGGGCGACGAAGAGGGCGTGAGGTAGGAGGCCATTGCGACGTCGCGGCTTAAGAAGGGGAGACCGACGAAATCGCGAATGGACGTGAAACAGTTTGGGGGCAGTTGCATTGCTCAAAATTAGCTTAACCAGAGAGCAGGGAAAATGTAATGGTAATAATATATATATAGGGATTAACGGGGTAACACGCCATGAGTTAAACATGACGAAGCATCCAAATCTGACCGTCCATTTTAGATCAATAATCATTCAGATCCTCTCTCATGTAAATAGGACCCTTGGAAACTCTTTTGAATGATATAGTGTTCCATGATTGTTTCACCATCAACAGATCAGCCGTCCAGCAACATCGCCTCGGCCGCCTTCAATAGATTCACCGCCTTTGCTCCACACCGTCGCACTTCTGCTTCAGTACCGGTCACCAAATCTACTTTTTGCCTGCGTCACAATCACCGACATCGCTCTACTCTTCCGTGCCGCTAGCACCGCACCGACCGCCATCGTTCCCTCTGTCAAAGATTACGAGACCCGGCGCTCAACCTGGACGCCGATCTTCTGCACGCGGGCCGGGCTCCATTTCGCATCGCGTCCGCGCCACCGCTAGTACCGAGGCCGCGCTACGCGTAACCCAGCCTGTGGTCGGCTCTTCTCCAACTCGCACCGCGTCCGCCTTACACCATCGCTCCGACTCGGGCCGCGTCGTCATTATACCCAGACCGGGTTTTTGTTCAGCCTGCATCTGCCACGTTATTTTTGACCCGGGCCGAGCAATTTCTTTACCCGAACCATGCTCCGCGTGGTTTGGCCAGCGCTTGCTCTCCACAACACCCCGGGCCACGCCGACAGTACATCCGGACCGGGGTCATCATTCAGTCGCCAGCGACCGTGCTCCTCTGAAACCCGGGCCGCGTCGACAGTATACCCAGACCGGGTTGTTACTCAATTCACCTGAAAGGCCATATTTCATAATGCAACCTCGTCGGAAGTCTGTTGTCCGTCGCTCCCATGACAATGAAGCTCCCCGACATGAAGAATGACTGTCACGACCCACGAGTCTTGAGTTCAGGGATTCTACCCAACGCAAACGCTACTGGCAAACGTTCTTCTTTACTATTACTCCCACTCGGTATGCATGTCACAACACCATGGCAGATTAACATCAGCGCCATCTTAGCTGAAAATTTTCAAAGACAGGCCACCAGGACTTCATGCAAAGTTATCAATTGTGGCCTGATCACTCCTATAGCCCTCTATTTGGGCCTTGACTTGCCTGTCCTCTCTTGAGCCCATCGTGCCCACATTTATTGGGATGACCACGATTCTTCAGATGAACCTTGTCGAGAGGACTTTAGGTGGTCTGGTCTTCAAGTTTCCTAATAGGGTCGAGACATTGCCGTGCACTAATACTGATCGCTTCACTTACTTTGATCATGCGAATTGGACATACTTTCCTTCTTTGAGACAAGTGGAGCCTCGCCACATAGCAGACCCTCATGCACATCCAGATCCAGATGATGAGGATCCTGGTACTGCAGGACGAGGGGCCGTCACAGCACCCGCAGCCATCTTTATGGCCCCGAGTTCACTACTTCAGCACGAGTCTATATCTCAGCCGACTTATGCTTCTGCCCCTACCAGTTTTGATGTCTCTGCTGTATAGGATACATTAGATGCACTTCTTGTGGGTCAGGAGCGACAGTACCAGCTGATGCAGCAGCACCACCAGGAGACTCAAACTCAGTTTCAAAGACTTAGCGACTGCCAGGATCACCTTGAGCAGTTGGTTCGGGACTACTTTGGGCAGTATCCGCCACCTTCACCGCCTCTAGAGATGGGCTAGCTGGTCGTGTCTTTTTCATTCTTCTTTTCTATTTTTTTGAGTCTTTCATCTTGTACTCCTTACCTTGTTTGGCTAACATTGAGGACAGTGTTTAGTTCAATTTTGGGGGAGATTGTATTTCATGTATCATATTTGCTTATTGTACTGCATCAACATGTTTGCTTTCTTTTAGTTTATTTTAGTATTGTATATTTGCGTTATCTTTTGCATCTTATGAAATCATAAAAATTAAAAATTTCAAAAATCACAAAAATACCATTCACCATCATTTTCCCATTGCTCCTTTTTCTTAATTGCACTTAAGTGAATTTCAAGGACACCCTATGCACTTATGAAATTCTCTTGCCATAATTTTACATGTTCCATCACCTTAGTATTGGGTAATTTGGAAAGTGTATGTTGCCAAGTAAAATTATGGATACTTAGACCACTGATTCTTGTTCATGCTCAAATTACATTTCTTATTTTGATTCTAAGTCTTGATGGTAGTAGCTTTTTTTATTGAACGCATAAAGTATTTTGTGAGCTTAAAATAAATAAATTTGAAAGAGGGTTAGTTGAACCCCAAAAGTTATAAGAAGGTATAATTGTGTTATCCGAAACCTGGGTGTGTTCGGGTGATTAGACCCGTAGGAGATTCTTGCCTGATAACCTAAGGGCAACTGCTCTAGGATCTATCGATCGAAAGCCTATTACACGAACCACCTTGCCAAATATGGAGAAGCACAAGAGTACCAAATCAGTAAAAGGGACAAGTATTAAACGATGCATAATGTGTTATTCGGAACCTTGGTGTGTTCGGGCAATTAGATCCGTAGAGGATTCTCGCCTGACGACCTTAGGCCAACTTGTCAAGGATCCGTCGGTCGAAAGTCTATTACATGGATCACCTTGAGCAACATGGAGAAGCACATGAGTAATTAATTCTGTATGAAAATAAATGGGTGAATAAAGTAAAATTGATGCATGCAAAATATAACATATTTTATATTATTATTTTAGTTAATTTTTTTGTAATTTAATCATGACATGCATCATTTCAGATCACTTTTAGTCGTAATTCCGGATTTATCGATTTTAATTATTAATTCTCTGAATATTTTAATTGTAGATGGATTAACTTCATTTTTTTAATTATTCTGCAGTTAAGTCGAATTAACGCCGAATGAGATATATCGGATGTTATCTTTAAAGAGTAAAAACAAGAAGATTTTGAAGTGTCACGGCTGAAGATTTATCATTACGGCCTGAAATCATTGGGCGAAATAGGAATGAAAGAATGATCTTTACATCCAAAGATCTTACGGCCGAGATGATCACATGAGGGCATAAAACTGAGTTTATCACCTTCCTTGGATAAAGTTAACTACTTTGGGGGTAAAAGAATTGCAACTTGATTTCTTTGGACGTAACATGAAGTATCAATCTTACATGGCTGAAACTTATTGGTCAATAACATGTCATTTTGGCCGAGATTAGAAGAAGGGTGTAAAAGATAAGGAGTTTATTATTTTGGGCATAATGATTAAAAGAACTTATCTTTTTGGCCGAGACCGTATTGACTTTGGCCGTACGAATTATGCCTGTAATCAATTTGAAGACCCGTCCACACCTACAAATAGAGGAAGATACAATCATCCCAACGTGTTCTTTGAAGTTCAGGTTTTCTTCTACGGCGTGTTTGAGCTCTGCAGACTTCGACCAAGAGAGAGAGAGAGTTGATCGGATGGCTGATCCAGATGCTCTGACAACATCTGAGGGTCCTGATTTTACTTTGCGTGTAATTCTTCCAATTTTTTTGATTTGTATTTTATTATCTCTCCAGAATTTCTAGGATGAACTCCATGTTTTTAGATTTTATATTTTAGGAGATTATTAATTTAAGGGAATGTTTGGACCCCATTTTATTTGTTTTAATATTTTTTGATCAATTATTAATTATTCTTACTGCTTTTATATTAGTTAATTGGATTTCTAAATTAGGCTATGCCAGTTTGTGGAGTGTTTAATTTCAGAATTCATTATACTAATTTTAATTGATTTTATTTGGAATTAATAACTGACTAAATTTGATAACTAATATATGGAGAATCAAGTTTGTGTGGTCTATTAATCTATACCAGTTTGTGGAGTGATTAATAGTCTAGAAAATCCAATTTACTACGTCTTAATATTAATATGTTTTGATGGGATGCTAGTCGTGGAGACTTCATTTTTTATTAAATTAAGATAGTTCTGCATGCTTAGTTTGAGGGGATGCTAGTTGTGGAGACCGCAAGTTAATCATGTTAGATTACTTTAGGAAGACTCTAATCCATCTTTAAAGATTAAATTTATCTTTTATGGTTCAAATATTTATCTTGATCTATTTTCATCCTAAGAACTAATTTCAACACCATTATCTTATCTTATTATTATTTTGTTTTCTTTATTTTTACAAAACCTACTTTCAAAAATCCATGTTTTTCCTCTCTTATTAATTTATAAATTCAGATATTGAATTAATAATATTCCCCGTGGGTTTGACACGCTTTACTCCTTTTTACTATATTACTTGAGCATCTAGTGCACTTGCTAGTGATTTATATTGCTGCATCATTTTACGCATAAAAAATTAAGCTCACTCTTTACTTTTTGCGTTCAACATTAATGCTATTATTTGATAGGCTATATGTTTTCTTGCACAGAGCTGAACTAGAATAAGTTTAAATTATTTAAGTTCCAGAAATCTTATGAGGCTGGGTTAAGGATTGTGGATAGATACTTAGGTGATGGACTTGTAAAATGATGGTAGTAAAAAAGTATTAGTCACGGGGTGGAGACTATGATGGTTCATCTATGATTCTTAAGTCTTGCCTTGAAGCTTGCTTGAGGACAAGTAAGAGTTCAAGCTTGGGGGAATTTGATGCATGCATTTTCATACATATTTTACATGCATCATATATGTTATTTTTCGTAGTTTTTACCATTGCATGCATCTATTTTCTTATTTATTTTTTTAATTTCTTGTGAGTCCAAAGCTACCCACGTTTTGGTTTATTTTCTTCTTAGGATCATCATTTTGAATGTGCAAAGCGATCGGATCGAAATACCACGTAAATCGAAGCACAATAAGCACATATGGTTGAGTTCAAGTAGTACCTGGGCCGGGCTGGCATCATACCCGGACCGGGTTAGCATCAAAATTCGACTCCGAATTGATTTCCGCACGAAAATAAAATTTGAACAGAACCCGGCCCGAGTTGGAATAGACCCGACCCGTGTTAGTACAAATCAGCCAAACTGGCAGATCGCGTGGTTTTTCGGCCGACTTTAACTTGGATTTAAATCGCGATTTCAACTCGGAACCCTAGAAGGCCGCCACCCCTGTAAATATGGACATACGATGAACCTAAGGGATGCAATCTCGGAGTTTGAAGCCCTAACCGAACAAAAAACGAGAGACGAAGTTCTACTGCGCCACTGCAAATCAATCGAAGAAGTAGAGATTTCGTGGTTTCGGGCGATTGTTGGAGCATAGTTTCGGCCAAAGCTTGTTTCGAAGATGTCCACCACTTCTTGGGAGTTTTATTCATAATTTCTAATCTTTATTTTATATATTCTCCCTCGAATTTGATGTTAATTCTTTTGGTTATGGATTAGTTTAGTTGTTAGAGGAAGACTATGTTAAACCTTAGTTTTCTCTTAATATATTCTGTTATTTAGACTTCTGAGAACATGGTTATGATGTGAATTTCATGCTTAATATGAGTTTATTAGTTTCTTGCATTAATTTCATATAAATTCACATAAACTCTATAAGAGAATGTTGATCGGATTCTTCTCTGTGAAGAACCTGGGCCGAGTTGGATACAACCCGGGCTGGGTTCCTTCTTTATTTTCCCGAAGATAAATTTTTGTGTCAGCCTAGGCCGAGTTCCTTCTGACCCGGGCCGAGTTCGGTTATTTTAATATTTTTGTTAGTAAATTAGTTTTAATTGCTAACAATTATATCATTAAACGAAGGTTTGCAACTTAAAGCATCTTAGATAAAGTAGATTGGAGTTGATCAAATTTTCGATGTCTTTAATTTTACTTCTATTTAAGATAGTTATGTTCTCAAGTTTTCTTTTTTGTCATTTATTTTAAGCAACCTTTCATATTATTGCATCTTAGTTCAGAGTATATTAAAGTGGATTGAGTTTTCAACGTGCCTTGATTATATTATTTACTAGGGTAGTTAGGTCCTCAAGCTTTTGAGACCTATACCTGTTATCCTTCTATTTTCTAACAATTATTGATAGTTAAGAGAATCCGATAGAGATACATAGTCTGAACTCTACTTTCTCTCACATTAATTAAAGGCATCAATATCCCTGATTGTCATCAATTTGAACCACTTTTATTTCAAATCAAATCTTGTTATTCTCTCAATTAATAAACTAAGTTGGAAAGATAAGAATCTAAATTAGTCCTCGTGGGTTCGACACTCTGTTCACTCTTTATTACTTGATTCGATCTAGTATATTTGCACTTAATTTGCATGCATCATGCTTCAAGGCAACTTAAAACTCATGAGAGGATTTACCCCACTCATGATTTGGAATTGATAGCCGTGGTGTTTACCTTGATACTATCTGTATGGAGAGAAATTTGAGGTCTACATTGATCACAAGAGTCTCAAGTATGTATTGTTCCAAAAAGAACTCAACATGAGACAAAGAAGATGGTTGGAGTTTCTGAAGGATTACGAGTTTAATATTCTCTACCATTCAGGGAAGGCCAACTCAGTAGCAGGAGCTCTAAACATGAAATATGAAGGGTCAGTGACATGTTTGAGAGTTTACAAATGGACTCTAATTGAAGAAAGCACGCAGGAAAAGCTGATGATGCACTATGTCATTCAACTTGAATTGATGACTAAGATTGCACAGACACAAAAGGAGGACACAAAATATAAGGACACAAAAGGAGGACCAAGAAGGGACACCCATACCATAAGACTGACGAAGATGGAATTATCAAGTTCTAGGGTAGACTGTGGGTACTTGAAGACAATGAACTGAAGAAAGAAATTCTAACTAAGTGTCACAAGTCAGAATTTGCTATTCACCCAGGAACTATCAAGATGTTCAAGGACCTTCAGAGAATATTTTGATGGAAGGATATGAGAAGAGAGGTGGCGGAATTTGTTTATAAGTGTTTCATCTACCAACAAGTGAAGATTGAACACCAAAAGTCACCAGGACGGCTGAACCAACTACCTATACCTCTGTGGAAATGGGAGGAGATCACAATAGACTTCATTGTATGTCTCCTAAAGACACAGAAAGGACACGATGCTATTTCGGTCATCATGGTTAGATTGATTAAGTCAGCTCACTTCTTACCATATAATGTGAGACAATCAACTGCAAGCATAGTACAGTTGTATGTAGATGAGATTATCCAATTACATGGAATTCCTATTTCCATTGTATCAGATAGAGACCCGATATTCACAGCAAGATTCTGGAGAAGATTGCAGCATGCTTTTGGTACAAGGCTACACTACAGTATTGCCTTTCCTCCTCAAAGTGATGGGCAAAGTGAAAGGACAATCCAGACTCTCGAGGACATGTTGAGAGCACACTATAAGAAAATGGGCGATTAGCGACCCAAGATAAGCGACGCTAGGGTGGCGCTATTACGTCTCCATGGTGAATAGCGTCTCATTTGCATCTAGCTAGCGCCACAAAAATGGGACGCTGCATATCGGTGGCTACTAGCGTCGCAATGAAGTCAAAGTAAATGAGACGCTACTAGCGCCACGAGTTGACGCTATCTGGACGTTATTAAGACGTGTGGTTTGCGGCTGTGCGTAGAAGACATGCATCGCTAAGTCGACGCGCAAGGGGCGCTAAATATGAGACGCGATTCCGGCGCCCACGAGTCGCTACTTTAGGCGCTGAAGTGACACAATACGATGGTGTATGCGTCGCCAACGAGACGCGACTATGGCACTAAGGACGATATATTTAACTCAACGTCGATAGTCTTTGCAACGCGAATGGGACGCTATGAAGTCGCTAATTTCAATTTTTTTTTACCCATTCAATCCACATTTTTCCCCTTCCCAGACTATAAAATTATATAATGCATATAAAAATACATTGATATTCATCACAGGCAATATAAAAGCATCACAGGCAGTATAAGAGCATCACATGCAATGTAAGAGCATCACAGGCAATATAAAAGCATCACAAGCATAATATTTAACATAAGAATACGAAAAGTAATAAACCGAACTAACAAACTATATGTATATCTAAATCTATAAGTAACAAAAGCAATGTTTGTATTCATGGGTTGTTTCTATCCTAGGATTGGGAGTTATCGTTATCATTCGGAACATTCAACGCAGATGTGCTCGGTCCATGGCCTCGCGGGGATGGATTCTGCGTCGGGATCAATCCCTGAATCACCTGCAATAGCGGAGCCAACTGCTGCGACAACTGCTCTGATACCTGCCGCGATATCTGCTCCGATAACTGCTGCGATAGCTACTGTGATAGCTGCGTCACATCAGGTGCAGCGGATGAGCTTGCAACAGATGGACCGCCTACATATCCTTCGATCCTCCTAAGTATCTGAGCGGCTGTGCCGAGGCCACGCAAATAGCCCCCTCGTGTCATGCCGGCCACCTCCTCCCAAATAGCAGGGTCCTCTACGAAATAGAAAAATCATACAATCATATAATATATAAATTATATATCGAGAAACACAAATTAAAAACATGACAAAACCAACGAAGAAACATTATCTGGTGGTTGAGTACTCGGATCATCTCCATACTTTTCAACCATTTTCGCATTATAATCATCCTATAAAATTTAAACATTCTGTATTTCAAAAATAGTGCACTAACGGCAACAACTAAATGACCATGTCATGAGACTTACCAGAAGCCTACAAGCAGTGGGCGTGACTAGGTCATTTGTCTTCTGGCTCTTATGCGTGGCCTCATAGACCACACGAAAGTCCACGAGAGCGCCTTCTTTCTCCTCCTACAATAAAGTTTCAAATTTCATAACATAAGTATAAGTTAAAAGTTTCATAAATTGAATTTATATGTAAATTACCATCTGCCATCGATGCTCATCAAATCGCATCGATCCCCTTGTGTGGATGTGGGCTTTGGGCTTCGAAAGACGAATCACTCTTGCCTTTTTCGACTTTCTTTGCCATTGTTCATCTGTACTTTGTGAACATCAAATACTTACACTTTCAAAAACTATAATTTTCATAAAAATAATTTAAAAGTAAACATACTTATCACTTCCTACAAAGGGACTCCCAAACCGAGCGCCTAATATGTCTTGGGCATCTTTGTATGCCATGCTCCAAAGTGAGGCCGGTGGACGTGACGACCTTGCAAAACTTGTATAATCGATTTCGAAGGCGTTTCGCAGCGACCTCCTCAAAAGCTCTCCGGATCGTCCCTAAACTAAGATACGGATGAAACTGATTTGCCTCCTACAAATAGAACGTTAAAACCTAGTAATTTTAGAATAAATATAAATCAAATTATGTAACCCAAATAGAAGATCGTACCATAAAGGCTCGAAAGATGTCATCCCGCATTTGAATTGGGACATCTTTCCAGGATTCATTTTTCGCTTTAATTGAACAATATCTTTTTATGAGAGATGAAAGTTCTTCATTCACATCTAAAGAAATATTTTCTTCAAAAAAGCTCAATGAGTCATTATTTGAAATTGAAGGGTTAGAAAATACCTCATCGTTGTGAGCCATTAAGCATAGGTATGCATCCTCACTATAAGAGTTTGATGAGACATTTGATTCATCTTCACTTGACTCTTCATATTTCTTCTTTTTTACCTTTCTGAGATTTCTCTTGTTTGTGATGCTCGTATGATCTTCTGGTTGGCTTCTCATTCTTTTCTTTATTTTTCACCAACTTGATATATTTGTCAAGTTTTCTTGTATAGTGGGCTAGTCTCTTTTCATCTACTTCATCTTCGCGTGAGTCTTCTTCCATTTTGCTTGCTTTCAATGCCAATATTTTCCTTTTGTGAGCTTTTTCTTCTTCTTTTTCCTAGATTCCAATCTCATAGGTTAATAATGAACTAATTAGATCATCAAAATCAAGACTATTCAGGTATTTTTCTTCAATCACGATCCTCTTTGTATGTCATTTGGAGGAGAGAGACCTGAGAAACCTTTTCACTTTTTGAGGGTTAGTTCTTGGCTCGTCCAAGGTGACTAAGCCATTCACAATATCGTTAAATCGTACAACTATCATTTATAGATTCATTTTCTTGTATTTTAAAAGAATCATATTGATGATTTAAAATATTTAATATAGATCCTTTAACTTTATCCGTTCATTCATAAGTAGCAATGAGTTTCTTCCAAATCTCATTTGCATTTTCACAATTGGAAATCTGATTAAATTTCATTGAATCCAAAGCACAATAGAAAATGTTTTTAGCTTTCGAATCTAATTTTGAAAAATCATTTGTCTTTCGTCATAGTTTGAAGATAATTTTTCATGTAAATAATAGCTTTTTTCACAATGTCCCACATGCAATGTCAATGGAATATATGTATGCTTGAATCCTAATTTTCCAAGAGGCAAAATTTGATGCATTAAAAAATGGAGCACGAACAATTGATCGACCTTCAGAAAAACTAAATCCATTTGATGTCATGACTCTTAAAGATGGTTAAATCTTAGAACAAGATGATTAAGTCTTAGAAATGATTTGATCTTAAAACAAAATGATTAAAAATCAATATAAGAGAAACCTCACTCTAATACTAATTGTAGGATCCCAAAGGGCACGAAGAGGGGGAGGTGAATTGGTGTTAAAACCAAAATTATCGATTTCACTAAAAATCATTGCGAAAGCTTAAAATCGAATAAAGAATCTTTAAATCAAACAAATTAAATCAGATCACAAGCAAAAAATGAGATGGAGAGAGAGAGAGAGAGAATGCATACACAAAGTGCACAAATGATTGTTGACGAGGTTCGGCCACACCTTGGCCTACGTCCCCGCTCCGACTTCTCGACCTCGAGACTTTCGGACATTTCACTAAACTCTTTCTTATTCCTAATGGGGCAAGGAAGCACGTCCTTTACATCAACCACCTTTTCTCCGCTTCGAGAAGCAAGGCAACCTCTCGTCCTAGGAAGCTTATATTTTCTCTCGCTTAAGAGGTAAGATATGGAACCTCTTTTACACAAGAGCTCTCTCAATTTTTCTGAACAATGCTTCTCACTTTTACAATAGCAAGCTCACAAGAAGAGAAGAGAGAAGAAAAGAAACAATAGTGATAACTTCAAGAAAAATATCTTCTTTTGATAACTTGAAGTTTTTCTTCAACGTTTGGATGGGTGCCTTTGCTTTTGGCTTTGGCATTCCTTTTATAGACTTTAGTATGAGGAAAATTCGTCTAAAATTTGTTTCACAAATTTCTCCTTAAAAATTAGCCATTACTATTCATCTCAGTTGTGGACCGCTCAACTACATTAATGGACTGGTCGACCGGTCTATATGATCGTTATGCCTATTTTCTAACTTCTACCCTTGGTTGGTCGACCGAACTATCAATCGGTCAGTTAACTAATATTATCTCATCATCAACCGGGGCAGGCTCAATTTTGATCGGTCGATCGGCATCTCCATTTGGTCGACCGGTTTTGTCTCGACCGGCCTTCATTCTGTCGATCGACAGGTTGACCGACCTACTCTATTTTGAGCATAACATTTTGCACAGTTATCCAAATTAGATAATTTTGAATTTTATGGATAGCTAACATGATTCTCTATGTCTTTGATATTTATGATTCATCCAGAATCTAATAAGATCATAGTCGATTATTTAATCAAAGTGTAGTGCATAAAGTTATCTCTTTTTCTTTAAACTTTTTTAGCATATAACTTTGATCTTTCGAGGTTTGTATCATAAAAGTATAATTTTATATGGCGTTAAAAACTTTGCTCCAACAACGTTATTTTTAAATGTTTATGCATTAAATGATTTGTGGATGTATAATATCTCTAGATGTTTTGTATATTTAATATGTAATGCTATTTATGAAATATTGATTGTTGTATTGGTTATCACCTAGATACACAAATTGCATGGACAACCGTAACTTGGTTAAAAACTGAAAACTGAGCGATGTAAACTGTTTGATAATTGTGATAATAATGAACCAAATTGAAGAATATTGTTACTTGTCGCCCCTCAAATTGTGCCATGCTCCACTATGTTAGAATTTTCCTCAGGAAATTACTGTGTCCTGCACCTTGAAATTAGCATTTCCTAAAAAAATAATTGTATCTTACCGGCAACTTTATGTATATTTCCAATCACCTTTGGGTGATGGAGCCTCGGCAATGACTTTATTCTTCAATTACTGATAAGATCAAAGATTGTTACTGAACTGACTAACTGAAAAGACTAATGACCACAAAAGTGGGATCCAACGGATTATAAAGAAATCTCGAGGATATTACTGAAACAAGGTAATGACAAGTGCTAGTCAATTGGTATGTATACTGTTACTAACTGAATGATATATTGATTGTTATTGACATACATTGATAATATGATATCTACATGTTTATCATATGATTATGACATGGCATTGATGCATGTTTATTTCATGCCTATGAATTGTTTATATATGTCAAGTAGTATCCTGCTTAGGATTCATATCATTGCATGGCCTCTGCATACTCTAACTAGGAAACTCTGCATCCTAGATTCATGCAGGTAACTGATCTGTTTGGATGGATGGGTGGCTCAACTCATAATGGTGAAGTTGCACATGGTCTAGGCTAAGAATAATGTCATGATTCTATTAAACTACTATCATAGAGATGTTTTTTTGGTTACTAAATTTTTAGCTTTATCTATGACATTAGTTACAAAGGTTTTAATTTAAGACTTCTGCTGAAAGGAAAATTTTTATTTTATCTTCATGATTAATATTTTTTTCGCAACAATTATGTTTGTCATTTTACTATGATTATGTTATGGTGAATGGGCTAGCACTGTCGAATTCCCCTAATTGCCCTCTAGCTTTTAGGGTGGATTTTTGGGGTGTTACATCGAGATGGTCGACAGGGTACGCCAGCCATCGGATCGCCAGCGTCTTCTTGGCATCTTCTCGTGAGATTATGCCCAAGAATGGGACCGCAACTTGACAACATCCACACGCAGCTTCTTCTGAGCATCTCCCCTGAATGGTTCGATTTTGTGAGCCATTCAATTGGATGCGCGAGATCATGCATGACACAGTGCGAAGAGTTGGCCGCTTCGCAACTCCATTTTACCCATACATATATATATATATGTATGGTTTATTTTGTTTGGGTTCTCTTGTGGACGAACCCCTTCCTCCGAAACCCTTTTCCCTCCTGCGAATCCCCCTTTCCCCAAAACCCTTTTCTGTCTTGCGATTTGTTTGTACCATCTCCGTCATGATCTACTGCCGCCTACCCCTTTCCCCACCAAATCCCTTTTCCCCTTCAATGATCCACGATCCAACCCCACCTTCAACGAGCCGACGGTTTGCTACTACTGCTGCCACCATCTATTGCCACCTGATGTGAATTAAGTGGAGTAGTGATAACTTGCTGATTTTGTGGTTAGAATTGAGAATTTTCAATAATTGGATCGACTCCCTAACTCACTCTCTACTATAGTGCATAGGTCAATTGTAGTAAACCCAAATGTCGTATCCACAGTGATTTGAAGTCAATGACTCCCTAAAACAATCTAGACTAGCCCTATTTTAAGTGATAGAAACAGAAAGTTAAGAAAAGTATAAAATAGATTTTTAATTATGGCAAAAGGATAACTATTTTTGGAGTTTTAGGAATTTATCTGAACTGAATTCTAAATGCTAAACTAAGGATTAAAGAGGGTTTATCAATCAATGGGGAGGGTCTCCTAGGAATTGGGGTTCGTCTAATTCAAGTATGGATGGAATGGAATAAGTTATCAATATAGTCAATTCTAATTCAACTCAAAGAGGGGCTGTTATCACAGCATGGTTAATTCAAGCTAATTATCATATTTTCATATGGTTGATTAGCTAAGTTGAATAAGAAAAGAGTCCTTCCTGATATCAAGTTATCTTTGAGTACAGATTTTGGTACCCTACTAATATTGACAAGAACTTATCAGAATTTGTCAATTCAGGGGGGGTTTAATTTGGCATCAAAGTTGATAACATATAAAATGATGGAACAACTGGCTTAATTAGCTGAACAAGAATGTAATTAACCCAATGCTAATGCAGATGCTTCTTGGTTTATTTCTAAACATCAAGGAGACAGGAATCAGCCTCTCGACTGCATATAAAATTAGGTCCACATCACACTAGTTAATTGGATTCAATAAGCATACAATCTCAAGTTGGAAATTCAGCAATTGTCATCGCTCCTTGGTTCATCTTTGAACATCAAGGAAGCCATAAATCCACCTCTCAGTGGTTGGTTGAAGCAGGGTTTTACAATAACAAGCAGATTTCCATGAGAATCAGGAAACAAATATCAGTAATTAGGAAAATCAGTGGCAATCACATATTTGAATCATAGAAATATCATGGCATCTTAATTCATTTCTGAACAAGATTGAAACTACAAATCAACCTCCCAGTTGCTCATTTAATTCAAGTTTCCCAATGACAAACATATTCAAATACAAATCAGAATTCAAAAATCAGAATAATGTTGATATCAGTGCAGGAAATTAGTGTTGTTCAACTCCATCCATAACTTGCATTAAACTACTACCCTATCCTAGGAGAAATGGAAATTAGTTCCTCATAATTACAAAGATTGATACAAAGTAGGGGAATAAACTGATATAAATCATCCTAAAATACAATCTGTCGACAGAGGAATCAAGATGTTCCAATAGATCCTTGCAGCAGTTCCTTTCCTCAGCTCCCAATCCAGAAACCCTTGCAATGGCCAGCCTCCTTTTTCCTTCTGGTTTCTCAGCTTATATCTGTCCTCTCCTCACCCTTGGATGCAAATGAGAAAGTTCTATTATGCCCTGATTCTGCCATGTGTCCTGATCCTGAAAATATCAGCAGCTGCCAGCTTTTTGGACAGCAAGAAGGCAAGTGGTTCCCCCTCCTTTTTCAGATTTTACAGCCTTGTTTTCCCTGCTAGAAGGGCCCAAACAGCAAGCATCAAAGTCCTTGAATATGATTTAAACAAATAAGGATTGGGACAATAACAATTATTAGCTCTATTATCAAATGAGATTTGGTGTTGTGCAGGAATGAAATTCTTAATTAAAAATGATAACTTTTATGCCCGGAATGATAACTTTGCATCATATCATGAAAATTGTCCAAATATGAGTGGTTCAGAGTAGTGAAGGTATCAAAGGAATTAGGATGGCAAGTAAATGAGGTCAATTATCAAATGTGGATAAGATTTCATAGGAATGATAACTTTGGTGTCCCAGAATGATAACTTGTTGCCATAAAATGATAACTTGTTATAAACTTAGTTGTGGTTATCCAAATGTGATCAAATAAGAGCAGCAAGGAGTTAGGACAATAGTTTAACGATTGCCTAATGCTTTTATGCAGAATGACACCTTTGCACATCGAAATGACAATTTTGCCCTAAAAACGATAACTTGACACCAAAAATGATAACTTGTGAAATGGAATGATAACTTTGCAAAGTTGAAATATGATTACCCAAATATGATTAATTCATAATGGCAAGGGATTTAGGGCAAGATAATGACTAGAAATCAGCTCAATTAGAAAAATGATAACTTTGCACATTGGAATGATAACTTGCCCAAATTGGTATTTTTATGGATTTTAGCAATTCAGAACCTCTATGCACATGGAATTAAGTGTAAAATGAGAATGATCAGCTGGTTATCACAATCCATTGCATTCCAAGTATAATTGGCCAAAAGTTAGGCAAAATAAGGGCTCGATATGGGTGAAATGAATGGAAAATGGAATAAAAACCTAATATGATCAGCTAGTGATCACCACCTTCGTCGCCGCTGTGATCTGTTGCGATGTCGCCACTGGCCATTATGATTTGCTATCTTTATCATTGCCTATATGATCTGCTGCTCTGCCACCATGATTTGCTATTGCTTCATCATCCACGAACCCCCTGCTGCTGCTTCACCGTCATTGCTGTCTGCTACACCCCACACCATCACCACTTGCTTTTGCTGCTTGATTGTCGACAAATCCCCCTCTGCTGCTGCTAGTTCACCGTCGACGAACCCCCTGTTGTTGTTGCTTCACCATTGACGAACCCCATCCTGCTGCTTCTTCCGAAGGGAGCAAGCCCCTTGAAAGGTCCGACAGCTCTATTCGTCGAAAATACCGAGAGTATTGACATCCTATCGTAACCAGTTTCCAATGAGAACTTTTTCAACGATAGCATGCCCATATTTTTGATGGATTTAACGGTCAGATTATATACACTTTTCTTATAGTGTAACTGCAAGAAGGTCAAAATCAACTTTTTCAACGATAGCATGCCCATATTCTTATAGTGTATGGGATCAAATCTTCTAAATAAGACTGACCAAATCTTGCTTTTTTAGAGCTTTAGGGTTTAATTTTGGTGGAACATTATGCAGACCATATCTAGTGAAGATCAGCTGTTGAGTCACATGGTGGCCAGTGTGAGGTGAGATGGTAATAGAAACGATTTGATATATTTCTTAATCAAACTGTTATTGCATTTTTTTCTTCTTCACACGCTTACTTTGCTACGTAAATGCATAACTACTTGACAGTACAAGACGATGATTACACACTAGATCAAGGTTCAAAAGTTACTGATTCATATCTCGCGATTACAAACTGAAAAAACTGCAATTATGGCTATGATTGCAAAGGAATCAGATTATTGAGAGAAGAAGAGGGTTCTATGTTGAGGCAAATATGACATGCATGATTGTTGAATAAGACCATCAGATCTGAGATTGTTTTCTAATGATTCATGATTAGATCTAAATGTTAGGATTGTGTGATTTAAGTTGCATAATTTGTTAAATTCGTGACTATTTTTTAATAATTGTTTGGATAGATTTTTCTTATTAAAAAATTATAAATAATATATTATGGATGGAAAGCCCTCGAAGTCTAGTTTCCACAGAAATTGGATTCATATAATATGGAGTTGTATAGAAATTGTCATGATCCAAATATCAGACTGGTGTCATGATGTCTCAGTAACAGCGAGACAAAATTGTAAAACATATAGTAAATTGGAAATACTGAATTGGGGTTTGAAATTTATTCCCATGTTAAAAGTTCATGTTATGTTTCTGTGAAAATCAAAATCATCTGAAAAGAATATGTATAGGTTAAGTTCTTAATATATTAGTGACTGCTATTAGAATAACGTGCAGAGAATAAATTCTGATAGTTGTATGAATTTATAGGAAAACTCTTGTTAAGAATGAAAATTGCATGTTTTAATATTTTTTATGATACATAAATGCTAAGAGATCATATCTGAAATATTTATAATGTTTTTAAAATATTTTTATTGAAATTTTAATCTCAAAAAATTGAAAATTTCGTGTGGAAGCACTACAAGAAAATTGGCGATTAGCGACGCCATGTAGTGCCTCAAAAATCTGTGACGCTATAAAGATGCCACTAGCGCCTCCATTGCACCTAATTAGCGTCATTAGAATCAGATGCCACTTGCCTCTCAATAGCGTCTTCTTAGCTACTCAGATAGTTGATGTTAAAATTAGCGCAATCGAGATGCTACGTAGACGTTATTATTTCGCGCCAGGAACCGCAAATGCATGGCAGTACCTAGCGTCATTCTGGCGTCGACAACGTTAGACGCGAAATTGGCGTCTCATGTCTGAAGACTCTAAAGCGACGCTACATTACGTCTCAATCAAAGGAGACGCTAATGAGATGCTACTGTATATATTTAAACACTATATTATATATACTATATGTCAATCAATAAATTTATTAAATATTATATTAGTATTAATTACACGATAAGAGTATATATATATATATGTATTTTTACATGATAAGAGTGTTCCTAAATATATAAATTTTTACCTATATTATCTATGTTATCTATACATATAATATATATAATATCTTAATTATGCGTCTTCTTAGCTATTCAGTGGGTTGACGTTAATTCTCTAGCGCAATCGAGACGCTACATAGATGCTATTATTTCGTGCCACGAATCACAAATGCGCGGCAGCACCTAGCGCCATTTTGTCATCGACCAGTTTAGACACGACACTAGCGTCTCATGTTTGAAGACTCTAAAGCGACGCTATATGGCGTCTCAAACAAAGGAGACGCTAATGAAACGCTACTGTATATATTTAAACACTATATTATATATATTATATGTCAATCAATAAATTCATAAAATATTATATTAGTATTAAGTACACGATTATAAACATATTATCAATAGCATAATATCAACATATATATGTATTAATTACACGATTATATATATATATATATATGTATTTTTACATGATAAGAGTGTTCCTAAATATATAATTTTTTACCTATATTATTTATGTTAGGGAGGCCAAGGCGGACACTTGACGAACTAATAGAGCAAGATCTATTGGTGAATAATATACCAAAAGGTTTGGTTACTAATAGAGCAGAATGGTGTCGTATGATCCATGTAGCCGACCCCACCTAGTGGGATAAGGCTTTGTTGTTGTTGTTGTTGTTGTTGTTGTTGTTGTATTATTTATGTTATCTATACATATAATATCTTAATTATGCATATATTATTATATACTTAATCATGGGATTATGATGGTTGATTAATTGAGTGATATGTTAGCGTCACAGTAGACGCGCAATAGAGTCCACCTAGCGTTTAACGAGCGCCGCAGCTGTTGTCGATGCTATGATGACACTATGGGCGTCTATCTAGCGTCGCATGCTCGAGACGCCATATTGTTTTAGACGCTAGTTCGGCGCTACGATGTCGCTAAATGAATCTAGCGACTCAATGGCGTCTGTATTGCGCCTCCTAAGCCGACTTTTTACCCCTCGCTCAATTGGGCACATATAGACATATAAATACGCGTATATGCTCATACCTATATATAATAAGTGCATATATACATATTATTATAACCTAATTTGACACATATATATATTCACTTCGAATACGTATACATATACATGTTATCTATATATATGACTCGCACATGTATAGACATATACATACACATAGACGAAACACGTTGTTGTAACTTAATCTCTCACACATAGGCAGATATATATGTACGCATATATTACATATGTATATATATACACACACAATTGTGTTATATCCACAAATACATACATATTTATAATTTTTTATACATACATGATAGATTATCGGAAGAAAATAAAATAATTGGAATGGGACATAATGCGATAAGACGTTACATTGATAAATAAAATTTCATACATACTAAAAAAAATTGAAAAAAACTTTTAATCAGCATCTCAATGGCGTCTCAATGTTGAGACGCTACACAATGGAGACGCCCCGACGACGCTATGATGTCGCTACGTTGTCTTAACCACACATTAGCTTCTCTATAGCGCCACTCTAGCCGAATTGTGACAGTGTCGGCCCCTATATGGCGCCTACGTAGCGTCTCATTTCCTTGCGACGCTAAAAAGTTACTTAAATCCCTAACCCCTCTTCTTCGTTTTCACTTTTACTGTTTACTACTATTTACCATCTCCCTTCGTCCCGCCCGACGCGCCCCGACGCCCGACCTCGGACGCCCTCCACTGCCGCCTCCACCCTTCTCCCAACGTCCGACGCCCGACGATCGCCCTCCACCGCCGCCGCTGCCCTCTGCATTCGACCGCCGCCCTTCGCCACCTCCGATAGGTGATATATTTATTGTTATTGACATTTCTCAATTAATTATATTAATTATTTTTTAATAATGTCAGTTGCTACGCCGCCGATAGCACAAGCACCTGACTCAATTCATTCAGACGAGCGGACTGCTACTGATCATGCGGTACACATCAATCAAGGTGAGAACATTACTGTACATCTATCAATTATCACAATTTTAATTTGGTATGACACTAATGATTTATTATTTATTAGGGCCCGTAGCTGATGTCGGACCTTCACAGCCTACGCCAGCTGTACCGGATGATGATTCCTCTTCGAGTGATGAAGAGGGGTTACACGATAATGGGGTAGTCAATGTGAATAATATTGTTCGACCGTAAGTTAAATAAGTTGTACAAATTTTGTTATAGTTTTGGTTATCATTAAAAATTAATTCTTCTTTGTAATTGGCAGGACCACTTTCTTACCCGCTAGTACCGTGCGGGATGTCAGTGCTCTCGTTCTTTCCCACTTGTCGGAAGGGGCAGGATCCTGGAAAGATGTCCCAATTCAAGTGCGAGATGACATCTTTCGAGTCTTTACGGTACGATCTTCTATTTGGGTTACATAATTCAATTTATATTTATTTTAAAATTACTAAGTTTTAACGTTCTATTTGTAGGAGGCAAATCAGTTTCATCCGGATCTTGGTTTAGGGACGATCCGGAGAGCTTTTGAGGAGGTCGCTGCGAAACGCCTCCGAAATAGATTATACAAGTTTCTCAAGGTCATCACGTCCGCCGACCTCACTTTGGAGCAGGGCATACAAAGATGCCCAAGACATATTAGGCGCTCGGTTTGGGAGTCCCTCTGTAGGAAGTGGTAAGTATGTATAGTTTTACATTATTTTTATGAAAATTATAATTTTTTGAAAGTGTAAGTATTTGATGTTCACAAAGGACGGATGAACGATGGCAAAGGAAGTCGGGAAAGGCAACAGTTAACCGTCTTTCGAAGTCTGATGCCCACATCCACACAGGGGGATCGATCCGATTTGACATGCGTCGACGGCGCATGGTAATTTTGTGGTCAATTGAATGCCAAAGAAGATTGAACCCTGTTATGAAGGAGGTTGTAAAGAAGGAGGTGCTCAAACTCCTGAATGCTGGAATCATTTATTCCATTTCAGATAGTGAATGAGTCAGCCCTGTTCAGGTGGTGCCAAAGAAAGAAGGGATTACAGTAGTCAAATTAGATTTAGATGAGTTGATTTCTACTAGGATAGTGACTGGTTAGAGAATGTGCATTGATTTTAGAAAATTGTACAAGGCAACAAGAAAGGATCACTTTCCACTTCCTTTCATTGATCAAATGCTTGAGAGATTGGCCAAACACTCTCACTTTTGCTATTTGGATGGTTATTCAGGCTTCTTGTAGATTCCAATCCATCCACAAGACCAGGACAAGACTACCATTACTTGTCCATATGGGACATTTGCATATAGGAGAATGCCATTTGGATTATGCAATGCCCCTGCCACATTTCAGAGATGTATGATGTCCGTCTTTTCAGATTTCATTGAAGACATTATGGAAGTGTTTATAGATGACTTTTCAGTTTATGGGGATTCCTTTGAAGCTTGTTTAGAGAATTTGACAAAAGTATTACAAAGGTGCAGGGAATCCAATTTAATTCTGAATTGGGAGAAATGACTTCATGGTTCAAGAGGGAGTTGTTTTAGGCCATATTGTGTCCAGCAGAGGGATTGAAATGGACCAGACAAAGATTGAGATCATTGAGAAGCTGTCACCTCCAAGGAATGTAAAGGCGGTAAGGAGCTTTCTAGGCCATGCTGGATTTTACAGGAAGTTTGTCAAAAATTTCTCAATGATAACCAGGCCCCTCATAAGGCTATAAGCAAAAGACATTGAATTCAACTTTGATGAGGATTGTCTGAAGGCTTTTAATCAGTTGAAAGAAGCCCTCATATTAGCTCCTATAGTGCAATCACCTGATTGGTCATTGCCCTTTGAAATTATGTGTGATGCATCTGACCAGGCAGTAGGGGCAGTGCTGGGACAAACCAAGGACAAGAAGCATTATGTGATCTGTTATGCCAGCAAGACGTTGGATGAAGTCCAAATTAATTATGCCACCACTGAAAAAGAATTGTTGGCTGTGGTATTTGCATTTAACAAGTCCAAGCCTTACCTAGTTGATCACTAGCTGATCATATTGGGTTTTTATTTCATTTTCCATTCAATTCACCCATATCGAGTCCTCATTTTGCCTAACTTTTGGTCAATTATGCTTGGAATGCAAAGGATTGTCATAACCAGCAGATCATTCTCATTTTATACTTAATTCCATGTGCATAGAGGTTCTGAATTGCTAAAATCCATAAATATCTCAATTCTATGCCAAGTTATCATTTTTTGGGCAAGTTATCATTCCAAAGTGCAAGTTATCATTTTTCCAATTGAGCTTATTTCTTGTGTTTGTCTTGCCCTAAATCCCATGCCATCATGAATTAATCATATTTGGATGATCATATTTCAACTTGTGCAAAGTTATTATTCCATTTCACAAGTTATCATTATTTATGTCAAGTTATCATTTTTAGGGTAAAATTGTCATTTCGATATGCAAGATTATCAATTCTGTATAAAAGCATTAGGCAATCGTTAAATTACTGTCCTAACTACTTGCTGCTCTGATTTGATCACATTTGGATAACCACAACAAAATTTACAACAAGTTATCATTTTATGGCCAAAGTTATCATTCTGGGGGCACCAAAGTTATCATTCCTATGAAATCCTATCCATATTCAATTTTTGACCTCATTTACTTGTCATCCTAATCCCTTTGATGCCTTCACTATTCTGAACCACTCATATTTGAATAATTATAATGATATGGTGCAAGTTATCATTCCGGAATTTAAAGTTATCATTTTTAACTAAGAATTTCATTCCTGCACAACACCAAACTCCATTTGATATTTGAGCTGATAATTGTTATTGTCCTAATCCTTATTCATTTAAATCATATTCAAGAACTTTGATGCTTGCTGTTTTGGCCTTTCTAGCAGGAAAAATAAGGCTGAAAAAGGTTGGAAAAGGAGGGGGGACCACTTGCTTTTTGGCTGTCCAAAAAGCTGGCACTGCTGATATTTTCAGGACCAAGACACTTGGCATAATCACAGAGGAAGGGAACCTTCTCATTTACATCCAAGGGTGAGGAGAGGACATATATAAGCTGGAAAAGCCGGAGAAGAAAGGGGGGGCTGGCCATTTAAGGGTTTCTGCACCAAGGAAGCAAAGGGGAGGAGCTGAAGTTTCTGCAATCCTGATTCCTGTCGACAGCCTTCAATTCAGGATGATTTGTATCAGTTTCTCCTTCTTTTGTGTATCAAACTTTGCAATCATGAGGAGCTAAATCACATTTCTCCTAGGATAGGGTAGTAGTCTAGTTTAATTGTGGATGGATTATGGACATTTCTGATTTCCTGCACTGATTTCTGATTTTCTGATTCTCTGATTCCTGATTCTGCATTTTGAACTCATTTGATCATGTCCTATTCTTGACATTGTAAGATCTTGCTTGTATTTACAACTGAGAGGTTATTTTATGATCTGTTCTTTATTCAGAAATGAATCAAGAACCAATGACAAGTTCTAGGTCCAAATCTTTATTTGGAATCTGATTTTTATCTATTCTGGTTTCTGAATTGCATTTCTAATTTTTGGTTCATGAAATTTGATATCATTGTAAAACCCCTCATTCCATTGGCTGCTGTGAAGTAGATTATGTGGGTTCTTCTTATTCAGAAATGTATTAAGAGGCAATGATAACTTCCTTGAGTTAAATCTGTGAAAACATGTTGTTGGTGAAATTTCTTTTGAATTTTGAGTTCTGATTTTTATGGAATCTGCGTGTCATTTTGGAATCCCAATCTTATAGGCAACTGAAAGGTTAATAATTGATTTCCTTCTTGTTTAGAGATGGACCAAAAAGCAATGGCATGTGCTGAATTCCAATGTGTAATATGTGCTGATTTTATCCAATTGATTAAGACTAATGTGGATTCATTTCAATTTTCAGCTGAGAGGCTGATTTAAAATCCCCTTGTTGTTTAGAGATAAACCAAGAAACATTAGTATTAGGATTGTATTCATTACTTTTCTGATTAGTTGATGCATGAATGTGAGTTGAATTATAATGCCAAACTGAAATTGCCAAAATCTGAAAAGAAAGGGCAATATCAGTGAGGTTAAAAAAATTATGCTTAATGTTAACTTGATATCAGTAGGGATTCTCTTCTCATTCAGCTTAGCTAATTAATCATGTGGAATATGATAATTGGTTCTGGTTTATTATGTTGTGATAACAGTCCATTTCCAAGTTGAGTTAGAAGTGACATGTATTGATAACTTATTCCATTCCATCCATAACTAAATTAGATGAACCCCAATTCCTAGGAGAGCCTTCCTCATTGATAGATAAACCCTTTTAGCCCTTAGTTTAGCATTTATAATTCAGTTTTGATAAATTTCCAAAAGTCCAAAGATAATTATCACTTTGCCATTCCTTAAAAATCTGTTTTCTAAAATCTTTAATTTTCTGAAATTGTAACTTTAGTTAGGGCTAGTCTAGATTGTTTTTGGGAGTTTTTGGCTTCAAATCACTGTGGATACGACATTTGAGTTTATTACAATTGACATGTGCACTGCAGTAGAGAGTGAGTTAGGGAGTTAAATCAAAAATTGAAAATTTTCAAATTTGACCCCAAGATCAGCAAGTTATCACTACACTCCTCAATTTCACTATCAAGTTTTTGGCGTCGTTGTCGATGATTTGAGGTCAATTAGATTAACTTGGATAGTTTAGAATAGTTTTAGACTAGTTTTCAGTCCATTTATTAGCCTAATTTTTAGTTTTTGTAAGTTATCATTTTGAATTTTTCAATTTTGTCTAGTTTTCTTTCTTTTCTGAATTTGATACTTCTGAATTCATTTATGCAAGATTTGGACAATCAAGAGGACCATTATCAATCAGATCCTGAACCTCAAAGAAGATTCTTGAGAAGGAGAAGATTCTTGAGAAGGAGAAAATTGCAAAGGATAAAGGCAAGAAGAAGAATTTTTGAAAAGGAAGAAGAGGAGGTTAACATGGCTGCACCAAGGGCACTCAAAGATTGCTATTCACCTAGCAATGTCAGAAATCAACAAGGGGATTGGGGAATGATAAGAAAATGATAAGACAATACCAATTTGCAGGATTGGGGAATGAGGATCCAGCTTCACACCTTGACAATTTCAAAGAAATATGCAGCACTGTCCATTTCAATAACACCCCTATGGATGCTGTCTACATGAGGCTATTCCCCTTCTCACTCAAGGACAAGGCCAAAACTTGGTACAAGACTCTCAAACCTGAAGAGATTGCCACTTGGGAGTCCATAATTCAATTGTTTCTAGCTGAATTCTTTCCACCTAGCAAAACTGACAACTATGGGGATCAGATTGTTAGATTCTATCAATTGGATCAAGAGAACATATGTGATGCATGACAAAGACTCCAAAGCTTGCTAAAGGCATGTCCACACCATGGGTTTGAAAAATGGCAATTGGTTAACTACTTCCACAAAGGATTGAACTATCCATCCAAGGTGGCATTGGATACAGCTTCAGGAGGGATTTTTGCATCCAGGAATATTGATGAAGCCTGCCAACTAATTGAGAATATTGCCAAGAACCGCCATTTCCTTACACATGATAGGAGAAGGAGGCCATCCAATGATAATCAAGTCAACAACATTGCTGTCCAAATTGAAGAAGGGTTGCAAAAGGCATTGGAGAAGCTGAATTTGTCAACCAATGTGGGAAAGACATCCAATTCTGAAACAAGGTGTGATCTATGGGGAAATCAGGGCCATGTCACTGAAGGTTGCAACCTGATAATGCTGCAATATGAACAATCTATAGAACAAGTGAATGCAGTAAGGAATTATGGAGTGAAGCCCCCTGCTGAGTCTTATACTCCAGAAAATAGGAACCATCCCTACTTCTCCTACAAGTCCAATCACTACCAAGGGCCATCAATGCAGAATTCTAATTGGCAGGCTAAGATTTTGCCAAGGAACCAACCACCTCCATATCAAAATCAGTCCCCAACCATTCCAATGCAAAGACCTCCATATGAGCAGCCACCACAAGCTCAAGCCACTCAATTCTCAAAAATGAAAGAGTTGCTGCAACAAATTCTGAGAAAACAAGAGAAGCAAGAGGAGGCAATGCAGAAGTTAGCAAATGGATATAAAGCTTTGAGTGCCAATCAGAAGTTGCTTGAGAGCCAAATTGCCCAACAAGCAAGCACATCTAATAGGCCACCCATGTTCTTCCCTGGACAACCAGAAGTGAACCCCAAGGAACAAGTCCAAACTGTCCAGCTCAGGAGTGGAAGAATTATTGAAGAACCAATGAAGAAAATAGAGGACAATCCAATCAAGACAGATTCAAAGCTTGTTGAAGAGCCCACTGAAGAAACTGTGGTGAAAAATTAGAATCAACACCCTCAAAATGAAGTCAAGGCCAGGATTTTTGATAAAGTGTCTTTCCCTCAAAGACTAATCATGGCAAGGCAGGGTCAGCAATATGGGAGGTTCCTTGAAATCTTGAAGAAATTGTATATTAATGTGCCATTTGTGGAGGCAATTCAGGAAATGCCCTCCTATGCCAAGTTTTTAAAGGATATCTTGACCAAGAAAAGGAGAATCATGGAGCATGAAACCATAGCCTTGACTGAGGAAGCTTCTGCCATCATCCAAAACAAGTTGCCTCCCAAGCTAAAGGATCCACGAAGCTTCTCAATTCCCTGTGAAATTGGAAATAGGAAAATTCAGAGGGCAATATATGATTTGGGTGCATCAGTGAGTGTAATCCCTCTTTCACTTTGTAGGAAGCTAGAAGTTGGAGATATGAAGCCTACCGACATGTCCTTGCAGCTAGCTGACAGATCCATCAAGTACCCACATGGAATCATTGAAGACATACTCCTCAAAGTTGGCAAATTCTATATTCTTGTGGATTTTGTGGTGCTTGACATGGATGAGGACCTGAACACTCCAATTCTTCTAGGCAGGCCCTTCTTAGCCACTGCACGAGCTGTCCGATGTCAAGGAGGGTAGATTGACATTCCAAATTTGGGAGGACAAGATAAAATTCAATTTGGCTCAAGTTATCAGTAGGCCAAATTTTCAGGAAAGTGATTTTAAAGATGGGCAACTAGATTAGATTGTGGAGCAAGTTTCTGCAATAATTCCCATTGAAGACCCATTGCAAAGGTGCCTAATGTTTAATCACTTGAAGGAACTAGAAGGTCCAGAGGTTAAGGCATGCCAATCTGAGCTGAATTCCTCCAAATCAGTGGACAAATCTAAAATTCAGAATTAGGTGCAGGAGGCTATCACTGCTGAACTCCAACCCAATTCAACTCCAAACAACTCTTCTAAATTGGATCTCAAGCCTCTCGCTAGCAACCTGAAGTATGAATTCTTGGGAGAGAATTCTACATTTCTAGTAATTATCAATGCCAATTTGCCAAGAGAGCAAGTCCAGGAGCTGCTGAAAAGACTAAAGATGTATAGGGAGGTAATTGGCTATTCAATTGAAGATATCAAGGGTATTAATCCTTCAATTTGCATGCACAGGATTCCTATGGAGGACAACTACAAACCATCAATTGAATGCCAAAGAAGACTCAATCCAGTGATGAAGGAAGTTGTGAAGAAGGAGGTGCCGAAGTTGTTGAATGCTGGAATTATTTACTCCATTTCAGATAGTGAATGGGTCAGCCATGTTCAGGTGGTGTCAAAGAAATGAGGGATTACAGTAGTGAAATCAGATACAAATGAATTGATATCCACCAAGACAGTTACTAGTTGGAGAATGTATATTGATTTCAAAAAATTGAACAAGGCAATCAGGAAGGGCCACTTTCCACTTCCTTTCATTGATCAAATGCTTGAGAGGTTGGCAAAGCACTCTCACTTTTGTTATTTGGATGGCTATTCAGGCTTCTTGCAGATTCCAATCCATCCACAAGATCAGGACAAGACTACCTTCACTTGTTCATTTGGGACATTTGCATATAGGAGGATGCCATTTGGATTGTGCAATGCCCCTGCCACATTTCAGAGGTGTATGATGTCCATCTTTTCAGATTTCATTGAGGACATTATGGAGGTGTTTATGGATGACTTTTCAATTTATGGGGATTCCTTTGAAGCTTGTTTGGAAAATTTGACAAGAGTATTGCAAAGATGCAGGTAATCCAATCTAATTCTGAATTAGGAAAAGTGCCACTTCATGGTTCAAGAGGGGGTTGTGTTAGGCCACATTGTATCCAGTAGAGGGATTTAGATGGACAAAGCAAAGATTGAAGTCATTGAGAAGTTGCCACCTCCAAAGAATGTGAAAGCTATAAGGAGCTTCCTAGGCCATGCTGATTTCTACAGAAGGTTTATCAAAAACTTTTCAATGATAACTATTGTTGCAGGAAAGAATCCAAACCAAGGTTTATCAGATGGATCCTATTGTTGCAGGAATTTGATGTAGAGATTAGGGACAAGAGGGGTACTGGATATCTTGTTGCTGACCATTTGTCCAGGATGGAAGGAAATCAGGATTCTCCATCACTCCCTATCAATGACTCATTCCTTGATGACTTTCTAATGGACATATCAGCTGTCCCAACTCCTTGGTATGCTGACATTGTCAATTATTTGGCTTGTGGAATCATTCCACCTGAGTACTCCTATCAGCAGAAGAAGAAGTTCTTCCATGACATAAAAGACTTCTATTGGGATGATCCCCTCTTGTTCAAGAAGTCCTGATGGCATTTTCAGAAGGTGTGTGCAAAAAGTTGAATTCCAATCCATTTTGTATGAATGTCACTCATCTCCATATGGTGGACATGGAGCTACCCAAAAGATAGTTGTTAAGGTTCTACAATCTGGTTTCTATTGGCCTTCCTTATTCAAAGATGCCCATATATATGTCAAAAGCTGTGATGTGTGCCAAAGAGCAGGTTCAATCTCCAGGAGGAATGAAATGCCACAGAATGGGATTCTAAAAGTTGAAATTTTTTATGTTTGGAGCATTGATTACATGGGACCCTTCCCTAGCTCCTTTGGATACAAATTCATATTGTTGGCTATTGATTATGTGTCCAAATGGATAGAGGCCATCCCCACAACAGCTGCTGATTCCAGGGCTGTTATAAAGTTGTTCAAGGATATTATCTTTCCTAGACTTGTAGTGCCAAGGGTAGTTATCAGTGATGGAGGCAGCCACTTCATTGACAAATGTTTTGAGAACCTCCTAAACAAGTATGGAGTTAAGCACAAAGTCTCAACAGCCTACCACCCTCAAACAAATGGCCAAGCTGAAATGTCAAATAGGGAAATTAAGGTCATTTTGGAAAAAATAGTTTCCTTGACTAGAAAGGATTGGAGTTTGAAGTTAAATAAGGCACTTTGGGCCTATAGACAGCCTATAAATCTCCAATTGGTCTCTCCCCATACAAGTTGGTTTATGGAAAAATATGCCACTTGTCAATTGAACTCAAACACAAGGCATATTGGGCTGTCAAGGCACTAAATTTTGATATGCATGCTTGTGGACAGAAAAGACTCTTGCAAATTGATGAATTGGATGAGATTAGGCTCAATGCCTACCATAATTCAGAATTCTACAAGGAAAGGACTAAGAGGTTGAATGATAGCTGGATTTTGAAGAAGGATTTCAAAGTTGGAGACTTTGTGTTGCTATTTAATTCAAGGCTCGAGTTGTTTCCTGGAAAGTTAAAGTCTAGATGGAGTGGACCCTTCAAAGTCCACAAGGTTTATCCTTTTGAGACTGTGGACCTTGTCAATGACAATGCTGACATGTTCAAGGTTAATGGAAAAAGATTTAAGTTAACAACCCCACCGCCATGGATTCGACTAAGGAGGTGCTGATTTTGCAAGATCTCCTACAATTGCCTAGTTGAACACCAATGGAACAATGTCTAGACTAAGACACTAAAGTAGGGCACTTCTTGGGAGGTAACCCAAGCCATTTTATACATAATCTTTCTGTTTTGCAGAAATAAGTCAAGGAGGAATCAGATCATTCCATAAATTTTCATTTAGGGAATACCCCTACCCTCAATTTTGATTTTCTCACTAAAATCCCAATATTAACTGATATTATCTTTTCCTTCATGCTGCAATTATTATATTGACATCTGAATTATCATTTATATCAGTCATCCAAATCCATCATTACTGAATTTCAGTGAATTTCAATGTATTTCAAATGCATTATTAAATTGTGCACCCAAAAAATCTGATATTGCTGATTTCATTGATATCCTTTATTTCTCTGCAGAATTAGTTGCAATTCATGAAGTATGGACTTTCCAAAGCCTCTGGAAGAGATGCAGAATGGATCAAATGCACAATTCCATGAATTTGATACCCACCCAACACTCTCCCTAGACTATATTTTCACCACTGTGGACAGTGCTGAGAATAAGCTTGGGGGAGGAAACCTGGTGCTTTTCTAAATTTTACACCATGTTTTTAATCTATTTTAATGCCCATATCATCATTTATCACCAAGTTATCACTATTTTGACCAAGTTATCATTAGTTTCACCCGGTTATCACTAATTGAGTTCAATTCAATTCCTGCCATCATTTTAACTCTAAAATGGGTGAAATCCTTTAATATGACAATTAGTACACTCCAATACCAAATGGCCAATTTGGCTATTAGTCTTCTTGCTTAAATTAGCTTATCAATTCAGGTGCATTTGAATTAAATTTTAGCTAAAAATTTTTCTTTTTGTGGGTAACACTAGCTGACATTCATAGATTAAATTGAAAGTAGAAGATGTCTGGAAGGGAGTAAAGGCTCTTGCCGCCATGTTAAATAGGAAAACTTGACTTTTGGACCAATGAATCTAAACCTTACTTGAGTTTGAACTATTGCTCACTTCATGAACAGAATAGAAAAAGAAAAATGGAGAAAAGAAAAAGTGAAAAGTTGCATTTCTGCATTGCATGCATGCATAAATAGAGTGAAATTCCAAAAAGGAACCTCTCCTGAATAAAGCTAGGATTTTTATCTTGTGACCAGCATGAATAAAAATCAGGTCTTGACCTATTTACTTACATTTTCATGAATAAAAGTCAGTTTTTAAACCTGTTCAAGCAGTGAAAAATCTGTTCATGAAGGGATTTGTAGTTCAACCTTTTAGTAAAGTTGACAATTCCTGAAATTCAAACTTGTTACTGCTAGTACTTCTTTCATGGCTTAAATTTGCTTTAGCCTTTGTGATTCCCTAGCTAGAAATTAAGTTTTTGGAAAGAATGAAGTGTTGGCAAAGTGGGAAACTCATTAGACTTAAATCAGCTGATTTTTAATTCATTTGTGGACTGTTAATTCAAGTTTGTCCTTAATTTCTGAATGTTTTGCTTGAGGACAAGTAAAAGGCTAAGCTTGGGGGAGTTTGATCACTAGCTGATCATATTGGGTTTTTAACTCATTTTCCATTCAATTCACCCATATCGAGTCCAAATTTTGCCTAACTTTTGGCCAATTATGCTTGGAATGCAAAGGATTGTGATAACTGATCATTCTCATTTTATACTTAATACCATGTGCATAGAGGTTCTGAATTGCTAAAATCCATAAATATCTCAATTCTATGCCAAGTTATCATTTTTTGGGCAAGTTATCATTCCAAAGTGCAAGTTATTATTTTTCCAATTGAGCTAATTTCTAGTGATTGTCTTGTCCTAAATCCCATGCCATCATGAATTAATCATATTTGGATGATCATATTTGGATGATCATATTTCAACTTTGCAAAGTTATGATTCCATTTCACAAGTTATCATTTTTTATGTCAAGTTACCATTTTTAGGGCAAAATTATTATTTTGATATGCAAGGTTATCAATTCTGCATAAAAGTATTAGGCAATCATTAAATTATTGTCCTAACTCCTTGCTGCTTTGATTTGATCACATTTGGATAACCACAACAAAATTTACAACAAGTTATCATTTTATGGCCAAAGTTATCATTCCGAGGGCACCAAAGTTATCATTCCTGTGAAATCCTATCCACATTTGATTTTTGACCTCATTTACTTGTCATCCTAATCCCTTTGATGCCTTCACTACTCTGAACCACTCATATTTGGATAATTATAACGATATGGTGCAAGTTATCATTCCGGGCTTTAAAGTTATTATTTTTAACTAAGAATTTCATTCTTGCACAACACCAAACCCCATTTGATATTTGAGCTGATAATTGTTATTGTCATAATCCTTATTTGTTTAAATCCTATTCAAGGACTTTGATGCTTGTTATTTTGGCCTTTATAGTAGGAAAAACAAGGCTGAAAAAGGTTGGAAAAGGAGGGGGGGACCACTTGCTTTTTGGCTGTCCAAAAAGCTGGCTCTGCTGATATTTTCAGGACCAAGACACTTGGCATAATCACAGAGGAAAAGCTAGAGAAGAAAGGGGGGGGGGGGGGGGGCTGGCCAGTGCAAGGGTTTCTGCACCAAGGAAGCAAAGGGGAGGAGCTGAAGTTTCTGCAATCCTGATTCCTATCGACAGCCTTCAATTCATGATGATTTATATCAATTTCTCCTTCTTTTGTGTATCAAACTTTGTAATCATGAGGAGCTAAATCCCATTTCTCCTAGGATAGGGTAGTAGTCTAGTTTAATTATGGATGGATTATGGACATTTCTGATTTCCTGCTCCGATTCCTGATTCTACATTCTGAACTCATTTGATCCTGTCATATTCTTGACATTGTAAGATCTTGCTTGTATTTACAACTGAGAGGTTGTTTTATGATCTGTTCTTTATTCATAAATGAATCAAGAACCAATGACAAGTTCTAGGTCCAAATCTTTATTTGGAATCTGATTTTTATCTATTTTGGTTTCTGAATTGCATTTCTGATTTCTGATTCATGAAATCTGATATCATTGTAAAACCCCTCATTCCATTGGCTGCTGAGAAGTAGATTATGCGGGTTCTTCTTATTCAGAAATGTATTAAGAGGCAATGATAACTTCCTTGAGTTAAATCTGTGAAAACATGTTGTTGGTGAAATTTCTTTTGAATTTTGAGTTCTGATTTTTATGGAATCTGCGTGTCATTTTGGAATCCCAATCTTATAGGCAACTGAAAGGTTAATAATTGATTTCCTTCTTGTTTAGAGATGGACCAAGAAGCAATGGCATGTGCTGAATTCCAATGTGTAATATGTGCTGATTTTATCCAATTGATTAAGACTAATGTGGATTCATTTCAATTTTCAGCTGAGAGGCTGATTTAAAATCCCCTTGTTGTTTAGAGATAAACCAAGAAACATTAGTATTAGGATTGTATTCATTACTTTTCTGATTAGTTGATGCATGAATGTGAGTTGAATTATAATGCCAAACTGAAATTGCCAAAATCTGAAAAGAAAGGGCAATATCAGTGAGGTTAAAAAAATTATGCTTAATGTTAACTTGATATCAGTAGGGATTCTCTTCTCATTCAGCTTAGCTAATTAATCATGTGGAATATGATAATTGGTTCTGGTTTATTATGTTGTGATAACAGTCCATTTCCAAGTTGAGTTAGAAGTGACATGTATTGATAACTTATTCCATTCCATCCATAACTAAATTAGATGAACCCCAATTCCTAGGAGAGCCTTCCTCATTGATAGATAAACCCTTTTAGCACTTAGTTTAGCATTTATAATTCAGTTTTGATAAATTTCCAAAAGTCCAAAGATAATTATCACTTTGCCATTCCTTAAAAATCTGTTTTCTAAAATCTTTAATTTTCTGAAATTGTAACTTTAGTTAGGGCTAGTCTAGATTGTTTTTGGGAGTTTTTGGCTTCAAATCACTGTGGATACGACATTTGAGTTTATTACAATTGACATGTGCACTGCAGTAGAGAGTGAGTTAGGGAGTTAAATCAAAAATTGAAAAATTTCAAATTTGACCCCAAGATCAGCAAGTTATCACTACACTCCTCAATTTCACTATCACTAGTTGGAGCCAAGGTGATTGTTTATACTGACCATCAAACTATTAGGCACTTAATCAGCAAGAAGGAGTCAAAGCCAAGGCTTATAAGATGGATTCTATTGCTGCAAGAATTTGAAGTGGAAATCAGGGATAAAAGAGGGACTGAGAACTTAATTGCTGACCATTTATCAAGGATGGAAGGAATTCAGGAATATCTATCAATCCCTATCAATGATTCATTTCTTGATGACTTCCTAATGGCCATATCAGCTGCCCCAACTCCTTGGTATGTTGATATTGTGAATTATTTGGCCTGTGGAATTATTCCATCTGATTTTTCATACCAGCAGAAAAAGAAATTCTTCCATGATATCAAGGACTACTATTGGGATGGTCAAGAAGTCTTCTGATGACATGTTCAGAAGGTGTGTGCTAGAAGCTGAATTCCAATCAATTTTGTATGAATGTCACTCATCTTCCTATGGAGGACATGGGGCTACTCAGAAAACAGCTGCTAAGGTCCTCCAATCAGGTTTCTATTGGCCTTCTCTATTCAAAGATGCCCACATGTATGTCAAGGGCTATGATGTGTGCCAAAGAGCGGGGTCTATATTCAGGAGGAATGAAATGCCACAACAGGGAATTCTGGAAGTGGAAATTTTTTATGTTTGGGACATTGATTACATGGGCCCCTTCCCTACTTCATTTGCATATAAATTTATATTCTTGGTTGTTGATTATGTGTCTAAGTGGATAGAGGCCATTCCAACAATAGCTTCTAACTACAAGGCTGCCATCAAAATGTTCAAGGATATAATTTTTCCAAGATTTGGAGTGCCAAGGGTAGTTATCAGTGATGAAGGCAGTCATTTCATTGAAAGAAGTTTTGAAAACCTTCTGAGCAAATATGGGGTTAAACATAAAGTTTCAACAGCCTACCACCCTCAAACAAATGGCTAAGCTGAAATATCAAATAGGGAGATTAAGACCATTTTGGAAAAAATAGTTTCATTGACTAGAAAAGATTAGAGCATGAAATTGAATGATGCACTTTGGACTTATAAGATAGCCTATAAATCTCCAATTGGTGTCTCTCCTTACAAATTGATTTATGGAAAAACTTGTCATTTGCCAATTAAACTCAAGCACAAAGCTTATTGGGTTGTCAAGGCACTGAATTTTGATATGCAATCCTGTGGACAGAAAAGGCTATTGCAACTTGATGAATTGGATGAAAATAGGCTCAATGCCTACCATAATTCTAAATTTTACAAAGAAAGGACCAAGAAATGGCATGACAGCAGGATTTTGAAGAGGAAATTCAAAATTGGAGACCTTATATTGTTGTATAACTCAAGGCTCAAATTGTTTCCTGAAAAACTGAAATTCAAATGGAGTGAACCCTTTAAAGTCCACAAAGTATATCCTTTTAGAGCTGTGGACCTTATCAATGATAATGCTGATATATTCAAGGTTAATGGACAAAGATTGAAGTTATATAACCCCACAGCAATGAATTCAACCAAGGAAGTGTTGATATTGCAAGATCCCTCACAATTGCCTAGTTGAACTCTTGTGAAGTAATGTCTAACCTAAGACATTAAAGTAGGGCACTTCTTGGGAGGTAACCCAAGCCATTTTATATCTAATTTTCTCTGTTTTGCAGGAATAAATCAGAGGGGAATCAGTACCAATCCTAACCTTTCACTTAGGGAGTATTCCTACACCCAATTTTTACTTTTCTCATTGAAATGACATTGATAACTGATATTATTTCCTAGTCCCTGCCTTAATTATCATATTGACATCTGACTTATCATTCATATCAATTATGCACATCTATCATTGCTGAATTTCAATGCATTTCAGTGCATTATTAAATTGTGCATTCCAAAATTTTGAAGTTGCAGATTTCATTGATATTCCTCTACTTCTCTAGAGAATTGGTTGCAAACCATGAAGTATGGATCACCCAAAGCCTCTGGCTGAGATTCAGAAACCATAGGAATGGATCAATTGCACAATTTCAAATTTACTATCCTCCCAACTCTCTCCCTTGACTTTATTTTTCACCACTGAGGACAGTGTTGATAATAAGCTTTGGGGAGGAAACCTAGTGCTTTTTAAAATTTAACATCATGCTTTTAATCCATTTTAATGCTCATATAATCATTTATCACTTGGTTATCACTATTTTGATCAAGTTATCATTGTTTTCACCCGGTTATCATTAATTTCAACAAGTTATCACTGATATGGGCCAACTCAATTCTTGCTTTCATTTTAACTTCAAAATGGGTGAAATACTTTATTATGACAGTTTGTACACTCCAATACCAAGTGGTCAATTTGGCTATTAGTCTTCTTGCTTTAATCAGCCTACTCATTCAGGTGCATTTGAATCAAATTTCAGTTGAAAATTTTTCTTTTTGTGGGTAACACTAGCTGACATTCATGGATTGAGTTGACAATAGAAGATGTCTAGAAGGGAGTCAATGCTCTTGCTGCCATGTTAAATAGAAAAACTTGACTATTTGTCCTAAGTAATGTAAACCTTACTTGAATTTGAACTATTGCTCACTTCATGAACAGAATAAAAAAATGAGAAAAAGGGAAAAATGAAAAGTTGCATTTTGCATTACATGCATGCATCAATAAAGAGAGTGAAAATCCAAAAAGGAACCTCTCCTGAATAAAGCCAGGATTTTTATCCTGTGACCAACATGAATAAAAATCAGGTCTCAATCTGTTTATTGCATTATCATGAATAAAAGTCAGGTTTTAAACCTGTTTAAGTAGTGAAGAATATGTTCATGAAGAGATTTGTAGTTAAACCTTTTAGTAAAGTTGACAACCCTTGAAACCCAAATCAGTTACTGCTAATACTTCTTCCATGGCTTAAATTTGCTTTAGCCTTTGTGATTCCTTAGCTAGAAACTGAGTTTTGAAAAGAATGAAGTGTTGGCAAAGTGAGATACTCATTTGGTCTTAATCAGCTGGATTTGAATTCATTTGTGAACTATTTAATTCAAGTTTGTTCTTAATACTTGAATGCTTTGCTTGAGGACAAGCAAAAGGCTAAGTTTGGGGGAGTTTGATCACTAGCTGATCATATTATATTTTTACTCCATTTTCAATCAAGTTCATATGTATTGAGCCCTTGTTTTTCCCCACATTTGGTAAATTATACATGAAATGCAATAGATTGTGATAACTAGTTGGCCATCCTCATTCTATATTCAATTCCATGTGCATAGAGGTTTTGAATGGTTAAAATCTATAAGATTATCAATTCTATGCCAAGTTATCATTTTTTGGACAAGTTATCATTCCAAGTCATGAAGTTATCATTTTGCTAATTGAGCTAATTTTTAGTTGTTATCTTGTCCTAAATCCCTTGTTATTATGAATAAATCATATTTGGATAACCATTGTTTGATTTGTGCAAAGTTATCACCCCAATACACAAGTTATCATTCTTAATGTCAAGTTATCATTTTGGAGGGCAAAATTGTCATTTCGATGTGCAATGTTATCATTTCTGAATAACAGCATTGGAAAATTGTTAAATTGTTGTCCTAACTCCTTGCTGCTATGATTTGATCACATTTGGGTCATAACTAAATTTACAATAAGTTATCACTCCAATGCACAAAGTTATTATTCCGGGACTCAAGTTATCATTCTTATGAAATATTATCCACACTTGATAATTGACCTCATTTACTTGCTATCCTAATCTCTTTGATGTCTTCACTACTTTGAATCACTCATATTTGGACAATTATGATGATATGGTATAAAGTTATCATTTCGGGCATAAAGTTGTCATTTCTAAATAAGGATTTCATTCCTACACAACACCAAATTTCATTTTATAATAGAGCTGATATTAGTTGCTGTCTTAATCCTTATTTCTCTAAATCTTATTTGAAGACTTTGATGCTTGCTATTTTGGCCTTTCTAGCATGTGTTACAAGGCTGCAAAAGGCTGGAAAAGGTGGGAGGGGGACCACTGATTTGCTATCCAAAAAGCTGCTACATCTGCTGATATTTTCAGGACCAGGACACTTGGCACAATCGTATAACCATGGAACATTCTGATCTGTATCAAAGGGTGTAGAATCCACATATAAAAGCTGAGAGAAATCCAGAGAAAAGGGGGGGGGGGGGCTGGCCATTGCAAGGGTTTCTGCATCAAGGAGCTGAGAAGGAGCTGGAGGGCAGCTGCTGGAACAATTGGCAATCCTGATTTCAGTCGACAGATTTTATTCAGGATGATTTGTATCAGTTCTTTCTATCTTGTATCATTGCTTGTAACTATGATGAACTAAATTCTAGCTCTCCTAGGATAGGGTAGTAATCTAGTTTAGTTATGGATGGGATATGGACATTTCTGATTTCCTGCACTGATATCTGATTATTTTCTGATTTTTGATTTCTGCATTTCTGAATTCATTAGACCCTATTCTTGACATTGTGAGATCCTACTTGTATTTACAACTGAGAGGTTGTTTTGTGATCCATTCTTTGTTCAGAAATGAATCAAAAATCAATGACAAGTTTCTAGATCAAATCCTTGACTAGGAATTTGATTCTTTATTTTCTGATTTCTGATTTGCACTTCTGATTTCTGATTCCTAAATTCATTGTGAAGCCCTGATTTCCTAGCAGCTGAGAAGTTGACTTATGGCTTCAATCTTGTTCAGAAATAAATCAAGATACAATGACACTTCTTTGATTTCAATCTGATATTGAATCTGATATGAATCTGAAAATCTGATTTCTACTGGAATCTATTTTGTCATTTGAAACCTAATTGTATTAGCAATTGAAAGGTTGATTTGTGGTTCTTCTTGAAGCTTAGAGATGAATCAAGAAGAAATGATAATCTATTGGATTCCAATTTATGATTATATGCTTAATGTATCCAATTGACTAATGTTAGTGTGAACCTCATTTGTAGGTGCAGTCGAGGGATTGATTTTAGGACTTCTCAATGTTTAGAGATAAACCAAGAAACATTAGCATTGGATTGAATACATTTCTGTTGGATAATCGAGTCAATCATTTTACCATTATAAGTGTCGATCAGTTTTGGTACCAAGTTAGACCTCACTGAATTGTCAATTCTGATGAGACCTTGTCAAAATCAGTATGATATCAGAAATTATGCTCAATGACAACACAATATCAGTAGGGACCTCTTCTAATTCAACTTAGCTAATTAATCATATGGGAATATGCTAATTAGTCCTGGTTCAATCATGTTGTGATAACAGTCCATTTCCAAGTTGAGTTAAAATTGACATATATTGATAATTTATTCCATTCCATCCATAATTGAATTAGATGAACCCCGATTCCTAAGAGAACCTTTCTCGTTGATTGATAATATCATTTAGCCCTTAGTTTAGCATCTAAGATTCAGTTCAGATAAATTTCCAAAACTCCAAAAATAGTTATATCTTTGCCATAATTAAAAATATGTTTCTTACCTTTCTCAATTATTTGATTTTGTCACTTAAGTTAGGGCTAGTCTAGATTGTTTTAGGCAGTCATTGGCTTCAAATCACTGTGGATATGACATTTTGATCTATTACAATTGACCTGCGCACTTGCAGTAGAGAGTGAGTTAGGGAGTTGATCCAATTATAGAAAATTCTCATTTCTGATCACAAAATCAGCAAGTTATCACTACTCTTCATAATTCACATCAAGCATGAAACCATAGCCCTAACTGAAGAAGCCTCAGCCATAATTCAGAACAAACTCCCTCCTAAATTGAAAGATTCAAGAAGTTTTTCAATTCCTTGTGAAATTGGGAATAGGAAAATTCAGAGGGCAATGTGTGATTTGGGTGCATCTATCAGTGTAATCCCTTTATCATTGTGCAGAAAGCTAAAAGTTAGAGATCTGAAGCCCACCAACATGTCATTGCAGCTAGCTGACAGATCTATCAAATATCCACATGGAATTCTTGAAGACATACCCCTGAAAGTTGGAAAGTTCTACATTCTTGTAGACTTTGTTGTACTTGACATGGATGATGACCTAAATACTCCAATTCTGTTAGGCAGACTCTTCCTAGCCACTACAGGAGCTATAATAGATGTCAAGGAAAGTAGATTGACATTTCAAATTGGAGAGGACAAGATAGAGTTCAATCTAGCCCAAGTTATCAGTAGCCCCAATTTTCAACAGGAAGATTTTGAGGATGGACAACTCAATCAGATAGTGGAGCAAGTTTCTGCAATAATTTCAATTGAAGACTCTCTGCAAAGATGTCTTATGTTTGATCACTTAAAGGAACTAGAAGATCCAAAAGCTAAGGCATGTCAATCTGAGATGGATTCACTCAAACCAGTAGGCAAATCAGAAATCCATAATGTAGTGCAGGAGGTTTTTACTACTGAACTCCAGACCAGTTCAACCAAGGAAAACTCTTCTAAATTGGAGCTGAAACCTCTTCCTAGCAATCTGAAGTATGAATTTCTGGGAGAGAATTCCACATATCCAGTGATAATCAATGCCAATTTACCCCAAGAGCAAGTTCAAGAGCTGTTGAAGAGACTCAAGCTGTACAGAGAAGTAATTGGCTACTCAATTGAAGACATCAAAGGAATTAATCCTTCAATTTTCATGCACAGGATTTCCATGGAGGATTACAAGCCCATAATTGAATGCCAAAGGAGACTGAATCATGTCATGAAGGAGGTTGTAAAGAAAGAAGTGCTAAAATTATTGAATGTTGGAATCATATATTCAATTTCAGATAGTGAGTGGGTTAGTCCAGTTCAACTTGTGCCAAAGAAGGGTGGAATCACAGTGGTGAAATCATATTCAGATGAGCTAATTTCCACCAGAACAGTGACTGGATGAAGAATGTGCATAGATTTCAGGAAATTGAATAAGGCAACCAGGAAGGATCACTTTCCACTCCCTTTCATTGATCAAATGCTTGAGTGACTAGCCAAACACTCTCACTTCTGCTACTTGGATGGCTACTCAGGATTTTTACAGATTCCAATCCATCCTCATGATCAGGACAAAACCACATTCATCTGTCCATGTGGGACATTTGCATACAGAAGGATGCCATTTGGTTTGTGCAATGCCCCAGCCACATTTCAGAGGTGTATGATGTCCATTTTTTCAGATTTCATTGAAGACATTATGAAAGTGTTCATGGATGATTTTTCAGTTTATGGGGATTCCTTTGAAGGCTGTTTGGAGAATTTGACAAAAGTTTTCAAAGGTACAGGGAATCCAATCTGATTCTGAATTGAGAAAAATGTCATTTCATGGTTCAAGAGGGAGTTGTACTAGGCCACATTGTCTCTAGAAGAGGGATTGAAATGAACAAGGCAAAGATTAAAGCCATTGAGAAATTAATTATCACATCCAAAGAATGTGAAGGCAGTGAGGAGTTTCTTAGGCCATGCTGGATTTTACAGAAGATTCATAAAGAATTTTTCCATGTTAGCCAGGCCCCTCACAAAGCTATTAGCAAAGGATGTTGAATTCAATTTTGATGAAGAATGTGTGAAGGCTTTTAACCAGCTGAAGCAAGCCCTTACATTAGTCACAATAGTGCAACCACTAGATTGGTCATTACCTTTTGAAATAATGTGTGATGCATCTGATCAGGAAGTAGGGGCAGTGCTAGGCCAAACAAAGGATAGGAAGCATCATGTTATCTGTTATGCCAGTAAAACTCTAGATGAAGCTTAAGTCAATTATGCTACTACTGAAAAGGAATTATTGGTTGTGGTGTTTGCATTTGACAAGTTCAGATCCTATCTAGTTGGAGCCAAAGTAATTGTGTACACTGATCATCAAGCTGTGAGGCATCTGATTAGCAAGAAGGAATCAAAACCAAGACTTATCAAATGGATTTTATTGCTGCAAGAATTTGATGTGGAGATCAGGAACAAAAGAGGGACTGAAAACATAGTGGCTGACCATTTATTCGGGTTGGAAGGAAGTCAGAATTTTCCAACAATTCCTATACTCTTTTCCTGATGACTTCCTAGCGGCTATATCAGCCACTACCCCATGGTATGCTGACATTGTTAATTACCTAGCTTGTGGGATCATTCCATCTGACTATTCATACCAGCAGAAGAAGAAATTCTTCCATGACATAAAAGATTATTATTGGGATGATCCATTTTTGTTCAAGAAATCTCCTGATGGGATGTTTAGAAGGTGTGTGCCAGAAACTGAATTCCAAGATATTTTGCATGAATGCCACTCATCACCCTATGGAGGACATAGGGCTACTCAGAAAACAACTGCTAAGGTTCTCCAATCAGGTTTTTATTGGCCTACTCTATTCAAGGATGCTCACCTGTATGTCAAGAGCTGTGATGTGTGCCAAAGAGCAGGGCCAATATCCAGAAGAATGAAATGCCACAACAGGGAATTCTGGAATTTGAAATTTTTGATGTTTGGGAAATTAACTACATGGGACCCTTTCCTACTTCATTTGGATACAAGTTCATATTGTTGGCTATTGATTATGTGTCCAAGTGGATAGAGGCAATCCCCACAGTAGCTGCTGACTCCAAGGCAATTATCAAAATGTTCAAAGAAATCATTTTTCCAAGATTTGGAGTGCCAAGAGTGGTTATCAGTGATGGAGGCAGCCACTTCATAGAGAGGAGTTTTGATAATCTCCTAAGTAAATATGGGGTCAAGCATAAAGTTTCAATAGCCTATCACCCACGGACAAATGGCCAAGCTGATATTTCAAATAGGGAAATTAAGACCATTTTGGAGAAAACTGTTTCATTAACCAGGAAAGATTGGAGTATCAAGCTGAACGATGCACTTTGGGCTTATAGAACAACCTATAAATCTCCAATTGGTGTCTCCCCATACAAGCTGGTTTATGGAAAAACTTGCCATTTGCCAATTGAGCTTAAGCACAAGGCATATTGGGCTGTCAAGGTGCTGAATTTTGATATGCATTCTTGTGGTCAGAAAAGGCTATTACAACTGGATGAACTAGATGAAATTAGGCTCAATGCCTACCACAATTCTGAATTTTACAAGGAAAAGACTAAGATGTGGCATGACAGTAGGATATTGAAGAAAGAGTTCAAAATAGGAGACTTGGTATTGCTATACAACTCAAGACTAAAACTCTTTCCTGGAAAGTTGAAGTCCAGATGGTGTGGATCATTTAAAGTTCACAAAGTTTACCCCTTTGAAGCTGTGCACCTTGTTAATGATAACTCAGATGTCTTCAAAGTTAATGGACAGAGACTCAAATTATATAACCCCATAGTAGAAAATTCAGCTAAGGAAGTGTTGATATTGGCAAGTCCACCAGAGTTGCCTAGCTGAAGTCAAATGCAATATAAATGTCTAGCCTAAGTCACTAAAGTAGGACGCTTCTTGGGAGACAACCCAAGCCATTTCATATCTAATTTTTTTTGTTTTGCAGGAATAATTCAGAGAGGAATCAGAACCACCCTCGACCTTTTACCTAGGGAGTATTTCTAGACCCAATTTTAATTTTTCTCACTGAAATGTCATTGACAACTGATATTATTTTCTAGTTCATGCTTTAATTATCATAATGATATCTGACTTATCACTCATATCAGTTATCCACATTTGCCATTGCTAAATTTTGATGCATTTCACAATCCTCCCATAAAATTGTTAAATTGTGCATTCCAAAACTAATCATTGCAGTTTTCTGATATTGCATTTGATATTTTACCGATCATTCTCCAATTCTCTGCAGAATTGATTACATACCAGGAAGAAATAATCACACAAGTCTCTGGTTGACATGAAGGAACCAAATGAAACAATGCACAATTGCACAATTTCAAGAATTAAACACCCTCCCAACCCTCTTCCTTGCCTATATTTCTCACCACTGAGGACAATGCTGAAAATAAGCTTGGGGGAGGAAACCTGGTGCATTTCTGAACTCTATTAGCATGTTTTAATTCATTTTAAAGCCTACATTATATCTATCACCAGGTTATCACTATTATCATCAAGTTATCATTATTATCACTCAGTTATCAGTATCTTTAACAAGTTATCACTAGTTATCACTGAGATATCATAAGTTATCACTACATTGTTCAGCTCAAATATTGTTATCATTTTAACTCCAAAATAAGTGAAACTCTCCAATATGACAGCTAGTACACTCCAATACCAAGTAGTCAATTTGACTATTAATCTTTTTGCTTCAATCAGCTCACCTTTCAGATGCATTTGATTTCAATTCAGCTGAAATTTCTTCTTTTTGTGGGTAACACTAGCTAACACTCATGGGTTGGTCAGAAAGTAGAAGATGTCTAGAATGGAATCAAGGTTTTTGCTACCATGTTAAATAGGAAAACTTGACTATTTGTACTAAGAGATCTAAACCTTACTTGAGTTTGAACTACTGCTCACTTCATGAACAGAATAAAAAAAATGGAAAAGAAAAAAGATCAAAGTTGCATTTCTGCATTACATGCATGCATGAATAAAGAGAGCCAATTCCAAAAAGGAATCTCTCCTGAATAAAATCAGGATCTTTATCCTATGACCAGCATGAATAAAAATTAGGTCTCAACCTGTTTATTTGCATTTCATGAATAAAAGTTAGGTTTCAAACATGTTTAAGCAATACAAATCTGTTCATAAAAAAATTGGTAGTTCAACCTTTTTAGTAAAGTTGAAAATCCCTGAAATTCAAATCAGTTGTTGCTAATACTTCTTTCATGGCTTAAATCTGCTTTAGCCTATGTGATTCCTCAGCTAGAGATTGGGTTTTGAAAAGAATGGAGCGTTAGGAAAGTGGGAAACTCATTGGATTTCAACCAGCTGAATCTGAATTCACTTGTGAACTGCTTAATTCAAGCCTTGTTCTTAATATCTGAATGTTTTGCTTGAGGACAAGCAAAAGACTAAGTTTGGGGGAGTTTGATCACTAGCTGATCATATTAAGTTTTCACTTCATTTATACTTAATTTGACATGTATTGAGCCCCTAAAATTGCTTACATTTGGCTAATTATGCCTAGAATGCATGCATTTGTGATCACTAGTTGACCATGCTATGATTTTACTCATTTTATATTCAATTTCATGTGCACAGAAGTTCTTAATTACTCATGTTTGGATAATTATGATTCAATGTGCAAAGTTATCATTTATGTGCAATACTATCCACACTTGATACGTGAGCTGATGTATATGCTGATTCTAACCCTTATTTGTTGAATTTTTATTTGTGAACTTTGATGCTTGTTGTTCTTGCCCTTCTAGCAGGTTTTACAAGGCTGCATCCTGTTGGAAAAGGAGGGGATCACTGCATTGCTGCCAAAAAGCTGTGAGCATCCTGTTGGAATTTCAGGGGGACCAGGACAGATGGCACAATCAGGAGCTTTGGAAGCTTCTGATTTGCATCAAAGAGTGATTAAGGACCATATAAATTGAGGAACCTGAAAAGGAAAAGGGGGAGCCTCCATTAGCAAGGGTTGCTGGACCAGGCAGTGAAGGAAGGAGCTGAAGAGGAGGAGCTGCATATCTAATTGTTGTCGACAGATTCTGATTTATTATCTTTCAGAATATTTTTCATTGCTTTCCTCTTCTGTTTTATATCAATCCTTGTATCTGTAATGAGCTAAAGTCGAGCTCTCCTAGGATAGGGTAGTAGTCTAGTCCTAGTTATGGATGGATGATGAACATGCTATTTTCCTTCTCTATTAATGATTCTGGTATGATTTTGATTCTGATTTTTGGGAATTTGTTTTGTCATTGTGAAACCCTGATTTCATTAGCAACTGAGAGGTTGATTTATGGTTTTCTTGATGTTTAGAAATGAATCAAGATGCAATGATAATTTGTTGGATTCCAATATGTGATTATGTGCCTAATGCATCCAATTAACTAGTGTTGATGTGGACCTCATTTGCAATTGCAGCCGAGAGGCGGATTTTAGGTCCCCTTGATGTTTAGAGATAAATCAAGAAGCATTAATATTAGCATTGGGTTAATTACATTTTTGTTTGATTAATTAAGTCAATTGTTCCATCATCATGAATGTTGATTAGTGTGGTATCAATTTAGGCTTTACTGAATTGCCAAATCTGAGAGGATTTTGGCAATATCAGTAAGGTGCTAAAACTTATACTTAATGATAACCCAATATTAGTAAGGATCCTTTTCTTATTCAACTTAGCTAATCATTCATATGAGAATATGATAATTAGTCCCGATTTAATTATACTGTGATAATAGTCCTTTTTTAGGTTGAATCATAATTGACATGCATTGCTGAATTGTTTCAATCCATCCATAGCTGAATTAGATGAACCTCATTCCTATGAGAATCTTTCATTAATTGTTAATCCCTTTTAGTTTTCAGCTCAATAATTAGATTTTAGTCCATACTAATTACTAAAATACCAAAACAGTCACTTTAGTCTAATTCTATTTTCACTTCTCTTTATTTCATGGTTTTAGCTACTTAGTCTAGGATTAGTCTAGATTAGATTAGTGAGCCTTTAGCCCTCAAATCACTGTTGATACGGCACCCTCAAATCACTGTGGATATGACACTTGAGTCTACTACTCTGATATGTGCACTTGCAGTAGAGTGTAAGTGAGGAGTTTGAGCACATTTCTGAAAATCTCATTCTTACCTAAATTCTGACCCATAATTCAGCAAGTTATCACTACTACATACAATTCACATCAGTCCATTACATGTCTTTAATTCTTGAAGCATTCTTGGACTTGAGCAGAATAAAACACAAGGAGCTGAAACAAACAAGTGCAGGAAAGATGTGGCTAGAATTTTTCAGCTAACTCAAGGCATGCGTTGATCCATGCATGTGTTATACTGTATCTTGTGTCCTGAATCTTAGCAATCTTTGCATGAAAAAGAAAACAATCACATGCAAACACAGAACAAAAATACTTTTGACTTGGATCAGGATGCCAAGATCTCCATATAGCACTTAGGATTCCATTCTATCCATCCATCTCTGACTGAACCCAAATCTAGTAGTACATCTCAAAGGTAGATTGGCATCGGAGAACCATACTCTTCCATGATATCTTACAAAAGACACAGAAAGCAAGCGTTGGGCATGGTTAGGTACCCCATGGCCCATGACCTCTTGTGCTAGACGAACCATATGCGTGATTCGAGCTTCGATCCAATTGGATGATTTCTCTCTCTCTCTCTCTCATTATATATATGTGTGTGTGTATATATATATGTATAGTGTTCTCTTTCTCCCTCTCATAGTCGCCCAACTCATCTATCTATATATCTAGGGTTTAAGGAACCTGTGGACCCTTTTGTGGCCTGCCGTTGATCACGCTATCGACGGTAGGATATGAATCACACAAAAAGATGGTTTTGAGCCAAAACGAGCGGTTTAGCTTCCGGTCCACGTCTCCTAGTTCGACTCTTTTGGATTTGTTTTTTTAGATCCCGCCCAACCCTTCTTTTCCCTAGAAATTGTGCATTTTCCTTCTTCGCCTGGTGCCCTGGCGTCTGCATATCACCTCTCTTTTGGCACCCCTCCCTGAAAGCATATGGGGATCCCGGCAGCCCACGTCTCAAGACGCCAACCACACTCCAGCCCCCTGCCTTTTGCTCTTCGCTTGATTTGAGCACGTGCTGCCCCTATTGTCGGAATTCGTCGCCTAATTTGAGGACGAGTTGTCCCCTCGCCTTTTCTCATCGCCTGATCTGAGGATGCATCAACCCTCGCCTTAACAATTTGATACAAAAATGTATGTGATTAACTAAAAATTTTCACCAAAGGATTCGTCAAGCTTAAACATCAAGATGGTGAAGAAGCGTTCACCTTGGATCCATTAAGCTTTCACCTCCGGGGGCTGCAGACGAAAACCAAGAGACCACAAGCTCCTTCTGACAACAGACAAAGAAGAATCGCTGAGAAATGTGCTCAACCAAAAGCAAAGACGAGGGGGCGGCACATCTTCAGACACGACGAAGAGCAAAGGTGAGGGGGCGGCATGTCCTCAGATCCGGCGAAGAGCAAAGGCACAGGGGTGGCGCATCCTCAGATAAGTTGATGAGTTTCGACGAGGGGGTGGTGTGTCCTCAGATCAAGTGAAGAGCAAAGGCGGGAGGTTGTGGTGTGGCACGGGGGTGGCGCGTCCTCAGATAAGTCGATGAGTTTCGACGAGGGGGGTGGTGCGCCCTCAGATCAAGTGAAGAGCAAAGGCAGGGGGTTGTGGTGTGGTCGCCGTCTTGAGCAGAGGTGAGGGCTTTCGATATCAACGACAACGTGGGCTACCGAGATCCCCAAATGTTGCCGAGGAGGGGCGTCGAGCGAGAGATGATTTGTAGACGCCAGGGCAGCACGTGAAGAAAAAGGAAAATGCACAATTTTTAGGGGAAAGGAGGGTTGGGCGGGATATGAAAAAAAAAATCAATCCAAAAGAGTTGAACCAGGAGTCGTGGACCGTATACTAAACCGGGCGTTCTGGCTCAAAACCATCCATTTTGTGCGGTTCAAATCCCACCATCGATCCCATGATCGACGACAGGCCAAACTTGTGGACCCTTTTGGGTCCACATCTTCAGTGATCTCTCTCTCCCTCACACCCACCCATACACAGCTTATATGTGGAGTAATTTTCAAAATTGGTACCCAAATTTTGATGCTGATCCCAAGTTAGTACCCCAACTAGGGGTATTCACGAGTCGGGTTGGACCCGACCCGTGAACAAACCCGACCTGATCAAATTTGATTAGATCTAATTGGTCAAGAGGGCTGGGGGCCGAATCCAGCCCAACCTGACTTGGGTCGGGTCAGATTACCCGAACACCTAATTTTCTTTTTTAAAAATTTTTCTTTCTATTTTTATATTTTATTTAATATAAAAAATATTATTTAATATTATTTTAAAAGAATAAAATAAGTTTTTAAACTATTTAATATTATTTTTTCACTTAAAATATTTTATTTAAATTTATTAAAAAATTTATTTAAATTTATTAAAAAATTTAAATCAAATATAAGCTATAAATAAAAAATCCAACTCGTACCTTATCCGATGGTCGGGTCGAGTTCGCGACCCGACCCAAACCTATTCGGATCAGGTCATCGGGTTCACGAGTCGACACAAACCGGTGAACACCCCTAACTCCAACTTTGTAAAGTAACAAATTGATCCCTCAACTACTTAAACATTTCAAATTTAATCTCTTTCACATATTAACATTTAATAATTTTTAGTACATATTAGATAATAACTTTCAATCATAATTGATAATTTAACTTATTGTGATAATAAATAACATATATCTACATTTATATACTATATTATATTAAAATGAAAATTTTATTCTGCCACATGTCATTATCTCATATTTTTAAGGAAAAAATATACAAAGATAATTCTTTCTTAATCAAAATAGAATTATAAAATATAAATTATCTATAAAAATAATTTAAGAATAAAAATCTATATTTATATATTATACTAAATGAGAGTAGTCTAATGCAACATATGCTATCATTTTTTTTAAAAAAAAATAACAAAGTTGCTCTTTCCAGGTAAAAAATGTTAAATTATATAAAATTTAAGAAAATTACATATGCTATCAATTATTCTATCGCAAATCATTTAAAATTTAAGATTACTTTGTAATATGTAATTAAAAATGATTAATATGCACATTACAGAATCTAAGTAGGAATCTGCTCCATTTGCTCCGCCATATAAGAGCCATCCGAGTTAATTTTAATTCGGAGTTAATAAAATATGTTGAGAAAAAATAATATATTTACATAAGGATAGAATATAATTTATAACGGCTAAACATTAAGGAGAACTTATTTTTTTAACATTTTTCATTCGAAACTCTAACATTTTCTTATTTATGCAATTTATCAAATAAAAAATAATATTTAAACTGCTAAATGTTATCCTAAGTGCTACTTGCCAAAACACTTGTACATGAGGAAGTTGACAATCTATGCGTATTCATCAAATCCTAGCTCGGATATCGCGGTCACAATGTGAAAGAATTGCACTTCAACATGCCCAAATGAAATGTAGAGTCATAAAAATATAAAATATTGCCTTTGAAAATAATATTATTTTCGCATAAAATATTAAAATATTAAAAGATACATCAGTACTTGTTTGATGCTCAGGATTCGCACTTGTAGCTTGAGCCTTTCAATTATCAATTTGATAAAAGAATATTAATTTCTTTTTTTTTATTTTGACTCCAAATTAATTAGTAGCAGTAGATAATAAAAGATATCAGATAATTAAAAAATATTATTTATTATAACGACATGAAGTTTAAGGATTAAGATGATTTCATTGAATAGTTTCACATAAGCAAAATACGAAGATGATCATGAACTTATATGTAAATATCTCCTTCACCTATCTAGACATGTTTTAAATTCATGCGGACCAATAATCCAAAGTGAATAATATCATTTATGCTCCAAATCAACTAAATAATACGACGATTCGAAATGGATAGACATCTCTTCCGGGTAAATGGAAAAGTTTAGTGCATATTTAACTCTCGAGGAACTGCCTAGTAGAAGTGCATAGTTTTTTTGTATATTTTATTACCTAACGGTAAAAATATAATTTAATTGATGTGAAAAATATAAATGATAGAAAATTTTAAAGCTGTCATAGAATTGGGATTAAGTCTTGATTGACTGATTTTGACGAGCGGATAGCGATTTAAATAGTGAATAACGGTTAGTGGTTCATTTAAAATATTAAAATTTAAGAGTTTGATCAACTTAACAATGGAATTAGAGGATGAATATAAAATAGCATAATTGGACATACAATAAATTATTCAATTCAATCGTTATACAGATTTTATTAAAATTTAATAATTAATTAATTAATATCTCAATGAAATAAAAAAATTTACAAGTAATTTTGTTATTAAAATATATAAAAATATATTTATAATACATTTTATATAGTTCATACATATCCAAAAATATTAATTATTAAATTAATTTTTATATCCATTGTTAATAAATAAATATTTTGTAATTAATTAAATTAAATATAAAAGGAATATTGTTGAATGGTGATAAAATAAAAATTATAAAATAATAAGATAAATTAAAAAATAAATAATACATTTGAATAAGGATAAAATCGGAAAAAAATATAAACATTTAAATGCTAAAAGCTAAATACTAGTAGAAATAGCTTTTCAATTTTTTTCATTCAAAACACTAAACTCTACTTGATTATGTGTGTTACCAGATAGATAAAATAACGTTTCAACTGCTATACACTACTTCAAATATTATTTTTGGCAAACAGAGCCTAAGTCCGATAATGAAAAATTAAAATCACATTGGCAAAGATAAATCAAATGCGCACAAGGATATGTCAATATTTCATGTTAGCCCCTCCCTTCCCCTTCTTTTTTTTTTGAAACAAAAGGTTTTCATTTAAGGAGGACCAGGTCAGTGTACAAAAATTGGACGAGGCTCAGAGGTGGGACGCCCTCCAAAAAATAATTGTCATTAGAGCGATAAAAAATATCTAAATAGCTGAATAGTACATCTTGGGCAATAACCTAATGTAGAAGACGAGATAGAAGACAACAAACTTCAGTAAACAGGCCCCACAATTTCCAAGGACAGCGCGCCTTTCGCAAAATGATGTCCACCAAAGCTTTGGCCTCCAAATTGATCTCAACATGCATAAATACTCGACGCGAGTACTCCCAGAGTGTAACAATCCAAATTTTTAAATAGGAGTATTTAAGTCGTTTGGAAGAAACTCTAGATTAAACTCCATAAAAAAAACTCAATCTCTCTCCCCTCTCTCTTCTTATTTCTCCCATGTGACGACTGCAACCTAAGAGGAGGAAAAAAGAGGAGAACGAGGAAGAAGAAGATGACAAAGAGGAAGAGGACATGGACAAGGAAAAGGGTATTAACATTGAGAAAGAATAAGATCATAGATATGTAAATGGGATCCAACCTCTCTCTCCTCTCTCAATAGTTTTATTGTATTGGATTGAGAGTATGAGGACACCTTGTTCTCATAATGTATTGTGATTGAGGGATGCATGATAGTTTATTAAATCTGAAAAATTTTAAATGAAATTTATGTTTAGATCAACATGCTAAGGATTAATGGATTATGATTATGTTCTTACATGTATTGGCTTAATGAAACCCTAGATCTATAAGAAGTTATGGATTGTACGATTTTCATATGTTTTATGAATGTCTGAATGCATAGAAATCATGATTTAATGTTTTAAGATGTATATGAATTTTCGATATTTGCATACACGACCGTGATGACTTTGGACACGATCGTGAGCGCGAGGGTGCAGGCAAGTCCATGGCCTCACACACAGCCATGCAAAAAGAAGCACGATCATGACATGGGAGTGCCAGGGACGTGGCACGCCCATGTCACGGTCGTGCTTCTTTTTTCACGGTCGTGTGCGAGCTCATGGACCTGTCCGTACCCTCTAGCTCACAGCGTGTCCAAAGTGATCACGACGCGTGCCAGGGACATGGCACGACTGTGACATTTTGTCATGGTCGTGACCAACATGGAAGCAGACGGCTCACGGCCGCGGTCGTGGGCGTGACCATTGTAATGGTCGTGACCGATCAAAAATGAATCCCAAGTTATTTTAAACCTATTTTTTTATGTATGTAGGTTATGTATGAATGTGTATTGATAGTATATGACACGTAGATATGGTTAATGCATGCTCAGTCGTAATTAGGCTAAAGTATGAAGAATGATTAATGTCTTCTAAAATATAATGCACTTAAAGTTAAAGAATGTTCTTGTCACTCATCAATAGTGAGAAGCGAAGTCCTACACCTATGTATGTCCTTCAAGGATACCAAAGTAAAATCCTGTATTTGTGTATGTGGTTCTGAGGGTAGAAAGTCCCTCATCAGAAAGCAAGTGTATTCCTTGGAATGGTGTGCGTATTCTTTGAAATAAAGTCCCTTACTATTATGATGTGCGTGTTCCTAAGGATGTGGCCTAGCTAGCCAATGTGATGATATTGATATAATTCTTTCAACTATGTTAAGATTAAAGATGTTATAAGATAAAGTAAGAAGAAAAGTGAATTTTAACTTCAAAGAATCTTATGACAAGAAAAGAAAGTTAAGAAGATGATGATGAAGAAGAAGTAAAGATGGAAAGTAAAGTTATACACTTATGTATGTATTTCAAGAGGAGGTAAACTTGAGAATTAAATTCCTGCATATGTGTATGTACTTTCCAAGGAATAATGTCTCTCATCATAAAGTGTGTGTATTCCTAAAGATGACTAGGAATAAAGTTCTTCACTATTATGATGTGTGTGTGTTCATAAGTATAATTTATGATGGAATGAAAGACAAAATGTTATTATGTGATAAAGAAGAAGGATGAAGATGACACATGAAAGATTACAAAATGTAGTTGTGGGTAGCACAATAACAAAATATTTATCAATGAATTGTTGATATGCACGTTTCCCTAGGGCAATCGATATTTGCATACTAGATACAGGTATGTGAAGATCATATTCCCTTTCCTCGAAATGTAAACAAGTTTTAAATTTATAATCTCAACTACACTTCTCAAGTTGCAATTATACAACCATCGTCGATGTATAGATCTGGGTGGAACCACAAGGAGAGTGTTGGACGCGTTTCACTATTCGTATGGAAGGAGTTCGATTTTGTATAAATGAATGACGAGTAAATGTAAATGACTAAAAGTAATGGTGTGTTTTTGAAACTTTTAGGTTTATAATTTCTTTGGTTATTTTTGTGTTTAACTTTGATAATCTAAAGTGAAATAATCTCGGAATTAAAAGTTGTGTTACTAAATGGTATGCAAAGTATAGGCACGAGGGATCATTTTAGGTGAACTTGGTAAATATATGTTGCTTCCTTATAATTCACATTCAGATGCTATCATTCAAGGTGAATCCCTCTTACTCATTTGAACCGAGCCATTCTGCTATCTAGGTGAAACTACATCAAAAGTCTATGAGGTTCCTCTCTCAATTCAATTCTAGAAAAATAATGATTAAACTCAAGTGTCTCTCCCATTACAATCTGCTAACCTTTCGACTCATGGTTAGATTGTTCGTAACATACGTCCCTTCTCATGGAGAACTATCACATAGGAAAGAAGACCTGAAACACACCGCATACGTCAGATAAGCGATAGGATTAATGTATGCAAAACTAAGCATCTAAAATCCATAGAAGCATCAAACCAAGTTTGAATCCATCAATGACCTCTCAGACTCATTGATTGATTAGCTAGAAATACTGAGTTTAAACTTCAAACTAAGAGTAAACTTAATGCAATATGTCATAGCGCGAAAATAAAGACGAAGATTAAAACTAAGATTCATAGTGTTGGGTGAGATGCTCGGAGATAATCCAGCCTTCCTCATCAGTTCAGCTGCTCCTTCTTCTTCTCCAATGGCTCCCTTCTTTCTAGTATTTTCTGGCTCGCTTCTCTATTGTCTCCTCTGCCTTCTTATACTTCTTTTCCTCTTTTGATCCCTCCTTCGATACATGACACCTGTCTTGATGCAATCTTCAACCTTCTGATGCTTGACAGGTGTCTAGCTAGTATTGATTTCCTATTTATTTTGTCAGTCAGGCAGTACGCGTAGATGAGTGACACCTGTCCTTTGGTCCAAAACCTTTTTGCTCAAATATGGAATACATTCCTTCCAAAATGTTGCATCCATTGTGCCCTTTCTTGCGGCTAGTGTTTATATGAAGAATCACCCGCACTTGTATGATAGAGAGAGGATTATCAGCTGAAATACTAGGAATGCATAGGTGCTAGCTAGAAATGATCAAATGGATTGATATTCTGAAAAGTTTGGAAAAATACTGAATACATATAGTTCAGGTTATATTTATATACTAGTAGAGGATAATATAGTGTCTTTTCCATAATAAAAGAGGCATAAAAATACAAGCCATCAAATTCTGCCAAATTTTAGTTAGAGATCTAGGGTGAAATATTCAATTAGAATCAGCCACACAAGAAAATTAGATAGTCTTAACAATGAGGAACCCCTTATGCACAACTAGACACCATTTAGCACATTTTAACAAGGTTTAATTTTACTCAAAGTAGAGTCACCGAAGAGATGATTATTAGAGAGGTTTCTACCCTTCCAACCACATATGTCTCAATTCTGTAACAAGTCTCTCTAGGTTTAAGCATCCATATTGAAGTTTACAGCTAGTCCCAATTTCGCTTTCATTTCTTTAATTCATTTCTTCTAACTTTATATTTACTTCCCATTTTTTTTCTTTTTGACTCCCCCAAAGTTAAAGTAAGAGTAACCATTTGGATAAAAATATGCTCAACAGCTCTATAATTATACGTAGTGGCCACACATATTTCATGTAGCACGGTCAGAAATTTTTTAAAATGTTTTTTACTCCTCCTGGTACCCTTAATTAATATGGGGGTCAAGGTTTTATAATTTGAACTTACTGTATTTTCACTTTCACTTTACTTTAATTTGAAAATTTAAAACTGCAGTTACTTGTGGATGCTTAAAACTAGAGAACAAATAGTATGTTTAGGATCAGCAATCACCACTTTGACTCAGCTAAGAGGATTTAATTACTTTAGGAAATTCCAGTAAAAAGGGTGTGTAGAGCATGCCATACACAGGGGTCTTGTGCTATAGGCTAATCTATTCCTTATGCTCTCTACCTGAGGGGTTCACAATTATCTATGAAGAGGGAAAATTTTGAGCAAGTATTTTGACTAAATAAGAAAATTCTTTTGAATCGTAATGAGCAACAAAGGATATGAGAATCATTTAGTTCATGAGAGTAAAACTATAGGAGTTCAGAATCATTTAGTTCATGAGCAACAAAGGAAAACTCAGTACTCTGGATCCGTGCATGTAATCATGATTAAGTGATGGATGCCAACTCAAGCTCAAAGTGTTGCACATGCTTAAGTTTAAACAATTCATATAGTTCTATTTGAACAATGAGGTTAATGATGTAATGAAGGTTTATGCATTTAATGCTCTATGAAGTATTAATTAAGATAGGACTAATAGAGAATTTTTATTTATTATGACTTTATCAAAATTGTTAAGTCTTCCGTTGTTAAATGATGTATATGACGAACGAGCTAACGACGCAAAATTCTCCTAAATGCTCAAAATTTTTATAGTGGATTTTGGGTCGTTATAATTGATATTAGAGCATTGTTTGGACCTAAGTCCAAGTAATGTGATGTTAAGAATTCTAAGTCCATGTGCAACTATCATGAGCAATCGTCAAAGAATAAGAGTATATAATGTTTAAGCTATGTTATATGTATTTATAATTGACCAACTAATGAGTGCTTAATTATTGTTATGTCAAGGATGGAAGAAAGAAGCTCATCTAGAGGCCATATTTTGGAAGGTCAGATGGAGTTGATCGAAAGCATGATTCGTATGGATTGTACTATGGAAAGAAATGTCTAGGCACTCTCGCCGCTCGAGATCAAGGATTGAAAAGTTCCTGAAGTTACAACCCCCAACTTTCAATAGGGATAGGGATCCAAACAAGGCTGAAGCTTGGCTGGATGTAATTACAGAAAAGTTTAGGGTCATGAATTGCCCAGAAAGACACTGAGTCAACCTAAGTACTCATCAACTAGTTGACCAACTAGTCACTAGTGGAAGTCAGTGATTAAGACCCAATTTGAAGATGAAGATGAGATTACCCGAAGGGACTTCAAGAAAGCCTTCATAGTCACTATCTTCCTCCAGATGTAAGGAGAATAAACAAGATGAATTCATGAATCTGCAACAAGGCAGCATGACAGTGGAGGCATACATCAACAAATTTCTAAAACTTGAGAGGTATAATCCTCTAAAGGAGGACGAAGAATTAAGAGTCAATTAGTTTGTGAATTGTCTAATCCTCACCTTAGAATGAACGTCAAGCGTGGTGATCCTGAAACCATAGCAAGGAAATCTCCTTAGCATCCAAATTGGCTAGAGATTGTCACTCAAAAGAAATATGAACAAGACAATGAGTTCAGGAAAAATCAAAGCAAGGAGTCCAAGAAGGAACAAAGGCAAGAAAGAAGGGTTGAGGAGTCTAAACCTTATAAAAGAAAGAAAGATCGACAAGGTCCACCTTGCCCACACTGTTGTAGGTTTTACATAGGAGAATGTGAAATCAGGAGCATGCCTTCAATATAACAAGGTAGGACACTACGTTAGCGATTGTCTAGAAATACGTGATGATCACAAGGACAAAGACAAGGACAAACAGAATAATGAACAACAAAGAGCTACAAGTAGAGTCCATGCCATGGAGTTTGATGAGACTCAAAACACGAATGAGGAAGATCAAGGTAAACATTTAGGTATTGATGATTATGTTAATGTTATACATGTCAATGTGATTTTGCATGCATTCATATCTTAGTCCATGAATTGATTAATGTAAAAGATAACGAAGAAAAGTGTATGAGTGCATAAGTAAGATTGAAATTCGAGGACAAATTTCTTTCTTTTTTTGGGGGGTGGAGGGGGAGGGGTGGGGGGAGGGAAGGATGTAAGAACCTCAATTTTTAAATAGGGGTATTTAAGTTATTTGGAGGAAATCCTAAGCTAAACTTTATAAAAACTTCAGGAGGAAAAAGAAGGAGAACGAGGAAAAGAAGAGGACAAAGAGAAAGAAGATACAGACAAGGAAAATGTGATTAACATTGAGGAAGAAGAAGATCATAGGTATGTAAAGGGGATCCAACCCCTCTTTCCTCTCTCAATGGTTTTATTGTATTGGATTGAGAGTATGAGGACACCTTGTTCTCATAATGGATTGTGATTGAGGGATGCATGATAGTTTATTAAATCTTAAAAATTTTAAATAAAATTTATGTTTAGATCAACATGCTAAGGATTAATGGATTATGATTATGTTCTTACATGTATTGGGATAATGAAACCCTAGATCTATAAGAATTCATGGATTGTACATTTTTTTATATGTTTTATGAATGTTTGAATGCATAAAAATCATGCTTTAATGTTTTAAGATGTTGTATATGAATTCACAAAAGTTTTTGCACAAAAATCTGGAAAAAATCGGAGAAAATGTCGATTTCGAGGATGCTTCACAGCCGTGAAGAAACCCATCACACCCGCGAGGGCGTGGTGGAAGCCAAAGCAGTCTCACTCACGCTCATTACAGAAAGATTCTGTCACGACCTTGGTCACGATTGTGAGCGCGAGGGTGCGGATAGGTCAATGGGCTCGCACACGGCCATGAACAAAGAAGCACAATCATGACATGGGCATGCAGGGACGTGACACGACCATGACATTTTGTCATGGCCGTGATCAACTTGGAAGCAAACTGCTCATGGTCGCGATCACGGGTGTGACCATCTCGTCACAATCGTCACCGATCGATAATGAACCCCAAGTTATTTTAAACCTATTTTTTTTATGTATATATGTTATGTATGGATGTGTATTGATTGTATATGATACATAGATACACGTAATGCATGCCCAATCATAATTAGGCTAAAATGTTAAGAATGATTGATGTATTGTAAAATATAATGCATTTAAAGTTAAAGAATGTCCTTGTCACTCATAATAGTGAGAAGCAAAGTCATGCACTTATGTATGTATTTCAAGAGGATCTAACCTGCGAAATAAAGTCCTGCATTTGTGTATGTGCTGATCAAGAAATAAAGTTCCTCATCAGAAAGTGTGCATACTTTTTGGAATAAAGACCCTAACTATTATGATGTGTGTATTCTTTGAAATAAAGTTCCACACTATTATGAGGTATGTTCCTAAGGATGTGACCTAGCTAGCAAATGTGATAATGTTGATATGATTCTTTCAACTATATTAAGATGTTATAAGATGAAAACTGAAGTTTAACTTCAAAGTATCTTATAACAAGGAAAGAAAGTTAAGATGATGATGATGATGATAAAGTAAAGATGAAAAGTAAAATCATTACTCCAAGGGGACCTAAGTCTGAGAAGTAAAGTTTCGCATCTGTGTATGTACTTTTCAAGAGACAATGTGTCTCATAATAAAGTGTGTGTATTTCTAAAGATGACTAGGAATAAAGTATCGCACTATTATGATGTGTGTTCCTAAGATATGATTTATGATATGAAATGAAAGTCAAAATGGTATTATATGATAAAGATGAAGAATGAAGATGACACATGAAGGATCACATAATAAAAAAAAAAGAAAGAAGAATCAAAGAAGATTCAAAGAGTTATAAAGCAACCCTGAGGAAATGTAAAGTATAAAAGAAGTCAAAAAGTAAGGATCAAGGAGTTATGAAAAAACTCTTAGAATGTACATGATAATGAAAGTGAAATTAAATTATATGTTATGTCATGTATGTTGTATGATATGAATGTATATTTCTATTGTATGGTACTTGTAGATGATGGATCTGAAGTCAAGCATATATGACATGATGTTTTATGTTTCATGAATATTATATAAAGAAGGAATGTAAGTATGATGTAATGTCGTGTAATGTTCATGATATAGTTCATGGCATTCATGTTTTCATATTATTGTTATTATGATGATGCATGGCATGTTATCATGTGATAGGATATCATGACATGCATGACATGTACGTATTCTAATTGAGAAACCCTGCACTCTAGATTCGTGCAGGTAACCATGATTAAGTGATGGATGACAGCTCAAGATCATAACGAAGTGTTGCATATGCTTAAGTTTAAATAAGTCCTATAGTTCTATTTGAACATTGAGATTAATGATATAATGAATGTTTAGGCATTTAATGCTCTCTAAAATATTAGTTAAGATATGATTAATAGAGAATTTTTATTTATTATGATTTTATCTAAATTGTTAAATCTTTCATTCTTAATTGATCTATAACGAATGGGCTAATGAAATGAAATTTTCTAAATGCCCAAAACTTTTAGGATGGATTTCGGGTCGTTACACTGAGCCCTAGCAAAATGCTCTACGCCTCCATTTCCATTGCTGACAAATCATGCCTCCTAGTACCACATGCAAAAATAAAAGTCCCAATATCAGTTCTCAATAAGTAACCATTTCCTCCCTTTCCCATGGCTTCACCATTGGTATTGAGCATAACTCAATGAATCGGGGGGAGGGGTCCGTAGAGGGTCTTGGGGGCAATTTGCCTCAAGAGTGTGGGTCAAAGTGTACTCATGAAAACCAGTCAGTGCTCATTCCCATACAACTTCGACGGTTGCAAGCTTGGAATTAAAATGAATGTCATTGCGCAATTTTGAAATCCCCCACAGGCAAAAATAGAAGATGGAGAGAAGTAGGTGCTTGGACTGATGACCATACCCTCTTCCTCATGGACCCAGTAGCCAGAATCACATGAGTGAATAAATTGGAATGAGTGGTAGAGTTTTGCTTGAAAGATGTCCCATAACTGATGGGCAAATGTGCAATGAAAAAATAAATGGTGATTTGTTTCTAAAGCATGTCCAGAGAGGGTACAGGAAGGATCAATAGTACTGTTAAATTCCAATGAAAAATTAAGAGTGGAAATTTTGCAGTGGAAAAGCTTCCAGTGGAAGTGGTGGATCTTCAGGGGGGGATGGAAATGCGCCATATCAAATTCCATGGCGGCCCTCCAGGCTGGGATATCAGCAGGACGCAGCGACAAACATAGTTGTACACAGATTTAGCATTTGGGAGCCCATGGGTATCCGTCACTCAAACACATGCATCATCGTAGGCATTAAAAGGCACATAAATTTGAAAAATAAGCTCACAAAGAAAAGGTGAAAATCAAACTTGAAGGCGTCTAATGTCCTTGTTGATAACACGAGCGACACTCAAATTTGAGAAGTTAGTGTCCATATTAAGGAAAGTTGGAGTCCAATACAATGGGGTGGAAAGGACCCAAGGGTCATATAAGATGGAGGTATTTGCATCATTCTGAATTCGCTTGGCAAATCCCAGACAAAGATCGCATATAGTATTAATGATAAGTCCTCCCCTCCACAAAAAAACTGCTTTTCATGAAAAACTAGGACCAATCGGACAAAGAGATCAACCTAGGAGACTAGAGAGAGAATCGCCCGTACTTATTGCCGACTAAGTTAACCTAGGGGGAGTTATGTTCATTCAATAATTGTAGAATTCTACGAGTCATCAAAGAAGTCCGAATGATTTTAAGATTCTGAATACCCAAGCCTCCCTCGGATTTAGGAAGCTAGACCGTGGCCCAATTGATCAAATTCGTGCCCCCACTGACCATTGCCTGCGTTCAAGAGGAACGAGCGAAAAGTGAAAGCAATAATACCACTTGAAAGGTGTAAGGCTCCTAATGAATAGACAATTAGGGTAGAGAGGACCGACTGAATGAGAGTTGCTCGGCCGACCATGTTAAGGACAGCCCCCAAGCACAGGGTTACCTTATCAACAATAAATTGCTAGTCCTTTATAGAAATATACTTAAGGGAAATAGGAGTGCCCAAATAGGAGAAATGGAATGAGCCGATATCAAATCCCAAAGAGGTTTTGATGAGGTTTTTCGTGTGAGCAATCATCTTGAGTGGAAGGTAGAGAGCAGATTTTTGTGGATTGATTTGTTGGTTTGTAAGCCTGAAGTAATTGTCAAAGGTCTTCTTAAGGTTAATACAATTACATTTAGTGTCTCCAATACAAACTAAGAGGTCATCAATGTAGAACATTTGACTTAAGGCATAGTTATTAATTTTAAATGGTGAGATACGACCAAGGTACGGGGAACACTTGCAATATCATAATAAAGATGCATGGGAAAAGGGGGTCCCCTTGACAAATACCACCAAAAGTTTCAAAATAAGCAAAAGGGATACCATCAACGACACAAGAGAATCTGGGCGAACAAATACATGTACTGATCCAATTAATAAAAGTAGGCGAGAAATTAATCAAAGTCATGACTTGATAATTTCTCCATATCTGACTTAATAAGCATATGTTTCCTTTTATCTATACCAAGCAAGTGGTAATTTCTGAGCAATAAGAATATTGTTTTGAATGTTACGACCACAAAAGCAGATTGCTCATTAGCTATGAAGTCATTAAGCGTGGGTTTAAGTCTATTGACAAGAATTTTAGCAAGACATGATATAGCACGAGCCATGTCAAGAATGTTAGCCCCTTGTTGCAGGATTACGTACACGAACAGTCTAAAAAGGATCAAAGACATGGCTCTTGAATGTTGACTAGGAAAAGAGTCTACAAAAGACTCCTTCTTGGCCAGGCATGGCCAGGCCTACTCTCAGCTTTAGTAAGTAGAATTGAATGCTCTATTGCCTTATTTCTGCTATCCATCCATGATTGTATTTAAACCCAAAGCTCCAAAGGCAGGGGAAAAAAAGAGTGACCGAGCTCATAAGTGGCAGTCTGCTCTGCCAGTGCCAGTATATTATATGTATTGCATTGAATAAACACCAAGCATCAACGAAAAGAGAGGAAAGAAGATTATGCCATCAATCAATCGAATATTATGATGCTTGATTTATTTTATTAAATTGATATGAAATATGTATACAGCCCAAAAGCAGGGAGGACAAGAGACAAAGAAAACATTTCAAATCCTCTTCTTCTACTTCTACTTGTTCACTCATGCTGTTGAGACAGCAAACATAATATTATTATTATTATTATTATTTCAATTTGCCTTAAACACTCTTCCTTCACCCCCTCCATTTCTTCTTGTGTTTATTCATCTAGACAAGAAGAAAACAAAAAAAAAAAAGGAAGATGTCTGTTTCCCACAGTGACAAGGGACTGTGGGGGCAGATCCAGGATGGAGGAGGGGGTCTCTTTCATTTTTCTCCTCAGTAGGTCCAGTCTTGAGGCAGTCCCATCTCAGCTGCACTCTGATATGGCACGGCTTGCTGTTTCTTCCACACACCCACTGCACTCTTTGCGTGTTGCCGATGCTGCTCTCCACCACTTCCTCTCCCATCTGCAGAACACACAAGGTCATGAAAAATCAGTTTACAATTATAACATTACTTCACTCTCTGTACAGAGTTCGATGAGTTCACTAATAATAAATTGTGCAGACTTTAACGGCGAGGAAGGAAAGAAAGCTGGAACTTTGAACAATTGCGCGTTCTTTTTTAGCACTCACGATGCTTTTTCTTGGCATCTCCATTGCTGTTTCCGCCGGCAGCATTAGAAACCCGAGGAAGGAACACGCCGGTCCCTCCGCGAACCCGGCCGAAACTGGCCCCCACGTGCACCGGCACGAGCCGGCCGCCGACGGGCTTTGGCGACCGCTGCATCGCCTGGGCACGCCCCTGTTAAAAAAATGTCATTTTTCTTAGTAAGTGATAAAATGAAAAGAGGGAAATGACGGGGGGCCGCTTCGTTCGGTATAAAATTACCTGTCCAAGAACCGGCTTGGCCAACCCGGACGGAAACGCACCATGGCCTGTTTCTCCGGCAAGGGGAATCATCGTCTTTGCGGGAGGACGGAACCCATCGTGGATCACACCGGCGACTGGTGGCGGCAGTGGCTCGAATCGCCAAGCCGGTTCGCCGCCCTTGAGACCCTGCTTCCATAAATGGAAAGACGTGCATTAGAGGAAAGAACAAAGGCGGCGCCAGCGAATGCAAGGGCGCCGAGGGGAGAGAGATAGGACACACACCTGTAGGTTGGAGGACGGCTTCATGGCGGCTACCGACGCGTCGACGGCGACGGCCGAGGACTGGAGCATGCAGGTGGGGTCAAGCAGGCCGAGGGCGATGAGTTGGTACGCTAGGTCGTCGACGTAGGCGAAGCCGGCGGACGGGGCCTCCACAGGGAGGGAGGGAGGAGGGTGGCGGCGTTGCGAGCGGCGGGTGACGGCGCCGACGTCTAGGATGACGTCGGATGGGAGCCAGAGCTCGCCGTCGTCGAGGTTCGGCGGGAAGTGGGCCATGGACGGAGGCGGCGGCGCTCCCAGCATCCAAACGTTCACTACTCCCGGACGGAGGAGAGAGAGATACCACGGCATGGAAGGAGGGAGGAAGGAGGAAGAAGAGCTTCTATATATAGAACGGAGGGCGGGCGAAACCACCGGAAGGGTAGTTTTGGGATTTGCTGCAACAAGTCCGGGAACCACGATTAATGATGAGCAAATTTGTACCACGATGCAAGAAAACCGCCGTTACGTTACGGACAGGTGTTCAAAAGCGATTGGTTGCGTCTGTGGGGGCAAGGTAGTCGTCGACGAATTTGACGTGAGAGATGCAAAGGGGAGGCCCAAATCACGTGACCTCGTGGGCTCCGCGGCCAATCGGGTCCCACAACCCGTGTCTGCTAAATGACGCAATTGCCCTTCAACTTTCGTGACGGCGCACAAAGCGAGAGAGAGCGCGGACGATTTGAAAAGAATATATATATATAATTTGACACGGGAATATATATATTTTTAATATCTCGCAGAAGTTGAAGAATCATGGATGATTTTAAATTTGGTATTTTTTGAACAAAATCTTTCTAGAAAAAATCGTGTGTGAAAATAATAATTGCTGTAAATGATTGTGCTGAAGATTCTTATATTATTTACAACTTGAGTAGCTAATAATGTGAACACAATTAAGTAACAAATATTTTTTTAAAAAAAAATAGAAATGTAGTTTACTATTTGACATAATTAATTTAAAACTTATAAGATACTAAAATACACTACTTATTAGAAATTTATTTTATTATATAAGAGGAAGAATGTAAGTTTTTTCTTCCCAACAATGCTCATAGATACAAGTATTTTTATTTTAATATGTTTCAATTTTAAAGAAATCTACATATTAAATTAGATGGAACTAATTCAATTCTAGAAGTAAAAATACACTAACTAGTGGGCCATTTGATGAAGTCGGATTAAAAATATTGAAACTCGTACCAACCCGATCATTTTCCTTAGTTTCAAACTTTTTTACTATGTATAATACATATAATGATTAATAAACTAATTAATTGATATCTATCCAATTATAGTGTATATTTTTTATTAGTAATAATGATAAGAACATTGTTTCCTAATATAATATATCATCATTCGTATTTTGAGAACGTAAATATAATCGCAAACTCCAAGATTTATTGTTTGTGTCCGAGTGCATTTTCCATAGGACATGGGCAAATTTGGAACATTATATCTTTCCTATTACATTATTCATGTGCCTTTTTTTGGTACATTTACATTACATGAAACTTCAAAATGAAGGATCATTTTAGATTTAGCATTTTTTTTCAACTACATCTATGGTCATTATTGTAAATGTTAGTTTGGTTTGATAATTATTTAAAAATTTTAATCAATTAGAAAGTTAAATAATTATTATATATATTTGTCAAAATTATTTGATGTTTTATAATTAGTGAACCCAATAAAATTACTACGGGTATGGGGCCCTTCCTCAACCACCAACTTTTTATATATTTACTAATTAGAATGTTTGATTTATTAAATCAATTAATTACTATCCAAATATAGTATGTTTTGCTATCAGTAATAATAATTTGTTTCCTATACTGTATCAATGTTAATTAGTATATTGAAAACGTAAATATAACACTTCGTCGGCTTTAGCATGTGTTGTCTACTTGTCTAAGCCCTAGTGAATTTTTCATAATATATGGAAAATTTTGGAACGTTCTATCTTTGCTTTTAGATTTTTATGTGCTTTTTTTGGCACATTTTTCATTTTTTTTTACACCACACAAAGCTTCAAAATGAAGAACATTTTAAATTTAGTATTTTTTTTCAACTTCATCTATTGCCATCATTGTAAATGAGAGTGTGATCATATAAAGATTCTTATATTATTAATAACTTTAATATTTTGTAATGCATCTAGCATATATCAACCAGGAAATGATTTAGATTCATATATATATTCTGATATCGCCCTAATATGCACGTGATGAATGAACACAAGTTTATTCAAAACTCTACGTAGCCTGATAGGAGAAGTCAGATGTGAGATCTTATGACGTCAATTTTTTAGGTGGCTAGTGAGAGGACTCAAGTGATCAGGTGTCATGGGTAGTGTGTAGACTTCAATTTGTATGGTGTTATGAGTTTATGTCATGTGTTCCTTTAGTGGAAGTCTTCACCCTAGTAGTTGATTATGTACCAACTATGTTAAGTCGATCAGATGAATAACTCATAATTTTTCGTCAGATCTTGAGTTTTTAAAGATTGAAATAAGTATGGAGATTGTCCTTAGACTTGACTATTTTCGAAGTAATGGGTAGTGTTGTTACTTTAGTGAGTTAATCAAAGGTCAAAAGTGTATGTGGCCCGTCAAGTCAAATTAGGAAAGAAACTAACTTAGAATTGATAAATATGAGGGCGAGAGAAAAATTCATTAGTGTTGCATGATATTTGGAATGCAATGGACCAAATATGTAATTATACAAATGCATGTTATGTATGCAAACAAGGTGTTTCTAGGGCAAAGCGAGTAATATGAATGTCTGAGCAACTATGTATTATTGATAAATCATACACATGATGGATGAGCTGCTATGGCGCATTGACAAGCTATAGCATGAGCTCATACATTGATTGAGCAATTTTGTTATCATAACTTTTGACTCTCAAATTGATCGAAAAATTATGTATTCCTAATATACAATAGAGGCTTTCACATGGGTGAGTGACTATGTATCCCTAACAAAATATAATTCTCACATAATTGTAGATGTAATCGTGAATCACACAATTCATTTATCATAATGGACATTTATTAGAAATAATATGAATAATAGCCCATTAATGCGAGTGGGAGTTTGTTGGACTTATTCCCTTGATAGGACTTAGCATGATGACAAAAAAGCCCACATGAAAGGAACTAAAAAACCAATTTAGTGAAGTGAAAATAGTTAGATAAACTGCATGCATACAATTGACATTCATGTATATAAATTAGTGTGATTGTCTCACATGCTGCATGACTGTCCGAAGAAGGCACAAGGTGCACAAGACTCTCGATCTTGAAACAAGGTTTTCGACGTTGTCCAAAGTAGATTGGATTGTGAACATATGTTCCCCTTCTGTATGTGATAGGATTTCTGATAACGAGTCCGAACACAACGTAGAAAAGTCTTCGACGATGCACTCTTTCATGACGAGATATTCCAAAGTACCACTTATATTTTTATTATACCAATTCCTTCATAAACTATTAATTAAAGCTTCAAATATGTCAAAGATCATGTGATAATTAGTCTATCTATGTAAATATAATATTAAATTTTAAAAATATGGGGAATAATTTCTTTATTAAAAAAAGTAAATATCAAACAATTGAGGATAATGAAATAAAATAATTCTAGCATGTTACATCACAAAAATTCATTAGTTAGGGTGTTCATGGATTCAAAACTGATTAGTTTTGGTTGGATCATGACGCGAATAAAAAAGTCAACAAATTTGACACTCGAACCTCGTTGGATCAAGTTGGGTCATCGAATTATCCAATTCAAATTTATTCCTCTTTTTTATATCAATTATAATAGTTAAAAGCAAGAATATAAGTTTTCCCCAACATATAAGATAATGTTCATATATATAAATGTTTTATTTTAATACATTTCAATTTTGAAGTAATATAAAATTTAAATTAGATCCCATTAATTCAATTTTACAAATGAAATGCACCAATTAGCTAGGAAATCTAGTCAAGTCGGGTTAGAAATACTGGAACTCATACCAACCCATCGATGGTAAAATTTTGATCGGGTCAGATCGGATTACCCAATTAAAATTAGATTGGCTGGTTGTTAGATTTCATCAAGTCAGCCCAAAATATTTAGTGATGCCCTTTTGTAATAGACATATAATTTGTATTGCACTAGAATATTTTTAGCATGGTGTAAATAGCCTTGAAATATTTAACATGTGTATTATCAAAATAGGTCTATCTCCTAATAGCGCTTGGGTATTATCAAAATATTTTGTACGGCTTGAAGACTTGTAGAGATCAAGGAATGTGATGTAAGTCTCCTTGACCGAAGGATTGGGCATGAGGATCGGAATCAGGGAGGATAGCAGGCGAACAAATGATACACACCTCGTCTGGAAGCGGCTCCCACCTCTAACTATATCGATGCACATGTTGATGATGTGAACATTCAAACCAATTTGATTAATTTTAAGAAAAATATTTTCCACTACATATTCATAAAAAATACTCATAAGTTAATGAGGGAAGGGAAAAATTGCACTAAAAAGCACGACAAACATTATTACATATCTTCTTGTACACATCTTTTGTGCACGTAGTATATTATTTTATTATAAGTATACAAAGAAAAAATAATGGTGAAGTGTCACATGATGAAGTGTGAGTACACAACTTGTGCATCGATAATTTTGTTTGTCAATATATATGAGTAAGTGAGCTGCTTGTTCATCTTCTTTGATGACATTTCTTTTAGCTTCACACACCCCACCAATTTTTGGGAGTACCCATGAGCCTCATAGTCATTGGTTTCCATCTTCAATTTTTGAATGGACTACTTGAATCTTATTTTTCTAAATCATTTCCTTCGTAAAATATTAATCATACACATTCTTCTTCTCATTGGAAAGATAACAATAAGTATAAAAGTAATTAACATGCTAAACATACACAAACACACATACCCACTCACACACACTATATATACACACATACATATATAGATCTGGTGTCCTAAAATTGGGGAAACTGTTATAAGATATTATATTTGTAACCAAAATGTAATTAACATAGTGTATATTGATAGCATACAAAATTAGTATTTCTTGTTATATACATAGATGCTTATTTATGAAAGTAAACTCCAAAAAAACACACAATCCATTAAAAACAAATTTATAAATACTTATGGATCAGGGTAATTATGATAAAAAAAATCTGAACTTCAACTTGTTTAATCAATTTGGTTGTCAAATTATATTTCATATTTGATGATTTACATTTTTTGTAGTTCACATAATTTTACTGACCAACCATTACACTTTCTCATCTAATTTACTATTTTTTGTCCTATGTAACATGCTGATTTATCTAATTAAATAATTTAAAATGAAAAATGACAATCCACCCTCTTCTCCTTGTTTTCAAATAAGAGGGAGAAAGAGACATTCCTCTCGTGGTGGCCATCTAAAGATAAGAAATATAAAGAGAAGGTTGTCCATGGAGGGAGCACTTCATCCTCTTATTGATCTTAGAGAGTGGGGTAGCGGCTCCTATTCTCTGAGAAAGGAAAAGGGATAACAATCACATTTCCACATCTCTAAAAAAAGAAGCGGGCACGAACCTTGTCTCTCTCTTATTTGAGAATAACAGTATGAAGGAGAAGAGGGCATAACTCGGCATCTTTTTACTCCCTCTTATTTTTTAAGATGGGGAAGAGTAATCCCGATCCCTCCACTCTTAAGGGCTGTTTGGTATGAAAATATAAATGAAAGGAACACGTGATTATATTCTATTGAATATAGTATTCCTTATAGTTGTTCTTATTTTTAATCGGTTGTTATATTATACTAATGATGAAAATTGTTATTCTAAATAGTGTTTGGTTTATTTAAAAAATGATAAGAACACATGTTATAAAATGACCGGTGTATCCTTTACATTAATTTAAAACATAATGAATGTTTTTTTTTTTAATTTTTCTTTTGAAAAAATTCTTTTGCCCTTTGGTTAATTTCATTCAAGGCATTTAAAAAAAATTAATTCAAGATAGTCAATGCAAAAAATTATCCATGTATATAATAAATCAACGCGAGCACCAAAGAAAAGAAAACAAATTGCATTAAAGAGAGTAAAATATGGGGCAGCCAAACACATAAAAATAAATTACAGATATAAAAATAGTGGAAAAAGAAAAGGAAACATATTAGAGTAAAAATATCCCTTTATAACGATCGCTATGTATAGCTGTAATAAGATGACCACTCAGACCTTCAAACTTGAGATGGAATATCTTATATTCCATTGTATTAAAAAAACTATTATAATCCAAAAGTGCCAAACACTAGGCAGAATAAGGTTCCAGCCATAATTTTCTTGCATAAATTATAACCGCTGCATATTCCACTTCCAAACAACCCCTAACAAGAAGGGAGGAGCCACTTCATCCTCTCCATCCTTTGGTGAGGACTCCTCCTCTCCTATTGCACATAACAAGTGAGGAGGTGGAGGGGGTGGGGAGGTTGAATGGTGCTAATATCCTCATGCTGGAAATGAGAGTGGTGATTCTCCTTCTTCTCTTATGTGCATATATTAGGCATGTTCTTCTTAGTTTTTGTTTGTGACATTTTATTCATCATGCGGTTAAGAATTTAGCGCTAACCTATGAATTATCTGTATTGCTTAAACAATAAGATAACAAATAATAGTACAATAAATGATAAATAGGTGCACCTATATGTTCATAAAAATAGATTATGATTTTGGTGAATTGTTCATTCCATCATCCAATATGACTTTATTTATAATGACAGGCATGCGAATATGCATAATTATTATCCTTTGACAATGTATTCAAGCATAATTTTATATCCTTTTATTAATAATGCCTTGAATCCTACCACAACTAGAAATTTATCTAGTCCTCCTCAAGACATGCCGAAGTAATAGGCGCCCTCGCCAAAACATTAGGATGAAATCTATTTGTGATTCAGAATTGATTTATTTCCTTATCGTGAGATATGTGTCATAATTTTGAGGGAGTAATTCATAATCCTATTCAGTTTTGTAATTTATATCACATGTAAAGGGAATACCTATATAAACTCCTTAGGGATCTGAACAAAAAATAATTTGATTTATAATCCTCTTCTGTTTTCCATCTAATAAAGTTCTGTGTCACCTTAATTTCTCCTACGTTCATTCGGTGCGTAATATCTCTCGTACAAAAATCCTAACATCTTTGAATGCATAATTCTCATTACATATGAAGCTTTCTACACATTTGATGTTTGAAAATACAATCTATTCTAATACATGTATAAATGAAATTTTGGAACCACATGATGTTGTGTCTATGATTTATTCAGGAAAATGGAGAAGTCATAATATATAATTAAATTTTCATTTACTTTTATTTCAGTTAGTTTATCGTAGCATTCATTATTTATAGGTTTTATTTGATTAATTTTATTGAGTCGCTAATCTACATATGTTTGTTGTTATTTTAGAGGAAAATCACTTGTAAGAGGTGGAAGAAGGCTTGATGAAGAATCACGGCAAACATTTGGATGTTTCCATATTTTGGGATTTTTACCTCTTAAGCCAATTTGGGATTTTTCCATATTTTGAATTACTTTTGGACTCCTTAGGCGCCATTGTTGTGATGTGGTCAGTGCCTTTGATGTCGATGCTATGAATGATTCGGCTCCTAACTTTTGTTGGGGGCAAGATCGTAGTTGGGGTTAGAACTTCCGAAGGCCAGCTCCTCCTTCGGACTATTCCATATTCAATTACGTACTCACTTGTCTCCTTTATCCTCCACTCTGTAGTCCATGTTCTTCTTTGATAATTTCTTCGTGGTCTCCATATTTGATAAGTATTTTGATGGTGGCATGGGCATACAATAGTTGGAGGAAAATTTTCTAAGCAAGCCTTTTGAGACGAGTCAATTTGAGAAAAAAAATCTGCAACCTGCTTCTGTAATGCTTGGATCCTTGCCTCATCTCCTCGAATTTACTCTAAATCTCGAATAATTGTGGAGGAGGAGGAATATCATTGACTTTAACTTGAGCCTTCAATTGAATCAAGTGTGCTTCTAAGGATTGAATGAGTTTGTCTTGAAGGTTTAACTTATTCTCAATGCTTGAAATAAATAGGCAAAGTATCCCTTCCAAGTTGGCCCTTGATTCAGTTGAGGAGTTATCTTCTCGCAGAGATGAGAGAGAACCATCAATTTCATGGCCATATTGCTTCAGATTTGAAATTTGAATCTCCATATTTTGTATGAATTCTTCTTGCATGGAGATCTTCGTCAGCAACGTCCCCACCATGTGAGTAAGCAGGATTAATGGGTCTTGCGATGTTTCACTTTCGTCTACACATGCCTGGGGTGGCGTGATTGTATTTTGTCCTGGAAAGTTTATACCAACTTGTATAATTTTAGGTGTAGAAGTGCCTTCCTGTTGAGGGTTGCATAAAGCTTCAAGTTGTTCTTCTCCAGGAGTCTTGCTACCAACAATTGGCTTGGATTGTTGTTTGAATTTATTCTTCTTCGCCATTGAAGATTGATCAATTTGTCTTTAAAATAATTTCCTGAAACACACTCAAATAGAAACTCGTGAAAGTATATGAAGTGATGAATTCCAAAAAACATTATCCAATAAAATCTTTAAAAGTGCTAGAAAAAGAAAAAAAGAAAAAAATCTAGTTAACAAACTAAAGTAGAAAAATAGAACTAGAAATAGTCCCCATCAATGGCGCCAAAAACTTGATGCGTGCAAATTAAGCGCAAATATACTAGCAAGTATACAAGATCGAATCAAGTAATAAAGAGTGAATAGAGTGTCGAACCCACGAGGACTAATTTAGATTCTTATCTTTCCAACTTAAGTTTATTAATTGAGAGAATAACAAGATTTGATTTGAAATAAAAATGATTCAAATTGATGAAAATTAGGGATATTGATGCATTTAATTAATGTGAGAGAAAGTAGAGTTCAGACTATATATCTCTATCGGATTCTCTTAACTATCAATAATTGTTAGAAAATACATCGATAACAGGTATAGGACTCAAAAGCTTGAGGACCTAACTATCCTAGTAAAGAATATAATCAAAGCACGTTGAAAACTCAATCCACTTTAATATACTATGAACTAAGATGAATTAATATGAAAGGTTGCTTAAAGTAAATGATTAAAAAAAAAGAAAAACTTGAGAACATAACTATCTTAATAGAAGTACAATTAAAGACGTCAAAAACTCGATCAACTCCAATCTACTTTATTTAAGATGCTTTAAGTTGCAAACCTCCGTTTAATGATATAATTGTTAGCAATTAAAGCTAATTTACTAACAAAAATATTAGAATAACTGAACTCGGCCCGGGTCAGAAGGAACTCGGCCTGGGCTGACACAAAAATTTATCTTCAGGAAAATAAAGAAGGAACCCGGCCCGGGTTGTATCCGACTCGGCCTGAGTTCTTCACAGAGAAGAATCCGATCAATATTCTCTTACAGAATTTATGTGAAATTATATGAAATTAATGCAGAAATTAATAATCTCATATTAAGCATGAAATCCACATCATAAACATGTTCTCAAAAGTCTAAACAACAAAATATATTAAGAGAAAACTAAGGTTCAACGCAGTCTTCCTCTAACAACTAAACTAATCCATAACCGAAAGAATTAACATCAAATTCGAGGGAGAATATATAAAATAAAGATTAGAAATTATGAATCAAACTCCCAAGAAGTGGTGGACATCTCTAGAACAAGATTTGGTGCACCTCAGTGATCTATCCTTCTTTTTCACAAAAAGGACAGGTGCACCCCATGTGGACACACTTGGACCGATAAAACTCTATCCAGTAGTTCATGTAGTTGTGCCTGTAGTTCCTTCATCTCTTTTGGTGCCATCCTATAGGGAGGTTTGGAGATTGGGTCCGTCCCTGACATCAGCTCTATATAAAAATTGATCTCCCTTTCCGAATGTAATCCCGGGAGCTCTTCGGGAAAATACATATGGAAAGTCCTTCATCACCTCACGTTCTTGCAGTGTGTTGAGTTCGAAATCACTCTTGACCACACTCACCAAGAATCCTCAGCAACCCTTGTTCAGCATCTTGGTTGCCTTGGTGGAATAAATCCTCATCTTCCTTTTCCTGGATGGAATTCTGCGGAAGGTTACGGAACTGCCATCTTTCTTGTTGATCATAACCTTCTTTTGTCGGCACATCATGTAGGCATCATGGTATGACAACCAATGCCCAATATGACATCATAGTCCAGCATGAGTAGTACTATGAGGTCAGCTAAATAATTATCTTCCTCTATCATTACCGATGTCTTTAAGAGGTATTGCCTAGTGAAGACCCTTCCTAGTGGTGTTGCTAGTTTTACATGCCACTTCATATTTTCTCTCTCAATAGTCAATAAGTTAGCAAAAGTAGACGATATAAAGGACTGAGTTGCACTAGAATCAAATAGAACATTTGCATAGTGCTCAGCTACAATGAGGTTACCTTGGATCACTTCATTAGACTACTGGGCCTCATCCACCTGCATGGTGTAGACCCTTCCTAGCCTGCAAGTTCTTTGCTTTTTTTTCCTTTGCCCTTGTCTTGGTACTCGGACATCTCCTCGGGATAGTCTTTGACAAATTGATGCGGACTTAGAAACACTAGCAAGCGCACTAATCGTTCAAGTAATAAAGTGATGAGTATAAAGTATCGTTCCCACGAGGACAATAAATAATTAATAACTTCTCTTACTTATAAATTGAGGAAAGATAATAACTCTGTGCTTTGTAAAAATAAGAAGAGTAGATAATATAAATATAGAGTTATGATCAATGGGGTTTAAAAGTATAGAATTGATGAATAGGATTTATCTTAATCAATACCACTACTCATGTACGAATTCTAGACAAAAGATGATGAATTAATAAAGTAAAATTCCCAAATTGATTTAACCAATATTTCAGGCTTTAAATCTTATTTTGAATCAACAAAAGAGATTAACCCTCTCGGTTTTTAATCTAATTTATTAGATCTCAAAATGCACTCAATTGGAATATAAAGTTAAAGGATTTCTCAAGTCACCTTAACAACAACACAATTGGGTCTCTTGCGATTTCCCCAAAAGTGGCACGTAAGAGGAAAAATCAGAGAAAAACTCTAGAGAATCTATCTAAGAACTTCTTTTCAGATAATAATAAGATTCAAAGGAATAAATCTCAGGCAATAATTAATAAAATAATCAAACATGCTATTGATCCATCAAGTAATCATATGATGAATTCAATAAGAATAGAGTTCAATCAAGAAAATCCTAAAGAACTACTCCATAAACCTAGAGTACATCAATCTAAATAATATTTCAGGAAAAGGATATTGAATAAGAAGAACTACTCCTAATTCTACCGTCCTCTCTCGAGTTTCCGACAAAACTTCATTGTAGCCTCTGGATCTCCTTCACCAAGCCTTCAACCTATGATTTCTTCCCTCCAAAGATGCTTTTCCAGGTCCTCTTCTGCCTTATTTTATAGGTTTTCTCGTCCCCCAAGGAAAGAAACCGAAAATATATTCAAAAAGTGGATAAAAATCACTTTAAAATGGCCTAACCGACCGCCGTCACGGCCATGACAGAAGGCTGTCAAGGCTAAGCGATTTTTTTGCTGGAAACTGTCTCTGTCAAGACCATGACAGAAACTGTCACGGTCGTGACAGAGACATTTCTGCTTGCAAAACTCTGTCATGGCGATGAAAATAACTGTCACGGCCGTGACAGTCTTCTGAGCTGTTTTAGGCCTTTTCTTGCCTTGATTTCTATGTTTTCTCATATCCTACCATGAATAATTTCCAGACTTAGGTAGAAATTAAATCTAAATAAAATTATATGAAAATAAATTAAAACTCCTCTTTTCTAAACATAAAACATTCTAAAGTGTTAATCAAATAACCTAAACTAATGCATGATTTTTCGTGCATCACAAATTGTCAAGTCTTGCCATAGTGTAGGCATGCCCCAGTCTTAAACCTGCATTCTCCAGGATGGAATTTGTGACAGTGAGGATAGGCTTTGTCTTTTCGTCCCCTTTAGTCTTAGAGTAGGGCTTGGAATCATTGGTCTTCCTTCCATTGTCTTTCTTCTATTCCTTCCTTGAGTCTGTATTTTGTTCATATTTCTTCTGGGTATCAATTTCTCTGGCTAGCTTGGTTGCCAGAGAGATTACTTTGGTCATGGTCTCGAGGTCATCACATTTGACATTCATCCTCAGGAGAAAATTTAATCCTTTGACAAAGTGATTAACCCTCAGTTCTTCATCTTCCTTTAGAGGACTATACCTCTCAAATTCCAAGAACTTGTTGAGTTATTCCTCCACAGGCAAACTGCCCTGTTGTAGATTCATGAACTCATCCTGCTTCTCCCCCTTTATATGTGGAGGAAGGTAGTGATCCCTGAAGGCTTTCTTGAAATTCCTCCAAGGTCTTCATCTTCATCAAACTGAGTCCTTGTCACTGACTTCCACCAGTGACGATCCTTGTCAATGAGTAGCTAAGTTGACTCTATGTCGGTCAGAGCAGGCCGTGGCTCTAAACTTCTCAGTGATGATGTCCAACCAAGCTTCAGCCTTGACTGGATTCTTCTCCCAATTAAAGGTAGGGGGATGTAGTTTCAGAAACCTTTCAATTCCGGAACTCGAATGACTAGAATGCCTCGAGCCCGCATTTCTTTTCATAACACGAGCCATGCGGGTCATGCTCTCAATCAGTTCCCTTTGGTCCTCTGAACTGTTCGAAGGACCTCCTGGCTCCATCATTCACAGAACAATAATCAACCAACATTAGATGATTAATTTAATAAACAAACATATGGCACAAGATATACATACTCTTTTACCCATGGACGGCTGCTCATGATGGATGCACATGGACTTATACACTTAACATAGGTCCTAAGCATGCTCTGATACCAACTATAACACTCCGAAATTTCACCCTAAAAGTTAGAAGGCAATTAGATTATTTCGGCAGTGCTAGCCCATCCATGACATCATTAAAATAAAATTATTCATATAATAGCAGTGGAAATAATTATTCATTAAAATAAGATAAAACATCTATAATTCAGCGAAACACTTAAATAAAAGTAGTTTCATCATCATGTCATAGAACTAGAAAAAATTCATTATTTCACAAGACTCCTGTAAACAGAAACTCTAGAGACTCTTTATTCCTATGTCATGTGCAACTTCGTCATCATGAGTTGATCAGCCGTCCATCCAAGTATTTCTATTACCTACACAGATCCATGGTGTAGGATTTCCCAATTAGAGTATGTAAAGGCCATTCAATAATATGCATCCTAAGCAGGATACTACATGACATAAATAAATAGTACATAGGCATGAAATTGACATGCATGAATGTCATGTCATAATCATAAGAAACATGTCAATCCACATCATAAAATCATCAGTAACAGTAAGCATGTTGACATGAAATCTTTTTCATCAAGTAACAATGAGTCAATAACAGTAAGCGTACCTTGCTTTAGTAATATCCTTAGTGTTGCTTTATAACCCGTTAGATCGCACTTTTGTGGTCATCAATTCAGTCAGTCAGTTCAGTAACAGTCTTTGATCTTATTAATAATTGAAGCATTAAGTCATTGCCCTCTAGTAGGCTAGCTAAGCCTTGGAGCCGAGGCTCCATGGGAGTATGCGTACTGTTGCCGGTAAGATACAATTATTCTCCTAGGAAATGTTAACTCCAAGGTGTAGAGCATAGTAATTTCCTGAGGAAAATTCTGATACAATGGAGCAGGGCACAATATTTCATGTCATCAGTTTGAGGGGCGATAAGTAACAGTATTCTTCAATTGGATTCATTATTATCATAATCAACAAAATAGTTTATCGCTCATTCTTCATATTTTAACCTAATTACGGCTATCCGTGCATTTCATGTATCTGGATTCATATATATTCATCAATCACCATTACACAATAATAATGTTGACCTTGTCATGGCCATGGCGCTTAGTGTCACGGGCGTGACAAAACGCTCAATTTCGACCCTTATTTTGTCCTCCTGTCATGGGCGTGACAGGGTTCGTCACGACCATGACAAACGCCTAGTTTCGTCCGTACAACGCCGCCTCAACCTGATTTTACCCGATTTTTGCTCAGTTTTGATGAATTTTTTTGGGAAAAGACTCTTGAACATTATAAACTATTCATACATGTTCTATAGGAAATAGAGTACCATGAATCAGATAAAACCATATAAGATCATACATTCTTAAAGATATAAGATCATACATTTTTTATGTACTGATTTGTCACTAGTTCCGACACTTTTAAATATCTTTTATTAATTAATTTCTTCCTTAAATAGTAAAAATAATATTAATTAACTCTACAGATAAATTTCCATTACTTTTATTTGCGTAAAAAAAAATATCGCATAAAATAGGCATACCAAATAGCAAACATGCAAATACTAATAAACAAAGGTTCAACTTTACGTTAATGAAATGCACCATCAGGTTATTTGGACAATTAACACAATTTTGAGATAATAAAGTTGTACAGCAAACCTCATGGTGTATTATGCATCGCCAACTTATATAGGAAATAATATTTTTTTGTATTGCACATAATTTATTTATCGGACATTGACCAAAGCTTTTCTTGTTTCCACTAACGTCTTCATCCTTCAACCTTATTGCCTTGGAACCTCGTCAAAGTTTCTTAATTGTTTATATAGTAAACCAATGAACATAAACAACACTCGCCACAAGGTGTGCAGAAGCTTGGGTGCTTAACAATTCCCAAGGATGCTCGTGTTCATGCCCATGTGCAGCGCCGGCCATCTCATATCCATGGTGGAGATGGCCAAGCGAGTCCTCCGTCACCACCTGCATGGTTAGACGGCCGATGCTCATGACCTCTCCACCACATTGCTCGTCCCGGGCCCATATTGGACCCTATCGTCGCATCCGACATCGAGTCTGTCACCGTCGCTGGCTTCGACATTGACTTCAAAGAGTTGCCCCACATCCAGCCGCCCTCCAACAATGATGGCCTAGAGGACACCATCACCCACTTCATGACCAGCTTCAAGCCCCACGTTAAGACTGCCGTTTCTAAGCTCCTCACATCTTCCTTCACAAGTGTTGCGTGTTTGGTGCTCGATAGCATCATCGACGTTTCACACGAGCTCTCGATCCCATGCTACAATTCTCATGTTGGAAAGTGGATTTTCTTTGGTGGTGGAGACGGTGATGAGGTGACTGAGTGAAGGAGACATATTGATACCATGCGGCCCGTGTTGATATCACATGTGCTCGTGTTAAATAGAAGACCTATTACACCATTTCCGATTCGGTCGGGGTCTGTGTTCCTCGTGTCCTGATTGTGTTGTGCCTAGTTTGCAACTTGACAACCCAACATGAGTTGGCACGGGCCCAACCTGGAGGTCTTGCCTGGACTGAGCTGAGCCGACAAACACGAGCTCGACCTAAAGGCTGTGCCTGGGCGAGCTAGCGACGTTTTTTTTCAGGCCCGAAGGCCCTCTAGAAAATCCATCTTTGGTTATTCCATAATAAAAATCATATTATTAAAAAGGGTTTAATGTATATCCTTCCCCTTGTAACGGGGGAGGATGGTTTTCCCGCATCCGCGACCGTGCATCTGACGGCCACGGATGATGCGCACGGTTGAGTGCGCAGTTCAAGCGTTGCGAGTCAGGCGCGACCTCACGAGCGGCGGTAATCTCGTGGAGGCGACGAATATCATGCGGCAATGGCGACCTCTTTGCCTCCAATTCGGACTTCTTCGCCCCATCCAATGTCGACGATGACCTCTTCGCTATTGTCTGTGCTGCCACGTCCCCTTCGCCTCCCAAGAAGCGGATGATGCGCACGGTTGAGTGCGCGGTTCAAGTGTTGCGAGTCGGGCGTGACCTCACGAGCGGCGCAATCTCATGGAGGTGACGAAGATCGTTGATCACCTCTTTATTGTACCTATAATCATTACAACTAAATCTGCGAATTTATGTAAAAATTAAGTATATTTAAATGTTTTTTTATCATTTTCTAGTAGAGAAGTTGAATGAGTAAAAGAGGGGACTAACAACTTTTTGAAATTTGAATTTGGAGCAGGGAATGAAACAAAACGGGAGGAGGAAGCCTGGAAAGAGGGAAGGGAGGAAGAAACGAAAAGGGTAGAAAAGAAAAGACGAGGGCGAAAGAAGAATGAAGATGAACTAAGAAGACTTTTTTATTCTCTCGTGTTGAAACTTTGTTGATGCTGATTTATATTCCGACTTTTTGATCTTTTGGATTTGACTCATCATTTCTATTTACGTGATGCATAGCTGTTAAGAATTTACGTTTAATTTCAGCTTGATCGAGAGATCAATTGTTTTTATGCATTAGCTGATTTCATCCGAGAGGAGAGATTAGCCATATCACTTGTTATGTTTCTAGTAAATTGCTGGTTTATTATTTATCAAAGGATTGAGAGATCTGCTATATTGACTGTTATGGGATGAGGATCCTTACAGTCGTGTGAGGTGTCAATCTGCATTCTGATCATTTGATTAAGATTAAAAGAACGAATTATAGAAGATCGAGAGATTGAATTTTTCTTCTGATTTAGGACGAGAGTCTTATGAATCAGTAATCTTGATTCAATGGTTAGTAACCACTCTCTTCTTGATTTCTAGATATATCAATAGGTTAGAGTGGGATCACAAAATCAAAAAATCGGATACGGTTATTGTCATAGCATCAACTAGTTCATTATGAGGGAATCTCTTCCTTCACTCTTTGATCTTTTCTTATCTTTCTTTACTATTCTTAATCCATACTCATTCATTCATCTGATTTATTCTTTTATAATTTTGTGACGACTTTTGGGATATAAGTAGATTAAGTAATTGATCTAAATCAACGGGATTATGACACTCAGGGTTTTTACTCGACCTGTGCACTTGCAGCTACGTGAACTCTTGGGTAAAATTAAAACGTGACTAGAATTATTTCTTGTGTGAAAATCTATAATTTCGCAACTACGATCAGTTCACGTCATATTTTTGGTGCCGTTGCCGGGGATTTAGATTAGTTATTTACTTTTTGTTTATATCCTTACTTAGTTTATTTAAGTGCTATTCATGGCTGAATATATTTTCTCATTGATTTCAGGAAATAGTATATGCCCAGAAATATCCGTAGTCAACTGTTTGAACTAGACCCTGAAATAGATCGAACCTTTAGAAAAAAGGTGCGAGAGTATAAGAACAGGACATCCTTTCTTGAGGGCTCAAGCAGCACTCAATCCATAGAGTTCGAGGAGAATTTTGATCTAGAAGCAGGAATGATGGCTAAACAACAAGAGCGACTCCAACCAAGACCACCAGTCCCATCATTGGAAGAACTCTATACTCCCACTGCAGATGGACTAGAGTCCGCGATTCTGAAGCCTGCCATTCAAGCCAATAATTTTGAGTTAAAATCATCTCTAATCTCTACAATCCAACAGAACCAATTTGGAGGAACTTCGGATGAGGATCCAAATCAACATCTTAAAGACTTTCTAGAAATATGTGAGACAACCAAGCTGAATGGAGTATCACCAGAAGCACTGAGACTAAGGGTCTTCTCTTTCTCGCTGAGAGGTAAAGCCAAGCAGTGGTTACAATCATTGGAAACCTGGGAGTTAACTACTTGAGAGCTATTGGTAAAGGCATTTTTGTTAGAATATTTTCCTCCCAGTAAAACTATAAGAATCAGAAATGAAGTTATCGGCTTTGTGCAAAAAGATCAGAAGACGCTGTATGAAGCCTGGCAAAGGTTTAAAACATTGCTAAGGTCATGTTCTCATCATGGCCTGAGCAAATGGATCTTGGTTCAATCCTCCCACAATGGACTCAATTACACTTCAAAGATGGCGCTCGATAACCACTACAAGAAAATTGTTGATTAGCGACGCCATGTAGCGCCTCAAAAATCTGTGACACTATAAAGACGCCACTAGCGCCTCCATTGCATCTACTTAGCGTCATGAGAATCAAGCGCCACTTGCCTCTCGATAGCATCCCATTGGCGTCTTCTTAGCTACTTAGAGAGTTGACGTTAAAAGTAGCGCAACCGAGACGCTACGTAGATGCTATTATTTCGCGCCACGAATCGCAAATGCGCGGCAGCACCTAGCGCCGTTCTGGCGTCGACCACTTTAGACGCGAAACCAGCGTCTCATGTTTGAAGACTCTAAAGCGACGCTATATGGCGTCTCAATCAAAGGAGACACTAATGAGACGCTACTGTATATATTTAAGGTCAACCAATAAATTCATTAATATTATATTAGTATTAATTACATGATTATCAACATATTATCAATAGCATAATATCAACATATATATGTATTAATTACTCTATTATATATATATATATATATATGTATTTTTACATGATAAGAGTGTTCCTAAATATATAATTTGTTACCTATATTATTTATGTTATCTATACATATAATATATATAATATCTTAATTATGCATATATCTTAATTATGCGTCTTCTTAGCTATTCAGCAGGTTGACGTTACCTCTCTAGTTCAATCGAGATGCTATTATTTCGCGCCACGAACCGCAAATGCGCGGCAGCACCTAGCGTCGTTTTGTCGTCGACCACTTTAGACGCGACACTAGCGTCTCATGTCTGAAGACTAAAGCGACGCTATATGGCGTCTCAAACAAAGGAGACGCTAATGGGACGCTATTATATATATTTAAACACTATATTATATATATTATATGTCAATCAATAAATTCATTAAATATTATATTAGTATTAAGTACACGATTATAAACATATTATAAATAGCATAATATCAACATATATATGTATTAATTACATGATTATATATATATATGTATTTTTACGTGATAAGAGTGTTCCTAAATATATAATTTGTTACCTATATTATTTATGTTATCTATACATATAATATATATAATATCTTAATTATGCATATATTATTATATACTTAATCATGGGATTACGATGGTTGATTAAGTGAGTGATATGTTAGCGTCATAGTAGACATTCAATAGCGTTCACCTAGCGTTTAACGAGCGCTGCAGCTTGTGTCGACGCTATGATGACACTATGGGCGTCTCTCTAGCGTCGCATGTTCGAGATGCCATATTGTTTTAGACGCTAGTTCGGCACTACGATGTCGCTAAATGAATCTAGCGACTCAATGGCATTTGTATTGCGCCTCCTAAGCCAACTTTTTACCCCTCGCTCAATCGGGCACATATAGACATATAAATACGCGTATATGCTGATACTTATATATAATAAGTGCATATATACATATTATTATAACCTAATCTGACACATATAAACAAATACACATATATATATTCACTTCGAATATGTATACATACACATGTTATCTATATATATATGACTCGCACATGTATAGACATATACATACACATATATATTTATAATACATATAGACGAAACACATTGTTGTAACTTAATCTCTCACACGTAGACATATATATACGTACGCATATATTACATATGTATATATATACACACACAATTGTGTTATATACACATATACATACATATTTATAATTTTGTATACATACATGATAGATTATAGGAAGAAAATAAAACAATTGGAACGGGGCATAATGCGATGAGACGTTACATTGATAAATAAAATTTCATACATACTAAAAAAATTTGAAAAAAACTTTTAATGAGCATCTCAATGGCGTCGCGATGTTGAGGCGCTAAACAATGGAGACGCCCTGACGACGCTATGGTGTCGCTACGTTATCTTAGCGACACATTAGCTTCTCTATAGCGCGGCTCTAGCCGAATTGTGACAGTGTCGGCGCCTACATGGCGTCTACGTAGCGTCTCATTTCTTTACGACGCTAAAAAATTACTTAAATCCCTAACCCCTGTTCTTCATTTTCACTTTTACTGTTTACCATCCTCCATTCGTCCCGCCCGACGCGCCCCGACATTCGTCGCCCAACGACCGACCTCCGACGCCCTCCACTGTCGCCTCCGCCCTTCACCCGACATCCGATGCTCGATGACCGCCCTCCACCGCCGCCGCCGCCCTTCTCCGCATTCGATAGCCGCCCTTCGCCTCCTCCTCCTACTCCTCCTCCCTCCCCGACGCCCGCCCTCCACCGCCGCCGCAGGGTGCCTCCGCCGCTGCGTTGTCCGCCCTCCGCCTACACCGCCGCCCTTCGCATCCACTGTCGTCTCGTCCGCCCTCCGCCGCGTCCTCCCTCCACCGCCGCCTCCGTCCGCATTCGCCGCCACTGCCATCCGCCTCCACCGCCATTTCGGCCGCCCTCCGCTCTTTGCCTCCTCCACATACAATCACGACACAACCAAGTTCCAAGAAATGATGATGGTGGTGAAAGAGAAGTTGACATGAATATTCTATCCATCTTCAAGTACCCATGTCGACTTCTTGGTGCAGGACGCAAAGTTATCTTGAATGACAGAGATCTCACGGCCGTTGAGAATTATATTCTTGCAAATTGTAGCGAAGTGACGTCGTATCTCGAGTAAGGCAATTTATTCTAATTTGTTATATAATTTAAAGCTAATTGTTGCTATATGATTGTATTAATTGAAAACTATGAATTCAGGAAATTCGAAGAATTACAGCGAGAAATTAATCCATTAGTTTCAAACGATGAGTTTTTGAAACTACGAGACGAACATTTTGCCGATTGGTTGAGATGTGAAGTGAGAAATCTTTCCGCTTGTTCTTAAATGGTATAAGTTCGTAACTTTTAATTAAATTTTTAGTTATTTTTTTTGTAGGTTATTAATGGCTGAGTCATAGAGAACAAAATATGAGATCTTGATCATGGCCCGAAGAAACAAGTTCTTAGCTACTATGACGTCATAGTCAATGGATATTGGTTCCATATAGAAGAATATAGCCGACAACGTTCAACTATTAATAGCGGCATATATATTTTAGGAAGCATGTACGGGGACGACGACTTTGATTACTACGGTGTTATAGAAGATACCTTAGAATTATCTTATTTGGGAAAATCTAACAAAGCCGTGGTGCTAAAATGTCATTGGTTCGATCCAGAGAAATAGACAGTTGTAGGCAATAGACAGTAGGAGATAGAGTTTTTTAAATATTTTGCTTTTGTGACAGTTGCTCCACCGTCGACAGGGAACATAGTCGGTACGTCTCGATCGCACGACCACGATCGTCATGTCACACCAGGTTATTTTTTGTATATTACTTAATTTTATGTAGGAGCCAAATTTTATGTATTTTTTTGTGATGACAGTTGCTACCCCACCGCCAATGCCGAGAATACCAGACGCTTCAGCAGAATCTAGCGTTGGCGAGCGACATCTTATGCCAGGTGATATATTTATTATTATTGACATTTCTCAATTAATTATATTAATTATTTTTTAATAATGTCAGTTACTACGCCGCCGATAGCACAAGCACCTGACTCAATTCATTCAGACGAGCGGACTGCTATTGATCATGCGGTACACATCAATCGAGGTGAGAACATTACTGTACATCTATCAATTATCACAATTTTAATTTGGTATGACACTAATGATTTATTATGTATTAGGGCCCGTAGCTGATGTCGGACCTTCACAGCTTACCCCAGTTGTACCGGATGATGATTCCTCTTCGAGTGACGAAGAGGGGTTACACGATAATGGTGTGGTCACTGTGAATAATATTGCTCGACCGTAAGTTAAATAAGTTGTACAAATTTTGTTATAGTTTTGGTTATCATTGAAAATTAATTCTTCTTTGTAATTGGCAGGACCATTTTCTTACTCGCTAGTACCATGCGGGATGTCAGTGCTCTCGTTCTTTCCCACTTGCCGGAAGGGGCAGGATCCTGGAAAGATGTCCCAATTCAAGTGCGAGATGACATTTTTCGAGCCTTTACGGTACGATCTTCTATTTGGGTTACATAATTCGATTTATATTTATTTTAAAATTACTAAGTTTTAATGTTCTATTTGGATCTTAGTTTAGGGATGATCCGGAGAGCTTTTGAGGAGGTCGCTGCGAAACGCCTCCGAAATTGATTATACAAGTTTTTTGAGCAGGGCATACAAATATGCCCAAGACATATTAGGCGCTCTTTTGAGGAGGGTTAACTCTTGCGATCACGTCCGCCGACCTCACTTTGGAGCAGGGCATACAAAGATGCCCAAGACATATTAGGCGCTCGGTTTGGGAGTCCCTCTGTAGGAAGTGGTAAGTATGTATACTTTTACATTATTTTTATGAAAATTATAGTTTTTTGAAAGTGTAAGTATTTGATGTTCACAAAGGACGGATGAACGATGGCAAAGGAAGTCGGAAAAGGCAAGAGTTAACCATCTTTCAAAGCCCGAGGCCCACATCCACACAGGGAGATCGATACGATTTGACGAGCATCGACGGTGCATGGTAATTTACATATAAATTCAATTAATCAAACTTTTGACTTATACTTATGTTATCAAATTTGAAACTTTATAGTAGGAGGAGAAAGAAGGCGGTTCCGTAGACTTTCGTGTGGTCTATGAGGCCACGCATAAGAGCCGGAAGACAAACGACTTAGTCATGCCCACTGCTCGTAGGCTTCTAGTAAGTCACATGATATGGTCATTTGGTTGTTGCCGTTAGTGCATTATTTTTTAAATACATAATGTTTAAATTTTATAGGATGAGTATAATGCGAAAATGACTGAAAAGTATGGAGATGATCCGAGTACTCAGCCACCAGGTAATGTTTCTTCGTTGGTTTAGTCATATTTTTAATTTACGTGTTTCTTGATCTATAATTTATATATTATATGATTGTATAATTTTTCTATTTCGTAGAGGACCCTACTGTTTGGGAGGAGGTGGCCGACACGACATGAGGGGATACTTGCGTGGCCTCGGCACAGCCGCTCAGATACCTAGGAGGATCGGAGGATATGCAAGAGGTGCATCTGCTCTGAGCTCATCCGTTGCACCTGATATGGCGCAGCTATCACAGCAACTATCGCAGCAGTTATCGGCGCAGATATCGCAGCAATTGGGTCCTCTATTGCAGGCGATTCAGGGATTGATCCCGACGCAGAATCCATCCTCGCGAGGCCATGGACTGAGCACGTCTGGGTTGAACGTCCGGAATGATAACAATAACTCCCAAATCTAGGATAGAAAACAAACTATGCATTTGTTACTTATAGACTTAAACATACATATAGTTTGTTAGTTCGGTTTAGTAGTTTTCGTATTCTTATGTTATATATTATGCCTGTGATGGTTTTATATTGCCTGTGATGATTTTATATTGCCTGTGATGATTTTATATTGTCTGTGATGCTTTTATATTGCCTGTGATGAATATTAATGCATTTTGAGATGCGTTATAAATTGTATGGTGTGGGAAGGGAAAAAAATGATGCTGGGGCGGGTAAAAAAAATGTGTAAGTAGCGACTCCATAGCATCTCATTGGCGTCTCAGCGCATGTCGACGCTAATTTAAATATATCGCACTTAGCGCTATCTTAGCGTCTCATTGGTGACACAAGCATGATCATATTTGCGTCAATATAGCGCCTTCCTAGTGCCTACAGTAGCGACACGTGGGCGCCGAAATAGCGCCTCATGCCTACCGCCCCTTGCACGTCGACTTAGCGACGCGGTCCTGCTTCGCACAGCCGCAAACATCACATCTTAATAACGTCAATATAACATCAACATGTGGCGTTAGTTGCGTCTCATTATCTTTGACTCTAGTGCGACGCCACTAGCCACCGATTTCCAGTGTCTCAATTTTGCGGCGCTAGTTAGACGCTAAGGAGACACTCTTCACAACAGAGACGTAATAGCGCCTCCCTACCCGTCTTCAACCTTGAGTCGCTAATTGCCAATTTTCTTGTAGTGAACGCTGCAGATGGTGTGTTTATAAAGAAAAACGTAAATGAAGCCTATCAATTTATAGAAGAGATAGCCAGGAATCAACATTTCCTAGCTCATTCAAAGTCTAATGAGTCAGCTGCATTAACCCAAACTCGATTTGAAGTTGAGGATTTTTCTTCTAAAGTGGAGTACATAGTTCAAAAAGCAATTAGTAAACTGGGACTCAACGAAGCTACTCCTACCGTTAATATGATAGCAAGATGTTGCGAAATATGTGGTGCGCCTAATCACATTTCTATGCACTGTGAGTTATTAAAACAGCAAGGGCATCAACAATAAGCTAATGCGATAGGCCCTTACCCATCGAATAATGACTCATATTCTAACACTTTCAATCCTGGATGGACAGACAATCCAAAGTTTTCCTACAGGACACTCTAATGCAGAAAATGTTCGAAAAAATTGAAAGTCTTTCCATTCACAACAAAATGCTGGAGACTCAGATAGCTCAACAAGCTGCATCCTCTTCAAGACCACTGGGAATCTTACTAGGGCAGCCAGAGAAGAATCCAAAGGAACAAGTTCAAGCTGTAACTTTAAGAAGTGGAAAAACCATAGATAACACCAGAAGAACAAGAGCAGAGGTCTCGACAGAGGCAACCGAGGGAATTAGTGATCAAAGTCAGGTGGTTCAATCAGAAGATGCAATAAATGGACAAAGTAAATCTAAACAACAGATTGCTGAAGGACATCTTAGTTATTCTTCTTGGATACCATTTCCAAAAGCCCTTAAGAAATCCCGACAAGATCAACAATTTGGCAAGTTTGTAGAGATCCTAAAGAAACTCTATATTAATGTACCTTTCGTGGAAGCTATTCAAGAAATGCCAGCATATGCCAAATTTCTGAAGGACATTCTATCGAAGAAAAGGAAGATACAAGAAAATGAAACGGTCGCGCTAACTGTTGAGGCAAGTGCTGTAATTCAAAATAAATTACCTCCGAAGTTAAAAGATCCGAGGAGTTTCTCCATAACTTGTGAAATTGGAAACAGAAGAATACGAAGAGCTTTGTGTGACCTTGGTGCCTCAGTAAGTGTTATTCCTCTATCATTGTGTAGGAAACTTGAAATGGGTGACATTAAGCCCACGAATATGTCTCTCCAATTAGCAGACAAGTCTATAAAAATTCCACAGGGAATTCTAGAGGATATACCTATCAAAGTAGGCAACTTCAATATACCAGTTAACTTCGTGGTGTTAGACATGGATGAAGACAATCAAACTCCTATTTTGTTGGGAAGAACCTTCCTAGCTACCGTCGGAGTAGTGATAGATGTCAAACAAGGTCGCCTTACTTTTCAAATAGGCGATGACACAGTTGAATTCCGGCTGAATCACATTATTAATTGCCTAAACATGAAAGATCACCCTCTTCAACCCGAGCCACTGGATCCCCTTATACAGAAAGTAGCATCAGTTGTTCACATATCAGATTCTCCAGAAGTATCTCTTGAAGCCCAAGAATCATCTTTGTGGACAGAAGAAGAAGCAAATATTCTTATGAGTCACATGCTCTCGACTGAAATACAACATCCTGACACTCCACTAGAGGAGTTCGTGCAACGGTCTAGTTCAAAGAAGCCAACAAAGCCATAACTAAAAAAGCTACCTCCAAATCTCAAGTATGAATTCTTAGGTGAAGATTTCACTTATCCAGTAGTTGTCAGTGTAGATTTAAAGACAACTCAACTTCAGCACTTATTGGATAAGTTAAAAGCTTACAAGCATGTCATAGGGTACACATTGGATGATCTCAAAGGAATTAATCTTGCTATATGCATGCATCGCATCCATATGGAAAAGGATTATAAACCTTCCATAGAGTGACAAAGAATGCTTAATCCAGCAATGAAGGGAGTAGTGAAAAAAGAAGTTATTAATCTTTTGGATGCAGGAATTATCTACCCCATATCAGACAATCAGTGGGTGAGCCCTGTGCAAGTCATGCCAAAAAAGGGTGGAATCACTGTAGTAAAGACAGAGTCAGATAAATTTATTTCCACACGAACGGTAACATGGTGGAGGATGTGTATTGACTTTAGGAAATTTAATAAAGCCACAAGGAAGGACCATTTTCCATTACCTTTCATTGACCAGATGTTAGAAAGATTAGCAAATCACTCTTATTTTTGTTACTTAGACGAATTTTCTGGATTTCATCAAATTCCTTTTCATCCAGAAGATCAGGAAAAAAATACCTTTACTTGTCCCTATGGAACTTTTGCATACAGAAGGATGCCCTTTGGATTATGTAATGCTCCAGCAAGCTTCCAAATGTGCATGATGTCAATCTTCTCCGAATACATTGAAGAAATAATGGAGATATTTATGCATGATTTTTTAGTGTATGGCACTTCCTTTGAAATATGTCTTCAAAATTTAGGAAAGGTATTACAGAGATGCGCCGAATCTAATCTCGTGTTGAACTGAGAGAAATGTCACTTCATGGTACAAGAGGGTGTAGTTCTGGGGCATATTGTCTCAGGTCGGGGCATTGAAGTCGATAAAGCTAAGACAGAAGTGATTGAAAAGTTACCTCCGCCCACTAATATCAAGGGAATCAGAAGCTTTCTTGGTCATGCCGAATTCTATCGACAATTCATCAAGAATTTTTCCATAATTGCAAGGCCCTTGACAAAACTACTATCCAAGGATGTGGAGTTTATATTCGATGAACACTGTTTAGAGGCTTTTAACACTCTGAAAAAAGCTCTTATAACAGCCCCAATTATCCAACCACTTGATTGGTCTCTGCCGTTTGAAATTATGTGTGATGCTAGTGATCAAACTGTGGGAGCAGTATTGGGACAAAGGAAGGATAAAAAGCAACATGCAATCTATTATGCTAGCAAAACTTTGGATGAAGCGCAAATCAATTATGCTACGACAGAAAAAGAATTTCTAGCAGTCATTTTTGCAATAGATAAATTCAGATCCTACCTAGTTGGCTCCAAAATCATCGTGTACACTGACCACCAAGCTGTCCGATACTTAATAGCTAAAAAAGATGCCAAACCTAGACTCATCTGATGGATTCTTTTGTTATAGGAATTCGATTTAGAAATCAAAGATCGTAGGGGGATAAAAAACTTAGTAGTTGATCATCTCTCTCGAATTCAACTATCAGAACAAGATCTTAACACTGGATTACACAGAGCTATTAATGATTCTTTTCCAGATGATCAATTGTTTTCGATTCAGACAACACAACTTCCTTGGTTCGCTGATTATGCCAACTACTTAGCTTCCGGAGTTCTACGACCTAATCTGTCCTACCAACAAAAGAAGAAATTTTTCTCTGATATCAAATATTACTTTTGGAATGAACCATTTCTATTCAAAAAATGTGCAAATGGAATATATCGGAGGTGTGTACCAGACGAAGAATAATTTGCTATATTATAGGAATGCCATTCATCTCCTTATGGTGGTCATGGAGGATATCAGAAAATAGCCGCCAAAGTTCTTCAAATAGGTTTTTATTGGCCAACACTATTCAAGGATGCAATCAACGTTGTTAAATCTTGTGATGCTTGTCAAAGGACTGGAAATATAGGTAAAAGAAATGAAGCACCTTAGCAACCTATACTTGAGGTAGAAATATTTGATGTATGGGGAGTGGATTACATGGGACCTTTCCCCCTTCTTGCGGGCATAAGTTCATACTTCTAGCTGTTGATTATGTCTCAAAATGGATTGAGGCTATCCCTACAATCTCAGCAGACTCAAGGTCGGTTGCCAAACTTTTTAAAGATATAATATTTCCAAGGTTTGGGATACCGAGATTGGTTATTAGTGATGGAGGCTCACATTTTATTGAACGGAGTTTTGAAAAATTATTGCTCAAATATGTGGTCAAGCATCAGATTTCTTCCGCTTACCACCCTCAAACCAATGGGCAAGCCGAAGTCTCAAATAGAGAGATCAAACTAATTCTTGAGAAAACCGTTTCAATAACCAGAAAGGATTAGAGCCTGAAACTCAATGAAGCATTATGGGCATATCGGACTGCTTATAAAACACCAAATGGGACAACACCATTCAGACTTATCTATGGTAAACATTGTCACCTACCAGTGGAATTAGAACATAAGGCTTTTTGGACAATTAAAACACTGAATTATGATTTCCAAGCAGCTTTTGGAAAACGTTTATTGTAGCTCAATGAGCTAGATGAATTGAGATTAGATGCCTATAACAACTCCCGCGTCTATAAAGAAAGAACGAAGAAATGGCATGATATGCACATATTGAGAAGGAACTTTAAAGATGGCGACCAGGTTCTGTTATTTAACTCCAGACTACGACTTTTCTCGAAAAGCTAAGAACACGATGGTCTGGACCATTTATCATCGAAAAAATATATCCCCATGGCGCAGTGGATATCAAAAATAGTAATTCAGAAGTCTTCAAGGTCAACGGGTAAAGACTAAAACGTTACAATCCAAGCGCAGTAAGGTTCGAAGAAGTGCTACATTTGCAAACGGGCCACAAGAAGAAATCAGGTCGAGCCAACGACGTTAAAAAAAGGTGCCACAGAAAGGCAACCCAACCAAATAAACGGTCAGCAGCCACGTCAACACCGGCAAGGTCAGAAATGTCAAAAAAATCACCTGAAAGTACATTTCTAGATTTAGTTGAGAATCCCAATAGAATCTAACACCATATCTACCCAAATATACACTTTTCCAAGTCCCACACGAACTCTCCCACGTCGCTTCATTTTCCATCCGATCGATTAACACCGAAACACTCATCATCCCCCAGCCACCTCTCGAAATCCCTAGCAGCTCTCCATGGTCCTCCGAGAAACCTCTATCGCCATCCACCTTACGATCGCCGATATTTTCAGCCAGCAACATGAAGCGAACCCGCACATCGTCTGATTCCTCGGCAAATAGCTCGTCTGAGTCCATCAGGCGACGGCTTCGTCCAGATGGCCTTTTACAACCAATGCCCAACTTGCGATGGCCAGAAGACAACAATGAAGCCCAACGTCTTCTTAACACACGGGTCAGAAATTTTGCTTCTACACGATTTTTGAATTTTTCCACTCTTGAATCTCTCGGATTATTTGAGGATATCAGGACCCTACTTCATCGATCCCGTCTCCTCCCTTTCTTTATGAAATGATGAGACCTCTACGAAGAGGTATTGATGCGTTGAAATGATGTAGCAAAATAGAATAGCTAGCAAGTGCACTAGTCGCTCAAGTAATATAGTAAATAGGAGTAAGAGTGTCGAACCCACGAGGAATATTATTAATTCAATATCTGAATTTATAAATTAATAAGAGAGAAAAAAACATGGATTTTGAAAATGAGTTTTAAAAGATAAAGAAAATAAGATAAAGATAAGATAGTGGTGTTGAAGTTAGGCCTTAGGATGAAAAAAGATCAGGATAAATATTTGAACTATAAAAGATAAATTTAATCTTTAAAGATGGATTATAAATTTTCCCAAGTTATTAATTTACAAGATTAACATCACAGAGTCCACAAACTGGTAATTATACTATTTAATATCAAACTATCTTAAATTTAATCAAACCTAAAGTCCCACAAACTGGTATTCGTCAGATAAGATTAAAATTAAGATGCATTAATATGAAAATCCTAGACTATTAATCACTCCACAAACTGGTATAGATTAATAGACCACATAAACTTTATTCTCCACACACTAGTTATCAAATTTATGTCAATTATTAATTTCACATAAAATCAATTAATTTAATTAATGAATTCTGAAATCAAATAGTCCACAAACTGGTAATTACTCAACTCAGAAATCCAAATAATTAAATCAAAAGCACTAAGCACAATTAACTAATTGATCAGAAAAGATTAAAATAAATAATATAGGGTCCAAATAGTTTCCCTTCAATAATAATATCCTAAAATAATAATCATAAAAAATATGGAGTTCATCCTAGAAATTCTGGAGAGATAATAAAACAATAATAAAAATGGGAAGAATTACACCCAAAATAAAATTAGAGATCTCGAATTGGGCAGACAGTCGGGTAGCCTCTCGGACTTGATCAGGGTCGCGATCAACTTCCAGCCGTCGCACATCTCTCCTCTTGGTCGTAGCCTACAGACTCACGACTCGTCGTGGAAGAAAACCTGAACTTCAGAGCACGAATTGAAATGACGGATTATTCACGTATTTATAGGGTGCGAACGGCCTTCAATTTGATCCCGGTCGTAACATCGTACGGTTGACTTTAAAATTATGAGATAAACTCGGACAACATGATAAATCCTTTTTATCATTACGCCCAAAGATAAATCCTTCTTATCTTTACTCCCTTCGAATCTCGGCCGTAATAAAGAAGAGTCATTATCAATACCCCCTCCAAATCTTGGCCGTAAGGAAAGAATTTAATCTTGTTACGCCCAAAAGATAAAATCATTTAATTGTTACCCCCTTTGAATCTCGGCCAAAACGAAATTATTTTATCTTTTCGCCCTATGGATCTCGACCAAAACAAGATTTCCTTGCCATTACCCCCTCCAAATCTCAGCCAAAATAATAATCCTTTATCCTAATCTCGGCCGTAATGATAAATTCTTCGGAATTTTGGCCGATACGGCACAATTCATCTAAATCTCGATTTTTCCTGCAAAATAATTATCAAAATTTAGTTAATTCATCCACAATTAAAATATTCAAAGAATTAATAATTAAAATTGATAAATTTGGAATTATGATTAAAAGTGACTAAAAATGATGCATGCCATGATCAAATTACAGAAAAATTAATTAAAATAATAATCTAAAATATGTTGTATTTTGCATGCATCAGACTCCCCCAAGCTTAAAGTCTTGCTTGTCCTCAAGCAAAAATTCAAGGCAAGGCTCAAGAAAGTTCCATCATAGCCGCCACATTGTCAACTGATTAATTTTCTCACACAATTCTTCTGCACAACTGCTACTCAGTATCTCACCATTTTCCATGCACTTAGCTTCATAGAGCTTCTGAATGCTACACAAATTTAACAATCTCAAATTCAGCCTTGTAGAAAAATAAATTCTCTGTCCAATAATAGCATTAATATTGAACACATAAATACTAATTGAGCTTAAAACTTTTTTCTTTTTTTCTTTTCATTTTTATTTTTAATCATTTTAAAAGTTCTAATCTTCAAGCAGAATTGCACAAGGAAGTCCATGTAGAGGGCTTTAGACTGATGACTCTCAGACTAGATGACCTTAGGGCACCAGGTGATAAAGCACCCCTCGAGTTTACTTGCCCGAACAACCAAGGTTCTGAATGAAGAGTTCGAACTTAGCCATGATTCAGTACTCCGGTGCTTCTTCATATTCCACAAGATGGTCCATGTAGCAGGTTTTCGATCGACGGATCCCAGAGCAGTTGCCCTTAGGTCGCCAGGCATGAACCCCTATGGATCTAATTATCCGAACACATCTTGGTTCCGGATAACACTTTTGTACCTACACATAACTTTATTCAACTTTTTTTTTGTTGGGGTTTAGCTAACCCTTCTTTATTTTATAAGCTCAAAAAGTACTTAATATGGTCAATAAGAAGGCTACTAGTAATCAAGACTTAAAAGAAATTAATAAAAAGGCATCAATATAACTTTGTCGTCTAGTCATTCATAATTCTATTAGCATGGGCACACAATCTATAAGTTTGATACTGAAGTAGCAAGTGATAAGAAAGAAAAGTATTCAAATTTCATCAATTAATGACATGTCTTTGAACTTCTACTAAAAGATAATTAAAACAATAAGACAAGAGTTTGTAAGATGGTAGCAAAAATAAATGCATGCAATGGTATTTTTTAGAAAATTTTCAAAATTTTCAATTTTTTGGAGTTTTTTACAAATAGATGCAAACATAAGCAAATAAAAAGAAAGAAACATGCAATGCACGAAATGCAAACTCCCCCAAGCTTGAACCAGACACTGTCCTCAGTGTTAGACCAGAAGGGAAAGTGATACATACTCAATAAAAAGGAAAATTAAAGAAATGAAAAAAAAGAAAAGGAAAAAGACACAACCGGATTTACTGTCTGCGGGGTGGCGATGGTGGATGGTAGCCGAGATTTCCTTAGCATATGATACTCATGGATGCGCCTCGTCATGCGCGCATGCTGATTCTGAAGGGATTCGAAGCGACCCTGACGATCATCCATATTTCTAAAATCAGCTCGAATGTTGGTCAACTCTTGTGCTTGTCGAAGTTGCTCTTCCTGAATAGCGTGCAACTGCCCTGACTGACGAAGTTGCTCTTCTTGAAAAGTGTGAAACTCCCTTGCTTGACGAAGTTGTTCATCATACATTGATTCCCATAAGTTTTGCATGGAAGCATAGTCAGGCTGAGGTGGCGGAGGTGGATAGTAAGTCTGTTCTGGGGCCGAAGTGAAAGTAGGTTCTGGTGCTATATAGTGATTCTGCACAGGTTCCTGTAAAGGAGCAGATACTTCCATCGAGTCGCGTTCCTCATAAGGAGTAGCAGGTATGAACGAGGAATCAGAAGAGCTCTCTTGTGCGGGAGATGGAATCGGAGAAGGCACCGGCATATAAGGTGAATGGACGGATGTGGCATATTGGGAAGCTGCCGGTGATGCAGTATAGAATCCTTGTGGCTGTTGAAGGTAGGGTTGGGCTGCCGCATAATCAGTAGAATCAAACCAGGAGAAAGGTTCATCCTGGTGTGGTTGTCCGACAGAGGTAGATGGTCCTGCAGGTGGGACTACTGGAGCTATGACCTGCCTAAAAAGGAGCCAATTATTTGGATTAATCGGCGTAAAAGCATCTCGATCTGAGCAGGGCACCTCCTGATTATGGCCTTCAAAAATAAAAACTTTGATCCCTGAGTTGTTGGTCTTCACGAGACCCATAGCCTGAATGGTCCTACGAGTGAGGTGATGTTTCCTGGCACAGCTTCAAGATCATCCAAGTCTAGTTGTAGGTGCTGAGCGATAGGTGTGAGAAGGGCGCCCATATTAATGCTACCGCCACGATGAGTAGTGCGGCGCTGGAATCGACGAATGAGGAAGGCACCCACATTAACAGGAGTTCTGTGAAGCATGCTGTGGATGAGATTTAACTCTCCCTCTGAGACGGCACCCTCATTATCACTGCGTCCACTTAAGGTGTTGCTTAGCATGCGATGGACGTAGCGCAGAACAGGATTCTGAATTGAGCTATCTTTAGCTGTGTTCCAAACCAATCGGTCTTCTTCTGTTATCTGTTTCCAAAAAGTTTCAGCATCAACGTCAGCAATTACATAAAGAGATCCATTGTTGGGAAATTCATAGATATTATTAATCTCTCCTAGAGTGAGAGTAAAAGGTCGCCCATAAAGTTGGAATGAAATGCGAGGCTGATCATAATTCCTGCCATCTAAATTAAAGACCTCCAAGGATGAGAGAAATTCCATAATTAGTACTTAATAACTTGGCCACCAAGAATGCACAAAGTCAGAGAGTCCAATCTGAGAAAATAATAGATGAATATCTGCAAGTAAATTATACTCCCTCAGCAATTTAGTATCTGAAAATCTGGTGGCATGAATTCGAATCTCAAACATCCGTTCATATCGAGCTTGATACTCCGGCTTAGTCCAATAATAATCTTCGGGATAGGAGATTAATTGTGAGGGCTGTGGTGTCATTTGAGCATTCGGATGTCATCGTTCGCGACGTCCCCTCCATATATTAGCAAATCGCCGCATTTTAATCTTGACAGAACTCAACGAAGAAAGGTGCCGGCTCGGTGGACTTGGCAACTGAGGTTTCGGCCGTAGTATTCGATGAAGATCTGAAGGTCAGAGGTAACTCGGCCGTAAGCAGAGAGGATGAGGAACCTCGGCCGGAGGTGATGATCTTGTAGTTTTCGGCCGTAAGGAATGCGGGTGTGGCACTGGTGTTCGACGCTCGTTCGGGCGTAAGGAATCAGCACCGGTGGAAGCTCGGCCGCAAGGAACAGGTGGAACCGGGAGACTACATCCGTAAGGAACAGAGGTTCGGCCATAATGCACAGGGGGCGTAAGGATCGGCGGTGAGACTCGGAACTTCGGCCGTAAGAGTAGATGAACCTCGGCCGTAAGGAACAGATGTCGATGAATAACCAACCTTGCAATGCAGCTTCGGCGTAAGAGGCGGCGTGAAAGCTTGGCCGTAACGCAGAGGGCGTAATGGTGAGAGGGGCGACGTAACTTCGGCCGTAAGGAACTGGCGCGGCACTTTTGGGCATAAGGATCGGCGGTGAGACTCGGAACTTCGGCCGTAAGAGCCACTTCGGCCGTAAGAATGAAAGGGCGAAATGGAGCCGGTTCTTGGTCTGCAAAAGCACGAGGTGTAAGAATTTATAGATACAATTACAGGCGTAAACTTACCTGTTCCCACGTGATGGCGCAGTGAAGGGTCATGTCGTAAGAGCTTGGCCGATTTTCAAGGTGATTCATTTGTTTCGCCTTGTCATGTCCGAGGTCATGTGGCCGCCGGTGTGGGGACTCGGCCGTAATGGGAACGTATGTGGTGGCAGGGCGTAATGTGGAACCAGCAGCTCGTCTTGTCATGTCCGAGCTTCGGCCGTAAAGAGAACAGGTGGCAGGGCGTAATCGTTTTTTTTTTCTTTCTTTCTTTTGGGCTCGTGATATGTCTCGTCTTGTCGCGTGGAGGGAATCAATTCTTGGAGTTTACGCCCATGCTTGGAGTTGACGCCCCTGAGTTTACGTCCGAAGTCCTCTCCTTACACACATTAAATATTAATTAAATTAGGTGACTCCATAAAATAAAATAAAATAAAATAAATAAAATAAAATAAATGTCTAATTAAAATTAAAATTAAAACTATCACCGAAACTAATTCTATTAAAATATTAATCAGTAACTAATTAAACTTATCTAAAAAAATTAAATAAATAAATAAAAATAAAATAAAAAGGATAGAAATAGTTCTGAATTATAGTCGTCAACTTAACTTAGTTCAGTTGAAAATCAAGACCTATTTTGCTCTTCCCCCCTTGGATTTTTCTCTGTGTTGCATGGGAGAGAGCCCAGTGTACGTCCAGTCAGTTGTGCCACCATCTGGCCCAGTTGTCTTTCCAAATTTTGAATTGATGCATCCTGACTCGTGGCTCTAGATTCCATATACTTTTGCAACGCTTGCATTGTGTCTATGATATGTGCCATCATCTCCTGCATGTGATTTGATAATTGATATTGGGGAGTATCAGGTTGCCTTTTCAGTATATAATCTTTTGATGGACCAGAAGGTTGGCCTTGATTCTGATTATAGACAAACTTCGGATTATGTCTCCAACTATAATCGTTGTTCCTGTAAAATGGATTGGAAATAAAGTTAGCATTTTCAATTTGATTTGTATCCGAAGTGTTACCTGTAGGGCTATAATTGCTGGAATTTCCCATTAGTGACATCATTTGTTCGAATTTTTGATTAAGTGACTCCAACTGAGCCACTATTTCTGAAGATTGTATTCCTTGTGTAGCATGTACATCATGAGTTCGGCGAGATGATCTCCTTTCTTGGCTCGACTTGAGGGCTACAACTTCAATTATATCTTGTATCTCACTAGGACGTTTAGATCCTAGCACTGTCCCTCCTGCTGATTGGTCGAGTCTGTCTTGATCTGCAGCTCGCAATTCATGGTAGAAATCTTCCATCACTTTCCATTTTGGAATTCTGTTGTCAGAAACTATGGCTAATAGTTCCTTATATCATTCCCATGCCTCATATAATGTCTCGTTATTGTCTTGAACAAATGCCCTCAATTCTCTTTGATATTTGCCTGCCTTTTGTGGTGGACAATATTTTCCAACAAACTTTTCTACCAGCTCCAACCAAGAATGAATCGATCCTGCAGGCAAAGTTTTAAACCAAGTGGAAGCTTTGTCACGTAAAGATTGAGGAAATAATAATAAACGAATAACTTCAGAAGAAACATTATTATTTCTAAAGTGCTCAGAGTGGCAAGAAATTTGTCAAGGTGATCATGAGGGTCTTCATGAAATCCTCCTCCAAATTGGGATGCTTGTATCATCCTCACGATTGCAAGATTTATCTCAAAATTATTTGCGTTAATATCAGGCAGCACGATGCATGATTCTCGGTCACTGTATCTAACCGAGACATATTCTCTCATAGAAAGCTCTGCTTCATCTTCTCGCCGATTATTATGTGGTGGAACCAGTTCATTTTGTTGCTCCAGTCTCTGATTGTCGCGTGCTTGTTCCCCCATTTTTCTTATATTTCTTCATAATCGACGATAGGTTCTTTCAATTTCAGGATCAAATTCCAACAGTGGATTTGAACTCCTAGTGCGCTTATTAGAAGATTCCAGGATTGGTTGTGATAAAAGAAAAAAAATTCAAATATATACAAGAAGAAAGAAATGCAGATAATAAGTCATGAAGAAATAAGATTTAAATTGATAAACATAAAAAGTCTTTCGGCTATTATCAAAAATTCATTAGGTTGTCAAAATTAATGTCCGGAATAAATTAACCTAATTATTGCCACCAAAATTTATAGAAAAATTATCAAATACGGCGAAAAATCAAAACTCGAAAACCAATTCAAATGCCAAACATTAATATCGACCGAAAGAAAGTAAATCACTTAGATGGTCGTAAAAATCAAGCACTCGTTCGACTTTAAAACTTGGAAGAATTAACGATGATGTAACAAACAGCACAAAACGAATCAGAACTAATTTGCATCCGTAAAGTTAATAATCAGACATTAGCAAAAATTATTTTAAGAGAGAAAATAAGATTAATCGGCCGCAATACAGAAAATAGATTTACGGCCGAAATTAGATTAGTAATCCGAGGCTCGTTCGGCCGCAAAAACCATAGAACAGTGTCAAAAGGATTCAACGTGAAGGCGTAAACCAGTTAATATTACGGCCGTAAACACAATGAAGAAAACAATTCTCGGCCGTTAATCAATAAGAGAGAATTCAATTCGATCATAAAGTGAATCTCGACCGTAAATAAAAATTGTCAATTAAGTCGAAACGAGGTCACATCAATCAGAAATATATTACGGCCGAGATGAAGTCAACACGATTGGCCGTAAAGCAAAATAGGATTTCGGCCGAAATAAAATCGAATGAAACTTATTCTTATGTTGACAGAAGAATCGTTACGGCCGAGAAGGAGTAAAATTCATGTCGGATGTTCCATTACGGCCTAGAAAGAATAAACCACTTTGGCCAAAACAAAGTCAAATCAATATGAAAAGTTCAAACAATTAAAACATTACGGCCGAGAATGAAAGTCGAAACTGATTCGAATAGGGCATAAAAAAAATTTTAAACCATAGATAAACCGGGTGAAACAAGGTCAAATCCATATCCATTACTCATGGCGTAAAACAACGTTCGGATAAAAATATTACGGCCGTAAAATAGAAGATTAGAACTCAGGAACGCTATTGTAAGGCCGTAATCGGTAAAGCCGAGAAAATAAATCAAAGTCGTAAAACTATAAGTCGACAGTGTAATCCGAAAAATCCAATCGGCGTCGGATTTTAAACCGAAAGTCGACAAATTTAAAAATGTTGTGACCTTTATCTGCAAAAGAAAAAAAATTAGATTATTCACAGAAATAAAAATAATTAAAACAAATAGTACATATTTACAGAGAATTTATTTACAAAAAATTATTTACATCTCCTAATAATTCATAAAAATAAAAAATTAATTAATAAAATATTTCCCGGCAACGGCGCCAAAAACTTGATGCGTTGAAATGATGTAGCAAAATAGAATAGCTAGCAAGTGCACTAGTCGCTCAATTAATATAGTAAATAGGAGTAAGAGTGTCGAACCCACGAGAAATATTATTAATTCAATATCTGAATTTATAAATTAATAAGAGAGAAAAAACATGGATTTTGAAAATGAGTTTTAAAAGATAAAGAAAATAAGATAAAGATAAGATAGTGGTGCTGAAGTTAGGCCATAGGATGAAAATAGATCAGGATAAATATTTGAACTATAAAAGATAAATTTAATCTTTAAAGATGGATTATAAATTTTCCCAAGTTATTAATTTACAAGATTAACATCACAGAGTCCACAAACTGATAATTCTACTATTTAATCCGGTAAATCAAACTATCTTAAATTTAATCAAACCTAAAGTCCCACAAACTGGTATTCGTCAGATAAGATTAAAATTAAGATGCATTAATATGAAAATCCTAGACTATTAATCACTCCACAAACTGGTATAGATTAATAGACCACATAAACTTGATTCTCCACACACTAGTTATCAAATTTATGTCAATTATTAATTTCACACAAAATCAATTAATTTAATTAATGAATTCTGAAATCAAATAGTCCACAAACTGGTAATTACTCAACTCAGAAATCTAAATAATTAAATCAAAAGCACTAAGCACAATTAACTAATTGATCAGAAAAGATTAAAATAAATAATATAGGGTCCAAATAGTTTCCCTTCAATAATAATATCCTAAAATAATAATCATAAAAAATATGGAGTTCATCCTAGAAATTCTAGAGAGATAATAAAACAATAATAAAAATTGGAAGAATTACACCCAAAATAAAAGTAGAGATCTCGAATTGGGCAGACAGTCGGGTAGCCTCTCGCCATCAACTTCCAGTCGTCGCACATCTCTCCTCTTGGTCGTAGCCTGCATACTCACGACTCGTCGTGGAAGAAAACCTAAACTTCAGAGCACGAATTGAAACGACGAATTCTTCACGTAGTTATAGGGTGCGAACGGCCTTCAATTTGATCCCGGCCGTAACATCGTACGGTTGACTTTAAAATTATGAGATAAACTCGGCCAACACGATAAATCCTTTTTATCATTACGCCCAAAGATAAATCCTTCTTATCTTTACTCCATTCGAATCTCGGCCGTAATAAAGAAGAGTCCTTATCATTACCCCCTCCAAATCTTGGCCGTAAGGAAAGAATTTAATCTTGTTACGCCCAAAAGATAAAATCATTTAATTGTTACCCCCTTTGAATCTCGGACAAAATGAAATTATTTTATCTTTACGCCTTATGGATCTCGGCCAAAACCAAGATTTCCTTGCCATTACCCCCTCCAAATCTCGGCCAAAACAATAATCATTTATCCTAATCTCGACCGTAATGATAAATTCTTCGGAATTTCGGCCGATACGGCACAATCCATCTAAATCTCAATTTTTTCTGCAAAATAATTATCAAAATTTAGTTAATCCATCCACAATTAAAATATTCAGAGAATTTATAATTAAAATTGATAAATTCGAAATTACGATTAAAAGTGACTAAAAATGATGCATGCCATGATCAAATTACAAAAAAAATAATTAAAATAATAATCTAAAATATGTTGTATTTTGCATGCATCAAGTATCAATGGAGTTCTTAGGAACTTTGTATCCCACCCGTTTCGATGAAGATGGAGTTCCTGATCACATTGAGTCTCGGGTATGTAATCACGAACTCGCTATGAGTCTCGACACCTTCGCCAGTTTAATGAATCTGCCTAATGTGGGCCATCGAACTCCTCCACCCTCTTTCCCTACATTTGAAGTTTGGTATCAACTTACCGGCCGACGAACCGATAACATGTTGCACCTAGTCGGCCACAACCTAAAGAACCCTGTTCTTCGATATCTTCATATTCTTCTTACCAACACTATCTTAATCCGCCCCAATGAATACGAGCGGGACCTTGTTTCTCCCAATGAGCTTTTTATTCTCTGGTGTCTACTGTCTAACACAGATATTAACCTTGCCTCATTCTTCCTACAAAGTCTGATCACGGAGTCAACCCGTGAATTTAGTCCAATCCTCTACAGCAACCTCATCACACCCCTAGCAAAACACTATGTTCTTAGCCACACCTGCCACACTTATCAACTTGGACTTTTTTTATCAAGGAAGGGGTTCTTCTAACGATAAACGGCCAACAATTTTGGCGACAATCTAATTCATCGACTCTCCTCCAACTACCTGACCCTTGACGGACCTCAATCCTAGAATGTCGTAATTGGTGGATGACCGATTTCATCCAGGTCACAAGGCCTATTTCAACATTACCCCCACTACTTCTAGACTACAGAACCGCCTCGCAACTTCCCTCTGGCTCCAGAACCCCTCGAAGGTGAATTGTCTCTTCTTCTTCCTCATCAGCTTCGTATGTCTCTCCATCTGCACCACTCACCACCTCTCAAAAATTGTACCTCATTCTGCACCAAGTGACACAACTTGCGGATGCCATAGCCCGCAATCACCAGGACATCCAAGCTCTTAAAGACCAATTGCATAAACAGGAGCAATAGAACCTGGTGCACCAACAATGAGTCCATGGAGTGGAAGATGTTCAGAATTATGTCCTAACAACCCTCAGTGACATTCAACAAGTCACTGACCGCATCCTTGAGCTCTAACCAATTCCGGGTCCCTCTTCCTGGCATGATCGACACTGAGGTCAGAGTCGATTCTAAGCTTGGGGGAGAGGGCAACATGGTACATTTCTCTACTAATCTCTATTTTAACTCATTTTTCATAATTTTACAATTTTACATTCAATTTTTCACATTATAGATTGGTATTGCACCTTCTTAACCTCATGCTGATACAATAAGAGATTTTAGGTTCATCTTGTAGCTATAGCCACTGTTGCAACCCCCTGAAACTTTGTTCAAGAATATCTTGCTTGCCCCCAATCTTTTAACATATCTTGCAACCGAATTCAATGCCGATGCGTGTAGAATTGATAGCAAATGCTAGCAAGTGCACTAGTCGCTCAAGTAATAAAGTGAATGAGTAGAGTTATCGTTCCCACGAGAACGGTAAATAACTTAGAATTTATTTTAACCTTGTTAATTGAGAAATTAAGAAAATATATGATTTCAGATGTGAATAAAAGGAAAATAATAAAAATAAAGAAAATGATCACCTGGAAAAATAATGATTTGATGATTAAGGCACCTAATCATCACCACTAAAATATAATGAATTTTCTTAACTTAGAATTAGTTGGATCAATAACAAAGTGAATTCCCAAATTTAGTCAACCAATATTTCAGGCCTTAACTACTATCTTATAAATAATTAAAATAAATCAATCATTTCGGTTTTTAATTTACTTAATTAAATCATAAGATGCATTCAAACGAAATTAATATTAAGGGCTTTCTCAAGTCACCTTAATAACTACACGAATTAGGTCTCTTTCGATTTCCCTAATTGTGACATGCAATAAATAAGATCAATCCTAGAAAATATTATGAAAATAATCACTTCTTCTCATATAGCAATCAAATCACAAATCATGGGATCAAAGGAAAGCATTAAACATGAAATTGCAATGCTATTAAAGATTCAAATCAAACTAATATCAAGAAAGGTTCCAAAACATAAATATGGTTCAACTAGGATGACCCTAATGGAGAAATAAATATGAGAATAACAACATCAAATCTAATGTAAAAATGTAGGGAAAAGAAAACGAAGAACTCTGACATAGGCTAAGCACGTCCTCTCTAGAGTTTCCGGCAAAACTTCGCTATTGTCTTCGCACTTCTCCTCCTTTTAGTCTTCAAAACTATGCTCCAGGGATGCTTTTTCAGGTCCTCTTCTGCCTCCTTTTATAGGTTTTCTCGTCCCCAAAGAAAAAAACCGAAAATATATTCAAAAAGTTGATAAAAACGGCTTTAAAATGGCCCAACAGACCGCCGTCATGATCGTGAAAGGCTCCGGCACAGCCGTGACAGAAGGCTGAAAATGCTGAAAAATACTTAACCAAATTTTTGCTGGCATTTTCTCTTTTTGCTGAATCATTCTGTCACGACCATGACTAGAACTGTCACGGCCATGACAGTCTTCTGAGTTATTTTAGGCTTTTTCTTACATTCATTACGATGTTCTCTCATATCCTGCCATGAATAATTTTCAGATTTAGGTAGAAATCAAATCTAAATGAAATTATATGAAAATAAATCAAAACTCTTCTTTTCTAAACATAAAAACACTCTAAAGTATTAATCAAATGACCCAAATTAATGCATGATTTTCCGTGCATCAAATACCCCCAAGTTTAATATTTTGCTTGTCCTCAAGCAAATTTCAAATAAAGCACAGGGCTCCATCACAAAACCAATACTTTTCTCCCAATGTTCTTTTATACGACCATCACTAGAGTATCTATTCTCAACCAATACCCAGCCTTGCAGAATTCTTAGCATTTAAACATGTCTTTCCTGCATATCTACAAATAATATTAGTCAATCTCATAAGAGTATCAATATTGAACCACAAGTCTTTAAGGATCTTATTTTCATACTATTATCATTTCACATTTCAGCATTAATACTTTTTTTTTCTTCTTTTCACTTAAGAATTTAGTAATCCTCCATATTGCACAAAGTGGTCCACGTAACGCGCTTTCGATCGACGGATCCCAGAGCAGATGCCCTTAGGTCGCCAGGCAATAAACCCCTACGGATCTAATTACCCGGACACACCAAGGTTCCAGAGGGTACTTTATACTTTTCACTTAACTGCTGGAGCTCAACTAGCCCTCTTTTCTTTCACTTTAACATTAAACTTATATAGCATAATTATAAGCTCCAAAAAGAGTTAATGCTTTCAATAGAGATGCAATTATAATCAAGACTAACATCATAGTAAATAATAGAGAAATTTATCATTTAAAAGCTAGTCCTCTACTTAGCAACAAACTCAATCCAAGTCCCAATACTCTGGTGATAAACAATAAAAAGAAACAATGATTGAATTTCATAGATTAAGTGATGTTCTGAAAATAAGCTTAAAAGACAATAAAATAGTAAATAAGAAGAAATAAGATGACACTTAAATTTTTTTTTATCATCATAATTAGATGCATGCCAAACAAAATAAGATGATCGATTCAAAATATTCAAAATAGACATGTCATGCAAATGAAACAAGACTAAGTCCCTCCCCCAATCTTGAACCTGACACTGCCCAAGTGTTAGGCCCATATACATGAAAACTACGAAATAATAATGATAAAATGCAAAAAGAGTAGAGACAACCTGATGATTTTTAGGTCGGTCATGTTACTTCAAAAGGTGGCTCAAAGGTTTCTTCCGGCATGGTCCGAACATGGTTGTTGTTTCAGAATTATCACGGCCGTTCCTGATTCTTCTAGGAGCAATATGCTAAAAAAATTTGTTAACTAAACTTCCCATGTTAACTAATCTAAATTAAAGAATCCAATAGTAATGCTAAACTAAACTAAAAGCTCAAATACTAATGCTAAAAACTAAGAGGGCAAAGATTTAGGAGTAGTTCTAAGTTATAGTCATTAGCTTGACTTTTACCCTTTTGTTACCTCAAGTGTCTGGAAGGGATTCAAAGTGACCTTTTTCCATCTTACCTCTGATGTAATGTTCAAAGTATTGTCCCTCCACCTTGAAAGAAGTACCTGGCTCTTTTTGTGGAGCTTGATCCTTGGGCTTCCAATGCACCAAATTTTGTGTTGTCTGATGTGATGATGATGTGTTCCCTTCTACCCATGAATGATTTGGAGGTACCATTGGGATGGCTGTTGGAGTTTCCGAAGGCGGATCTCTTCTTCGCACTTGTCCATCTTCCATAATATATTCACTTGTCTCCTTGACCCTCCATTGAGTAGTCCATGTCTTCTGATAATAATTCTTCCTCGGTCGTCTTCTTCCTAAATTAAAATATTGCAAGTGACAGGGGCATATAATAGGCACAGACTTATCAAAAATATTATCCTCCGAGGCATAAGTAATCTGAGAAGCCAACTCCACTTTCTTCTCCAATGCCTAAAATTTTGCATGCAAGATATCAAACTTAACATTAAAATTTGGGGATCGAGGAGGAGAAGAATTAATAACTGGTTGTTGATCCTTCAATTGTGTCAACTGTGATTGTAGATTGCTAATGAGTTGATCTTGTAGGATGAATCTTTTCTCTATGACATCAATCAATTGGCACAACTTTTCTTCGATATTGGAATTTGACTCTAAGTAGGTGGATGGAGGAGCATCATTTTTCACTTGGATCCTAGCCTCCAATTGCTCTACTTGTTCCAACAACTTCATAAAGGCTCTTTCTTGAAGTTGAAATTTTTCTTCGGCCATTGTGATGAACTTTAACATCTTGTCTTCAATTGTAGAATTTCCTTGTACCACAAGAATGAGTGGGATATTATTATTTGCAAGCTGTGATATTTGTTCTTCATGATCCTCAAGCATCTTTCTTTGTGCTTCCAAATAATAATCTCCCATAGTCTTTGATTTTGTTGTCATTTGAAGATATTTCCTGGTCACACAAGATAAAGAGATATTAAAGTATGTGAACTAAAAGAATCTGCGTGGAATTTAATAGAAAAATAAAGGCTCTCAAATAACACGTAAAATAAAAATAAAAGTTACTAAACACGTCCTCGGCAACGGCGCCAAAAACTTGATGCGTGTAGAATTGATAGCAAACGCTAGCAAGTGCACTAGTCGCTCAAGTAATAAAGTGAATGAGTAGAGTTATCGTTCCCACGAGGACGGTAAATAACTTAGAATTTATTTTAACCTTGTTAATTGAGAAATTAAGAAAATATATGATTTCAGATGTGAATAAAAGGAAAATAATAAAAATAAAAAAAATGATCACCTGGAGAAATAATGATTTGATGATTAAGGCACCTAATCATCACCACTAAAATATAATGAATTTTCTTAACTTATAATTAGTTGAATCGATAACAAAGTGAATTCCCAAATTTAGTCAATCAATATTTCAGGTTTTAACTACTATCTTATGAATAATTAAAATAAATCAATCCTTTCAATTTTTAATTTACTTAATTAAATCATAAGATGCATTCAAACGGAATTAATATTAAGGGCTTTCTCAAGTCACCTTAATAACTACACGAATTAGGTCTCTTTCGATTTTTCTAATTGTGGCATGCAATAAATAAGATCAATCCTAGAAAATATTATGAAAATAATCACTTCTTCTCATATTGCAATCAAATCACAAATCATGGAATCAAAAGAAAGCATTAAACATGAAATTGCAATGCTATTAAAGATTCAAATCAAACTAATATCAAGAAAGGTTCCAAAGCATAAATAGGGTTCAACTAGGATGACCCTAATGGAGAAATAAATCTGAGAATAACAACATCAAATCTAATGTAAAAATGTAGGAAAAAGAAAACGAAGAACTCTGGCATAGGCTAAGCACATCCTCTCTCGAGTTTCCGGCAAAAGCTTCGCTATTGTCCTCGCACTTCTCCTCCTTTTAGGCTTCAAAACTATGCTCCAGGGATGCTTTTCCAAGCCCTCTTCTGCCTTCTTTTATAGGTTTTCTCGTCCCCCAAGGAAAGAAACCAAAAATATATCCAAAAGGTGGATAAAAACGGTTTTAAAATGGCCTAACAGACCGCCGTCACGACCGTGACAGAAGGCTGAAAAGACTGAAAAATACTTAGCCAAATTTTTGCTGGCATTTTCTTTGTTTGTTGAATCATTCTGTCACGGCCATGACCAGTACTGTCACGGCCGTGACAGTCTTCTGAGCTATTTTAGGTCTTTTCTTGCCTTCATTTCGACGTTCTCTCATATCCTGCCATGAATAATTTTTAGATTTAGGTAGAAATCAAATTTAAATGATATTATATGAAAACAAATCAAAACTCTTCTTTTCTAAACATAAAAACATTCTAAAGTATTAATCAAATGACCCAAATTAATGTATGATTTTCCGTGCATCAAATGCTTAAAGTGAAAAGGTAAAGGTTGGTGGAAAGTGACTATTTTGAGATATTAGGAACTTGACAACCAATCTTATTTAAGCTTGCCTCTAATTTCGAATAATTACTAATAAGACTGTTGATATTAATCTTCACCAGTACAATATGAAACAAATGAAAGAAGGCAATAAGCAAAATAAAAAGTTACAAACAAAAGAAAAGAGGGCCAAGAGAGCCCTAGAAGGTACAAAGAGGATGCATTCCTGAGCCAAGGTGAATTTGGGTGAGTAGATCAGTAGGGGTTCATGCCTGGTACCCTAAGAGCAACTGCCCTGGGCTATGCCGATTGAAATCCTGCTACATGAATTCCCTTGAAGCATTATGGATAATCACATGAGTACTGGACCATTGAAAAGAAATGAGAATTCAAAGTGAAGCCTATATTGCACTGGTGGAATTAACATTAACACTTTTCTTATCTGCCTTTCTTATTTGAATTCTTTGGTTTAAGCTAAAAAGAGGAAGTTAAAAATGTCTTGTTGTTAATATTCTCATTTAAGTTAGGGATGAAGGAACCGAGAAGGCACTTAAGCAAAGAATATCAGGTTGATATATTAAAGGTTGGTGGGAAAGCAAGATGAAAAAAAAACCACCCCTGTCTTGAACATTGCTTGAGGACAAGCAAAAAGCTAAGCTTGGGGAATTTGATCACCTCTTTATTGTACCTATAATCATTACAACTAAATCTATGAATTTATGTAAAAATTAAGTATATTTAAATATTTTTTTATCATTTTCTAGTAGAGAAGTTGAATGAGTAAAAGAGGGGACTAACAACTTTTCGAAATTTGAATTTGGAGCAGGGAATGAAACAAAATGGGAGGAGGAAACCTAGAAAGAGGGAAGGGAGGAAGAAACGAAAAGAAGAATGAAGATGAACTAAGAAGACTTTTTTATTCTCTCGTGTTGAAACTTTGTTGATGCTGATTTATATTCCGACTTTTTGATCTTGTGGATTTGACTCCTCATTTCTATTTACGTGATGCATAGCTGTTAAGAATTTACGTTTAATTTCAACTTGATCGAGAGATCAATTGTTTTTATGCATTAGCTGATTTCATCCGAGAGGAGAGATTAGCCATATCACTTGTTATGTTTCTAGTAAATTGCTGGTTTATTATTTATCAAAGGATTGAGAGATCTGCTATATTGCCTGTTATGGGATGAGAATCCTTACAGTTGTGTGAGGTGTCAATCAGTATTCTGATCATTTGATTAAGATTAACAGAACGAATTATAGAAGATCGAGAGATTGAATTTTTCTTCTGATTTAGGACGAGAGTCTTATGAATCAGCAATCTTGATTCAATGGTTAGTAACCACTCTCTTCTTGATTTCTAGATATATCGATAGGTTAGAGTGGGATCACAAAATCAATAAATCGGATACGGTTATTGTCATAGCATCAACTAGTTCATTACGAGGGAATCTCTTCCTTCACTCTTTGATCTTTTCTTATTTTTCTTTACTATTCTTAATCCATACTCATTCATTCATATGATTTATTCTTTTATAATTTCGTGATAACTTTTGGGATATAAGTAGATTAAGTAATTGATCTAAATCAACGGGGTTACGACACTCAGGGTTTATACTCGATTTGTGCACTTGCAACTACGTGAACTCTTAGGTAAAATTAAAACATGACTAGAATTATTTCTTGTGTGAAAATCTATAATTTTGCAACTACGATCAGTTCACGTCAATCGTGCATCAACGGTGACCTCTTCGCCTCCGATTTGGCCTTCTTTGCTCCATCCGACGTTGACGACGACCTCTTCGCTATTGTCCGTGCCGTCGCGTCCCTTTCGCCTCCGATCCAGGCTTCTTCACCCCATCCGACACCGTAGGAGACTTCGACTATGCCGCATACACCGTCCTCACCGAGTCCGACGCTTTGAAGTTGAGGGTCCTCAACATGGTCGCGGAGTCCAACGAGAAGCTGTAGGCATGGCATTTGATGCCGCAGCCATGCGACTTCATCGTCGTCGAGATTCCTCAGGGCGATGACAACCTTGCAATGATGAAGGAACACCTCAAGGCAATGGCGGCCACACGGCGAGATCGCGCTAACTGAGACCTCGTGGTAATCTCGTGAGCGACGGCTATGACGAAGATCATGCGATGACGACGACCTCTTTGCCTTCGATCCAGCCTTCTTCGACCCATCCGACGGTGATGGTGACCTCATAATGATGAAGGAGTGCCTCAAGGAGATCGCGTCGACCGAGACCTCGCGATGACCTCGTGGTGATCTCACGAGTGGCGACCTCACGAGAAACAATGACGAAGATCGTGCGGCGACGATGACCTCTTCGCCTCCGATCCGGCCTTCTTTGACCCATCCGACGGTGATGGTGACCTCTTCGTCATTGTCTGTGATGCATCTTCTCTCTTTGATTTTTTCACCTTGAACCACACCCTCATGCCCTGAGCCGCGCTCCTTACGCATGAACCGCGTGCATCATCTGTGGCCGTCGGATGCGGATCCGACGGCTGCATATGGGGGAGAACCATCCTCCCCCTTTACAAGGGGAGTATATCCATTAAACCCTATTAAAAAAACTTGATTGTACAATTTCATAATTAATAGGTAATATAGATTGTAGTATTTGCTATATCCATAGTCTCACAAAAAAATCATATTATGTGTATGTATTATAAAGGTGTTAGATCTAAAATTATTATTAAAAATATTTTAAAATTTAGAAAATAAATTTTTTTGTATATTACAATTTAATTTCTCAACAAAATATTTGTTTGAAATTTAACATTACATATACAAGGAAACTATAATATTTATTATAATTGTGACATCTAGAAAATCCACCTTAAAAGTTGGAGGCAATTAGGAGAATTTTCAGGCGTGTTAGCCCATTCGCCATCACATAATCATATGTAAATAATTATTAATCAATGCACTAGAAAATATAATCAAGAATATAAGATAAAAATCATTTTTCAGTGGAAGACTTTACAAACATTTGAAAACTAGTGACATAATATAAGATAATATTCATTATTCGTGAAACACCTTTGAAACCATCATTTTCTAATAGACTTAGCAAAATGACAACATCGTGACTTTATTGAACTCGAGGTCACATGCAACTTCGTTGTCGAGCTGAGTCGCCATCCATTCTAAATATTAGTTACCTACACAAATATGGAGTGCAGGATATAGATGATATACATGATATAGATGATATACATGTCAATCAATCATAACATATATCATCATGCATTAACATTAGTAGCATTGAAAATAATATGTAACAATCATCATTATATAAAAGTATGGTACATACATTATCATTCAGTCTTTTCATTAGTAACCACATTAAGTAACTTGTAGTCATTACACATTACCTTAGTAAACATCCTAAGGGTTGCTTCATAACTTGTTGGACTCCACTCTCGTGGACATTAGTTTTTGCAGTTCAATATTTATAGTAGTAATCTTTAATCTTACATTAGGAGAAAGAACCATGCCATTGCCCTTACAATAGGCTAATTAGGCTTTGTAGACAATGCTCCTCTAATCCGGATGCGACTAGGATCACATACTGTTACCGATATGAGAAACAATTATTCAATTGAGGGTTGACAAGAAACAATATTTTTCAACAAGGGGCATTATGTTTTGAATCATCAAATAAAATTATGTTGCTCAGATTTTCACCCTTTTCTCCATTTCATGGTCATGACTATGATGAAGTTATCACGATCATGCTCAGACCACATAACGGCTATGATAGTACCGTAACAAGCATTATAGAGTGATCGTCTTCCCTTGGTTCATTTTTCACCCGCTCATAGTCGTGATCAGGTAGGTCACGGTCGTGCTTGGCCTCGTAATATCAGTGACAAAATTATCATACCATTGATAGTGAAATTGAGGAGTGTAGTGATAACTTGCTGATTTTGGGGTCAAATTTCAGATTTTTTAATTTTTGATTTAACTCCTTATTCACTCTCTACTGCAAGTATACAGGTCAATTGTAGTCTACCCAAATATTGTATCCTCAGTAATTTGAAGCCAAAGACTTCCTAAAAATAATTTAGACTAGCCCTAACTAAAGTTACAATTTCAAGAAGTTGAAAGAAAGTGAAAACAGATTTTTGACTATAGCAAAATGATAAATGATTTTGGACTTTTGGAAATTTATCTAAACTGAATTATAAATGCTAAACTAAGGGCAAAAAGGGTTTATCTATCAATGAGGAGGTTCTCCTAGGAGTTGGGGTTCATCTAACTTAATTATGGATGGAATGAAACAAGTTATCAATTTTTAGTCAAATCTGATTTAACCTTAAACATGGCTGCTCTCACAGCTCAATTAGTCCAAAACTAATCAATATATTGTCATATAATTGTTAGCCAGGTTGAATTAGAGGAGGATCCCCACTGAATATCAAGTTATCATTAGGCTCAAACTCAAGTTCCTTGCTGATTTTTGGCAATTTAGTGACATCTGAAATGATAATAATCAATTGCACTTTAAATATGAGGGAGTTACTTCAATCAACTAAACAAGAATGGAATCAATCTAACATTAGTGCTAATTCTTCTTGGATTATCTCTAAACTACAAGAGGATTTTAAACAGCCTCTCAGCTGAAAATGGAAATGAAATCCACATTATCACTAATGAATTGGATAAAATCAGCACATAATTACATATGGAAACTCAGCACATGCAATTACTTCTTGGTCCATCTCTGAACAACAAGAAAAACTTAAGTTCACTTCTCAGTGATTAATGGATTCAGGGGTTTAAAAATAGCAAGTGAGATTCCTCAGATTTTAGGAAATCAGCAAGGAAATTCAGAAATCAGCATTGACAAGTTGAAATGTTTGCAATAATTCATGGATTAAAACCTTAGAAACTTCATTGTCTCTTGATTCATTTCTGAACAAGAATGAAACCATAAGCAACCTCTCATTTATTAATTCAATTAGGGTTCCACAATGATGAAAACAGATTTCAACAATTCAAGAATCAGAAATTAGAAAAATCAGAATTCAGAAATCAAGAAAATCATATTCCTAATTAGGATTGAATGTAGAAACTTGACATGTATTCTTGATTCATTTCTTAACAAAGAGTAGATCAAAAGATAATCTCTCAGTTGTAAATACAAGTAGGATCTTACAATGACAAGAACAGATTCATATGAGTTCAAAAATCAGAATTGTAAAACCAGAAATCAGATTTCAGTGCAGGAAATCAGATTTGTCCATATCCATCCATAATTAAACTAGACTACTACCCTATCCTAGGAGAAATTGAGTTTAGCTCCTCGTAGTTACAAAGATTGATACACAATAGTAGGAAGGATTGATACAAAACATCCTTGAATCAAATATGTCCACAGGAGAAATCAGAATTGCAGCTCCACTTCAGCTCCTCTCCTTGCTTCCTTCCTCAGCAAAACCTTGCAATGGCCAGCTTCCCTTCTCTCCAGGGTTTCTCAGCTTATATCTGATCCTTCTACACCCTCAAATGCAAATGAGAATGTTCCATTCCCCCCTAATTTTGCCAAGTGTCCTAGTCCAGAAAATATCAGCAGGTTCAACAACTTTTTGAACAGCTTTTGGAGTGATCCCCCTCCTTTTTCCAACTTTTCCAGCCTTGATTTCCTTGCTACAAAGACCAAAACAGCAAGCATCAAAGTCCTTGAATAGGATTTAAATAAATAAGGATTAGGACAATAACAACTATCAGCTCAAATATCAAATGAGGTTTGGTGTTGTGCAAGAATGAAAATCATAATTAAAGTTGATAACTTTGAAGTCCGGAATGATAACTTTGCATATTTCATGAAAATTGTTCAAGTATGGTTGGTTCAAAGCATTGAAGGCATCAAAGGGATTAGGATGGCATGTGAATGATGTCAGAAATCAAATGTGGATAAGATTTCATAGGAATGATAACTTTGGTGCCAAAAACGATAACTTGATGCCATAAAAATGATAACTTGTCATAACTTTTGTTGTGGTTGTCCAAATGTAATCAAATCAGAGCAGCAAGGAGTTAGGACAATAATATAATGATTGCCTAATGCTTTATGCAGAATTGATAGCCTTGCACATCGAAATGACAGTTTTGCCCTAAAATGATAACTTGACACTCAAAAATGATAACTTGTGAAATGAAATGATAACTTTGCACAAGTTGAAATATGATAATCCAAATATGATTAATTCATGATGGCATGGGATTTAGGGCAAGATAATCACTAAAAATCAGCTCAAGTAGAAAAATGATAACTTTGCACACTGGAATGATAACTTGACCAAAAAATGATAACTTGGCATAGAATTATTATTTTTATGGATTTTAGCATTTCAGAACCTCTATGCACATGGAATTAAGTATAAAATGAGAAAGATCAACTAGTTATCACTATCCATTGCATTCCAAGCATAATTGGCCAAAAGTTAGGCAAATGAGGGCTCGATATGGGTGAATTGACTAGAAAATGGAATAAAAACCTATTGTGATTAGCTAGTGATCAAACTCTCCCAAGCTTAGCCTTTTGCTTGTCCACAAGTAAAACATTCAGAAATTAAGGACAAACTTGAATTAACAGTCCACAAATGAATTCAAAACTAGCTGATTTAAGTCCAATGAGTTTCCCACTTTGCCAACACTTCATTCTTTCCAAAAACTCAATTTCTAGCTAGGGAATCACAAAGGCTAGAGCAAATTTAAGCCATGGAAGAAATACTAGCAGTAACAAGTTTGAATTTTAGGAATTGTCAACTTTACAAAGAAATTGAACTACAAATCTCTTCATGAACAAATTTTTTAGTGCTTAAACAGGATTAACACCTGACTTTTATTCATGAAAATGCAAGTAAACAGGTCAAGACCTGATTTTTATTCATGCTGGTCATAGGATAAAAATCCTGGCTTTATTCAGGAGAGGTTCCTTTTTGGAATTTTACTCTCTTTATTTATGCATGCATGCAATGCAAAAATGCAACTTTTCACTTTTCCTTTTTCTCCATTTTCTTTTTCTATTCTGTTCATGAAGAGAGCAATAGTTCAAACTCAAGTAAGGTTTAGATCCCTTTGTCCAAAAAGTTAAGTTTTCCTATTTAACATGGCAGCAAGAGTCTTGATTCCCTTCTAGACATCTTCTACTTTCAATTTAATCCAAGAATGTCAGCTAGTGTTACCCACAAAAAAAATTCAACTGAAAGTTAATTCAAATGCATCTGAATTGATAATGTCAATTAAAGTAAGAAGACTAATGGCCAAATAGGCCACTTGGTATTGGAGTGTACTAACCATCATAATAAGGTATTTCACCCATTTCAGAGTTAAAATGAAGGCAAGAATTTAATTGAGCCCAAAAAATGATAACCAGTGAAAACTAGTGATAACCGAGTGGAATCAATGATAACTTGTTCAAACAGTGATAACCTGGTGGTAAATGATGATATGGGCATTAAAATAGATTGAAAATATGGTGTAAAGTTTAGAAAAGCACCAGGTTTCCTCCCCCAAGCTTATTCTCAGCACTGTCCACAATGATGAAAATATAGGCAAGGGAGAGGGTAAGGAGGGTATCAAATTCATGGAATTGGGCACTTGAATCCTTTTGCATCTCAACCAGAGGCTTTGGGTGGTTCATTCTTCATGAATTGCAACTAATCCTGCAGAGAAATAAAGGATATCAATGAAATCTGCAATATCATATTTTTGGGGTGCACAATTCAATGAAATGCATTGAAATTCACTGAAATTCTGGAATGATGGATTTGGATAACTGATATGAATGATAATTCAGATGTTAATATGATGATTTCAGCATGAAGGAAAAGATAATATCAGTTATCATTTGGATTTCAGTGAGAAAATAAAAAATGAGGGTAGGGGCACTCCCTAAATGAAAGTTTTGTGGATTGATCTGATTTCTCCTTGACTTATTCCTGCAAAACAGAAAGATTAGGTATAAAATGGCATGGGTTACCTCCCAAGAAGTGTCCTACTTTAATGTCTTAGGCTAGACATTTTTATAACTTCTTCATGTCAAGGAGGTTTAAATAGTATGATATGATCAAGTAGAGATCTCAATCTGTGGACAACTTTACTAATCAAGTATGGCTCTCTTAGTTTGACCTTTGTTTTTCAGTTTGATTCCCTCCTCCATTTACCAGAAATCTACTAACTTTTCATCCCAAAACTTTTCATGTATGACATATGAATCTCCTGGAACACCATCTTGTTTAAACAGCCATTTCTCCATTGGCCTATTAAAATGCAGTATTATTGGAAGATCTTTGAGCTCTTGGTTCCATCTTTCAGTAGGCAAACAATGATCTTCCTTCATTGATTGTTTCATTTCTTCTACAAATTTGAATTCTGCTATAGCCTCTATTTGGAAAACAATTTCTTCTGCTTTTGTATCCTCCTTGGCCATTTCATTCTCATCATGTGGCTTTACTGTCATAACATGTTGCCCAATGGAAAATGAGATGGGTGAGACTTTGGAACTTTGAATGACTTCAAATGAATTAGTGCTTGCTTCAAGTTCAGACCACTTCTTCTCTTTTGATGTTTCTTCATCTTTGATCCTAAGATGTTGACATTCTTCAACTGATCCATGATGGTTTGTGGAGCAAATTACTTCAAGTAGAACTTTTGGACAGTTGGGTGCAGGAGGTGACTCATCTTTAGGGATAAACAATAAGTGAATTGAGTTGCAGCCCTCATCACAAAGGAGTGTATCTGATAGTTTCTTCAAAGAATCAAAATCAGAGTCTTCTAAAATTTGTTCTTCATTGGATGGTAACCTTATAAGTGGGTCTTCCATGTGATTCATTGAAGATATCATTGAAGTAGCTTTTTCATTAACTTCAGCAACTTCATCTTGTTTCTCGGCTTGTGCTTTAAGTGTGATAGACTCTTTTTCAACCTCAGCTTCCATGACTACTTTTTCTTCATTCATATCTTTCTTAATTCCCATCTTCATTTCCTGAATTTCTTCTTTTGGAAAGACAGATTGGATTTGTGGGGCTTCTTGACTGGACTGCAAACAAAGCTTGGCTTTCAAGGCTTGATATCCATCTTGAAGAGCATCTGCTGTCATATATAGTTTTTCCAAATTTGCAATTTGCTTTTCCCGCCTCCTCATGAAGTTCTCCAACATAATCTCCATTCTTGACACTTCTATGGATTGATTAAGTGATTGATGAACCCATAGTTGCAACTTGAAATTCTGACACTTGACCTTGATTGTGATGGTAATACAAATGATTTTGTGAGTCATGGACATAAGGATTACTACTTGAGAAGTCTTCCTCAAGATTCCAGAAATTTGCACTTTCATGACCATGCGAGGCATACATGTAAGCATTAGAGGGCTATTGAAATTGTGGTGATCCTTGATTCCAATGAACTTGTGATGGTTCTCCAACATCAAAACCATATTTTTCAAGAGTTTTGGACACAACATCTTCAACTATAGAATCCAGTTCCTCCTGGCTCAAGGGTGTTTCACTTGATTGAAAATAGTCATAGGACCAAGTTTGCCAACTCATATCCATCTTTTTTTATTTCTCTCTCAAAAGTCAAATTTATAATTTTCTGCAATTACTAGGTGAATAACAATCCCTAAGTGTCCTAAGAGCAGTCATGTTTTGATTGGTAGCCTCATCCTCAAAAGTTCTTCTCCTAGCCTCTTCTCTTTGCAATCTCCTTCTCCTATTGAATATTCTTTCAGTTCAGGATTAGATAGGTAGAGGTCTCCTTGAAGCTCCAAATCCTGCATAAATTGATATCAAAAGTATCAAATTCAGAAAAGAAAGAAAACAAGACAAAAATTCAAAGTTCAAAATGATAACTTGCTAAAACTGAAAATTGGGCTAATAAATGGACTGAAAACTAGTCTAAAACTAATCTAAACTATCTAAGTTAATCTAATTGGCATCAAATCCCCGACAACGGTGCCAAAAACTTGATAGTGAAATTGAGGAGTGTAGTGATAACTTGCTGATTTTGGGGTCAAATTTTGGATTTTTAAATTTTTTATTTAACTCCCTATTCACTCTCTACTACAAGTATACAGATCAATTGTAGTCTACCCAAATGTCGTATCCTCAGTGATTTAAAGCCAAAGACTCCCTAAAAATAATTTAGACTAGCCCTAACTAAAGTTACAATTTCAAGAAGTTAAAAGAAAATGAAAACAATTTTTTTACTATGGCAAAATGATAACTGATTTTGGACTTTTGGAAATTTATCTAAACTGAATTATAAATGCTAAACTAAGGGCAAAAATGGTTTATTTATCAATGAGGAAGGTTCTCCTAGGAGTTGGGGTTCATCTAACTTAATTATGGATGGAATGAAATAAGTTATCAAATTTTAGTCAAATCTGATTCAACCTTAAACATGGCTGCTCTCATAGCACAATTAGTCCAAAACTAATCAATATATTGTCATATAATTGTTAGCCAGGTTGAATTAGAGGAGGATCCCCACTGAATATCAAGTTATCATTAGGCTCAAACTCAAGTTCCTTGCTGATTTTTGGCAATTTAGTGACATCTGAAATGATAATAATCAATTGCACTTTAAATATGAGGGAGTTACTTCAATCAACTAAACAAGAATGGAATCAATCTAACATTAGTGCTAATTCTTCTTGGATTATCTCTAAACTACAAGAGGATTTTAAACAGCCTCTCAGCTGAAAATGGAAATGAAATCCACATTATCACTAATGAATTGGATAAAATCAGCACATAATTACATATGGAAACTCAGCACATGCAATTACTTCTTGGTCCATCTCTGAACAACAAGAAAAACTTAAGTTTACTTCTCAGTGATTAATGGATTCAGGGGTTTAACAATAGCAAGTAAGATTCCTCATATTTCAGGAAATCAGCAAGGAAATTCAGAAATCAGCATTGACAAGTTGAAATGTTTGCAATAATTCATGGATTGAAACCTTAGAAACTTTATTGTCATTCATTTCTGAACAAAAATGAAACCATAACCAACCTCTCATTTATTAATTCAATTAGGATTCCACAATGATGAAAACAGATTTCAACAATTCAACAATCAAAAATTAGAAAATTCAGAATTCAGAAAACAGGAAAATCATATTCCTAATTAGGATTGAATGTAGAAACTTGACATGGATTCTTGATTCATTTCTTAACAAAGAGTAGATCAAAAGACAATCTCTCAGTTGTAAATACAAGTAGGATTTTACAATGACAAGAATAGATTCATATGAGTTCAGAAATCAGAATTATAAAACCAGAAATCAGATTTCAGTGCAGGAAATCAGATTTGTCCATATCCATCCATAATTAAACTAGACTACTACCCTATCCTAGGAGAAATTGAGTTTAGCTCCTCATAGTTACAAAGATTGATACACAATAGTAGGAAGGATTGATACAAAACATCCTTGAATCAAATATGTCCACAGGAGAAATCAGAATTGCAGCTCCACTTCAGCTCCTCTCCTTGCTTCCTTCCTCATCAAAACCCTGCAATGGCCAGCTTCCCTTCTCTCCAGGGTTTCTCAGCTTATATCTGATCCTTCTACACCCTCAAATGCAAATGAGAATGTTCCATTCCCCCCTAATTTTGCCAAGTGTCCTGGTCCAGAAAATATCAGCAGGTTCAACAGCTTTTTGAACAGCTTTTGGAGTGATCCCCCCTCCTTTTTCCAACTTTTCCAGCCTTGATTTTCTTGCTACAAAGACCAAAACAGCAAGCATCAAAGTCCTTGAATAGGATTTAAATAAATAAGGATTAGGACAATAACAACTATCAGCTCAAATATCAAATGAGGTTTGGTGTTGTGCAGGAATGAAAATCATAATTAAAGTTGATAACTTTGAAGTCCGGAATGATAACTTTGCATATTTCATGAAAATTGTCCAAGTATGGGTGGTTCAAAGCATTGAAGGCATCAAAGGGATTAGGATGGCATGTGAATGAGGTCAGAAATCAAATGTGGATAAGATTTCATAGGAATGATAACTTTGGTGCCAAAAACGATAACTTGATGCCATAAAAATGATAACTTGTCATAACTTTTGTTGTGGTTGTCCAAATGTAATCAAATCAGAGCAGCAAGGAGTTAGGACAATAATATAATGATTGCCTAATGCTTTTATGCAGAATTGATAGCCTTGCACATCGAAATGACAGTTTTGCCCTAAAATGATAACTTGACACTCAAAAATGATAACTTGTGAAATGAAATGATAACTTTGCACAAGTTGAAATATGATAATCCAAATATGATTAATTCATGATGGCATGGGATTTAGGGCAAGATAATCACTAGAAATCAGCTCAAGTAGAAAAATGATAACTTTGCACATTGGAATGATAAATTGCCCAAAAAATGATAACTTGACATAGAATTATTATTTTTATGGATTTTAGCATTTCAGAACCTCTATACACATGGAATTAAGTATAAAATGAGAAAGATGAATTATTTATCACTATTCATTGCATTCCAAGCATAATTGGCCAAAAGTTAGGTAAATGAGGGCTCGATATGGGTGAATTGACTAGAAAATGGGATAAAAACCTATTGTGATCAGCTAGTGATCAACCATTCCATCAGTTCTTGTTCACTCGATTACAACTATTCGTATTGTTGACATGTCCATACCTACGTTCTGGAGACTCGATATTCTACCCGAAAATAGGTGTTTTTTAGTCAAAACTTTGGGGCAAACATATAAAGCATTAGGAACATAATAGAGTATGTTTTCTAAGCATGTACATTATAACATATCAAAACATGCATACACTATCATAATCAAGATCTAGGGGTTCATTCTCCAAATACATCTAAGAACATATATTTATAATATAACCTAAATATTCAAATTTAGGTATGAACATTAATTAGATCTATTGATTCTTAACACGCACCCTCGATCACAATTCCTATCAAGAACTAGAGTTTTTGGAACTCTCAATCCAAACTTTGCAAGCTATTGAGAGGGAATAGATATTAGAACCCCTCTACATGATTAATCCTTATTAATATTTATTATTTTCCTTCCTCTTTTTCTTCTTTCTACTTGTATCTCTCATTCTCCTTCCTCAAGTCCTATAAACATGAGGGAAAAGAGATTAAAAGGAGAAACTTTGAATTTGATATATAAGGAAAGTTACGAGGGTTTGATCCAAAAAATAAATTAAATATTCCTGATTAAAAATCTAGGTTGTCAAGTAGACATAATAAAGAACTTATTTGGTAAAAAAATATTATATTGAATAATGGAAAATAAAAACATCGTCCGACAAGTTCTAGATGCATAAAAACAATTCCCTCCAACATCATCCAATAGTTGACGTGGTTCCTATGTTTTCTTCTGTCCAATTATTAGGCAACATCATGGCCGCCTGAGTAGAGGTCAAACCATATTTAAAAAAAGAACTATCAAAATTAAAACTGCTCGAACAAAACAAAATTATATATTTGATGTTCAAGAGCTTTATTTATAGGGATAAGATATATATATTGTTTAAAAAATACGGGAAAATGGAAATGCAAAGTTGTTCATGTGGCATGGCACATTTTTTAAATTAAATGAGAATAATTATTTAATTAAGATATCAAAGAAGTCTTAACACATGGAGAGGAAACCTGAAGGAAATTAGTCATCCTCTCATAAAAGAAAAATGTGGAGCGACTTAAGTTTGCCAAAAAAAAAATCAACTGCTCAATTTGATTTCCGGTAGAATAATTGATTGTCAATTGACAGGGTTGTTAAGTTTGTATTGTACTTTATAACTGTCAAAAGGAGAATGCCAATTGTTAACATGCTAGAGTGGAACTTTACTCTCTCTCTCTCTGTCTCTCTCATATGTGTGTATGTTCACCTAAAACAAAAAGTTGTCAAGTACATCAACCTACCATCCGCAGGTCGCACCATAAACAGGAGGATCTTCCATTACCTCAATACAAATACTACAACAATAACAACAAAGTCTTATCCCACTAAGTGGGGTCGGCTACATGAATCATACGACGCTTCGTTGATCCATGTTCATAAGATTCGACAGAATTTTACGCTGACGGTCGGAGCCTAACACAATCTTCCTCCTTTATCCGGACTTGAGACCGGCTATAAAACATAAGCGAAGTTCATTACCTTAATACAAATGACACGTAAAAGGAAAACAGATAAATAATTTACATATAATCATTAAACATACTTTATATTTTATCCCCCCGAATGGAAATGTTTCATTTGTCGCATATATATTCCAAGGATATATAGTTGCTAACTATTTAATTGCATATGCATTATCTAAAACAATTATTGCCTCGTGAAAAAAAAAACTTATGTTTATCTATCTGCCCCGGTGGCATCGTGCGTGCATGTGTTCTCCACAATGTCCATGTATATGTTACTTCATCCGTTTTGTTCCCTTATTTATATTTTTACATCCTCTCGAGGGTTCACGATCATGTGGCCTAAGATCTTTTATTGGATCATCTTTAGGATATCATTGTCATGACGAATTTCACGGTATTCTAATATCGAATAATAGAATACCTCGAAATTCAGAAGTATAATGCATTATCACAAGCTTAATTTGAAATTATAGAAATAAATTTAAACCTATTTAATAATCAACGGCACCTTTGGGATTCACTTATTTCATTCTCCTCATATCCAATTTTTTCCGTCAAGACCCACATATGTCCAGGTCTCTTAATCAAGACAAATTTATGTATGGACCTAATAATACTAGAGTTGTTAGTTATGGATTAATGGGGCGTAACACCCATCGAGTGAAACTTGGTAAAACGTCCACATCTCAACCGTTGGGACTAATAGACAGTTCAGATGAGATCTCCACATGATATCAAACTGACGGTTCAGCTGAGATCACGGCAGCACCCCTCAATCGACAACGATCTCTGCCAATGGTCGGCAGTGCAATCAGGAACGGGTTTCCGGTGTTCGCAAGCTGCTGCCATCCATGATCACCCACCTCTGCAACCCTCTCCCTCGACAATTGACGGCGGGACGAACCTCGACGGCAGGATCTGGTGGGCGGGGATCATTTCTCTCTCGGCGATCGACAATGGGATTTGGTTAGTGGGGGCGGGTTTTAGGGTCGGGGATGGGGGGCGACGATTGCTAGAGGTTCGTGGGGTTGGGATGCTAGGCATGGCAATTGCAATCGGCTCATGTGGGGTGTCAGCGCAAGTAGAGATCGGCCCGATCGGGGATGTCGGAGCAAGTAGTGGTGAGGAGTGCCCAGGATCGAGGATAGTCGAGAGTGTTGACGGTCGGAGATGTCGATGCTCATAGAGGACGTCGGATGCTGTCATTTGCTCGTTGGGGTCCGAGGGTGCACCGGTGGATTGCCGGATGGGGAGCTCGGGGTGGATCGGGGATCATAAAGGGAGCGGGATGGGCTATTTGGAAGGCGATCTCATCGTCTGTTGAATCCAACGACTGAGATGTAAACATTGCACCAAGCTTCCAAGGAGTGTTACACCTCTATTTATCCTTATGTACATATAAAAGAGGATGGGGAGGTCGGAATGGGTCGCAGGGGATCAGAAGGAGTGAGGGACGAGTTATCTGGAAAGAGCTTATGCTTCCTCGGTGAATGCCTTGGTAGAAGATACAATTTCTTGGAATTTAGGTTTATTTTTTAAAAAATAGTTACATAACTCAATAAGAAATTTTCTTACCTGTCCAATTTCTAACGAATCAAGATATCCATTTACTTCAGTATAAATAGTAGCTATCTGTTCTTCCACGGGCGATCTCATTCGTCCAATGATTAAGATGTAAGTGTTGCACCAAACTTCATCTTCGTTAATCCCTATGTATATATAAAAGAGGAATCGTGTTCGACATATTTAAAATCGGTGAGATCAAGAGTCCAAAGCCATCAACAACGATGGCATATTTTTCATTTATGAGAAAAACTCTTTTAAGAAGGAAAGTTGATTTTCGTTCTTTAATTAACTCTGCAATAATGAATATGTTAAAAAAACGATAATGCAGTTTTACATTTTCCTCTAAAGTTGCATATCTTTTCGTTAGCAAATTTTATATGCAAAAAGCTAATATTTATGTTGTCTAAATTAGATCGAAACTTATAATGTAAATATTTTACATCAAACACAATGTTTCTAATTAAATAGTACTTTGAGTTTAATTTTTTTATACATAGGAAATATTTTAACACAAGTTTCGTAGCCTCGGAGGTATCAATTTGATCAATGTTTCCTTACCTAAAGACAATAACACCTGTAAGTAATTAAGTTTGATATCAAATATAAAACACAAACGCTTATTTATTTATTTATAAAGCACAAAGGACACAACTCCACCACTTCGTGTATATATAAGGCAATACTAATTTATAAAATAATTATATTTATTTTCGTAATTAAATAGTCAATTTGTTCTCATATAAAGTCATGCTCTCTTCTTCTTCCTTGAGCCACTAAGCCTCTGCAGCGTCTCTTCACTACCACCACCACTACCAGCTGCAGCAGCAACGACGTTTGCAGTAGTTGTCGACATGGTGCAGGCCGACTGCTGCAACCACGGAAAAGGATGGCTCCCCTGGTCGGGTCATGACTCCGACGGCAACAGCCTCATGAAGGTCAACGTAAATGTGGCCGTCAAGTGCACCATAACCATCACCATCGCCGTGACCATCACCTTTTCCATCGTCTTCACAGCTAAGACCCTCCTCCAGCCGCAGTGCCCCCAGTTCGTCCTCCGCAACCTCTCTGTCGGCCAGTTCGAGCTGGCCGGCCAGCCCGACAACTACCAGGCCTCCGTCGCCGTCCAGCCTACCATCTCCTCCCTCAACATCAACCGCGCCGTCGGCATCCACTATGTTGAGTAATATATGAAGACTACAGGATTATGATTACAGAAGCTACGACATCCAAACACTGATGAAGCAGAGCATATCAGAAGCAGAACAACAAGTTATCAGTTACCAGTTTTACTGATAACTATGTTATCGGTTTTACTGATAACTGTTATATAAATGTGATATATTACAGCATTTCGTTTTTTGTCTTTTCCTTATTCATTGTGTGTATATATAGAACCATGTAACCTTCTTTTCTTTCTGCTTCTTACTCTCGAATATTTCCACCCAGAAATCCAATCTCAGAACTCCCTGGCGATTGAGCCAATTGATTGTTTTAGTATTTCTGATTTCAACATGGCATCAGAGCTGGTTTCATTTCATCTGGTCTTTGGTTCTGTAGAGAGTTGAAGAAGCCATTGAAGGAGAAGAGATGAAGGTTTTCTGAAGGAAATTGGTCAGATCTAAACCCTTGTTTTTGGAGAGGCAGGAATCGTTTTTGTTATTCTGGATTGATAGATCTTAGATCTTTGAGATTGATTTCAGTTTTTTCCTGATGTCTGCTAACTCGATGGCTTCATCTTCTGGTCCAGCTGCTTCAGTTTCTATTGATATCAATAATCCATTGTTTTTAAATCCTTCTGATTCATCTGGTTTAGTTGTCACTCATTGCACATTGATAGACTCTACCAATTATATGGATTGGAGTAGTGCATTTTTCAATGCTATGCTTACTAAGAATAAGCATGTATTTCTGGATGGATCTTTTCCATTTGAATCAGTAGATAGATCATTAAAATTTTAATGGAAGAGATGTAATGCTTTGATTATTTCCTGGATGATTGGATCTGTTTCGAAGGGATTAATTAGCAATGCTGCTTATGGACAAAATGCAAGAGATATATGGATAGATTTGAAAGAGAGGTTTCAGAGAAAAGATGGAACTAAAATATATATGATTCAAAATGAAATATATGGTATTGTACAAGGTCCAATGTCGATTGAAGAGTACTATAACAGATTAAAATTTCTATGGGAAGAGTTATCTCTAATTTCTCCAGGGCTTCCTGTTATAGAAGTAAATAAAGACTATTCAGATTTTATCATGCAGCAAAGGGTTTATAAATTTTTAATGGGTTTTAATGATGTTTATGCCCAATCCAGATCTCATATTTTGTTGATGTCCCCTGTACCATCTCTAAATCAGGTTTATTCAATGATGGTAGAAGAGGAACAAAGAAACAAAGGTATCTCTGCAACATCTCACAACCCAAATATTGCAGCATTCTATGGAAATGGGAATTTTAAGCCAAATGTACAATATCAAAAGGGATTCCAAAGAGGGAAGAAAGATTATTCAGTAATATGTGATTATTGTCATAAACCAGGGCACAAGAAGGCACAATGCTTTAAAATTGTTGGTTGTCCCCCAAACTAGAAGTTTTCTAATAACAGAAGTAAACCCATTGAACACAGTAGCATGTGTAACAGAAGCTGAACCAACTAAATCAGAGAATGAGGCAGCAGTCAACATTGATAAAGGGATTCAAATTTTTGAGGAACAGTACCAATTCATATTGAAGAAAATAGAAAAGGATCTGAAGGTTGGGCAAGACAATAGTTTACACATGGCAGGTATGGCTAGTAATACTCCTATTCCTTTGATTTCAGAGGAAGATCCTTGGATACTAGACACTGGAGCATCCCACCATATGACATCTAACCTATATCTTCTTAATAATTTGGTGAAATTACCTATACAAAAATCAGTAATCTTACCAAATGGCAGTAAGGTGTCAGTAACTCATAAGGGACTTCTGTAGATAGGTTTGCAAAAGATGTTGTCTGATGTTTTTTACATACTTGAGTTTAGATACAATCTAATATCTGTTTCACAGCTTAGTAAAGAATTGGAATGTTCTGTCATCTTCTCTTCAAATTGTTGTATGATACACGAGCAGCACAGTGGGAGATTGCACCTGATTGGTAGAGAATCCCATGGCCTTTATTATCTGTCAAAGACTGCAGAAGCTGCTACTGATCAAAAGCACCATCGAGTTATGAATGTTAAAGAAGACATTAGAGGAATTCACATATGGCATCAAAGACTTGGGCATTTACCATTAGAAAAGCTGAAGTTAGTTATTGAATGTAATAATTCAGATGACACTGATTTGATTCATCAGTGTGATATTTGCCCTCTTGCAAGGCAAACTAGATTTCCTTTTAAAATTGCAGATAGAGAAAGTTGTATGGTCAGACTTGACACATTACATATTGATATTTGGGGTCCTTATAAAGTTGTTTCACACAGTGGTAATAAGTATTTCCTTACCATAGTAGATGATTTCAGTAGACTGACCTGGGTTTTCTTTCTCAAATCAAAGGCTGATTCTATTATCTGCTTAAAGCAATTTATCATTCAAATGGAAACACAACATAAAGAGAAATCAAAAGGATCAGAACAGATAATGGTGCTGAATTTTTTAGTAAGGAGTGCACAGTTTTTTTAAACAATAGGGGAATAATACATGAAAGTTTTTGCCCTTACAGCCCACAACAAAATGGGTTAGTGGAAAGAAAATATAGACATATATTGGAAGTTTCTAGAGCACTCCTGTTTCAATCTTCTATGCCAATAAAATTCTGGGATAAATGTGTTAAAGCAGCTGTCCACATTATAAATAGAATTCCTTTATAGATATTGGAAAATATCTCAGCATATCAGAAGTTCTTTGATAAAAAAAACCTAACATTGGACATTTGAAAGTTTTTGGATGCCTTTGTTATGTATCAAATCTGAATATATCAGACAAGTTTGGTGCAAAAGCAGTCAAAGGTGTTTTTATGGGTTATAGTAACACACAAAAAGGATATAAATATATGAATCTTCAAACAAATAAGTTCTCAGTCAACAAAAATATTAGATTTCAGGAAGATTCCTTTCCCTTTGCAAAACAGAAAAGTGTATCAGATGACTGCAACAAGAAGACTCATACATCAAACTATTTGCCTTCAGATGATATCCTCCTAGAAAATACTCAGAAAATACATAGCCAAACTGAAACTGAGATACCACTCCATAACACAACAGATATTTCCTGTGAAGAAGCTAGTAGCTCCCTGCCTACACTTGATGTTCAGGTTTCTTTGCCTTCATTATCAGATTGTAGCTCAAGCCAATTAGTGAATTGAGAAATTTGTGATCAGAGACCTAAAAGATCCACAAAGAGGCCAGAGTGGATGAAGGATTATGTTGTTAATGTTCCTTATCCAATGTCAAATTATGTTACCTTTGAAAATTAACCAAACTACATGTCTTTCCTATCTGCCTCTTCTGATATTATCGAGCCTACCTCTTATTTGGAAGCAATTCAACATCCTAAATGGATTGAAGCCATGAATCTTGAATTGGAAGCACTTGAACCAAACCAGACCTGGGATATAGTTGATATGCCTATAGATAAAAAACCTATAGATTGTAAATGGGTGTTTAAAATCAAATTGAAGGCAGATGGTCAAGTGGAAAGATTTAAAGCTATACTTGTGGCAAAAGGATTTAATCAAAAGGAGGGGATTGATTATAAAAATACTTTTTCACCAGTAGCTAAGATTGTCACTATAATTGCTTTTCTAATTAAGGCTGTTCAAAGGAATCTCCCAATTCATCATTTGGATGTCAATAATGCATTTCTTAATGGGGATCTTTTTGAAGATGTTTACATGTTGGCCCCTTCTGGATTATCAGTTTCCAACAAGGTTTGCAAACTTAAAAAGTCTCTTTATGGCCTCAAACAGGCATCAAGGCAATGGTACATTAAATTCTCTCAGATTCTTCTAGCTGATAATTTTATCCAAAGTAGGAATGATTATACTCTTTATACCAAGTGTAATCAAAATGACATTGTGGCCATTCTTGTGTATGTGGATGACATCCTGCTGATTGGCAGTTTTCCTCATATGATCCAGCAAGTGAAATGTACTCTCAATAATAGTTTGAAGTTGAAAGACTTGGGTTTTCTAAAATATTTTTTAGGAATGGATATCTTGAGGTCCAGCCAAGGTATTATATTGACACAAAGAAAATACATACAGTCCCTTATTGCTGATACAGGATTAAGTGCCTCAAAACTTGCATCTACACCTATGGAAGAAAATGTCAAATTTACTTCTTATGAGTATGATACTCATTTACATAAAACAGATACTGAGGATCCACTTCTATCAGACCCTAGTTCATTTCAACGATTAATTGGTAGACTGATTCATATCACCCAAACAAGACCTGACATCACTTTTGCTGTTAGACTTTTGAGTCAGTTTATGCACAATCCCAAAGAATCTCACATGTCAGCTGCACTACGTATTGTTAGATATCTCAAAAGTGCTCCAGGTTGCGGACTATTTTTTTCTGTTGAACCAAGTTTAGTTTTATCTGTCTATTCTGATTCTGATTGGGCAGCTTGTCATGTATCTCGACGATCTGTTTCCGCCTTTGTTATCATGCTTGGATCTTCTTTGGTCTCCTGGAAATCCAAGAAACAGGAAGTTGTTGCTAGGTCTTCTGCAGAGGCTGAATATCGTAGTGTGGCAGTTACAGTGGCAGAGTTGATTTGGCTTCAGAGACTTTTCTCAGAATTACACTTGCCTGTTATTCTCCCAATCAATCTTCACACCGACAATAAGGCTGCAATTCAAATTGCAGAAAACTCAGTTTTTCATGAACGTACTAAGCATATTGATGTTGATTGTCTCTTTGTTAGGGAGCGAACAGTTCAAGAACTGATCAAGCTCTGCCATATTCATACTTCTGATATCCTTACGAAGGCTTTACCTCGACGTCAACATGAGTATCTATTATCCAAGTTGGCGCTCCTTGATGTATTCCGACCACCAACTTGAGGGGGTGTTGAGTAATATATGAAGACTACAGGATTATGATTACAGAAGCTACGACATCCAGACACTGATGAAGCAGATTATATCAGAAGCAGAGCATATCAGAAGCAGAACAACAAGTTATCAGTTACCAGTTTTACTGATAACTATGTTATCGGTTTTACTGATAACTGTTATATAAATGTGATATATTACAGCATTTCGTTTTTTGTCTTTTCCTTAATCATTGTGTGTAAATATAGAACCATGTAACCTTCTTTTCTTTCTGCTTCTTACTCTCGAATATTTCCACCCAGAAATCCAATCTCAGAACTCCTTGGCGATTGAGCCAATTGATTGTTCTAGTATTTCTGATTTCAACACACTACGAGCCCTTCGCCTTCTCTGTGGCCTACAAGGACCAGCAGCTCACCGCAGCCGGGGAGGCGCCGCCGCTGTACCAGGGCCACAAGGACGTCCGGGTGATTCGGTCGACATCGTTCCTCGCGGGCTACCAAGTGCTCGTGGCGCCCCACCTGTTCGGGGCCTTGGCTGAGGACGATAAGGCCGGGAACATCGTCCTCACCGTGAAGTTGGACGCTCAGATACGGTGGAACTTCGGCCTGGGGACGTCCCGCCGGCACCACCTCGGCGTCAGCTGCCCCGCGGCCCTCTCGTTCGGGAACATCGTCGGGGGACGGACCTCGGTGGTCGAGTTCCAGCAAACGTCGGCGTGTAGCGTCAGCTTGTGACGTGATGGTGCCACACTTCATATATGTGTAATATCGAGTTCTCTTGACTCAATTTGTTCAGCTCTTATTAATTGGAGGAGATGCATTTAGCTTTCTTATTACTTTTAACTGAAATATATGTTTGAATAAAAAGTGTAAACTTAATTTCTTATCCAATTTCATGCTAAATATTTTTGATATGTTAAGCGTCCCTAGCCATCAAAATTTTTTATTTGTAATTTCCATTGTGAATTTGTGCATGTATATATATCTGTATTAATGGACGTACATTTGCAAATATATAAAGTTGTATGCATATTTAATATGGGCGAACATTTCTTTAGAAATGAACACCATAAAATTTTGTCATTAAGTTCGAATAAGCATATCAAGTCTTTCGATGATTCCATTATTTAATTATATATATATATATATATATATATTCTTAATTCTAAAGATATTTTAGTATTTTGAGTTATGAAGTTATAACGATAAAGTGAGACAATTCTACTCCAACAGAGTAAGGCAATGAAAATGAAAATACAAGTCTACATACACAAAAATCATATTACAAGAGAAATTACTTCTAAGGACACAAATTTATATTCTTATGCACGCATTTTTTGCGTCTTTAAATAGGTCACCTGCGCTTTTAAAAGCGACCTTATTCTTGGTGCAAAAAATAATATTATGGACATAACATTTTCTATTGCTAACATGTGTCTCAAATATTAATCAGTGTTGTTAAATTGTAAACGCTATTTTTGGCGTTGTCCACTTGCGAATCTATTTTAACGACCCAATTACATGTGTCGTCAGCTGACATTGTCAAGTTAAAGACATTTTAGCTTATGTTGCTAGCTCGCGTCGTTAACAAATTCACATGCATTTTTCAAAGTGTCTTTATTTTTTGTGTGAAATATTTTAAAATGTTAATATTTGCATCGTTATCTTGCGACACAAATGTGAAGATATTATTGTTTACGTTGTTAATTTGTGTTGCTAAATTGGAGATGCTATTTGATATTGTATCACTAGCGTCTCTAATGTAAGGACGTTGCTATATGCATCACTATCAAGTGTTGCCAATTAAGAACGTTATAACAGGCATCATAAATCAATGTCGCAAATTTAAGGACACTTTTATTTTGCGTCTTCAATTCTTTTTATTTATTTATTTTAAAATGTCACATTTGAAAATTGGCACATGCTAAAAAATGTCCTTAGTTGTTATTTAAAGATGCATAATTAGTGTCTTAAATTATATTATCATTTTATAAATATTAATTCGTTATATCATTTAACATTTATATGGAACATGATGGTTTTGCAGATCAGACAAATCTACATATCAAATTAAAGATTCTGAAGAATTTGTGACACATCATTTTTTAATCACACACATCTCTAGTGAAAAACGAAAAGATATGATAGATTTAAAAATCTTTAACAAAAGACATTTGAAGCTTTATCATTTCCTGCAAGCTTCAAGTTCTTTAGCCGTGTCCTTGTAAAAAACAAAATAATAAATTTATAAGTATCAAAATGTACATCATCAATATACAAATTGGAGAAAGGAGGAGTGCTTACTTGTGAATGTGATAATTCATCTTCATTTCCTTGGTGAAAATGCCCAACTAGCTTGAGCTTGCATAGTTGATATTTGTGGTCAATGATTATTTTCCATTTTCTGCATTTTATTCTAAAATTGAGATTCCATTTCATCACGTTCACGTCGCACAATTTTCTCTGCACGAGCTTGCACCGGTTGCTCAATATTAACACTTTCAGTATTCATTCTTGCACATCTTTGAGATCCTTGTATTTGTCTAGCATTAACACCAAGTCCATAACCTAGTACTCGACCATATTGATCAAGTCTAATCACTTCAGTATATAATTGATCTTTTATATTGGCATGTTTAGTTTCTTGAGAGTTTGCAATTCGTTTTGTCATTAATGTAGTAGCTCTTTCCTGCGGTGCATCAAAGAAAAATGTTTCAATGTATTTAATAAATAATTTTTTCAATAAAAAATAACTTATGAAGTTAAAAAGATACATAAAATATTTATGCAATTGAAAAAATAAATTGAATTCATACCTTATTATTTTTCCTTTCTAGCATAAAGAAAAAAGTATAGAATTAAAATGCAAAGTTAAATTAATAGATAAACTTATTCATACCACAAGCTGCTTAGAAGCTTGATTCAAGAATCCTCCATCTTTTGCTTGTGAAATATAGAATACCATTCCACTGGAGTAGGATCTCTATTATGCTTCTTTTCTATGAAAAAATTATATAAGAGCAATCAATTATGGAAATTTATATTATTCAAATTTATTTATGTAAAATAAAAATACATACAAATAACCGCTTCTTTCGAGCAAAACTTTGGGACCCTATTGTGTGAGGAGCAACTTGATGTGCACGAGCTCTTTTACCTATTGCAGAAATATTCTAACAAATAACAAAAAATCAGCATCACAAGCACCATATTTACTTAATCATTGTCTATCATTAATTATATCAAAGAGCTTGAAACCATTAATAATCTAGAGATTGTTCAAAGTCTAAATTTGGTTGATTTGAGTTCTTGGTTCAGTTAGATTCTATCAAAATTTAATAATAAACAAGTCTATTACAAAGTATTTCAAAAACTAAATTAATTTGATTTATATTTAAGTTTATTTAGATTTAATTAGATGTCCAAAAAATAAAATCTTGCATTAAAAGTTAATTGTATGATTCATAAAAAAGATTATGAAAGAAAAAATTGAGATCGACTTCATTTAACTTTTGACCAAATGAGATTCAATTAAGTTCAATCAGATTAATTTGTTAAATCCTTTGTTATCAACTTAACCCAATCAGAGTGATTAATTTGTGTCAACCGAATTCATGAATAACCCTAATGAAAAGAATCAATGTAGAACAAAAAACAATTCATGTACACACCTTTGTCAAAGAAATTAAGGATCCCTCCTAATTATTTCTTAATAATAAATATAATATATACTAGCTAGTTAACTGTTAAAAATATTTTTGCATTTTTATTAAAAGTTTAACTTAGTTTATATTACAATTGTAAGGACATAAATAGCTACATCCTCATGTTCTTAATTTATGAGAGTCGCATAATAAGTAACGACGTCCCCATTATCAAATATTTTAGTCATGCCTAATATATATCATCCCTATTATTGAATATTATTGAGACACATAGTAAAGTGTGCCCTTATTATCGAATATTTTAAGGATACATAGTAAAGTAGTGGCAATATTATTAAATAATATGAGGACGCATAATAAGTGATGTCCCTGTTATCGAATATTATTGGGATGCATAATAAGTGATGTCCCTATTATTGAATATTATTATGATACAAAATAACTGGCGTCTTTGTTATTGAATATTTTTAGGACGCATAATAAGCAGTGTTTCTATTGTCGAATATTATTGGGATTGATGTCAATTATGAAGAGTAGTGAAAACTTGCTGAATTTATGGGTCAGAATTGAGATATAATGAAATTCACTCAAACTCCTCACTTCTTCTCTACTGCAAGTGCACAGGTCAATTGTAATAGACTCAAGTGTCGTATCCATAGTGATTTGAAGGCTAAAGACTCCCTAATATAATTTAAACTAATCCTAGACTAAGTGACAAAAAATAGGGAAGTGGAGAAAGGTGAGAGAACAGATTAAAAATGAGACTAAGGGATAACTGTTTTTAGTGTTTTTACAATTGATATGGAATGAAATTTAGATGCTAAGCTGAGAACTAAAAGGAATTATCAATCAATGAGAAGATTCTCCTAGGAATGGGGTTCATCTAATTCAGCTATGGATGGAATGGAATAATTAAATAATTCAAGGTCAAATCTGATTTAACTAATAAAGGACTGCTCTCAGCATGATTAAATCAATACTAATCATCATATTCTCATATAGAAGATTAGTTAAGTTAAGTTAGAAAAGAATCATCACTGATATCAAGTTGTCATTAAACATATAGTTGAGCACCTCACTCATTTTACCAAATCTTCTCAGATTTTAGCAATTTCAATAGGTCTGAAATTTACATCACAACTAAATCAACTTTCATAATAATGGCACAATGGACTAAATCTTCTAATCAGAAATGTAATTAATCTAATTCTAGTGCTAATGCTTCTTGGTTTATCTCTAAACATCAAGAGGATTTTAAATCAATCTCTCGACTGCAAATAAAAATAAAATCCACATCAACACTAGTTAATTAGATGTATTGGGCATATAATCACAGATTTGAATCTAACAAATATCATTGCCTCTTGGTCCATTTCTGAACATCAAGAGAACCACAAAATCAACCTCTCAGTTGCTAATGAAATAGGGGTTTTATAATGACAAACAGATTCCAAATAAAAATCAGAAATCAGCAAAAATCAGAATAAGAATTAATTCAGAATCAATATCAGAGAAGGAAACCAACTTGTTCATCATCCATCCATGGCATATACTAGATTATTACCCTATCCTAGGAGAGCTGGAATTTATCTCATTATAGTTACAAGATTTGATGCAAAACATAAGAGGAAATTGATACAAAGCATTCTAAAATCAGAAATGGTCGACAGGAAATCAAATTCCAGCTCCTCCTCTTCAGCTCCTTCCTTAGCTTCCTAGTCCAGCACCTTGCTAATGGAGGCTAACCCTTTCCTTCTCCAAGTTTCTCAGCTTTTATATGGCCTTTAATCACCCTTGGATACAAATCAGAATGTTCTATTCTTCTGATTCAAGCCACCTGTCCTGCGGTCCTGGAATTCCAGCATATTCCATCTATTTTTTGGGCAACTGGTAGTGGTCCCCCCACCTTTTCCAACAGATTTCAAACTTGTATTGCCTACTAGAAGGGCAAGAACAACAAGCATCAAGGTTCTCAAATAAAATTTAAACAAATAAGGATAGGACAGCAATAAAAATGAGGACAATTATCAGATGTGGTTAAAATTTCACAAGAATGATAACTTGTGCAGATTAAACCATAATTATCCAAACATGATCAATTTAGGACAGCAAGGAATTGGGACAACACAATAACTAAAAAATAGCTCAATTAGCAATTGCAAATTGATATCATGCAGAAATGATAACTTTGCACATTGGAATGATAACTTGCCCAAAAATGATAATTTGGCATAGAAATGATAACTTTACAGATTTTAACCATTCAGAACCTCAGTGCACATGGAATTGAATAAAAAATGAGGATGGTCAGCTAGTAATCACAATTTATTACATTCTATGCATAATTGACCAAATGTAGGTCAAAATGAGGGTTCGATAGATATAAAATGGATAGAAAATGGAGTAAAACTATAATATGATCAGCTAGTGATCAAACTCCCCCAAGCTTAGTCTTTTGCTTATCCTCAAGCAAAACATTCAGATATTAAGAACAAAACTTGATTAAAATAGTTCACAAGTGAATTTAAATCCAGCTGATTAAAATCCAATGAGTTCCCCACTTTGCCAACACTCCATTCTTTCCAAAACTCAATTTCTAGCTAAGGAATTACAAAGGCTAAAGCAAATTTAAGCCATGAAAGAAGTACTAACAGTAACTAAATTGGATTTCAGGAATTGTCAACTTTACTAAAAAGGTTGAACTATAAATCTCTTCATGAACAGTTCTTTGCACTGCTTAAATAGGTTTAAAACCTGACTTTTATTCATGATAATGCAAGTAAACAGGTTGAGACCTTATTTTTATTCATGTTGGTCACAGGATAAAAATCCTGGCTTTATTCAGGAGAGATTCCTTTTTGGAATTTCACTCTCTTTATTCATGCATGCATGCAATGCAAAATGCAACTATTTTCTTTTTCTTTTTCTCCAAATTTTTTCTGTTATGTTCATGAAGTGAGCAATAGTTCAAACTCAAGTAAGGTTTAGATCCCTTAATACAAATAGTCAAGTTTTCCTATTTAACATGATAGCAAGAGCCTTGACTTCCTTCTAGACATCTTCTATTTTCAAACCAATACATGAGTGCTAGCTAGTGTTACCCACAAAAAGAAAAATTTTAGTTGAAATTCAAGTTCAAATGCATCTGAAAGGGAATCTGATTGAAGCAAAAAGACTAATAGCCAACTTGACTACTTGGTATTGGAGTGTACTAACTGTCATATTAAAAGATTTCACCCATTTTGAAGTTAAAATGAAGGCTAGAATTGAGCTGGCCCATATCAGTGAAAACTAGTGATAATTTGTTGAAATTACTGATAATCGGGTGAAAATAGTGATAACTTGATGATAACAGTGATAACCTGGTGATGATTAATGATAAGGTCTTTGAAATGAATTAAAACATGATAATAAGTTAAAAAATGTACCAGGTTTCCTCCCCCAAGATTGATTTCAGCACTGTCCTCAGTGATGAGAAACATAGGCAAGGGAGAGGGTGGGAAGGGTGGTTAATTCTTGGAATTGTGCAATTGATTCCTTCGTATGGTTCCTGCATCTCAACTAGAGACTTGTGTGATCAGTACTTTCTAGTTTTCCTTCAATTCTGCAGAGAACTAGAGAATTATTAGTGAAATTTGCAATATCAGATTTTTGGAATCAGTAAAGTGCATAATTTGGCATTTTATATAAGGGTTGAGAATTGCATTGAAATTGAGCAATAAGAGATGTGGATAACTGATATGAGTGATAGGTCAGATATCATTTTGATAATTAAGGCATGGATTAGAAAATAATATCAGTTATCAGTGACATTTTAGTGAGAAAAATCAAGTTTGAGTCTGAGTACTCCCTAGGTTGAAATTTAGGGGTAGGTCTTATTCCTCTCTGAATTATTCCTGCAAAACAGAGAAAATTAGATATAAAATGACTTGGGTTGTCTCCCAAGAAGCGCCCTACTTTAATGTCTTAGGTTAGACACTGCTTCATTGGAATTCAACTAGGCAATTCTAATGGATCTTGCAATATCAGCACTTCCTTAGCTGAATCCATATCTGTGGGGTTGTATAACTTCAATATTTGTCCATTAACCTTGAATATATCAGCATTATCATTGATAAGGTCCATAGCTCCAAAAGGGTAAACTTTGTGGACTTTGAATGATCCACACCATCTGGACTTCAATTTCCCTGGAAAGAATTTAAGCCTTGAGTTGTACAGCAATACAAGGTCTCCAACTTTGAATTCTTTCCTCAAGATCCTACTATCATGCCACCTCTGTGTCCTCTCCTTGTAGAATTCAGAATTGTGGTAGGCATTGAGTCTAATCTCATCCAATTCATCCAATTGAGGTAGCCTTTTTTTGTCCACAAGCATTCAAGTCATAATTCAGAACTTTGACTGCCTAATATGCCTTGTGTTTCAACTCAATTGGCAAGTGACAGGTTTTGCCATAGACTAACTTATAAGGAGAGACACCAATTGGGGATTTATAGGTTGTCCTATAGGCCCAAAGTGCAGCCGCACTATTCGTTCAATCTCAAGATCAAATTTTAGAGAGGCTTTGGAGCTTTGAGTATTATGTCGAGTGTCATGGTCCAAAGGCTCCAAATTAGATGGCTTGCGAAAAGAAAATGCTTGAAAACCTAGACAGCCACCAAAAGGATAAATAGAAAGTAAAAGAGTATCAAAGTAGCATGAAATAAGAGTATAAGGTAAAAAGTAGTTCCCGGACAACGACGTCAAAAACCTTATGCGAGAATTGATAACAGTATAGCTAGCAAGTGCACTAGTCACTCAAGTAATAAAGTATAATGAGTAAAGAACCCACGAGGAACTATTTTACTTATCTATCAAATTTCATATGCTAATAGGAGATGACATAAAAATTGTAACGCTCTGAAATTTCACCCTCCTGCCACGTGGCATTTGGGCTTATTTTGGGCCGCGTTACCTATAATTCATACTTCTTAAACCTTTCTTTACATGTAATGCGGAAGCAAAATAACTATTCATCTTTCTTTAACAGAGTGCGAAAGAGACTTTTCTTTCTAACTATTCTTTCCTAATAGTCCTTCAAAAACTAACCAACTTTCAAATCACTTTACACCAATTAACAGCCAAGAGTTCTAACACTACAAGAAAATCATGATTTTCCGACGGGCAATTTCCGATGGTTCGATATCCATCGCAATTTGCGACGGATTTTTTGACTGTTTCATTTTTGACGGATTTTTCGACGGTTATGACCGTCGGAAGTGATTTATATTATTATTTAATTTTTCGACGATTAGGAACGTCAATATTTCCGACGGATATCCATCCGTCACAATTTTCGACGAATTTTTCGACGGTCACGACCGTCGGAAATGAAAAAATAAATTATGTAATTTGTTATATTATTATTTAATTTTTCCGATGGATTTTCTGATGGTTACGACCTCAAAAATGAAAAAATTAAATTATGTATTTTTTATATTATTATTTAATTTTTTGACGATTAGGAACGTCGATATTTCCGACGAATATCCATCCGTCGCAAAATCCGCCGCAATTTTTGACGGTCGTAACCGTCCGTAAATGTATAATAATATCGTATGAGAAGTATTTTATTAATATAACTAGTGAAGGCCCAAATCGTCGCAATTACCGACGGTTTCGACCGTCGGTAATGTTTACCGACGGTTCAAACCGTCGGTAAAATAACAAATAAACATTATATATAACTAAATATATTTTCGACGATCACAACCGTCGATAATTTTAAAAATAGTTAATATTTACGTTTTCGACGGTCGGAGTTGTCGGTAATTAAAATTCTGTTATCCCATTTTTTTTTCCTTTTCCTGCTTTCTCTCATCTTTTACCCTTATATATAATTCCTCCTTCTCTCCTTTCTCTCTCCCTCCTCTCCTCTCCTCTCTCTCTCTCTCCATCTCCCTCTCCCTCTCCCGGCCCGCGTTGGCAACCCTCTCCCGCACTGGACGCCGGCGACCCTCCCGCGCCGGCGACCCTCTCCCGCACCGGCGACCCTCTCTCTCTTTCTCTCTCCAGCCGAAGGCCGCTGTCGGCCGAATCTCGCCGCTGGCGGCCGAATCTGGCCCCAGTGGCCGGATCTCATCGCTGGTGACCGGATCCGGCCTCAGGCGGCGGATCCGGCTCCGGATCCAGCCCCAGCAGCCCGGATCGACCTTCCGGCGGCCGGATCCGGCCCCAGCGGCCCGGATCGGGCGCCAGGCGGTGGATCCGGCCGCTAATTTTTTTATATTTAAAAAATTCTTTGCGACGATTGCGACCGCTGAAAGATCGACGGTTGCGATGACCATCAAAAGTTTCGACAGTTGCGACCGTCGAAAACTTTCGACGGTTCGAACCGCCGGCCATTTCCGACGGTTGCAACCATCAGAAACTTCGATGGTTCGAACCGCCCGCATTTTCCGGCGGTTGAAACCATCGGAAACTTTCAACTGTTCGAACCGCCAGTACTTTTTTCGATGGTTCTGACCATCGATATTTCCGACGAATTTTTTTCGACCGTCGCAAATCGATTTGCGATGAGCGTTTTTTCCGACGGATCGATTCCGACTGAAAAACCGTCGGTAATTGCGTTACCGACGATTTTCGATTGTTTACCGATGGTTTGGACCCTCGGTAATCAACATTTTTTTAGTAGTGTAATGACTCAATATCCATATACATTCTTATATCACCATGAACATCCGGCGGTTGAAACCATCGGAAACTTTCAACGGTTCGAACCGCCAGTACTTTTTTTCGATGGTTCTGACCATCGATATTTCCGACGAATTTTTTCGACCGTCGCAAATCGATTTGCGACGAGTGTTTTTTCCGACAGATCGATTCCGACTGAAAAACCGTCGGTAATTGCGTTACCGACGATTTTCGGTTGTTTACCGATGGTTCGGACCCTCGGTAATCAACATTTTTTTAGTAGTGTAATGACTCAATATCCATATACATTCTTATATCACCATGAACATCAGTGCTATCCACGCCATCAGCCTTACCTATTCGGTTCACCTACCCGTGGAATTCAAACACAATGAAATAGAATTTTCATGAGTGTAAAAATACTTAATACATAAACAATATAAATGGAAAAGAAGACTTAATAAAAATAGATAAACTTTCAGTATGAGAAAAACACTTCTATTCTTTCATTTCTATTCTTTCTGTTCTTTCACCTTCCTATTTTGTTTCGTTCTATTCTTTCTCTTTTCTGCCCTATTCTTTTCATGCGGTTCTTTTTCGTTCTTTCAATTCTCTTCTTTTTAGTTCTTTTCTATTCTTTCAATTTTGTCCTTTTCACTACATCTTTTACTTTAAACAATTCCTAAGACATCTACATGTGTTGTCCTAATGCGAGCTCGACTTCTTTTATTATGGATCAACATGACACTTTCATATGACTATAACATTGGATCAAGGTGGATCAAATCATGACCAAGTGGGCGTTTACTTACTCACAAAAGACTTGAACTTCACATATTCACTCAAATAGGACCACAAGGATCTCCTTTCTTTAAAACTTTTATAGAGGAATCATACTAATCTATGTTGTCGCGATAGGGCTATTAATACCCACCTGCTGGCCTTTTTTAAAACCGTGGCACTATTAATACCTTCCTCATGATGTTGCTGCGGTGAGGCTATTAATACCCATCTTTTGGCCTACAACAATCAGTGCACATGAGGATCTCATTTTACAACTTTTATCCTTTCTTATTTAGCTATCTTTTTCATTCTGTTTATCATTGACAATATAAGGGCAAAAATGTCATTTGATATCTATAAAAATCAATATGAAATCACATTTGAAATCTGTGCAGAATCTAGACCGGTATGGTCAAACCCAAACCGGGTATAGTTCGAACTCGGGCCGGGTCAAGGGCGACTCTGGCGAGGTCCTTTCCAATTTAGCATCTTAAACATTTCTTCGCTAAAACTCAGACCGGGTTCCTACATGGCTCAATTCAGGTTGCATGAAACCAAATCCTTCGCTTCTATTCTCCAAAACCTGGGCCGGATCGAGGATGGCTCGGTTGAGTTCCGCATGGAACATAACCCCTCTGTTGGCAGAACCCGGATCGGATCTGAGGGTGGCTCGGGTCGGGTTTGCTGACATCATCTTTTCGATCGTGACATAATACTACCCTGGTCGTCATAAAAATATCCGATTACCCGAGACAAATTGTGGCAGACCCCGGGCCGGGTTGCCAAGAGCCCGGGGCTGGTTGACTCTAAATCCAAATCAGGTTCGGAGAAATGCATGCCAGATTGCAAATTTACAAAAGAACCCGAGCGAGATTCTTCTTTACGTGGGCCAGATTCTGTCGGCCGAAATTTTAGTGATGTTTTACTGAGACTTTAGCATGTTATAACTTTTTGTACATTATTCCTTTCAGCACAAAATTGATCTAGAACTATTCATGCATTATAGGAGAATATAATCCAATCCTAATTCATTCATCATCTTATTTATTCCAATAAGAAATCGTATCCAAAAGTGAATATGAAATCTTATGTACCTTGATTGTTTCAATCTACCTGAAACTTGAAACTTGGGACGTGATTTTCAACGAGATCCGACGACGACTACTTACGAGGCCGGCGTCCTTGGACAAAGGATAGATCCAAGATTTGATGGCCGATCGGAACTCCGGCTCACGCACACTGAGCAAGAAGAAAACATAGTCCAAAGATGGAGAAAAATACTCAAATAGAGAAGGAGAGACGGATGTGTTGGAGGAGACTCTTTGGGGTCCTATTTATAGGGTGAAATCTTCCGAGTGCTAATCTAATTAGAACTCCTATCTATAATTTATCTTTTATTTTTCCCAATTTTTTAATTTAAATAATTAATTAATATCACTATTTCTTAATTTTCGGAATTAAAATAATAATTTACTATTATTTTAATTTCTGAATATTTTTATCCTCAAAACTCATAATTTCAACCTCATTAGGAGTCCTAATTCAATCCTTCAACAAACTTTATCCCTAATCCACTTCTAATTATATTTTCTTTATTTTATCACTCATAAATATAATTATTCCTGAATTTAGGAAATAAATAAATTATTATTATTCTTATATTTTAAATTTTTGGAATAAAATAATACAATATTATTATTTTATCTTCTAAATATTTTTGGACATAAATCCCTTATCTTAATTATCATTAGGAGCCTTTTATATCTCAATCTTATAGTTAGATTAGGATTCAAATTACATTTTGAATCCCTAATCTCATTATAATTTCAATCCCTAATCTAATTAGGAATTCTCGTTTCCTACCTCTTTCCTAATAATACTTTTATCCCCATTCAAACTTTTCTTATTTTATCTTTTCCTCTTCTTTTATCCTCCCTCTAACTAACTTTTATTTCTTTTCAACTTTATCTTTCTTTAACAAAATTCTGAATTTTTTTATTTATTTTAATTATGAAAATTAATTTTTAATTTGGAAAAAAGTCGAGGTGTTACACAATTTGGAGTAAAACTATGCAGAAAAAAATTACAGAAAAATAAAAATATAAAACTAACGATGTGTAGGTTCTTAGGATGATTTTTAATGATTATAACAATATGTAATTTCTATAAAATCAAGTATAAACGTGAAGTTTAAATTTAGTTTTTAGACGGATTAAAGGGCACTAAAGATATGACCTTCCTAACGGGTGAATCAACTATCTCAGATCCATAATAACTTGAAAGCATTCCACCCAGATCTACTATCAAAATTAGTTGAATTTAAGATGCTATGACTTTTGCAACTTAAACAAATAAGGCAAACTAACAATCCAGAGTACAGAGATAGATAAATAAGTCATAAAAATCTAAAGTATCGTCCCAACAATATGTAGAACGAATAGTACCCTTTCAAAAATGTCGATGAACTACTACGCAAGCCTCGCCCGAGTATGTTGCGCAAAAGTCTTCTCCTTCGTCCTTTGCTCCTCTATTCTTGTCTTGAAAGCTTTGGTAACATGCCCTAGAATGATTATTTTTTACTGCTAGACATCCCTTTTTATAGAGACTTAGGTTTCCATACAGTTTGAAAAGAAACGAAAATCTTTTCCTTGTAAAATAAGATAAATTCAGAGTCCTATTGATTCTTAAATTTTTGTCTTGTAAAACTCCAAAATTTCTAGCCTAATTTGTTTCCAATTGATCCTTGGAACATAAGGTAAGAGTTGGAGTCTTTGTGCATTAATAATGTTTTTGAAAATACGTTGAATGTGGAAATTCGTGTCTGTCACGCCCCCTGAGTAGCTCTTCACGGCTTAGTCAGAGTCATATTTGGAGTTGTTTGCAGCCATCATGGGGTGTGAGAACAATTTCACAGTCGTGATTTGGGTGTTTTCTACCCAATCGCGTGAGTCAAGTGATTTCATGGACACAACAATCTTTTAATGGCCCGTGAAACTCATTCCAGAAGCCATAACCATTTAATACTCGTTATCCTCCGTTCACGGCTCGTGAACTGATAAAAAGTTCTTTCAACCTTTCTGTGATATCCGCGAAAGCTTCATGGCAGCCCGTTAGTGATTCATCTTGAAAACGCTTCGACATGTAAGGGCCCGTTAGAGTGTATCACAGTCCGTGAGGACTTTTCTTCTCTGTTTCAATGTAGAAGCCGTGAAACTGTGTGAACCGTGAACTTCTACTTTATCGGCCGTGAGAAATGTGTCATGGCTTGGTCCGTGAACTGCATTAGTTGGTGCGTGAAATTCTGTCTTCATCATCGTGATCTACAAGTGGATCTACCAGAACCGTGAAAGCAAATAGTTAAGGCGTTAAACCACCTTTCACGGTCCGTGAAATGAAAGTAACGACCCTTGAAATTCAAAAATTGATTTTCAAAAGCTGAATTATCTTTGTTTTGCATGCTTCTTTTATTTACTTTTTCCACTATTTATCATCAATAATTCCTGCAAAATACACAAACTAGAGGTAGATGGCTAATTCAAATAATTTAAGACATAAATGTAAAAATAAATGCATGCCATGATCAAATTACTTAAAACAAGCCAAATGCAAGCCTAATTATATGTTGTAACATGCATGCATCACAACGCTAATAAAAAAAAGTATTAATATTTTTGGAATGACAATAAAGACACCATTTTCTATTTGTCTTCATTTCTACAAATTAGAAAATGCAATTGTCATAAACATGATCAGATTGAACTAATTAAGTTAAAATCAATTGCGCTAATTGACATATAATTAGCATATATCTTATCATTTTCAACTTATCATATAATCCTTAAATTATGAAGGAGCTAAGGATGATATTCGATGCCAAGGAGGGGATGAGTACCGAGAAGGATGGTTAGCGGCCCCTAATGAAGGTGGGGAAGATGCTCCCGTCTTCCTTGCAAGATATCAGCCGCGTGGAAAGGGAGTAGTATTTAATGGATTGGACGAACTTCTAATAGTCTTGGTCAATTGATTTTTGACCGGACATCAGACAAGATGGATAGGCTCGTTAATTTAACGGGTTATTATGAGATCATCTAATAGATTTTCAAACTTATCTAGCACGTTAGATCAGCTAGTGAATGAACCAGTCAAGCTTATTATTTTTTAAAAAAATTATTTATTCTTTTAATTTATTTTTACATTTGATATTTATCTTTATATATTTGTTATATTCTTTTCTCAATACATCAACATAATAATATAATAAATAAGTTATCATTATTTTTCCTTAGTTTTCTCATAATTTTATTTAATATTTTATCTTTTTACTTATTTATTTCTTTAATAATAGAAGAATCAAATTAATAATGGATAATCTATTTATATTCTATTAGTAGGTAAATATTATTATACAAGCTTATTAGCTATTATTCATAGGAATTAAATAAGAAATATTTAATTATATTTAAATACTTAATATTGTTAACTGATTAACGAGCATCTTATGAGATAGCTTGTTAATTAATGGATGGATATTGGACTATGGGATATTGGGCAAAAGGTTGAATTACAATGTCCTGCCCATTATACATTTGAACCCTATAATTTATTGGAGAAATTTGCCTGTCGGGCACAAATGAATTTACTTATTTTCATATTGGATCGAACAATAGACGGGTTGGACCATCCAGTCTAATAAACATTATTTTAGTAATGTCTATTAAACTTGACATCCTGACCCGTCTGTTGTCCAATTAAAGGGTACATTCTCTTGTGCATGGTCCAAATCCATTCAATAAATTATCGAGCTCGAACGAATAATGGGTCAAACATTATATTTGAGTCGTTTACTCAATGTCAGATATTCCAGTATTTGTATGATACTTGTCTGTTAATTAACAAGTCATTTGATAGGTCTTCGTTAATTTGTTAATATTTAAGTATTTAAATAGAATTAATTATTGATCAATTAGTGCTTATCAATGATAGCTAATAAGTTTATATAATAATATTTACCTAATATAGTTTATCCATTATTAATTTGATTTGTTTTATTATTAATGAAAAAAATTAAAGTGAACAAATGAATAAAAAGATAAAATATTAAAGAAAATTATGAGAAAACTAAAGGAAAAATAATGTTTCAATAACCTGGGTTTTATTTTAGGGTTAATTCCTTAAATCTCCCCTGAATTATAACGATTTTTCGTGTCTGCTCTACTATATGAACTTAGTGTAGCGCCCCTAAACTATGTCGCGATTTTCACTTTACTCCATCTGTCATGTTCTATTAACTTTTCTGTTATTTTTTATTATTTTCAAATTATTAAATGACTAAAGTGCCCTCCTATGACTTGAAATAAATGTCTATTTTTTTCTTCATTGAGGGAAGTTTAGTTATTTAATAAATTAAAAAAAATAATGAAAAAGTTAATAGAATATGATGGATGAACTAAAGTGAAAATTGTGTTATAATTTAGGAGGTATATATATTAAGGACAAACACGAAAAATCACTATAGTTTAAAAAAGGTTTAACGAATTAATCCTTTATTTTATTAATACATCAAGAAATGAATATATGAAAATCGACAAAGAAAATATCAATTTAAAAATAAATTAAAAGAATAAACTATTTTTTAAAAATAAATTAAAAGAATAAACATTTTTTTTTAAATGGACTTGTTTGTTCGTCGTTAATCATTCCATCCATTAAAGTCTATTAAACCTTAACGGGTTGAACAAACTTGAAAGTCTATTAGGCTGCTCGATAATAATTCGGTAAATTAATTATGAGCTTGTCTGGCCATTCCAAAACCTTATTAACCGAGATTATTAAGAGCCTATTCAATTTGTTAGACACCACTACTAGTTTTGATGCAAGGACGTAAAGGAAGAGGAAGGAGGGAGAATTAATATGATCTTAGATCAAGAAAGAAGGAGGAGGTTACCCAAGAGGAGACTAGATCAAAAGTTTACAAATAGTCATCCAACTCCAATCCCTTTCCCAACTTGGTTATCAAACGACTATCCAATTTTAATATTCTTGCACCAACGGGTCGTCGTGAGAGAACTTTTATCAATTAAAATGCTCATGTGGATTCTCTCTTCTCCACGTCAAATTTTAAATTAATAAAAAAATGAAATGAAGCGAAATAAATAAACAAAGGCAACAACTCATAAACAGGCTGCCACCTTTCACTAATAATGGAGGAAGAAAGAGAGGCAAACAATGCTTTCCTCTATCATCTCTAAAGAAGAGAGGGATGGGGCGCCGTCCCATTCTCCTTTTTTTCTTTGAAAGAGAAGAAGAGGCCCTCTTTTTGTTGAGAATTTAATTTATCGTGTGAATTAAATAATAAAATCAAGCATGATGCATAGAATTAATAATAAATAAATAACATTAAAATTACATAAAAAATTCTTCAATGAGAAAAAAATGAAATAATCGTATAGCAACTATCTCAATAATAGAGCACAATATTATTAAAATTTTGTTTGAACCCGAAGAATAATCCAATGAGAAGAATTATTCTTTAAAAACTACTGGAACTATCATTATTAAAAAAATCTCATGAGTTCTTTTATATGATGATGTTCTAAATTGTTTGTTTAAAAAAAATAGGAAAAAAATATATGTAGAGCATTTGATGTAGAACGGGCGTAGAGCACTAATTTTACTTATCAAATTATTAAAATAATTATATATTAATTTAAAGTATATATTAAATGGTAAATGTAATTAAAATCAAGTTCAATGGATTATCCGAGGATCGTGATCAAGTTATGTTAACAAATATGATTAATTCGAAGATTGTAATTTATTTAGTCTTAGATGACATATTTTATTATCAAATTACCCAAATAAGTATATATATTATTTCTTATAAAAAGTGTATGATTAATTTAATAATGAATTATAATCATTAATATAATTAAATGATAAAAAATAAATGCTCTACATCAAGATGTAGAGCGGGTGCTCTACATACTCATTAACCTCTTAAAAAAATGTCGTTTTTACCCTCTTTTTTATGTCTTTTTTATATTCATCAAGAAAAAAACACTTGGAGAAAAGGAAATTTTCTTTTTCCTATAACTCTAGTCAGAAACTTGGAGAAAAGGAAATTTTGTTTTTCCTTCATAGACAACTCTTGGTCAGCTGCACTCCATCAAGTGAGAGAAAACATTTCTTCTTCCTTTTGTGTGTCAGCAGGTGCACGTGTCCCAAGGTCATTCTTGAACACAAGATCTCATGCGGCTGCTAGGTGAAGAGGCACCTAGCCAAGCATATTTTGAATATGTTGTGGGAGTATTATGGTCGAGATGACTTTCAAATACGAACATGACGAGAGTATTCAATGAGTTGTCAAGGAACTGTGGCACTAGAGCGTTGGAAAACTATTGTGGGTGCTTCAGCGCTTGACATCCGAATGGTCAACTGGAGAATCATGGGCACCCAAAAGGGTCTACAATGTGGGTTGCCACTCCACGCTCAAGGTCTGACACTAGAATTAGGAAGCTTGCTTAAATTATATAGCAACATAAAATACATATGGACTTGGGGTGGTATTAGTGGAGTCCTTAATATATTGTAGGTAAGAAAGTTGGATTGACGACATGTGATATAGAGAACAGTCTCCGAGGTGCAGTTTTACCTATTTTCATTATTACAAGATTGTCAGTGTCCAACTCTACTAAGTCTAAGTATAAAAGTGAAAATGTAAAAGACTAAGACACTATAAGTAACTTGATCATTCATAAGGATGACGTTACAAGATTGTGCCAAAGGACAGATAACTCAATACTTTGCATGATTCTGCAGTGCGGGTAGGCTGCATGTATTTCTTGGATAACTTTGGTCAGCCGCAAGCTTGTGTTGTATGGCATTATTGTCGCGAGGGTTTACGCATCGTGTCACAAGAAAATATCTTGTGATATTCTTCCCCATCAAAGTTGGCAATGCCCCTGACGTCGTTATCTGAGCTTCTTCGATGTCTTCATCTTCAGTTTTGACTTTGCTTGTCCAGTTGGAGTTTGTCTTCTTTGCCTTGACTTCTAATTCATCAGCGTTATTCAATGATAGGAATGTCTGCATTATTTCAGGATTTATTGAGGACTCCTTCCTCGCCTTCTTCACTTACTAATAATTCGTCCAATTAGGGGCCATCACTTGTGCAGCGTCGGCGGAGTCCGCAATGTGAGCGATCTAACTTCAGCAGGCATCTATCCATCCATCAAATCTCTATTGGCCTCAACTTCTCTAGATGTGTGTAGCTGTCAAATCAATTAGTTTGGCTTTGTTGGGGAGGAACAAGTCCTTGGTGACTTCATAAGTAGATCGAAAGCACAACGAGGGTCTCGTCATTTGACGGGCATGACTACAATCAATGTCTCCATATTATAGATGACTACAACATAGGATCATCCATTCATTGAATGCAAAGCATAGAACCACCTCACCCTTGATGATCATTTGAGATCTTAATAGTTGAGACAAAGCAGAGCTCTTCGATGGGACACCTTAAAACTTGTCTACTTCGAGTCGTTGTTGAGAGAGATGAGAGTCTTCTCACGTTCGTTGTGAACTTGACTTGATCCTCTTGTGACGGGCCTGCCTTCTTCTAATTTTGGGACCTCTCTTGAAGCTTCGAAAACACCTTTGGGCATAGACAAGATGATGTCATTGTGTTTGTTGGCGAAGATGATGCAGCTTTGACAATCGTCCATTTGAGAATTCAGACAAAGTCATGTCATTGTGCTTGTCGACAAAAATCATACACCTTTGACATACTTGTCCATCGGACAACTGACTCTCGCAAAAGAATATATGTTCTGGATTTTCATCGATCCACGAGGATGCTCGTGAAAACATTCCACTTGATGACAAATGGATTGATGTTGGGAAACTCATGGCGAGAGCTTCCAATTTCACCACCATCTCCCTTCGAAAGGAAAACATCAACAATGTGTCTTTCTATCCTTGAACTTTGATCTTGGAGGCCACTCGATTACTTAAGGCATTGGCCGAGAGAAAAGGTAAGCTTTCCTTCGATTGGTGATGGAACAGTTGATAACAGTATGCCAAGGGTTTGTCAAATTCCCGACATTCAGATCATTTACTAGATTGGTCATTGGAGTTAAGGTGTCAGTTTGTGTTGGCGTGCTCATTCCGGTTCTCGACGGGTGAGATTACGCTGCTTGGGGGAGGACACCTGACAAGGTAGACTAGGTGAGTGGCACATGACCATCCTAGTTAGGCGGGGCGATCGATTCGTCGTGATAGTGCATGAAGGGCGTTCCTTGGCGCAACACGAGCGCATGAGAAACTGGCTGCGGGCACGACTGAACGTGTGACAATGAAGCTTGCTAAGCATTCATTATTGGTGTCCACGATTAGGGATCATGGCACTAGTGCACCTAGGCATAGTGGGTTTTTTGTGAACGGAAGCACTATTTTCTATGTTAAGGCACATTGCGACAACATAAGTGGATTATCGTCGCATGGATCTGAGCAAGATGAACTGCTTTGGTACCACTTGTTATGAGTATGCAGCGAAAGTATTATGGTCGAGACGACTCGACGAGAGTTGCTCTTATAGGCTTTCAAACAGAGACAAGTCGAAAGTGTTCAAAGAATCGTCAAGGAATCATAACACATGGAGAATCACGGGGCATCGAAAAGAATCAATCATGTGGGTTTCTACCAATGTTATTAAAATCGGACCGGCCACCCGATCGGATGACCAATTGGGTTGTGGTTGGACTAGTTTGATCAGATTCAACCCGATTCATCCGTATTTTATTAAATTAATATTATTTAAAATAATTATATATAATAAATATTATATAATGCTTATAATTCATAATAAAATATAATAAACAAATATTTAATTAAATATTAATATTCATAAAAAGAGTTTGAATTTTTATTATTAATATAGTATATTAATTATTTTATTTTATTCTTCAATACTCTTTTAGGGTGATAATATATTAATTAATTTTGACATATATCACTCATGTTTATTTCTTTCTTTACTTTCATTTTAATATTTTTATTTTCTATTTCCATTAATTCCTCTCTCCCCATTAATTCCCATATTTATTTACTTTTTTACAATAAAAAGATATTCAAATTTTTAATATTCATAAAAAATAAGTTATTATTATTGTTATACTTATTAATTTAATTTTCCATACATGACACTTACTTCCTTTTATTTTCTTCTTTATTTTCATTTTAATACTTTCCTTTCTTATTTCCATTAATTCTTCTCCCATATTAATTTTGCACATTTATTTCCTTGTTAATTTTTGCCAATTCCTAATACAAATATTTCTCATTTTTTACCTCCCTTTCTAACTTTTTATTTCCTATTTTTACTTTTGTTTTCTAATTTTTTTCACTTTAAATATTGAATCGAGTTTTTTCGGTTTAGTGGTTTTACCGGTTTTTATCGATTGAACCCATTTTTGGCCGGTTCAACTTCATCTATTTTTAAAATTAATTCGGACCGGACCAACAGCCGGTTCGTGATTTAACCGGTTAAATCGACTAGTCCGATCCGATTTTAAGAATCATGATTTCCACCCCACGCTCAAGACTAGACACTAGAATCAGAAAGCTTGGTTGCATTATGTAGAAACATAAAATATATGTAGGCTTGGGGAAGTACTAGTGGGCTCCTTCTTAATATATCATTTTTACGAGGGTTGAGTTGTCAATATGTGATTTGGAGAACATAGCATCTAGAGATGCAATTTTATTTGTCCCCAAAATTACAAGATTTTCATTGTCCAACTTTGCTAAGTGTATGTACAAAAGTGAAAATGTAAAAGAGTAAAGCATTACGAGTAACTTGGTCATTCAAAAGGATGATCTTACAAGATCGTATCATAATGATGAATAATTCGGTACTTCTCATGATTACATAGTACGGAGTGGCTGTATGTATCCATTAGACGGCTTTGAATGATCGCAAATTTGTTTTGGGTGGCATTAACATCGCGAGATTTTGCGCATTGTGTTACAAAAAAAATGCTCCGTGACACACGCTCAAGTAAAGAAGACACCACCTAAGTTAATTATATTTAATTAACTTAAACACTATTACTTTCTAATGAGATGGATTAGCTCAATCATTTCCTCTTACTGTGGCTCACAATTGCAGGCGAACCCGGACTTAAAAATGAGGGGGGCCAACATAAGGAAAAAGAAAAAGAAATGTCAAATGGGTTTGAACCTAAGACCTCTACATAGATGAAAAAAGTGAGACATCCTCGGTAATGGAACTACATTTTTACTCCTACATGATATCTACTTTATTTAAAGAGAGGGGGGGACTTTATTTATAATCCTAAAATTTAGATATTAATATATATATATATATATACATACTTAATAAAATTGTAAAATTTTAGGAAGGCCAGGGCCCCTCATGATGTATGTGGGTTCGCCCCTGCACAATTGAGAGAGGAGTTAATTAGTTGAAATACAATCAATTAGTAGTGGCAATAATGTCATAATTCGGACATGAGAGACTACTTAGAAATAAATTATGTGCAGTGCAACTTCAGAAACAATCCTCCTTGGTCAAGAGTTAAACGAGGCATTGAATACGCAGAGTTTACATCCCAACAAACCTCAATGTGCTATCAAAATGGGGAAAACGAGTAGTTTAACAATTTTTACATACACTGAATTTTCAGTAAGTCAAATCAATTTATTTTATCCAAACAAAAATTTAATATATTTTCCCTAAGAAAGTTGATGGTAATTCGACTAATTTCAGATTTCTAGTTACATTTTAGGATGACGAACTCGCGCCATGTGCACGCCTTCCCAACCTGGGCGCTCGCTCGTCCATCAAATGCCCGTTGTTCCTGCCGCTCCTCTCTCTCTCTCTCTCTCTCTCTCTCTCTCTCTCTCTCTCTCTCTCTCTCAGTTGTTACGTCACAGGCTTCCGATCGATCTCCCACTTCCCCTCGCCTTGCCTGCTGACTTCTGCTGATCTCAGGAAACTCTGGCTGCCGGTCATGGACAAATACGACGTCGCCGTCGAGCAGACCGCAAGGGAGCGTCAGGCCAAGGAATTCGACGACCACAAGTCGCGTAAACCCGAAGGAGGAGGAGGAGGAATCTCGGAGGCCATCATGCCCCACCTCCTCAATCTGTTAAGTCTATCGATCTGTGATCGCATGCATGCATGCAGTTTCATACACAGTTAATTCATCTTCTCGTACGTACGTAGATATGCATCATGCGCGACGGCTCGAGACTTTGAGATCTACGCCCCGGATGCAACCTTCGAAGACCCTCTCATGTCTGCTCATGGGTGAGTCCTTCGAAACTGTACACTCGTGCCTTCAAGCAAACTGCATGCCCTCCTGGTGCTGTACGCGTGTTCGATCAGGTTTACATGTTCATGCTTTTCTGCGCCGCGCTGCAGGGTGAATCAGATCAAATCAGCATTCTACTCAATCCCAAAGGTTAATTTGTTTCCTTCAGTCTAGTCTTCTATGCATGAGCCTTCATTACATAATCTCTGCAAGAACTGCAACTGAAACTTCTTAAAAATCTCTGCAAGGACTTGCCAGAAGAATATATATTGCGTGTGCATGTCGCTTTATACAGGCTATTGTATTAAATACCTACAGGGTAACACAGGTGAGATGGAGAAAAGTGATACCTAGCCATGCGTGTTGTCGACTCCTTAGGACAATTGTTGTTGTCTTTGAGCCATCCGACTATCTTTTGATGCTTTTGAGGCATAGATTATATCAGCGCTTTTATTTCCTGTCCCCCGTAAATTACGAAGCCATTCAAAATTTTCAGGTTTAGCTGTTATACATGATTTATTAGTGGAAAAAAACAACTATATATTAGTAGATCATCATGCTACGGAGCATGACTTCAGCTATTTCTCAGTGTAAGGCTGGTAGTCCACTTGTGGTTCGTTCTTGCTTTGAGTGCCTGTTTTTTTCAGGTCTTCAGTGAATCCAGGATTGTTCAATATACAATCAAAGAAAATACAACAGCACCAGGACAAGTTGAGGTCTGATATAATTACGATCTAATATTTGCATAGAATGGTTTTCTTTTGATGATTTCATCCATAAGTTGGATAATTAAGATGGTTTGTTTCAGATTCTAATTGACAACAAACAACATTACAAAATATTTGGGAAAGATGTTGATCTGAATTCACTTATCAAGCTGCAAGTCGAGGGAGGGAAGGTTGTCCGCCATGAAGACTGGTTAGTCTTATTTGTGTTGCCATCTTTGTTGTTACTACACAGTTCACCCTATCAGCTTAACCTTTTAAAGAAATAAGTTAGTTCATGACATTTGAAATCTGATACTGTAGAAGAAAAAAAAAACAATTAGCTCTGATTTCTGAACACAACGGTTGAATGGTAGGTGGGATGGGAAGCCTCTGAAGAACAGAGACTCCGTCGGGCTACCGTTCCTCGGCCGGATCGCAGAAATTACCCGCAGGGGTTCCATGCTTGCAACTCATGCCATGATGAGCTTTGGCAAGGACCCAAACAATTAAACCGTGAAAGATCCAGTTCGTGAATCTCGCAGGACGGAGTGTACTGCATTATGCTGCTGCTGAAGACAAGAACATCCAAGATGGCCCCATCCCTTGTTAGAGTTGTTTGTGTAAGAGAATACCATAGAAATAAAGATGCCATGTCCTACTTGATATAATTCATATCTACTTATTTAAGAATTGTCTATAAGAATTGCAGCAGTGTAATGTACAGTAAAAGTCTGAATGACTTGGTACATTTTGCCGGTATCCGTTGGAAACAGTTCTGAAAGAATCTCTATGCGTAACTTTAACATTCTCTGGCTTTCCCAGTTAAAAATCCTTTCTGAATTCATGGAGTAAAAACACTTTGTTTCTATTCAAGGGGAGCAGAAACAGAAGGGTTCTCACGATTGCTGACAGCACATCCTGTGTTTCTATTTCTTTTATTATCAAAAGTAATTATCGCGTCAAACAAACCAAAGAAACTTAATTTACACTTGACCAAACGATGAGCACAGTGCTGTTGAAAGATGCATCAGGACGAGCACAAAAGTGCTGCAGCAAAAGTTCAAGCATGGCAGAGAGGGAGAGGGGAGATTGCATTCAAATCAAAATTGGAAGGAGAGGACTTGGACAACGACCATGAACAAACAACGACCATGAACAAAGGCTGAAAAGCTGCATTTGGTGTCCAATGCAATGGAGCTCTTTCATGTCCTCTGTTGAAAACACCATCCATGCCTCTCTCAAGTGTTCATCATCACCCACCTAGTCACCTACAAAACTTCACACTGTGGACCTGCAGCCAGAATGCAGGTGTCGTGAGCGGCCGTCAGGTCAACTGCAAGACAAAATGAAGGTGTTCGCTAAGATTTCAAATCTATGCAACAAAACATTTAGTAAAAGTCTTTCTTCAGAAAAAAGAATCTCATAAATATTTTTTTAAAAAAAATCCTATAATTGTCACTCTTAAAGTCTTAAAGAAGAATTTTTTTTTTTTTGCTATCAAACTGACATCTTTAATATATAAAAAAATTTAATATAAAGTTAAAATAATTTTAAAAGAAATGACACTTAACATTTTATGAGGGATAATAAAATATAAAATGCAAGAACTCACAAAATTAAGGAATGGCGAAGGAGAAGTATTGAATGGTGAGAATATAAGGAGCTGCAGTTACCGCCTCAAGACGAGCTCGGCTCTCATGACCCCCATTATGCCCCCTACCTACCATTCAAATAATATTTTTCTCATTTTTTGATTTCTCAAACTAAAATAAAAGGGCAAGAAAATGGGATAAAAAGGGTCTCACAGTCTCATAGAATGTGAGATCAAACAAAAATAAAAATACAATTTTTACAAAAGAAAAAAAGAAGAAAAGTTATGGCAATCAATGCCCATTAACTTCGTGAGCCCGTCCGTACAGTCTGCGCCCTTGGACCGCTCGCCGGCCGCTCCTACCTTAACTCCCTGGCCAGCGGCATCTCTCCGGTGACCAGGTCTCTCGCTTCCTCCGACGGGTGCGGGGGAGAAGATAGAGGCGTGTAGAACGGTGTGCCGCCGCCGCCGCCGCCGTCGTCGTTGCTATGGCGCACCTCTCCGTCCCCGCCGGCCGCTGCGTCGTCCTCCTCCTCCTCCTCGATGGTGTAAAGCACCCGCGACGGGCCCAGACACATCTCGCGCCACTGCACCAGATCGCAGTCCTCCTCGTCGTCCACCACCGCTTCGAATGTCCGCCGTTCGGCCAAGGCCGCGACGACCACCGCTGGCTTGGCTGCCGGCGATGGGATCGCGGAGGCGGGCTCGACGCGGGACGACGCCTGCTTCTTGAAGCAGAGTGTGTGAATCAGCGTCCATTTGGACGACTTCAAGCGGTCCTCGGCGCCGCTGTCTCTCTGGAGCTCCGGGTCGGCGATGGCGTCACTGTGGGCCTGGCACGGGAGACGTCGGCTACGGAGACGGCAGCGGAGGAGGTAGATAAGCTCCACGGCCAAGCCTGAGAGGGAGAAGACGAAGAGGAGGATGAGAACCAAATGCAGCTTTGTAAAGTTCCTCATGTCGGACTAAGAAGCAGAGAGCGGAGGGGGGGGGGGGGGGGGGGGGGGGGGGGGGAGAGGAGGAGAGAGAGAGAGAGATTTATTATAAAGTTTGGTGGGGTGCGATGCAGCCAAACGCGGGTTTATATCCATAAAATAATATGATACCTAATTGTTATTGAATTTAACGGATTTTTTTTAAAAAAAAAGAGAGGCATTTTTTCTGTGGGCCTAATAATGTAGAAAATTAAATTAGAAATAAATGAACGTGAGAAATATGACAGTGAGTATTTCACTCAAACTAATTATCATTAATATTAGTGTGAACATATAAACAGGAAAATTATTATTTTTATTTTAATATGATATTTATTCTAATTTGTTTGATAAATAATGTTATTTCATTATTATTTATTTGCCGGGGGTTACAAGAAAATGAAATTGGAAATAAAATGGACTTGAAAAGTATCAGTCATGAAAGTCCAAAGTTGGACATTTTACCTCGCCATAATATGATATTCCCATATTTATTTTACTATTTTAAGTTAATGTTTTGTTTAATAACTTAAATAACTAAAGAAAACCTTTAATCTTGTCTCCGAGAAATACAACCTTTCATGTATGGGTTATCATACATATAAAACTATATTATATTATTCATATTATAGTTTATATTATAACCAAGCCGCTCAAACAGCTGCTTTGGCTTATTCTCATATCTCGTTAATTCATAATAATTTATTTATTTATTTTCAATATTTGGTTTTGTTTTCATAATCAACAAAATTATATGTAGAAGCTATTCCTTATTTGTTGAGTAGGAAAATAAATTAATTTTAAAATTAAGATTTGCATTTTAATTTTTTTTAGGCTTCCAAATTTTTTGAGACTCTCTTAATAACTAGGTTAAGGACTTGTAAGATCATAATTATATATGTAATATTTGTGGAGCAAACGCCATTCACTAAAAAAAGAAACAATGCAGATAACATTTTTTTTGTAGCTTTGGGTATTTTAATACTCAAAAGTTACATGCATATATTCCTTTTTTTACTAATATGTATGTGACAACTTATATTAAGTAATAATTATCTAAAATCCTTAAAAATCCATGGCATAACTTGAGAAGGAATGCTATGAATAAGAAACATATGCTTGTATTTAAGTTCGGTTGGAAATCAAGTCATCTCTACATTTTCTGTGCTTTCTTGGCAATTTCTCACTTCATTGCATTGCATTTGCATGAATTGAAAGCTCTCTCTCTCTCTCTCTCTCTCTCTCTCGTCATGCATCCAATGGATGTTATTTTTCAGGAACATGGCCAAGAGTGCATGATTATCCTTTTCACAGATGCCGAGTTCTGAGTTTCCGGAGTAAAAAGATAAAAAGAAAATAATTTAGGAAATAATTTAGTTGCATAACAGCAACGAGGGTATTAATTAAATGATATACACACACACCTAAGATTTCATTTAAAGACAAGAGTGTGAATTCAAATTTTTGAAACACTCCTCTGGTTACTGGGCTCCATCGTTGATTCAACAAATTAATAAAAACTGAATCAAAGAATCGCATGCAATTGTGCACACAAAAAAACTGCATAATAGTTAATCACACTCTTGACTTTGCCTTTCGCAATTAATATATTTAGCTCTATTTGATTTGTCCATTGACCATTGTTGCATCATAATCATAATCACGTAGGTGGTACGAGATTTGATACGAGATAATTTAGATAGATTATCGATTATTTTATTTAAAATTTTCAGGATCCACCGTATTATCTCGTTTGGTTATGACTTATTGATAATAAGTACTATTTTGCCCAAATCCATTGGTGGCGAACACAAGTGACATGATGATCAATTTTTTAAGCTAATCTTCCAAGTAAAATTCTCACATGGGCCAAAATTTGCTATCTTCTAGTTCGCTTGGGAGAAGTTTCAAGAGTGTGTGTCTTTCGAGTATTGGATGAAAATTTCCCTTTTGTTGTGTATTCATTAATGAGATTAACGGGCGTGTTACCAATTCAAATGGGCAGTGGAATGTGCTACTCACTTCGAGAGTCGTCCGATCTTTAATGGACGACGATCCTTGGAGGCGTGATTCAAGTATTGGTCAATGGTTTCACACACGTCGACCCATCACGCAGTGTTCAAGATGATTCCACTACCAGATGCCCTAGCTAGCCAAGAGCACATGGATCCCCGCGGGAGCAACAACAGCAATGTGCCGCGGGCATCACAGCAGCTGCCATGTTGTCGCAATGCGAACGCGACGGACAAGCAGACCAAGGCGGCAGGCATGGTGGCGATGGCGGTGCTGGCGGGCAGCACTCCAGAGAGACACCACCTACCCCAATCTTACCATGGCAGCTTCTCATACAATTTGTCTATTGCTAATAGTACAAAAAAGAAAGCTTAGCAATTGAGCGAGACCTAATTTTTCAATTTATTCTCCTCTCTTCCACAAGCACACTAAGTTATGTTCTTTATAATACTATACTTGTTGTGCTTGGGATCTCTTTGGGCATCACAAGAGGAAGAGGTCGGGGAGTTACCTAGTGGAGGTGAGCGCACAAGCGGGCTTTAGGTGCGTCCAAGTGTGCGTGACGGATGACGTCGAGGACGATTGCGCACACCAGAAGGTTGTGCAAGGCATTGGACGATTGACAGAGCTCTTAAACCCATCAAAGTTTGATGAGACGAAATCGCTCAACCAGTGCCTCGAATCCACCTGAACTGCACGTCGAAGGATCATCGTCCATTAAAGGTCGATGGCTCCCGAAGTGGGTAGCACACCCATTAATCCCATTAAACTTTTTGTAACGATCCGAAATTCATCCTAAAAGTTTGGAAATTTAGAAAAATTTCAAGTCGTTAGCCCGTTTGCCATATATTAATTAACATCAAAAGTCTTTATCATTTTAATGAAATTCATAATAAATAAAAACTTTCTATTAAATATATAACATCCTTTCAATTAATAAGTCATGGATCCTCAAATGTAACTTCGGTACATAACAACAATGTTCAACTAGAACTTATTTAAATCTAAACATGTGCAACACTTTCTGATGAGTATGCCATAAATTATATCATGATCTTTACATGAAATTATATCATGCTTACATTCTCGACATAATATAATATTCTTGAGATGACATACCTACTTAACTTTAGACTCATCATTTGCAAAATATTATACAATAAAAATATTCATTTATATCATTCACAAACAAGTAACTTATCATTTCATTTCACTTTCATTGTCATTTACAGCTTAAGAGTTTCTTTGTAATTCATTGAACCTTACTTGTTACTTAACATCTTTCATACTTCACATTTCCTTATAGTTGCTTTATAACTCTTTGAACATTCTTTAATTTTCTTTCTTTATTATGTGACGCACAGAATTATCTTTATCTTTCATCTTTATCACATAACATCTTCTTGACTTTCATTTCGTATCATAAGTCATATCTTAGAAACACACATTATAATAGTAAGAGACTTTATTCATAATCATATTTAGGAATACACACACTTTATGATGATGAGGGACATTGTTCTTTAGAAAGTAGATATAAAGATGCAAGACTTTACTTTTCGAGCTTAGGTCCTCTTGAAATATATATATATAAAGTGTAGAATTTTATTTTTCATCTTTACTTCATCATCATCTTAACTTTATTTCTTTGTTATAAGATACTTTGAAGTTAAATTTCACTTTCATTCTTACTTTATTCGATAACAGTTTTTTATCTTAATAATATTTAAAAAATCATATCAACATCATCACATTGCTTAGCTATACCAAATCCTTGGGAACACGTACATCATAATAGTGGGGGGCTTTATTTCAATGAATACACACCATAATAGTGAGGAACTTTATTCCAAATAATACATACAGTTTATGGTAAGGGACTTTGTTGCATAAGAAGGACATACACAAATACAAGGCTTTACTTCGTGAACTAGTACATACATAAATGCAGGATTTTGTTTTCCACCATTGATGAGTGACAAGACATTCTTCAACTTTAGGTGCATTACACCTTTTAATACATATGCCTAATTACAATTGAACATGCATTACATGTATTTATCTGTCATATACAATCAACACACATTCGTACATAACCTATATACATTAGAAAATAAGTTTAATACATCTTAAAAGGCATTTTTCAGCGGTCACAACCATTCCTAAAATTGTTATAGTTGTGCTCGTAATTGTCATGGTCGTGGTCAACATCATCACAGTCGTATGGAGCCTTGTCACGGTAGTGTCCAAAATTGTCATGGTCATGTTCAGCTTTTTCACAATCATTCCCAGCCTTAGTAAAAAATTGGTTTTGTCGCTCTCGCCCACAGTCATGACCAAATTGATTATGGCAGTGATAGAGGTGTCATGAGCGTGATCGGGAGTCCTTTCATTGGATCGCTCTACTCAATATTATCGTTCCTAGGGTTGGCACGGTTGTATTTGTGTCCTAAAATCTTGACTTTTAGCTCAAAAATATCAATTTTTGAGGTGAAATAATAGGGAAAACATATAAATCATGTAGAACACTTCTAGGGCATAAATATGGAATAATATGCTAGCAACATCATATTAATCATGAAAATACATCTTTTTAGGTTTTCACTAAAATCACATAATTTTAGACCTAGATCATGAAACATGATAAATAATAGATCATATATTAAAAATTATAAATCTAATCAATGAATTTTTGCAACCCCAATCACAATTCATGATGAGGATAATGTGTCTTCAAACTCTCAATCCATTAATGTAAATCATTGGGAGAGGAGAAAGGGGTAGGATCCCTTTTATATACTTTTAGGTTTTATATTTAAAACTTTTTTTTTCCTAATCATCTTGTATCTTTATTCATCATTTATAAACTTTTAGGTCTTCTGGTTATTTTTCTAAAAACTTTAATCTTCTCTTTATTGATATTAAAATATAGCCATCATTAAGAATGGAGCTCTACATCTCTTAACCTTAGGTTTTCTTTGGTGAAGAAGAAAAGAGAGAGAATGAGTTAACAACTAGATTTTTTAGGAATGAATATGATTGTTGGACCTTTATATAAGATTTACTTTAAGGTTTCGATCAAAGGACTCAAATATCGTTCAAAATTTGGGATTGTTGCACTTTTATTCATACAAAAATGAATGTTAAATGATAATGATAGTTTCTCACAAAAGTGTTTGTTGTATTAAGGTAATGTTTTATTAAAAAAGCCTATTTTTCATTGAAAAGGCAGATATTTTATTTTTACAATTAGGTGAGAATACTAGGATTGTCTGAGACGAAAAAGAAAAAAGAAAGAAAATGAATTAAAGGATTGGACTGGATAATAGCACAAGGCTGCTGGGAAACTAATGGCCCATTACTTGAAGAAAACCAACTAATTCAAATTTCTCTTTAATTTTATTTGAAATTAATGTTTTGTAGTCATCATCATCATCATCATCATCATCATCATCATCATCATCATCATCATCATCATCATCATCATCATCATCATCATCATCATCATCATCATCATCATCATCATCATCATCATCATCATCATCATCATCATCATTATTATTGTTGTTGTTGTTGTTGTTGTTGTGTTTTGCCTGACTTATCTGTTACGTCTCAGCTTGGGCACATTGCCATATGAACCTGGTAAATTTGGGGCTAATATGTAGTCAAATTGGCTATTTGATGAAGGTCCTCTTATTCTACTGACGGTTTCTAATAGTAGTGCTTTAAGGAGAAAAAGAAAGGAAAATATATAATTAAAAAGGGTTTTAAATCAAACGATTGGACCTGGGAATCTGGCCCATTTAATTTCAGGAATAAAGAAAGTAGCAACTCTTTCATTAGAATTTGGATTGGGTAGTTGTGCACATGATATCTTGATCCGTATTTTTTATTTTCATATGGTTAATGCATTTGATGCATTATCGATCACCATTAAAATAAATTATCGCTATTTAACTTATCAACAATATCACATTCAGAGACAGATTGAGACAAAAAAATATATATTTTTGTCAAAATGGAATACAAAATTTGCTTAAGGGGGGTAAAATATAACTTTTTTCCCTAAAATTTATATTTTAATATATATATATATATATATATATATATATCTAATAAAAAAATAAAAATTTGATGGGGGAAGGGAATAAGGCCCCTACCCTAATCACATTATAGTATTTGATAAGTACTAATAATATAAATAATAGTTAAAATAGTCAGAGATCAAACTGCCAAAATATCTCTAAAATTATTTATAGTTTAATCATATTACTACAAATAAACATAACAAAAAATAGAAAAAGTGATTAAAAATAAAAAAAAGATAAGGGAAATTAAGAGTTATTTGTAAAAAATCTGAATAATAAAGAAGACAATGCTGAATTTTATTTATTTATTAATAAAATATTTAAAATTTAAATTTATATTGAATGATTTTTTTTCAAAATGTATTCACCAAGTTGATAATCTAGAAAGACACTTCTCTAATTTTCTATCTGAATTATCAATACATGATAATCCAAAGCAATCAAAATTGTTAATCAAGCACTCGATCAAATAGAGTAATGTGATGGACTCATAGAATTTTAAATAAAATAATTAATAATCTATCTAAGTTACGTCATACCAAACGCCCCCTTATATTAATATTTCATAGGCTGGGATTGCAAAAGCTAGTGATAATAATATAACAAGTATAATGAAGCATACATCTATGTATGTTGCATAGAACTAGTTGCTCAATATGTCTGAACTTGTGTAACGACCTGAAATCCAACTTAAAAATTTGGTCATTTAGGAAATTTCATGTCGTTAATCCGTTTGTCATATATCATTTATCAAAGACTTGACAATTTTTTAAAAAATCATAATAAATAAAAACTTTTTGTTATTAAGATCATAACTAATAATTCAAAAAATATTAAATACTTAAACCTTCATTATAACATTATTTTCAATGTTCAAATAGAATTACATGACTTATTTAAACCTAAGTATGAGTAACACTTCATCTTGAGCTTGAGTTATCATCCATCATTTAATCTTGATTACTTGCACGGATCCAGAGTGTAGGGTTTTCCAAAACAGTATGTCAATATTATGCATGTCATGATATCTTATTACATGATACTACATATGATGCATCATAATGATGATAACAATAACATATGGACATGCATGCCATGAATTATATAATGAACTTTATATGACATTACATCATGCTTGCATTCCTTCTTCATATAACATTCTTGCAACATAATATTATGACATACCTTCTTAACTTTAGGAAATTAGGCTCATCATTTAAAGTATCATACAATAGAAATATACATCCATATCATTAAAAAATAATCATGACATATAACTTGTCATTTCATTTCACTTTTATTGTCATGTACATTTTAGAAGTTTCTCTATAATTTTTTTATCCTTACATTTTACTTAACATCTTTCATACTTTACATTTACTCAGGATTGCTTCATAACTCTTAATTTGGACATTCTTTCATTCTTCTTCCTTTATTTATTATGTGATGATTAATGTGTCATCTTCATCTTTCATCTTTATCACATAACATCATTTTTACCATATCATGAACACGCACATTATGATGATTAGGTACTTTATTCTTAGTTATTTTTAATAATACACACACTTTATGATGATGGACATTGTTCCTTGAATAGTACATGCACATCAAGCTTAGATCCCTTTGAAGTACATACATGAGTATAGGACTTTACTTTCCATATTTACTTTATCATTATCTTAACTTTTTTTGTTATAAGATATTTTGAAGTTAAACTTCATTTTCATTCTTACTTTATCTTATAACATATTTGATCTTAACATGATCAAAAGAATCATATCAACATCATGACATTAGCTAGCTAGGTCACATCCTTGAGAACACACACATCATAATAGTGAGATACCTTATTTCAAGAAATACATACACAATAATAGTGATGGATTTTATTTCAAGAAATATACACATTTTCTGATAAAAGACTTTGTTCCCTGAGAAGCACATACACAAACACAGAATTTTACTTCGCGTACTTAGATCCCTTTGAAGTACATACATAGGTGTAGGATTTTGCTTCCCACCATTGATGAGTGACAAGCATGGTTATTAAAACCGGATCGGACCGGCTAGTTTAACTGGTTCAACCACGAACCGGCAATTGGTCCGTCCGAATTTATTGCAAAAATAGAAATGAAGTTGAATCGATTCAACCGATTTAAACATTGAACCAGAGAAACTCGGTTCAGTATTTAAAGTGAAAAAAAATAAAAATAAAAGTTAAAATAGGAAATAAAAAGGTAGAAAGGAATGTAAAAAATGGGAAAGTATTTGAATTGAGAATTTCTATAAACTAAAATGGAAACAAATGTGAAAAATTAATTGGAGAGAGGAATTCATGGAAATAAAAAAGGAAATAGTAATAACTTTTAAAATGAAAATTAATATTCTTTCCTTTTTATGAGTAGGAGAGAGAATAGTCATAAAATTAACAACTTAAAGTTTTATATATGAATATATTTTTTTAAATATCTATGTATTATAAAAACGAAATCAATATGGAAATTGATAGGGAGAGAGGAATTAATGGAAATAGAAAAATAAAATTATTAAACTGAAAGTAAAGAAAAAAAAGTAAACATGTGAGTGATATATGTCAAAATAAAAATACTATTGGAAAAAATAAAATAATTAATATAATATATCAATAATAATTCAAACTTTTTATGAATATTAATAAGTCTTAGGGCATGTTTGGTTCATAATTCATTAAGGGAAAGAGAATGTAAAGAGTGGGAAAGGGAAATGATTAGAAGGGAATGTAGGAGAATGTGTTGAATCCTATGATGATAATAAATTAAACTGGACATAAAAGTTACTAATCTATGCTATGATGATAATGCAGATGTATGATTGATATGACCTCATTCGCAGAAGAAATCGTCAAATTAAAATCGAAAAAGAATTTCAGCACAGGTCGATGTATCGGTCGACGACGAGATGTACCGATCGACATCGGGGCATTACCGGTCGATTCAAATCCTTCCAGCCACCATCTACCATTGTTGAATTCATGGTCGACGACGAAGGGATTCTAACTCTTTGGTTAGTCTTTCAGCGTCGTCGTAGTTTGTATGGCTCAGGTGGTCACATTACTATAATCCAAATGATCCTGACCCGAAACCTGAACCCACGCCTGTCCAACGTGGACGAGGCCGTGGACGAGGATGATCCCGTGGACGTGCTCGTCAACCACCTTCTATAGAGCCTACTGATTTTGATAATCATCTTTTTATCAGCAGGGACATCTCCACTTCTTTTGATGCCTTGTACGCTTCTCACGATGTTCGGCGAGCTTACACTGTTGATTGGGACGCTTTGAACATTCCTGATGTTCAAGAGATGTTCGAAAACATCGGAGGCCGAACCTCATCATCATATTGTGTCTCCTTGTGCTTGTTTTTCTTTATCTTTCACTTACGCTTTATCTTTATTTGCTTGTGATCGATTTTATTGATTTTTTCAAAAGTGATTTTTGCAAAAAGAAATTTATATACCAATTCATCCCAGCCCCCGCCCCCCTCCTCCCCTCCTCTCTTGGTGTTTTTTATTTTACAGAATGAAGATGAATAGTTATTCCTATTTAGTTGATATCATTAAAGAGAAGGAAAGAAAATGAATGTTAAGTGATTAATTTATTTAGACGATTTTATCTTTTATATATATAATTATATGTTTAATTTATTTGATCAAAATTAGAAACACATACTAAATATGTTTCTCCTCTCCTTTCCATCCTGATTTGAAGGGGAAAAAAATGAAACATTGGAGGAGAATGGAAGAGAAATGAGGATATTTTCTCCTTCATTCCCTTTCAACTTAAATTCAATGTAATGAGAGGAACGGATTCTCCACTTTTCCCTTTCCTCTCCTTACCGTCCTTTCACTTCCAATCAAATAGACCCTTATGCTTTTCTTGGTGGAGAAGAAAGAGAGAAGAAGAGTTGACAGCTAGGTTTTTAGGAAATTAATAAGGTTGTTGGTCCTTTATATATGATTTATATTAGAATTTTGGTCAAAAGGTCCAAATACCCTGGTCCAAATTTTGGGAATTACAACTTGAGTTTATATTTGATTTTTTGGAGAGTGAGGAAAGGGAATGGAAATAAGTGGAAGGAAAAAGATGCAAAAATTGGGAGAGAGATAATTGAGAGGTATAATTAATTTTATTTGGATATCATGACTAAACGAAAGAGAAGAACAATTTTATTTAGATGATTTCGGATGTATATTTTATATATTTACTATATAAAATTAAAGATAAAAACTGTGTGTTAATCATATCATTCCATTCTTTTCATCTCGATTTCAAGTTAAAAGAAAATTAGAACGTTGAAAAAGAATGAAGTAGAAAGGATGGGACTTTACCTATCTTGCTCTTTTATTATAAATTCAATCAAAGTTGGACCATCTCAAAGAAACAAAACAATAGAAACATCTTAATATTAATAAAAATAATATTTTTAAGTGTATTATTTTACATTTAATAACTAATCAAATCTTCACCTAAATTTGGTTCTAAATTGATTATTATTTGCATACATGATTAATAAGATTAATTTGACAATTTAAATAACATGCACACTTATCATTAGTTAATTAATTATAATCTAACATTAATATTTTGCATACCAACTCAAGCTCTCGGTATCCCACTATTTCAAGTTAATAGTAGGAATGAAAAAAATATTCCTCTAATCAAGTTTACTAGTAAAAAATCAAATCCAAGATTTTTAATAAATTAATATTGCCACTAAGAAATCAAATCCAATACCATTAATAGCTTAATGTTATGACTCTTATTAAGTAGTGTACTAACTATTATATATTAGTAGATCTCAGCTTGGGTGATTTGACCCTTGATCTGCCTCTAAATCAAGGCACTATTTGGCATGTATAAAAAGTAGAGTATTAAGTAGCGAATAGCGTTTTAGTCGAGTTAAAACGTTACTACGAGTGTTTGATAAATATTTTTTTAAAGTACCGTTTACAGGTTTTAGGACAAAACGTTGTAAACTACTACTAACTTATAGCGTATAGAGTATAGGGTTTTGTATTTATTCCTATTACACTCTCATTTTTTAAATATGAAACTTTGTTTAATTTTTTAAATATCATATATTATTTGTATTTAATATATCACATCTTCAATTTTACTTAAAATTAAAAGTTTTTATTTTAAACTAATGAATATTTTGTATTAAAGTATTACTATTCAAAATAAAATATTTTAAATTATTTATTATGGATATGCTGCTTATAAAAATAAATCTAAATTATATTCTTATGTCTATTTTTGTCATTGTATAAGTATATACTAGTTCAACTGCTATATTTTTCAAACATTTTTTCTCTCAAATTTATAAACAAATCGTCACTAATAGCTAACCGCTATTCTTTAATCAAATTGCTATCCTCTAGTCGAATCGTTGCCGCTAATAGAACCGTTAACTTCGTCAAACAAAGCCCAAACATGATAAATTTAATCCGCTACTTTCTTTTCTCTTCTTTTAACTTCTTTCACTCTCAACCAAACATATCTTGGTAGCATTTGGATAGTAGAACTATAGTTCTTTCGAATTATATGTGAATAGTTGAATTGACATATTAGTTCTATGTATTTGCTTAGAGTGTAATATAATGATAAGTAACAAAAAAAGTTATTGTGATATGAAAAAGTTGATGTGATAATTAATTTTACTGTGTGTTTTAATCAAATACAAGTATTATAATATAAAATAAATTTTATTAATTAATAAAAATAATTATATAAGTTAAAATTATATATATTATTTAAATATGAAAATTTTATATTTTAATAACTTGTATTTAACAAAATATTAAATTTGTTATTTTAAATGATAAGTAATAAATGATATTAAATTAATTCTTGTATAATAAATATATTATATTTAATAAATAAATTATTGTGTGAGAGAAATGTAATAGAGAGAAAATAAGGAAAGAAAAGAAATAAAAACCAATTTGAAAGGACTTAAAAATTTGAAAAAGAAAAGAAAAAAATGTTTTACAATGCTCGATGGAACGTGACCATCGATTCCCATCTCGAATTTTCGCTTCAGTTTCATCAAATGTCACATTGTTTGGCAATCAGTATCATTCCTTAGTTCTAGTCTATTTTAATTTCATATTATATCTTGTGATGTTTATTAGTTTTCATATGCATTACTCTTTTATTGTTGTGATGAATGTGAAGAATGCATTATATATGTATTGTACAATTTGTATGATGTGGGAAGGGAAGAATATGATTGGGATGGGGCAAAATTATAAAAAATTAGCGTCCCATTAGCTAGTGTCACTAATGTGACGCCAAGTCGTTGGACACTATTTGAAATATATCGTAATTGGTGTCACGTTAGCGTCCCTTTAGTGTCGCCGACTTTAGCGTCAATTTAGTGTCATAATAGAGACACCACACGACATCACATTGACGCTACCATAGTGTCAAGATAGCATCCAACATTAGTGTCCTCTGAGCGTCAACATAGCGTCGCAATATAGCGTCACATAAAGGATAAACTTGGCACCACCTTAGAGTTGGAATAACGTCGCATGATTTAGTGCCAACTTAGCGTCGAGTTAGAGAGGAATCGACAACACTTTTCACGTCGATAACATCGTAATAGAGTCAACATGTGGTGCTAGTAGCGTCGCCATTTGTCCTTGGCGCCATTGCGACACTAACAACCCAATGTCGGCATCTCCTTGTTGTGACACCTTGCTTGAGTCGCTAATCGATAAATTTCTTATAGTGAAATAAGAAAAGAAAAAAAATGATTTAAAACAGACCTATAAAATTTTTAAAAAGAAAAGAAAAATGTGCTGCAGTGCTTGGTGGAACTGACGTCACATGACCGTCAGTTCCCACATCTCGAATTCTCGCTTCAATTTCATCAAATGTGACGTCGTTTGGCGATTGATATCAAGCCTTAGTTCTAGGCTATTGTCAAACACATCACAATCCAATGTTCTGGTTGCATACTGAGAGATGTCCTCCATGCCTACTATAGACTGTCCTCACCTTGCAATGTAGTCTGAAGCATAACTATAATGTAACACCCCCCGGCCCAATCAAGATATTGTTCGCTTTAGGCTTTCAACCCGTACGAATTTAAAACGCGTATTGATAGGTGAAGAGGGTAGCTACATATAATCCCATGACCACCTTAGTGTTTTGCCCATGTGGGATTATTCATGAGACCATCTTGGTCCTTAGACCTCAGGTCGTTACAATCTTCCCTCCATAAAGGGCTCAACGTTAGAGGAGGGTCCGTGTTAGCCCATGGCCCGTATTGGCTTGTGGTCCGTGTTTCGCACATGGCTCAAGTGAGCACGCGAGGTCGGCTTTGATATCATTATGTAACACCCCTCGTCCCAATCAAGATATTATTTGCTTTGGGCACGAATTTAAAATACGTATTTATAGGTAAAGGGATAGCTACATATAAAATCATGATCACCTCTGTGTTTTACCCATGTGGGACTATTCAATAAGATCATCTTGGTCTTTAGATCTCAGGTCGTTACAATCTTCCCCCATAAAGGCTCAACGTCCTCGTTGAACGGGGTCCGTGTTAGCCCATGGTCCGTGTTAGCCCATGGTCCGTGTTGGCTCGTGGCCCGTGTTTCCCACATAGCTCAAGTGAACACGCGAGGTCGACTCTGAAACCATTCTGTAATACCCCCAGTCCAATCAAAATATTATTCGCTTTGAATTTTCAGTCCACACAAATTTAAAACGCGTCTTGATTAGACTACAGGTCGTTACATATAACCTAATGAAAAATGCACCAAGGAAAGGATTATGGCCTTTTCTCCTTGTAAATGAATTTATGTATGAAACCCCAGCCATGCATGATTGTCTATTTTTAGAGTTTCTCAAGAATTAATATTAAATCAAATCAATTGAATCCCATCAGTCATCGAACTATCAGACAAAACTGCTCGGGTCACTGTGTGATCAGCATATACAACAGTCAGCCTGCTGCTGCTTCTGCTGCATAGGAATTGATTGCTTCTCTTGATATATTAATTCAACATATATAGATCTCTTCAGTGCCTATATACAGCGCCTATCATCGGGCCCTTTCTCTCTCACATCATTTAGCCATATCCACCACCATCTCTTGTTCCTAGACCAACTTGAGGTGCTTGCCACATGCCACGACACACCAGTGATCATGAACAATAGGAAGGAAAGTTGAAAAGAGACAACTCTTCTTCTATATATGTCAATTGTTCAAACAAAAGCAATGTGCATGATGCCCCATACAATATTTCTATTGTTTCATGCATGCACCATGTCTGTAGTCACTATAACACACTACTCTCGCTGCCGTGGCTGCATCCTCTCCCTTTTTTGACCACCCCACCACCTCAATATTCAACTAGCTTGAACGATTTCGAACAAAAGAACACCAGTGAAGGAAAAGAAGGCAGCAAGCACATGGATCTGTGCCATGCACAGGACTGCTGGCCCTTCCCTCCTTTGAATCAAGCATCGCATAAAGAACCCTATCTCCTCGGATCCCTCGTTCATCACTTTCAAATGATGAAATGTGATCAAAGACATGAGGATCCGGGGCTGGATGGGCTAGCAGTGAGTGCAGATTGTAGGGCTTTCAGATCCGAGAATTCTCTTACTTCCATGCAGGGCACTCCTGCAAAAGAAACAAACAGGAAACAATTGGAGAGCCCTGGAGGGCCGGATGTGGGAAAAAGTTAAAGAATGCCTTCAATGCAGCAAAGCATCCTTTAGCTAAAGACTGCAAAAGGTCGTTTGGTGTGGAAACTTTGTCTCCATGCTTGTGTGTCTTTTGTTGATGCCAATGGAGGCTCTTTTCTTGGCGAGCTTTGAGGGGAAAGAGAGTACTGAGAGGTTTTGGCAACTTGTCTTGTTAGAGACTAAATAACAAAAGGGGGGCGAAGGATGGATTTGAGTGAGATTTGATGGGAAACATCGAATGTTATGGACCTTTTATGTGTGACTGTGATGCTTAAGGCTGTAAATTTTCAGGTTCTAAAAGAGCATGTGTGTGCATCTTTCCTTTGTCTTCAGTCCTTTGTTATGGAGAGTAGTCTCGTTGAAGGATACTGTAATCATGCAGTTGAAAATGATAACTTGTACTATCTCATGTCTCTCTGCGGATGGCTTTGCAAATTCCTACTTAACGTCTCCTTGTTCTCACCTGCTGATCAGAACATGTTATGACAAACCTTTATTCCTCTTTTAGGTTTCATCCTTAAGAACAGACCAAAAGAAGAAAATCTAGTACGTTCTTCACTGTTTTAGGGTAGGATTTTCCGTTGCAATTCCCTTTGATCATAAAACACAATGTGAAGGATCCCATTTTAATTAGCTGATTGCACTAGCTGATTTGAAACTGTTATATAAGTAAATGACGAGATAGATCGAGCACTTACCAAAAGTGCAAGTTAGAAATCTTGCATATGCAGAACATCCTGTTTGGAAGTTCACGTGACATAAATAGACGTGCAATCCAAAATGACATAAATTAGCCAAATGATAGTGGGTGGAAAAAAAGAAGAGAAAGATCAAGCATTTATATTTCTGTTCAACGTTCTCATATTAATAAAGCATCAGAAGCTGGAGTGTGACAATATGTATAGGTAAGTAGTTATTAATTTGTGTTGATGTGCTTTCCCAAGTATACCAACCCAATTCTAATGCTTTAGTTAATGACATTAACATCTTGCAGATATCTGTGGCCATATTTAGATGGGAAGCAGTTTATATATCCTCGTCAAGGCGGCTCTCTCGAGGCTCTCTAATAAGGTGTCAGCACTTTGTAAAGTAAGAAAGTAGAGTACGTCCCAACAAGAAGCACCAATTATCTCCTCTAAACAAAGACTATTCTCATTATTAACGAGCATATGATCTGATCATAAGATGACCGGTCCAACATCTCTTTTCATGTCGTTTTAATTATCTCATTCGTGGATCAACCCAAACGGGAGGAAAGGTAATAACTTTTTTTTTCGATAATGGAAAGGTAATAACTTTGAACTATGCATCAAGCTGCTTACTGTACAAGGCTCTTCAACTGCATGGAGAAGATCGTGTCTGTGTCTAATATTGAGTATGCTTATTCTCTGTTTCTTTAAATACATCTTTATGACCCAAAGCTTTAGTGGCACTTCCTTTTCTTTATGTATCTCCTTGTGCAAAGCTCTAGGGGTAGTGCCCCTCATGTCACCATGCTCCAAGAAGGAAACCCTAACCCTAGTCAAGGAGGTTGTACTCTTCTTATGTGAAAACAATGCAGCTTGAAATAGCAAACAAAAAGTTGGTGAGGGAACAACCCAGGAGGTCTCATTCATATAGGTTACATGATCCAAAGAGATTTTGGAGCTTTTCTTCTTTGTGCTCAGACCACAGGGGTTCCTTCAAGAGTAGTAGTCCACCAAAAGGGTTCTGCCATGAATGGAAAAAAGGCATACATATGACATGAGAGAATATTTTTTCCCTGTGAACATGCTAACAAGGCATCTCCTTTTGTACAATAGTTCAGAAAGAAGAAAGCTTAGATGCTAATAATTTCTCTACGTAGCCATCTTTTATAATTGGATGCATGCATGTCTACTGAGACATACAGTGTATATTCCCTAAAACGCGTTAGAGATGATGGGGGCATTAGAAAAGTTCGACAACTTGGACATTGGACGGCCTTTGTGTAATGATCTAATAATACATGAGCATACGGCTTAAGAAAGATCTACATACTGCATGAAAACCTATGATATACATTAAGGAAGCAATTATATAAATGATTGTAGAAATCAAACCTGAGCCGGATTCATTTTAATCAGAATGCAGTTGGCTGTTGATTGTTGTATGTGTTAAAGAATATAAAATCATTACTTTTTCTTAAATTTTTATGAAGATCATCAAATTTTAATATTAAATATAAAATTATTGATATTGCTCTTCATAATAGATGAAGCATTTAGAAAGATTGATTAGCACATCAATTTTAACGTGACAATTCAACATGGATAACAATTAAGAGAGAAAAATAATTTTTTAATAAGAATTTAATGTGATTTAAACTTTGAACTCTTTATATTAAAATCTTATGTGTTAATCAATATTGCTAAAAATGAAGTCGTTATAAGAAGAATAACATTAATAATTTTATATTTTTAAGAGTAATCGTGTCTTGAGTTAGTCTTGTTGTAAAAATAACAGTTTAACGTGTTTATGGCATGTGGATCCATTTCCTCATGTTTTATTAGTGAGCCAAACATATGATTCAGATCATAATGCTTTGGCTTTTTTTTCTGGAATATGCTGCATAGTGTGCGTAGATTTAGCATATACACATGACCACTACAATATTATGACAAAAAGTGTACTGAAATTACTGATCATAGCAACTAATATATATTAATGGAGTAAAAGTGGCATCCTTTAATTTTACTTTGGTCATTCATGATTCGAAATTAAATATGCAGAAATAAGCTTCTACATGAAATTATTATTTTATGTAAAAGTATATGTGGTACCGGCAGTGAAATGATGAATGTAGAAATGCTGCTGCTAATTTCTGCTCTCCAACATTACTGACATTGTAGAAAACACATGACTCGGTCACTGATGCATGCCTTAAATCCACAGATTGTAAATTTCTACACAGTGACACAATTTGTTTTCTTTTTTAATTAATTGCTTTCCTGAATTTGTGCAGGGTTGGATTAATTGATCGCACGTAGAAAAGATAAATCTTTACACGATTCTAAAGTAGAGAACTTTAAGGTTGCAATGGCATGAGTACTCATCTTTATTTTTTGAAATTTTCATATCGTCTATATATATATATTTTTTCACGTTACTTTATTTTCCAGTCTCCCTCCATTACTTTCCAAAAGATATGAGAATTGTGTGTTTATGAAAACATAAAGCAGAAAGAAAAATGGATTCTTTTTCGAACGGAATAAACAGGGCATAAAAAGTAGTGCCCTTTTTTGATATTTTCTTAAGGAAGATTGTAGCTTTTGCCTTCTAAAGTGGCTCCTACTTTGCACAAACATTAAGTTATGAATATATATGTATGTATGCATTTATAATATATATGTATGTGATGCTATAAACTTACTTAATGTTATTTAATTAGTTGCAGAGTATAGGAAGCATAAACATTATATACAAAATTTAAAAGCTCTGTTGTTACACAATATTGATACTTGAGATAATCAATAATGATCATGGATTAATGATCACCATCCGAAAAGGAAATATGAAGTGAGTTATATACATTATATTTCCGGCATGGCATTTTTAACTTTAAAAATATGTGTTAAATTGCGCTAATTAATTATCTTGAAATATTGAACTGATAGACTTTTTGCATTTACGATCAAATTATCAAGAAGACAACTAAAATAATAGATGATATTATGTTCCGATACCAGGTTATCTTAAACGTGCTATTAGCTTATTTTAAGAGTTTAAACTTTTAAAAAATGTAAATGTAATGTATTTATAATTTTAGAGGGTGTCTGGCTAAACTTAAAAGTAGACCAAACTTACAGTTTTAGAAAATAAATGTATTTTGATAAGTCATCTGTTTTACTTATAAATTATAAAATCCAAGAGCCTTATAACTGAAAATAATAAGTATGCTAACCTAAGCCCAATTTATATTAATATTCTTAGCTTAAAATTGATTTGGTGAAATCACCTAACTTACCCTTATAACCTTCAGAGTTTTCAGGTATTACCATCATATAAATATTTGTTCTCTATCATAAGACAATGATAAATTCAACTACATAAGAATGACCGGTCACTCTCCATATTTGAGAAAATAACATCAATTATTTTTAGTATAAGGTTCGTCGCTATTTAAGAGGTTCTCTAAGTTTATATATATATATATATATATATATATATATATGGACGGACCTACATAGAGTTTAGGGGGGTCTAACTTTTTAAAATTTAATTAGTTATATGTGATTATAGATAAATTTTATCGATAAAAATTGATTTGCCCCCCTCCCCCTTAATATAATGTAGTGTGCTACTCCAACATGAATTGTCTATTGGTGTAGTGATTGAGATCCTTCTTGAATAGTTGATAGGTTTTGCCTATATATATATATATATATATATATATATATATATATAATTAATAAACGATAAGAACAACATATTTTCTACTGATTAAATAAATAATGGAAAAAGTGATTAGTAAATATAAATAAAAAATGATTAGTAAATATAAATAATTCATCGAGTGAGAAAAAAACTTGTTTTTTCGACAAGTAAAAAACTTAAATAACTAAATTGACCAGGTATATTACTTGTCGAACTTTCTAGGTTATCTTAAACTTAATATAGTATTCTCAGAATCTGCGAACTAACTCTTTCGATTTAGTCAATATTATCTTATCTCTTCATACATTGATTTATATAATTATTTATCTTTTAAATATGAAATAGGTGGGAGACAAGGTTTAACAATTGTCCACAAATTTCATTCTATCCTTTATTAACTCTAATTTATAACTAAATGATCCTTTAATTACTAATTGATCGTTTAATCAGCTATCACAAATTTATCAATATTCTCGCTGACGTAGCATCATATTAAAAGTTAAAATTAATAAAATAATATTAAAAAATAACTAATATTATATACCTACACTATGTGTATTTCTTTATTGCGCACCTACGCGGGAGACAAACTTTAATTCTTGAGGCGACCAAGATTCCCTGGTGGACAGTGTCACGTATTATAATGATCCTTTTTCTTACTCCTATAAAAATATTTCCATGCACGTAAATAAACATATATATATAGTACAATTAATTGTTACCATGTTTATTATTGTGTTACCTCATGTTCATCTTAATTTATTTGATTGCCGAAGTTAACATATTCCCTGCTTTTAGTTTTGCTTTTGTTTGATTTGATTTCAATTAATATAACGTAAGCAGTAATGCTTCTGTCATTTGAAATGTATATATGAAAACATTGAAGAGAATTCTTGACCTGACCACCCTTTTTTTAAAAAAATAATTGTTCTCACAGCTACTTAAGTGAGAAGGCCTTTTTAAAAAATTCAAATTAAATTGATTATTTTCGTACTGTGTAATCCATTTCATTAGATGTTGGAAATCCAATTAGATGAAGTAACATTGAAATATCTTCCATTAGTGAGATCAACCTATTATTAACAACTAACTTGATGTTTATCAAAATATTAGAGATTCATTAATAAAAGTTGTGAAGATGGAGATCTTATATAAGATCGAAAAACATATATAAGTTCAATACCAGCATCGTAGGATTGTATTTATTAAAAAATATATTTTGATATTTTTTCCAACTCAATTCTTAAATTACACATGTATTCTAAATTCTTAGATCAAACTATGTCAAAGAGAAAAAAACATATTAAATTATATAAATTACTTGTTATTATCATGAGATATTTTTTTAATTATATATGAGAAAGTATATAACTGAATAAGATAATAAACTTATGCAATTAAAATTAAAATCATGGCAATATTACTTAAAAGGATGGAAAAAAGAAGACAAAAGAAAAGGAAACAGACATCAAACATCAATACAATCCTAAAATCACAGGGAATTCCAAATTTAACAAACATGAAGTAACCCATAAAACTTAACACGTAAACGACCAATAATTAATTCCACAAATATTGCTAACGAATATACAAGTGTTCCCCCAACATGCATGCAAAAGTACGTAACTAATCAATCAATCGCCAACTTTTTTTTACATTAATTCCTCCCAAACTCTTAATTCACAAAGAAAACGAGGAAGAAATGTAAGATTTGAGCGTGAGAAAGATCTACTCATGACGCAACACATCACAAATCAGAACTGGGAATCTTGAAGAAGAACGCCCGATCAACCAAGTCCAGGAGCCCCACGTTATGGTAAGAGCCGACGCCGTCGGCGTCGCCTTCGACGTCGTCAAGGTTTTGGTCCTCCACGCGAAGGTTCAGATCCAGTGAAAGGCAATTCGTCCCCACGTCCTCCCCGTCGTTGCGGCCGCCACCTTCTTCCTTCTCGTCTTGATCACTCGTCTCCGTCTTCTGCCTCACCGGCGGAGAGCAAGCGCGCGACCTGCAGTCGAAGCTTTCGCAGCTCAGGATGATGATGGCGTCCCCGACGCCGACTTCCGCGCCGTCGTAGTGCCTTATCTTTCCTCTCTCTATCGCGGATTTGATCGCGGCCTGAGTGCGGGAATCCGCTTGCTCCACGTCTTGGATCAGCACGACGCGGCGCGGGTTCGTGCTCATGGCCTCGAAGAGCCGCTCCATGCAGCCGCGGCTCGTGTCGGCCCTCGTCCTCTTGTTCCTCGTGCTGTCGTCAGTGGAGTCCGACCTCGTGGACGAGAAGTCGCTGAGCCCGATCGACACGAACTTGGAACTGGAGCCGAAGACGCGGTTAGCGAGCTCACGAGCGACCCGCTCCTTGCCGTCGTTGTCGCTGCCTTGGAAGAACAGCCACGTCTCCTCCTTGCTCCCCGCCGCCGAGCTCGAATTGTCCTTCCTTCTGACCATTCCCGACCTGCACTTCAGGACGGTGCTCGCTATCTCTGGTATCATGTCCTGCTGCCACGGCACTCGTTTCTCCAACGCGGCGCAGAGGGTCTTTAAATTCTCTGCGTTCAGCTCCTTGTACTTGGAAGGGCGCTCCACCTCCATTGTGCCGCTTGAAGTGGAAGCCGAGTTAGGGTTGGACGCCGGAGCGGGCCAGGACAAAGGCAATATCCTTGTTTCCACATCCTCTCCGGCATCGGCACTGCTTCTCGAGTCACGCTCGTGGCCTTCGTCGGCGCTCTCCCGCATCCAGAGCCGGTGCTCCCTCCATGGGTACTTGGCGTCGAGGGGTATTAGCCAAGGGTGGTGGCTGTGCTGCAGGCTGGGATACCTTTGGTCGTAGGAGGATAATATCGAAGAAGAGGACGGCGATGCCGAAGAGAAGTTGAAGGTGATCTCAGATGGGTGATCGCGGCTTTTGTGGGCGGAGGTGCATATCGTGTTCCATTTCCTGCACATATCTTTCAGCTCGAGGCAGCCCTGAGAGGAAGCAAATTGCACCACTGAAGTTGAGCGTCCGATTCACAGGAGAAGCACATATATATGATAGCTGATCATGAGAATTTTGCGATAGATATCTACCTGCTCGGCGTCCACGCCGCGGCTCTCTTGCTTGTACTGCTGGAGCCATGAAGGTAGAGTTGAAGCAGCTGAGCTACGAGCACTGCGAGAAATGATTGGCAGGCTCCGAGCTTCGCTTTCGAAATTAATAGAACAATCTTCGCAGCAAGTCAGCTGGCTCCTCGCAGCATCCTCGGCTGTGCTCCAAAGTTCTCCATCTCCAATATGGATCTTACTGTTCAATGGGCTCTGTGAATCACTGCAATCATACAGACATAGTGATCACCTTGTCACGCAAATAACTATACTGCAAGATCAAGATGCAATTCTCTTTCCTCAACCGTGTTTCAAGATTCATTACTAATGATGATTGTAGGAAATCATTGCTTTGCATTGTCTTGGAACTTTTTATGTTTTACATTATTAATTCCACTTTCGTTGCCGTATATGTTGCACTAGGAGGATCTTTCTCTGAAAAACTTAAATGCCGTATAGAAACATGAACGTGAACTGTTTGCAATTAAGGATCTAAACTTGACGCTGTGGCTAACACAATAACATGCATAAAACGGCTTCTATAGAGATCGACCTTAATTTTTTGTCACTGTCAAATTAGAGGTAGAAGTTAGCAGGCGTCAAACTGAAGCACGTACCTGCTGCTGCTGTCGAAGTTGAGAGTAAGTTTCAAGGTGCCAGAAGGTGTGGTGAGGGGTTGCAGGTCCCAAAGGGTTGCTAGTGAAGGGTGCCCAACCTTACACCTCACGAAGGACTGGTACGTGGCGATCCCCAATACCCAAAATCCACCATTGCCATAATTCTTCTCTCCACCAAAAATCATGCTCCTGATCTCCATGATGACATGCTCAATGGGGCAATAATAGCTCCTCCCTTTGTCCCCGAAGCTGATGGCCATATACTCAGCCGGCCATTTGAGATCCCCCAAGTATAAGACGGCTCCCCTGCCACCAGCACACCGGCCCTTCACAAGGCACTTGAGCTCCCCGACCTTCTGATCCACCTCCTCCCTGGGCATGCCCCTGAAGGAGAAGAGCGGGAGGCTGATGAACTGAGCGTTCCTCAAAGCCTCAGGGACCTCTCCCTTGTCCACACGATTCATTACGCCTCTAATGATCCCATCGCCGGTGGCCAAGCACTCGCCTACTATGACGATGCTCCTCTTCCTCCCGCTAGACAAGGCCTCCACGGCGCACGCCACGTCCTCGGCCTTGGCTTGGCCGGTGCCACCCGAAGGCCTTGCTTTGCTCACTTGAGCCGCTGCTACGAAGGGACTGACAGAAACTTCCTGCTTGGACTTCCGGGGACTCGAGCATGGAGTGGTGGATGCGCACATCTCCAGAGAGGAAGACGAGACGGCCTGCTCGACGTTGCTCTTGACCTGAGTGCTGGAGAATCCGGCCTCCCTCATGACCCTGCTCACGCTCGGGTCGTCCAGGATAGAGATGATGAGCTGCTCGAGCTCGATCTTGACGGCTAGCAGCGGCTGCTGCTGGCTCTCGATGGAACCCCGGCGCTGGTGCGCCTGCGCGCGCTTGAAGGCGGCCACGAGCGCGTTGGAGAGGGACGGGGTGTGGTGGTGGTGTCCGTAGTGGTGGCCGAGAATCGGGGAAGTGGCGGTGGAGGCCGGGAGGCGGTTGAGGGCGACGTTGAAGCAAAGCTCCAGGGCCTTGCACTGGAGCGGGTGGGAGTGCGACTGGAGACAGCCAGCACGGAGGAGGCCCGTGGGAGAGGAGAGCATGGTGCTCGCCACATGGAGGGGCGTCACCTGCGCGTGGCCGCGGCGCCGGGCGAGGTTTACGGCCTGCTTGATCATGCCGGCGGCCTCCGGGGTCAGCGCCTGCTGCACGGTGCAACCTCCTGCTCTCATCTTCGGCAGCTCCTCTGTCGTTTAAAATGACGTCGACCACGTCGACGACTCGGTGTAAGAATTCAAGACTGTGACGGTGGGTATCAAGAAACCAAGAGAATGGATCAAATGAAGAGGGTGCAACACAGTTGCCTTTCAAGATTCCATAGAGTTGAAACCTGAAGGGTGATGCAATGAGAGAAAGAGAGAGACTGTGTGTGTGTGTGTGTTCAGGTGGGCTGTCAACTTCGTTTGCTGTTTGGTGGTGTACGAGAAGAATGTAAACAGTGTGTGAGGGCAGGGTACAGCATGCAGATCGAGGGCTAATATGTGTGTATATATGAACAGAGCCATGGAAGGAAAAGCAAGTGTTTTTTTTTTTTTTGCTTTCGTTTTTTAATTTGTTTTTGTGGCTTCTTTTTGGTTGTGAGCTTTTTTGGAGGCTGTGAGGGGAATGTGAAGTTTTATGGATTTTTGGGATGTGCTTTTCTTGTTGAGGGAGTAAAATTGAGGTCCAAAGTCGATTTTCTAGTAGAAAGTGGAATGCATGTGCTCATGACAAGCAGCATCCAGAGGGCAATCAATATGTTATGTTCGAATCTACGACCAGAAAGTATATATTTATATAAACGATGTGCAAAGAAATTTTGTGTTCGCCACTCTGAGGCTGTTTACCTGTAAAAGACATGGAACAACAGCAATGAATGCATAAGATGCCATTATAAATAGAATTGTGCTAATATTGCCAACAAAAGTTTCATATAATTGAAAAAAAAAATCACTAATGAATTATCCACGTTTTGTTCTGTGTCAATAAATTGTGTAGATTTGATAAGGTAGCTGTGCAATATATCTATCTCATCAGATTCTTTTGGTAGCCATGTACATATATTCTAGCTGCTTCAACAATTATAAGAGATTTTTACATAGGATGGAGTTTAGCAAGACCAAACTAAAGTTAACGTTCTTTAAGATGGCATATACAAATCAATCTCTTGCTGGAGGGTTCGAGTTGAGGTCTCATTTCTTTTCTAACTCCACCTTAGCTTGTATTTTCTATAGTTTAGTTATGCTTAGAATTTATGACTTCAGAAGAATAAGTTGTACTCGATGTATTATAGGTTTATATTTCAGAAAAAAAAACAGATATAAAGTTGTTTGAACTGGAGAGTTGTACCCAGAAGCTTCATCTTGATCGTCCACAGCAGTGGAGTTCCTGCAACGATGAGTTTGAATCATGCCATCTACTCTTCTTCCTTTTTCTTTTCTTTCATATTTTCAAGATATATATAGATGAATAAGTAACTAGTATGTGCCATTGAAATGACCTTGTGGCTTGTGAAGAGAGAATCTAATGGCCGAGAGAGCCCACATCAAACTGGAGAAATTTCTATTGTAGCATACATAAATTATGGTAATAAGTCCACCTCACAAACATTAATGGCAAAGCAACAATGCAAGAACACAAATTGAGTTTTTTTTCTATATTTATGCACAAACTAAAGACAATAATTCTTGAAAGCATTGACCACCTTTAACCTTTTTATCGTCTCTTTTTGGATGATGAGGCCACCCTTCTGTTTGATGGTAAAAACGACATCATTGTTACATAAAATATACCACACATAATACAGATTTATTAATATCATTTTTATGAATCCTCTTGTTTCCTTTTCATGTGAACTTCTACAATTATGATGTCGACCAGCAGTATGGAAAAGAAAAAAAAATAAACAAAATGGTGAGAAATAAAACAACAGCGTGGGGAAACGAAAACAGTGTAGGAGAAGGATGCTGAGACAATGATATGCCTGGATGATCGGACCATCTCGGTGGGCCTTGTGACCTCTCATCTTTAGCTCTTTTTCTCTCTCCCCCCCCCCCCCCCCCCCCCCCCCCCCCCCCCCTCAAATTTCTTTTTTTTTTCCCTTCTTTCTAAACATCTAATCTCCTGCAACTAGAGGAGTGGGCAGGCAGCTCCAGCTTTGGCCCTCAAAGAATCGGGAACCGTGTACGGCTTATTTCCTGAGGACTCGAGGAACAAGGAATAAAGTGCCCGCTGTGTGTGTGATCACACACCAACACCTCCTCATCCACAAAAGTGCAGGCTTTTGAATGTCCCTGTTTCAACAAAACCCAGAAAAGATTAAGTGCATAGAATAACTGAGTTTTAACTTTCAAGGTGGACTCATGACTGGACAGGAGTAGTCACACACTAAGACCGATCCTTAGCAGAACAAAAACTGATATTAATTTTCCTGCCTAAGCTGTTAACTGCTCACTGTACATGAGACAAATACAAGCACACATATATATTGAGACGAGAACACAAACAAATCTGTATATATGAGGAAATGATTGCTAACAAAAAAAACACCCAGCTGCTTAAGTAGGAGAAAATAGAATCATGTGATAGAAAAGGATACCAGCTTCGTATTGCAACAGATAGAATGCATCTTCTGGCTCCTTTCTGATTTCTTCCAGTAATACTTTTTTACTATTCCATGGCAGCCGAGAGATACTTCAGAGGATTCTTAACTTGTTGCAGCCGTATCCATTGGTCTTCTTTGGCATGCATTTTTATGGAAAGGTGAGCTGCAAGTTTCCCTTTCATGATAGAGATAAAAGAAGGTAATAGAATGCCTCAACACAGTTTCCAAGAGATTTTTTAATCTCCTATTCCTCAATCATCTGCTCTTGTTATAACTCACGGATCAAATCAATATCACAGCTCACCAACTGGTCTGCATAAATAAAGAGGATCAAAAAAGGGAAAAAAAAAGGAAGGAAAAGGAAAAAGAAAAATGGCTGCTTAAAGACAAAAGAGAAGGAGCACAAATGATACGAGTATTCAACACTACACTATCCTGTCCAGGAAGAAAAGAGGACGAATGAGAAAAGGTATTATTTTGAGGTTATTGGCATATTGAAACAATTGTAGCAACTTAACTGAATAGCTGGAACCTGAACTTCTCTGTTCCATATTTTCCGCTTCCTTCTCCAGTTATTTGTAGTCACCAAAGGTATTTGAACTTTAATAATGAACAAATAGCCATACAATGTCCCCATTTTTTCACTTTGTCAGGAAGTTTGGATTTCACATATAGCTGCACCCAAGATGAATCAGGATGTCTGAACTCCTAATTGAATTCTGAAGGATATGGCTTCCAAACTACATGCTTTTCTTTTGAATCAGTCTCAGTCACAGTCAAAAGTTATGGTGTTATATGGTCCAAAAGACACAATAGACAGCTCTAATAATTAGAAAGGTAAAAGTGCCCTGCAATTCTATGAAAAGGGGTGCTTGATGGAAGGGGAAAAACTGCCCAAAATTAAGTGAAAACCATGGAACTGCCTATTAAATCCTTTCCTAACTGTTGTGAACCATATTAAAAGCTTGGGACATCCTCTCAAAAGATAAATAAATAAAAGATAGGGACAAAAAAGAATATACAACTTAAAGGTTAACAAGAGATCAAGGCAGCTTTGTACCTTACAATATTCGCTTTATGTTCCCAAATCATTCTTCCATTCTAGGCTCGTCTTTAAAGTGTTGCACCTATCAGAAAGCAACACTAAAAGCATCATGTGGCATTATCTGCTTAAACTTTCTGATTTTAATGCTACCTTATGAAAGCATATATGGGAATTATATGCTTAAGTGGCCATGTGATAGGAAGAATCACCATGCACCACCAATTGACAACCATATATTTTATTGATCAAGAAATAAGAGGAAATCAAGTTTACGATTACATATTAACAAAAATATTACTGAGCTCAATAACCAAAGCTTGATTCTCTTGGTATTTACTCATCAAGTCCTCTAACATGACTAGAAATGTTGTTGACCACATAGACACCCTAAATATCTTCCTTTGGAACTGTTAACCCATTTTCCTCTTTTTGTTCAACTACATTATCACTCTCCAATCTCCTAACAGATATTTTGCTAAACTGCTGATTTGCATTCCAGTCCTACAATTATTTCCTTTAGTCCTCAGCCATGTTCTAGTTAATTATAACATTCACAGGTTAATTTTGTTCTCAGTAAAATGATTAACATAACTCCACCTATGTTTTATAGCCGGTCCCAAGCCCGGATAAAGGAGGAGGGTTGTGTTAGGCCCCGACAGCCAGCGTAAAACCCTGTCGAATCTCATGAACATGGATCAACGAATATATTGCGTCGTATGATCCATGTAGCCGACCCCACCTAGTGGGATAAGACTTTGTTGTTGTTGTTGTAAAATGATTAACATGTTAAGATGAGCAGGCAAAAGTTGCTTAGAATCCAATCACAGAAGACCACAGATCAGGCGAGAGAGAGACAACGAAGATTAAACAGTTAGAAAAGAAGGACTTTTGTTGTATAAGAAGGAAAAGAATAGAAGGATGAAGCTCCCATCAACAAAATTCAAGAATATGCAAACAAACATAGCCCATTATCCCTGTATAACTTACTGAAGCTGTGTTATCTATTATTAGAAATTGGTTCAGAGAAACTGGCTATTCTAAAAACAAGAGGACTACCATGTGGTTCTTAGCGAATGATTGTATGATGAAAAATACTTTTATGGTGAAATATACTATTAGTTTGATATCTGAACCCTACTGATGAAACAAGAAGGAAATTAACAGAAAACTGCATTGTACTGCCACAAGTTATACTAACTTCATTGTAATAGTTCCAGCATATGGGCACGAAAATATTCTTCTATTCTCTGAATTGGCAGGTGCAATTGAGTTGATCACCTGACACTGAAAGTTCAATCTTTAATCCTATAGACAGGGTTTTGATCCCTCACATCTGGACACAAGTGTCAAGTATATTCAGGCCACAATTTATGCTCTACAACAAATTTAAAAAGGAAAATGGCGAAAGGTCTGGAAAGCTTTCTCAATTACATGAAACCATGACCCAACTTAAAAATGTACATTTAGTAACAAACAATGAGTGAATTAGATATGTCATTTTGTAACAAGGCAAAAACTCAAGAATTTGGGTTTAACCAATATTAATCTACAGAAGACAATGTTATGCCAGTGCTGTCTGAATCAATGGGCAAGCACCTGAACCCTGATCATATGGACTGCATGTAAGAAAACTAGTTAGTAAAATTGACCAATGGACCGGACATAGTACCAATGTTTTTGGAAAGAAAACATTTCACAGATTGAAACCCAAAAACATTAACAGATTTTTTAAGAGATAAGTTGATGTCTACTTTCTTGTTGTTGGGTGATCGCAAATACAAACTTACAAGAGAAATTAATTATCAAATTATGCAGTACAATTACAGATTTATAATAATGCAAATCGGCTCATGATAAATCCAAACTCTGCCTATGTTTTATAGCCGGTCCCAAGTCCGGATAAAGGAGGAGAGTTGTGTTAGGCCCCGACAGCCAGCGTAAAACCCTGTCGAATCTCATGAACATGAATCAACGAGCGGAATGGCATCGTATGATCCATGTAGCCAACCCCACCTAGTGGGATAAGGCTTTGTTGTTGTTGTTGGCTCATGATAAATCCACTTCACAATTATTCTGTCACTCTCTTTCGAGCCAAAAAACGCTCTCTTGCCACTGTCAATGCATCATCTCTCCTCTTATATTGTTCAGTTGTTTTAATGGATGGAAATTGTTCATCTTCGTTCCTTTTATTTTTCAGATGTATTCCAATGGCAACTGGTTTTCTGACATGGGCATCTTGTTCTCTTACAGTCACTTCCTGGGTCCTGACCGTGATACGAACTCTCCCCGTCGCTGCTATTATCTTTCGCCACATGGGCGGAGTAAAGAGAATCTGTAAGAGATGTTTGATATTCATTTTCTTCGGTATTATCTTTTATCTGCTCTGATCTAGTAGGCTTGGTAAGTTCTTTCGATCGTACACCGAAGTTACAATCTAGTTAAGCCCAATGCCGAAATCACTCAAGTCACACTCTTGGTTACGTAGAATAGCAAAATAATGTTACATTACAGTTAGCTCTTTATGAACAAATGCAAATTCCATAAGACTCTGTATAAAGAAGCTTCATCTTCTTAGGACAAGAAGCAAGCATGCACTCAATCAGTGGATTCAGGGAACACTAACATAGATGGAAACTGTTACACAATAAATCCACAAGAGAAGTAGCATATAAGGTTATTCTTGAGGGGAATTGCTAAAGATATTGCATGAAGCTACAATGATGTATCTTCTTCCAAAAGGAAAGATCACAGTACAAGCATTTTTTCTCCAAATCTACGAGCACATTTTTTTGTAAGCCCGTGCAGGGGATTCCATACTAGGTCCTTGGTAAGAGTTCCAAAAACTTAAATATCAATGTATAATGAGTTAGAGACAAAGTATGAATGCTTAATATAGTTGTCACATAACTCATACCACATGGAAAACCCCATAACTAATGTTTAGTGAACTACTCAAGCAGAAAAAAGCAGTCATAACACAGTGCAACAACGATGATTTTGTTGTCCTAAATATACATCTGCTATTATGATAAGAAATGCTATGCTGGTAATTATCCTTGCTTTCTTTTCTTTTCTTTTCTTTCTTTCTTTTTTTTTTTTTGAGAGAGAGAGGATTGCTTTCCAATTTTTCAAACTGCCAAAAATCAAAAAGACAAAATAAAGGTACGATATGAAGCATAATCAGGGATGTTGGCCTGCAAGCATTTGGCATAACATTATGTTTTTTTCATGTTACATCCTGCCATAGAAATGACCTTCTACAAATGTTAGATTTTCAAAATCATAAGGTTAGCTAGTCAACTAGAAGAATATTAAAAAGTTATGCATCCCCGTGGAAGGTTCTGTATCATAATTATTATTCAAACATTCAGAGATTGCACTATAGAAAAATGAATAATAAACAAATAAAACAAAATACCATCATAATTTAACAAATTAATTACACCTACATCCTGTTGTTCTTCATGCATTTGTCGAAGCTTCTCTTCCTCCAACCATTTTGCTTGTTCTGCAAGCTTCTTCTTGTTGGCAATTGTTACAATTTTTTCTTTTCCTACAAAGAGGTAGTCATCCATACTTCTCTCCTTCAACGGTTCCCTTTCACATACTACCTCACGCTACATTTTGTGTTTCTTTGCTGTCTTCATAAGTGTACCTATGTACATAATTAAATAAATGATTTTATATTCTTAACAATCATAAAGAATCAACACAAAATAAAAATTCACATAAAATTATATCAAGTACTATATTAAACTTATTATTTCATTTCCAAAATAAATGACATCTAGAACAAGTTTTTTTTTCCTTGAGAGAGAGAGGTGGAGGAATTTTTTTTTTTTTTTTTTTACTTTATAGTAATCGTTCAAACCAAAGTTGCCCCTCAAAGCATTAGCTTCTAAGCAAATGTCAAACATACAAGGAGACTAGATATTCTAAGTTCCTGTCTTAAAATGCTTATCTGATGGTAGTCGAAAGAGATTCCATATCCATTGTAGTAAAATAAATTCCACGACATTAGAATACCAAAATATTAGGGAGCTAAGGTATTACGATTCAAAAATAAACATTTTGCACAGATGCTTATAGGGGAACCTATTAATGTAATCTTGATATCCAAAAGAAATTCATTCGAGCAGTCAATTCTTAGTAATGCATAAACAAGTAATCAATAAGCTTTTACAGGGAACAGACAAACAATACAGAAAAATGTTAGGTTAGCATTCTCCCTAGAAGATTTCCAACTCCACGCTCCATTATTTTCCAACTAAAACAAGAAGAAAAACTATCATCTTCCAAGGTTGGTGCCAATCCGAATTCTCTCCTAACTTTTTTGAAGGCGGAGATGCCAATTTTGAATTTTGAGCGTCCACTGGAATCAACAGCATCCGCAATTCCTCAAACAGGCGAGTCAATTCAAGAATCGAATTGACAGAACCTAAAGGCGAAATATAAATATCACAATACGCAGGATTGAATAAAAGACGGTACCTAACTACACCTTTGTTACCTTTTAGGAGTCTTCTTCGTCATCGTTACCGGAGGCGAAGACCGAAGGAGGACAGAGAGAGTGCCTGGACGCCCGCCGGATTCCGCTGCGCCGGCGGGATGGGGAGTCGGAGAGGTACTTCGTTCCTCGTCACCCCGTCGATCCCACGGACGAAACCGAAGCCTTCGGCGGCTAAAACATATAATGTTATTCATATAGTTCTTGATAAAATGTGTTTTTCATAAAGGACCTTTAATTTCCCTAAGAAAAAATGAAGATTATTATTATCTTTTGTTCTAATTAAGCCTATGAGTAATTTAGTCATTCAAAAAATATGAATAATATATAGTTTGATAGATCATGAAGTATAATTTTCATAGATTTTTTCTAGGTAGCCAGCCCCATATCTAGGAACCGGTGTCAACGACTCAACTCGTACGGCGCTAAAGTACGCACTATCCACAGGTTGAAGATCGACCCTACGATTACGTCGACTCAGGTCGCGTACCTGACAGTAGCTTCCAACAAGAATTTTATGCATCCACACCGAGCCTAACTAATACGATTATGTCGCCCAGTGGCAAATGAGGTTCCCGATAAGAATTTTATGCATTCACAATGACTCGAACTCACGAGAAATTAGTTAAATATAATATATCTTAATAATCCACTAAAAGAAGAAAAGAGTGCTATGATATGAAAACAAAAAATTAATGTGCAGAATATTAAATAATAAAAAATAAAATAAATTGGTGTTGAGCCAAGGATTATGGATGATTAAAGATAATAATTAATTGGCATGAAAAACTACGAAGATTGAATTACAACAATGATGAATAGGTTCAGTTCTTAGTACGGATTAGGATTACCTAAAATAATTATATTTATGCTAAGTAAATCAAACTATCTTAACTCTCACAAAACTTAATATCGCAAACGCTGAGTTAATCTTCAATTAAGAAAGATATTAAGATACATTAAGTTGTATATCCTAAACTAATAGTCATTCACGTTGGATAAAAACTTATAGATCGCACATAATCTAGCACAAACAATGAATTACAAGATTTATGTTACGATTGCTTCAAGTTTAAGTTAAAAATCGATTCTCTAAGAATTTTCAAAACCTAAAACTAACCATCCCACACCTGATTTGTATTCTTATTTCATAATATAATAATAATAATAATAAAGAGCATTAAGCACAATAATCATAATCAAAAGAAACTGAAATAACTATATTAATTCAGATCTAACAATCGAGTTCATGCAATTTTCTCGATACACTAAAAATCTCTATCACAAAATAAAGAATTAGAATAAAAAGGACGAAGTAACATAGCATCCAACAATAAGAAGAGAACAATAAGTTGTTTCTCCTTCTTCTCCAGCAATCTTCTTTAGCTTGAATCTATTTCTTCTGTAGTAACAAGCACATTAAGCACCACAATACCACAACACATATTTTTCTATCTCGTAGGACCTCTATTTATAGTCTCCAGGTGTCCCAAAGGTTTTGGTAAAATTTTGATTTGATTGAGAGTTTTTTATGTCAAAATAATAAAATTTTGGAATAAACTTTGATTGGACTTTAAAACTATCCAAAACTTCTTCAAATCTGATTACATATGTTTTTTAATGATCCCTAAGACTTATGATGCGATTTGGAGTTGATTTGCAATTGAAATTCTCATGAAAAATTGAAGAAATCTCGAAACCAGTCTTCATAATATCCCATAAGAGTTTCGTAACGGCCTGAATATAGGTTTTCACAATCCGTAACAGTGATTTCACGGCTCTTACGGTGTCCAAATCAAAGTAAAAGTTGTGTTTTCATGGCTCATAATATTCTGGTCACTACCCGTAACTCAGGCAAGTTTCTGAGCAAAATTTGGCATTTTCATGGGTCGTTACAACTGTTTAACGGTCCTACTCTTTAACGACTCTACTGTTACGGTCATTACGGTCCTCTCATGACCCGTTATATTCATTTTAACCTTGGCAGTCTTTATTAATTTTCACTTTCTAACTTCATTTTAACTCTGATTTGAGCGTGATTTTCTCCGGTGGCTTCGTAAGTTAATTTTCTTTCTTTTTCTGCAACAAAACATAGAATTTGTATATATTTTCATTTTTATAAAGTTAAAATAAATAAGATCAGAAAATGATGCGTGTTATATGAAAAAGAATCCAAATGTGATTAAATGCATTGCTAATTATATGTTGTTTTTTTCCATACATCAATTGTGTTTGATGTCTTCAATCACGGCCATAAACAACGAGGCATGAAGGAGAAAGATGCATCCTTCAAGCTGTGAAGATATTCATCACAACCCTCACAAATAGGGGATCATGGATTATGAGTCGACTTAGTTTTTCAAAGTCGTGACGACCAAAAATCCTAAATTTGTGGTTTAATTTATGCTAATTGCATGGAATAAGTTAACTAATCGTTATATATCATAGGTGTAAATGTGGTAATGTTATTGAAAATAATTATAATTATTTTTTAATTAAATATATTTGGAACATAGACTCTACGAATTTACGATATGAGTTTACGAGACCCAAAATGAGTTTAGTTAGATTCTCGATATTGATAACCTTGTTAATGATGTTATATGCTTATCTTATCTTGTCATGATGATTGTTCACGTGCCATATAGAGTGCATATGTTGCTCATAGCATGCACATGTTCTATGTTTTCATTATGCTGCAATGTATATGTCCTGACATGTAGAGCATGAGCTTCAACATACTCTAACGGAAGAAATCTCCTGCACCCCATGAATTCGTATAGATATGGACGAGGCATATACTCGACGGTGCAGGCCTCGTGATGGAGAGATTGCACATGTGACATCGGGTCACGACCCAAGTTATCTTATAGTACTTATAGTATGATTATCGACTCTTTAGCGAGTCAAGTATGTATGGCATATGGGTCTTAGAGCCATGTACTTTTATATGAACTCATTTATGTATTATGAACCCTATATTGGGTCGTATGTATAGCCTATGTGGCCCATGGAACGGACATGTTATCTTGGAATTTATATGTTTAGAAGTCCTCCGATGTTTTATGTTATTTATACTATTATATTTCTGTTGCGATGTTAAATGCAATTTGATTAAGAAAAATTGGGCTAAAGTAGTGCCACCTAAGATTCGGTCACTAAATTGGAGCAGGACTTTGAGGATGTTACACTGCTTTTACTACTTTTCTCTCACACTCCTTGTTTCCATCGACATCAGATGGCCATGGTGGTTGCCGCCTCCCGATGCTTCTCCCTTTCTTCCCCGTTGCATGCCTTTGCATCTACCGCCTGGTCTGCCACCCACCTTAAGCCCATCCACATCGACCTCTCCGCCGACCTCCTTTACGCCTAGTCCGCATGGGCTTCAGGGTGCTTCCTTCGATACATGTGCTCTCACTTTTCCTTAGTGGCAGACCGCAACCTTACTTCTGAGACACAATTGTCATGGAATCTTTGTTGCTCCATCGGCAATAACAGACCCAAAAGTTGAAACTCTTGCGAACTTCATTCTGTGGATCACCACCTTTGGCGGGATGCTGGAACAAGATTTCTCGGCGATCTGATAAAAATTTTATCCAAAGCCAGAATAGTTAGTATATTAAGTATGATGATGAATAACCATTAGGTAGCTAATGCTTAGATTCTTCTCATATTGAAAAGCCCTCAGGATGGTGGTCTCAGGGCCCCTAACATTTGCAGAAGAATCTGAGGACACTCATGTCGTGGAGACCCCTCACAAAAGCAACTTTTTTAGCTTCTCTAGCTTCACCAAAGGCTCTATTGCCCTCCACTACCGCTGACACAGAACTCCAAGAGCCCCGGTCATCTCCTCCTCTCTGCCAAAGGCTCTCTTGATGCATGGACTTCATCAAGAACAATGCGTTCCTCCTCTACTATCTCTTCTTCGCCTTCCACGCCCTCTTTCTCACCCTTCTCTTCACCTCCACCATCGCTAACGGGTGTAGGAACATAAATATATTGCCTATCATTGTCCAAGCCTTTCACACTCGCCGCCTGCCTATCACTCGCTCTGCGCATACTGGAAGGTCTCGGAGAGAATCGCTTCTTTGCTATGGAGGGTTGGCAAGTTCCTCCAATTCCTCCACATAAATGTAGCAATTGTATCTAGAGAAAAAAAATGAAACATGACTGGTAGTTAAAGCATGGAAGTAAAAGAAAATATGTTATAATTATTTAGTATTCTACTTTTTCAGTTACAAATAATTGTGATTGTACGCAGCCATGATGAGTTAGTGGATTAAAAATAATAAATTTAACAATTACTAGCCTAATTTGTCCTAAGTTCCATTCTGATAGATTGAGTAAGGTTCGGTTATCTATTTATAGCATTCACTAGACATATCCTTTTAGGGTGATTCCAACTAAAAATGAAACCTAACACCTGAATATCGTTTGACATAAATTATCAATTAATTATACGACATATTGAAATTACTACATAATTGCCAAAATAGGGTAACAGTTTTGACGGACTGATAGTATGTTAAAGACAAGAACATAACTCTTTGTACCGACATCTGATTAAGTTGATTACAAATCTCAATAAAGGTAGACTCATAAGGAAGAAACCAAATTAAATTTAATAATTTTTAAAGAATAATTGATTCGAATGAACACTTCAAGAAGAATCTATCAGTGTAGGGTTTAGGACTCGAGAGAAGGATTAATACTCCGAAAAAAATTTTGTCCTTCCTAGAGAGAAAGATTAAACTTCAAGAATTTTTCCATATTTTTATTACCATAGGAAGTCGGTTGGAAAAATGGCCCAAACATGAGGTGGAAAGCTGCTTGCTTTGGTGGCAGCTTGCATGTCAGGAGTTAGAATTCTTGTCCAATCAAAATTTGACATTCAAAATCACCAATTTCATCCCTAATTAAGATGGATTAATTATTATTCAATATAAATTAGTATAATTTAATCCATGTAATTTATTCACATATGTTATATATTAATTATTGTTACATATATTTTTCATATGCCACTTGGCAACATTTGATTGGTCCATTAAACTTAAATCCAATGTTAACAAAATAACATGCATAGTTAACCATAAGAGAATATGCTTTATCATAATATTATTATCAATCATACTTTAGTTCTTTAATTAAATTTTATAAATTCTTATTATATCAATACGTGATATTACAATCTATACTACAACACATATATTCAATTGATTATAGCCATCTAATATACAATCCAATTTGAATTAGATCATGGATATTATATGCTGCCCCAACTACCGGGCAAAAGGGTCAATGAGTAGCATGGAAGCCACCGCGGACACGGCCGATGACCGTGATACAAGAAGACACCTTTAGCAGCAAGGAAACTCCATGCAAAGATGCCGAGGGAAAACCAGAAGCATATCAGATTCCTCAAATGCAAGCCCATGATATACCGCCACCACTCGCGCCACAACATAGAAGATGCTCCATTTCACCCCAACAATCTGTCAAAGAAGGAGTACGATTTTTCAGTTGGCACTTCACAAGTGCATTAGAGGAAGAAAAGAAATGTTATTAGCAGTTCACAACAATTCAATGTTATACAAGCAACTACTGAGGTACATTTTTCACTTTTTCTTTCACAACTCCATTAGTCTAATCTAAACTAATGTTACTCAATTGCATTTATAGGAAATACCATATAAAAGAAATCACCTTCACTCCCAATGAAAAAGCACAAAACTCAAAGAAGAAGCTGGAGAACAGGAAGAGTGTGAAAATATTTTGTAGCGGTCCCTTCCCTAGGACGAACCTAGGCAAGGTCTTCCTTCATAAGCCAGCGATGCAAGACGTGACGGCCGACGTCAACGGCGGCCATCCTAGGATCCTTCGTGCAGCAAGGATCTTCGACAAAGTTGGAGCTGGGATGCTGTTGGATGACGTGTAGGTTAGTAAGAGCAGTTTATTAGCATTCCAGCCTTTGACCTAGAAGACTCTCGATGCGAGGCAGCTGACCAGATCTTCCTTGGGACATCGACAAGGAGGTCATGTCCCTAGGACGAGCGGCAGCAAGGCCATGCACTGGAACTTTCAACAAGAGCGAAGTTGGAAGCAGTCCTCTTCTTGGGACAATGATGAGCAGGTCATGTCCATGTGAAGAACACGGGACGTCAGATGTCTAGAGGTCAGTTCCCGGGATGACGACGAGTAGGTCGTGCACCCGGGGCACATGAAGGAGGCCATACCCTTGGATCTTCAGCGGAGTGAAGATTGAATAGGTCCTTTTTTGGGACGATGACGAGTAGGTCATATCCCCAAGACGTGCACAAATCGGATGATGTCGTGGGATGCTGGCAGGAGGCCATGTGACCTTTTAGAAGTAAACGTTGACCATTTTATTGACTATGACTCGAATCAAGATTATAGCAACGGCGATGAAGATGATGAAGATGATGAAAATGAATCAGAATATGAAACAAGCGAATGAATCACGTAGTTCTTTTAATAATTTATAAAATAATGTGTTTCTGACTTTATAAATTAAATATATAACAATAAAACAAGTTTGTTATTTTTTTTAGTTATGGTTACTAGAGATCGGGCTTCTGATTCATCTAGCTCTTCTAGACGTTCACTCCATATGAGTGAGCTATCACGACCACCAGATGATATATTTATTATCAGTTGCTTATTTATAGTTGCTTATAATAATTACATTAATGTGCACATAGATGAATCTTCACATAGTAGGCGATCCATTGGTGGGTCATCTCCACGTATCACTCCAGATTATTTCTTGTGCATTTAATATATCTTATACATGCAATTTTCTAATTATTTTGTTACTGTGACAGTTGCTCCACCGTCGATGGGGCACATAGTCAGAATGTCTCGATCGCACAATGAGATGATATATTTATTATCAGTTGCTTATAATAATTACATTAATGTGCACATAGGTGAATCTTCACATAGTAGGCGATCCATTGGTGGGTCATCTCCACGTATCACTCCAGATTATTTCTTGTGCATTTAATATATCTTATACATGCAATTTTCTAATTATTTTGTTACTGTGACAATTGCTCCACCGGGGCACATAGTCAGGATGTCTCGATCGCACAATGACGATCGTCATGTCACATCAGGTTATTTTGTGTATATTCAATAAATTTAAATACATGCAAGTATTTTAAGTATTTTTTTATGATGATAATTGTTACGCCATCACCGAAATTACCGGACATTCCAACATTGGTGAGCGGCATCTTACCCCAAGTGATATATTTATTATTATTAAATTTATATTTGTCATTTAATTATATTAATTATTTTTTTAATAGTGTGAGTTGCTATGCCGTCGATAGCACGAGCACTCGGCTTGTCACATTTTGACAAGCGGACTGGAACGAATCAGGTAGCAATAGACATCACTCGATGTGAGAACTTTACTGTACATATATTAATTATCATTAGTTTAATTTGTTATTGCACTAATGATTTATTTTGTACTAGGACACATCGATGATGTCGGACCTTCTCAGACTACCCTAGTTGTAGCGGGATTCCTCTTCGACTGACGAAGAGGGATTAGGGGTGGTCACTGTCAACAACATTGCTCGGTCGTAAAGTTAAATAAGTCCTAGAAATTTTATTATTGTTTTGCTTATGATTGAAAATTAATTCATCTTTGTAAAGTGCATGACCACTTTCATACCTGCTAGTATAGTGCGGGATGTTAGTGCTCTTGTTCTTTCTCATTTGCTGGATGGGGCAGGATCGTTGAAATATGTCTTAGTTTCTATGCAAGATGTTTCGGGCATTTACGGTATGATCATCCTTTTAGGTTACATAATTTGTTTTATTTTATTATTAAATTACCAACTTTTATAACATTGTTTAGGAGACAAATTAGTTTTATCTGGATCTTAATTTGGGTACGATCCGTAGAGCTTTTGTGTAGATGGCTGTGAAATGCCTCCGAAATTGACTGTATAAGTTTCACAAGATTGTCACGTCCGCCAACCTCAGTTTGGAGCATGGCATACAAATATGCCCAAGGAAAATTAGGTGCTCAGTTTGGAAGTCGTTATGTAGGAAGTGGTAAGCAAGTTTATATTTGAATTATTTTTATTAAATTTATAATTTTTCAAAGTCTAATTATTTGATGTTCATACAGGATGGATGAACAATGGCAAAGAAAGTCGGAAAAGGTAAGAGTTAACCAATCTTCGAAGCCCGAGGCTCACATCCACACAGGCAGAACGATGCAATTTGATAGTCATTGACGGCGTATGGTACTACATATACAAAATCAAATAATTAAGCTTTTACCTTATACTTATTTTATAAAATTTAAAATTTTATTGTAGGAGGAAAAATAAGATGGTCCTGTAGACTTTTGCATGGTCTACGAGGCCATGCATAAGAGTCGACCAATGAGTTGGTCACGCCCACTGCTTGTAGGCTTGTAGTAAGTCTCATCACATGTTCACTTCGTTGGTGATGTTAATGCAAATGATTTTTTAAATGCGTAATGTTTAATTTTTTCAGGATACATATAATGAAAGGATGGCTGAGAAGTACGGAGTTGATCTAAGTACTCAGCCACCAAGTAACATATCTCGAAAATGGTTCATATTTTTAATTTATATAATACCTTCATGCGTATACCTATTTTTTGATATTATATAATTTATATAATATATAATATTTATATGGTTGTATATTTTTTCTATTTCGTAGAGGATGTTGCTATTTGGGAGGAGTTGGCTGGCGACACGAGGAAGATACCTGCGTGGCCTAGGCACAATCGCTTAGGTACCGAAGAGGAGCGGAGGATATGAAGACGACCCACATGCTCCGAGCTCATCCGATGCACCTGATGTGCAACAGCTATCACAGCATTTGGACCTTTTCTTGCAGGCAATTCAGGTGATGATCTCATCGCGGAATCAATCCCCACGAGGCCAAGGACTGAGCACGTCGGAATCAAATGTCCAGAATGACAATAATGATTCCCAAACATAGAAACTTTTACATGATATTAGATATACTTTTGTTAGTTCAGATTATTAGTTATACGTTTGTTATTAGATATATGCACAGTAGTTATACTTTTGTTAGCTCAATTTATTAGTTTTTGTTCTGTTATCTTTGATATGATACATGTGATGAATGATGAATGCATTTATATGCATCGTATAATTGTATGGTGTGTGAAGGGAAGAAAATATAATTGTAATGGGGTAAAATTGTTTGCAATTAATGCCTCTTTAGCGTTTCAATGGAGACGCATTCAATGTCGATGTCATTTTCAATAAATCATCATTTGCGTCACCTTAGTGTCACATTAGCATCGACATGTTTAACGTCGTTGTCGAGACTCCATTAAGACATCACATTAGCGTCACAATAGCGTCTAACTAGCGTCGACTTAGGTATAACTGAAGCGTCACATGAGCGTCAGCATAGAGTCCCATGTTTCTGCGCCACTTTAGCGTCGCTTTAGCGACGCAATTCAATTGCTTACAACGACACATTTCATGTCATCTTAACTATCGATTGTTAGCGTTGACTGTTGACGCTAGTATTTGAATTTAGCACTATTGCGATGCTAATAACTATCGATTCTAGGTGTCTCATATTATCAATGTTATGTGACGCTAAAGCGACGCTATTATTTTTAGCCACACATTAGCGTCATAATAGCGTCTCGGAGCCTGTGTCGCTCACTGATAATTTTCTTATAGTGATCGCTGGCGACTGCGTCGACGTCTCCTCGTGTAGGAACATAATTATATTGTCTATCACTGCTCAAGCCTCTCGCGCTCGCTGCCTGCCATTCACCCACTCTGCGCGTACTGGAAGGTCTCGAAAAGAATCGCTTTGTTGCCATGGAGAGTTGGCACCTCCAATTCCTCCACATAAATGTAGGATCGAAATTGTATCGTAGAAAAAATGAAACGTCCCGAGTTTGGGTGGCACTTAAATCGTGGAAATAAAAGAGAAAATGTTATAGTTATTTAGTATTCTACTTTTTCAGTGACAAAAAATTAGTTGATTGTATACAGTTAGGATGAGTTAGTGGATTAGAAATAACTATAATTTGTAGGGTCAGTTATAAGATGATAGAGTGGACAGGAGTAGAGTGTCAGGGAGGAGAGAATAAAAAAAATTAGAAAAATTCAAAATCTCAAGAAGAAAGATAAACAACAATGGAGGAAGGAGGGGCAATTTGACCATTTACAAAAACTGCAACTAAATAGTCAGAATTACACACACAGATATATATATATATATATATAGTATAGCATCTATTAAATTGTTCTCCATTTGACTCATCTGAAGCTTCTACTCATTTTTTTTGTATTTAATATCATTTAATTGTTAATTATACATGCATTATTCGGGCATGTTTCTTTGTACTTAGATTCAACTAATACTCCTACTTAGACATATATCATTGTAAAATTTTATTAATTGAAATAAAAATGAGAACTAGTTTTTTCTCCAACTATCACTCCAAAGCAAAAGAAAGTCGCATTACCATCTCAATATTGTTGAGAGAAATGCTATTAAAAGAGAAAGAGGACAAAGAAGGGCATGTGTCAGGAAACAATGACTAATGCATATTAGCTATGCTATTATATCATACATAATAACATGATGATATGGAATTATTGAAGATTATTTTCTCTAGTGTTTCTGCCTACTTGGTCCTAGTCTGAGCTCAAGATCACATTCTTCCTCGGAGAGATGAGCTGGACTGCTGCAATGAGGTTGTGGCTGAACGTGATGAAGCCGATTTGTGAGGTGACCATCGTGGCTAAACTGATGACGAGATGCAGTGTAACATTCTTAAATTGACCCCCGTCATGTGGCGAAGACCAATCTGAAAGCGCTACGACATGCTATGACTTGACCATAATATTGACCATATCTCAATCAAGAATCGAGACATGTCAGCGGAAAAATAATAAAATAACATAAGATAACGTAAATATGCGGAAGTCTAAAAGTGACTATATTATTGCTAAGAAAATAAAATAAGTTTTACATCATGAATCTAAAATGCAGAAGATAAATGAAAACTAAAAGACACTCTAAAAAGCCTAAGGTTCATGTGTATCGCCAGAGCTTCATCACCACACGTCTACTCCACAACGTCACTGACCTGGTCCTGTGAAAATCAGACACAGGAGAGAAGGTCCTCCCGTAAGCTTTACAGCCTAGTGGGGAACCACATGATATACAATACATGATATGAATATAATAATCAACGGTAAATAATCATGCTTAACTTGAACGTGAAAGATAACATGTCAGTGTCATGGATCATAATAGGAACAAGAATAAGAATCATAATAGAACATGAATCATGAGAATCAATAATGCTTAGTAAACTTGTAATCATAACATACTTGACTTGACTTAAACATGCTTCTTGATCTTGGATTATTATTAAAATCAGGGTGACTTTAGGTGCCTTTAATTCTTAGGATATGCCCAGCAAATGATACGGCCTTGTGCGGGTCAATGGGTGATCAAACCATGACCAAGGGAGCGACCATTATCTTGATGCACTTGGCTTGGACTGACAACCCATCATTAATCTTTCATCTGAACTTATTAATCACTTTAGGTAACTTGTCATTCTTTGTATCATAGAATGAAGGTAATATGATTGATATGAGGTAAATCAGGACAAAGAGTTCATGTTGGAAATATAAGGAAATCAATAATAATATCAAAATAAGGGAAAATGAAAAATCAAGGCTGTTGTGACCTGGCACGGCCGTGACATCATATCGGCATGGCCATATCGATCTGTACGAAAAGTACATAGGGGTGGCACGGGCGTGCCAAAAATAACGCACGGTCGTGACAGGGGTGAGATCGGTCAACCGATCCAAGAGTCGGTCGATCGATTATCCTACATCCGGCTAGGCTACTCATGGCACGGCCGTTCCGGAAGGGTGGCACGGCCATGACCAATTGATCACTCGGTCGACCGGCATCGGTCGACCTTTTACTTAGGTTTTGCCAAGCCATGGAACGGGCGTGCCGACGGGGTGGCACGGCCGAGCCGGTAATGGCACGAGTGCGCACATGGCATGGAACGGCCCTAACACTAATGGCACAGGCGTGCCAGTGGTTGGCACGGCCGTGACAGCGGCGAATTCCAGACGGTTTCAATCCGAAAATCACATGAATCTCTAACATACTTTTGTTCTACTCTAAATTCTACATCCTAACAATCACCAAGGCAAAATAGAACAACCAGAATTAATTCAGGCAATGAGTAATTCAAGAATCAAACAATGCAAACAATCAATCAATAATCAAACAAAACCCTAAAACTTCTTCTTGATCATTTTCGTTTCATAATTAATTAGGGCATGGATTTGAACAATTCAGAGATCATGCAAGGTGATTTCGATTCATCCACCTCGGTTCGCGATTAATCCTTACGTTGGTTTGTCAGAAAATCGCTCAACAGGAACCCCCCTGTTTCCTACGTTTTCTCACGTGTTTTGCCCTATTCTTCTTCTCCTCTGCTGCCTGCAATCCAGTCGGTGCAGAGAGCAACGTGAGGGAGAAGCAAACGGATTAGATTAGGAGAGGAGAGACTCTACCTACCCTGCATCAAGAACGACGAGCGGCGTCCCTGTCCCTGCTCACGCACGAGGGAAAAAGACACGCACGAGGGAAAATGAAAGGGCTCGGGAGAAGGGTTGCAAGGTTTGGGTAAAAAGATATTTAAATATGATTATGTTTCTTATCAAATTTAAACTTAATCTGATTCAAAGTGATCAGATTTCTTTTCCTGATTTAGTGAACCTCATCTGATAGGTGGACTCCTAATTTGATTGAATTCTTGTTTCTTTAATACACTGCCGAGTTGTTCCTTTTTATTTTTAAATTCTGCTTTCATTCATTTTTTTTTATATGTTGGTTGTCGGTTATTACATGCAGCACCAATATTTGCTGGGTCCAGAAAATCCAGCATTGATGTTGTCGTCCTTGGCACTTCGGGTTGATGCATTTTCAACTGCAATATGTGGTTAGAAACATTACATATTTTCATATGTTTTTTCTCATTTGCATAAGAAATCTGCTTATATAAATACCAGCACTGGGTTGGCGTTTGTGGAAGCAACACCCTGCCAATGGTTTAAAAACAATAATAAGAAGAATATATCAAACTCCCAAAATAATAATAAGAAGAAGAAAAAAGCTGATCGATGAGACATGCAAAACTGCATGCAGGAACGTACTCTAGTATTATATACATACCTGCGGCTGTGGATCATTAATGGACATTGTATCGCTCTGATTGTTCTGTCTCATATAATACTTTTGAATGTGGTTTGCGAATCGCAATGCCATTTTGGAATTTACAAACTCCGCCGATATGCCCTTCCGGTCGCCCTTACCTACATTCTTGAGACACTTCAGTAGCCTCCTGTGATCTTCCTTCGTCCATGATTTTCCTGCATGCATCCATCATTCCGCTGAGGCGTTTGGAAACTTTTTTCCAAAACAAATTATCTCGTATATTTCGTATCAAAACTTGGATATTCATTCCAAGTTTGAACACATTAAAAGAATCAAAATCAATGTGGGAAGAATCATTTATGTTATGTGAACATATCAAAACTTGGATTCTCCCGGAGTAGTAGCGAACATGAACGCATTAAAAGAATCATTTATGTTATGTGGGAAGTGTAATCTGATCTCAAATTTGCATTCTTTAAAGCAAATAATCAAATGTCAGATGGGACTAAGTTTCAATGTTTATGCTGTAAATAGTATTTTTTTAAGTCGAATTTAACCATATCCAAAACTTATATATATATATATATATATGCAGAGCTGAAAGTAAGAAAAAGATTGAACGAACCTGCACAAAAAAAAAAAAGGACAAGCGAAAAAGAAAAGAAAAGTGTAGATGGACAACCAAAGGAATTGGCATCTGACAAAATAAGTGCATGCGCCAACTTATTTTAAATAAAATAAATGTGTTTCTTTTAATTAACAAAAAAATAAAATAAAATAAAAGTTTGTAAGAGTCGTTTATGCTATGTGATGGAAGTACAATCTGATCTCAAATTTGCAATTCTTTAAAGCCAATAATTAAGTTTTAGTGTTCATGTTGTATACAGTATTATTTTTTTCGGTCGAGTTCAATCATATACAAAAGCTACTATAAATCCGGTCCACAAATTAAGTGCGAAATAGTATGAGCATACATATTGAAGTTGGTGAATATTTCATGACTCTTTGTTTTTCATATTGAGTTCGTCCACGTAAACTTATGAGAATTTGAATATTACACATACCATGTTGCTGGCGTACTGACAAAAAGGAGGTCTTAGGGGGCACCGCCCCTCGACGACTGTCCCCAAAATTTAGACGATTTTTAACTTTTATTTAGTAGGCCCGTGTGGTACAGATTAAAGATTTTTTTGTTTTGTTCGAATTATAAATTTGTTTGGGAGAGATTCATTTTTATATGTAATCTGGTGAGATTGTAACCAAAGAAAAAATACAGTGAAACCAATGTAACATTAATCTTAAGGGTAAATCTGAATAAGTCTTGTGTGTCTCCTCTAATTTTTTTGTGATTTTTTTACGATCTTCTTCTCGAATTTTTCTATTAATACAAAGAACTTATGCAGCGGTGAATTGATAAAATATTTGAACTTAAAATATGAAACCAGCAACCGAAGAAGAAAGATTGAATACGTTCTCTTTCAACCAAAGAAAAAATATATGAAAACATACAAAAAAAGGACAAACAAAATAAAATAAAATAAAAGTTACCTCGCCTCGCGACAACTCGCGGCAATTGCAAGTTCTCCCTCGACACGTTCACCTCTTGATCCCTCGCCTTCGTTGGTTCGGAGATCGTCACGCCGAAAAGCCTCACCATCACGTCCTCTCTCTCTCTCTCTCTCTCTCTCTCTCTCTCTCTCTCTCTCTCCCTCAGATCAGCACGGAGTACGATGGCCGGAGTAATTGTGGGAGGGGGCACTATTTGTAGTTGGTATGATTCCATGTGAAGATATTTGTTTCCATCTGATGCCGAGAATTAAGGGCTTGATTGGTGCAATATAAGATTAAGATGTATCCTATTTTAGGAAAAATATTATTATGAAATTAATAGTTTGATAATTATTTAAGATGATTGGTTGACCCCTGTAAAAGAGACAACAAAATTTATTTTTTTAAACGTGGACTAAGGTGTTCACCGGGCAAACCTAATGACCTTCGGATTCTCTAACCTCTGGTCGAGAACAAAAGCTCAACTCGACTTGATCTGTAAACTCGTTTATTTATTTATATTTTTTACTTTGTTATTTAATTAAATATATATTTAATTTAAAATATTAAACAATACTAAAATAAAATATTATTAAATTTAAAATATTAAAAAAAATTAGTTGTCGAATAATTCAACCAGCCAGACCCAACTCGTGTTGAATTGGATCAAATTTGACCCTTATAAGGGGCTCAACCGACCCGATCCAATTTAATCCAACCAAATTTTATGAAGTCGAGTTTGTTGGTGACTCCAACTCGACCCTTAGATACCGTTCACATAAATAGTAAGGGTGAAAGAAGTGAATCCCACGAGAACATTTTGTCTTATTCTTCTTAAATGGGAATTTTTAAAAAAAATGATGTTTAATAGTTCAAATGATAAAAAAATAACAAGTAAATCTAGATTCAATGAGAAAAGATCTAAAATACCAAATAAGAGAATACTACGATTTACTAAGTATTCTTCTACTATTACTTGAAATGAGCAATAAAATCATATCTTGTGAAATAATTGTATTTATTTAAAAAGAATTTAGTCATTATATAATTTATATTTAAAATTTATCAAAATGATTATTCAGCACTTAAAAATAATATAATAGTTTATTTTGAATCAATCTGCTATTATTTTTTTAGAAAGGAAAAGAGTTATTCATCTCAATTATACTCAAACTGAATTTACCTATTCTCAAATATTATCTTTAATTATATAGGACTCTCACTTTACTTAAACTTTTATTTAGTTTATTTCTTAAAATAAATCAAATCAAATCATTTCTATTTTTATTAAATGTTGACACATGTCTTGTCAAAGTTATTTATTTAAACAAAAAATGGTACATTATATATTTAAAAAGGAAAATAATTAATATCTTATTATACTCAAGTTGTGTGTACTTTTTCTCTAATAATAATATTTTATTTTCATTTATATGGGATTCCTATTTTACTTAAACTTGAACTTTTAATATAACTCTTAGAAAGAAATTAGTTTACTAATATTATTTTTTATTAAATCATGGCACATGGATTCATCAATTTATTAGTCTTTAATCCAAAAATAATGCTTTATTTATTTAGAAAAGAAAAAAATATTTCTCAATTCTTTTCATCAGAATAATACACTATTTTCTTATATCTATTTTCCTTTATGAAAAAATATTTATTCATCTTAATTATGACCAAAATTAAGTTTACATCTTCAAATTATTTTTTATACGAAAATAAAATCTCTATTTTATAAATTATGAAAAGATTTATTTTCACTCAACTTGAATTCATGTTTACACAAGCAAAGAATCGCATTCTATCTTTATTTCTTCAAATATATTAAATGTTGGCAGATGACTTTTTCAGGTTATCTTTTTATTCCAAAATCACAATTACAATAAAATTATATAACTTATAACTTTTATGTTACTATTAGTAATTATAATTAAATTCATTAATATATAATTCAAAAATTAATTAAAAATTAAATTCACGTCTTATTTATTTTTATTTGAAATAAAAATTTCTATTATAAATAAAAAATATTAACAATAATGACTATTTCTATTTTAAAAAATATACTATTGATATTAATATAAAAATATCTATGCGATATTTCTTCCATTGTTAGATAAAATACTTTAATTGTTAATCCTTTTTGTTTTAACTAAATCCAAAAGTTTAGAAACCGAAGGAAAATTTTAAAATGCCTACTTCTGTCTTCTGTGCAAACAATTTTTATGTTTAACTCGTAATTACTTATTTATATTCAAATTCAGTAAAGTGGGAACTTCTACACAATTCTTTTTTATTTAAACCACAAACCCTAAACTTATGATGACACATACTTTTGCTGAAACTAACTTTATTTATTTCCACATGAATCACATTTAAATTGAACATGTATTATTGTGTTATATAACAACAAATCCTTTAATTTGGTTAATTTGGTTTTTTTAAATATTAGAAAAAAATTTTAAAAAATGAGAGAAAGGAGGGGTGCAACTCCTCCCTCTTTCTCTTTTATTTTTTAAGTTTGTTTATAAGTAAAAATTTATATATTATTTTTATCAGGGCACATAAAAATATTAATATACTATATTATTTTTTATTAAGACAATACCTTGCATACTCTAAAATAAAATAAAATATATTGATTAAAATAATATATAAATATTATAAGAAAAGAGAAAATTGTTGCACCCTCTCTCCTAAAAATTTTTAAATAACCTTATATGCTCCTTTTCTTACTAATATTTATATATTTTTAAATATAATTCATTTTATTTCAATTAAAGTTATAAATAATTTCAACATCTTTTTAACCCCTTTCTTTTCTTAATTTTTTATTGTTTTACAATAAATAATTAGATTTTTTAATAAATACATAATATTTTAATTAAGTTTAGTGTCACATCAACACCCTAAACAACACATTAATCTGGAAACTTGTTATTGCATGTTAAGGGGACCTTTCTGTTACAAACATGTAAGTTGAGGAACTGATTTATTATAAACTAAAGTTTTGAGACTAAAACGAGAACGAATGAAAGTCAAGGGACTAGTGGTGAAAATTACTCTAACATACATGCATAACATTATAAGATTTGCATGAGTAGGAATCCAAGTTACTACTTGGGTTATCTAAATAAAACATATTTGAGTAATGAACTCTTATGACTACTATGTGATTTCTATGAATTGTTAGATCGATTTCGTAAAGAAGGAAGTTCAAGCTGTCATGACCACTGATGATCAAATAAAAATTGTGGAAACATGCAGTAGTTACATTTGTTATAAAATAAGGAATGACAATATAAATAAAAATCATGCAGATCATATTGACCTTTTAGAGCAAACAATATATTCCTTAAATTTTATTCTCCATACAAGATACAAATTACATTTGTAATACAAATAAATCAACTCTTCTAACATCCTAATAAAAGGATACAATAACTTAACATTAAAAGAAATAAATCCAACTAAAATAATCAACTCATACAATTCAAATAGCTATACTAATCTGAAAAATAACGGTGAAAATAATAGAATGAGCAAAATAGCTCATAAGTCGATAAGTCATACCCTATGAATTACCAATTAACCAATTCAATGAAGCATAATTAGGAAAATAATTATAATATCAATAACAAATATATTCATATATTTAGAACTTACATATGCAATATTTTATAAGACGTCACACTCGATTTATGATCCATATCATTTAAAATATATTAAACATATGTATGCATATGCAATATGTGGATGACTAACTTATCAATTTATAGTCGGTAGGTGGATTTTAAAAATGGCTCCTACGAATTATAGAGGTGGCTCCTATGGATTCTACCACTAGCTCACACCATGACTTCTCACGAAGTAGCACTTATAGTACTTAGCTCCATTCTATCTCATCCCACATTTGGGGACAGATCTGAAAGGGCTCGTGGCTAGGTAGGTACAAGTGGAATAGAGGTGACCCCTACGAATTCTAGAGATGGTTTCCATCAATGATTTTTCACGATGTAGTATTTATTTCCGCATGACACTTAGTTCCATCATACCTCATTCCACATTCAAGGAAAAAATGATGAATTGGGCTTTACAAGTTGCTCACATTTTGATACAAACATATGTAAGTGAATGATTCATCATAACAATTCTAGTTCAAATATCAAAAGATGAATCCTATCAAACATTTATTTAAACGAAATAATATTACATTTTTATAATATCACATATGCTTTTCAAATGCACAACCAGATGACCAATTATTCCTAATATATTTTCCATAAGAACTTGAAGAAATACATATTCAGTACAAATAATAATTCAAGAAAGCTAAACACATAGAGTAGGAGAAATAAATTTACCTAAAGCGAGTGATAATGAAAGGCTTTTCCTTTTCGTTTTCTCATTATTCTTCTAATCCTATAACAATATTATGATGTGGATGCCAACATATCATACATGGATATAATAATGATCAAGGATATATATTGTTCATGCCTTCAATCCTAAATCTTAAGCAATTGATCAATCATAAGTGTTTATTATGATCAATCATAAAATTAATTTCTTTTATTATACATAATCAAATCTCATGAATCTATTTTTATATTAACATAAGCTTAAACAAGATAAGCTAGTAAAAGTTTGATATTTTTGTGTGTTCATGGACATGGACGCTTTGTCGTTCATTTTATAGATGTGTAACTAAACTAGCCAGCTATGACTGTAGGGATTATGATGGAGATTCTGTTTCTGAACTTATCTTTTCTAAATTTATGTTTAAGCAGTAGTTTACCTTATATTATGTGTTCACTATTCTATTGCTTACTTCAATTATATGATGTTGTCTTGGATTGTCGAATGTGTTTTCGTTGATTGATTCGTCCATTCTTAGTTGAGTTTATTCATAAAGGCACAATGTGATTCTTTCACTCTTCGTTTCCTATTTTCGTCAAAACCTTCGAATTCAATTCGGGTAACTCTTGGCATTGGTGGTTCTCATCCAAGAGGGTGATCTGATTCTCTATCTAAGGCATGCGAGCTGAGAGATTGGGTCAGTGCTAGGATATGTGAAGGGATCACCACTCGCCAAGAGTTCAAGGAAGCGCTATAGCTTCCTTTGCTTTTCTTTTATTTCAAAAGATGGTTTTCTTATTTGAACTTTGAATGCACTTAGACGCTAGGACCTCTTGCCCGAGAGAGTACTTCATTCTCCATCAGTTGCATGTGTGTCAAGAGGTGGGTCAACTATTGGGTTACGACAAAGAGGTGTTGGTGGTTAGTGCCGAAGTGAGTCCGAGAGGCAAACCCGAAGTGCCCCAATGTATCTTTTCTTGCTGAAGTCCCCTTCTCATCTGAATGATTTTATGATTTAAGCATCAAGTGCGTTAGATGACAATGACATCTTTCACCCGAGGGGCGCATTATTCTCCAACAAGCGCATGCATGCCGAAAGATGGGGTGACCATTGGATTACGTGTAGGAGATGTTGTTGGTCAGTGTCGAGCAAGGCCGAAAGGCAATCTCAGAGCATTTCCTATTTTTCATTGAGATGCTTCTTTGATCGGATAATTTGAGTTTTCGATGTTGATGACCTTAGCCCGAGAGGGTAATTTATTCCCTAATCGTTGCATGTGTGCCGAATGGTAGGGTGATGATTGAGTTATTGTTGTCCTTTTCTTGAATCTTTCTATTGTTGTCCTTTTCTCGTCCGAACTATTTTTAGTTTTTAAGGCCTCACCTTAGATGATCTATTCCTAAACTATCACTTGCGTGCCGAAAAGTGGGATGACAATTGAGTTGTGCCAAAGGGATTACCAATGGCTAGTGCCAAGTAGACCCAATAGGTTTGCTTGAAGCTTTCTTGCGATATTATTTGTTTTCTCTTGAACCGAACTTAAAGCAATCCACCCGAGAGGGAATATGACTTGTCTGGACTCGGTGGGGGCCGAAAGGTTGGCTAAGCACCGACTTATGAATCATGATTCCTTCAAGCTTAGAGGTGAGGGTATGCTAGCACATGCTCCTATCTAGGTACTCGGCATTTGAAAACATCCCATCATCATGAGTACGTGACGGGTACATTCTAGATGATGACCCTATTGTAAGTCCAGTAATTGATGAGCACGAGAGTGACTCGGTCGCTGGATGACATCTGCCACGATAGTGCGAACGCCCACTCATGGGGGCATCAACTGCTATTTTGTTGGTTTTACAATAGTTTAAGAAACAGAACTCTTGAATCAATCTCCCTAATCACTAGTGTTTAATTACTCTGATATTTGTCCACGCTTATTTCTAGTTTCTCATCTTATCTTTTGCTTAATATTAAAAACCCTTAACATTTAATGTAGCTTGTATTCTTCATTGCTTATGCGAAAGTGTCTTGCTTTCACATTTTCTACCTCCTCTCTAGACTCAGTCTTTCTCGATTGTGGCAATGTTTTCATATCGGATTTAACTTGTACTCTTTTAGGATGAACCTTAAGGGCTTGTTTGAATGCAGGAAGTTGGGCAAGAACTTGCTCAAGTTTCGGCTAGTTCGAGCAAACACGAAAAAAAGATGATGTTGACTAGAATTCACGTGATCAAATTTCCAACTTTAAAGTTCTTACTTTCGGTAAGAACTTTCCAAATTCTTATTGGAAGCAAGAACAAAAAAAATTCCCTTTTTTCTTAACTTTTTTTCTTTCCTTTCTTTTTGCTTTAATTATTTTTAATGCAATATATAATTATTTATTTATTAATACATTATGATTCATCTTGTAAACTAAATTATTTAAGTAAATATTAATTTTTTATTAATTATTGTTAACATCATTTATTAAGCTATCTTTTACATTATATTAAATAATAATCAATTATAAGATACATTTAAATAATATTTTCTATATTCTAAAATAAAATTATATTCTTAGTTCTTACTTTTTATCCAAACACCAATGGTATCTATCACAGTAATTTTTTAAATTATCATCATTATATTTTTCATCCAAACATTAAATTTAGAATTTTTTATCTAATCGATTAGTTCTCAGGAACTAATAAGAACTTAAAAGTTCTCATCCAAACATAGCCTAAGTATTATGCTGACTGTTGTGCATTTGCAGCCTCGTCATGTGTGATAATAATTCACCCACCTCAGTTCGCGATTAATCCTTGCGTTGGTTCGTCGGAAAAACGCTCAACAGGAACCCCCCCCCCCCCCTGTTTCCTACGTTTTCTCACGTGTTCTGCCCTGTTCTTCTCCTTCGCTGCCTGCAATCCAGTCGGTGCAGAGAGCAACGTGAGGGAGAAGCAAACGGATTAGATTAAGAGAGGAGAGACTCTACCTACCATGCACCAAGAACGACGAGCGATGTCCCTGTCCCTGCTCACGCACGAGGGAAAACGACACGCACGAGGGAAAATGAAAGGGCTCGAGAGAAGGGTTGCAAGGTTTGGGTAAAAACATATTTAAATATGATTATGTTTCTTATCAAATTTAAACTTAATCTGATTCAAAGTGATCAGATTTCTTTTCCTGATTTCATGAACCTCATCTGATAGGTGGACTCCTAATTTGATTGAATTCTTGTTTCTTTAATACACTGCCGAGCTGTTCCTTTTTATTTTTAAATTCTGGTTTCATTCATTTTTTTTTTAATTCTTCCTCCTCCATAATCCAATATTCAATCTTGTCTATACTTTCATAATCAATAGGATCAAGAAGTGCTTCTTGTTTAATAAGGTGTCTACAAAATAATGAAACAATGATAAACATATAAGAGTTGTCAAATCTAAATTAGAAAGATATAAAGGAAAAAATGAACATATAAAATTTTCATTTCACAAACCTATTTTTCAAGCCCAAATTGCAATGCACATAGACAAGATCATTTAATCTTTGATGTTCTAACTTATTTCTTTTCTTTGAATGAATTCTTTCAAATACACTCCAATTTCTTTCACAATCAGAAGATGATGCAGTTTGACTTAAAAGACAAATTGCCAATTATGACAGGAGCACTAAATCCAAAGCTACGCCATCATTGATCTATCACAAAATTTACATAAAGAAAAAAAGGTTAAATAATTCTTAAATACATAAAATTAAATGTAAAACATAATGTAAAATGTAAATGCATCTCACCGGGTCTCAACTCTTTAGCAGTTGCAATAGCAAGTTGCTTACCAAAACTTTGCAATCTATCTTGATACAACCAACTTTGTTTTAACACTTCAGTTTTTCGGCTTGTAACAATTGTATCCAATACATCAAGCCATCCTTGTTGAACTTCTAGCTTGATGCAAAAGTTATCTTTGTCATAATAGAAAGTCGGATTCAAAAAATATGCAGCACAATGAATATGTTTCCGAAGTTGGTTATCCCATCGTTGCTTGATTATTCTCCTGTAAGGTTTGTACAAAGTTTTCTTGTGCATGAAAATACTCTTGATTGCCCTCTTTGCTCTATATATGCCATCATACACATAACCAAGGGAATGTTTATCATCTCCATCAACAATTCTTAATAAGTGTACCAAAGGAGCCACAATTTGCACAATAATGCCACAATCATTCCAAAATCTACTATCTAACACAATATCAATGACAACTTTAGCTTTCTTATCTTTGTAATATCTTGAATTTGTAAAATCTAAACTTGTCACCAAAGCTTGCAAATCAATCTTGTGATCATGGATGCTTTTCAATGCAACGAAGGTTGTTGCAAATCGAGTTGGACCAGGGCGCAATATTTAAGTCCACTATGGTCTTTTCCTTAACCAAGCAAGCAAAAAAATATGATTATAAACAAACTTTGTTACCTTTGATGCCCTTTCAGTTAAGCTGTTCATAAGAGTCATTTTTTCAATATCTCTTAAGATTAAATTCAAACAATGTGCAGCACAAGGAGGCCAATAAATGGATGGATACTTCTCATTCAACAACCTACCAGCAACTTTATAATTTGAAGCATTATTTGTAACTAAATGTACAACATTACTTGGTTCAACAAATTCAACCAAATCAGCAAATAAATTATAAAGAGTTGTAGCATCCTTCACAATGTCAGAAGCATCAATTGATTTAACAAAACAAATTCCTTTAGGAGAATAAACAAGAAAATTGATGAGTTATCTATTCTTCTTATCCTGCCAATCATCTCCCATTATAGTACATCCAGTTTCTGACCAAGCATTTCTAAATGTATCAACCAACAAGCCAACTTCCTTCTTAATATCATATAGTAGTTTAGTTCTAATTGCATGATAATTAGGACATTTATATCCTGGACCAATAGCTGCAATAGCATCTATCATAGGCTGATAATAAACTGAATTTGTACAATTAAATGAAATGCAACAATCATAGAAGAACCTAGCAACAGCTAAATCAGCTCGGTGAATAGCTTCTTTACCTGTCAAGACACTTCTAATTGAAGGTTGTGCACCAGGAGTAGTTCTTGGAGAAAAAAACTAGTTGCACTTATTTCTTTTCCTTTCCCCTTGACTTCTTTTAGATTCCTTGTGACAAGTGCAACTTGTTCTTGTACACCTATGTCAACTTCCTCACTAATATTTGTTTCTTCATTTTCCTCATGTGCTCGTTTCTTTGATGTAGCTACAGATTTTAAATGTTCTCCAAATCGATACTTGACTTCATAACTCACTTTGGGACAAGACAATGCCTCTCCTTTTTTTCCAGCAAGATGTAGTTTCATTCTATATATTCCTCCACCTTTTAAAATTTTTCCACAATACAAGCATTTCAATGATCTTTTTCCTTGTGCATCAAAACAAATCTGACAATGCTCCCATGCAGGATCCGTCTTTAATCTTACTGCTTGAGAACTTAGCGGAGCTAATGTAGTACTATCATTTGTAGATTGTGTTTGAGATTGTCCAATAGGTGTTTGAGTTTCACCACAGCTACTCCCTCCTGATGTCATTTTCTGAAAAGTAATAAATAAATATAATTATATATATAACATTAATTGATCAAAAATTAATTAATAAATGCACTCCCTAATTGTGCCTTGATCGACCAAAACGCCAAGGCACCGCCCCTGGACGCGCCAAGGGCATGCCCTGGCGGTCGGACAGGGCATACCGCATGCGCTGGCTGCCGGCCAGGGCCGGCCATGGCGCGTCCAGGGCATGCCCTGGACGTGCCAAGGGCATGCCCTGTCGGCCAAGGCGCACCCTGGCGCCACCAAGGCATGCCCTGGTGGCGCCAGTGTGTGCCTTGGTCGGCAAGGGCATGCCCTACCGATTTCCTAATCGTCCAAGGCGTCGCCGCCGCCAGGGCATGTCCTAGACGCCAGGCGGCGCCTTGGCCGGCCAAGGCATGCCTTGGCGGTGCCTTGGCAGGCCAGGGCATGCCCTGGCAGCGCTAGGGCCGGCCAGAGCATGGACGCCCTGGCCGGACAAGACATCGCCAGGACATGCCTTGGCCGGCCAAGGCGCCGCCAGCTTCCAGGGCACGCCCGATGACCGGCCAGGACGTCTTGGTCGGCCCGCCTTCGTCGAAAATCGAAACGTGCAAAGAATATATATAGATCGGCAAGCCGGCAATGAACAGGCAAGATCGAGTGACCTAGAACGTGGATCGAAGGCAGCCGTCGTTGGAAATGTCGATCGCCGGTCGTCGGATCAGCGGCGTCTGCAGTCTGCACCAACCTCCAGGCCGCCAGGGTTTGCAAAAGATAGGGTCCCACACTTCCATTTTTTTTTAACCGGCCGCCTAAAGTTTCCATTTTTTTTTGTGAACCGGCCAGGTCAAGCGGTCAAACCGAGTTTGACTGGTCCAACACGGGTCAATGGGCAGTCCGGGTTTGGACTAACCCATGGCCCGTTTTGTTGGCCGAACATCGATCCGACCGGCCGGGCCGGGCCGGGTTTGATAACCCTGGGCCAGATACGGGCCGCGGGCGGATCGCGGGTGGCCGAGATCCCGGTCGCAAACAATCGATCCGGGCCGCAGGCGGTCGATCCGGGCCACAGGCGGTCGATCCGGACCGCAGGCGGTCGATCCGGGCCGCAGGGCGGCCGATCCGACTGCGGGGAGGTCGATCCGACCACCCGGGACCAGATCCCGACCGCAGGCGACCGATCCGGCCGTGGGGAGGCCGATCCGGCCGACCGCGGGGGGAGAGGTCACCGGTGGGTCATCGTCCAATAGGGAGAGGGTCGCTGACGGGTCGGGCCGACAAAATAGGAGATGGAGAGAGAGAGAGGAGAGAGGGAGAGAAGTGGAGAATGGAGAGTGGGAAAGTAAAAATGCATATATATAGGGTAGAAAGTTGGGAAGCGGAAAAACGAAAAAAATTACCGATGGCCATGACCGTCATAAAATTAGTAAAGATATATATTAGTGTAATTTTTAATTATTTTTAAAGTTACCGACGGTCGAAACCGTCAGTAATATGTTATATTATTATATAATTATTTTTTATTTTACTGACGGTCTGAACCGTTGGTCATATGTTATATTATTATATAATATTTATTTTTTAGTCTACCGACAGTCCGAACCGTCGATAATATGTTATATTATTATTTTTACTTATATTATATTATTTTTAAAGTTACCGACGGTCGAAATCATCAAAAATTATTTAATGATAGAAATAAAATATTTATATAATATTTATTTCTTATTTTATCGACGGTTTGAACTGTCGCTAATTATTACCGACGGTCGGAACAGTCAGATTGCGACTGTTTGGACTGTCGCTAATTATATTAATAAAATACTCCTCATATTATATTATCATACAGTTACCGACGGTTACGGCTGTCGGATCGACGTTCCTAATCGTCGAAAAATAAAATAATAATATAAAAAATTACATAATTTATTTTTTCATTTTCGACGGTCATAACCGTCGAAAATTCTGTCGAAAATTGCGACGGATGTGTATCCGTCGGAAATATCGGCGTTCCTAATCGTCGAAAAATTTAAATAATAATATAATAGATTATATAATTTATTATTTTCATTTTTGACAGTTGTAACCGTCGAAAAATCCGTCAGAAATTTCGACGGATAGGTATCCGTCGGAAATATCGACGTTCCTAATCATCGAAAAATAAAATAATAATATAACAGATTACATAATTTGTTATTTTCATTTCCGACGGTTGTAACCATCGAAAAATCCGTCGAAAATATTTCCGTCGCAAAATCCGTCGTAAATTGTGACGGATTTCTATCCGTCGGGAATTGCCCATCAAAAAATGACAATTTTCTTGTAATGAATTGAATCTCAGTGCATCTTTTTATTTAGACTCCGCATAACCTATGCTGAGGAAGAAACTACTCTTTAGAGTGAGGAAGCATGAGACAAACAAGGAGAAGTGATCCAACATCATAAAAAAACATGAGTACAATAAAAAAATGGAATAAGCTATAAAGTAAGATAAATGGCTGTTGCATAACATAAGTTAAGAAAAGTGAATGTCTAAAAACAACTTCCATACACAATCTCCAACCCTAGTTGGATGATTAACTACTCATCATAGCATATGTGTTCATCGCTGTTGAAAACAAAAAATAAAAAATGTTGCAACACTTCCTCATTGGCTTCTTCTCCAATGTGTCAATCCCCTTTTTTGACAGCATCCCTTCTCCTTTTATAGTCCTATGATTTTGTGTATCCTTTCCACCAACTCTTTTTTCTTCTTATACTCTTCTAGCGTGTGCTAAAAAGAAATATGCATGTCTATCAATGCAATGGTTTTGTCCTCTAATGACTGCATTCTTTAAGATCCTTAGGAATTTATAATTGATTATAATATTAATTTATATATGCATATTATTCACAGAAATTTTTATGAAAAAATATTTAATTTTTATTTTTAAATTAGTTATTTATAACTAATTATCACATGTTTCACTTAACTTATTAAGTCTATTAAGATATTATTAAAGAGTGGATAGTATTGAATGAGAGTTACACTTGGCAAAAGCATAGGTTGACAAGTGTCCTTAAAAATATATAATTAATTTATATATACATACTATGTACAAAATTATTTATGAAAAAAAAAATTTATGATTATTTTTAAATTATTTGTTCACAATTAATTATCACACGTTATACTCAACTTATTAAGATGACATTAAAATAAAGCAAAAACTTTAATTAGAGAATAAACAAATGAATTTAATGGAGGTGTCCCTTATATTTATCAACCATTAGATTAGAAATCTATGATCAAATGATGAGCCAACAATTTAAGCTAAATTTTATTTTTTTTCTAACCGATTTAATAGAGAAACCAATCATTTCAATTAATTATCACATGTGTTATCGATTGTTCATGCTCGTCCGCCCAATTGGAGTTTGTCAATAGATTGTAGAAATGATGGAGTATTTTTTTAATAATCATTGCAGTCCTGCCCAATTTGACTTCAAAACATTTTTTTTATTTTCTGTTGTTTTGTCCTTTATTTAGCTCTTTCCTCTTTCTTCTGGTTTATTTTCTTTCTTGAGCCTTTTCTTTATCAAACCAGCCAAGAAAAAAATTAACTTCGATGGTAGATTACTAATCTAATGGTTGATAAACTAGGGGCATCATGTCCCATATTTAAGAAGGGGACACCGTCGTTAAATCCTAAAAAAAGTTATATAGATAGGTGCTATGAAATAATTAATATGTATATATAGTTAACAAATCATGGGAAAAGCATGATAATTATAACCGTACATGTAACTAAAATAAATAACTAAATAGTTACATTAAAATAAGAGAACATCACAAACCAAGGAAATAAAAAGTTTACATGGATGGGTGTAAATGGAAACGCTTCTCCTTCCTAGGAGTTTCACAATAAAATATTCTATATCTTAAAGAAGTAATATTATTGACGATTTCCCTTTCTAATTTTTGCATAATTATTCCAATGACACATCATCTCTAGATGAATGAAAAAGATCTTATAATTAAACATGAAATTTCGTGTGGACCGTCCGGCCTGGCACGCAGCCCACACGAAATTCTGTTGGGCCCTAGCCTAGCATGGGCCCGTCTCGAGCACGATGGCCGGTTCGGGCCAGTGAGCTATCCGCAAGATGCTGGGAATGGACTCGCATGGGTCTGGCAAATCCAAGCCCAACATGAGTCCGGCCCGGTGAACACATTTTTTATTTTTTAAAAAAACAATTATTACCTATTTAAATATCTAATCATATTATATATATATATATATATATATATATAAATAAATTATATATCTAATAATCATAATATCATACATTATAATATTATTAGGGGGAGTTTAATCATGTGATCATTAGGAGGAAAAGGAGGATTTAGAATTTTTCTATCTGAAATGATCTTACAAAGGTGATTATATTATAAGTAGTGTATATATACATTTCATCTTATTACAATGTTTATTGGAAATGATATTAAGTCGAACAAACTAATATTAAATTCAATAGAGATTAAATATTAATCATCTAGCGTTCATACATTACAAGTAAAGTAGTATATATATATATATGTGTGTGTTTTGAGTTTTATGTCATATTGTCTTATGTAAATGCGTTGATTGTTATAATAATGTTTTTTTTTAATTTTCCCTATATATGACTGGAGAAATGAAAAGGATGTGGTAATAATAATAATGAATAACCATATTCACAGACATGGTTAGAATGCTCTGTCATTTCCGTGTTAGCATAACTTCTAGGATTAGAAGTGATCATTAGCAACATAATAGTAAGAACTTTGTTATAATATTTTACTAATATTTTAATTAAAGTCATAGCTTCAGTTTACAAATGTTTGTAATTCAATGAATATGAATATGCAAAATATTTTAATTAAAGGGACATATGAAGGTGTAAATTCAAAAGAAAATGCATGTGTAGATTCATGATTGGAGCAATATTTAAGAGTAAATAATCATTGAAAATATTTGATAATATCATAATGATATCAAATAAGTAAAGTTATTTTAACTTTCTATATTAAAATCTATCCAAAAGTTTGACTAAACATATAAATCTTTGATAAATTTATGCATGCATTTTTCTCTTAATTAAATAAAAATAGAAAAATGGGGAAGGGAAGGTATCTACACACTCTCGTGTGAAGGTAAGACGGGCTAATTTGGTCTATGCAATACTCGAATGAAAATAAAAAATAATAATATTTTGATTTAAGGAAAGTCGAGATAAAAAAAACTTAGTGTAACACCCTATAATCTCTAGAAAAAAACAAAATTATGAGTTCATATTGACATCATCATAACAAACACCCGCTAGATGGAGTGGATGTTCGAAACTTTTGTAGATTTTTATGAAAGGGTTGAACTCAAGTCTTTTATCTCCCAAATTTAAATGTATGGACATAAAATCCAGAAATGTGTGCCTAGGGATGTTCTTAGGGTGTTCTTAGGGTGAAAGGACACCATTTTCATCCCTTCAACCTTATAAAATCACACCCTCCACTTCTTTTCTCCTCTCTTTGGCATGTTCCCCCATTTCCCTCTCTTTCTTTGGTGCATTTCAATTTCTTTGCTGGGGGACACTCCAGAGGATGAAGGAGAGGTGTTGGGACATGGACAAGGTGAAGAAGAAAAAGGAGGAAGAAGAAGGAATTAGTGGAATGAAAGAATAACCGAAAAGAAAGGACTTTTCGGTAAAAATGTGTGTATAACGGGATCTTTGTCATGGAATGTGCTTCTTGAAAGTAGATGCATGTTTGGGACCCTTTATGATCAATGAAATGATGGCATTTGATTGAAGTGGAATGAAAGAATAACCAAAAAGAAAGGACTTTTCGGTAAAAAGGTGTGTATAACGGGATCTTTGTCATGGAATGTGCTTCTTGAAAGTAGATGCATGTTTAGGACCCTTTATGATCAATGAAATGATGGCATTTGTTTGAAAACAAGATGCTTTTATGATGAATGAGAATGATGAGTGAGATATGATTTTATGATCCTTAAGCACATTTGGACTTTCCTAAGTTACTATAATTAGTCTCTATATGATTTATGATTTTCAAGTGAATAATTTTACCCCAAATCAATTTGTATGATGATTATAATGATGCCTATGATATATGACATATATGAAACCTTGATCTTTTTTAAATGATGGTGCACTTGCTGAAGTTGTGACTTATAAATGAATCCTTATGATATATATTTGATGACTATGAGAAAGAGTGGAATGAATGGACTTGTGAATTTAGTGCATAAGATGAATGATTGGATGTTTAGATGATTTATGAATGCCCCATAACCTTAGTACATGATGGATATATGTTGTCTTGGCCTTTGAAAGTCATTGGATTTGAAAACTTGATTGAAAAACCTAATGACTGTAACGACCTGCACCTTCGTCAAGACTTCTAGATGATCTGTGATATGAGCGGACATGCAAAAGTTCTCGGACGAGAGTGAACTATATTAAGAACGAACATCCAAATCTTAAAGAACATCCACTAAACCATGAAATAATTGATCATTTGACAAACCTTCACGACCTCTATAATGAATGTTCAGACACTTATCAAATCGAATGATCGGTACTCGATCCGTTGATCGAAAGGACATAGCAAGTGATGTATGGTAAATCCTTTATCAGACCAGACGATCGATTATCAGATCGGGTGTTTGAAAATCCCATGTGATCAAGACGTACTCTCATGCAATTGGGTGTCTGGCGTCCGCTCATCGGAACGAACGATCGAAAGTCAAACTTTCAAAGAATGTCCATTTCACAACGAACCCGACATTCAATTGATGTTCGAACCTCACATCGGACGTCCGCAACTCACATAAAGATGATATTTATGTTATTTTTATGAATCCAAATCTAATTGATCCTTTCCTATTTGATCTCCGACACCTTTCCATAAATTGTACTACTGATTGGAGGTGTTTCTTCTTGATTTCGTATTGTTGATGATCAAATGACTTCTTTATTGATCATTGGTTTTGTTACTTTTATTGGAGTCATTCTTGCTCTCTTATAATATGAATTGATTTTATGACATATCAACATGTCTTATTGACTTAGAGCCACTCTTGCTCCTTTTTTAATTTAATTTGATTTTCATGACTTATTAACATGTTTCATGGAGCTAGAGTCACTCTTGCTCCCTTACAATATGATTTGATCTTCATAACCCAAAGATAGTGATAAAAATAAGAAAAGATAAAAGATGTAAAATGTGAATTATCTTTATATGAATTGAGGATAAGTAAGTAAATATGTTTAATGGAGGGATAGATAGTTATGTGGCCATGTGCTCATGTTCTTGTTGTGCAGGGTTGCTCCATCCTAAATAACAAAAATAATTTTTATATCAATGTGTGATGCAATGCTTCCCTTATAATGGAGCATTGTCATGGCACTAATCCCCCATGACCTATAGCATATGTTGTATTATTTCGCAAAGCGCACCATTAACAAGTGGAGAATTCTTCCAATTAATAATAAAAAGATGATAATGTTATGATGACACTATGATATAGATGTAGGAACTTTATTACTAATGTTACATAGATGATGTTATAGAAGGGAAAACTATGTTTCCTAATTTTTATGACTCGTGATGTTATGGTCCTTAGTGATATGGTTCTTTAATGAAAGGAAAGATACCTTTAGCTTGTCAAATGATAGCTTCATGAATTTTAAACCTTTCCGTTGTAATAATGCCCTAAGTAGCCTATGATTCTTCTATATGATCCAGACTAATTATGTTCTATTTTTATTATTTTATGGAACTCCTTATCACCATTATATCGTGATTATACCTTTCCTTCGAAGCACGTGTCTTGATACATGTACATGATGATAAAATGCTACCAATTAAAGACTAATTATTTATTGAGTACTGATAAGTAAAATTGATTTTTTTATTTACGTCATCAAAATTAGAACCGATCATTATTATAATCATCGAAATAATATTGACTTATCGTACATTGATCTTATTAATATCTAAGTCACATATCATAATTTCATTGACCATAATGATCTATCTTTTTCCCTTATGGTTTTATCAATGTAATTTGATTAAGTGCTATGATTGGACCTCTCATCATGTTAAATCCCTTGAATACTTTAAGATGAGTATACCCATGGATGATTTGACTTATGATTATAGAGATGATTATTTGAAGGAGGATATGATAATGAGGATCTTGATCAATGAATTACTATTTGTAGATATTCATATTGTGATCATAATGACTAATAATATATGATAATTTAAATGCTTGTACTCAAAGGAACTATTGTATGAATTATTTTATTATCACGCTATTCTTTTTTCTTACAGGATAAATATTTCACTATTTCTTGTGTCGATCGCAAGTACAAGATAGCCTTTATAGTTGATTGTGGTGTAAGCGACAAATATTGCTTGAATGAGGAGTGCACATAGATAGAGTTCTTAATTTTGTTCTTTACTTGATGTGATATTGTATTACAACCTTGTACTCCGAATAGTTAAGTATGTAACCACTATTGAACATTCGTGTTAATGTATTACAATTTGTTATTATTTTTGCCTTGTATAAATTGAGCATGTTGCTAATTACGTCTATCGCTCATGTTTTACCTTTCAAAGATTTCTCTAATTAAAAAATACCAATTATCAAACATTCATATTTTATGAAATTGCTTATAAGACCAATTTATTTAATCAAACATAATATAATACATATTTTAGGGCCACACTACTCTAATACAAAATTGAAACAAAAATCGTTTGACCTCAAATGATAAGATTATTCATCAACAATCACAGAAAAAATGATGCACAATTCCTCTTTTTTTTCCAAAAAGACATTTTCCTATATACAAGATAGAGTGAGAAAAGCAGAATGCATTGAAAATGGGAAGAGTAAGCACTCCCTCTATTTATTTAGAGAACCCAGATGTAGCAAATAAATTTATAGTACACATCTTCACTACTCTCACTTTCAAAACTCCTGTCTAGCTCTTGCAAACATTAAAACAGCAGGAACTGCAAATACAGTGCTCTTAGATAGATTCGAAATACTCTTTGCTGAGCTTGGGATCTGGCTTCATGGATTTATCCCCAGGCTTCCATCCTGCAGGGCAAACCTCATCCGGATTCTCTTGCACATACTGCAAGGCCTGCAAGGACATCAGACTTTGAGTTAAGTTGCAAACACACACTGATTATTTATCCACCTTTAAAGAGACAAAGGACCGGAAATTTTGTAGCAGGAAATTATCATCAGAACTTCAGCTCAAGACAAACAAGGATCATTCATTTCCTTTTAATTACCTGAAGAGTCCTCAAGGTTTCATCAACACTACGGCCAATGGCAAGGTTGTTGATGGTAGAGTGCTGAATCACTCCCTCCTTGTCAATGATGAATAGTCCTCGCAATGCAATACCCTGTAGAATCATTAGACCATGACAGCACAAATTATCTATAAACTCAAAACAACAACTTATATGTTAGAATATGATTACAATGGAATGGGACTAGGAGCAGTATTAAGTCACTTTAAATAGACAGAACTCAACATTGTTGGCTGGAATAAAAAACATAAAACATATACCTGATCAGGAATCAACACTCCATAAGATTTTGAAATTGATTTGGTGACATCAGAAATAAGTGGATAATTCAGATCACCAAGCCCTCCAGACTTTCTGTCGGTTTGAACCCAGGCGAGATGAGAGAACTGCATGCAACATAGTAGTTACATCATGATGAATGAAGCGGTAAAAGCCCAATTTTGCACTGAAGAAAAAGCACAATAAACCAAAATGCCAATGTTCACCGATTTGACTACTTTCCATTCATCTCTTAATACAAATTCCATGCAATTATTTTCAAGGCACCAAGATCAATTCTTTTATGCTAACAAAATTCAATTCAATTGGCAGCATCAATTGTAAGGCATTGAAGTAGTTGCAGTAAGCAAGCATAACGGAAAAAGGAATTTTAAAACAAGTATAAAGAAGAACAGTTTTACTGCTACTTTCAATGTTCCCATCTCGTGATTAGGACTGAGGCATACTACAGGCAGTCAGAGTGGAAATAGATTCTCCAGTAAGAAGCGAGAGTTGGACGATACAATTGTGAAATGATTCTTTTGTTTAATGTTCGCCCATAAGGGAAACAAAGATTAAGCAGACAAGGAGATTAAGTCTAAAGATAGCACCCAAAATCCAAACAAATTTGAGAAATACTTTACCACACTGTCAACTGAAACTCCCAATATCTCAGTATTTAGCTTCTCAAATTCCGAGTATCGGTCACTGAAGGCAGTAATCTCTGTCAAGGAAACAAAATAGTCAATCATCTTTGTAATATGAATTTTGCATCAGATGCCAGCAGCTACAAACCTACCAGTAGGGCAAACAAATGTGAAGTCCAATGGATAAAAGAATAGAATCACATATTTTTTCCCGATATATTCAGATAGATTGACCTGCCAGAATATAACAATGGTTAAACCTACTTGGGTGAAAAACATATAAAAAGCAAAGAGAATGCACTTATGCAGCAAGCACATTACAGTAGAGTTCACACATATTTTTTTTAGGGGGAGTTCACTCATATATGTGTGCACATGTGCAAAGAAAAAAAGAGCTTCCTGCAGCTGTATAATACACTGCAATTTTAGACATATAGATCTGTTGCGAAAAGGGGAAGAGAGGGATCGCACGAAATACAGAAGAACACGAAGAGGAAAAACGGCGGCGGCTCTTTGTTATGAAATAATGATGATTACAAGGATAGGTCTCGGTCTAGACCCCTAGGGAGTTTATATAGGCACTCCCTTTGACAGATGATAGGAATTACATACGGATTGGTACTCTAAATAAATCCCCTGAACATACGACACCTATCTCGTGAAGAGGAATTCTGCTGAAGCGCCTGACTATGTAGGGGGACCAACTGGGTTCAGATTCAAGGTATTATTAACAAATCTCCACCTTGACTTGAATCATCTTCAGAGCACAAAAGCACGCCACGCCGCCGCCAGTCCCATCTTGAAGCTATTACCAAATATTTATGTTAAACAAGTCCAAACAATGTTGGAACTTGCCATAAGTAACAGATTTGGTGAACATATCAGCTGGATTGTCTTCAGTGCCAATCTTCTTCACCTTGATCCTCTTCTCAGTGCGGATGAAGTGATATCTGACATCAATGTGTTTGGTTCTTTCATGATGTACTTGATCCTTGGCTAAACATATTGCACTCAGACTATCACAGTGCACTATAGCATGCTCCTGATGTAATCCGAGATCTCCAACTAAGCATTTTAACCAGATGTCTTCCTTGGCAGCTTCCGTCAGTGCTATGTATTCAGCATCTGTGGTGGACAATGTAACTGATGGCTGAAGTGTAGCCTTCCAACTAATAACTGAACTGCCCAAAGTGAAGACATAGCCTGTCATAGATCGTCTTCCATCAACATCTCCAGCATAATCTGAATCTGAGTACCCTGCAACCAAACACTCTTTATCACTTCTGTAGATGAGGCCAATATCAGATGTTCCTCTCAGATACCGAAAAATTCGCTTCACTGCTTGCCAGTGCTCCTTTCCTGGATCGCTCATGAACCTGCTGACAACACTGACTGCATAAGCAATGTCTGGTCTTGTGCAAACCATGGCATACATCAGACTTCCAACTGCACTAGCATATGGAACCCGAGACATGTACTCCTTTTCTGCATCTGACTTTGGTGCGAAGGCAACAGAAAGATGAACATTTGCAGCTGATGGAGTATTCAAAGGCTTCGCTCCAGACATTCCAAACCTGGATAAAATCTTCTCAATATAACTTTTCTGAGATAAGAAGAGTTTACCCTGTGCGCGATCCCTTAGAATTTCCATCCACAGAATCTTCTGTGCTGCACCAAGATCTTTCATGTCGAATTCTGCACTGAGGAGCTTCTTCAGATTTTGAATGTCTGCCATGTCTCTGGCAGCAATAAGCATATCATCAACATACAAGAGCAGATAGATGGTAGAGCTGTCATTTACCTTCTTATGGTATACACAGCAATCATAGGGACTTCGACTGAATCCCTTACTGATCATGAAGCTGTCGAACCTCTTGTACCATTGTCTGGGAAACTGCTTCAAGCCATACAGAGATTTCTTCAGACTGCAAACTTGATTCTCCTTTCCAGGAATGGAGAATCCCTCTGGTTGGCTCAGAAGAATATCTTCTTCAAGTTCTCCATGGAGAAAAGCAGTCTTCACATCTAGTTGCTCGAGCTCTAGATTCTGATGTGCTACAAGAGCAAGTAGCACCCTGATAGAAGTATGTCTGACAACAGGTGAGAATATCTCATTGTAGTCCACACCTTCTTTCTGACTATAACCTTTAGCAACCAATCGTGCTTTGTATCTCGTGCCTTCAACTCCTGAAATTCCTGCTTTCTTCTTGAAGATCCATTTACAGCCAACAACCTTCCTGCCCTTAGGCAATTTGACCAGCTCCCACGTCTTATTCTTGTGAAGATATTCCATCTCCTCACCCATAGCAACGATCCACTGTCCAGATTCGGCACATGTGATGGCATCCCTATAAGAGGACGGCTCTAGGGACTCCACCTCTTCAGCTACATGTAGTGCATAAGCAACCATGTCCTCGAAACCATATCGCTTAGGAGGACCCACTTCTCTGCGAGGACGTCTAGCAGCAATTGACTCCTCTTCAGGTTACTCATCAGATTCTTCACCTTCTGGTTCTGCTTCTTGATGTGATCCTTCAGCATCATCCTCAATTTGAGTGATTTCAACCTCCACCTGTTTACTGACACTCTCTTCAGCCTCCACCTTCAACTGAAGCATTGATGCTTCATCAAAGGTTACGCTTCTGCTGTGGATGACTTTGTGTTCTGAAGGAGACCAGATTCTGTAGCCCTTCACTCCTGCACCATATCCCATGAACGGGGGCCCTTGGCTCCAACTTCCCTTCACTGACATGATAGTATGCTGGACAACCAAAAACTTTCAGACAAGTATAATCAGCAGGATTTCCTGACCATACCTCAGTTGGAGTCTTGAGATCAATTGCAGTCGCCGGACTTCGATTCACCAAGTAACAAGCTGTGTTAACAGCTTCAGCCCAGAATGTCCTATTCAGGCCAGCGTTAGAGAGCATGCACCTTGCCCTCTCCAGAAGTGTCATGTTCATTCGTTCTGCAACTCCATTCTGCTGTGGAGTATCCCTGACTGTGCGATGCCTGGCAATGCCTTCATCTTTGCAGAACTGGTCAAATTCAGCAGAACAGAATTCCAAACCATTGTCAGTGCGAAGACGCTTCACTTTCTTCGACGTCTGATTTTCCACCAGAACCTTCCACTGCTTGAAGGCCTTGAAGGACTCACTCTTGTGTTTCATCATGAATACCCAAGTCATCCTCGAGTAGTCATCAATCACAGATAGGAAGTACCTCGCACCTCCTAATGATGGAACACGAGAGGGACCCCAACAATCGGCGTGGATGTAGTCAAGTGTCGCCTTCGTCCTGTGCACTGCCTTGCCAAACTGAGACCTTCGTTGTTTGCCGAATACGCAGTGCTTGCAGAAGTTGATTTCAGATATCTTCTTCTCCCCTAGAAAACCTCGTTTGCTGAGGATATTCATCCCGTTCTGACTCATATGCCCAAGCCGCATGTGCCACAGTCTGGACCTATCTGATTCGGATGAACTAGCCACTGCAGCAACGCCAGAAACTGTCTTGCCTTGTAATACATACAAGGACTTCTGTCTGACTCCCTTCAGAACCGTAGCATCACCTTTCATGACCGTGAGGATGCCTCCAGCAGCATTGATCTGACACCCTTTAGAGTCGAGGACTCCAAGTGATATCAAATTCTTTTTCAGTTGCGGAACATGACGGACATCTGTCAGCGTCCTCACAAGATTGTCATGAGTCCTGATCTGCACAGAACCGATCCCAACTATCTGACAGGCTGCATCATTGCCCATGATGACGTTTCCACCATCAATCTTCTGATGAGTTGAGAACCACTCTTTATTCGGAGTCATATGATAGGAACACCCCGAATCCAGAACCCAACTATCCGCCAGACATCCTTGATCAGAAGCAACCAGAACCAAATCATCTTCGGAATTTCCTGTTTCATGTGCCACCGCAGCGACAGGGGCCTTCTTCTTCTTCGGACAATCCTTCTTCCAATGACCTGGTTCCTTGCAGTAATTACAGATGTCTTTCGCAGTGATTTTCTTCTTCTTCGACTTGGATTTCTTTGAATTCGAGGACTGTCCCTTCTCTGCGGTCGATATCAAACCCGCGGCCTGAGTCTCTGCAGAATTTCCAGATGCCCCTATGCCGAAGTTCACGAGTATGGAGACTCGATCTTACTTCTTCCAGACTTATAGTTTCCTTCCCGATAATCATAGACTGAACGAAATTTTCATATGATGGAGGAAGCGAAACTAACAGAATTAGGGCAGCATCTTCATCCTCGATCTTAACATCGATATTTCTGAGTTCCATCAACAAAGAATTTAACTGATCAAGATGTTCCTTCAGAGGGGTACCTTCCTGCATGCGGAGAGAGAACAGACGTTGCTTCAACAACAACTTGTTGGTGAGAGACTTCGTCATATATAGACTCTCGAGTCTCAACCACAGACCGGCCGCTTTTTCTTCATCTGCGACCTCGATTATCACCTCATCCGCCAGACACAACAGGATCATCGAGTGTGCCTTCTCCTCCTGTGCCGCCAAAGTTGCGAGGTCGATCTCCTTTTCTTTGCCTTTCGAGTCTTCCTCCTTTGGCTTGTTCTTCGACACGTTTGAGAGCGGCGCCCAGACTCCTTGTTGCTTCAAAAGTGCCCGCATCTTGATCTGCCACAACCCGAAACTGTTTCTGCCGTTGAACTTCTCCACGCTCACGTTGTGCGACGCCATCTCCTTGCTGATCGAGAATCGTTGACAAACCCTAAGGCTCTGATACCAGTTTGTTGCGAAAAGGGGGAGAGAGGGATCGCACGAAATACAGAAGAACACGAAGAGGAAAAACGGCGGCGGCTCTTTGTTATGGAATAATGATGATTACAAGGATAAGTCTCGGTCTAGACCCCTAGGGAGTTTATATAGGCACTCCCTTTGACAGATGATAGGAATTACATACGGATTGGGACTCTAAATAAATCCCCTGAACATAGGACACCTATCTCGTGATAAGGAAATAAATCAAATCCGAATCACAAACAGAATACTCCTAAAAAATTTTCGCTCGCAACCCCCGCAGGGGGGGGATCCCCCCCTTGACCCCCCACAGGCTCGCTGACCGGGCAGCGAGACCCCCGTAGGGGAATTCTGCTGAAGCGCCTAACTATGTAGGGGGACCAACTGGGTTCAGATTCAAGGCATTATTAACAAATAGATCTTGTGATATGCATAGTTTATGTATATCCTACGCTAAACTATGCAGTATACAGTCCTGCGGTATATTTAATAATCTCTTATATATGACCTCCCAGGAGCTTTGATTTCATAGATTGTCTTTCAAAGAGGAAACATCTTAAACAGAGGGCGACGGTAACCCATCACATATGTGGATGTATTCGTGCATGTTCAAAGGCTTGCTTCACCTTATATGCTGCATGAGATTTAGTCCTTAGGTGCATCTAGATGTAAACATAATGGACAAGATATATTCCAAAAAAAAAAAAATTCTTTGAAGACATTAGTATATCATACTGTATATGAAAAAGATATAGGCATCTAATACTTTTAAACATAAAACAAAATCAGCAAAGACAAAAATTGCACCAACAGAATCCCTTATGTTACGCTGATATGCACCCATCATATATATGAACATAAGAAAATATGACCCAACAGCAAATGGAATTGACAGCAAACATGCAATGTGGGTTCAGATAAATATTTCTTGGACAGCATGCAAGGGTTTTGTTAATTGCTTCTTTTATTTCTGTAAACTGTTATGACTATTGGAAGTCATACTTAGATGAACAACTTATGAATTCTGACAATTATGGACAAAGTCATTCATTGCAGGTTTTGTTTTACTACTTAGAGGACAAGCATTCAAGTGCCCAAGTGACGAATTAAACCGACTATCTCAAAATGGTATGGTGGTAACAATCCTGGTTGGTCCCTAGGAAATATGAAATTGTCTGCCCATGAGAAGCCTACTTTGAAACTAACAAACAAGCTCACAAAGTTATCATTGCCAATAGAGATGTGACACCTTAATGAATTCCTGGTCGAAAACAGCTTCTGCCTCAAAATCTGGTGCCACATTCCCAACCAACGGAGCATCCTGCACAGAAGCAGATCAATGGCTGAACTAAAAAGTGTAAATCCAAATTACCAGCGTCCAAACAAGATAAAAAAAAAACGAAAAACAATATCTTCTCCTGAGCTCAACGTTAAAAAATAGTTCACTACGGAGTAAATAGGCTTCACTTAGTCTTTACGCAACGGGACCCAAAAAGACGCCTAAATTAAAGAGAAGGCTAAAAAAAGAAGTGCAAAATGCAGACCCCGGAAGAGGCTTTCACGACGAAGCTGCGTTTGTGCGAGGACATCGGCGCGGCGGCCACACGAGAAGAGCGAGGAGGCTGGCGAAAGCCGCAGCTGCTCCTGCTCAGCCCCTGGAATCCCTTGGGAATGGCCAAGGCCAAGGAGGACGGCGCGGAAAGCGCCGAGGAGGCCATGGGAGCTGCCGATGGCTTGGCGGCAACGATGGACGGGACGGAGCAAGACGCCATTGGCGGCAGACCTCGGAGCTCTTCCCCTCGACTCCCCGCGCTCGTTGGAGTGGTAGATTCAGGTGGTGGCTGGATAAGAGAGAGAGAGATGGGGGTGATAGGGTTTTAAAATGGCTAATCGCAGCCGGAGATGTAGGATTTGGGCGTGGGGGTTACGCACACTCGCGGTGAGATTAAGACGACAATTACCAGGACGACGGAAGGGCGTCCACTCGTCTCCATGGGAACGAGATAACGAGTTTGAGGACCACACCGGGAAAAAAATATGACGAAATTAATGTACCAGACACAAATGTTAGGATGTGTTTTTCTACATAGCATTTATTTTAAAATTATTTTCTCATAAAACTCACCATAATATAATTATTTTCGTAACAACTTGTAAGCTATAAATAACAAAAAAATAATTCCTTAAACATCTTCTCAACTATAATAATTTGTTGTGTCTGTCCATAATATATTAATTTACTTTCCATTTGAGAGGTGTTTCCCTACATGTAATGATTACTGATAATCTAAAAGTAAATTACTTTCATCGTATTATTTATTTATTTTGTTTTAATTTACAAGTAATTTATGACAATTCACGTTAATTAGAAGGGGAATTCATCCAGATTGTGATCCAAATGATAATTTATTTTTATTTTATTTTCATTCTTGTCTTTTCCAATCATAAACAAATAAAATATATAATATAAAAATTCATATAACAACAACAAATAATATTATTACTAGAATAATTAATTATATTAATTTATTTTAAATTTGTTATTATTATTATTCATATGAATTGCATATTATTATTTAGTTATTATTTTAAATATTTTATACATTACCATTATTTTTATTTAAAAAAGATATGAAATATTTATAATTATATTTGTTTAATTTATTAATTTTATTTGAGTTTTTAGTTGGATTATATAATATTGAACTTAATATTAGTGATAAACTGTATTTTAGTAAAAGTCGTATAGTGTCATTTAAATTATTGGAAAGATTATTTGTACATGGCAAACAAAGTAATGCACATTGGTGACAATCTTCGTATTAAACAGTGCAGATCGTTAGGTAATGTGAAAAGATAATGCAGTAAATATCCCCTTAATTCGTCATTTTCTCATCACTTTTTCATTATTTTCAATTTTTTCAATCTATCAAATGACTTAATTACCCTCAATGAAAAACAGGTGAACATTCACAAGAGGACATTTTAGTCATTTAATAAATAAAATAAGAAATAACGAAAAAGTTAATATGAAAAATGAACTAAAGCAAAAATTTCCGATATAATTTAGAGAAGGATTTAAGCCCATCCTACCAAGTTATATGGTAGGATGGTCATACCATATTAGCTGCGTCGTTCGATTGACGATCGACGTCGGTGGAGAGAAGCCTGCTTTTGCGCGCCGGTTCACCACGATCAGTCTGGTTCACTCGTCATTGTCTGTCCGGTTCGTCAATATTATCTTACCCATCTGACCACACGGTGCAAGTTGGGGCTCTAGGGCAAAAGCACTAAGAATCTTGCGGGACAACTGCAGTGGCGATCGACGATCTGGCTCTCCGAACGGATGCAGTGACGGCGATCGAGCGATCCGGCTCTCCGAACGGATGCAGTGACAGCGATCGGGCGATCCGGCTCTTCAAACGACAACGACGATCGTCGATATGGCTCTCCATCAGGCGATCCGGCTCTCTGAACGGAAGCGGTGATGGTGATCGGGCGATCCAGCTCTCCAAACGGCAGCGGTGACGGCAATCCGTCTCTCCGAACGGCGGCGGTTACGTAGATCGATGATCCGGCGCTCCGAACATCTGTGGTGACGGGAGTCGAGGGCATTGCGACGATTTCTCTGCCTGTGTCTGCTCTCCCCTTCTCTTCTCCTTCCTGTGGATAGTAAGACTTTCTTCATTTCTTCATATATTTATGCAAATACGCATAAACTTTCCATGTCAGATTTGCGCGAAAAGGGAAACAAAATGAAACACTGACTTCAATCTCCCATTTGAGAACCTTATAAGGTTTCTTAGCTCTCATTAGGTCAGAAACTTGTTAGCTATGAAACTTATTATACACAGATAGAAACTTGTCGCAGTAATCTTTCATTGCAACTTAGATGTTGTGGAATCGAATCCCTTGCTATATTGGAGATTCATCTACGTGGAAATATACTCATCGAGCTTGTATTGATCAATAATTTTGAATATTATCCTTTGTCAATTTTGTATACTGGAAGTTAGATTTAATCCATTACATTTTCTCATGTTCAACATTTTCTCATATACAGCAAGTTAGATTTAAGAGGATGACAACACCCAAATATCATTGCCAAGAAGACGCGGTAGTACGAACATCTTGGACTGAAAGTAATCCTGGTCGTAGTTTTTACGGATGTCCATTTTTTGGAGTGAGTGCTCAATTGATAAAATTTTATTATGATATCATTAGTATTTAATGTGTATTTAATTGCTATTTTATTCTACAGTAAGAACGAGCGTGCAACTACTTTAGATGGATGGATCCACATTTTCGATCACGACCCACTCAAGTGATCAATGGTTTATTACGTAAAATTGATAGATTGGAAGTGCTAAATAAAGTTGGCCACGAGATTATGATTAATAGGGCCATAATTAATAAGAATGGTCTCGATGTCTTTTGTAAACTTCTTGTATTAATATTTGTTGTCGTAGCTATGTTAATTATGTTTATGTGACATGTATGACTCGCTTATGTTTATTTATGGACTCGCTTTTATCATATATTTGTAAACTTTTGTTTAGTTTATGTTATGGACTCCTAGTTATGTTAAATTCTTTATCCAGCAGCGTCAAGTCAAATTGAGGGCTTTTTTATTTATTGCTCACTGGATGTCGAGGACATGATTGAGGACTGGATGTTAAATTCCTAGTTATGAACACATTTGCTGCTTCCCCTCACTAGATTTGGCCAAACACTCTCATGCCAACCTCCAAGTTACCGCGATTTCACATACATGTGCACAAGGCTTGTGCCCACTTCCGTAGTCGGCTGGCTTAGCCAGCGAGTGGCGAGTGCATGTGTCCCGGGGGCTTTTTTCGAGGCACGCCGAGTTATCTTACTTCATGTATTTTTCCTTTTTCAACTCACTTTTGTACTTAGTTTATTTTTCAAGTGTGATAGTGACAGTTTTATAATTCTGCACTCCTGAAAAGTGCACCCCCTTAGCTTGTCTTCCACATCACATGTCGCAAACCTACCACCCTAATTTACGGTATAGTAGGGGAGACCCGCTAGTCCTCCTTCGAAGCCGTGTAATCATTCTTATTTATTCAATAAAGATTTTAAGTTTTCCTAAATCTAGCACCGTGTCTCGACCGTGGGGTGGCAACCCACAAGAGCGTCCCAAAGCCTCCGAAAGTGTCCCAAAGCGATCGAGCATCACGCCGAGGTGCCCGTTTGTTTACAAATGCCTCCATCGAAGAAGCGTCCAATCGGGACCGAGCGTCCCAAAAATTGTGGCATTCGAAAAGTGGCATAAGCAAGCTTCTGCAAAGCATTCAAAAGAGCTTGCCTAGACATTGGGCACGTCTAGACGTCGCATGGGTCGGTCGAGCGAAAAATGACCTCGTGACAAGTTGGTATCAAGCAGAGTTTCTGGGACTGCTCAAGTTGGCGTTCGACGATAAAAAATGACGTCAAATTCGGAAATGACGAATGAACCCGTCGCACCAGAGAAGGGCCGCCCCGAGCGAGGGTGCGCCCACTCGAAGGACGCCTTGTCCGCCTTCGAGCAACACCTTAGCCAATTCCAGTTGGACGTGGGCGAGATGCAAGACCAACTCGCAATGCACAAGTGTGAGTTGGAGAAGTCGGTGGATCTCGCAATGGTGCGGGACGAGATGGCGTCGTTGTATAGACGGTTGGAGTCTATGGAGGTGATAATCATGGACATACGGGAGACCTTGGACAATGGTCTCTGAAACATGCGGTTCGAGATGAAGCAAGAGTTCAAGGCCATTCGAGAAGAACTCAAGCGACGCTATGGAGTTGGGCGGCATCCCGAGACATCCGCCCCGCATGAGGCAAGAATTGATGTGCCAAAGCCGATGCCTTACAAAGGCAAGCGGTCGGCAAAGGAGATCAGTGACTTTCTGTGGAACGTCCGAAGGTACATGGAGGCCTTGGACGTGACATCTGAAGCGAGGATGGTGAAGACAGCATTCTTCTACTTACAAGATGCGGCGAGTCTATGGTGACGGTGCCATTGCGACGATGTGGAACGTGGCAACGACGAGCCCATTGAGAGGTGGGACGACTTCAAGAGGCAGCTGACGAATTACTTCTGCCCCGCCAAATCGGGATTGGAGGTCAAGATTGTGTTGTTCAATATTTGCCAGAAGGGCACGTTGAAGGAGTACGTGAAAGAGTTCACCGAGCTCCGCCTACAGAACTCTCAAGTGGACGAAGACACATTATTGGCGGTCTTCGTGAAGGGTTTGAAGTCATGGACTAGGACGGAGTTGGAGCGACGAGATTGCCCTAACCTCCGCTCGCTAGTCGCTGTTGCTGAGTTGCTCATGGAGTATGCCAAAATAAGCGCTCCACCACCAAAGCCCTCGGGCAAGGGAAATGGTGGGGGAGAGAAGCCAAAATTGCAAGGAGGCAAGCCGCACTACCAGGACACCAAGACAGGAGGCCCAACAATGATAGATTCAAGAGGAACGGAAAGCCACCAAAGCCTTGCTACATTTGTAAGGGTCCACATTGAAAAAGCGATTGTCCGCAAAAGACGACAGTCAACGCAATATATTGCCCCGACGAGAAGGAGGAGGAGGAGGCGTGTCTCAGTTCGATGCACGTCCTCAGCGCCATCAACGCCTCGAAAGGTCCTTCATCGACTGCTCGACTTTATGTGGACATCGAGTTGAATAGACAAGTCTTCAATGCACTCATTGACACGGAAGCATCGGAGTTGTTCGTGTCAAAAGTGACCGCCAAAAAGCTGAAGTTGCCACTACAGAAGACTAATGCCACGTTCAAGATGATGAACACGAAGTCTATCTCGACCACAGAAATTTCTCCAGGAGTGAAGGTTCGCATCAGCAAGTGGTCGGGAAGCTTCGACGTGACGGTGGCATCGTTGGACGACTATGAAGTGGTAGCGGGCATCTTTTTTTTGCGACACATTGTTGCATGTGTCATCCCGCTCACCAATTCGATGGTCATCTTCGACCCCAAGGGACCCTACAACGTTCCCGTGAGGTCGGGAGGTCATCCCAAGCAGAAGACCCTCTTCGTCACGGTGGCGAAAGGGTTGCGAAAATAGGAGCACACCTTTCTAGCAACTGCCATATTGGAAGATCCGGGGTCCTCCACTCCAACACCTCACAAAGTCCTTGAAACTCTTGAGGACTTTGCGGACGTCATGCCCCCGGAGCTTCCAGAGCGGTTGCCTCCGAAGCGTGAAGTGGATCATGCATCGACTTAGTACCAGGATCGAAGCCCCCTCATGGAGTCCCTTATCGGCTAGCCTCTTCGAAACTCGCAGAACTCCGTAAGCAACTTACCGAATTATTGGATGCAGGATATGTTCGACCCTCAAAGTCTCCATATGGCGCCCCGGTTCTCTTCCAGAAGAAGCATGACGGTTCCCTCCGGATGTGCATCGACTACCAGGTGCTCAATAAGCTTACAGTGAAGAACAAGTACCGCATCCCCTTGGTGGCGGACTTGTTCGACCAACTTGGCGATGCAAGATGGTTTATCAAGTTGGATCTTCCTTCAGGCTATTGGCAAGTTCGAATCGCAGAAGATGTCGTGCGTCACAAGATATGGCTCCTACGAGTTTCTCGTGATGCCTTTCGGCCTCACCAACGCTCCGGCGACCTTCTGCACCCTCATGAACAAGGTATTACAACCATTCCTTGACAGGTTCATGATTGTCTACCTCGACGGCATAATGATCTACAACCGCATCTTAGAGGAGCATATTGAGCACATTCGGCAAGTGTTCGAGGTGTTGCGACAGAACGAGTTCTACGTCAAGCGAGAGAAGTGTGCCTTCGCCCAACCGGAAGTGCACTTCTTGGGACATGTCGTCGGAAGTGGAAAGCTGAAGATGGATGGCGAGAAGATTCGGGCCATCGTAGAGTGGGAGCCACCTAAGCGGATTCCCAACATGCATTCGTTCATTGGCATGATGAACTATTATAGACGATTCGTCAAGGGGTATTCACATGTGATGACCCCTTTGATGAATCTTTTTTGGAAGAATGTGAAGTGGGAGTGAACGCCGACATGCCAAGAAGCGTTCGACACCCTCAAGAGGGCCATGACGGAGGAACCGGTGCTCATCCTGCCAGACCACACCAAATCATATGAGGTATAGACAGATGCTTCTAACTATGTCATTGGAGGAGTTCTTATGTAGGAAGGACATCCCGTAGCGTTCGAGAGTCGCAAACTTAACGACACGGAGCGGCACTACACCGTTCAGGAGAAGGAGATGACCGCGATGATTCACTGCCTTAGAACATGGCGGCACTACCTTCTCGGGTCGCGATTTCACATCAAGACGGACAATGTCGCGACAAGTTACTTCGAGACACAGAAGAAGCTCTCGTCGAAGCAAGCAAGATGGCAGGATTTTATGGCAGAGTTTGACTACGTCCTGGAGTACAAGTCTGACAAGACGAATGTCGTTGCTGACGACCTCAGCCGACGCGCGAAATTGGCAGCCATGAGCTCCTCTCAGGCCGACCTCATTGAGAGGATCAAGAAGGGATTAGAGTCAGATCCCATGGCGAAGAACTTGTTCGAGCAAGCGACGAAGGGAAAGACACGCCGCTTTTAGGTGAAAGATGGGTTGATCTTCACCAAGGAATGTCGCATTTCCACTCTTCGACAACTTGTGGCGCACTATCATGCAAGAGTGCCATGACTCTAAGTGGGCGGGACATCCGGGCATCCGTCGCACTTTGGCACTCATCGAAGACAACTACTTCTGGCCAAGGATGGAAGACGACATTGAAGCTTTCGTGAAGACCTATCTTGTTTGCCAGTAAGACAAGAACCTTAATCAAGCGCCCGACGGACTTCTGGAACCCCTGCTATCCCAAAGCGTCCATGGAAAGATGTCTCCATGGACTTCATCACGGGTCTGCCCAAGTATGAAGGGGCGGGTACCATCACGGTGGTCGTCGATCGGTTCTCCAAGTATGTCATCTTCGCCGTCGGCTCCGCAAGTTGTCCTGCTACTAAAGCTGCGAAATTATTCATAAAGCATGTAGTGAAGTATTGGGGCATACTACAAAGCATTGTCAGCGATCGGGATGATCGATTCGTTGGCAACTTCTGGAAGGAACTGTTCAAAATGATGGGCTCCAACATGCATTTCTCGAAATCACTTCATCCTCAAACCGACGGCCAAACTGAGATGGTGAATTGTATCTTGGAAATCTACTTGCGGCACTATGTGAGTGTGAATCAGAAAGACTGGGCAAAGCTACTCGACATCGTGCAATTCTCCTACAACCTACAACGAAGCGAGTCGACCAATCGGAGTCCCTTCGAGATAGTGATGGGGCAACAACCTCTTACGCCCCAGGCCGTCGCCACTTCTTATGGTGTCAAAGTCTCCGCCGCTCACCGCATAACGAGGGAATGGCATTAGCAGAACGACATGGCGAGATAATACTTGCACAAGGCATCGAAGCGTATGAAGAAGTGGGCAGACACCGCCCGACGGGATGTCAACTTTGAAGTCGGAGACTTGATCTTGGTGAAGCTGGTCCAACATCTTCGGCTAAGTGGGAAGAATCTGCACAAGGGCCTCATTAGGCGTTACGAGAGCCCCTTTAAGATTCTGAAGAAGGTAGGCAAGGTGGCCTACAAGTTAGAGCTCTCGTCTCAGATGCAACAACACCCTATTTTTCATGTCAGCTTGCTCAAGCCTTTTATTGAAGACCGATCCCGGGCGTGAGGTTTCAAACCGCGCCCCGTCAGCCATCTGTCAACAGTTCACTGATCAAGTTGAAAAAGTACTCGTCGTCCGCATGAAGAATCAGAAGGAGTATCTTGTTCAATGGAGCGGAAGACCGAACGCCGACACAAGTTGGGAGATAGCCGAAGACCTGTGGCAGTTCAAGCAAAAGATTGAAGAATTCTAAGCTGCAGCTCTAGGGAAGTCGCTGACTTGAGTGAGGGAGAATGTCCCGGGGATTTTTTCTGGGGCACGCCGAGTTATCTTACTTTACGTATTTTCCTTTTTTTCAATCCTTTTTTGTACTTAGTTTATTTTCCAAATGTGATAGTGACAATTTTGTAATTCTGCACTCCTGAAAAGTGCACCCCCTTAGTTTGTCCTCCACATCACACGTCGCAAACCTACCACCCGAATCTGGGGTATAGTAGGGGAGACTCGCTGATATGAACCAGGAAATACTTACAATTGGAGCCGGTGATAGAAGAATGTTCTAGCAAAGTTGGATGATGATAATAATGTTGGGAATCTCAGACATAAGAAAATTGAAGATAATCAAGAATACCTGCGATTTACAATTGATCAAATTACAAGATCAAGTTGCATCAAAGCCAACTTCTCAATGTTTAACAAATTGGACCGCATGAAGAGTCAACATAACTTGGGCCAAATAAATCATGGTTTAACCATATTTATTTAGAATTTTTGGAATTAATTAAATATGGAAAATGCTGATGAGTACTGTAACAGAAATTGAGTTTGTTATTTTACTAAATTAGTTAGGTTACTTGTGGGCTAAATTAGGGTATTTTCTTTCAGCCCAAATTCTGTTTCTAGGGCCTATAAATATTGCTACTCATTGTTATTTTAGACATCTTGGAATCTATAAACAATTTGGCTTAATTACTTTTGCTGTGAGAGAACTCCTGCAACCCGTTCTTCGGGAACTTCCACCGTTAATTACAAGGTTGGCCATCTTGTGATTATATTCATCTATTTATAATATCGATTGTTTGGTTCATTGTAATCTTGAGGTTGATATTCCGCTGCCTTGAAAATTCATTTGATCTCGTTTCTTTGATTATCATATATTGTTTCGGTCACTCAAAGCATTGTTCTTGAGTATCGTATCAGTTAGTATCAGAGCCGCATTTTCGATTCAATTTTCTAGTTATCTTCCATTATTCTAACTCTTTCCCCTTTTTCAGTTTCTGAAAAAAAAACAACAAAAAAAATCTAGTTTGGTTCTTCAAATCCTAGCCGTCTTCCTTATTTGCTTTCTTTTATTCTTCAAACCCTAGCCGTCGTCATATTTTCTTCAAAAAATTGGTACAGTTTTGAAAAAAAAAACCACAAAAATCTGGTTATTAATTGTTGAAACCTAGCCGTCATCCTTATTTATTCTCAAGTTTTTGCTGCAATTTCATAAAAAAATTCAAAAATTGAAAAAAAAAAGACTGAAAAGGAAAGTGCAAGAAAGGAGAAGTGAAACAGGAAAGAAAATATCTAGAAAAAAAAATCTGAAAAAAAGATTGAAAAGAAAAGTGCAAGAAAGGAGGAAAGAGAAGAACAAGAAAAAATTTTGGAAAAAAATCCGAAAAAAAGAAAAAAAAAGAGGATTCAAAAGAAAGAAGGGAGAAGAAAAAAAGGAAGGATTATTTCTGGAGAAAAGTGCAAAAAAAATTGAGAATAGAACAATTTGACTCAAGGAAGGATGATCTTTGGTTTCATTTCAATTTTGAATTTTTGATACCTATCCTTATTAGATCTCTAGTTCTTTGGAATATATTGCGCACCTTATTTGACAAGATTTTTATGCGACAAGGAATGTCTCCGAAGTTTCATGATTTGTTTCTTAAAATACCAATGTCTCACGGGCATAAAATATTTCATCTAAGTGAGTATGAGAGTTACATTACTTTTCATATTGCTTATCTTGTTCTTGCTTTACACTTGCAGGATCTTAACATGATGGTACAATTGAGGAATCAAACTTGCAATCTTGATTGAGATACATCAGAAAGGGAAGTATCAATATCTCAACTGTGTGTCCTAAATTATTTAATAAATTCATATATGTGATAGGTTATATTCTCTTTATTGTGAATGATATGAACCTAGATATACTCTCCTTATTGTGAATGCAGATTCGAGGACGAATCCTTTTGAAGAGGAGGGGAATGATATGAACTAGGAAATGCTTACAATTGGAGCCGGTGATAGAAGAATGTTCTAGCAAAATTGGATGATGATAATAATATTGGGGATCTCAAACATAAGAAAATTGAAGATAATCAAGAATACATGTGATTTACAATTTATCAAATTACAAGATCAAGTTGCATCAAAGCCAACTTCTCAATGCGTAACAAATTGGGCAGCATGAAGAGTCAGCATAACTTGGGCCAAATAAATCATGGTTTAACTATATTTATTTAGAATTTTCGGAATTAATTAAATATGGAAAATGCTGATGAGTACTGTAACATAAATTGAGTTTGTTATTTTACTAAATTAGTTAGGTTACTTGTGGGCTAAGTTAGGATATTTTTTTTCAGCCCAAATTTTGTTTCTAGGGCCTATAAATACTGCTACTCATTGTTATTTTAGACATCTTGGAATTTATAAACAATTTGACTTAATTGCTTTTGCTGTGAGGGAACTCCTGCAACTCGTTCTTCGGGAACTTCCGCCGTTAATTACAAGGTTGGCTATCTTGTGATTATATCAATCTATTTATAATATCGATTGCTTGGTTAATTGTAATCTTGAGGTTGATATTCTGCTGTCTTGAAAATTCGTTTGATCTCGTTTCTTTGATTATCATATATTGTTCCGATCACTCAAGGCATTATTCTTGAGTATCGTATCACCCGCTAGTCCTCCCCCGAAGCCTTATAATCATTCTTATTTATTCAACAAAGATTTTAAGCTTCCCTAAACTTAGGACCGTGCCTCGAGCGTGGGGTGGCAACCCACAAGAGCGTCCCAAAGCGATCGAGCGTTACGCCGAGGTGTCAGTTTGTTTACAAACGCCTCCATCGAAGAAGCGTCCGCTCGAAATCGAGTGTCTCAAAAACTGTGGCATTCGAAAAATGGCATAAGCAAGCTTCCACAAAGCATTCAAAAGAGCTTGCCTAAACGTTGAGCACGTCTAGGCGTCGCACGAGTCGATCGAGCGAAAAATGACCCCGTGACACATGCACGCTACTGCCACATGATAGCGCGCCCATGCTAGAGCAGCACGAGAGTGCAGCTACAAAGGTGTCAGCATTTGGGTTAATGTCGTCCGAGATCATGTCGGCAAAGACCGAAATGCCTTCATCTGCCGAACATGAGAACCTTGCGAAAGTGGAGATTATCGCATGGTACAAGCATATGAAGTAAATGAATTAGAAGGAGTGCTTGCAATAAAATGAAATGGAGTGCTTGCAACGAAATGAAATGGAGTGCTTGCAACGAATGGAGTGCTTGCAACGATACATGATACATGTCAGCATTTGTTCTTACACTTACAAAATGAAATAGCTAATACATGATACATGCCAGATTTTGTTCTAACACTTCAAAAAAAGAAGTAGCTCATACATTCTACGTGTCAGAATTTTTTTTAAGAGTTCAGAAAAAAAAAGTAGCTCATACATTCTACATGCCAGAATTTGTTATAACACTTCGAAAATTGAAGTAGCTGATACATGCCAGAATTTGTTCCACTACAACGCAGAAACTTATAATGAGTAAAAAAATGTTGGAATTCTATAAGCCTTTTAGAACTCAAAAAGTGAAAGCAAAAAAGCTCAAATTTGGTAAGAGTCAGTATATTGCAGAACTTATAACAACACATAATCAAATAAACAAGTTAAGGAATCAATGCAGAATTTGTAACAACATTCACTATTGAAATTCCCTTTTCTTCTTCTTTTCAAATGATCAATGCAATTTTGAGCTGTTACGAGTGGTTCGCTAGACATATTAAGTGCTCTAGCTATTTTCGATTGACCCATATCGAATTCATGTAAATTAACTATTGCTTCCTTCGAAGTGGTCCGGAATTATTTTTGTGAATGTAAGTATTTCACTTTCGACGACGTTGTTAAAGGGTGACTATGTTCTTCTACAAATTTTCTATCTCCCATTTTTCATCCTTTCGTAAAGCAACATATATGAGGGCAAGGCAGTCGTCCCTCACTTTTCTTCTTTGCTTAAATTCTTTTTCGATCCCTTCCTTCACACTTTTATGCCCTTTTTTAGAACACACAAAAAGTTCTATTAATAACATTTCTCGTAGCTTTAGACTTGTGTGAAGCTTGCTTTCTAACAGAAAAGCCAACAAGTTTGGCAAACATGTTATAATACTTGTACGCTTCATCGTCACTGTCAAATATCATCCCAACATATGGCTTATGCACTTCATAAGATTTAAAATAATCAACCTCCATGCCATTAGTTCCTTCTTCAACGGTAATTCCTTCTTCCACATTAAAATTTTCAACGGTAATTTCTGTTTCCATCTCCATATGAACCTTAACATAAGATTAACAAGATTATAAGATAAAGTCCATATTTCAGCATGCAATGTGAGTAAAATCTTGAACGACCAAATAAGAAAAAAATAAGTTATTTGAATTGTGTCATTGTTGAGGGGAGAAGTGTAAGCAATCATTAGAAAGTTAATTTATGCATTGTGAGAACAAACTTGAACAAGTACCTAAATGTCATTCGGCATGCGAAGTTAATTCATGCCATTAGAAACTCATTAGAACCTCATTCTCATGCGGCATGCACAAACTTGAAGGAGTAACTAATCATTCGGCATGCACTGAGAAGATTAAAAGATCTTTGTTCTTACTCCTCTCGTCCGCGATGAGACTTCAATGACCAGGTAAGTTGATGCGGTAGCTCTGTAGATATTGCGGCCAAGGCGATATGAGATGTCAAGGGCAGAAGAAACTCCGACGACGAGAACAACTACAAGTTTAGGCAGCGCCGGATAGATGAGATCACAAGGCAGAAGAAAAATTAAACGCATCATTCCATCAGATTCGAGAGGTAAAATCGACGAATTCTCTGCAACTAACCTTTGTCATCGATGATGTAACTACCGCCAATCGTCTGATTGCCATCACCGTTGCCGTGGTATGGTATGGAGAACCTATGCAACCCGTGCCCTAGAGTCCTATCGTGGACGTTCGGAGCGCCGGATCGTCGATTGTCGATGATGTAACTGCCGCCAATCGTCGGATCGCCGTCACCACTGTCGTGGTATGGTATGGAGAACCTACGCTACCCATGCCCTAGAGTCCTATCGTGAACGTTCGGAGCGTCGGATCACCGATATTTGTAGCCGCCGCCGTTCGGATAGCCGAATATGGATCGCCACTGCCTTTTGAAGACCCAGATCGCCGATCGCCATCACCATTGCAAAAAGATCTATTGCGGTCGTGACCTAGTGTCCCATATGCGTTGTGTGGTCGGATGGGTAAGATCAAACTGAACCGAACACCAAATGGGAGACGATGACGAGTGAACCGGTATTGTGATGAAACGGTGCACAAAAGCAGGCTTCTCTCCACTGACGTCGATCGTCAATCGAATGGCGCAGCTAATATGGTATGACCATCCTACAATATAACTTGGTAGGATGGGCATTAAATCCTTTAGAGAAACACTGTGATAAAGTCATATAGTAGGGACACCCCAGTCTCATAAAAAGTCATATGGTAGGATGGGCATTAAATATAAAAAATCGTTATATCCATAAAAAAATTAAGAAATTAACTCATAAAAAACTTGCAATTTGGATTTGACACCGCAGTCTCGGGCCCGATCATCATAATTTTCTACAATACGGGCCGGCCCACTGTAATCCTTCATGGGCTGTCCTCTTTAGGACTTCCACGGAGAAAGGATAATTAATCAATCGCGAGGAGAGCGCGCAAATCGCCGGTTCGAACCACCACCTCGTTTGACGAGCTCCAAAGGATCCATCCTCACCGTCCACCCCCGTCCTCATCCCTCAAATGGCACGTCATCCGTTCGATTCACCGCATTCTGCATTTCTTTTTTCTTCACTACTACTACTATTATTATCATATATATTACTGTTAAATACTAATTATTATTTTGAATACACTTGCAATAAATTTATTCAATTTGGTTTTGGTGTGATAAGTTACACGGGTAGTTTTTTTTCCCATTAAATAAGAGAAATTAAATAAATTAATTTGTGAAGAAAAGTTCACGCATTCCCTCCATATCTACTCCCCTATAATTTCCCTCGTTTTCTGCTCCCTCTTTCTCTTCTTCTCGCCTTCCTCTTTTGTAACCCGCCCCAAAAGCTCGTCTCCGGCGCCTCCCTCCTCCTCCTCGCACCAAGGGGAAATTTAAGCTCCGACGGACCAGACCCCCCGATCTCCGATCCAGAACCCTAGCTCCAGCCGCCGGCTTCCGGCAGCCTCACCAGTGTACCCTCTTGATCCGCTCCGTTCTCGCTCCAATCGAGGCCTCTTGACTACCGATTCGACGATATCTTCGTCCTTTCCCCCCCAATCGGTGGGCTTTTGTTCCGATTTGAGTGTCTGGGTTTGGGTCTGCGGAGATGTCCGGAGGCCGAGCGCTAGGAAACCGCCCGCCCCAGCCGCCGCCACAGCAGCAGCAGATCGTTCGTCCGCTGAGGAAGGACCTGACGTTCCCCTCCGCACGGCCGCCGTTCGGGGGAAACGACGAGTACCACCGTCTCTCAACAGTGTCTGAGAGTCGGAGGGCAGCCACGAACAGCGAGGAGGCGGCCGAGGCACTCATAATTAAGACTCCTGTGAGTTTCCTGCGCATGGTTTTCTTTTTATTTTTTTGCGTTCTGTTGCCTGTTTAGATGGTTTCGGGCGTGGGATGGTGAGGCCTGGATGTTTCGTTTGGTTGTGATGTGAATGATTTCTACGCTTTAAAGTCTATGCTTTTCGGAATTGTTAGTGCTTTTATTTCTTTGTCCAAATGTGTGCAATTTTTTAAAAATCTTTTAGCATCTTTATTAGCATGAACTCATTTCCTGCTTTCAAAAGCTCTTGAATTAGGGGTATCAATGCAGAAAGGTTCTGATCCGTTAATACTATGAACTGGTTGTTGTTAGTCCGATGAAGTCAGCTCTTACAGTCTACTCTCATTGGCCATAAGATCAAATTTCACTAAACATCTCCTCGTGATGCTTAATTCCAAGCTATTGAAACTTAAAAGGCACTAAAGATTTAAGCTTGAGCTTATGAGAGAACTAGAGACCAAAAAGTTTGATACTCTCAGTCATGTCTGAATTAATGGTTCTACACGGCATGACTGCTTCACATGATTAGACTGTTGCAGAGAGGATGCATTGACTGCGATCTGTTGTCTAATGATTCTTGCTTGGAGAAAAGTCAACAGAATTACAAGTCTTCCTCCTTGATTTTCTGGCACCCAAGAATCTGCAGAAGATCGAACTGTCATCAATCCCTGTGGAGAATTTATAGGAAATAGATAACTGAAGAGATAATGACCATGGAGGGATTGGTTTCCCCTACAAACTTGTAAGAGTTGGGCTTTCAAGGATAAGAAAGCAAAATATTTGGAAATGGGATATCCATGTTGGAGAGACTGTCCATTGATTTTTGTTGAGCATGAAAGTTTGTTTCTATTGTTTCATTATATCATATGGTCCTTTGGTGATTAGTAAGAATGTTGGTTATAGTTAGATGGTTACAATTTATTTTAAGTTTTTTCATTGATTTTGCTTATACTGATTTAATACAAGGGATAAGTAATTTCATATATAGTTGAAGCGGAAACGTCGGCAAGAGGATAATGAAGGTGCTGAATCAAGTGAGTGGGTCACCAGCCCTGGGTATGCTGAAGGATTCAGCACCCCACTTCTTACGCCAGTGTCTGGAAAAGGAGCAAAGACTTATGGCAGGTCAAAGGCAACAAAGTACAACAAATCCGAACCTCAAACCCCCGTGTCAAATGTTGGTCAGCATAATTTCCTTCTAAATCTATAGAAATTTTATCCACAGAAGATTTTACTGCTTCTTCTCTACTTGAATATTCTCTATTTTCCTCTTTTTAGTGGTTTTGCATGTTTTGATGACTCTTCAATCATATTCTCATACCTTTACTGCATCCACTTGAGGAAAGTTGCATTCTTCTCTAACTTACTTTCACTGATGATCAGTTTCATCCTGATTCATGCAGGTTCACCTGCAGGCAATAATCTCACTCCAGCAAGCACTTGCCGTTATGACAGCTCTTTGGGTGATTGCAACATGCTCAAGCTCATATCTTGCAGAAGTTCTAATTTCCTAATTTGGTGTGTTTCCTACGGAAAGTCACATTCTTTGGTTTTCCAGGTCTCTTGACGAAGAAGTTCATAAAATTGCTCAAACATGCACAGGATGGCATCCTCGATTTGAATAAAGCTGCAGAAACATTGGAGGTAATGAAGATTGCAGATAATGATTGACTTAAGTATAATGCCTTCATGTAATTTAATGCAAGTTTCTCCTCAAAAAAAAAATTAATGCAAGTTTTGTGGTGTGTAGGTGCAAAAGAGGCGGATTTATGACATCACCAATGTCCTTGAAGGGATTGGATTAATAGAAAAGAAACTTAAGAACAGAATTCGTTGGAAGTACATACATATTTTTATTCTAATTACCTCCATCTATCCTTGCAGTCAAAATGTCTGTCTTTCTCTAACTAACAAGACCTTGCATGATAGGGGAATTGATGATTCAGGATCAGGAGATGCCAATGATGACATTTCTATTTTACAGGTATGTTTTAGACATGCAGTATATGGAACCAGAATCCACTTTAGTATTGTTAATGAACAACATTGATCTATGTGTCTCTTGTATGCTCTTTAGTTATCTTTTTTTAGGAGATCTATAATTATCTTCGTATGAATATTTCATCTTGATTTTCTTCAGAGTGAAGTCGAAAATCTCACCACACAAGAGAGCAGCTTAGATGCACATATTAGGTGAGGTTTAGTGGAATAGCTGAAGTATTTCCATCAACTAGTTCATCATATAACAGAAGATACTTTCTCACCAGTGAAATGCGAGGAAGGTTGAGGGAACTCACAGAAGATGAAAATAATTCAAGGTGAATGATTTTATCTGTTTACATGATAGACGTGTTAGATAACCATCTTCATGATGCTTAATTGCCATGTTACTATGCCTTAAGGTGGCTTTATGTGACTGAAGATGACATCAAGGGTCTTCCCTGTTTTCAGGTACAGTTTTTTGTTACAAAAATATTGTCTATCACATTTTCAATTGTCAAGCCTTTATCATGTTTTCTGTTCCACTTGTTTTGGTTACTATGCCAATATTTTATCCTTGCCACTTGATTCAGAATGAAACACTGATAGCTATCAAAGCACCTCATGGTACAACCTTGGAAGTCCCGGATCCTGATGAGGTGAGAAATGCCTTTATTCAAAGAGCCTTTTGGTGTGCTCAATACATTGGTATCAGAAAACTCTCATACTTTGCATGTAGGCTGGTGAATATCCTCAAAGGAGATATAGAATTGTCCTCAGAAGCACCATGGGCCCGATAGATGTTTACCTTGTGAGGTGATGCGAACATTTTAACTTTTTTTTTTGAAAGTGGCGAACATTTTAACTTGTCATTTAGTGATGGCAAGTAAGATTACGTTTCTTAGTAATTCCTCTTAATGTGTTATTTTGCTTTCAGCCAATTTGAAGAGAAATTTGAGGAGATGAGTAGGGTGGAGACACCCCCAGTGCTTCCTCCAACTTCGGATATAGGTCCTGTTGAGAATTCCTCACTGGCAGACACAGAAGACAACATAAGGAATGATATCGCTCCCAATGCTCAAAGCAATCAGACGATATACACTGATAGTTCTTCACAGGATGTTGGTGGCATGATGAAGATAGTTCCTTCTGATGTTGACGTAAGGACCGAATGAATATAATATTAGAACAATAGGCATAAAAAGGGCTAATGCTCAAAGCAATCAGACGATATACACTGATAGTTCTTCACAGGATGTTGGTGGCATGATGAAGATAGTTCCTTCTGATGTTGACGTAAGGGCCGAATGAATATAATATTAGAACAATAGGCATAAAAAGGGCTAAAATTATTATACAGCGCTGCGCAATCGCCATTGAATCTGTGTGCGCACAAGATCTGTGCACAATCTGCATGCACAAATTTTGTGCGCGTACAGATCCAAGGGCATTGAGCATGCAGGCCCCTAAAAAAATAGAATGATAAAGTTTGTATCAAAAAGTGGACGTCAAGAAAAATATGATACAACTTTCATTCTCTTAGTCTTTGAGCTTTAGAAGGTTTTCCTAAACCACATATATTACTGCTACTAAGCACTTGTGCATCTCACCTTGTTGCCTGATTACCTAAGTTTACTACTTGGCAATCTTTATGCAGACCGATGCTGATTACTGGCTGCTGTCAGATTCTGGAGTTAGCATTACAGATATGTGGAAGGCGGCACGTATCCTTTACAATACATCGTTTATATTTTCTCTCGAGTTACTCCCTTGTGTTTTCTTTCTTTGGATATTTCCTGTTAATTTATTGAGCTTAAACTGCTTGTTTTAAATGCTTAACTGAGCAACAGCCGAGGCTCAGTGGGAAGGAATGAGTAGCATTAACCCAGATGACTTCATTACCGGAGAGCCAAGTACACCTCGGCCACAAACTTCACCATCCGCTGTTCTTGGCGCTCCTTCAAATGCAAATACTATGTAAAGATGAACCTAGAACGAGTTAAAAACTTTAATACGAGGCGGTAGCTGAAATGATGAAGGTAAGCTATTTGGCTTCATGACCTCCGTCCTCAAAGCTGAAACACGCGGTCTACTCCTAAAAGATTGCACTGCGCTTAAGGTAAAAGAAGTACTCTGGTGCGAAGTGGAGGAATGCAACTCAATGCAGCAAGAACGACTTGAAATTGGGTCCGACATTTCAGTTTTGAAGGGCCTCTCTGGTCCATCTCTTGGGTTCAAGAGAAACCGATCGTACTACTAAATCGCCATTTCTCAGTCTCCGGTGATTGTTTTGTCATAAGTGAACAAAAAGAAGTCAAATTATGTCATGTTAGCTAGTAATATTTACTGCGCTGCATGTGCAATGTTCCAAGGTTATGGTTCTTGATCCTTGTAGCCCCTATGTATGCCTTTCTGCAATAAGATAATGTACAGATCTGAAGTGGTCATATTCTGTTTATTCGCATATGATGTGGTTGCAAAGCTGGAGTTTTAATATAAAAGTTTGACTTTGCTCCAACCCGAAATTATACATACAGATTAGAGTTCCAAGGTGAAGTATTGATCTACAGGTTTCTGGCTTTCAAAATTTGGTGATGCAACAGATGGAACTTTACAGGAGGGCAGACGATGTTTGCGGTGTGATCAGGGTTGCATCCGATCAATCGTCGGTCTTTGTGGTCTTCTTTCCGATCCAACCGGCCACAATCGGAGTGAGCGCCACCGTCGGCGGGAACCTGATGGGAGACGCAGCCTTGTGAGCAGCGTATGCTAATGCAAAGGTGCCTACTTTTCCGCCGGTCTCGTCCGTCACAATGCCGATCTGCAAAGAAAGAGTTTTGACGGAATGATTAAAGGTGCATCCTTTTTGCCATCGTTCAGTCAGAAAAGAAAAGTTTGGGGTACGTACCTTGTTAAGCAGGGCCTGGACATCGATTCCGGCACTGATGAGAAGGTAGCAGAGGGAGAAGGAGATGATGGAAAGAGTGATGGAGGTGGCCAAGTAAGCGCCCCCGTACTTGGTCAACAGCTCCTTCGCCTGGTCAGTCTTTGATTTCTCCTTCTCTCCACCTGCTGCTCCGTTTGCGTTTCCTTCATCCTTGGAACTAAATATCTGCAAACATAACACAAGAAGAGCAAGAAATCACTCAACTCGAACAGCTCCCGGGAGCTCATGGAAAAAAGCATAAGAATTTGAGCAGAAAAGAACGGCGCACCTTCCACAGGCCAACCTCGAGTCCATATTTCTCGGTGATCTCCTCGGCCGACGAGGTCTTCGCTTTTCCTCCCTCCTTGGTCTCCTGCACGGCGCGGGCCGGCCTGAGAGGACGAAGCTGCCTCAGCGGGGCCTCGCGGCTGTGGAGGAGCGGACGGGGGCGGAGATGGTGGCCGCCATGGCTCCGCAGGAGAGGGAGAGATGAGAAGGCGAGAGTCGTGGCCATCTGCGCGTCGCTGACAGGAGAGCGGACGAAGTGGGTCGGATATCGAAGATGGCGTTGGATTCCGGTCGTTCGATGCCGATCGTACGTCCCAAGTAATTTACTTCTGGGTTCTTCCGCTTCCGCTCTCGTTTTTCACTCGATTTGAGGCCACTAATTTTTTTTTTCTTAATAAAACATCGTCCGAGTAGAGTAGAGCAGGGTCTGGTCTGGTGTGACATGGAAGTATAGCATGGTTTCTTATTAGCGAGTTCGCATAAATACCGAAATTTTTTTGGCTCGTCCGATGCTTTAAATTAGGTGAAGCACGACGCGCTTGAATCGTCGACATTATTTTTTAATAATAAATATTGTTGAACATTGAATTTAGGAATAATTTTGGTTATATAAAAATCAACTCCTTTATCTTTTATTACATATAAACTATTATAACCTATATAATTCATGAATTATATTTTTTTTCATCTTCTATATTTTCTTTCACCAACTTTTTTATTTTTTTAATTATATTATTTATTTTCTCTTGTAATTATTTTCTTCATATAGTTTACATAAAATATAAGAGATAAATAAAAAACAAATATAGATAAAATTTATTATATCTGTGTAATATTAACCTTAAAAACTATATTTAAAAAATGAGAGATAAATATAAATTTATAGTAAACACTATATATATATATGCACAAACTTGTGTGTGAAATTAAAACAGCTACAAATTATTCCTTGCGTGAATAAAAGTGAGAATAATTTCATTTGAAATTATTTATTCTTTCTCTTTTTTGGGTTGGCGCTGGGTGTGGCGGGGAAAATAATTAATGTTTTCAGAATTGGTCTCGATCGAATTAAATCATATTTCATTATAATAATTATAAATATATAATATAAATTATATGGATATTGTATTAATAACCTGTTAATAAGATTAAAATTATTATAATGTAAATTTTATTTCTTGAAAGTTTTAATAATGATATATAATAATGGTTAACTTATAAATATACATAGATTATTATTGATTTATTATATATTATTTAATGATGATATATGCTATATTAATAAATTTTATCTTAAATTATTCTTATTTCTTTTTCCATTAACTCTATTTTTTTATTTTCTTTATTTATGTCCTTTGATAATTTTCCATTTTAATGTTATTAAATTTTAAATACTTGCCTTTTTTATTTCAATTCCTATTTATTTTTATACATATCATTTTTCCTCCTCTTTAACCTTCCTTATATTCCTTTTCCTTTTTTAACTTTCTTATTTTTGTCATTTTCTTATTTTTTTCAAAATTTCAATTGAAACCGGTTGAACCGGTTCAATCGGATTTTCTCAACTTTGACATGCAACCAAACCAGATTAGCGATCGATTCACAATTGAACTGATTGAACTTGTCAGTCCGATCTGATTTTGATAACATTGAAATTATTAGAAATAATTATTTATGAGATAGAAGAGTTTATTCTGTTAAATTAATATTTTTTGAAACTTGCATTCATAATAAATGATATTCCATCTTTTTTTATTGGAATAAGTTATCTCTGCAAAATTTATTATTTATGGGTTTAAATTTTTTTAATAACAAATTTATCATTTACATTTTTTAAGGAATAATCTATTTGGCAGAATAAAAGCAAAATAAACTCATATTCAACATTTTATTCTTGAACAAAACGACGCCTTAGAATATCATTTTATGAGAGGGACAAACGTAATTTGGGATCGAGTCGTAGGCAACTTATACTCGTTTATTGAACAACACAAATTGACTGAATGATATTAAAATAATTTTTTATTTCCATCACTCTGGATATTCTAATCGATAAAAAATATCACAAGTGTGAGAGGCTTGGGTGGTAGTTGAGTGTGTACTCAAAGTGCCTATTTGGCTATAATGAAAATATTTTCAAACATTTTTTTATAACCCCACTTTGACCCTAATATTTTGACCCCACTCGAACAAGCCTGTTCTCCACAACAAAAGAACTCACAATTCTTATCCTTTGCAATTACTATATGTGGGCCCCCATAAACTAGCAAAGTTGTACTTGGATGATAAAGTGAGAACAATGTTGCTAACCCATACATATTCTCCTACTAAACATGCATAAAGTGTAACAAACCTAAATTTTGGGTCAATAGTATTTGAGACTTTTGATTAAAATCCTAATGTAAATTATATATAAAGGATCAACAGTTCTATTAATTCTTTAAAAAGTTAGTCGTCAACTCATCTTCTCTCTCTTTTCTTCTCTATCGAGAAAGGCTCGAGATTAGAAAATTTAGAGCTTTATTCTTAAGATCAATAAAGAGAAGATCAAGATTTCTAGAAAAATGACAAAAAGATCTAAAAGCTTCTAGATGATGAAAAATGATACAAGATGATTAGAAAAAAGGGTTTTAGATCTAAAACCTAAAAGGTCTATAAAAGGAATACAAATCCCCCTCTCCTCTCTCAATAATATTTTATTTGAATTGAGAGTTTTAAGAACACATTGTTCTTGATCGGATTTTGATTGAAGGTTGCACAAATGAGAATTACATGAATGGGGGTTTCATAATTTATGTTGCATAATCTATTAAATTCATGACTATATTTTATTAATTATTTGAAAAGGTTTTACTTATCCAAAAATAAAATAATATACTAATGGAAAGCCCCTCGAAGTCTAGTTTTCACAAAAATAGTTATGATCAAAACATATAACTACTATCATGTTGTCTCGGGTAACAATGAGACGAGTTTGTAAAATCCATCTTAATTTAGAAATATTGAATTAGGTTTGAAATTTGTGCGCAAGTTAAGAGTTTGTATTATGGTTTTGCGACAATTAAAATCATCTGAAAAGAATAAGTATAGATTAAATTATTAATATTTTAGTGTATGTTGACAGAATACTATGTAAAGAATAGATCTTGGTAGTTGTATGAATTTCTAGGATTAATTCCAAAAAGATAAAATACATGAATTTTATATGTGATTCCTATGAAAGTATAGTTTGCAGAAAAATTAGAATCAATCAAAATGAACGTCTATTTATTGAGCTATAAATTTTTTTTTATTGATGATGTATCAGAATTATCAAATAAGGAAATTTGGCATATTATTATTTATGTCAATAATTGTTATGTTAACATTATGCATTTTCTTAAATGTTATATACATTCTAAATACATTTATTTATTGATGTATAATGCTTTATGACATTTCATACATTTTATATATAATGTTATTCATGAAACATTGATTGATGTATTTACGATCACCTAGACATACTCGGTCGTAATTAGACTAAAGGATGAAGAATGATTGATGTATTACAAATCAATGCACCTAAAGTTGAAGAATGTCCTTGTCACTCATCAATTGTGAGAAGAAAAGTCTTGCACCCATGTATGTACTTCAAGAAGACCTAAACCTGCGAAGTAAAGTCCTGCATTTATGTATGTGCTTTTCAGGGAACAAAATCCATCATTAGAAAGTGTGTATTTCTTGAAGTAAAGTCTCTCACTATTATTGTATGTATATTTCTTAGAATAAAGTTTCTCACTATTATGATGTGTGTGTTTTCAAGGATGTACCTAATTAGTCAATGTGATGATGTTGACATGATTTTTCAACTAATGTTAATATCAAAGATGTTATGAGATAAAGTAAGAATGAAAGTGAAGTTTAACTTCAAACTATCTTATAACAAAGAAAGTTACGATGATGATAAAGTAAAGATGGAAATAAAGTCTTACACCTATGTATGTATTTCAAGAGAACTTAAATCTGAGAAGTAAAGTCATGCATCTGTGTATGTACTTTTCAAGAAATCATAAAGTGTGTATATTTCTAAAGATGATTAAGAATAAAGTCCCTCACTATTATGATATATGTTTTTAAAATATAACTTATGATATGGAATGAAAATAAGGATGATGATATGCGATAAAAATGAAAGATGAAGATGATACCTGAAGTATCACATAATAAAAAAAGAAAGAAGAATCAAAGAATGTGCAAAGGGTTATAAAGCAACCTTGGGGAAATATAAAATATGAAAGATGTTAAGTGATAAGTATGTTGGAGCAAAGCTTTAATGACATATAAAATTATATTTTGATGATACAAATATCAAAAGATTAAAGTTAAATGCTGAAAAAATTTAAAGAAAAAGGGACAATTTTATGCTCTACACTTTGATTAAATAATTGACTGTAATCTTATCAGATAAATGATGATTATAAAAATTGTAGAGAATCATGTTAGCTATGCATATAATTCAAGATTATTTAATTTGGATAACTGTACAAAAAGTTATGTTCAAAATATTGTAGGTCGGTTAACCTGTCGGTCGCAACAAAGAAGGCCGGTCAAGACAATACCGGTCTACCAAATAGACATGTCGATCGATCGATCAATATTGAGCCTGCTCCGATCGACGTCAAGATGATAGCGATCGATGAATCGATCAATGGACTGGTCAACCGATAAGTGTAGAAGTTGAAGAAATCGTGCAACAGTCACATAGACCGATCGACCGGTCCAGATGTGCGGTCGACCGGCCTCCGGTCAAATGAACAGTAACGATTATATTTGAAGGAGAAAATTATGGAATAAATTATGGACGAAATTTTCACTTGTTGAAGCCTATAAAAAGGAGTGTCAAAGCCAAGAGCAAAAGCATCCATCCAAGCATTAAAGAAAAACTTCAAGTTATCAAAAGAAGATATTTTTCTTGAAATTATCATTTTAAGTTTTCTTTTCTTTCTCACTTCACTTCTCGAGAGCAGTAAAAGAGAGAAATCATTTTCAGAAAGATTGTGAGAGCTCATGTGTGAAAGAGGCTCCAAATCTTATCTCTTGAGCAAGATAAAAGATTAGCTTCTTAAGAGGAGATGTTTGCCTTACCTTTTGAAGCGATGAAAATGTGGTTGTGTAAATGGCTTTCTTCCTTTTCCCATTTGGAACAAAAAAGTATTTTAGTGAAATCTCGACGGTCTCGAGGTCGAGAAGTCGAAGTGGGGACATAAGTCAAGGTGTGGCCGAACCTCGTCAACAACCATCATGTGTTATCATGTTTGATTTCTCTCTCTCCCCCTCTTCCTCTCATATTGTGTTTGTAATATTATCTGAATTATATTGATTTAAAAGGTTTAAAGAATTGATTTTAAGCTTCCGCGACGTATTTTTTTGGTGCCATTTGGGATCCAACAAAGTAAAAATTAATGAGTTATAAAGAAACTTCTAGGATGTAGATGACAATGAAGGTGGAATGAAATGATATGTTACATAATTGTTTGCGAATGATGTGAATAAAAATTCTTATTTTATGGCATTCATTTATTCATTTTTATGAATTGTTTGTTCATTCATTTTCATTCCAGTTTCTTTTTAGTAGAATTAATTACTTTCCCTCGAGATGTCGTTGAGATCATCATTTGGATTCGACCCGACCCGACTCTCGACCCTAATTCAGGAGTTCAGATCGAATACAAATTGAGATTCTCCAACCCGAATCGACCCGATTCGATGATCCAAACTTTTTAATTTTTTAATTTAGTTTTGTACTTTTCTTACTTAGTTTTAATTTTATGTTAAATTTTTAAAAATAAAAATAAATCATTTTAAATATGGAAAAATATTTTAATATTTAGAAAAAATATTTTATTTATTAAAACAAACATTAAAAATTTTCTTATATTTAACAATATAGAAAAGTAAGGAAAAAGTTTTTAAAAAAATAAAAGAAAAAAGGTTGATCGGTGACTAGAACAATCGGATCGAGTTGGGTTGGAATTGATGCTCATTTGATCAGTGACCCAATCTGACTAAATTTGATCGGGTCGAATTTGTTCACGCGGTTGAACTCGACTTGTAAACACTCCCTATTAGTATTTATATCCTTTCAATTAGTATTTAGACTCGACCCATGAACACCCCATTTATTGTTAGCATTTATACGCTTTCAATTAATATTTATCTTTCCTTTTTCATCTCCATTTCCCTCGAGACATAGAACCTCTATTATGATTCATAGTTAGGAATGTCAGATGAACTGGAAATGTTAATAATAAGATAGTAGATTATCAGATCAATTAATTGATGCACTGAAACGGTTAACGGAGTAAAAAAAGTAGCTGCACTTGGGTGCCATGCATGGAAATGGTTAAGGAAACTAAAATTATCATGTTGGGGAGCTCTTCTCTACTGTCATCTTTCAGACACATTCATACACAAATATATATAAATAAGGATGATTGGCACAATCAGATAACGGAGTTGTATCTAAGATAGTTGGGTGCTAGTAATTTCATATTCGATTTCTAGAGTCACCACTTTGGTTAGAGTTGCTCAGCTCGAACACCGGATTGGTCACCTACGGATTATATACTTGGGCACTATTCGGCTACCTTCTAAGAGTGATATCTATGTACAGTGCTTCTCCTTCTGCTTCATTGCAATCTTGATCTACTAGTACCTGCGCCGACGGTGCCTTCCGTCTCTGCCCGCTGCATCCTCGTGCCTCAAATGTTCAGAGAATTGCATGTCGGACTCAGACGACTTTGGCGACTTCCGTGACCACCAAGAAGAAGATGAAGATTGTTTTCTTTTCTGCAACAATATCAGAACACAACAGTGACACTTATTTAATCTCCTTAGTTACATGATTATAGTACAAACTTAAAGTCAGAAAGAGAAGTCATCTTAATAAAATTTTCATAGCTTTTTACCAAGAGATGATAAAAAAAAAAGCTTCCCGTTGACAGTTAATATGTGAAAATTCTGTCAAGTGGCTCAATTCGGTAGCTTCCCTTTTGAGAAATGATAGGTTTTGTTGGTATTATTTATGCTTTTCCAACGTCAGGTGCTTCATTTTTAGCTTTTATATCATCAATTTAAATTGCAGTGACCCATGCATGGAAGTTGAAGCCGGCTTGGCAGATAGGATTAGTGCAGGATGATGCCTATACATGTTAATGAACCTAGTTAAGACATTTTCTCTTGCTCTCTGATTAGTGGTTAAGAGGCCACTTTGTTACAACCTTTAATCTTTCTGGTGGCAAAAGCTAACTCAGGAAACACTTAGCAATAGTTTTCAATTCCTTTAAGCTCTTTAGAGAAAGTAGACTCCATGATCTTTTCAAGCTGATCATGATAAAGTTGGTGAGCTCTGATGTATGACATAAAACACAACTGATTATTTCTTTGGGTAGAATTTTTACCTCCGAAGTCTCTGTTATAAATCGTAGAGCTTCCATGAACAGAAAGTAACCTTTGTCTGTGAAATTTTTGAGGTAGAAGACGAGTAGCCGTCCTGAATTAGCCCTCAACATCCGGAACCTCTGTTCTATTTCATGCTCGTACTGCATGACGAATGGTCGAAGGAACATGTGGTAAATAACATCAGTGCCCTGTTGCCCCTGTTTAATCCATAATCAAAGGAATAAATGAGTTCCTGGATGAAACAATTCCATATACTAGAGAGAGATTTTATTTTTCACTGTTAGGTACCTTTGTTTTTGGGTACCACAAGTAGACAAAAAAGGCCAACTTAGCTTCACCATACATTGGCAGCCTTTAAAAAAATATTAGTGAGTAATCATTGAAGACAACAATATTTTAAAATCCACTTATTTCAGAGGAAAAATGAGACAATAAGTTGTGACCATTACCATGAAATAAAAACATCAGCAACCCTCTCGATGACTGTCACGATTGCAACAATGACCCTGCAATTGTTTTCCCATGTTGATAAAGTTTTTCCAGCATGTCACAACTAGTATGAAGCTAGAATGATAGTTGTATCCAAATTTTGATCAAGAAATTGTTATCTGACATGCATCTGCATTTATGTCACAACATTTTGATCAAGAATGATAGCATGTCACAACACTAAATTTATGTTGTGTATGAGATTCTAACTGTTTCCCGCAGCTCTTCATTTCTGCATGCATCTGAAAACATCAACAACAACAACAACAACAACAACAAAGCCTTATCCCACTAGGTGGGGTCGGCTACATGGATCATACGACGCCATTCCGCATTCGTTGATCCATGTTCATGAGATTCGACAGAGTTTTACGCTGGCTGTCGGGGCCTAACACAACCCTCCTCCTTTATCCGGGCTTGGGACCGGCTATAAAACATAGGTAATGGTTTACAATTTATTCCAACATTCGATGATGATTAAGATCTTTAGTTTGAAAAGATCCAAAACCCAAAAGAAACTTTAAAGATCATGAGTCCCATGTCAAACCCTTACGCAAGGCTGCCAAGTTAAAGAAATGCTGAACCTTTCTTTCGAGTAAGAAAAGGATGAGATATAAGGTGTCCAATCGTCTGGGATTCTTCACTGGAATCTGTTATAAATGGTCCATATGACAATTAAATGATATGAATCAAATGGTCACAATACCATCCACTCTCTACTCATAGAATGAGAAATGAAAACTACATTTTCCACAAAATACCTCTCCCCATTTTATATCATAGTAGAACTGAATCAAACTGGACCTCCTCTTTAGACTTTGTCCTTACTCTCAACAGATTGTTTCAAGTTCTTTAACTTCTTTATCTTGATCAAATAAATTGGCTTTTTGGACAGAAAAAATGAGATGAGTCATGGACTATAAAAGATTTTAAAAAGGCAAGAACTAGCTGCCATTTAAGAAAAGTGCATATTTTTAATGCATTGGTCGGTTATATTTGGAGACACGTTTCAAGTAGTTAGCCAAAGGTGGTCATGCCATTGTTCGGATAGGAGAATTCTAGTCAAGGATCCAATGTTGGTGATTTGAAGGGTGGAATGATGACTGGCTAGCTGGAGCAGACGTCTTCTGTCCAACGGCGGTCGGTTAACACTTCTTTTATTATATGTTCATTTTCCCAATTCCTTACTCGGTGGAACACCGACTTGATTCTCTCATAAGTGTTTTTTTTCTGGTGGTATTCTGACACCTCGAATCAAGGAATTCACTTAGCTCCTTGGAGGGAAGCTTATCAGCCAATGCATGATGGAGGCCTAGGTCTTTTCGAAGGGAATGTTGGTATTTGGAGAAAAATGTTTGACATGTGAATGCTTGGGCGAAGATGTGAGCTGGTGATTAGGGGTCTAGAATGCCTTGTTGCCTTCTTCATTTGTAATTAGACTATGTACTTTTGTTCTGACAATAAAGATGGATGTCTACAAGCCTCTTATCATTTTCATCTCAAAAACAAATTCAAGTAGTTAGATCAAGGTTAGATGGATGGAAGGTTTTATTGCTTCTGCCAGGGAGGATGTTACAAATCAATATTTGGTCCTGCAAAGTTTAGATGTCTAGCACTTATTCTTGCTCCATGTTAGAGTTTACTGTAGTTTCTGCAGGTAAATTGCAGACTGGAGTCCTTTTTTTCCCCTCTTCACAGCTTGTAGATGGTGGTTCCTTTTATTGTACATACACTGTCTCTTCTGCAACTCTGGGTACAAGCAGAATTGCCATAATAAATAGAAGTCAAAATGACATTTCCTTTTCATTATCATATAGAAGCAGAGGTCAGTTTCAAGTTGGGGCCCTTTGCATTTGCGTGTATTCTTGATTAGTGTTTCAGAATTAAAATACTTACATAAGATTACAAATTCACGGTTTGCATGAGGCAACATATAAAATGATCTATAAGAGAAATGACACTAATGATTTCTACACAAATATCCAGTAAATGACAATCTAAAAGCAAATTTGATATCACATTTCAGCATTATGACGACACAAATGTCAGCAAGAAAAACCTGATTTGGATGTAGGACAACTGTGTTCACAGCTGCACGGCTTTCATACTCCCTTTGACAAGTAGCAGCTCTCAAATCCCAGATCTGAAAACATCAGTGTGCATAAACAATGGGGGGAGGGGAGCTATTTTTCCAAGTTTGATCTATCGACCACACATTTTTCCACCAGTGAATTATGCACCAGTAGCAGAGGAACACTGTTGAGGCCCACAGATATTACTGTTTTATATCTTTAACTAATTTCAGTGGCATGACCACAGCCTTGTTTCTGCAAGTGGAACACCTGATATCACCAATATTTTTCTGTGATATTTTTATATTGCCAATTCTTCTAGCTTTTAATCTTTTCTTATCAAATTCACAACTAATAAAATGGTGTTGGTGGGTCATTTGTGCTCGAGCTTCCTTTGATAAAGAGAAAGAGATTAATAGAAGTGAAATAATAATGAAGTCTTCCTTTAAAATTAAGCAATGCATCCATATAGAGTTAAAACTAGGGGGTCACATCATACACAAGTGCTGCAAAAAAGTTTCTATGAGGATTTAAGCAGTCCATTTCTTTCTGATCCCCTGAATTACTTTCGGGTCTTAAAAGTAGAATTATTGCATCATTGATATGGGCCTTTTAGTTTAGATTCAGATAAAAAAAATGGTCAATTTTGAAGAATGGTAGAGGAAAATTAAGTTGAAATCAGGTTCCTCTAGAAATATTTTAGTCTTATCCTGACTTAATTGACAAGTTTCCTACCACTGTTCTACTGTCAGCAAAGAGACGTTATTAGTTGTTAATGCTGCTCACTGATGAGGATCTCTTGTTGGAACTTGGGGGATATTCCTGGTCAATTCAAAGTGATGGGTCAAATAACATCGCAGATCGAAATATGGAAAGATGGAACCTTAGAAAGTGTGATTAAGCTTGGAGGGAGGTGGTCTGCGGCAGGTTCTTAACCCAGGTAGAAATCGTACCAGATTTGGCTTAGAAACTCTGGCCAAAGGACAACAATTATAAAGGTTGATGTCTTCATGCGAGTTACTAAGGGGAAACAAAACTGAAAACGATACAATTCAGTTTGATTAATCAGCATACTTGTTGTGTAATGATTCAGGTGAGGGAAGGAAGAGGGCGACACTTGTCTGTTCTTGTCAGTGTTCTATGCACAGTCATACACACACACAGGAGAATCAGATTTTGGCAAACCAATTGACTTCACATGGAAATCTCAAGTGAAAGTGGAAAGAAAAGGAGCGAAATCTATTTGGAAATCAGAATCAAATCGACATGGAAATCAGAACTGGCAGAAACCAAATATTAGCAAGCCATCCATTCTTGGTGTGTGCTCTGCCGGAGTGTGATAGATTTACCAGTACTGGCACCAGAATTTGAGCTGCCGGTTGGTGTGCGGATACCTCTCCACTGCCTTGAAGCATTCCAAAGCTGGATAAGCGTACCCGAACAGCAGCCTGCAGATTGACAATCCATTACGATTACTCTCTCATCAAACATGAACACGGGATGAACAGAAAGCTTCTGAACACACACAGAACAGAAAAAAAGAAAAAAAAAAAGAAACGAACTAAATAGAGAATTTCATCATCGAATCCTGATTGAAACTTACACTAGCAATCTGGTGATCAAGTCCGGCAGCATCTTTTACTTCTCTTTGACCGAGCCCTGCACTTCGAGAGAGAGAGAGAGAGAGAGAGAGAGGAGAGAGAGAGAGCTGCAAACATCAGGAACAACAAGCAGCAATGCAACCAAAAGATCCAAAACAGATGGCAGAAAGATCAGAATCAAACCTGAATCCTCTCTGCTCCGAGACCAGGACTGTGTGATGAAACCGACGAGTTAGAAATGGCGGATTAAAACATCGACAAGAAGTTGAATCTAAGGGAGGAAGATATATAGATATGGTGGTTGGAGCTTCAGTTGCTTTTGGCTCGACACCTTCCCGCTAAATTTTGCAAGCAAGAAACAAACCGGTTTTTTTTTTCTCGGAAATTATATTTCCCACTAATTTGTAGTAAAGCTCGTAGAAGAAAATACTATGTTTCAAATAAAGTCTTTTAAATTCCGTTATTACCCTAAACATTTAACAAAACTCCCCCATTATATTTACGGTGGAATTTGATGGGAAAATTCGATAACAGGGAGAGAAGATCGCAGAAAGATTGCAAGAAAAAATAGAGGAGACACACGAATTTACCCAGGTTCATCCTTGAGATTAGGGTTACGTCCTGCAAAGAAGTTCCATTATATCGTTTTTTATTTTCAGCCGCCACACAGATTACACCAAAAAATTAGGCTATTAATAGTCTCTCCAAACCGGGTTTAAAATCCAAACAAACAGAGAAAAAACTTAATCCGAACCACACGGACCGGCTAAACAAAAGCTCAAAACCCGTCTAAGTTTCGGGGGCGCTGCCCCAGAACCCCCGCCCGCTCACCGGCGAGCGGGACCGCCGTCGGGGGGCGGGGTCCCCAGAACCTCTCTTTTCGTTCGTACGCCAGCAATATTGTTAATTGGGTAATACTCAGATTCCCCTAAACTTACGTGGATGAATCCAGTGTGAGAAACAAGAGGCCCTGAAGTATTCAACAATCCAATCGAACTGTAATCCGATTTGTTTCACGGAGTGTCAAAGTCTTTCAATTTCTGTAGTCACATCACATTGGGATCTTGTCGTGTCAAGTATCAAATAGGCCGAACCGGTTCGATCAAGTTCACGATTAACCGAATCATGAACCGGACCGGTGACTCCCGAGAGGTTGACTTCGACGGGGAACGTGGAATTGCTGTTTGGCTCGCTGTCAGGTTCAGTTTGACTCAGAGTTAATAGAGTTTTGGTGCGTGGACCGGATCGGACCAGCTCATTTGACCGGGTCCAATTCCACCACGAGCAGGGGGGACAAATTTGGATGGATACAAAATATAACTAGCTAGGTAATGCCTTGTTGAAGTGGACTTAATTATTACAAATATATATATATATGGCATTGAGTAATTATTTAATATTTTATTTACTAATGCAAATGATTAGGAGCCGCATTGAGTAATTATAGTTTATTTAACTTTACTGCAGGTAGTTAGAGACATGACTTTTTATGAGTAATTACGGATTTAAATCCACTGTTTATAAATCACAAATACATTTAGTATAACAAGTTATGTATCAGTAATTACTCTGTAGTGGAAAAAAAATTTTATAGGCTGTGTTTGGCGGCAGAACTTTGCTTAGAATTGGACAAAGTTCTGTCGAACACTCTTCACAACGAGAACTTCCGAAATTTTCGTCACGTGACATCTTTGTGGAATTTTTTTTTCAAAGTTCCTGAAAAAAATGATCTCACCAATCGTGTGAACTTTGGAGACATAAACTTACCCATTTTTTTCTCTCTCCTCTCTCTCCCTCGTCTCTTCCTTCGCCGACTTTGCTTGCCGTCTCCGCCCCCCATCATTTCCGCTGCTGCCGTCATCGCTGCTCTGTTGTCGCCGCTGCTGCCATCGCCGTTGCCGTTGCTGCCGTCGCCGCTGCTCTGCTGCCATTGCCGTCGTCGCTGCCACCGCCGTTGTTGCCGTCGCTGCTCTGCTGCCACTGCTGCTGCCACCACTATTGTCGTCGCCGCCGTTGCCGTCGTCGTTGCCGCCACTTCTATCGCTATTTGACTGAGACAACGGAGACAAAAATTCTAGTTGAACAAGAATTTTATCCAAACACAGCTATAAGACATTTCGAGAGCTTTGGTTCATGATCCAAACACAGCTATAAGATATTTGTTTCATTCTTTGAGCGGTAAAAAACGACCTTTATTTAAAATTAAGAGCGTATTTAATAAAAAATATATTGTTAAACTAAGGTCCAACTTTATTTCATAAGTCTTCTCCTTCTTTCTTAGTCAACATGATATTTTTTATATTATTATAATATTGTACATCTTTACGTAATATGAGCTCTTACTTGATCTGGTTAAAGTTAATATGATCTTATGTTTAATGATATTATTAGACACGTTTTGGTTTGTTACTATAGAAGTATTTTATTAGAATAAATATTATTTATTATAATAGGGTGAAAAAATATAAGGTTATTTCTATAAATCACACTTAAATTATTACAATTTTTCACATCTAACTTCAAACTCCGAACTTATTTTTTTGGATTTCGAAACTATCACATTTTTTTAATTTGATTCTTTTGTTGACTTCTGTCAATTTTTCTGTTATCTTTAAATTTTTTTTTATTTATAAAAAGTCAAAATACCCTTTGAAATTGTAGGGATGGAAACAAAAACATAAAATCAAAGAGAGATATTTTTTACTTTTCATAAATGGAAAACGACAAAAATAACAGAAAAGTTGATGGAACGATCAAATTGAAAAAATCATTATAGTTTAGAAATTCAAAAAAATAAATTCGTAGTTTGATATTAGATGTGAAAAATCATAATAGTTTAGGAGTAATTTATGAAAATAATCTAAAAATATATAATCTGTTCCATAGTTTTCTTTTGAAAAAAAAAGATTATTATTTTTTTCCCGAAACTTTACGACACCAACTTAAACTTTCAATTATTCGTTTTTGAGAGCATGATCTTCAAGACAAAGCTTAATGAAAAAAAAAAAAGAAATGAATCTCCTCTTGTGCTCTTTCTGATTTTTTTCTAGTAGTTAATATATAATTATATATAGTGAAATAAATAAATAAATAAAGGGTTTTTATACACCCGGCTGTTGACTTGAAGCCTGCAATTATTGGTGGAGAGCGGGGGATAATTAGGGGTTGACGTGGAAGCCCCATTGACCAAAGACGAGGATGATGAAATGAACTTGTAACTCGGATGATTAAATGATTCCTCTCCATGAATGCCAAATCCATCGAACTCGTATCATAGGCGTGTGCGGTTCAAAATTCATTAAGAAAAAAAAAACAAAGATAAAAGAATATGATTAATTTTATTTTTGGTAAGGAACGAACGAATGTTAAATGAAAATTTTATTTTTATATGCATATTTATATGTTTAATTTATATGATTAAAAATAAAAATATATGTTAAATATATATATATTTCTTTTCTTTTTCATTTCAATTTGAGATTGAAAGAAAAATAAAATGATAGAAGAGAATCTTGACAGACCCTAAATTAAAGAAAATAATAAGTTTAGATACTATTTAAATATATTTGTTTCAAATGTATATATAATAAAAATTTTAATGTTTGAGCCTCTTAAATTAAACTAAAATGTATTAAGCTGATAGAGCGAAAGGAGTGTTGGTTGCTCCAAATGAATAGTGTTCAAACCTTGATGTGAACTCGCTGATATTTTTTCTGACTCTGCTTTTACTGGGAGTTTGGTGTTTTAGCATTGTTTGGGACTTCATTATTGTGAATGTAATCCCAAATCATATTTACAGCGTCATTATTAGAATTACTTACAAAGGTTTAAAAAGCATACGTCAACAAAAAAACATATTTAGATGGTGGCCTTTATCAAAATTTAACTTACACACACCAGTGAGTCCATTATAATTAAAAAATATTTAATTGAGACATTTTTGTTAATAAACGAAACTAAAAAAAAAAGCAACAGGTGGAGTCCAGAAAATGATAGATAAAAAGCAGTCATCTCACTCTATCTAAATAAGAAACAATTAAATGGTAGGTTGGTATTATTTCCAACAAATCCCCTAAGATGAGCGAGCTATTAGTAGCTAATAAAGTAGACAATTAATCAACTTAATTACCAATTATGATTTGCATCTGAAATATGATTCTTAGCCGAATCCTAAACATTGACTCATGTGATAAATAATACACTTTTCGTGTATATATATTTGCACGAAGGCACTACTCTTTCGCAATGCAGACACCGGAAAGCTATATATAACTTATATATGGTTTGCCTTAATTACAAAAGGAAAGCAAATGTTTAATAAAGGGGATGTATTTTTAAATCTCCAACGTCGTCTCTAACAAAAAGAAATTAGGGGCGTCGGGTCGGATCCAATTCGACTTGGACATAATCTGACCAAGGTACTTGACGGGAAGATCCAACTTTTTATTTTTTTATTTAAATTAAAATATTTTTATTTTTATTTAAATTTAATAATTAAATTAAAATATTTTTATTTAATTTAGAGTTTTTATGTAATACAAAGTTTTAAAAGTATGGAAATAAAATCTGTAAAATATAGAAAAATATCAAACAAACAATACATTTTTTCCTGATTTAAAATAAAATAATGAAATATATTTTTATATTCAAATGTTTAAAATTAAAAAAATATATATATATTTTAAAAAAGATTATTTTTCTTACCATCCGATTTGACCCAATCAAAATTGATTGGATTGAGTAGGGTTTGGAGTTGGGTTCTGAACACCTTGGGAACTAAATAGATCTACCATCCATTTTTTTATCGGATGGCTTGATAAGTAGGAGTCCTCTACCCATTTGAGTGGGTATGATATTCATTAAACCCTATAGTAAAATGAACATAAGATGTGATTTTTTACTTATTCTTTATTTGTAAGTTAGTAAAATAAGAATTTATATTTTCAGACATTTATTTATCAATTAAGTAAAAAAGTTAAAAGAATACAAAGCATTTTAACCTGCCAAATATCCTCTAATATTTGTCTATATTTGAACCTAATTTTTTTATTTTTAGATATAGCTTCAACTTTTGTTTTGCCTCTTTTTAAAATAAAAAGGATAAAAATACCCAATTATACTTTTCAACTTTAAATGAAGAATTTATATATTTATAAAAGCAGAGGCAAATGTATGAGGTTGCAACAAGTGACATAATATTACGGCAACATGTGTCATTTATTTTAAATAATAAAATACATAATATTTTCATTTTAAAGAATAATAATATTATTATGGAATTAACAATAACTTAAAATAAATAATTCAATTTAAGCCCAATTAATTTTTTTTCTTATGAAAAGATAATGGACAATCATAATAAAATAAATAAAATTTTCTTTTTCAAGATTAAAAATGAAATGACTAAAAATCATTTAAAACAAAGCAGAGGTCGCAACAAATGTCATAATATGACAGCACTTTTGAAATTAAAAAATAATTTGAAACAAATAATTCAAATTGAGTCCAATTAAGATTAACCTTGACTTTCTAAAAAATAATGGATAAGTACAATAAAATAAATAATATTTTTAAAATATAATTTATTTTTTGGATTAAAAATAAATAATTTGAGTACGATTAAAATAAATAATATTTATTTTCTGAAAGATACAATATAACAAAAATAATATTTCCTTTTCTAAAAATATTAAAATAATACATTGTTTTTTGAATTAAAATATAACTTAAAACAAAGAATTCAACTTGACCCCAATTGAAAATAATCTTTCCTTTTAAAAACTTAACGAAAATTATAATAAATTAATAATGTTTCCTAATTTAAAGTTGATATATTATTTTCAAAAATTAAAATAAATGACTAAAACAATTTAAAATAAAGTAGAGATAAAAACACATAGCACCCTGCTTAGCATTTTAATGGCCGTCCGATCGTGATCCGACGCTCATGATATGTGCCCTCGTTCAGATGAGATCCGATGGTTCGAGATCTATCTTGTGAAATTTTGGAGAGCGCCTCTTCGCTTTCCCCTTCATCCTCTTTTTTTCATTGTTTTCTTGCTCTCTCCCGCTTCTCTCCTCCTCTTCCCTCTTTCGTTGATCTTCTCTGGCGAGTGGCATGATCTTCTCGTTGATCTTCTCCGACGAATGGTCTGATCTTCTCGTTGTTCTTCTCCAACGAGCGGCCTGATCTCCTCGTTGATCTTCTCCGTCTAGCGGCCTGATCTTCTCCATCCCATTTCACCCTCGTCGTCTCGCCCTCTGCCCTAAATGTCTCTGATCTTCTCCGACGAGCGACGAGCGGCCTGATCTTCTTCGGCGAACGTCACTACAACAGGTCTCTCTCTCTCTCTCTCTCTCCCCGACCGATGGTTCCATCCCATTTCGCCCTCATTCTATCTCCCTCTCTGTCGCTCGATATCACTCTCGCCCCACCTCTGTAGGGCAATGATAGGCGGCTCCAGATACTACGAAGTTAGCTTTGGATTGTGCAGCTTCTTTCGCGGGTGTCACTGCAGCAAGTGATCCCGACACTTCTTTCACACCTAGCATATCTCTCTCCCCCCTCACTCTGCGACTGGCGGCTCCAGGTTTACGCTTGTTAAGAAACATTTTGTTGTACTTACATACATTTTGTTTAAAATTCTATATCAGAGGTATTCTACATCACAAATATTGTTAAGCAAAAGCACATGTATTATTCTATATCTTATATTCTTAAAAATTCTTTATTTTATATCACTTCTTGTACTTACATACATTTTGTTGTAGGAGTTGAGTAGTACACAAGAATAGTTACAGAGTACTCAGTAATCAAGTAGAAGTTTAAGAATATTGAGTTTATTAATAAGGATTATGCATAGTTCCATTTGTTATTGTGTAGAAATTGATAATCTCTTCTAAGGCCTGATGTGGGAGCATGTTGATGTGGGGCAGTAACAATATCTTGATTTCTTATTAGCAACATTATCTTCAATTGATGAAATATGATCAGAAAACAAGGGGCAGATCCGACAAAGAACAATCTTATGAAGTAATGGCGTTTTAAATCCTTATGTGTATATATGTTTGAAGAAAAATTTATCTTCTTTCTTTTGCTACTTTTTCAGACTAGGTGCTATTATTATCTTTTCGATGCTGCAGAAACATCAGTTGGGTGTTGACTGGACTACTCCTAATCATGGACCTTTGCGAAGTGCAAAAGCATTTTTTTTTGTAGTGAAGATCATGATGGAGATCAACACTTTCTTTTGCGCTAAGATATTCAATGGAACTGTAGTAGGGTTTTTAAACCTTTCTTATCTCATTTGACTTTGTAGTAGGGTCTTAAGATCAAGCTCAAACTTGCAACTCATTGATGAGATATTCCTTTGGTTCTACATCTCATAGCCTTCCAAGTATTTTTGTGTGATTAAGTACTATAAGGTATCAGCATCTTTCTTCATCAAAAGGACATGCTTGTGGCCACAAGTAGTTGTACATTAGATTACATAACAAGTGATTGCTAAATATCTACCTTATATATCAAGCTTCTGATGCTCTATCAAGAAATAAGGAATGTTTATTACACTTAATGATGTAAAGATTAAGATCATAATTTATTCAGACCTATGAACATTATGCTTTGGATTTAATGTATAAAGTTTTCTGTCTTGAGGCATTGGTTTTATTGTTTGAGCGACAGTGGATGAAATGTTCCAGATGAGAGTGAAGATGACAGCCGCTACAACCTTCTTGTGGAGGCCATAAGTTATGTGTTACTCAGTTGCTTAATTTATGGTGGAACAACATGAGTGTTAGGTAGTGCAAGGGCTAGTAGCTTGGCATAGATATGGAGGCAGAATAGGAAAAACAATTCAGTGACGACATCGAGAGACGTCCTCAGCAACGGTGCAAGAAGCTTATTATATTTTCAGTTGAACCATGACAAATTATGATAACTAATTTTCATAATGTGGGGCAAACCGTATGAAATCAGATAATAATACATATCTTTAAAAGAAAGTTACAAGATCCCATGCATCAAGTGAAGGAATATAATGAACTCTGATGTTGGAACAAAGAGTTTCTCACTTTCTTATGTGCCAGCATAATGCATTCCTCAACATTCCACATAGCACATGTTGGAATAAAGGAATATAATGAAGATAAGGCATTCAACAGATAATGTGCATTTCACTATTCTGCAGACATCATACAATGTATAAAAACACATCCATAAAATAGTGTTTAATTTTTTTAGCAAAGATGAATCCATTCTGATCCTTGTCAAACACCCAAAAAGCTTCCTTAAGTTATTCTTTGGAATTATTATCTTTCACCTTGCCATCGGCATCAACCTCATTGATCATATCCTGCAATTCAGCCTTTGTAGGATTTTGCCCCAAAGAATGCATAACAGTTTCCAACTCTTTTGTTGTGAGGCAACCTGCAATAGTTTTAGCAAATATCAGAATATTATGGGCATGGTTTCAAATTATACTGAATGAATAAAATCCATCAAATTTCAAAGCATAATTTCATGGAAAATGTAATGGGTTTGAAAATTACTATCTGACTAACACAATACCAGCACAATATCATGAGTGACAAGTGAACATCTATATGACTTGGAGGCTTCAGACATTATTAGGACCAAAATTTAACAAATTAAGATACATAGGAATAGGAACAGGAAGAGCATTTCTTAGATCTTTTATATTACTTTTAATCTACATTAATTTCACAAATAATAAACAACCTTGTAGTCGTCGGAGAAGAGGCCAACATATATATATATATATATATATATATATATATATGGAGAGAGAGAGAGAGAGAGAGGAGGGAAAGGTTGAGAGCAAACACCTGATCTTGCGCTCGTTGGTCAATGCCTCACCGGGTAACGCAGTCGCCATGGAAGAAGGTAGAGCCACCGTCACCCTAAACCCTACAATCGTCGAAGGAGGAGGCAAAGAGAGAGAAAGAGCGAGAGTGACATCGAGCGACGGAGAGGGAGATAGAATGAGGGCGAAATGGAACGAAACTGTGCAGCCATCGAGTGAGGGAGAGAGAGAGAGAGAGGGAGGGAGGGAGAGAGATACACCTATTGTAGTGACGCTCGCCAAAGATTAGGCCGCTCGTTGGAGAAGATCAGAGACATTTAGGGCAGAGGGCGAGGCGACAAGGGTGAAATGGGATGGAGAAGATCAGACCGCTCGACGGAAAAGATCAATGAGGAGATCAGGCTGCTCGTCGGAGAACATCAACGAGAAGATCAGGCCACTCGCCAGAGAAGATCAATGAAAGAGAGAAGAGGAGGAGAGAAGCGGGAGAGAGCAAGAAAAAAATGAAAAAAGAGGATGAGCGAGGGAAAGCGAAGAGGCGCTCTCCAAAATTTCGCGAGATGGATCTCGACCGTTGGATCTCATCCGAACGGGCGCACATATCATGAGCATCGAATCACGATCGGACGGCCATTAAAATGCTAAATAGGGTGCTGAGCAACAGGTGCTCAACACCTTCATTTTACCCTATATATGTATAAGAATATATATATATATATATATATATATATATATATATATATATATAACTAATTCTAATGTGTTAATCCTAACCATAATTCAATGCTAGTCTATCAATAAATACAATCAGTTTTAAATAGTAATATAATTTATTATTATTTAATAAATTATTTACATAAAATAAAATTATATTATAATCAAAATTTTTAAACTAGGCACACATTTATGAAAATAAAAAATATTAAATTAAAAGTTAAAGTTAATTTGTTTAGGAGTAGGATAACTTATTAGTGGTTGTAATGTTATGGGTTAACAAGTCCTGAATGAGTAAATGTTTAAGTACAGAAGTTTGAGGGCTAAGAAGACACAATACCATCTATAAATGTGGTATGAGAATTTGAAGATTTTTTATTGACCCTAAGTTCTTAATTGTTGCTTGAGGATAAAACAAAGAATTATGTTTGGGGGAATTGATAATTGTGTAATTATGTAGTAATTTTATTGTGCTTGTCACCATATAGAACTATATTTTATAATATTTCATCGTTTATATCAAAGACTTCAAAATTTACACTATTTGTTTACATATTTTAGGAATATCAAAATTATAGAGAAAAGACAAAAAATTCACCTAATATGATCAAGACGTACTTTTCAAACATGGATTGTATTGGATTGCTCCATGTCGTATTGTGCTCGCACAATGCATTACATGCCGACCATATTGAAAACATGCAGTCCGCATTTAATAAATTACGATCGTATTGTGCTCACACAAGAAAATACCGACTGACTGTACTGAGGAATCATTGATCGTACTGATGCCCTCATATCGTAGCACACATTGTCAAATACGGGCTGACTATAACACCCTCGCTTCATCTATATTTAATGTATTTCGACCGTTTAGGACTAATTTCGTATGTATTTTAGGAATATTATTTTTGACCCTAATGAGGGAACTATAAAAGAGAATTTTGGGAGTCGAATTGAGGGTTCCTAGGGTTTTTTTAGAGAAAAAGATGGTTGGGATGTGTTCTTCATTTGCTCTCCAATTGCGTACCCTTTTTAGATCTAATTCAATTTCTTTAATGCAATCATGTGATTTGATGACGACTCTCTTTGTTATGTGTGGCAAAATTCTTTTTTTAGGGTTAGATGAAATTTAAGGTTTGATTACAGGGATAATCTTTATACAAACTGATATGTTTTTTGTCAACCATGGTTTTGATGATATGTTAAATTAGATTGGTCATCTATCAAAGCAATCTTAAGGTTTTTTTTATTACGAAAGTATTTTATTAAGATTAGTTCAATTGAATGACAAGAAATGCATTAATTATTTAAAAAAAGGATAAACATTTTACTCGCAAAATATGAAGTTATAATGCAATTAAATAATTTTAATGAACATGGAAATAGGCATTTATTATTTTAATTAGAATTATATTAGATAAAAAGTAGATGCATGATTTTTAAAGAAATCAAGTAGAGTTCTCATGATTTTATTATTATTTAAAATCCCTATGATCAATATTATAGGTGGAATCAAAATTCTAAAACTTTTATTCTTATTTTAATGTTTAAACAATTCTTCTTCTCCTTTTGTGCACTCATTTTGTTCTTTAATTTTTATTTTGTTTTATTTACTGTTCACTCATTACCTAACCATTTAGATAACATTTGAAATAATATAATCTTAGTACTTGAAACTCTTTCTTATATGATGATATTTTTATACTACAACATTAAATTAATATACTTGCAAGGGTTATATTAGATTTTGGATATGGAAATTTAAAATAATAATAATTAAAATTAAAATTACATTAATTTATTATTATTTTGTATCTACATAATAACAATTGTAAGACATAAGCTATGTTTGGCAACACCAAAAGTAGTGTTTCAAGTAGCGTTTAGTAGTTTAGCGGTTCAAACGCTAATTTTTTTATTTGGTAAATGACAAAAAAAAGTAGTGTTTAACGTTTCATATAAAAATATTGAAAAGCTACTTCTACTAGCATTTAGCGTTTAGAAGTTAGCATTTTATATTTTTTTCTAATTTTACCCTTATTCAAATACATTATTTCTTTCTAACTTATCTTATTATTTTCTCATTTTTATTTTCTAATCATTTAACTACATTTCTTTTTATATTCATGCTTAATTAATTACAAATTATTTATATGTTAACACTAAATAAAAAATAATTTCACAAATAATACTTTTATATCATGGGTGCACTCTATAAAAATTATTGTCAATATAAATTTCAAATATATTTTAACAAAAAAAATTATTTTATTTAATTAAGTTTTAAATATTTAATTTATTTATATTATAGTACAATTTTTATAGTGTTTAAATTAAATAATTTGTCATATATCTAATTATGTTATTTTATATTCATCAGCTAATTCTACCGCTAAGTTTATTAAACACTTATTTGTTATAACCTCTAACCGCTAATAATCATCCGCTACACATTAGTTAATTCGCTAGTTAAACCGCTATCCGCTCGTCAAACTGCTAGTAATGCCAAATAGAGTCGTAAAATAGAAAAAAAGATTAAATTTAAATGCTAAATTTAATTTGATTATGAGCAAGATATTTGGTACGAGTAAACTAATCATATTATTATTTTTGGATTTATTACAGAAAGTAAAAATATCTTATAATAAAGTTTGTTAAATTAGGTAGTAAAAGTTTTTATAATAGAAAAGATATTAAATTTAAAAGGCAAATCTAATTTGATTAGTAGTAAGATTTTCATATTTGTAAATATATTTTTTGTATGAGTAAATATAATCATATTATTATTTTGTATTTATTTACAGAAAATATAAAAAGTTTGATAAATTAGGCAATAACATTTCTAAAAATAAAAAAGCATTAAATTTAGAAAGTAAATCTAATTTGATTAGGAATAGTACTGATTTGCAAATTTAAAAATATTAATAATATTTTTTTATACAACACAATAATACTTGTTCAAAATAAATGGAATTTCGTGTGAAAATAAATAAAATAATTTGAGTAGAAATAGGAGTCTTAATAGGTTCAAATTGATAAAAACAAAATAATTTAAAATTAAATATGAAAATACGAACTTTAATGTATCATTATTTTGTATTTATTTACAGATAATAATAATAAAATTTGTCAAATTAGGTAATAATATTTGCAAGACTGAAAATAAAACAAAGATTAAATTTGAAATGTAAATTTAATTTTTTTACGAGTAGGTGAATAAAAGGAGATAGATCATGTGGCGCGAAGGCCCAAACATGAAATAGGCCCGCTTATTATTTTATCTGGGCTCGGGTCATTAGCTGTCCATTCATCATTGGACACGTGTTGACATAGGCAGCAGCAGGCGCAAAAGGACAAGAGTGTTCGATGAAATCGAAGCGCAAGCGCAGACGTAAGCCGCTGTGCCTCGACAGTGTTGAAGAACTGAAACAAGTGATGCACCGCAGCGTCGCTTGGTCGTCTGCAGCCGTGCTCCGCCCACCCTTCGCCGCCGTCGCGCCGCAGCCGCCTCCGCTGAATCCATCGCCTCGTCCCGTCGCCCAAATCAAGTTTCAGTACGTACGCTCCATTTTTCCCGCTGCTTCATTTGTTCTTCCGTTCTTGCTACCAATTACAGCCTTTCGGTCGAACTATCGTGTTTATGGAATTTGAGTTATGTTCTTTTCTGCCGATTCCGAATTGTCGCGTTCGTCTTGTTTATTCGACGATTTTATTTCTTGACAATTATCGCCAGGAATGATTTTCTTTATTTTTTTTGCCCATTTCAACAAACACTTCGGTGTTATCTTCATTGTGAGTTGTTTTAGGGATGATTGATCCGTGTGCGACCTTTTACTAGTTGCATTTACCTACAGGTTGTCGGAGAAGGGCTTCACCTCAAAGTCTAGTGGGACGATGGGCGGAATGAAGCTGGCGTCAGCTCTCGGAAAGCAAGCAACTGCCAGGACTTGTGTTGTCTCTGGGTATAGCTTCTCCCGATTCCTTCTTATCTCTATGTACTGGAGGATTTAATTGCTTAGTTGAGCTACTGTAACTTCAAGCTTAATGACGTCTGTAAATTGGAACGTCTTGTGGCACAAAGATTACAACTTTTTTTGGTAATGATGGCAATTATGGCATATATTTTTGTAGTTTTTTGACGGAGTTGCTAGAAATACATTCTGAAGAATCCTCCTTGCACGTTCTTTTCATCCCTGGAAACCCTGGTAAAAATTGATGAATTTCCTTCTTAGTTTGTAAACTGATAACTTGTTGATGCTTCTTGATGTCAAAATTCGATTGTTACTTTTTTTCTTGTCACTTTGGTGGATTACAATCTGATTTGGAACTAAATGACAGGTATTGTTTCGTATTACAAGAATTTTATTGAAGCAGTGTATGAACTTCTTGATGGCGAAGCATCAATAATGGGTGAGAGCCATGTTATTTAGGCACTTGAAGAATTATGATCCCAAAATTGTGCTCTGGTTTTTTATATCTGCTTTCTTGATTCAGCTATTGGGCATATTTCCCATTCAGCGAAGGTATCAATGCTAATATGATAAAATTGTTATCAATCTTTACCGTGATTTCAACTTCCATATTTAGGTGATTTTACTGTCATCACCAAACAAACTATTCAACCAACTGATAAAGGAACTGTCTTATATGTATATATGTGGATGTGTGCTCGCAGCACATGATATCATAAGTTGCTATACTTTGTTTTTCTTTCATAATTTCATGCACAACAACAACAACAACAAAGCCTTATCCCACTAGGTGGGGTCGGCTACATGGATCATAGCTCTATTAGTAACCAAACCTTTCGGTATATTATTCACCAATAGATCTTGCTCTATTAGTTCGCCAAGTGTCCGCCTTGGCCTCCCTCTCCCTCTTTTAATCGGACTTCAGATTATTTGATCTACTCTTCTTACTGGCGCATCTAATGGTCTTCTCTGAACATGACCAAACCATCTTCAGAGAAGACCATTAGATGCGCCAGTAAGAAGAGTAGATCAAATAATCTGGAGTCCGATCATAATTTCATGCACATAGGTCAATTTTCACTCTTTGGCCCAATATGTGACATTTGAAGGCTTACACAATACCTTTTAAATTACATGAGACAGGTAACATTTCTGTTATTGCTTTCTAACAAATTTCCTAATGTTTCTGGTGTCATTTCCCGTCAGGACATGGCATGTGGAAGGATGTTTTCCCTGCAAGAACAAATTGATCATAAGGTTTTGTTCAAATTTCATGTTTCTGTCTGCAATTACAAGCTTCTTAAGGTTTATGTGATGTGTTATATCCTTGTTCATATCATCTATTATTTAGTACATGGCAACATTGTGTCGAAATGTGTTCTAGAAAACTCTGGTCTTTATTATTTGAGAAGTAAACATCAATGTTGTCAAACTCGTAAATCGGAGTGGACACGGAAAGGTCGGGTGAAGACGTAAAACGTGGGATCGTAACACGACACGGACAATTCTACCAAAATTATATAATAATATTTTTTAAAAAATATAACATCTTTATTGAGCCGACCCCACCTAGTGGGATAAGGCTTTGTTGTTGTTGTATAACATCTTTATTGAATTATATGTATATATTATTTGTACAAAAATATAAAATGGCGATAAACAATACCTATAAACAATAATTACACAGCATTTATAAAATCTAATAATAAATACATAATAATCTAACTAATAATGACTAACAAGTAACTAATGATCTATTAATATATATAAAAAATATATCCGATGAGTCCGGACCATCTTCTCCTACTTGCGCACCACTTGCAAACAAAGAGGAGTCCTCTCGACGTGCAAGCAGAGAGGATGAGTCCTCTTTTGCTCGCAGGCCACTCGTGAGAGGGCTTGTCCTCTCCTCCTTGCGGGCTCACACGCAGCTCGTGAGCAGAGAGGACTCACCCTCTTCTGCTTGCGAGCAGAAGAGGGCGCCCGTGCCCTGGAGCTGAGAGAAGAAGAGGTCGAAAGAGAGGGAGGGAGGGAGGGAGGGAGGGAGAAAGAGAGAGGAGACAAACCTGGTGATCAATAGGCGGTGACAGCAGCAGCAGCAGCAACTGGCGACAGGAACAGAGGCAGCAGCAGCGACCGGCGATGGCAACAACAGGGGCAGCAATGACCGGCGACGGCAACAACAAGGGCAGCGACGATGGGCGACAGCAACAACACCAGCAGCAACGTTCGGTGACAGCAACAGCACCGGCACAGAAATGGAACGAGTGGTTAGGGCAAACTGAGGTACGCACTTAATAAGAAAAAGGTCGGCACGGCAGCACGCCATGCCGACCGATTCTACGTTCCAGCACCCGATTCTATCACGTGCTGGTCTAAAACGAGTTGAACTCCGAGTCAGCTCGTTTTCTCTTGGTAGAGTCATAAACTCGGCCGACTCCACGAGTTGACTCGTGAGTTTGACAACATTGGTAAACATAGCTTAATTTTATAGCTTCTGCAAGTGTTACCTTCCAGATGAAGACGTGTTTACATAAAATACATAATGTTGATTGAGCTGTTTGTACTTGACCAGCAGGCAGCATCCAAGTCCAACTGATTGACCAGAGAAAAAAATAATCCAACATTTTCTATAAACACACTAGCCATACTGGATGGTGAAGTCCAGTAGGGTATGGGTCAAACTGACCCACAGATTGTACATTGTGTATTAGCTAATGGTACAAATACAATAACTACTTTCAGTGTTTTTATCATTTGGTTCACTTTAGTCTTTATGACATACATTTGCTTTACATGAGGTATACATGAAATTTAATCCATCTTCTGTCTGCTGCATATTACACAACTCATGGCGTTAGCTTTTTCCGCCTTACTGGTAATTTCACTTTTACTATTGCCAGATTTGATCATCAAATGCCATTTCTGGCATTGCAGGTGGACTTCATCAGACAAGAGTTCAGAAATAGCGAACATCAATTTATATTGGTATTATTTCATTTTACGGTGCTTTGCAACAATATTTCCAACATTTCTTACTATTATATAGCTAGATGTTATTTACACCAAGAGTCCATTTCATTTAGTAGTTGGAAATTTACATTTTCTAGTTCTGGTAAATGAATAAAGTTTTGTACCAGAATTAACACTGAAGAACATTTAGAACAGAATATCATAACAGAGTAATTTTGACAGATTATTAGTTTACATCATGAATCTTAGCCCCTTAATTTTATTTGTAACTGTTTTATTTGTCAAGCTTATGCTGGCATCTTGTGCAGCCATTAATTCTTGGCAAAGACATGAATATATGAATGAACAGATTGCATTCAGCTTTTAAAGAGTCATCATTTAGAATGTTGGTACAACACCTTTGCAGTATCGCATCAAAACTATATATATAGTCTGGGAATTTATTTGATTCCAAGGTGCATTTCCCAACTCCCAAGATAGTAGAAGTTGACAATCTTAAGAAATGTTGTCAAAATCGCGATTTGACTCGTGGAATCGGACAATTTTACGATCTCACTGAAGAAAAACGAGTTGACTCGGAAGAAAAATCGTTTTCATCCAGCACGCGAGACTCGTAAGATCGGTAGGAGTTCTGCCGAGTCACTCGAAACTTTTTTTTTTCTGTTACGAGTTTGTGACTCACCCGATGCCCTAATCAGTTAAGTCCCAAAACCAAGCTGCTGTTCGCCACAACTGTTTACTGGTTGCTGTTCGTCGCTGCTGCTGTGCGCTGCCGGTGCTGTTTGCCGCCATTGCTGCTGCTGGTCGCTGCCAGTGCTGTTCGACGCTGCTGCTCGCCGTCGTTGTTCGGTGCATGCCGCAGCTCGCCAGCGCCAGCATTTGTTTGCCCCTCTCTCGTTCCTTCTCCTTCCTTTCTCCATCTTCTGTCTCTCTCCTCTGTCGCTCCTTCTCCCTCTTCTCTCCATCTTCCCTCTCTTCTTCTCACAAGGAGGGAGAACCACTGCTCAAGCAGGGAGGAGGACGAGACAGAAAAATGACTCTTCCTCTCTTCTCCTGCAGTCCTTTTTTTTGGTCCAGTTTTTTTTGGGTTTGTGACCAGAAATACCAGTCTTTTTCCTTTTTTTTTCTGTCTACTCTGCTCGGTAGTCTTGTAATTTTTGGGAGTAGAGAGGATACAGTCTCCTTTTTTTTTCTGATATGACAGCAAGAAAAGACTCATGTAATCTCATGGAGGAGAAGAGAATGCAGTCTCTTTATTTTATTTTGTTCATATTTTTCCATGCTTTTTTTTCTGCTCTTTCATGTAATGTATTGCTAATTTATTAATTATTATAACTTTTTAAATTAATTATTATAACTTATTAAATCATAGATGCTTAATCATTAATTATTATTAGATTTTCTAAATCATATTAAATAATTAATTTATAGGTAAATTAGGTTCTAAGCGGAATCAATATTAATTTAATTGAAAATATGATTTCGGTAGAATCGGTCGAGTCATGTTACAATCTCACGTTTTACGTGTTTACCCAGACTTTCCGTGTTGACTTCGATTTACGAGTTTGACAACATTGATCTTAAGACATCATTGTAATGCAAAGCTATATATGCAAAACATTGCCAAGATGAGATAAGTGTTCCATTGAAAACCCATAGACATGTTTGTGTGGGATTGTTAACGCTGATCGATCCAAAGAAATATTTACTTTAAAATTGATTGGATTAAGCCAAATAATTGAATATTTATTTATCTATTATTTTGCAATAGGTTGGACATTCAATCGGATCATATATAAGCATTGAACTCTTCAAGAGGTTTCCCAAGCAGGTGAACTGTTCTATCCAGAATTTGTAGTTCTCTGTCTTACCCAACTATTGTCATTGGTGCTTAACAATTCATGTAAGATAAAACATTGTTTTGTATGTCTCAGTCGCACATTAAATTGTATTTACAGGTAAAACATGTTATAGGTCTATATCCGTTTTTGACTTTGAACAAATCTTCTTACAAGCAGTCATTGATTGGCTTGGTAGCAAGGTAATCTTTTCTCTTTTAACTATTGTGACCATTACCAGGGTCCTTATTAGTTACTGCATATGTCCTCTTAGCCTCAAATGTATGGACATTGTATGTGATTTTACTCTAGATAGCATACTATGATCACTGTGTTAGGCTGTCCGCCAAAATTACTCTCTAGAAGTTTTTCAGGTCCTCTCTTCTAAGTGCGTCCATTAGCTCTCTTGTGTCGTTGCTGGGATCCTTACCAGCACGGACTCAAGGTGTTCTAGTGAGAAAGTTCCTTGGGCAGTCATGGTCTGGTACTGCAGTTGATGCCACATGCAGTCACCTCTTGCAGGTTTGTTTTCTGCTCCTATTGTCACTATTCATGGAATATCTAGGAAAGATCTTCCATACCAGGCCTCTGCCTTTTGATTGATGACACTGCATGCCAAGCAGTGGTCATGATTATATTCCTTTCAATTAATCTTGTGGACTTCCTTCTGACTCTTCTCCTTTCCAAGTTTAACTCCAAGTTTAGTTTAGGCGATTATAATGATACTGGTTTACTAATGCAAAATCCTGAAGGACTTTTCATCTAACTACCTCCTACAACCTGTGCAGTATCATACAATGCGAAATGTGCTCTTCATGGCAATGACAGAGTTTAAAAAGGTAACCTCCACCTCTCAAGAAAAAAGGGTAACCTTCAGCATAGCACAGTGATCGAATAAATAGACAACTTTTTGGCACAGCAACACATTTTATATGGAAATTTGTAGGCATGTTATGGTACTCTATCAAACTATGCCTTTGATTCACCATATCTGTTTTGTAGTTTCTACATCATGTTTTCTTTTTTCACTGTTTGTCACTTGCCAATTGGTTATCTTCATGATTCCTAACATTAGCAAAAGAAAGAAAATAAAATAAGATGGGTTCCAATGCACAAAAATAAACTTTCCAACAGAGTTTATTTTTCTCTTGAAGGAAAGAGAAAAAAAGATGGACAGCATGAGGGTAAATACCTTTTTATTTCATTGATATAGATCGAGGAGGTTATCCTTTCAAAGCACATATCTATTTATCTCGTTCTTTTGTCTTTATCAAGGATGTGTTATGCTAAAATTAATTGCTCCTTCACTTGGTATTTAGCTTTCGGAAGAGCCAGATTGGGCATTTATGAAAAGAAAGCAAAAGCAAATTTCCCTTTTGTTTGGTATTGACGATCACTGGGGCCCACTATCACATTGTGAAGAGGTACATATTGCAAGTATATTTAAGTCGGCAGAGATAATTGTTATTTTACCAGTGAAGTGTATTTGTAGATCATTATCCCAATAAAAAACGAACATCTGCTTGCATGATCTTAGAATGTCATTTCAAACTTTCCTGGTAAATTCTGATGGTAATTCAGCTTAAATCTAAAATCTTCCCACCCATTCAAATTGATCAATATTTAAATCTTCCAGTTGCAGTTTCTCTTTGCTATCTGCCATCTAAAAAAATTGCGAACATGTATAGTGCCCAAGAAACTAAACAAAGACATTTAAACATTGTTTTTTTTTTTTGCGGGGGAAAAGGATGGTGACCATTGTGGTTTCCAGATTTAAACATTGTTTATCTGGTAGGGAATGGGGAATAAGAAGAGAGAATATAGCAGACCTGATAGATAACAGTTGCATAGCAGAGTCAACTTTTGATATTGCTCTTTTGGAAGGAAAAAAGAAGTTGGACTAGTTTTGAGAGTCTACATTTTATGACCTCAAATTTCCTGGCACATCTCATCTTCTGGCTCATATTTGCCACTTCTGACTATGTTTGTCAAGTGAAAGTTATTAATGATTTGTCAATAAGCTCATAGATGAACTGACTGAACCTTAGTTCTTCTAGTAAAGATTATAGATTTGAGTCCTTGGTGAAATTTCCTTTATTTTTCATTTGTCTTTTCAGGTATTAGACTCAAGAACTTCCTTTTGTAATAGAAAAGAAATATATCACACCCTTTGTAGTTTTTTCATCAATTGCTTTTTAGTGTTTGAGACCAGTGCAGTTCTCGTCTTATTCGTATTAAATTCAAGCAATGCCAATTGGTAATTCACGTTGACTACTCCTGAATGTCAATATCATTGAAACTATTTTTTCCTTTTTTCATTCATTCTTCCATTTCAGATTAATTAATTTAACCTTTTTCATTGAGGCTTCCCATAAAGATACTGACAAATTAGGGGAAACAGAGCAACTGATCATGATACTCTGAAGTCTGAAAAATGTGGTAGTTCCTTCTTGTATTATTATTTTTTCTAATCTAGTGGAAAGGCATAGAGCAAATTGCCTGGAGACAATAGAGGTTGTTCTTAGATATGCAAATCTTTGTATAATAGAGTAGGTCTAGGAAAAAGTTATTTGGATACTTATAATGTAGTAATTTTACAGTTTCTCATAAAACATCAAAATAGAACGATGGTTTTGAATCTTGATGAATATAAGCAAGTTCATTATCAAGGGAACTAATCTTCAGTAATTTCAACTATAAAAAAGAAGAGTGAATCACTGAGTCGTTTGAATCATGATTTAATGTGGGAAACTTTTAACTCCTTACCTGATATTTGGAGCATGATTTTCAGGTCTCAAGGCAGGCCCCTGATCTTGGTCTATCGCTTGAAAGAGAGGGCCACACCCATGCTTTCTGCTGTACCGAGTCTGGTTCCTTCTGGGTGGGCCGCCATGTAGCAACTGTCATCAAGAAACAAGTTGAGAGCTGAAATGCTTCAAGTTTTTTGTTTCTGCTATTTTTTTTAGTCAGAAGATGACATGTACCAGATATAATGAATTACTGCTGCCTGATTATCATTTCCCATCCATGATAATAAGTTGGTTTGTGTTAGATTCCGGGTGCCAGATGATATTCATGGTGCTTTGCTTGACTACATGTATATTGATTAAACTTCTCATATTTAAAGAGAACAGTATTAATCATGGTGAAAAAAATTTATTGGGGATCATTGTTGTTGGTCACTGAAATCTGAAATATGTTAGAGTTTGTAAGATCCTGTGGCTGATTATCCAAGAAACAACCAAAGAATATTCTTTGGGTTGATGTAACACGCACACCTGCCTTGGGGCCAACAAATTTTGGCGGGTCAGAGTCAAATGGATTTTGTTTGTAATCAATGATTTGATGCTGCATGGGGTTGCTTGCACCTTGGAAGATCTACAGGCAGCTCTGGTGTCTGATCAGAACTCTGTCATGGCATCCAGGATGATTAACATTGCAGGGTTATCTCTCATCTATTCTTAAGTCTAATGTAAAATGTAATGACTTGATGAACAAAGGGATTTGTCTGCTTTCAGGTTTCTTTTATGCGTATGTTTCGTGTCACCAAGGAAATAAACATCCACTGGGCACAAGTGTTCTTTTTTTCTTTCCGATCATGATGAAGAATTCTTTGTTCTTGATCATAATCAAGAGGGAGGGAGAGGTGTTCCAGACCTGAAGGGCCTAAGTCTTTTTGCCAAATCCAGGAGCAGTTAGCAGGAGCTCAGCAGAGGCCAGATACTTCCTCCTACAGACAGCCACAGCAAGAAACGGACATCAACAGTTGCTTGGGACCCCTAATTTTACACTATTCATTCAATGGAAAACACAATGATTGAAACATTTGGATGATGTGCGATTGCAGATGTTATGTAACGTCTGATGGAGCCATTTTCAGGTCCCCCACCTGATGGCTGATCGAATCCTCTTCCCTCTGCCAACTTGCATTTTTCATACGTTCCCGGTGCCATTTTGATTGAATCTTGTTGTGAAGCCAAAATTCAATTAGCTCGGCAGCTGCCTGATACGTCTCTTTCATGCCTCCAAGAATTTAATTTGCTGCAGTTAACAATGACTACTCATCTTCTGGATTCGATCGATTGATTGAATGAATTTCATATCATCTGAAATCAAGAGAAGTCATTACTTATTTCTCAGAAGCTTTTGTAATCGAGCATTTTATTTACTTAACATTTCAAAGCTTCCTTAATTCTAAGGTTGAATCTTAAACCTAGCATGATAACTCGACAAGCCACGAAGCAAATTTCTGTAAAGCGCATGCAAAAGAGCTTATTTAGATGATACAAGAACTGAACATATATTTTTTAATTATAGTAAAAAGGTTCATTTTTAAGAATAGAACCATTAATTTATCATATCTTAATGTTTTGCCATTCGAACTGAACGAGGAATAACTTTCTGAATAGTAACAGATATTATCTTACATAATTTATCTCTAATTATGATAAGAAAGAAATGTGCAATATTTATATTTTTGCAGACTTGTGCTGTAGTCACCCCTGGAGGAGCAGCATTGGCTAGAGATTTGAGCATCTCGTATCGAGAAGCTCATATAACAAGTATCAGAGTTCTGTGCTTAAGAATCACCTTGTAGAAAACAATGTTAATTTGTGTTTATGACATCATAAAGCTTTCACCACTGTCTAACAAAGCAGACATCCATCACATGGCATGCACCAAATACATTTGTTTACATGCCGGGGGGGTACATAAAAATTGTTGCATAAGATACTCTGATCAATTGCACATCAAATATATTAGTCAAATGCTCGCCGAGCGTCAATAGCTGTTTTCCGAGGAGGATTCATTGGAGTTTCAGCAGTGGAGCTTGATGAACAGGAAAATGCTGCCAGCCCTCTGACAAGTGGTTACTATTTGATTGCCAATCTTAACTTTGGATCCATAGATCTGTGCCTCAACTCTCTGATCAGTAAAATGTATCTGTCAATTTGGTGGCTTGGCACTTACAGACCACATTGTTTATTCTCATTTTTTGACTGGTCATCCACACTGTCAACAATTTTTTTCCCTGCAACCTGATAAAATATCAAGAAAAGAATTGCCTGTACATCATCTGCCTGAACTATCATCCTCACAAATCTATTAATCAGAGCCCTGATAGCAAACTTTGAGGGTGATTACACAATTGCAGTTGTTTATAACTTTGGTTGTATAAATCTGCCCCATGATTGTTGTGTGTGCCGTTGACTTCATCAAAAATAAACTATTTCTTTCATTTGCTGCTGCATTCATCATTGGACTGTGCTAGTTATGAGCTGGAAGTATGGCTTTAGGTAGATGCTCCCTTACAGTGGATTTATGTATATGTGATAGAGTGTAGGCCTCGAAGTTGCAAGCATTTAATCTTCGTCTTTCAGAACAGGTCCTGTAAAAACCGAAGCTAAATATTGGATTCTCAAACCATCTCAATCACTCCATTGGACTTATATCATGTACAAGACAATGGCCATAAAGTGCTCGATTCAAAACATTGGCATTTAATTCTCCAATCTCGTGTCACATGATCCCTAGCAGTGATCTATTCCCCAAGCATCCATTTCATATTATGTAATTCATACTGGATTGTCCTGTCAAATTAACAGGAAGCCATGAAAGAGGAGGACCCCCACATAAAGCCCACATGGACAATTAATTCACCCCCATCCCTCATATGTGCTCAATTTACTCCATCTCTCCTCCCTCTGCTTAAAGCTCAAGACTTTCTATGAACAAGGTAAATGTTAGAAAGAACCTTCTTTTTTTCATCTCAAGCGACAGCAACCCGTACATCTTTTCATCTTCCCCAAACTCCTCTCTCTTCCTCTTCCACTGTCTTTCTCTTTCCATCTTCCCCAGCTGAAAGCCTGAAACTTTTTTACCACCTCTATATATATCTCTGCTTCCATCTCTCTCCCAATGATACTCGTGTGCTTTGTCCTTTGTGTCTCTCTAAACCTGCACTAAATTATCCATGTCCCTTCTTTCTCAGCATCTTCCGTTCCTCTGCTCTTTTCTTTATTTCTCTTTTTTTTTCTCTCTATCATCTGCTCTCTTTAAACGCCAAGAACTTGCACTGTCCGTAGTCCTTTCTTTGTCGACAACTCTTTAAGCTTTACTAAAATCCGTACTATTATTGTAGCTTTCCCTTTCCATATCCACGGCCTCTGCATCCTCTCAGATCCCCAAAGGTGTCATTTTTTACTTGCTGCACTTACTTCTGTTTCTGTAATCTTCCTTCAACCTTTTTCCTCGGCCCTTTGTCTTCTGTCGCCTCCTGTTTGGCTATAAAAATCGCATCTTTTTTTCACCTCTCCATCTGTCCATAGAGCGAATTCTCACCTCTGCAGATGTCTTCCGGCCGGAGAAAGTTCGTCGTCCGACACCCGGTGGTGGTGGACATCGGCTGCAACTGCCGGCGGCCAAAGCTGCCGTCTTTCTTCTCTTCCATGCCAAAACCGAGGCTTTCGAAGACCCCCAGCTACTTCTCTCCGTCCACCACGACCACGACGACCACAACGACGACCAGCGCTTCCCATTGGGGAACCAGCTTCACCGGCACCACCAGCTCCCCTTCCCGCTACGACTACGCCCCCTCCCCGGCCTCCTATGCTCCGCGGAGTCCGAGGAGGAAGCCGAAGGAGGCGAGAGGCCAACCGAGGCCGGCGACTAGGAAGATGGAGAGCGGCCGCGCGACGACGCCGACGGCCGCCGCGAAGAACAGCGCCAAGAAGAAGATCGCGACGAAGGAGAAGAAGGTGGCGGTGGAGAAGAGCGTGGCGGTGGTGAAGGAGTCGTCGGACCCGTACGTCGACTTCAAGGAGTCGATGCTGCAGATGATCGTGGAGATGGAGATCTACGCGTGGGACGACCTCCGCGACCTCCTCCACCGCTTCCTCGCCCTCAACTCCCCCTACCACCACCACCTCATCCTCCAGGCCTTCGCGGAGATCTGCAACGCTCTCTTCCCCGCCGCCTCCACTTCCGGCGTCCGCCGTGGCCGGCGGTGACCCTGCCCCCCGCGCGCGCGCGTGCTCGGTAGAAAGACGACAGAGTTGAGATCCTGTCACCACCAGGTTGTTTAAGTCCACCGGGTGGTAATAGGATCTCAAGTCCCCGCTAGTAATTAAAAAAATGTTAATTAAGTAATTACTACGTACTCCTGTCCTTTTTTTAAAAAAATTATGTGCTAATTAATTAAACTGCTAGTAGTTGCAGAGCTGGAGAAGCACCAGAAATTAAGCTCTCTTTTATTTTATGTAATTTCTGGGGCTTCATCGATGTTATATGTACGTGTTGTTTTCCTCTAGGTGAAGTTAATTAAGTTGACGTTAAATTAATAAATGTCATGACAAGTCTCCTTGTTTCTGAACTTGGAAGTTGCAATGAATCTGCTTAGCAAGTTCCAGGCAGCAACCATGCAGGTACTCCATTGTGAGCTTTATGATAGTAGTTAATGGTGTGCACTGGAGTGCATGCATGGAGCTGTGATGTGGGAGAGATGATAATTAATGGTGCTTATTTATGCCTCGTGCAATCATGGAGTGGACTTAATTAATTATATCCAACCATCACGAAAGACAAGATCTCCAACTTCATCCAAGCATTATTCATGCATGCATCCATGATGATGCTGGGGTACGTAAATGTCTGAAGACCCTGCAAAGATCTGATGGCATGCACTGTGCATGATTTTGTGCATGCACAGGGGGATCTCCCGATGGATCTTTCATCTTCGATCACTGCTTACTTCCAGCTCTGCTAGGTACTAGTCATGATGATCTGCCTGGCTACAAGTTAGCAATCAATGGGGTTAATTAATTAGCTTCTCCTCTTTGCACGTAAGAGATATATATAAAGTGACAGCTTTACTTCCTATCACTTGATCCAATGCATGCAACATGTAAATGTTGTCCGAAGCCATTTGTTCATGTATGTATTGAGAACCATAAATCTCTTGAGCATGCATCGAATGACCTAAAATCTATCTCACAATTTGCTGTGAGGGAACTACGTTTTGAATTTCTTCTGAGGATAAAAAAACACAAATGAAAGCATGAAAAGTGTTGCTCCATACACAGCCCTAAGATTGCATTTGGAGAGATTATTTTGGATCACAGCAAATCTCAGGATCTTATTCAGATTCTGCATAGAGAAGAAAAAACGTGCTAGAGTTTTTTTTTTTTGTTTCGGTGATCAAAAGCATGCTATAGTTTACAGCATCAACATGTCCTGTCACTCATAAACATACTTTTCTTTGGGAACTATAATATCTGCAAATGAAAACCATGGTGTAGCTATCATTAAAAAAAATAGTAATTAATAAAAACTTTACTGAAGATTCAAATACCAAAAAGTTCACATGCACAAGCTTAAAGTTAATTGGGAAAGGTGGCTGGGAGCCATCCAAATCATGTTGTCTTTTCTTTTTTTTCTCTCGAAACGTTGAAAAAGTTGGTTTATTTTGTTGTCTCCCACAGTCAATTATATGATCTTGTCAAATGCAGTGTAATTAAGCTAATACAATTACATAAATGGTTGAGCTGTGCATCTAACAATTGGCTTACATAATTGGCAATGCTCGCTCCTCCTATAAGGTGACAAGTTAAGTGCGAGGAAGGAGCATATATTTGTGCACTTTTTTTTCTTTCTTGTTTTTTGTTTGTTTTGGTATGTGCACTTGTTTTCACGAGAATTAATCTGAGAAGCACACCACATTCCACAACATGTATACACACATATGGATCACCATTGCCATACCAAATTAACTTGGGACATGCATGGGGGGGATGAGATGACGAATAAAATGGGAAATCATATGTTGAAGAAATGTAATAGAACCATGCAAATGAGTGAGATATAAGAGTCCGTGAGCCTCTCAACCAAAGCACGAAGGCATGCATGTGAGTTTGGGGCGTCCCTACTTCTTCTTCTACTACTACTAATACTACAACACTGAATTGAATGTGAGTTCATGTTTTGCCAAAGTCCCGTGCCTCCTTCTGTCGTCCTCTCTGCGTGTGGCCAACATTTAAAGGCGTGTCCATGTCGACCTCAACCTCAACTGCATGCAAATTTCCAATCTACTATGCGCTGCTTCTTCTTTTTTTACCTTTAACTAAATAAAGTATTGTATCGTTGATATTTTTTTTTATCTAGTAAAATGATAGGCATGCAAGTATATAAGAACATTACAAATGGAGATTCATAAGCCCAATATATTATCAGTAAGACAGATAATAAGAAATATATATATATATAATTATTGTCAATGATTTGAATCATATTTTTATTATCATCAATGATCATTTTAATAAGCACAATAAGTATATATATATATATATATATATATAATTAATTAATGAAAAGCAAACACAAAATCTCTTGACTCACCACAAGTCTTTTTCTTTCTTTCTTTCTTTTGAATATTGTAGTAAAATCTTCACTCAAACTTCGGTCGTAGTTTTATCTTTTTATAATGATTTTTTAATTCAGAAAAAATGATAATTCGTATTTGGACTCGGCTTTATGTAAATTGGTTTTAAGAGTTTTGCCTGCTGAAAGCCTGAAACAACTTGGCCTTTATCGGAGGTTTCAGCCTTTGCATCAAATTTTCTTAAATTAATTCAAGTACTTAATTGAATTCTACTTTTGTTTGAATTCAGATAATTAATGAAAGTTGATTTTACGTTTGGGATTATCGCACGTGTCCGAACATCGGATTAGTTAAATGCTAATAGACTTAAAAATCGGTAGATATCAATTGAAAAAAAAAAGAAGTGAAACCCTCGCCCTTATTTTCTTACTTCAGAACGCGGAATTTCCATTAGAGATTGTAATGCAATAAAATTGTAGTGCATTGATGTACAATTCTGCTGTGCTTTTAACAAGTTAATTTGAAGCTTAACGTTCAGCATGAAATTTTATGTACATTTTGATTTATTTCTTTTATTTGTTTCAAGTCCATGTGCAACTTTTGGTCTGTTTGACTAAGTTTATAAATTACTTATAAATAATTTTGAAGAAATCTTCTTATTTGATTGGTAATCGATAAAAAAAATTTGATAAGCATTTATTTTAATTGTTTATAAGTAAAAAAAAATAAGTATTTTGTGTGACAAAAAAAGTTGATTAGTTTGATGAATAAATGTACTATTTTATCCTTATAATATACCTAACTTTCTTCGTATATTCTATCTATCATAATATTAAGGGCTTTTTGATCATTTTACTTAAATAATAGCTTATAAGTTTTTTTTATTATCAAACACGTAACTGTTTATTTTTTAAAATTAGCTTCAGCCATTAAACTACTTATCAGCACTGTAACTTATCAACTATTTTATATCAGCTAAGCCAAACGAATCCTTTATAATATGAAAACAAAAAGTGAGTAGAATACTATATAAAAATACTTTTTCCCATAGAACAAAAAAAAATCTTCAGCCCAACTAGCTGATCGTTATTGAATTTAATATTTATGTCAAGATATTGCGCCCCACTATCTTATCAAATAAAAGATTATTTTCATAAATTTCTTATATTTAACATCAAATTTCAATTTTTTTTATTTTTAAACTATCATAATTTTTTACTTTAGTTCTTCTGATTACTTTTGTTACATTTTTTGTTATTTTTTATTTTTTTCATTTATAAAAAGATTAAATTACTCCTCCCTCAATTTATTTTATATTTTACATTTATCATTTGATGCGTTATGATAGAAGGGATAATTTAATCTTTTCATAAATGATAATTTTTTTATTTACTACTTTAATCCTTCTAATGTTTTTTTTATTTTTTATATTTGTTATTTCATATTCTTTTAGAGATGAGCAATTTAGTTTTTTCATAAATGAAAAAAAAGGTAACATAACAGAACTAGACGAAAGGACTAAAGTGAAAAATCATGATAGTTTAAGGATAAAAAAATACGTTCATAATTTAAAGTTAAATATAAAAAATTACGATAGTCTAGAAAAAGTTTATGAAAATAACCATCAAATAAATAACATATTCCAAAATGAAATCTTACATTTTTTTTTTCCTTCAGTGACACCGACCCCTCCGAAGCCCAGTTTTGTTGCCAATTATACCCCACCGAAAACAACAAGTGGGCCATTAATGGGCTGTGAATAGGATATTGGGCAACGCATGTTGTCCTAGGGAAACATAAATATATGAATTTAAAAAGTGGGCCAGGCTATTAACATTTTTTTGTGATAATGTGAATAACTGGTCTTTAACATTTAGATATTTCATTTTGTAAAGCATTATTTTTTGAGTTTTAATTAAAATCATTCTTATTTTATTCTTTTACCAAATCATGTTTCATATTTAATATGGACATAAAAATAGTATGTCCCGCATCATGATTAAACTCATCGAATGTATTAGTATATTCTTATCAAACTTATTCGACATTCTCAACGAATATAAGGAAACAAAAACTGTGATTGTCAAATTGGTAAAATAAGTAAAAAAGTTATAATCTGCCCAAGAAAATATTTTTATTGTAAAATCCCAAATTTTTCGTAAATAAAAAAATAATTTTTACAATTGGGTTTATTAAGAATAGTTAAAGTTTAAAAGAAATAGAAGTATATTTAGATAAATAATAGGAAGAAGGAGAAAAAGATAAATCCTAATAGAAATAGAAATTAGAATTTATATTAAAATAAAAAATATTTTAATTTAAATCTAGCCATAAGTTTAGGATGTAAAAAACCACTCATGAGAGTTAAAATGAGAATTTTAAATTTAAAAAATATTTAGAAGATAAAATAATATTATATTATTATTTATTTAAACATCATAAATAATTAAGTTTGTGAGAGATAGAATAAAGAAAAAAAATATTAGGGATGAAAGTTTTAGTAAGATTGAATTAGCACTCATATTGCGCTTAAATTAAGAGCTTTTAAGATAAAAATATTCAAAAAATAAAATAATAATAATTTATTATTTTAATTTTAAAATTAGAAAATGGAATAATTATTATATGAAAATAGGTGAAACTTATAATATAAGTGGATGTTCCAAGGAGATAAGAGTTAAAGAAGTAAGGAAAAGAAAGAAAGAACAGAAAAAGAAAAATAAGAAAATATTGGCGTAATCAAGATAAAAGATCATAAGTAAATTAATTTCATAATTAAAAATTTTAATTAACTAAAATCAATATTAACTCCTATAAATAAGGTCTCTTCTTCTCTCAACTCTTTTCAATCAAAATTAGTTTTTCCTCAACTTTGAATGTGGGTAGGAATGAGTAGTTTCTTATGATATTTGTGCATGTATTGATCGAAGTATACATTCATGTTGTGAAGTGTATTTGTTAAACAAAATGCTAGGTGAATATGTGTTAAAACATAAGTGCTAACATGCACATGAAGAAAATGAATTGTTATATGCTATGTAATTTCTATGATTATTCACTTGTTGATATTACATATTTGGTGCATAATAAACACAAGCATGTTGCATAGCATGAGAAAACTTTATTATGTCTAGTTGTGCATCATTGAATAGAAGCAAATTGCTTACTAATTGAATTGATGATAGATCATATGATTAATTGAATGCGTAATGAAAGGTCATGGATTGTGTTATGATAAAATTTTTAGCATTTTTTATTTGAATGACATGAGCTATGAGATGCTTATGTGCATATATAGCTATGCTATTTGTCTCATCATAGAATGATATCATGTTGCATAAAAAAATAATATTTACTATTTATGCATAATTTGAAAACAATCAACCTAAGACATATGTTGTGCGTAAAAAATATTGATCTTAACATTAAATTAGTGAAACCAGGATTATTTATATTGGAGTATGCTGATATATATATGAGCATACTCACGTTGGAAGGGCCCCACCCCCACAATTTTAAATGTTATTAGTTCTATATTTTGAAATATAATTTTTTAGATTAAAAGTTAAATTTGACCCTCCTTAAATATATTTAATATGCTATTTGACCACAAAATTTAATTAGTGGGATTTAAAATTAGACCCTTCTCTCTCTCTAATACAAGAAACAATTAAAACAGTAAATCACTATTGACTACTATGAGACATGAAAGACAACTCGACAATGTCTGCTAGTGCTACTTCATTCAGCTCTGTCTGGAGACGATGACGAAGGCTGTGACAAGATCACTTCCAACAATAATAGATTGATTGACTTACTTGGAGTGCTACAATTTATCATTGAAAAATAAGTTGTATATTATTTTCAATTTATATATGTACATGTATATATGTACATACATACATATATATATATATATGAGCTGCAATGATCAGTCCGGGAGGTGGAACTGTATCTCAAAAAAAGCTACCCATACGATTACGAGCAAAACAAGCCAAAAATTCAAAAACATGATTAGAATTTATGAGATAGTGCTGCACAATATAAGAAGGTATTATAATCAGTGTCATCCGACTATCATGTAGGATTCAGGGGCAATGTTCAGGAGATATAAGATGGCTTTCACAAGGATGGCCGAATCACAACGGATGGCGATGCCAATAATTTTGTGATCAGAACAGCTACGGATGCCCAGCAAAAGTGCACATGCCTCTAGATCGAGAACAGAGCCCACGGAGAGAGGAGCAACACATGCAAAAAGAAATTGACCTGTATCAGTTTCTAAGAGATACGTTGCACCTCTCACCTCGTTTGAGCTCACAAAGGCCTAATCCCGAAAGTGGAAGGTATATTGAAGTTTACTCTGAAGGATCGCCCAGAGCTGCAATGAAAAGGAACATTGGAAAAAAAATGTGTGAAATGATTTCAGGGGCATGACCACAGAGGCAATAGAGTGGATTAATATCTGAACAGAACTGCGCAATGTAATCAGTTGTGGGAAGTCGCGAGTGTAGCGACTTCCACAAAAGGAAGCAAATTTGAGGCACCACAGGAATGTCCCACACTAGAAACTAGGCTTGCCATCCAGTTGGCAAAGGGCGCGAGTGTTGACTAATAAATCGATATGCAGACTTGGTTGTTGCCTGCCCATGGGTATCCATCACCCATATTCATGCGTCATCTTCGATTGTTAGAGGGAAATATATAGATTCAATAGCATCACATAAAGCAGAGGCAAAGAGGATGGAGAGTGCCGAATGGTTCTATAAAAGGAGAGCATAGTGGATACCATCAAGTTGAGTATTGGAGAGTTGATATTGATAAATGTAGGGTTCGATTGCAGATGGATGGGGAATTTCCATGGGTCCATAAAGGATGGAAGTGGTAGAACCAAAATCAATATACTTCATGAGACCAAGGTGGATTTGGGAAATGGTATCCAAAGGGAGTTTCCAGGGGTGTATCTGCCCATATTTATTGAGTGCGAGTTGGGTCCTAAGAGTTTGTCTATATTAAGAATATCAAGGACTCTTTTTGCGATTAAGGATTGCTGTACATTAGTGAGGTATTGAATCCCTAGTCCATCTTGAGAGCGTGGCAGTTGCACGACGCGTCAGTCAGCAAAGTGGGCATCACACCATCCAATGAGGATCCTAGAGGAATGTACGGGAGAGTCTCTCCATGGTTTCCAGAGTACCAGCGAAGATTGGCATTGAACTAAGAGAGTAGATAGGAAGCGTGTTGAGGATAGTTTTTATCAAGGTTGCTCATCCAGCAATGGATAAGGTTGTTCGCCTCTGGTCGGTGAGCTGGGCCGAGGCCTTGTGAAAGGTATCCTTGTCATGTAGTGTAAGGGCCTAAAGGATATAGGAGTGCCAAGATAAGTGAATAAAAAGTTGTCCGTCAAGAGCCCCAAAATATCAGAGACGAGGTTTCGATGCCTGCTACAAAGGACGGGTGGGAAATAGATATTTGATTTGTTGGGATTGGTTTTAAGATTTGTGAGGTAAAAGAATAGTTTGAGGATTAGAAGAAGATTTTTACAAGAGGCTTTGGCCAAATTTATGCATAAAAGGAGGACATCAGCGAGGAGAATATGATTAATGGAGAAATTGGCAATAGTGAATGGCCTAATAGACTATGAGCTGATATATTGATTCAGGAGAGAGGCAAGAACTTGTGTAGATAACACAAATAAATATGGAATATCAGGTCACCCTGCCGAAGGCTCCGATGGCTATAGAAGGACTAAAAATCTACACTATTGATAGAGCAAGTAAATATTGGCGAGCGAACGCACAACATAATTCATTTAATGAAGGTCGTAGGGTAATTCATTAGGTTTAGCACATGTTTTATAGCAACAAAGAAACCTGGTTGAACGCTTTACCTAGATCTGCCTTGATTGATATGTGATTTCTTCTACGCCTTGACAGTGAATGGGTGAGCTCCTGGGTAATTAATTAGTTGTCTTGGATAGACCAACTAGGAATAAATGTGAATTGAGCTTGGTCGATAAGTTCAAACAAAGTGGGTCGTAAATAGTTGACTAGGATATTAGATGCAATTCGGTAAATGACATTGCACAAGGATATGGAGCGATAATAAAAAACACTCTGAGGCCTATATTTTTTGGGAATGAAAATGTTTCTGGTTGTGGACCAAGCAGAAGGAAAGGTGTTTAAAGAAAAGAATTCCTAGAAGTTGACAGCCTAGGACCTATAATATCCCAATAGGTTTGATAAAATTCTATGGTAAAGCCATTAGGTTTCGAGCTTTGCAGGGGGCCATGCTCGGCAGAGGAGACAGGGTCAGCGAGTAAGCTATGCATGAAGAGTTAATAAATGAAAGACAAGGCCAATTCGAACAAGGGATGGGGAAGGATTTGAGCCTAGAGGTGTGTATAATGGTCGACGAAGACTTTTTGAATGTCGAGATCAAATGTTACTGGAGGGTTGTTGTCGACAAATTTGAGGTGGTTCAATTGTGCCCGTGCCTAATTGAAGTGAATAAGTGGAATAATTTGGTATTAAGGTCTTCAGTTGGTATGGACCATACTCCACCACTTGAGATTTATTTGGCGTAATAAAGCGGCATGCATGTTGTAAGCTGACCGAAGGAGGCTAAGCTCCGATTCAGAGAAGCCCACTTGACCTAGGCTTCCCAAGCTTGAATAGAGGTGTTGATTTGATCCGCACGTAGCTTCTGGGATCCCAGAGATTATCAATTTTCAAGCAATAGTGTCTTTCTTAATTTGTCTTAGAATATGGGAGACAGGGATAGTATCAAGGGTAGCAGACTAGTGTCGCTGCACAATCTCCCTAGGTTAGGAGGACTCGAGCAAAAAATGCTCGTATTTGAAAGTGGAAGGCCAACGGATGTTTAAACCAGTGATATGAAGTAGGCGGGAATGATGTGATGCGTTGCGCGTGAGAGTAGAGAGGTCAATGTTGGAGTTGGTGAATACTTTAGAACCTCTTGTTTTTCACATCGGATTCGCCCACGCGAGATTAGGGAAAGTTGAGTATTACCCAATTACTTGTGCTGCTGGCGTATTGACAAAAGGGGAGTTCGGGGGGGCACCGCCCCCCGATGGCGTTTGAGCTTTTGTTTAGCTGGCCCGTGTGGTGCGGGTTAAGGGTTTCTCTGTTTTGTTTAGGTTTTGAACCCGTTAAGGAAAGACATATTTGTTACTCTTTTTTTTTAGATGTAATCAAGTGCGGCTATAACCAAACAAAAGATATAGTGGAACGCAGGACGTAACCCTAATCTCAAGGGTGAACTTGGGTAAATTTTGCGTGTCTCCTCTAATTTTTCTGTGATTTCTTTATGATCTTCTACTCTTGTTCTCGAATTTTTCCATCAGTCAATGGCTCGAAATTTGGCATTTTGTACGAATAGGTCAATGAAGCCATGTGTGTTAGATAAATGGGATGAGTGATTCGGAAGAAGAAATGTGAAAAGGGATTCCACCTTTTTTTTAGAGGGCAAGAGGGGACAGTTCATGTCGCCGAGAAGCATTCAGGGGAGGTCCGCAACATAAAGGCTGCGTTTGGTACAGGAATATTGAGAGAACATTAGTTCTCAAGAACTAATTGATTTGTTAGAAAAAGTTTGAGTTGGTGTTTGGATGAAAAGTGTAATGATAAGGATTTAAAAAGTTGATGTGATGGATAAATTTTAGTGGGTGTTTGGATAAAAAAGAAGAACTAAGAATATAATTTATTATTTTATAAAGTATAAAATTATAATAAATAAGAATATGTTATTAATATTATAATTTACATAATCGTTATATTATTAATATTATTTTTATTTATTTTAATTCAATCTTTTAAATATTATTAATATTACAATTTACGTACATTTTTAAGATACAAATATAATATAATTTTTTTAAAAAATAATTGAATAGTTTAATTAATAAAAAAATTATTAATTATTAGAACTAATTATTTTAGTATTTTTGATTAATAACATTTAATAAATTATTTTATAATATCCCTAATAATGTATTAAAATATTCTAAATTATATAACCCAAACATTATAAAATAATTAAAAAATAGATGAAATTTGAAAAAAAAAGGTCAAAGAAGACGACTGAAATGACATGAAATTAAAAAAAATATTCAAGTTCTTGCCGAAGGCAAGGACTTTCGGCCGGAACATTTGACTAAATATTCCGGCTGAAGTCACGCGTCACCCCATGTGTTTGGGAACTTTTCGCAAAGTTCTTGTGAAAAGTTCCCAATCAAACGCACTCATAAAATCCTTAAGTTTTGTCGAAGTGCATTACGAATTACAAACATAATACAGTCATAAATGCAGGAAATTAAAAAAAAATGTAAATTCATCATGCCAGACTATCACATTCATCGCCTATAAGAGAAAATTGGAATAAAAGTGATAGTACGAGAGAGCCAAAGGCAAAACGGAGCCGCCAGCGGCACCAGAACCCAGCATGACTGCATGAGGTTCTCTGCCACGACCAAGTCTCTTGATAATTCGAAAGGAACGAGCGAGATGGATGTGTTTAAAATGGGGGCGCCGTAGTTGGTTGATTTCAAGGAGACGATCAACAACTTTGATGCGATAACCTTCATGTGGCGGAGGGGACGGGCAAGAAATCTGCACGTTACAAAGCTTACGCGAGACAGATGGGATATATATACTTCTCTTGCCATTATATTATTACTTGACATTCCGTTAGTGATGAGAATTATGGGTGTAAGAAGCAAAAAGCTGTGGGGGATCGATATTGAAGGAACAAGAATTTTATAGGGATAAATTCTTTTCTGAGGTAGTAAAATCCCCACGGCCGGCCGGCGTCTGTAACTTATTAAATGCATGCAGCAGCAACTGCACCAGCAACATGGCGACATGTTTGATTTGCCACGTCATGAAACCCTTCGTGTATATATATATTTGAACTACTACTCGACCTCGATGCATCTGAATTCGTCCTTGAACACGAAGAAGAGCTCACGAGTCCACTTTTTGTGGTCACAGCAAACACAACGTCGTAGATATAGATCTATATATCACGCCATGGCCATGGTCATCACAGCTTTTAATTGAAACCCTCATCTCCTCTCATCTCATCTCAAGTGCATGAGAACCTCATGAGCGCATTGTCTTTTCTTGTTAGTTATAACTTCATTTCAATTTTCAAACTTGAAAGAACTCCTACACGGGTAATTTTCGTTAAGTTACTACATTACAATACACATATATCACTACAACATTTTTAAGGATTTCTGTCAAAAATCTTGTTAAATCCATCGATAAATAGAATTTAAAATATTAATTATATGCTTATATTGTATTATATTTTTTATTATAAAAATTATCGACCGATGTAGCTTTCGATATTATTGACGGAACTCAATCCGTCAATAATATTGAAGGTTAAATCCGTCGAAAATAAAAATAGTACAACATTAATCATATGCTTATATTATATTGTATATATTTATTATAAAAAAATCACCGACGAATGTAGCCTTCGGTATTACTGACTGATCTCATTTCAACATCGATAATACGAAAGACTAGACCTGTTGAAAATAATAATATTAAAATATTAATCATATGCCTATATTATGTATATTTTATTATAAAAAAATTATTGATGGATGCAGCTTTCGATAATATCGATGAATTTTAATCCGTCGATAATACCGAAGCTAGTTAGACCCATAAAAAATAATAATACTAAAATATTAATAGTATTCTTACGTTATATTATATTACATTATATTATGAAAAATTACCGATGGATGTAGCCTTCGTATTATCGACAAATTGAGATTCATCGATAATATTGAAGGTGAAGACTATTTGAAAATAATAATATTAAATATTAATTGTATGTTTATATTATATTATAGAAAAGTTACCGATGGATGTAACATTCGGTACTGAAGGTGAACGATGTCGATAAGATACTGATGGCTTGTGTCATCGGTATTAGCGATGAACGTTTTGTCTGTCGATATTCTAGAATATCTTTCTCGTTATCGAAAATTGCGAAGGATTTTGTTCTATAAAAAATTGTCCGTAAAAAATGTGCAATTCTTTTGTAGTGTATGTATATGGAGGAATATTATGTACATTCGGTATTGAAGGTGAACGATGTCGATAAGATACCGATGTCTTGTGTCATCGGTATTAGCGATGAACATTTTGTCTGTTGATATTCCAGAATATCTTTCTCCTTATCGAAAATTGCGAAGGATTTGTTCTATAAAAAATTGTCCGTCGAAAATGTGCAATTCTTTTGTAGTGTGTATATATATATATATGGAGGAATATTAGTGTGCTACCACACAAAATGGTAGCAATGATGATGGACGGTTATGATGATGACGAGTTGAACTGGCTATGATGATGGCGCGTCTCCTCTCACATTATGGTTCCATTCGCAACACACCCCTCTCACACGACTTGCAACACGTCTCCTCCTCTCCCCTCTCTACGTGTCTCCTCCACCCTCTATCTGCGTCTCCTCCCCTCTCTATCGCATTGATGACTATGAAAAAGGGGAGGCGTCTGCTCCTCTCCCCTCTCCGCGATAGCGAGGGTGAAAGGAGTGTATCCCCTTTTTCTCTGAGCGCTCGATCTCTCGTCGTGAATGCTAGCCCGCTCGAGCTAAGGAAAGATTCCCGTTGCTTTTTCTGTGCGATCTCTCTCTCTCTCTCTCTCAATCCCAATCTCTCTCATGCTAGGTCGATGACGACAAACACACATCTCAGATTGGTGTTTGCAGATTGACAATGGTGTCAACTCCCTTTCTCGTCGGAGCTCTATCGCCCAACGTTGTCATCACCTAACGTCGACGAAGTAGCCGACACAAAGAAAGGAGAGGCGCAAACCGGACGAATACCTTGCAAAGTAGAAGTCTGTCATGCGAACCGAAGCTCTCGAATCAAACAAGCCCTCCTGAATCGGCGGGCACACATCTGATCTGTCCATCTCAGATCTCATGAATGTGTGGACGCAGGATGCTACCACAAAGTGTGATAGCACCCTAATATATATATATATATATATATATATATATATATATATGAAAAATTACCGACGGATGTAGCCTTCGTATTATCGACAAATTGAGATTCATCGATAATATTGAAGGTGAAGACTATTTGGAAATAATATTATTAAAATATTAATTGTATGTTTATATTATATTACAGAAAAGTTACCGATGGATGTAACATTCGCTACTGAAGGTGAACGATGTCGATAAGATACTGATGGATTTTGTCATCGGTATTAGCGATGAACGTTTTGTCTATCGATATTCCAGAATATCTTTCTCGTTATCGAAAATTGCGAAGGATTTTGTTCTATAAAAAAATGTCCGTCGAAAATGTGCACTTTTTTGTAGTATATATATATATATATATATATATATAGTATGAGTCACGAATTGAACATGATATATGTAAGCTCCTCAATTTGTTCCAAGAGCGAGCATCAATGCAAAATATATATGTTGGACAAACGCCCATAATGGGCCACTTACTCATGTAAGAATGCACGGCTATAATAACTGCATGTAGTTACTTTAGTGTTGACGTGAATTCAAATGACATGCATGGTAAGTTAAGTAGATCGCACATGCAACCGATGCATTCAGTTATGACTTCATCTATTATATAATGAAGTCCCCTGATGTAATACGTGTTGGTGTGTTGAAGACGTCCACATAGTTGTGTCCAATTTGTTCTTCTGTCGAACTTCGAAGTACTTGAATTGTCAACTTGCGCCGGCGTTCCATACGTGATCGTCGTCCCGACCTCGTTACAAGAATAACTTAAAAGAATTATGTTAATTTCGTTGCAATAAGGTTGATTTTCTATATTAAAACATACAATTGGTATCAAAGCCAAAATAGTTCTTTTCGTTATTTTTTTTTAATTATTACGGTATTGTGCAAAAATAAAGTTTTTTGCACCTTTGTTTATATGATCATAACCAAAGAACAAAACATCAAACTTTTTTGTTATCCATCATGTATTAATTTCAACAGAAATTTCGGTACAAAATTTTAATATATTTTCTCCCGTGATTTTTCAAAAAAAAAATGTTCTACGTGAACAGTGCCGCGTGGCACTGTTGCACGCCCTGCGCTGCACTGCGCGCGGGCTTGAGGCCCGCAGCACAGTACGCTGTCACCGTGAACAGTGCCATGCGGCATTGTTCCACGCACTGCGCGCGGTGGGCAACGACATGCGGGCCATTGGCCAACTGTACTTGCCTCACAATAGTAGGTTTCGGCCATGGGCAGTCAAGTATGAACAGTTACATTTTTTTTTGAAATTATAGTGTATTACAGAAATTTCAGAAAAATTATATTAAAATTAAAAATTGCTTGTTTTATGCTCCAGAAAATTCTAAAAAATTTTCTGAAATTGTGTTGATCCATGACATATATTATGCATTTTTAATTAATTTTCGTAATTACTATGCATATTAGAAATTTTGTGACATAATATGACATGTTTTTTTATATATAAAATGTCTTGCATGTAATTATGTTATGATAATTTGGAAATTTACAGAAATTTTCTTAAAATCTAAATAACATGATTATGAACATTTCTTGATATGTCATGTGTACAAAATTTAAATGTGTCATGTATATATTGTAATATGCTTTGATATTATGTTATGAACATAATTATATTACATTATGTTATATGTGAAAATGAAATATTTCGTGCACAATATTATTTTTTAAGGTTCATTTTATGTTATGGAACTTATAAATAATATTTTTTCTTTTGTAAGAAATTTTTTGAAGTGCATATATTTTTTTTCTTACCAAAATTAGTTTTTGATGTAACAAATGTATTTTCACATGATATTGCATTTTTTGTGTTAAAATTATGCAATTAATAATATATGTATGATATGACAACATTATTTTTTGTTGTATGAATATTTTCACTACATATATATAATTAAAGCATGTGTGACAAATAATTTTCAATTTGTATGAAAAAATTGATATTTTAATCATTTCAATGCCTTATGTTATACATATATGTTTTATAAGTATGTGACTTTATTTTTTTTACATTTTATGTAAATGTTTGAATTAATAATAACCATGCTTATTATCATGTTAAAAGCATGTGACAAATAATTACATTATGTGATAAGTGAATTGTATAATTATTTGTCCGCTTTGTAATTCATAATTTTTTTTATGCTATGTTTGTAATTCATAATGTGACATGTTTCATGAACTTAGGACTTTAATAAATTGGACCTAAGTTAATTATTTCCATAATGAAACATAGGTAGTCCAAATAGGACTAAGGCATTTTTTATTGAGTGGTGCGTGACATGTGCATGTCTAGAAAAGTACCGAAATAAGATTATAAGTAGAAAATTTAGTACCCTCTTTCTCTATGGACTTATCTGATGTACAATTGACGCAGTCTCTAAATATTACTATGTTCACGTGACACGATAATATTTTTTCAATTATTTTGGTGTCGGGGCGAAGGAGTGATGGTTCCCTAATTGACACCTTGCATAGACAAGGAAGAGCCCCCATCACAAAACTTCGTTTGTCTGGCCGAAATTTTTTGAAAATGATATGTTAATTACATTATATATTTTAAATGATTTTGGATATTCATTTTTCCAAAATTACTAGAATAGTACTTTGGTGCAATTATATTATTTTTAATAACTTAGTAATTTTTTTGGAATAGTGGGAGATGAGTGGGATTTGCTACCATCTTGATGTCACTACCATCAAATATTATCATTTTATTATTTTTGAACTATATGCGACGGGAAGACTTGTGTATAATAATTCATAATAACTTAAACAAAGAAAATAAATACTTTCATTAAAAACAAAATATTTAAGTACAATTAGAATTACGTAATCCTATAACTTTTATATGTCTAATAAATACATCTCTCGGAATAGGCTTGTGTATAACGTTCTAACACTCATTTATTTTTGAACATGGTCTTAGACTAAATGGCAACCAAGCAAATAATTGCTGAACTGAATAAAGGTGACAAGTTGAATGGTGACAATTATGACATCTGGCATAGGAAAGTATAATACATCCTCGAAGAAGAGAAAGTTATTGAATGGATAAAAAACACCATGCATGAACCAGAATTTGGCATTACACTTCAAAAAGGAATCTGGACGCTTACAATGCATGGAAAAAGAAAGACAAAAGAGCTCGCATTGTGTTGTTGAACAGCATGGACAATTCCTTGATGTGTGAGTACGAGGTGCATGAAACTGTCAAAACCATGTGGGATGCCCTTCATGAGAAGTTTGCCAGTATATCAACCACGAAATTAAGGTTACTTAATATTAAGTTCGATTCATACTGTATACGTCCAAATCACACCATGCGGCAGTATTTGCGTGAATTATCGAACATGATTCATGAGTTGAAAAATGATGGTGTTCCACTTACTGATGAATAACAAGTGCAGGCTGTCATTCGTTCTCTTCTGACGCGTTGAGAACAAATGATTTTTGAACTTAGCTCATAACGATAATATCAAAACATTTACTGATGTTGTACGTCATCTGAAACTGGAAGAAGAGCGCCTTAAGGCAGCTAAATCTTTCGGTCAAGCATATGTTGCTGAATCTAGTACGAAAGGTGCGAGTAAAAGTTCAAAGCGTAAAAGGCCGCACAATCAGAAGAGTAAAAACAAGACTGAAAACAGAGATAAAAACCAACGCAAACATAGTAAGCGCGGTGGAAAGTTTGATAAAAGTTAAGTTAAGTGTTACAATTGGCACAAGTGTGAACACTTTGCTCGTGAGTGCACTAAGCCGAAGAAGAATACACAGGTATACTTTTCTGAACAAACTTTCGTTTATGTTTCTAGCTGTGCATTAGTCGCTGACTCTCATCCTTCGTGGATTGTAAACTCAGGAGCCACCGACCACATAGCAAAGGAACATGATGCCTTTGTGGATTTTCGTCGATTCAGTATCGAAACCAAGTGGATTTACGTTGGCAACAATGCACGTGTGGAGGTCAAAGGCATTGGTACATGTAAATTGGATCTTTGCGAAGGACGTGCCCTGTACCTCCATGATGTCCTTTACGCTCCGGATTTTCGACGAAATTTAATTTCAGTATCTCGTTTAGATGAACTTGGTTATGTAATGACTTTTGGTTCAAGTTATGTTGATGTGATGTTAAATAATATTTGTATTTGTACTGCTTACAAGTATAATGGTTTTTATGCTCTTGAATTCTCTAAAGATTTTCAAAAATCTAGTTGTTTATTTGTATTATTTTCAGATAAAAATGTTGATGTCAAAACTTGGCATGTCAGACTTGATCATATTGGGCAAGATCGTATGAATCGACTAGCTCGAGAAGGCCTTTTGGGCAATCTCACTAAAGTAATTATGCCCACATGTGAAGATTGCCTTGCTGGTAAGGCAACTAGAAAATCATTTGGAGTAGGCAAACATGTTAAGGCTACTATGAATCCATCCTGATATCTATGGTCCTATGAATGTTAAGACTAGACACGGTTTCTCTTATTTCATCACTTTTATCGATGATTATTCACGATATGGTGTGGACTATTTAATCACACATAAATATGAGGCATTAGAGTGTTTCAAACGATTCTTGCATATGACTGAGAATTAATTGGATCACAAGGTTAAAGTCTTGGGTACAGATCGTGGTCGTGAATATTTATGTGATCTCTTTAGAGAATTATGTGATGAAAAATGTATTGTTAGACAACTAACAATTCTTGGAACTACGCAACAAAATGGTGTTGCAGAAAGATAAAATCGGACTCTACTTGATATGGTCCGATCAATGATGGCACAAGCAAATCTCTCTATTTCGTTTTGTGGTGATTACTTATCGACTGCGGCCTATATATTGAATCGTGCTCCATCAAAGTCTGTAAATTCTGCTCCTTACGAATTCTGGATAGGTCGAAAGTCTGAACTTAGTTATTTGCGCCCCTGGAGTGCGCAGCCTATATACTTCTTACTTCTCATAAGTATGGAAAGTTAGGTCCTCGAGGGAAAAAGTGTATCTTTATAAGATATTCTGAGACCTTCAAAGGATATGTTTTCATAGGTGAAAAGGATGATGAAACTGTTATGGAGATAGAAAGTAGAGATGCTGCATTCCTAAAAGATGATTTTCCTAAGCAATGTGAAATAGATAAAGATCTGCACCTCGAGGAGGAAGAAGATCAAGAGTTGGCTCATCCAACGGATCAATCTGCTGAGGAGTATGTCTCCTTACCTCAGATTCCTGATCCGAGTGGAGAGAATCATCGTCAACTCAAGAATGAGATATACCAAAATGTTCAATACGTCGGACTAATCGAAAAAGTATCCCACATCGTCGTTTTGAGATTGAGGGGGAAGCTTTTATAGTTGGTACGGAAAACGAACATGAGCCTAAAACAATTGAGGAGGCTCTCTCGTGTTTGTGAAGGAAGAATGGATGAAAGCGATGGAAGAAGAAATGAAGTCAATGAAAGATAATCAAGTTTAGAATTTGGTTGATCTCCCACCCGATAGAAGACCAATATGGAATAAATGAGTTCTCAAGGTCAAACGTGGTGCGGATGGATCCATAGAAAGACATAAAGCTCGTCTTGTTGCACAATGATATATCCAAAAAGAGGATATAGATTATGATGAAACTTTTGCACCAGTTGTAAGATTTTCTTCAATTTGCTTAATCCTATCTGTAATTGCTTATATGAATTTAGAACTACATCAAATTGATGTAAAGAAGCTTTTCTAAATGGAGAACTAGATGAAGAAATTTACATGAAGCAACCTAAAGGCTTCATTGTAAAAGGTCAAAATAATTTTCTTTGGATTTTCTATGATGAAGATCACTGTGTGTATATATGCGGCTCCAAAGATAAGTTTGCATTTCTAACTACATATGTTTATGATATCTTGCTAGCTGAGAATAATAAAGAGTATATAAATACCATTAAGCAATGGTTGTCCTCTATCTTTGAGATGAAGAACATGAGTGAAGCAGTATATATACTTGGGGTAAAAATTCATTAAGATCGTTCAAAGAGTTGCTCTTTCGCAAGAAACCTATATAAAAAAGGTTCTCGAACGTTTTCGAATGAATAACTACAAATCCATTAATACTCCTATAGCGAAAGGTGAAGCTTTAAGTCTTAATATGTGTCCAAAGACTTTAAAAGAAAAGAGTGCTATGACCTCTGTTCCTTATGCCAATGCAGTCAGAAGTATGATGTACGTCATGTTGTGTACTCGACTCGACATATGTCATGTCATTGATCTAGTCAGTCGATATCAGTCTAATCCAGGACACCAACATTGGAAGGCTGTCAAAAAGATTCTCAGATACTTGAAGGGAACCGTTGACTACGCACTATGCTATCAAGGAGAAAGCCTAAAATTAGCCAAATATACAGATGCTAATTGGGCTGACGATGTTGATGAACGCAAGTCCACCTCCGATTACGTCTTCCTGCTTAGCAATAGGGCTGTGACGTGGAGCAGCAAGAAGCAAGATTGCATAGCATTGTCAACAATGGAAGCTGAATTCGTGGCGTGTACCGAAGCTGCAAAAGAATGCTTCAAAGACTAATCTATACTGTGATAATCAAGCTGTCATTGCATATGTCAAAGATGAGAAATATCACTGTAAAGGGAAATATATCGACACTAAGTACAAATTTATACGAAATGAAGATGTTCAAAAAAGGATCATAATTCAATATGTGTCTACACATCAGAATGTGGCTGACCCATTTACAAAGTCTATTCGAGATATGTATTTATTAGACATATAAAAGCTATAGGATTACGTAATCCTAATTGTACTTAAACATTTTATTTTTAATGAAAGTATTCATTTTCTTTGTTTAAGTTATTATGAGTTGTTATACACAAGTAAAGTATGTCAGTCAGGCACGAGATTATCAAATCACACAGATAATCGTCTTCGGCACTTAGAGTATAACGAGCGGAGAAGAAATATTTTAAAATCATAATATGATCTAAAACTGCCCTGATTTGTTCGGGAAGTCTTGAACACGATTTTACTTCAACTCCGTGTGACTTGACAAGGGGAGGCAGATATAAGACCTCATTTAAGGCACCAAAATTTTTTGAGCGACTAGTGGGAGGACTCAGGTCAGGCGCCATAGATTGGCGACTGGATTTAAGTCTGTGCGATGTTATTGATGGCATACACTCCTTCAATGGGAGTCTCCACTGTAATACTTAAGTGTATTATCAAGTATGCTAAGTCGGCCCTAAGACGTGACGAATAGTTATCGAGTCTTCGTCACATGTGTGAGTCTTTAAAGACTGAACAAGTTCGGAGATTGCTCTTAGACTCTTGATGCTAAAATTATTTGCAGCCCGTCGAGCCACGTCTAGAAAAGCAATTGACTTAGAATCGAAAAATATGAGGGCGAGAGAAAGATTCACTAGTGCTGCATAAATTTTATATGTTGTTGGTCAACTGTAAAGTATACATATAAAATTGAATATCCGCGGAGTTAGACGTGAGTTGTCTAAGCTGTGCAAGCAAGGTGTCTCTAGGGCATAACGAGTAACATGATTACTTGAGTGACTATATGAGAATATAGTTCTGGCTCGCATATTGATTGAGCGACTTTTTATAGTCTTGACTCTCAAGTTGATTGAGCATTATGTATCCCTAACATATCATGATATATGCTCTCAAGTGGTTGAGTAATTGTGTATCCCTAACATGTCACAGTTCTCCCGTCCTGTGTTGTGAATGTACTTGTGGGTCGCACGATCCATTTACGATATTCAAATGTTTTCTAACAGAATATATGGGTAATATCCCACTACGTACGAGTGGGAGATCATTGGACAAATGCCCGTAATGGGCCACTTACTCATGTAAGAATGCACGGCTATAGTATCTGCATGGAGTTACTTTAGTGTTGACGTGAATTCAAATGACATGCATGGTAAGTTAAGTAAACTGCACATGCAACCGATGCATTGAGTTATGACTTCATCTATTATATAATGAAGTCCCGTGATGTAATACGTGTTGGTGTGTTGAAGATGTCCACATAGTGCTGTCCAATTTATTCTTCTGTCAAACTTCGAAGTACTTGGATTGTGAACTTGCGCCGGCGTTCCGTACGTGATCGTCGTCCCGACCTCGTTACAAGAACAACGTAAAAAAATCATGTTAATTCCGCTGCAATAAGTTTAGTTTTCTACATTAAAACCTTCAATATAAAAAAGAATTTTCACACTTATATATTTATTAAGGACTTACAAAATCCACGTGAGGTTCTAGTTATATGTTCAAGTTTTAATATTATTAAATTTGAGAAGAATTTCATTTTACTTTTTAACTCGACTTCCAATTAATAAACGCAACACACATATAGGCAGGGACATATTTACAACCTTAAATCACGTGGATGCAGATAAATAACTTTATAATTTCTAATAAAAAGACTAAAACAAAAATGTAAAAACAAAAATAATTCTGACTCATTTTCAATTAGTACTAAGATTTATGTATGTTTTGGATCACTAAATTAAAAAAAGAATAAATTTGTTATGATGAATTTCTAAAAAAAAATTAGATGGTTATATATCGAGTCTAATGGAAATAAATAAAAATAGGCTTAGAAGATTTCTTTAATGTCATAAGTTTATGATCCAATACTTCTTTTCCACCTTTTAATCTCGATCTTTTTGTATAAAAGAGTGAAATAGTTCTCAATGAGGGAAACATTATAAAAAAAATGCAGAGAAAAACCGAGACAAAGGGCAATGTGAATAAATTATGTAGATATGTTTGGAATATATGAAAATTGATTATGTGAAATTATTTTATAAGATTTTACTTTTTAGGGATTTTTAATTGAGATAAAATGAAAATAAATAAAGTGGAGGTGTCAGGAGAGATATTGTGTCATTTATATTTTTAATCGTCGGATTAAATATCTATTTGATTTATTTTTATTTAAGAGCTTTTAATATGGTCTATATGTTTTTAATCAAATGAATAAAAATTATGAGAGTTACTCTTTAAAAGGAAACACTTTCATTTTATCCAAATTGAAAATGTATATAACTTATAAATATTAATATATAATTAGATAATTTTATCTCTCTTGTTTATATTTGACAACATAATGAATAAATATATAATAAATTAAGGAATAACATATTACGGTGTTCTTTTACTACATATTATAGAATAGATAATTTTTTAAGATACACAAAGCTAGACACTTATTGTGATGAAGAGTTCGATGTTCGTCCGATAAGATAATGAGTCGATCGGATCCATCCGACGTCCAATCAACGTCCAATTAATTAAATTTATTAGTAGTTCGTCCGATTCGTTAAACATCATTTAAGTTGGGCCCACAGTGGACCCCAAAGAAAATGTGTTATTGAGTATGTGTTACCACAATTTGTGAGGCCATCGATTGACAAGAAATATGAGTACCATCGATGTGACAAGAAATGTGTTTTCCTGATGTTTTTTAAAATCTTTAGCAGTAGAGTAATTAATACTTACCATTTCTCCGGTGTTTGCCTATTTGTGAGGCCACAAACTCAAAAAGCTAGGGGTGATCGACCTGAAAATTGGATTCGACCCAACCATGGTTTAAAGAGTAGTCAGATAGAGTACGGATTGAAAAATTTCAATCCAAGTTGATCTTACGACGATCCAAGTTTTTATATTATTTTTTTACTTTTTTATTTAAACTTAAGTATATATTTAATTTAAATTTTAAAAAATAAAATAAATTATTTTAAGTATGAAAATAATATTTAGATATTTAGAAAACTTAATTTATTTTTGAAATAAATATTAGAAAACATTATTTATATTAAACAAGTATAAAATAGTGAGAAAAAATTTTAAAAAAAAGAAAAATTGCTCATCGAGTAATCCGACTCGATCTGATACGAATTAAATTAGGTTGAATCAAATTTGACCCTCAAAGCGGCATCGACCCAACCTAATTCGATCAACTTTGGTCGGATCGGATTTGACCCGAAAGACGATATCAACCTAACCAATTCTGAAAGATAAAAGACATGATGTTCTTTCTTTACAAGATGAACACTCAAATTTTATCTTAATATATTTATTTTAAATTATCTTATACTTATGATGGAGTTTCTTCTACTTATTATTTCTTTTATTTCGCAATACTTTGGGTTCTATTTTCTTTAAAGTAATATCTCAACTTGAATAATAAAATAAAGTTTCATTCTTGATATTCAATTTTATTTATTTTGAAATTTTTAATTGTATTTTATTCTTGAAATATTTTATATGTTTGGGAAAATAAAATTTTTATTTTTTAAAAAATGTACATAAAATATAAAGAGAAATAGTTAGGCTTAATTTAGGCTCTGTTTAGTAACATCAAAATTAATGTTTCAAGTAGCGTTTAGCTGTTCAAACGCTAATTTTTTGTTTAGTAAATGACAAAAACATGTATTATTTAGTGTTTCATATGAAAATATTGAAAAACTAATTCTACTAGAATTTAATGATTATAAATTATTTATATGAAAATATCAAATACGTTATTTCTTTCTCAATTTGTCTTATTATTTTCTCATTTTTATTTTCTCATCATTTAACTATATTTCTTTTTATATTCATGCTTAATTAATTATAAATTTTTCATATGTTAACAATTTAATAATTAATATATTCATATCATATGTGTGCACTATATAAAATTTATTGTCAATATAATTTTTTATATATTAAAAAAATTAATTGTGAGATATTATATTATTTAATTGAGATATAAATAATTTATCTATTGCATTATAATAGAATTTATATAGTGCTTGAATTAAATATCGCATGTAAAATTATGTTATTTTATATTTATCAGCTAATTTTATCGTTAATTTTATTTAACACTTATTTGTTAAAATTTTTAATCGCTAATCATCGTCCACTATAAACTGCTATCTTTTGTCAAACAAATAATGCCAAATAGAACCTTAATCAATGTTTTATATGACTCCTTCTAAATAATTATTTGAGTGATTATAAAATAAATATTTTTTACAGTAAAAAAACAATTAAGGAGAGGTTTCATGCACCGCTTACCTTTACTTAAAATGTGCAATCAAAAGTTAAGGATTAGATTTTTCTCAAACTAAAAGCATGGGCTAATAATAATGTTTTCCTTAACGTAGAGATCTATGTTGATTAAGATTACGAAATCAAACAACCAGCTCAAAATAATAATTGCTAACAAACATCAATAAATTTTGATGATCTCAATGCTCAATCAGACAGCACCATGCATGGAGACCCACTGCATGGCATCTTTCAATGCAATTATAGTAGAGACAAGAGGAGATGTCACAATTAATTCTTTGTTAACATCAGTGTGCCCACCCTAAATGCAACCCAACGGCAACAATTCCGAGCATTTCGGCAAAGGGTGACGAGTTGCCCATGAAACAAAGAAAAGTTGTCGTTCTTTGAACATGCAAATAATTAAAGCTGTCATTTCGACCTCATAATGACATGCATCAATTGCATATATTATGCTGCTTTGTCTCCTAGGCCATAATATATACCATAGAAAAATAAAACGACTTGTCTAAAGCTATTAGAAAAAAACGAACATAAAAATTTCATAATCATTAGAACCATAAAATGTTAAGCCAAGCATACACTTTTTATTTTGATTAAAGTATTTTTAAAAATAAAAATTCTGCTCGTTATATATTGTTTACACACACATAAAAGCTCATTACCACAGAAAACTGCAAGTAGAAGAAAAATATGATGGAACGATATAATTATGTGATAGGAAATTACCGATACATTTTGTCTTGTTTTTTTTAATTTCTCTGCCCGACCAATTTCTTTTAAAAAAATTTAAATTATTAAAAAGAACAACATTTATAATTTTATATTTTTAATATTCTGTTTCATGCGTGGACTGCTGACTAGCTCAGCCCACTACATGAATAATAAAAGGAATAAAATATATTTTTTAATAAAAATTTAATGAGATTCGAATTCTTAATCTCTGACTTTGATATCATATAAAATTTGATTTGTTTACTAATTTTCTTAAAAGTTTAAGTCGTTAAAAAGAACGACGTTTATAATTTTATATTCTTAATAACTATTTTAATTTTCACTCTTTTATTATAATATAGAGTGGTTATCATTCTTTTGTAATACTAATTAGTAAAAATATAAAATTAGCTTAAAACGTTATAAGATTAACATCAAAATTCGAGAAGTAATAATGAGGACCTAAAGTAAAAGGTTACATTCGAGAGCAGTTATCAGAAGAGCAAGTATCCGTGCATGGCAAGTGGCACCACTTGAATGAGGGAGGGAGAGAGAGAGTGTGTGTTAGAGACTTAGGAGATGCATGGGGTGCATTTAATTTGATAGCGGTTTCCATGTGCGATCTTTGTCAAATTAATATTTGCGTAGGTTTTGGATAAAGTTCAAAGTTTTGCGAGAGGGGAGGGCTAAATGAAGCCATTTATTAGTTAGCCGTCGATTTTAATCTCGTTACACTTCCCAAGCCGATCGATCGGCCATTTATTGCCCTTTGTCTCGTTTACGTTTCCAAAAGAGCACCAAACATCGACGAGGGAGAACACCATCATATCTACCTTTTCAGCTCGCCATGTTTTTTTCTTAAATATATTACATATAAAATACTGCCTGCAAAGTTCACCATCAATTTTACTAAGTCAGTACGAACGACGATAATTAAAAATAAATAAACGAATAGTAGGCCCTAAAATTTTTTTTAATTTTTTTTGAACTGGGGGAAAGATGCATCTGATAGCTAGATAAGACAAAAACAAAATTAAGACAAGGTGCCAAGTGCCCGGCCTGCAACAGATGCCTTGAAGTTTGTGGGTGGCCAATCTGCCGTGTACTCCGATCCAGTGCACGAAGACAAGACTGCTGCTGCTGCTCCCGCTCCCGCTGCTGGAGGTGCCTTAATTACTCATTTGTTTCCGTTTAATCTTTCGTTAAATTGCACAACCAAAAGATGCCAAATCTTTCGTTTGGATTTTGTCATCCGAGGGACAGAATCAGATCGCGGAGGACGTTGTGAAAAGATTCAGACTCTCGTAAATGGTGTTTCAAAGTTCAAACTCGTGCGGGAACGAATCCAAAATTAGATCCTTGTGCGAGTTGTGGTCACGATGCAGTGATCCTTGAAACAGTCTAAGTCTACATGTATCGTCTCATTCCAAGCTTACATTAATACTCTAATATAATGCCAACCAATGCATACATAACTATTGGACTGGCAGCTGCAGCTGCCAACTATAAAATAAAAAGTATGTCATCGACGACCACCTTTGTTGATGGCCATTAATCATATACATAACATATGCTTTGGCCTTTTCGGTATTCCAATAAATTTCCAACTATATGCAGGGATGTTGCAGGTCTGAAAAATACAATCATGCCATACGACACCATGCAAACTTTTCAGTACAAATGCACTGTAGAACACGGAACCAACACATGCGTGTAATTTGTAATAGAGGAGGAAGAACTAGCATTACTGTGAGTTATAATGATCATGAGCATCTAATAGTATACATTGTAATTAATCAACAACAAAGAAAACAAAAAAGAAAAAAAGAGGCTCTCGTACGTAGATGTTAATTACTTGAACCAGTTTCTTCTTCCTTGTGTTCGTCTATAATCTCCTCAATCTCGTAAGAGATATTGGAAGAAGAAGGAGGCGGCGAGGAGGAGGAGGAGGAGGAAGAAGAAGTTGAGGAAGAAGGAGTGGACGAAGTTGCAATGCCTACGAGCAGGTCCACGAAGGCTACAACTATGACGCTGTGGGTCTTCTTGCCATTAACCCTCAGGTACCAGAGCAGCAGCTCCTCGAGCCTCTCCCAGTCCTGGAGCCCGTGGGCGGTCACCATCTCCTCCATGGACGTCCGGAAGTCGCGGTACGGGTCGTCGGACTCCATGGCCAGCGCGACGCTCTCCCGGAAGAACTCCCTCCGGGCGCCGGCGGTGGTTCCGGCATCCCCGCCCTTATTGGCCTCCTCCAGTATCGAGCTCGTGACCCCGGGCTCGAAGAAGAGCCTATCCGAGCGCAGGCCGCGCACCATCGTCTCCACGGAAGGGGGCTCCCCGTTTGCGGAGCAGTACTCCTCCGACGCGGTGGAGAAGCTGTCCTGCTCCTCCCCCTCCTCCGACGACCATCGGGTGAAGCAAGAGTCGGCGGAATCGCAGTAGACCAAGTTCACGGTCTTGTACATGGTAGCACCCCCGCCGGCGATCGCACCGGCGTCGCGGAACGAATCGGTCTTCGGGTGCCTGCACGAAGGCCAAGGCCACGAGGAAGAGGAGAGGGTGGGCGAGGCCGCGGAATAATAGGAAGGCTTTGGTGGCGCGTCCCTGAACTTGAACAGTAGAGAGCTCAAGCCAAGCTTCTTCTTTCCCATCGCTCTTCAGGAGTGGTTGCTCTAGCAGGAGGGAGAAAGAGAGAAAGAAGGAAGAAGAAGATGGAAACGTGAGAGGAGGAGAGGGAGAGAGGGTTTGGTTTAAACTTTTATGGAGGTGTGTGCCTTTAGGTGTGGCATTAATGCAAGGGTGCGCCTGCGCGTGTCTGTGTGCGTAATATATATATATTATGTTATGTTGAGGGCTTCCCTTCTTGCGTTTTCAAAAGCGGACTGCGGAGGAGGAAAGGGAAGAAGAGTGGGGTCGCTTCATGCGTGCATTCACTGCATGCAGCTGAGGGAGGGAGGGGCTTCAACAGTTGAATGGTCATTCACCACTCCCTTCAAAACTATTACTGTGAATAAAAAAAGAATTATCAGGTACAATTCTGGATTGATCTGTTTACACGAACGGAGACAAAATCTAAGAATTCAGAGGAGATTATGACTCCTAATTCTTATTACTAGAGAGTCTGAAGAATTCAGGAGTCTATTATTTACAGGTGCTTTCAGAAGACATAAACTCAGGAAAAGGATACAGACAATAATTCAATAGTACTTTCAGAAGCAGGGTGCGTTTGCGAGAGCTGTGGAAACTTGCTTTTCAAAAAAGATGACTTACTTTTTTCCATCTAACGTTTGGTAAAAATATTATTCTTGCTTTTTGTCAAAATTTTCTACCTGCCACAGCCATTTTTTTGCTTTTTGCCATAGATGGGTCACTCCTCTTTTGGGCTATAGCAGCTTTTCTTCGTAATTGCTTTTCTAAACGGGTGTCCCAAACGCAGCAGAAGATATATTCAAAAAGATCCAAAATTTAGGGATGCTTCGCCGTTCAAATTACTTGTGCTAATTAGACATCTGAAATCTAAATCAGAATGCTTAATATACTGCAACATGGCAGGGGTGATCGAGGGATGGCCGCTTGTACTGTAGTCGCCACTCATTAATTACATTACTGGTAACATGCAAGCAGACAATGGCATTGCAAACATGGATTTCGATTTCAAAATCTTGGCTCATAAATGAGTCTACCAGGGGCATGAATTTCTGTGAAATATTTGAAGTTTGTGAACATATATAAATATATATGCTGTCACTTGTCTTGCATGTGTAGGCTGTCTTGATATTATTAGAACAGAGATTAAGAACTACATAAATTATGTTCTGTTTATGACTGGATAGTTAATCGGAAGGTCAATTTATCCCCTTGATAGCTGACATGCACATAAGTAGAGCCATATGATATTAATAGAAGTTGCTTTTGATCCTTCAATATTTCTTCTTATGTTCTTGAATTCCCTGCTGCAATCGCGATAAGGAGAAGATGGAAAAACTACTAGTCAGGAGTTTTGCTTAGCCTGTTCCACCTCATTTATGACAACGAATCACCAACTCCAGCGTTGGATGTTTTGCACCTGTCATAAAAAACCCTCTTAATTTGACACCAACTCTGTTCAATTGTCATGGTAATTTAGGTGCAGAAATTTAAGTGGCTGTCGTATCCAACTTGCCATGTTTCTGTGGTAAAATTCAAACACAAGTCTTTAACCAGAAATTAATGGGAGAGTTAAATCTGGAAGTTGGCATCCTATGCAAATGGAGTTACTGTACAGCATTCCAGGCATTAGAAATTTCTAATCTCATTCCTTGAGGAAAAACACCATATATTACAATCATAATCATATGTGAGTATGTTACTATAATATAACCAGAAAAGAGAATTGTACTATTTAAATATTTCAATTTGGACAGCGAAAAGTATCTCAAAATAAACTGGAATGCTACTGCCTCTCAATGTTCCAACCAAAGGAAATATGATTAGTTGACACAGACACTGCTGAGTCACATATATATGAAGCTGAACGAGAGTTGGAGCTTTTGCAAGCATCAATTCGAACAGATTACTGCGACATCTTGTTGTTGCTACCAGCTAATGTTGATCTTGGGAAGTCTCAACTCTGTCAGAGCACCAAATGAACATTGACGGATCACATCTCAGAGAAACATCAGCTACAATGTTACAGAAAAATATGAGTCAGAACTCAGAACTGTAGGATTGTTGCATTTTTTCTTAGATTTTAAACTTGCTAGATTTGGTTCAAATCGATTTTAATGCAGACTGCATAAATTCACATGGCTACTTGTGTTGAAGGGAACAACATCTAACGATGTGCAGGAGGACCACCATCCACTGCTTGTCTCATTCAGAATTTCCTCCTGCTTCTGTCAAGGAAGTTTTATTGCAGGTTATCTGATTTTTCAGCGATAATATATATATATATATATATATATATATATATATATTTGAAACGTGACAAATAATGTGGATTAAGAGATTGAGACATTGTTAAACTTCAGGAGGGGATGTATAAAGAAATAGCAATTATGTGCTTCCTCAGAGGCACAATTCAAGACTGCACCATGAACTTTGTTTGTTACCATTGTCCCTGGTCTGCATTTACTTGAGTAGGGCCGAAACCTCATGTGTGTGGATCATAATTTGGCACCGACGTAGAAGATTACGTCTTCAAAATCTAAAAACATGCTTTTATTTGCAGACAAAGAATCCTGTGCGAGTTAAGATGGTGATTGGATGATACATAAACTAAAAAGCTGCAAATTAAATGACGTATGTGACAAAAACATCTATTGCTCTCCGTAAGAGTTAATGCAGCGTTCGATTTCCTCTGTCGTAGTGATCAGTGTAATGCAGCGTGAATTGATTGCACCTGCTTTGGTTCTTCAGCTGGTCTTTTTTTTTTTTCTTTCCTGTAGGTACGTAGTAGGAGGCAATGTGGGATGGCCATCTGAAAGGAAAAACTTTCTAAGTTTCTGTAAAAGCAATGGGCAACGAGCTGTGCTCAGATCAGGGGAGCCATGGATGCAAGTTATGGCTTCCATGTTCCTTTGCTGGAAACAAGAAAAGCTGAATGGCTTGTAATGTCAGTGAGTCTATTTAGAGTGTCATTCATGACATGCAACATCTCTCTTTTTTTGTTTCACTCAGCATTCAAGAATAACAACATCATGGAACAAAAGGATATAATTTGTCAATGGCCATTGGCCAATCACATTATTATTTTTATTTTTTTGTGTGTATGAATGTCTGATGAAAAAGTTCATCTCTTCTTGGTTAATTCAGTGTTCACGGGACAAGTTTAAAATTCAGTACACTCTCGTTTGATTGAAAAATTTAACGCCGAGCAGATTCCCCAACCTAATATGAATATATGGACTTTTAGGGGTCGTTTGGAAACAGAATAGTAGTTTCTCGTAAGTTCTTCGTGCATAGTTGAATTGACAGTTCATGGTGTGTTTGATTGGAGTGGAATTTGATGATGAGAAATAAGGTGGTTGATGTGATGGGAAAAAGAAGATGTGATGGATGAATTTTGGGTGGATTTTGAATTAAAAATAATTATTATAATTATGAAGTATAATTTTATTATTAATTAAAATAAAATTGTAAAATAAAAAATTTTTAGGGGAAAAAGTTTGTTAAAAATTATATTATTTAAATATAAAAATCATTTTTAAATTAATTATATGTAATGAAATATTAAAATTTTTTAATGAAAAAATAGGTAATAAATAATATTATACTAAACACTTATTAAAATTATTTTATATCTATTAAATAATTTATTTTAGTGAAGATAGTGCGTGAAGAAAAAAGAAAATAAAATAAAATAAACTTTGAAAAAAAAGTAAAAATCATGTCAACATCAAAACGCAAAAAAAAGGGGGCAACCTCCGATTCCACCTAAAAAGGTGGAACCGGAGTGGTGGAATCGAGGTCACGTGACTCCGATTAGGTGGAACCGGAGTGATGAAATTGGGGTCACGTGACTCCGATTCCACCAATGTTGTTTCTGTCCCGGAATCGAATTCTGAGGCGGTGTTTGACGAAACCAAGCAGAACAAAGCCGCGGTTCGCGTCTGGTTCCACAACCAAACACAGCCTTAACCTGATTTGATTTTAATAACTGATCTGATCTTCTTCGGGGTCCCCCATTTGGATTAGGATTTAGTTCTCGAGCAAGGACTTCTTCCAGGCTTTTTATCCAAACAGTTCTATTTTTGTCGTGCAGAGCTCACTGCAAACGACGACAAGATTAAGAGGCTTTGTGAGTTCTCAATGTCACATAGAATAAGATGATCCTACAGTGGAGCAACTTCTGATTATATTCTTTTAATCTCGTATGCATCCAGTAGTAGTATTTTTATGCTTGAAATTCAAATCAAACTATGTTAGGGACTAAATCTTGATTTTGGTGTTAATAATTGTTGGAAATAATATGCCAGGAATCTACAAAATAGACAAAAGGAAATATAAAAAAATTAACCATAAAATCTCTTTATTCATGTGCTAATAATTTTGAATAACAAAAATTTAGAGTGGGTATAAAAAAAATGCCGACGTTACAAGAATTTCATAATAAATCATGATGACTCAAGTCCTCCTCTTTCATATATTTTTAATTTTCTTTCATTTTTTTCTTTCCATAATTTTTTTATAAAAAAATAGTTATCATTTATGTTGCTAAAAAAGTGTCCTGGTACAAAATGATGAGAATGTTTTGAGGAAGATCCCCTCACATAAGATATTAGTGTCATGAGACATCACTATTACATATTCTGTTACAATGTTGTATTCGAAATGTTTGGAAAGCTTCCGTTAGTTATGCTTGGAAAGCTTCCGTTAGTTCTTATATGAATGTCATAATGTTTTGTATTCGTCATGCACTTTTGTGCTCCCTTGTTATAATCTTCACCAAGATTTTCCAGTCCACTTCCACGATCATTTTGAGAAAGCCTTATCTTCTGCATTTCGTGAGCCCCTGCAGCAATCCCAAGCTTCTAGTTCAAGTACCTCTTCAGCATTCCTCCTAGAGCACCTTGCTAGTGAGTTCAGTCTCCTACCTCTTTCCATAATTTTAAGTACAAGAGTATCATATCTCAAGATACGTCAATAAAACTTTAAGAAAATATATAAGGTTATTTCTTCTAACCACCCTTAAACTATCAGATTTTCTACATCTAATCTCATATTACGAACTTTATTTTTTAGATTTCTAAACTTTCATAATTTTTTCAATTTGATCCTTCCGTCCAATTCCGTCGATTTCTCCGTTATTTTTTATTTTTTACATTTGTGAAAATTCCATATTCCCCTTCTTTAAGTGTTAATCTATTTTAACATAAAATAATATATAATAATAAATATAAAAATAATTAAAAAATGAAAAAATGACCACGTGTCATCGGAGGAGTCGCCGCTCCCTGCGACCTCGCCGGAGGTCACAGGGAGGGGGGTGACCCCCCTCCTTCCCTGTGCTCGCGCGGCACAAGGGGCTGGGTGATTGCCCCTTCCCTGCGACCTCGCCGGAAGTCGCAGGGAGGGGGGCGACCCCCCTCCTTCCTTGCGCCGCGCGGCTCCATGCGACCTCCCTCCAGCGAGGTCACAAGGAGGGGGCGACCCCACCCACCTCTCCTTCCCTGCGTCGTGAGAGAGCAAGGAAGTGGGCGACCCTCCCCCCTTCTCTCTCTCCTCTATTTGGTGACACGTGGTCTTTTTTTTAATTTGTTATATTTATTTTTATATATTATTTTATGTAAAAATAGACAATCACTTAAGGAAGAGGTATAATGAGCTTTTCACAAATACGAAAAATAAAAGATAATGGAGAAATCGATGAAATTGGATGGAAGAATCAAATTGAAAAAATCGTGAATATTTAGGAATTCAAAAAATGAAATTCGTAGTTTGAGATTAGATGTGGAAAATCGCGATAATTTAGGAATGGTAAGAGAAAATAACCCAAATATATATTATACTAAAAGACGTCCGCATTGCTAAAATGTGTGATTTGCATAAGGGAAAAGAATATTATTGGCCTACCGTTATATGACCTTTCTCAATGTTTACATTTTTGTTTTTTTTTTTTTTGAAAATACTTATCCAGCAAAACATGTGCTTGTCATTAAAATAGGAAGACTTGCATGTTGCGTCATGCTAATCTAACACGAGTAATAATTGTGATACGGATATCGCTTATATATGATGCCAAACCAAGGTCATATTTTTTTTCTTCTTTCAAGTAGTCCTCATAAAAAGACAATAATTAAGGTGTCAATTAGACAACACGACCACCTCGAAGCTCACGTCCGGATCAACGAGGGAAAAAAATTAGAATAATTGTTACGCAGATGATAAAATTACGCACTTGATTGGGAACATAATTGGGTAGGGGTTGTCGTTTGTTAGAGAGGCTCCAACATTAGGGAGGCTACGAAGGATGAAATATATATATATATATATATATATATATGATAGAATGATGATATAATATACAATACGATAAATTTCACATGAACATTTTATGGACCATGTTGGACGTACGCCATGCCCTTAATGGGTCATGCTAGAGCAACTCCCTCCGCCTATGATGTCAAGGTCATATTTTATGCAATGTTGTAAAATTGGAATCAGACGTCGACTCATGTAAATCTTCAAGTCTGGTTGGACCGATCAAATTGATTAATTCGGACGGTCGAATCGATTATTAATAAAATAATATAAAGATATCAACTATAATACTTACATATATTTATCAATAATTAATATATTTCTACATCAAAGTACACTAATATGATTAAAAAATTTAATTAAAATTAAGAAAATCAAATGTGACATATTTAACTATTGTTATGAGTTTTATGTGATTTTAATATATTCAATTATAATTTACAAATTCATATTTCTCAAATTTAATTGTTAATATTAACTTAAACTAGAAAAACTATTATAGTTTTTATTTTTTTAAAATTTAATTAGGTAATTAATCTTTTCATATTTAAGTTTTGACATTTAAAAATTATTATAAATTTTCTTTAAAAATATAAAAGAAAACAATTTGGTATATGAATGACGATGAGCTTTGTATTATATAAAATAATTTGCCATTCAAATCAATAAGTAGGTGTCGGATCAAGTCAAGTTGATCCGTGAACCCGATGACCCGATCCGATTAGATCCGAATTGGTTTGGGTCGGATCAGACTCGACCTGATCAACCCAATTTTTTTATTTTTCCTTTTTTATTCAAATTTAAGCTTATATTTGATTTAAATTTTTTAAAAGAATTGAAGAAAATATTTTAAGTGCAAAAATAATATTAAATTGTTAACTTATTTTATTCTTTTAAAATAATATTAAATAAAAAAATAAAAATAGTAAGAAAAAAAATTAAGAAAAATTGGGTGGTCAGCTAACCTGACCACCCGACCCGAATTCGGACCCCCAAGCCCCCTTGACCCGACCCGACCAAATGTGATCGGGACAGGTTTGTTCACGGGTCTGGTCCAACCTGACCCATGAACACCCCTATCATTAAGGGCGGGATAGTAGTTTGTACACATTAACTGGTTTAATAGGTCAAGGGTTCAATGCATATTGTCAATATCATTTCATCTTTATTTTGAAATAAAGATGAACTGTTCGCATGTTCATTCAACTCATCTGGGTCGGACGGTCCAATCCGGTTCTTGACCGGGCCAAATCGATTCAACATGGTGTGTGGGTTTAGCATGTCCCATGGACCGATTAGATGCTCGGGTCACAATTGGGCCGGTTCGGTCCGGGTTTAACAACCTTAAATTATGATGCAATTTTGGCTCCTAACTCTTTCCGCTATAAATTACATGCATGTAGTTACGTAAACAATGGTTAAGTAAATTTTTTATAGAACTCTATAAATAGAGTTATTTTGGTACTCATGTGTGCAGATCTATTGAGACTCTGTGCTAGTCGCATATAGGGCTATTCACGAACTCGACCCAACTCGATCTAAGGTGATTGGATCGGGTTGAATCGAATTGCGAAGAGTCTGACTCATAAATCTGAATCAATTCAACTCGACCTAGTTTGGGTCGGGTACTCGCTTTATCCCTTTTTTCCATTCGTTTAATGCATTTGCAAAGAGGCAGAGCAGCAAGAGAGGAGGGCAGTGTAGGGGTTCGAGGCTTCGAGCAACAAGGGTGATTGGGCCAAACTAGGGTAGTTTCTTCAATTGCGGCAAGAACGTACGTTCACAAAGGCCAAGGGTGTTCGAAAGTGCACCGAGACTGATGACTTCTTCAATGGCAGGGGAGGGTTGCGAATCAAGGGACGAGACTACGAGAGTGGCTTATTCAATAGGGAAAAAAGAGACAGGTGAAGGGAGGGAGCACCTTTCTCCTCGTCATTGACAACATTGACGTCGACGGGAGGGAGAGGTCGGAGGTCGAGGTCAAGGGTCACTTTGAACATTTTGTTCTTGAGGGTGTACGACGAATCATCTCGCGTCGGTATTGTTCACCCTAAGTTGCCGTTAAGGATGTTCGATAGTTGGAGTATTCTTCGACCTTGATGAGTACTGAGTAGTGTTGTAGTGGACTATGGATGGGTGGCTTGGGCTGAGTCATCGGGTGAGCGAGTCAGGTTAGAAAAACTTGAACCCATATGTACCCGACCCACAAATGGTCGAGTTTGCTTCAGTTCAGATTGGGTTCGACCCGAGCATGACCCCGACCCAAAATGGTTTGTCGCGTGGGTACTTCGAATCATTATATAGTGACAGCTTTCTGATGTGATCATCGTTCCGACTTCGATACAAGAATAATATGAAAGAACCTCTGAATTATTTTCGCTGCAACGAGGTTGGTTTTCTTATTTAATAAAATCTTCAATTGGTATAAGAGTCTCCATAAGTTCTTTTGGTTATCTTTTTTAGTAATTTGGGATTGTGCAAAAAAAAATATTTTGCACCTTTTATTATAAGTACATAATCAAGGAAAAAAATGAACTTTTTTGTTATCCTTATTATGTATTGAATTTACAGAAATTTTGATATTGAATTTTAATATTTTCTCATAATTTTTTTTAAAAAGATGTATTTGTGAACAATGCTGCGCAATGTAGCGCGCGGGCTTTAGGCCCGTAGCGCTTGCGCACGTCCACACGCGTGGATTTTCATGCAGCGTGCAGTCTATTGGATCTGTGAAGCGGCCCAAATAGAACAATGGATTTTTTTTTTAAATGTAGTGTGTTTAAGGAAAATCTGGGGAAAATCATAGTAAAATGAAAATTTCTTGTTTCTTGCTTCATAAAATTTTGAAAAATTGTCTGAAAATCGAATTGTTTATCCTGACTTGAAATATGCATTTTTATTATTTTTGACATTATTATGTTTATTAAAGAATATGTCATGTTATAATATGACATGTTTTTATTTGAAATATTTTGCACATAATTATGATATGATAATTAGAGAATTTACAGAAAATTCGAAAAACGTGTATGATATAAATTATAGACATTTATATCATTCTGTAATATTATTTGATATTATGTTATGAACATAATTATATTACATTATGACATTTTATACACATGAAAATAAAATTCGTGTACATCATTAGTTTTAATGTTAATTATGTGATATGAAACTTATAAATAATATTTTTATTTATTTTAAAAAATAATAATTGGAGTGCATATATTTTTTGTTACCAAAATTAAAAATTTTGGATGTGACAAGTGTATTTTCACATGATATTGCATAGTTTTTTTTATTTTAGTATTAAATTTATGGAATCAATAGTATATGTTTGATATTACAACATTATTTTTTTTTGTTGTTGTATGAACATTTTCATTACATATATGGAATTAAGGCATGTTAAAAAAATATTTTTCAATGTTTATGAAAATTGATCTTTTTAATTATTTTAAATGTCTTGTGTTATGCATATATGCATTTTAAGCATGTGACTTTATTTTACATTTTATGTAAATGTATGAATTGGTTATAACCATGTTTATTATCATGGATATATTATGGTAAAAAGCATTTGACAAATAATTTATTTTCTTATGATAAATGACTTGTATAATTATTTGTATGCTTTGCTCATAATTCATTTTATGCTATATTTTTGTGTTGTGTATAAATATGAAAATTATGAACGTAACATGTTTCATGAATTTAAAATTTTAATTAAATACTTCTAAAAAAGGAATTTAATTAAATTGAATCTAATTTAATTTTTTGTATAATAAAATATAGGTAGTTCAAATAGGATTAAGGAATTTAAATTATGTGATTATCACAATAATAATTTTTATTGATTGGTGTGTGATATGCGCATATCTAGGCAAGTATTGTACATGAAAAATTTAATACTTTATTTCTCTATGGACTTATCTGTATTGTTAACGTAGTCTCTAAAAATTTCTATGTTCATATGATATGATGATATTTTTTCAATTGCTTTTGTGTCGAAACGAAGGGATAATTTCCTAATTGGCATCGAGGTAAGGAAGAACTCCCATCACATAATCTTGATTGTCCTGACGAAGTTTTTAAAAATGATATATTAATTATATTATATATTTTAAATAATTTATATTTCATTTTTTTTCAAAATTAGTAGAATAGTATCTTGACGCAATAATATTGATTTTAATAACTTGGTAATGTTTTTGGAATAGTGGGAGATGTGTGGAAATTTTGCTACCATTTCAATGTCACTACCATAAAATATTATCATTTTATTATTTTGGAATATATGCGACAATAATGTTCTAACAATCATTTATTTTTTAATATGATTTTGGACTAAATGACACCCAAGCAAATAATTGTTGAATTTAACAAAGGTGAAGGTGACATGTTGAATAACGACAACTATGATATTTGCATAGAAAAGTGTAATACATTTTCGAAAAGGAGGAAGTCGTTGAATGCAACTTGAATTTGGCATTACACCTCAATACAGAAGGAATTTGGTTGCCAATAATGCTTGGATAAAGAAAGATAAAGGGTATGCATTACGTTTTAGCAGTATGAAAAAATTCTTAATGTGTGAGTATGAGGTGCATGAGACTGTTAAAGTCATGTGGGAATGAAAGTTTTGCAAGTTCATTAACTACAAAATTGAGGTTATTTAATCTTAATTTTGATTCATACCGTATGTGCAAATTACAACCAGGACACACATTTGCTTAAATTGTCAAACATGATTCATGAGTTCAAATCGCACGTGTTACACTTATCGATGACCAACAAGTGCAGATTGTGATACAATCTCTTACGGAATGTTGGGATCACACGATATTGAACTTAGCTCATAATAATAATATCAAAACTTTTGCTCATAATAATAATATCAAAACTTTTACTGAAGTTGCATACCGTCTGGAATTGGAAAAAGAGCGCCTTGAAGTAGCTTAATCTTCTGATGAAGCATATGTTGCAGAATGTAGTAAGAAAGGCATAAATAAAATTTCAAAACATAAAAATCCGCACAATGAGAAGGGCAAAAGCAAGATTGAAAATGAAAGGGGTAAAAACCAACACAAACAATGTAAGAACGATGAAAAGTTTGATAAAAGTAAAGTTAAATCTTACAATTGTAACAAACGTGGACACTTCGCTCGTGAGTGCACTGAACCAAAGAAGAAGACACATGTATATTTTTATGAACAAACTTTCATTGATGTTTCTAGTTGTAGTTTAGTTCTTGACTCTTATTATTCATGGATTGTAGACTCAGGAGCAACCAACCAATTTTTTATCAATTCGGTGTTGGAACAAAATGGATTTGCGTTGACAATAACACAATTGTGGAGGTTTAATGCATTTCTACATGTAAATTGGACCTTTGCGAAGGATATGTCTTGTAACTTATGCTTTAGATTCTCGATGAAATTTAGTTTTAGTTTTTTTTATTTAAATGAACTTGGTTATGTAGTAACATTTGGTTCCAGTTATGTTGACGTGATGTTGAAAAATATTTGCATTTGCACTGCTTGCAAGTATAATGGTTATTATTATTTTTAAAATTTTTAATCATTTTCAAAATTCTAATTGTTCATTTATATCATTTTCTAATAAAAATATTGATGTCAAAATTTGACATATCGGACTTGAGCATATTAGGTAAGATCATATGAATAGACTAATTAGATAGGGTCTTTTAGGCAATCTTGCTAAAATTTTTTTGCTCACCTGTGAAACACTACAAGAAAACACATCATTAGAGAAGAAAAATCTGGTTGTTAGTACTTAAGTTTCGGTCGTTATTGGTCATTAGCGACCAACATTTTTCGTCACCACCCGTCGTTAGTTTCTTATTTACATGTAATGTCTTAAGTAAATGAATAAATAAAATAAATAAAGGAAATGTCGAGCAATTTACTTTGAGGACAACTTCGATAGTACTTTGAGGATTTTGCCTACAACCGACCTTAGGTCGGTTTGCTTAATATATAAGGTGTCAATCCCCATCTTCTTATCATCTGGACACCTATCTTAATCACACGAAACTCAGCTGAAGAGGGCAGCAAGAGAAAGAGGTAAAAACAAAAGGGAAAATGAGGGATTCCATCAACAAATGAAGGGTTTCTTGCTAGGGTTTCATCTAGGTAAGTTGTCTATTCCTTCCCTATGAATTATCCCTATGAAATTCATATGATAATTTATTCTTCTGAGCTTCCAAGGTCTCTTTGTGCCTCTATGTCCATGTTCTTGTGGTGTGGATCAAACCCTAGTTCACCTACATGAAGTTTCTTCTTTGTTGGACACCGAACCCTATCTGAAAGTTGTCAACATGTTCTTGGCATCTTAGAGTGCTTAAAAAATTATGAAATTTCTTAGGATATGGAATCAGGTTAATTGAATTTCTATATCAAAAGTTATGAGTCAATTATTTCGAGTCGTCCTTTTTGTTTTCTTTGATGAATAGTTCGAATTGTAAATACTATGGTAATTTAAAATATTTATTATTAATATATGAAATTTATATGTCTTAAAGATGGTAAAGTCCTCTTTGTAATACAAGTAGAATCACTTTTATAGACCATGTACAACGAAAGTTATGAGATTTAAAATAAACATCATTCAGTCTGTCAGAACAGAAAAGTAGAAGAGAACATAGGTAAATCTTTTGAGAACCATATATGAGTAATAAGATTATGAGATTTATATGGGTTAAACCTTGGGTAGTATAGTTTCATGAAAAATTATAATTACTTAATTATCATAAGTATTCCAGAAGTTATGAATTTTACAACTGACACCACTCAATTTGTCAGCAAACTGGGTAGGTGAAGAATATGATTGTCTTGACGAAATTTTTAGAGCCCCTATACAATATACCTTAAATGGAAAATTTCTAGAGGATTAGTGTTACGATGCAAAAATTATGTCACATGTTTAATTATAATTGTATTAATATCACATGTTTAATTATTATTATGCATGATGTTTTTAGCACCACACGAATTTCTAATGTACTAAGGTGCACTAGAAGTAACCCATCATTGTTATACCTCATGTCATGTCTTTGGAATGTCATTTGTTATGACTACATATTCTATATGATCGAAAAGTGAATGGATTACTTTTAATGCAATTATATGATATGTGTTCTAAGTGATACGATATGATTGGTGCATGCATTATGCATCTTATTTGTCATGTATTTGCATTTCCTCTGCCGGGATGATATGTCTTATGTAGATAAGGTACCCCATTTTCTTGGGATGATATGGTATTTTACGGAATAATATATGTTCCTCGGTAGGGATGATATGATGTCCTACGGAACGATATGATGCCTTTGGTCAGAGATGATATGTCTTTTGCAGGAAATGTACCTAATGATTTGGGATGATATGAAACCCTACGGGGTAATATGTTTCTCTAACCAGTTGGTAATATGACATTGCATTATGCATACGTGCATACATGATATGATATGATACATGACATATTACATGATATGATATGACATGATACATGATAATGATATGATACATGATAGATATGACATGATACATGATATGATATGTGAAATGTTATATGAAGTGAAACAAAAATGTGAGGCACTATATGATATGCTAAAGATGTTATTCATTGAGATTAGTTAATGTAGTATCCTTTATTATATGAAAATTGTTCGTAAGTAATAAGATGACAACTTGTTTCTTATAAGTTTTTAAAATGCTAAATTAGTTTATTTGAATTGAATATGTGGTAATACATAAGTTATGAGTTTTCAACTTACTGAGCTGTTATTTGCTCATAATATTATTTTAACACTTTTTCGGATCAGTAGACCAGTCATGTGGCCGTGCTTGAAAATCCCCTATCGGATTAGAAGAACTTTTGAAGACTTAGTCTCTTTGTGTCTTTTTGTGAGGATGTGTGACTCCTTTTAATGTATTATATGGTGTGTAAAAGCTAAATGTTTTATAAACTGTTTTGAATGTATGAGTTTGAACTAGAGTGTGTACTTGCTATGAGTTTAAATATAAGTGTGTATGAACAATAATGTAATAACTTTATTTCTCATGTTTCTATATAATAATATGATGCTTTCGCTATAAGAATTTAATCGATGGTATTATGTCGCGACTTGCGGATTACACCAAGGTTTAAACCGGGGTCGTGACAGATTCTGCCGTTAAAAGTCAATAACAACGACTTAAAAGTGTCGATCGTTAAAAGTCATCAACGACCAGAAATAATCCGATCATTAAAACTATATAAGGATAATTTAGTTAGTCACCAAATATGGCTAGAAATATCTTTATTGTTGATAATATTTAATTACTAGTAATCCCATTGTTAAAAGTCATCAACGACCAGAAATAATTCAGTCATTAAAACTATATAAGGACTATTTAGTTGGTCGTCGAATACATTAATGAATAAAATATCTTTATCGTTGATAATTTTCAACGACTAGTAATCCCGTCGTTATTGGTCATCAACGACCAGAAAAAAATCTGATCATTAAAACCAATGTCATCACAACCGGATCGGACCGGCCGGTCCGACCGGTCAGATCATCGATCGATCATTAAAACTGCCTTGAATCACTCATAAAATCAGAGTGAAGATTGGACCATTTTGAATCATTTCAAACCGATCAAAACTAGCTAAAACCGCATAGAATCAACCAAAATCGGTCTGAGTGAATCGGTTAAGTTAAAAATTTTATTTTTAAATCAAAATTTGTGTTGTCCCATTGCCTACTTCTGAGGCTCATTTTATAAAGGATGTGTTGTTTTCACTTTCTTAGTGTCTTCAACGTGGGATTATTCACTTTGTACATATGTTTCTTTTATTCTACTTATTTAGTAACTAAATTTTGTCTTTACTTTTTTATATTACAGTGTATCTTTTTTAATAATTCATTTTTTCTATTTATTTAATTTATGAATGTTAAACTATTTTATATACATTGTGTTGCGTCACGATTTGACCTGAAAAGGCTCTTGATCCGACTAGATTTGATCAAATCGGATCGAGTCTAATTTATTTACTAGTCGGATGTAACTTGACTCATAAACACCTCCAATACTCACAATTTTTTTAATTTTATTTATTTACAATACTGCATTTTAGCATTTTAAATAGTTTATACCTATCTCGTGAACACCCTCAACGCTCACTCTTTTTTTTTTAACTTTATTTATCTACAATGCTCCACTGCTAGCATTTTAATTAATTTTTTAGAGTCTTATAATATATTTTTTTCAATAATTCTAATTCCACTTTATATTATTAGTCTTTTTGCGATGAAATATATTACATAGTCTATTAAATCCTTTAATTCTGAATTGTAAACTATTAAAATCCTAATGGGCCTACATGAACCGAGCTCGTTACCACGCTTCTAAAATATAGGCCCATACGAGATTCTTAGAACGGTTTTGGGCCCATTGTGAGAAGCCCATTAGGCGGTCACAGCAAGCAGCCTTACCATTCCACTCAAAGTGCTTTGTCCGTGTGTTTTTGGTCTCCCAGAACCCTCTCAAAACCCCTCTTGTTCGAGTGTTGGTGGGAGGTTTACCTTTCCCTCCTGTGGCTCCCAATTTTCTGATCAAAATGTTTCGATCTCCAAATCGTCTTGTTCTTGGAAAGGTAACCTGGATGCCTTACTTTTAATGTGTCCTTCTTGTCAGTATCAACCTTTCCTTCACTTGCTCATTTCCTGTTCGATTACTTTCCTCAAAGAAAGAGAATTTTTTAAATAGCCGTCCAGGTGGATATTATGATGTTTAAATGCATATAGTATATGTGCACACCGGTATTTTCTTGTATTCCCATTTGAGGAGGTGCTGACGGAAAAATCAGCTGTAATTTTTTTGTGGCAACTTGTGATATTATTGTGTTTGATCAAATGATGGATCAAAGGTAAAATTTTGACGGAGACAAATTAGTTAAGAAAGTAAAATACCAATATACGGAATTGTTTAGGGCAGTGATCACAGGGTTTGCATTCTTCCTATTGATGCAATCTTTTTGGAAATGATGCTTTAGCATTGACTTGTGGGGAGTATCTTCCTTTTCTCCTCTGCTATGTGAGTTACTTCATGTGACAGGAGATGAGGCATAGATCTTTGAAACACTCTTGCCATGGCAAAGATATAGTGTGCACTTGTGCATTCATTGGAGGCTGGAGAGAATTAAAGTGGACATAGATAAAATTCATTGGAGGCTGGAGATTTTGGCGCTGTCCTCTCTTTTGATTTTATATTCTTTAATTGAAAATTTGTCAGATCTTGGGAAATTTTGCATGTCTGAGTAAATTACTCAATACTTTAAGAAAACTCAACAGAAAATGCTGGAATTCAAAGAACAATAATACCTTTTTGGTGCTGGTTGGGAAGGTGAAGACTGGTTAACAGCTATGACACTAATACTTGCTGCACTTATTTCAGGAGAATGGCATAGCTTGGTGATTGTTTTAATCATATATGATACTCTGAATATGGGTTAGTTCAAGCATGCATACAATTAATGAACCATACACCAAGGCCCAAGCATTACTATTTTACTTGAGTGGAATGTATTAAACATTGCATTCGTGTTGTAAATGTTGCTAATTTGGATGGACATGCATTTGAGATACGGAATCAAGCTTCTCAAACCTCTATTTTGTTCTTTTCTGATGCTGGCAGGTCCTCAAGAATGTAAAAAATGGCAGGGGTTGCAACATTCTGCATACAAGAGATTCACCCCTTTGTGATGTTGGCACCCGCTTTCTGGCACATCAACAAACTTCATCTTCTGACTACATGAAGCATGTTCCACTTGATCAGTCTCCACCAGGTTTCAAGGTTCCTCATGCACTCCCCGATTATATTGAACAAAATCCTACTAAAATAACAGTGCTTCCAAATGGTTTAAAGATAGCTTCTGAAAATGCTGTGGTAAGTGCATACTCTGTATCTCTATGTTTGTTCTTGGCTTTTTTGTTTCTCAAATGTATACCATCAAGTTGTATGACAATGATGGCATGCCTTGATGGTTTACCATACTTAGAAAGCAAGTTCCTAAGGCATTAGTGTTCTTGACCTGTTTGGTTAGAGTTATCTTTTCTTGTCAACTTTGTTTATTAGTTTCTGATCCTATGTAATTGTGCTTTATGAAACTTGTCTGATCTGATGCTAGTCTTTGAATCTGTTTCAATACAGGGTCCTGCTGTTTCTATAGGGCTATATGTTGACTCTGGTTCCATTTATGAAACGGAGGAATATATGGGTGCTACCCATCTTTTGGAGAGACTGGCCTTCAAGAGTACTACAAATAGGAGCCATTTACGTGTGGTACAAGATGTTGAGACAACAGGAGGTAATGTTTCTGCTGGGGCAACACGCGAGCAGATGGCTTATACTTATGATACACTGAAGGCCTGCTTGCCTGCAGCCGTCGAGCTGCTAATTGACTGTGTTAGGAATCCATTACTTCTAGACAGTGAGGTAGAGGAACAGGTTAGTTAAAAAAAGGATATGATTTATATCTTCAATAACTTTTCTGGACTCTATTCTTTTGTATTTTCTGTTTCACAATGCTGATCATGCTCTAATGTTGCTCTACAGATGATGAAAGTTAAGCTGGAAATTGGGGAGACTGCAAAGGACCCCCAGCAGTGTATTTTAGAAGCACTTCATCTTAAAGGTTATTCTGGTGCACTAGGAAATCCACTTATAATGCCAGAGAATGCTTTGGAAAGAATGGATGCATCTACTGTTGCCAAGTTCTTTCATGTAAGATTCATAGGTTCTGTTTATCATATATGCTATAGGTAATAGGGTTGGCACACTGACTGCGCATATAATACCTCTCAGAAAAATTATACTGCTGATAGGATGGTTTTAGCAGCGTATGGTGTGGATCATGATGACCTATTAGCAATTGCAGAACCTCTGTTGTATGACCTAGAAAGAGGTCCTCTTCTGGAAGCCCCAAAATCCATCTATACTGGTGGTGATTTCAGGCACAAAATTGACACAGAAGTAATATAGTGATAATCTTCCTGGGATTTTGTGTCATCATTCTTTTTTTTTCATCTATATAGTGTCTAATCTACCTTGCTCATGGTAGAAAACACATGTGATGCTGGCTTTTGAAGTCCCAGGTGGTTGGCACCAAGAAAAAGATGCAACAATCCTGACAGTTCTGCAGGTATAAAAATTGATCATATTTTAGTTTATCAGCAAGATGGGGAAGCGCATATTATATTGTATATGCAAAGGTTTTTTTCTTTGATATCACAGCTTGGGAGATTTTACCCAAAATCCTATATATATGACCCAATTAAATATCAAAAACCCTAAATAAGGAAGATATATATGTAAACACAACAAATTATGAAGAAGAATTTCCTTGAAAAATTAGACCCTAAGCTTTGCAAATCCACCGTGAACCAGATAACTGATCCTACTACTCGATATATATTAAGATGAATTAAGATAGACCAATCTTAGTATTAAGTTGGTCACATGCATATTAAGTTTATTTTGTACACATACAACAACAACAACAACAACAAAGCCTTATCCCACTAGGTGGGGTCGGCTACATGGATCATACGACGCCATTCCGCTCTATTAGTAACCAAACCTTTCGGTATATTATTCACCAATAGATCTTGTTCTATTAGTTCGCCAAGTGTCCGCCTTGGCCTCCCTCTTTTAATCGGACTCCAGATTATTTGATCTACTCTTCTTACTGGCGCATCTAATGGTCTTCTCTGAACATGACCAAACCATCTCAAACGATTCTCTACCATTTTCTCACTAATAGGAGCTACTCCGACTCGTTCACGTATATGGTCATTCCTAATCTTATCTAATCTTGTATGACCACACATCCATCTCAACATCCTCATTTCGGCTACCCCCACTTTACGTTCATGTTGTCCCTTCATAGCCCAACATTCACTACCATATAACACTGCTGGCCTTATAGCAGTACGATAGAATTTTCCTTTAACTTATTTTGTACACATATTACACAATAAAAAATCTTCAGCATGCATGAGACATCATGCCACCCTAGTAATAATAATAACATCCTTTGAGAGCTATAAAATATGGCTGAGTGGTTCAACGGCCATTTGATCTGTAAACTGAGACATATGTGGAATATTGTAAGAGAATGTTTTGATATTAGCTGATAGATAGATTATGTTTACTTAGTTAATATCTTGAAATTTCTATTTGATGCATGATTCTGCTTTTGAAATAAGAGAAAATTCCAACTTGGATGTTTTATGTAGATTTTTTTAATGTACGTTTTTGTCATCTTAAAGTTACCTAAATCATTGTAGTTTCTGATGGGTGGTGGTCATTCATTCTCAACTGGTGGTCCAGGGAAAGGAATGCACTCTCGGCTTTGTGAGTCATAAACACAACACACTATTCTTCATACTTTCTTCTTTGTTTTCCTTTTGAAACTCTTACATAGTTCAGTTCGTGTTACATTACTTTCTTTGGATTTCTTTTCTGTTGCCTGTTCTTTTTGTTGATGAGACTCACACCATCTTTTTTAAATATTGCAATTTTGAGGTTGGTATTAGCGAGTATCGCACATTTCAGCAGGAAAGTTAATTTCCCTATATTATTGATTCTATTACAACCAGTTTATGTGCTCAACTACTCCCTTTTTTTAGAGAAGCAATAATCCATGTTCTGATTGTGAGTTCCATGCTTTGCTATGCAATTTCTCTGTTTTTAGTATATTTCTGTTTAGCTTTTTATCTCTTTAAGTTCGGAACTCCATCCTCCAATGTATCTAGAGAGTACTTGATTGTACTAATTCTTTCACATTCCAAAAAGTTGTTTTTCCTATGGTTAGGAACTTGGTTTTTTAGGAAAAATACATATACTGCATATTTGTCCTTGATTATAAGAAATTAAGTCTATGAAGAGCATCAGGTATATCTTAGCAATGACGATAGAGTGCTAAGCTTTTTGTATCATTTTGTTTATTGGATAGTAATTTAAAAACTCCGCCTATGTTTTATAGCTGGTCCCAAGCCCGGATAAAGGAGGAGGGTTGTGTTAGGCCCCGACAGCCAGCGTAAAACCCTGTCGAATTTCATGAACATGGATCAACGAAGGCGTCGTATGATCCATGTAGCCGACCCCATCTAGTGGGATAAGGCTTTGTTGTTGTTGTTGTTGTTGATAGTAATTTAAAAGAAGCTGGCGTATATGTAGCAAGCTAGAGCTTGCTTATGGGACATGACATTTTTGCCACCTCCAAGTTACTTTTATAGCTTGCTACATGTCATTGTGGAAGCTTCTGATCACCTTCTGATCAATAGTTTGCTGATTAAATTGGGTGGTGTAGCCAACATGTGATGGCAGTTGCTGGTGCATTGAGATGTGAAGTCACTTTTTGGTTTGGGTAGTTTGCTGTTGTCATTTTGTTTTCATGGCCATATGCTTTTCGGTTGGCCTTTATTGAAATTACTGTAATATCTACTATTATTAATGGAACCCTTGGATGACTACCTTCTTGGCTTCTTGCTAGTCATCCTTTCTCGTTTCAAAAAAAAAAAAAGGGTGGATCAAGAAAGTGTTGGTATCATCAGTTGAGCATGGAGTTATAGTTACTGCCAGAAAATGAAGATATAATATGGACAGAGAGACCCGATGGATTAACTTGTGATCAATGGGCTTTTGATCAGAGGGTTATCAACAATTTTATTCATTTTAAATGTCAATAGTATAGAAATTATTTAGTGTTATAGACATTTCCTTGAAATCCAGGGTGATGAACAATTTTCACTTTTTTCTTTTGCAATTATTATAGTTAATTTATTACTCTTCATTGAAATCCTTAAACATCTTATTGATCACGATTCTTAAATATCTCTTAATGGCAGACCATCGACTTTCGATATCTGCTGCCAGGAAATTCTTCTCTAGGATCTGCAAACATGGATCTTTTTTAGCATGGAAATCTGTTGTTATTTCTTTAGTCATATTTTGTTGCTAAAGCATTTGATCAAAGTTATTCTTTTTGTCATCTTTGAATTTCTCTCACATGCATGTTATTAGCTGGACCAAAAACTCGAGCTTGTAATGCATGGCTTATTCAAACTGAGTTGATTATGCAGATTTAAGGGTATTAACACAGCACCAAGAACTGCAGTCTTTTATTGCATTCAGTAGCATGTACAATGAAACAGGCCTCTTCGGCATTTATTCAGTTACAGTAAGATACTAACCCAACATATTAACAACTTTTTTGGGGTGATGGTCCATCTTTATTATCGGTTATAACACCCATTTGACATTTCTGCTTGGTTATATTCTCCATCAGAAACAAGAAAGTTTGAACAGAAGTGAGACCATGAGATTCCAGAAACAATTTTCCTGCACGATGATTCCAAATATTTTCCCCTATGCATGATTATCACAACCTTGTAACTACAAAAATGTCCTAATCAGTGACTTGAGAATAAATTCCAATTACCTCTGTCTAGTTCCAGTCAATAATGTCCTAATAAGCCATTAAGGGTACTAAACATGTGTTCACATGAGAGAACTTGAAATTTTTCGATGAAATGAAAGAATAACATCAAATTTAAGATATTATCAGAAACGGACATTTTAACATGGCATGCAAAAACCTACATTCTAACATGGCACGCGAAGAAGTTAAATTTTCGGTATAAGAATGCTCATAAGTCCTCTGGAGCAACTTGTAAACTGATGGTGTCCCTTTCCGAAAAAAGATGTTATCACTTATCATGTGGGAGATTTAGATTTCAGTTTAAAAAAATCATGTCCTATTGACCAATTTTTTCAATCATAACTTTTTGGAACTTCTATGAATGCAGGAATCTGATTTTGTGGCAAAGGCGGTGGATATTGCAACTGAGGAGCTTCTGGCTATTGCTACACCTGGCACTAGTAAGAAGTCATGTCTTTTCCAATATAGACCGAGTTCACTAGATGATGTAATGTACTCGATTTCATTTGTACCTGTTCAATGACTTTCAGTTTCAGAACTTGAGCTGAATCGCGCCAAAAATGCAACAAGATCAGCTGTTCTGATGAATCTGGAATCCAGGGTTATTTCATTTTAATAATACATTTGAAGTTCTGCATTCTTTTTAAAGAGTAACCCTGTTGGTTCATCCAAGTTGCTTATGATACATTTTCTGATTTTCAGGCAATTGTGGCAGAGGACATTGGGAGACAAATATTGACATATGGGTGTCGGTGAGTATCGAGTTTATCGACAAATTAGCTGCACTCATGTTTTTAAAATTCAATTATGGCAGAAGTTCAACCGTTTGCTACTGCATAGGAAACCTGTGGAGCATTTCTTGAGGCACTTAGATGAGTTGACTCTTGACGATCTCACGGAAATGGCTCTGAAGATGCTGTCAACACGGCTCACGATGGCATCGTGGGGAGATGGTCAATTTCTTTTCTCTATTCTCTCTATCGCTAACAACTTGGATAAGCCCAAAAATTTTATGAAGTTCCTCATCTGATTGCAGTTGATCGCGTCCCAGATTATGCTTCTGTCAGCGGACGATTTAATGCCCTTCACTGATACCAAACAAACATTTCAATGTTGTACAAGTCGAACGGAGGACATTGAGCAAGATGTGTAACATGACTCTAAATTTGGCTAGCAATAGATCTTTTAGTTTCTCATTACTGTTTTCTAGTTCTGCTGGGTGAGATGTAAGATTCCATGATAAATAACTAACCCATATAAAAAGGAAGATTTACCTGTGACCTTGTTCTTTAACTTTTACGTGTAACGACATATGTTATCACATAATCAAAGGCAATAGTTCTTTCGGATTTGAAAACATTATGTTCAACTATCTGAAGCGGCGCCCCAAAATCTTCACATTTTTCAAATCCTCCGCTCGTCTCCTCCCTTCCAATCTTAATTATCCACCCTCGTGTTCAACCTGTCTCCCTCCGCTGCTATCAATACCTGCATAGTCTCAATCAAGGTGGTCTGATATTGTTAGAAATTGCCGCCCCCTTGCTGCAGAAGCATCTTCAAGCTATCTAGGCGATTCTCATCCGATTAAGTCATTGTTATGTCAGATGAAGTTGCTTGGGGAGAAGAACTACAGAAATGCCTATTGGGTTGCTTTTCGAGAAGTGTAACATGGTGGACAAGGTCCATTCAGATCTCCCTGCGATTTGGGAGCTCTTGTCATCTTTGAAAATTCTATAGATAAGTACATTTTATCTTCTAATTTATGTTTGTAAATGAAGCTGACAAGATAGCATGTTTTTTTTTTAAAATAAAAGGATCGATAGATTAGATATTAGAAACTGATGAGTTTGGGTACAAAACGTTGTGGATCCTCGGAGGAGGGTTTCCTCCCAAAAAAGATCGCAAGACAATCTGCCTATGTGAGCTAAAGAATCAGTCTCAACATTTGCTAGGCCACTAATATGCTTATACAAAAATTGCTGAAAAGTTACAATAGCATCCTTAATATCACAAAAAATATTCTTGTCACTAGGGATATATGGTCACGTCCTGCATGATAGAGACAGCCACCAAGAAATCAGTTTTCACAATCAGTTGAGAGATGTCACGCCGGATGTAGTGAAGGAGGCCACACCGAATAGCCCATAGCTCTGCCGCCAGTGCCAAATGTAAGTGTTCTGACGAAGTCCCTACAAAGATAAAATTCGAAGATGAGTCTCTGACCACGTAGCCTGCTCCCCCACCTTGAGGCTCAGGAAATAGTCGTCCGTGTTCAACTTGAATCAGGACACGGGTGGGGACTCCCAACGCACCAGGGTATAGTTTGTTGGGGAAGTTCCCATAGAGATTGGGTGCATATTAAGCTCATGATAGTAGGCAAGCACCTGTTGCCTGGCGAGAGGAGAAATGGGCATCATTCCTAAGTCTACATATCCCCCATAAGGTTAAGGCATACAAGATTTGTTCCATAGTTGAAAGGCAACATGACACACAAAGAAAATATGTATATTGGTCTCAATGGTAGCATCACATAAAGGACAACATGGGTTGATACAAGACCCTCCAAGGGTAATTTTTTTTGTGTGCTCCAAGTGGTGGAAACGGTAATGGTCAAAATGAAGAAATGAGGTGTCACGAACACAGAGACAATGAAGAAAGAATAGGTCAAAGTGTGTGACCTCTGTGAAATGTCCAAATCTAGGAGTAATCATATGACTCAGGATGTGATGTGCCATTTTCATTGGGGAGCAGAGGTACTTGTGTGCCGTGTCAATAGTATAGTGCTCAGTCAGCCCATCAAGGCAAGACGAATGCCATCCTCGATAGGAAATGATCATGTGACCAATCATGGGTGAAAAAATTGATAATGATCCGGTAGAGGAGAAGGAAGGCCAAACATGTACAAGCATGCTCTCGATCAAATCGAACATGCACCCTAAGGACTCGAGTAAAGACTACTTCACTAGTAATGGTCATGTTCGCATAGGGGAAGCGAACAAGGCAAAGGTACACTTGCTTCGAGATAGATAATAGAGGTAGCCATCCAATAGTGGAAAATAACTCCTGAACATCAAGTACGTTCGAGTCCCAATCTATAGTAAGAGCATGGTGAACATCATGAAAAATATTTGGATCACATCACTTGTGGCTGAGAAGTAGTTGTCAAACGTCATCACCTTAATCATCCTCTTCGTACTTGTATCATTGAAGTCAAGACCAAGCCTGAACCTAAACTCGCACCCGAGCATGAACTCGAGCCGATCACACGTGGTCATGGATGTGGACGATCACATGGACGTGTTCACCGTCCATCCACTTCTCGTCGGCCAGCCTTACCCTCTTGGCTTGACAACGATTTTGGTCATCACCTCTTTATTAGATGATCATCACCTCTTTGTCAGGTGATGACCTTTGACAACTACTTAGCATTGGTTCTTTTAGCAACCCAAACCATTTTCATTACAAAAATTTTACCTTTTCTAATGTTGCATTAAAGAAAAATAACCATATGCACCACAACGAAAGCAAGTCAATTTGAATTGTGCACATTCAAATCTCTCACAAATAAGATTCTAGAATCATGATATTTTTTAAAAAGAATTGTAACCAAGACCTTTTTGGATGGTACCATAGAATCACTAAATATAGCATCTAACGTTTTTCTATCACTTGAAAACTTTTGAACTTTTTCTTCTAGTTCATTACTTTTGTATTTAATCTTTCTATCTCAATTTTTTGTGAACTAATACATGTATTTAAGTTGCCATTCTTCATTTCTTGTTCATCAATTAGGAATTATATATTCGTGTTCTCATCATTTAATGATATGCACTTGTTACATGTATTATGAATATTACGTTTCAATTTTACTTTTTAACAAATTCTACTTTCAACTTATCATGCCTTTTTTTAGTGACCATATTTTTTAATAAGTTTTCTAAATTTCTCATGCATATTCATCACTTGATGAGTTAGAATATACCTCTTCATTTTCCATGAGGCAATGATAAGCTTCATCTTTATCAGTCGAGGAAGAGCTATCTTCTTCTTGCTAACTTTCATCCCAAGTCACTTAAAGAGCTTTCTTCTTTTTCTTTGAGGATTCAACTTTTTTGTCCTTCACGAGAATTGGACATTCTTTTGTCCAATCTTTTTACATTCAAAGCAAATTATTTGATTATTTTCTTGTTGACTTTCTTCTAAATGATTCACCCTTATTTCTTTGCTTGACAAATCTCAAATGTTTGTCCAATTTTTTTGCATAAAGCGTCATTTTTCTTTCATCAACATCATCTTCCTCAACATCCTCTTCATCATTCTTCATCTTTAAGTGTAGAGTCTTTTTGATACGATGCTCAAGAATAATGCCATGAGTGACCGGAACAATATATGATAATCAAAGAAATGAGATCAAACAAATTTTCAAGGCAACGGAATATCAACCTTAAGATTACAATGAACCAAGCAATCGATATTATAAATAGATGGATTTAATAACAAGATTGCCAACCTTGTAATTAACGGTGGAAGTTCCCGAAGAACGGGTTGCAGGAGTTCGCTCACAGCAAAAGCAATTAAGCCAAAATATTCGTGGATTCAAAGATGTCTAAAATAACAATGAGTAGCAGTATTTATAGGCCATAGAAATAGAATTTGTGCTGAAAGAAAATATCCTAACTTAGCCCACAAGTAACCTAACTAATTTATTAAAATAATAAACTCAATTTCCTCTTACAAATCTCAGCAGAATTTCCATGTATAATTAATTCCGAAAATTCCAAATAAATATGGTTAAACTATGATTTATTTGGCCCAATTTATGTTGGCTCTTCATGCGGCTCAATTCGTAATACATTGAGAAGTTGGATCTGATTTAACTCGATCTCGCCAAACATTCTTGTGTGAAGTCGTAACAAGGTAGCCGTACTGGAAGGTGCGGCTGGTCTATCAGTTAGCAAGCGAGGGAAAAACAAACAATAAGGCAGTCAGATTCTGCTCTTCACGGGCTTTTCCGCCTCCGTTTGCTGGGCCCTTTCTTTCGAGGTGGGATTGACGTGATAGGGTAGGGATGACTATATTGCTGGGAGCGAACTCCAGTCAGGAATGCAGCCGAAAGTCTAGTTAAAAAAAGGTTCCGGCCCCGACAGGAAAGGCTAGCCAGCGATAGAAACGGCTGAATCGGTTACATTTTTCATATGCTCTCCTCGGAAAAGATCCATTGAAAGAAGGGGGGGAGGAATGAGTACTCTACTCAAGTGAGGAGGGCATATTTAATGACCAACGAAAGCCTCACGCGCGCGGTATAGGAATGGAAATCGAATCGTTTCTAGACCGGCGTGGAACGGCCCGAAATTTTTTATCACAAAGAGGTTTACGAAGAATTCTTGGCTGGATTCACCGGACCCGCCGATATGCGTTTGACCCCGGATCAGACGCATCAGGACTTGGGGCTGCAGCTAGAGTTTTCTAGTTGTTTTCTAGCTGCTGCTTTTCTTGTGTTCGGTGTCCGGGCTCGGCCGGCCGGGCTGCCTCTGTTATTCCTTAGATCCCTTATCTCACTCCGATAGTATCATAGATCGCAAGCTCCGGCTCGAAAGCCGGAGCGCGCTATGTTTGAGATCCACAACATTATTTTGATCATCCAACTTTGCTAGAAGTTTCTTCTATCGTCGGCTGTAGTTGTAAGCATTTCCTAGTTCATATCATTCCCCTCATCTTCAAAAGGATTCGTCCTCGAATATGCATTTCTATTAAAAAGAATATATTCAGGTTCATATCATTTCCTTCCTCTTCAAAGGATTCATCCTCGAATCTACATTCACAATAAGGAGAATATAACCTATCACATAATATGAATTTATAAATAATTTAGGACACGCATAATGAAGATATTTATACTTTCCTTTCATTTGTCAGAAGACCTGTACGATGTATCTCTATCAGGATTGCAAGTATGATTCCTCAATTATACCATCATGTAATGATTCTGCAAGTGTAAAGCAAGAACAAGATAAGTAATATGAAAAGTAGTGTAACTCTCATACTCATCTGGATGAAATATTTTATGCCCATGAGATAATGGTATTTGAAGAAACAAATCATGAAACTTTGGGGACCTTCCTTTCCGCATAAGAATCCTGTCAAATAAAGTGTGCAATACATTCCAAAGAATTAGAAAATCCAATATGGAGATTGTCAAGTGATTCCAAGATAAAAATTTCTCACAAAATAAAATAAATCCTTAACATCTGAAAGTGAAATATTGTAAGATTTATAACCAAGCAAATAACTTGGCTCATTCAAGGAATCATGCAAATCCCTGTAACTACTCAAAACGTGATTGTTATAAATCAAAATATCTCCATAGAAGTTACTCTCAAATCTTTGATGAAAATTTCACAGAAGTCCAACTAATGCACATGCCAATGATTTTTGAAAATGACATGGAAGACTATAACAATCATCAAAATAAATGATTTTAGTTTAGCACAAGGTTTGATTTAAGAAAATGAATAAGACTTTGGGTCATCAGAAAATCTAGAAATCATAATCAACCATTCAAACATGTTCAGAACTAAAAAATATTCATTCCAAAATTTCAACATATGGCTCAAATAAAGTGTATCAGCACTCAATGAATAACAAGGTGTAATAGAAAATTCAGATATAATGTTTGCATGCCATTCAATACTTTTCTCAAAAGACCTGCAAGTTTGTCACATCAAACAAATATAAAGTTTCAAATGTGAGAGATGGACTTTTCAAACCAGTCGTGACAAAATCAATACAACATCTTTTAAATTCTTGGTTGATAGAATTTGCATCTTCATATACTCCACTCCTACATATCTGCATGGACAAATCAAAACCAAAAGACAAGGGATGATTAGTGTTAGGAGAAAAAATACTGAACTCTTTTTCTTTTGCCTCAACACTCAAGTTTTTTTTGCTCATATCTCTCTGGAGGTGGCCTTTCTAAACACTCAAGATCTAATCTTTTCTCATTCTCACAACTCTCATAATACTCAGCATCTAAATGTTGCATTTCAATGCTTTCAGAAGGTGGTCTTTCTAAGCACTCAAAAGTTGTGTAGTTATCATTTTCATCCTTCAAGTTGTGACACTCATATTTTTCATCTCTGTCTTTCTCACAACTCTCAAAATTGTTTGGAGTTGCTGTACAATCAGCTTCCTCTTTCTTCAAGTGATGTTGTGCAACCAAGTTTTTCCTCTCAATGTTGTAGGCTGCTACACGCTCTCTAAGTTGCACCTGCTCTTCGTATGCTTCTTGAGGTGGCAATGGTGCTAAGGTGTATTTTCTCCCATCTTTGCGACATTTATAATGGTTGGTAACACCATCACATAATGTCACACATCGATCATATTGCCATAGTTGCCCCAAAAGGATATGACAAGCATGCATTGATACAACATCACATAATACTTCATCAGTAAATCTTCCAATTTTAAATGACACAAGCACCTGTTTACTCACTTTGACTTCTCCTCCATCATTTATCCACTGAAGTTTGTATGGTTTTGGGTGCTTTAAGGTTGGTAGTCCCAACTTCCCCACCATGTAATGGCTAGCAAGATTGACACTGCTTTCACTATCAATAATTAGTCCACAAGTTCTGTCCAAAACACAACAACGCACATAGAAAACATTTTCTCATTCATGTGTTCTCCCTACAATCTGAACATGTCTATGCCTTCTCCAACTTATAACAGAGGCTTCAACATCTTTCTCTTCCATCTCTTCATATTTATCATCATCAGGAGCGCGCTGTCTTTGGCAATCTCTTCTTTGATTTGGTTGTATAACTTGTTGTAATTGTGTAATTTACACATCTACCTGATCATGAAGTTCAGTAATCATATATTCAAGATGTTGAAAATGTTGTGCCATGACTTCCATCATTCTTCTCTGATCAGTTGCTTCTTTTTTAGGATTATGTTATTTGTCCTTTCCTGTTGACATTGTGACAAGTTTCTGCAGCAAAGGTTAATGATAAAAGCAATCTCAATACCTCACGTGGTGACACTAGTATTTTACTTCAACTCTATTTGGCTTTTTCCTAAATTGTACTCACCACTCAGTCTTTTTTTTCTCTCTTGAACCCTCCAACAAGTTCTAAGAGAACTAATGCAAGTCAACACAAGGCAATGAACAATTAAATCAATCTAATTTATCAATATGATTGCAAGATTAAAAGAATGATCGAAGTTGATTTGGAATAGAAATCAGGATTGTCAAATAAGGACAGATATAAAAAAATTCAGAATTGAAATGAAATCAAAGATCACCCTTCCTTGAGTCAGATTACACTATTCTCAAAATTCCTTTGCACTTTTCTCCAGAAATAATCATTCCTTTTTTTTCTTCTCTCCTCTTTCTTTTGAATCTATTTTTTTTTCTTTTCTTTTTTGGATTTTTTTCAGATTTTCTCCTGTTCTTCTCTTTCCTCCTTTCTTGCACTTTCCTTTTCAGTTTTTTTCTTTTTTCAAAATTTTTTTTCGAATTTTTTTCAGAAATTTTCTTTCCTGTCTTCCCTTCTCCTTTCTTGCACTCTCCTTTTCAATCTTTTTTTTTTCAATTTTCAAACTTTTTTTTTGAAATTGCAGCAAGACTTGAGAACAAATAAGCATGACAGCTAAGGTTTTAACAACAAATAACCAGATTTTTGTGTTTTTTTTTTCAAAACTGCACCAGTTTTTGAAGAATAGATGACGACGACTAGGGTTTGAAGAACAAAAGAAAGCAAATAAGGAAGACGGCTAGGATTTGGAGAACCAAACCAGATTTTTTTTGTTGTTTTTTTCAGAAACTGAAATAGGGGAGCAGCAAAATAATGGAAGATAACTAGAAAATCGAATCGAAAATGCGGCTCTGATACCAACTGATACGATGCTCAAGAACAATGCCTTGAGTGACCGGAACAATATATGATAATAAAAGAAATGAGATCAAACGAATTTTCAAGGTAGCAGAATATCAACCTCAAGATTACAATGAACCGAGGAATCGATATTATAAATAGATGAATTTAATAACAATATTGCCAACCTTGTAATTAATGGCGAAAGTTCCCGAAGAACGGGTTATAGGAGTTCCCTCACAACAAAAGCAATTAAGCCAAAATATTCATGGATTTAAAGATGTCTAAAATAACAATGAGTAGCAGTATTTATAGGCCCTAGAAACAGAATTTGGGCTGAAAGAAAATACCCTAACTTAGCCCACAAGTAACCAAACTAATTTAGTAAAATAATAAACTCTATTTCCTCTTACAAATCTCAACAGAATTTCCATGAATAATTAATCCCAAAAAATCCAAATAAATATGGTTAAACCATGATTTATTTGGCCCAATTTATGTTGGCTCTTCATGCGGCTCAATTCGTAACACATTGAGAAGTTTGATCTGATCTAACTCGATCTTGCCAAACATTTTTGATTATCTTCAATTTCCTTATGTCTGAGATCCACAACATTATCTTGATCATCCAACTTTGCTAGAAAATTTTTCTATCGTCGACTGCAGTTGTAAGCATTTCCTGGTTCATATCATTTTTTCTTTGTGACATTTACCTCATCGTCTTCCTTCATTCTTATATCATAGCTTAGTAATGATCCCATGAGATCATCGAAGTCCAACTTGTTTAGATCCTTTTCCTCAATCATTGTTTTCTTTGTGTGCCATTTTGAGTAGAGTGACTTGATAAACTTTTTCACCTTTTGATCCTTGGCTCGCCCAAAGAGAATAAGTCACAAAATCATTAACACAAACAACCATACCATTTATAGTTTTAGTTTCAAGCATCCTAAAAGAATCACATTGATGATTTAAAAGATTTAACCTAGATTCCTTGACTTCTCAAGTCCTTCACTCCATATTTCATTTGCATTTTGACAAGTAGAAATGTGGTTAAATTCAGTAGCTTCCAAAGCACAAAAAAGAGGATTTTTTGACTTTCAATCTAATTTAACAAAAAATCTTTCTCCTTTGTACTTTGATCATGATTTTCCATGAAAATTAAGATCATTTTCATTTACGTTCCAAATGTCAAGGTTTATGGAACATGCATAGGCTTGAATTGAATTTTTCAATATGTAAATTTGATACATTGAAAAGTGGAGGGCAGTTGGTTGATTGACCTTCGCTAAGAACATAGTTATTTCATCCATGACTCTTAAAGATGTTTAAATCTTAACACCAGAGTAAACCTAGCTCTGATACCAATTGTAGGATCCAAAGGCATCAAGAGGGGAGGTGAATTTGTGCAAGAAATTAAATTTAAATTTCAAGTTGCTTTTCAAACAGTTTTTCCTTTTAAAAGCTTCGTAAAAATATAAATGCAATCAAAGAAAAGAACAAAGAAGAGTGGAGAGAGCAAGCACAAGATTTCTTAAAGAGGTTTGGCCCAACACCTTGGTCTATGTCCCCGCTCTGACTTTTCGACCTTGAGACTGTTGGAGTTTCACTATATTCCTTTGTTCTCAAAGGCAGAGGAACAAACTTGTTACACTACTGAACTCACAGGGAACTAGTTAAATCTAATCTATCTCAATAATTTATTGATATGAATTGCCCCCCCTACGTGCATCGTCGTCGTTGACGATGACGCAGGGGGGCGGCGACCCCCCTCTCTTTCTCGATGTCATCCTGGATTTTCTAAAATTATTTACTATTTGAAGACAAAATATCACAAAGAGATTTACTAATAATACATTGAATTTTATCCCAATTGAAAATTCATTTGTCTCCCAAGAGACTTAATGGATTGATTTATAGCATAGAATTGAAAATGCAACTAAATGATATATGGTCTAAACGCCTTCACTTCACTAAACTGCAAGTGCACAGATCGGAGTAGTAGACTCGAATGTCGTATTCACCCTGATTTAAAATTAAAGATTCACTAACTAATCTAGATTAATCCTAGGCTAAAGTAACTCTTTTTGGTGTTTTTAAGTAACAGATATAAGATGATACTGATATAAAATATTCTCTTAGGAAGGGGTTCATCTAATATTCTGTTATGGAATGGATTAGAACAACTTAGCAATACAAATCAAATCCACAACTAGTGCTGATGCTCTTGGTTTATCTCTAAATAACAAGGGAATCTAAAATCAACCTCTCGGCTATCATTTCAATACGATATTCACATCAACAAAAGCAAATGGATCCATTCTCAGCATGGATTACTTAGAACCACGAAACCAACTCAACAGAAATCACAATTGAAATAAAAATCCATAAACTAATTGTTAATGTTCTTCATTCATTTCTGAATAACAAGAGAATCTAGAATCAGCCTCTCAGCTGCCATTACAAGATGAGATTTACATTAGCAAGAAGTAAAATGATGCATTCAGATCTTGACAAGGATAAAACTAGAAAATAAATGATGATGCTCTCGACTCATTTCTGAGCAAGAAAAAATCAAACATTAACTTCTCAGTTGCCATTGTAAAATAGGATTCACATAAACATAGAACTGATTTGAAAACATTTAGAAATGCACTAACATCAATGACAAAAGTGTTGTTCAATCATCCATCCACAAAACAGAAATTAAACTACTATCCTATCCTAAGAGAGCTAAGATTTAGCTCCTCATAACTAATCAAAATAATACAAAGCAGATGAGGAACTAAATCAAAACATTCTAAAACATAAAGAAGAACAAACTAGCTCTAAAACTCTAAACTTCAGCAAGAAACCCTCAACCTCCAACCCAATGGCTAGGAGAGAAGATCCCCCTTTTGCTCGTCAACATCCCCTTTATATATGGGATTATCATCACCCTTTGATCATCATTAAAACCTTCCATCCCATCTGATTTTGCCACCTGTCTCTGGTCCCCTCTTCTTTTCAAAAAGATTCCTTTCTCATTGCTTTTGGTTGGCAGCTTGCATTGTGGTCCCCTTCTCCTTTTCCAGTAGCATTGTTTGTCTCTTGTGCTGGATTTTGCTGCTGCAAGAATAACAACAAACATCAATTACTTAAATGAAAATTAGACAAATAAGAACTAAATCAGTATATTGTTCAACTCAAATGTGCAAATGTAGGATAATATTATGTTGAGAAGATAAATGCATGTAAATTAGGCATAATTATCATAATATGAACATTTCAGGGCTTATATGCACATGAATTGAGATGAAAAATGAGTAGAAATGTAGTATGATCAGCTAGTGATCATTTATTAAGAAAAGAAAAGGGTATTGTGATATGAAAATAGAATATAAATGTGCAAAAAATTAAATAACAAAAAATAAAATAAAATAGTGTTGAGCCTTGAGATGATGGATGATTAAAGATAATGATTAACTAGCATGAATAACTATGATGATTAAATTATAACAATGATAAATAGATTCAGTTCTTGAGACAGATTATGATTACCTAAATTAATGACCTCTACATTGAGTAAATCAATCTATTAATTCTTACAAAACTTAGGATCACAAATGCTGAGTTAATCTTCAGTTAAGAAAGATATTAAGATACATTAAGTTGTATATCCTAAACTAACAGTCATCCACGTAGTGTAGAAATTGATAGACCACACAAAATCAAGTACAAACGGTGAGTTACTAATTTCGTGTTATGATTGCTTCAACTCTCAAGTTAAAGAACGATTTGCTAAAAATTATTAAATCCTAAAACTAACCACCCCAGATCTGGTTTGTAGTCTTATCTCAGAATATAATAATCTCAATAAAAAATATTAAGCACGACAATCATAATTAAAAGAAATCGAATAACTATATTAATTCAAATCTAATCAATGATTCATGTTGTTTTCTCAATAAAGTAAAAATTTCTATTACATGAAAGATAGAACTAATGAAATTTGAGTAAAGAGCATCCAAACAATAGGTAGAAGACAAAATTCTTCGACTTCGATGATCTTTGGATTGCTACAGAGTACACGCGCTGAGTTGCTTCGCAGTTTCTCCCAAACAAACATCGAAAAACTCTGAAATTCTCCCTGCAACAAGGCACGAATTCATAGGTCTCAAGCACCCAAGGACCACAACACACAACACCACATCACACGTTTTTCTATCTCCTAGGGCCTCTATTTATGGCCTCTAGGTGTCCCAAGGGTTTTAGTAAAGTTTCGATTTGATTGTGAGTCATTTCATGTCAAAATAATAAAAATTTGGAATTGACTTTGATTGGACTTTCAAACCATCTAAAACCTCTTCAAATCTGAGTAAATTTATTTTCGAATAATCCCTGGGACTTATGGTATGATTTGGAGTTGATTTGCAATTAAAATTTTCATGAAAAGTTGAAAAAAATCTCAAAATCAGCCTTCGTAACGCCCCATAAGAGCTTCATAACAGACTGAATATGGCTTTTCACGGCCCTTAACACTGATTTCACGGCTCTTACTGTATCCAAATTGGTGAAAAGTTATGTTTTCACGTCCCGTAACTCGGGCAAATTTTTTGTACGAAATTGGGCATTTTAACGAGCCGTTACATCCATTTCACAGCCATCCTGTGACAGCGGCATTACAACCGTTGGCAGCTTCAGTATTTTCAACATTTTGACTCTGTTTGAACTCTGATTTGAGCGTGTTTTTCTTCGGTGGCTTTGTAGTTCAATTTTCTTATTTTTCTATAATAAAACATAGAATTTGAGTAGATTTTTATTTTTATAAAATTAAATCAAATAAGGCCATAAATTTATGAATGTGATATGAATATGAATCGAAATGTGATTAAATGCATGGCTAATTCTATATTTTATCTACATGCATAAACACCCCCAATCTTAGATACTTGCTTCTCCTCAAGCAATGTTTAAAGAAAAGCTCCAACCAAAATAGTTAATCATCGCTTCCACCCTGTGACACAACTACTCTTTTTAGCACTAGATTTTATATACCCATGACCTAAGTGTCTCACAATTTTTCCATAATAACCTAGTTTTGTGAAATTTCTGAATGATTTTTAAACTCCTCCAAATTTAGCTCTGAATAATAAGAAAATAGTTCTTGAAAATAAAAATATCAATGTTGAATACACAAATATGACATGAGATTTCTTGAAAATAAAAATATCAATGTTGAATACACAAATATAACATGAGATTTTATTCATTTATTGCTATTATATTTCTTGACTTAGAAACTTTTCATCATCATTCATTTTCTTCTTCTTTTTTTTTCTTTTCACTTTTTTTTTCACTGATTTAGTACTCATGTGCTTCTCCATATTGCGCAATGTGGCTCATGTAACGGGACCCTTAGGTCGTTAGGCAAGAATCCCTTACAGATCTAATTACCCGAACTCACCAGGTTTCATATAACACCTTTTTGTACATTCTCATACTTTTTGGGGCTCCACTAGCCCTATTTTATATATGATGACAATTTTATATATACTCATTTATTAGTAATATCAGCTACACTTGAATGTTCAACATGGATATAATCATTATCAAGCTAATATACATAACATAAAAATAAGAGCAAGAACATGATTTGTCATCAAACATCCATAGTTTCACTAAGCAACTTTCTTCAAACCAATTACCCAACACGAAGGCGATAAATGATAAAATAATAATGCTTCAAATTTCATTAATTAACAAGTCCTTGAATAATGCTTGAAAAATAAGTAAATACTAAGACATAAGAAAATAAGCTGCAATTTTCAATTAAGCAAAACAAAATTTTTTTATTTTTTAAATATGAAATGCAAGCAAATATGCAAATAAAATATGAAGAGAATGTATGCTTGCAATACAATACATGATGTATGAAGTTGCAAACTCCCGAAGCTTGAACTCAATACTGTCCCCAGTGTTGGAAATCAAACTCGCAAAAGAATAAACATGATAATGAAAAAAATATAAGATTAGAAAACAAAGTAATACGACCTGATTTGTGAAAGTTGTAGGAAGAAGCCACGAAGAATCCATAGTGTCTTTGGCTGGTAAAAATTTGGACGTCTCTATTTCCTACTTTTCTTCAATTCTGAGGAGACAATTTTGTTCTCTTTCTTTCTTGCTCTTTGTTTCTTCTTCTTTTTGTCTTTTATTCATGTCGTTACGGGTCAAGAAGAGCAACTAACGACCGTGATACACATGTTTGGTCGTAAGCTTAAGCTCACGGCTCGAAACACTATTGCGGACCGTGAGAGTGAAATAACGGTTGTGATACACATGCTTGTAAAAGGTCGTGAAGAATATAACATCCCTTCGGCAATGCTCACAGGTCATGAAGATCAAGTTATGACCTGGTATGAGTCATCTTCTTCCTTGTTCACTATGTGTTTATCAGAGTTTTTTGAATCACGGATGTTGCTGCTTGTTGGCAATTATCGGGGTGCCGGAGGGAGTCGCCAAGAGTTGATGAACTTTCGACGTTGTTGTTGGTAATTGAGATGGTGAGCGACAGTTTTCTTGGAAGGCATTCAGATATTTGCTGACGCTTTAAATGTTGTAGCTTGCCGGAGATGAAGAAGACACGGTGGAGGTTGTCTAAATGATTTTTTTTGTGCAAAATGATCACCGTTAAACACCCCAATGCTGATGAAGATGGGATCCCGCTCCAAGGTTCCAAAGGCTATTGATCATAGCTACTCAGGGTGAGTCTTTCGTCGGCGAGGAAGAGTGTTGACATTCGTCGGAGCAGAGGAAGAGAACTAGTAATGGCGTGAAATGCCTCTTACGACCTTGGCGATGCTTTTGAGGGTGTGTGCTCTGATTTGCCTCTAGTTGTCATCAACAATTGCCAGTGAAGTAGGTGCGTCACTCAGAGTCGACTATAGATGCTCGTCGGAAGTGAAAAATACATCTTGTCATTGCTGCCGCAAAAGTCCTTTGGAGCCGATGTGTAAATGAAGAATTCACTAACATTGATGTCAGCAATGTCGAAGATGAACTGCCGGAGGTCCAAATGAGGTGGTCTGAACTTGGAATCACGATCGGAAGTGAAGAAGATAGTGCTAAGGTTGCTGATAATATTGTTATGAGCAGCAGGTAACGGACCTGAAAACAACTAGATGTGAGAAAATAATTGAAAATAAGAGTCGTTACATGCGAGTTATGCACGAACGTAATGTGGTAGTTGGGCATGAGGGGCGAAATGTTAGGGAGTAACGGGTCATCATTCATTGTTAACGACTCTAGATCTTATGCCTTGTGACAAGACAAAGACCCATGAGTCGTGAAGCTTAATATCATCGCAGGGCGATCCGACAACTAATGACCCGTTACCATGTATAATGGCCCGTGAAGTTGAATAGTTCTGTTAATAACCTACTGTGAGAACCTGATCACTAGCTGATCATATTATAGTTTTACTCCATTTTCTATCCATTTCACATCTATCAAGCCCTCATTTTGCCCTACATTTGGTCAACTATGCATAGAATTCAATAAATTGTGATTACTAGCTGACCATCCTCATTTTTTATTCAATTCCATGTGCTCAGAGGTTCTGAATGGTTAAAATCTGTAAAGTTACCATTTCTATGTCAAGTTATCATTTTTGGGCAAGTTATCATTCCAATGTGCAAAGTTATCATTTCTATATGACACCAATATGTATTTGCCAATTGAGCTGATTTCTAGTTGTTATCTTGCCCTAAATACTTTGCTGTTTTGAATTAAACTTGTTTGGATAATTATGATTTAATCTGCACAAGTTATCATTTTTTGTGCAATGTTATCATTCCGGGGCGTAAAATTATCATTTCCGTGCAAGGATCTCAATTCTGCATAATACCAAATTGCATTTAACAATGGAGCTGATTTTAGTAGCTGTCCTAATTCTTATTTGTCTAAATTCTATTTGAGGACCTTGATGCTTCCTGTTCTTGTGCTTCTAGCAGGTAATACAAGGCCTGCAACAAGCTGGAAAAGCAAGGGGGACCATTGCACTGCTGTCCAAAAAGCTGCTGCATCAGCTAGAATTTGTTGGATATGACATATGGCATAATCAGGGGATAATAGAAGCTTCTTGTCTGCATCCTAGGGTGAAGAAGGACCATATAAAAGCTAAGAGGAATCCGGAAGCTAAGGGGGACTCTCGATGGGAAAGGGTTCTGGACTGGAAGCTGAGGAGAAGAGGATTGCAATCTGATTTCTATCGACTGATTTCTTACTCCCTAATTTTAGAATGTTTAGCATTAATTCCCTCTTTTTTTTGTATCAATTTTTGTAATTATGAGGAGCTAAATCCCAGCTCTCCTAGGATAGGTAGTAATATAGTTTAGTTATGGATGGAGTATGAACATTACTGATTTCCTTCTCTGATGTTAGAACAATTTTGATTTCTGATTTCTGATTTTTATTAGAATCTGTTTGTCATTGTAAAACCCCTATTTCATTAGCAACTGAGAGGTTGATTTTGTGGTTCTCTTGATGTTCAGAGATGGACCAAGAATCAATGACAATTGTTGAATTCCAATATGTGATTATATGCTTATTCTATCCAATTAATTGATGTTAGTGTGAATTTCAATTTAATTTGCAGTCGAGAGACTGATTTTAAATCCCCTTGATGTTTAGAGATAAACCAAGAAGCATTAGCATTAAAATTGGATAATTTACATTTCTGATTAGTTGATTTAATTCATTGTGCCATTATTGTGGATGTTGATTTGGTTGTGATGTTAATTTCAGACCTATTGAAATTGCCAAAATTTGAGAGAATTTGGTAAAAGCAGTGAAGTGCGCATACATATGCTTAATGACAACTTGATATCAGTGAGGATTCCTTTCTCATTGAACTTAACTAATCTTCTATATGAGAATATGATGATTAGTCTTGGTTTAATCATGCTGTGAGAGCGGCCCTTTATTAGTTGAATCAGATTTGGCTTTAAATTGTTGAATTGTTCCATTCCATCCATAGCTAAATTAGATGAAAACCATTCCTAGGAGAATCTTCCCATTGATTGATAAACCCTTTTAGTTCTTAGTTTAGCATCTAGATTTCAGTCCATATCAATTGTCAAAACACCAAAAACAGTTATCCCTTAGTCTCATCTTTAAATATGTTTTTCACTTTTCTCCATTTCCTGTTTTTACCACTTAGTCTAGGGTTAGTCTAGATTGTAGTAGTGGGTCTTTAGCCTTCAAATAACTGTGGATATGACACTTGAGTCTATTACAATTGACCTGTGCATTTGTAGTAGAGAGGAAGTGAGGAGTGTGAACACATTTCATAATTTCAATTCTGACCCATAAATTTAGCAAGTTATCATTACTCCTCGTGATTCACATCAAGGTTTTGGCGCCGTTGCCAGGGATTTGAGGCTAATTAGATTAACTTAGATAATTTAGATTAGTTTTACACTAGTTATCATTTCCATCTTTAGCCTGGTTTTCAGTTTTACCAAGTTATCAGTCTGAGTTTTTCATTTCTGACCAAATTTCTTTCTTTTCTAAATTTGATACTTCTAAATTCAGTTTATACAGGATTTTGATAATCAAGAGGACTTATACCTATCAGATCTTGAACCTGAAAGGAGATTCAACAGAAGGAGGAGATTGCTAAGGGAAGAAGCAAGAAGAAGAATTTTTGAAGAAGAGGTTAACAATCAAACCATGGCTGCTCCAAGGACACTAAATGATTGTTATTCACATCAGAGGACAACCTGTGGATGGAGCCAATACACCTGTTGTCACTTTTGAGCTGAATCCAACATTGGTCACAATAATAAGGCAACATCAATTTGCTGGATTGAGAATTGAAGACCCAACCTTACACATTGACAATTTCAAGGAGATATGCAACATTGTCCATTACCTTACACGAGGCTATTTTCTTTTTCACTCAAGGACAAGGCTAAAATCTGGTACAAGACCCTTAAACCTGAAGAAATTGCAACTTGGGAGTCCATAGTGCAGAATTTAGAATTCAGTTCAGTAATTAGAATTCAGTTCTTTCCAATCATTTAAAACTCCAAAAATAGTTATCCTTTTGTCACTTTGAAAATATGTTTTCTACTTTTCTCAATTTCTTGATTTTGTCACTTAAGGTAGGGTTAATCTAGATTGTCTTAGGGAGTCATTGGCTTCAAATCACTGTGGATACGACATTTGGGTCTATTACAATTGACTTGTGCACTTGCAGTAGAGAGTGAGTTAGGGAGTTGATAAAAAAATTAAAAATTCTCAATTCTGACCACAATTTCAGCAAGTTATCACTACGCCACTTAATTCACATCAAGTTTTTGGCACCGTTGCCGGGGATTTGAGGCTAATTAGATTAACTTAGGTAGTTTAGATTAGTTTTAGACTAGTTATCTGTCTATTTATTAGCCCAATTTTCAATTTTTGCAAGTTATCATTCTGAATTTTTCATTTTTGTCCAGTTTTCTTTCTTTTCTGAATTTGATACTTCTGAACTCAATTTATGCAGGATTTGGACAATCAAGAGGACTAAAGGAGATTCTTGAGAAGGAGGAGATTGCAAAGGGAAGAGACAAGAAGAAGAATTTTTGAAGAAGAGGTTAATATGGCTGCACCAAGGACACTCAATGATACGATGCTCAAGAACAATGCCTTGAGTGATCGGAACAATATATGATAATCAAAGAAATGAGATCAAACGAATTTTCAAGGCAGCGGAATATCAACCTCAAGATTACAATGAACCAAGCAATCGATATTATAAATAGATGGATTTAATAACAAGATTGCCAACCTTGTAATTAACGGCGGAAGTTCCCGAAGAACGGGTTGCAGGAATTCCCTCACAGCAAAGCAATTAAGTCATAATTCAATAGATTTAAAAGATTCAAAGATGTCTCAAATAACAATGAGGACCAGTATTTATAGACCCTAGAAATAGACTTTGGGCTGAAAGAAAATAACCTAACTTGGTCCACAAGTAACCTAACTAATTTAGTAAAATAACAAACTCAATTTCCTCTTACAAATCTCTGCAGAATTTCCATGTATAATTAATTTCAAAAATTTCAAATAAATATGGTTAAACCATGATTTATTTGGCCCAAGTCATGTTGACTCTTCATGTGTCCTGATTCGTAACATGTTGAGAAGTTGGATCTGATCTAACTCGATCTTGTAATGCATCAATTGTAAATTCCAAACATTCTTGATTATCTTCAATTTCCTTATGCCTGAGATCCACACCATTACCTTGATCATCTAACTTTGCTAGAGCATTCTTTTATCAACGGCTGCAATTATAGGTATTTCCAAGTTCATATCATTCCCCTCCTCTTCAAAAGGATTCGTCCTCGAATATGTATTTCTATGAAGAAGAATAGATCAGGTTCATATAATGTCCCTCCTCTTCGAAAGGATTCGTCCTCGAATCTACATTCACAATAAGGAGAATATAACCTATCACATATATGAATTTATTAAATAAGTTATGAGACGCATAATGGAGATATTGATACTTCCCTTTCATGTGTTGGATGGAATGATGTTAGGAGACGCATATGAATTTATCCCTTGAGTTGAAAATTCCAGCTTTGTTTTTCTCCTCCAATTTTTGAGTTGGCTTAACAACTAGCTTGGAATTTGCATTACATTTTGATTTCCAAACAGAAGTTGAACTGTCAAATTTGCCATGTGGATGAATATCTTTCTTCAATTGCTTGTCAACTTTCATAGCCTTATGCAGAACTTCATCCAACTCCAAATGCTCTTGTAATTCCACAACTCTGGAAATCTCTCGGTTCAGCCCACATATGAATTTTGCAATTGTGTCTTCAGAATCTTCCTTTATGTTGGCGTGGATGAGTGTCATTTTCATCTCTTTATAGTACTCCTCAACAGTCTTTGATCCCTGCCTCATAGTCTGTAATTTCATACGAAAGTCACGATAATATGATGAAGGAACAAATCTTCTCATCAATATGGTTTTCATCTCATCCCAATTTTCAATTGGAGGTTCTCGATTTCTGCGTCAATTAATGGTTAATTGATTCGACCAAGTAATAGCATAATCAGCAAAAGATATAATAACAAGTTCAACCTTTTTCACAATAGAATAATTATGATGATGAAATATACTTTCTACCCTTTGCTCCCATTCAATATAGGCATTAGGATCACTTTTACCTTGAAAGGTAAGGAGAGATAATTTCAGTGAACCTGTGTTTGGACCAGTAGCATCTCTATCCCTTTCTCGTTCATATCTTCTTCCTCCAATCTGAACACATCTATGACTTCTCCAATTTATAACAGAGGCTTCATTATCTTTCTCTTCCATCTCTCCATCAACAAGAGCACGGTGTCTTTGGCGATCTCTTTTGTGTTTTGGTTGTATAACTTTTTGTAGTTGTCCAATTTGTTCCTTCTGCACATCCATCTCATCATGAAGCTCAGTGATCATATTTTCAAGATGTTGGAAATGTTGTGTCATGACTTCCATCATCCTTGTCGGATCAATTTCTTCGTTTCTAGGATTAATCTCTTTGTCCTTTCCTGTTGATATTGTAGGAAATTTCTGCAACAAAAGTTAGTAAAATAATCTCACTACCTCACGTGGTGGCACTCAGTGGTGACACTCATATTTTACCTCAAATCTATTTGGCTTTTCCCTCAATTGTACTTACCACTAAGCCTTTTTTCTCTCTCGAACCCTCCAACAAGTTCTAGGAGAACTAATGCAAGTCAATACAAAGGCAATGTGTGATTGCATCAACCTGATTTATCAATATGATTGCAAGATCAAAAGAATACTTGAAGTTGATTTTAGATTAGAGATCAGAAAAAAGATTGCCAAATAAGGATAGATGTGTAATGAATTGATTTGGAATAGAAATCAAGAAAATGTTGTCAAATAAGGACAGGTATCAAAAAATTTAGAATTGGAATGAAATCAAAGATCACCCTTCCTTGAGTCAAATTGCTCTATTCTCAAATTTCTTTGCACTTTTCTCCAGAAATAATCCTTCCTTTTTTTTCTTCTCTCCTCTTTCTTTTGAATCCTTTTTTTCTTCTTTCTTTTTTTTCGGATTGTTTTCTTCAGATTTTCTCCTATTTTTTTCTCTTTCATCCTTTCTTGCACTCTCCTTTTCAGTCTTTTTCTATTTTCAGAATTTTTTTTTGAATTTTTTTTCAGAAATTTTCTTTCCTGTCTTCCCTTCTCCTTTCTTGCACTTTCCTTTTCACTCCTTTTTTTTTCAATTTTTAGAATTTTTTTTTTGAAACTGTAGCAAAACTTGAGAACAAATAAGGATGACAGCTAGGGTTTCAACAACAAATAATCAGATTTTTGTGGTTTTTTTTTCAAAACTGCACTAGATTTTGAAGAATAGATGACGACGGCTAGAGTTTTGAAGAACAAAAGAAAGCAAATAAGGGAGACGACTACGATTTGAAGAACCAAACCAGATTTTTTTTGTGTTGTTTTTTTTCCAAAAATTGAAATAGGGGAAAAACTAGAATAATGTAAGATAACTAGAAAACTGAATCGAAAACGCGGCTCTGATACCAACTGATACGATGCTCAAGAATAATGCTTTGAGTGACCGAAATAATATATGATAATCAAAGAAATGAGATCAAACGAATTTTCAAGACAGCGAAATATCAACCTCAAGATTACAATGAACCAATCAATCGATATTATAAATAGATGGATTTAATAACAAGATTGCCAACCTTGTAATTAACGGCGAAAGTTCCCGAAGAACGGGTTGCAGGAATTCCCTCACAGCAAAGCAATTAAGCCATAATTCAATAGATTTAAAAGATTCAAAGATGTCTCAAATAACAATGAGGACCATTATTTATAGACCCTAGAAATAGACTTTGGGCTGAAAGAAAATAACCTAACTTGGTCCACAAGTAACCTAACTAATTTAGTAAAATAACAAACTCAATTTCCTCTTACAAATCTCTGCAGAATTTCCATGTATAATTAATTTCAAAAATTTCAAATAAATATGGTTAAACCATGATTTATTTGGCCCAAGTCATGTTGACTCTTCATGTGTCCTGATTCGTAACATGTTGAGAAGTTGGATCTGATCTAACTCGATCTTGTAATGCATCAATTGTAAATTCCAAACATTCTTGATTATCTTCAATTTCCTTATGCCTGAGATCCACACCATTACCTTGATCATCTAACTTTGCTAGAGCATTCTTTTATCAACGGCTGCAATTATAGGTATTTCCAAGTTCATATCATTCCCCTCCTCTTCAAAAGGATTCGTCCTCGAATATGTATTTCTATGAAGAAGAATAGATCGAGGTTCATATAACTCAAGGATTGCTATTCCCCTAGCAATGTTAGAGGACAATCAAGAGATGGAGCCAATACACCTGCTGCTAATTTTGAAGTGAATCCAGTATTTGTTACAATGATAAGGCAATATCAATTTGCTGGATTGGGGACTGAGGATCCCGCCTCACACATTAAAAACTTCAAGGAGATATGCAACACTGTCCACTTCAACAATACACCCATGAATGTTGTCTACATGAGGCTATTTCCTTTCTCACTCAAGGACAGGGCCAAGATCTGGTATAGGACCCTCAAACCTGGAGAGATTGCAACATGGGAATCCATAGTTCAGTTGTTTCTAGCTGAATTCTTTCCACCTAGCAAAACTGATAACTATAGGGACCAGATTGTTAGATTTTATCAATTAGATCAAGAAAACATATGTGATGCATGGCAAAGACTCCAAATTCTATTGAGGGCATGTCCACACCATGGTTTGAAAAATGGAAATTGGTTAACTATTTCCACAAGGGACTAAACTATCCATCTAAAGTGGCATTGGACACTGCTGCAGGAGGGATTTTTGCATCCAAGAATATTGATGAAGCATACCAATTTATTGAGAATATTACCAAGAATCACCACTTCCTCACTCATGATAGGACAAGAAGGCCATCAACTGATAACCAAGTCAACAACATTTCAATTCAGATTGAAGAAGTTCTGCAAAAGGCCTTGAAGAAGCTGAATTTGTCAACCAATGTGGGCAAGGCTTCTAATTCTGAAACCAGATGTGATGTGTGTGGAAACCAAGACCATGTCACAGAGGGTTGCAATCTTATTATGCAGCAATATGAACAATCCATTGACCAAGTGAATGCTGTGGGAAACTTTAGAATGAAGCCCCCTGCTGAGTACTACACTCCAGAAAATAGGAATCACCCATACTTGTCATACAAGGCCAATCATTACCAAGCCCAGCCCATGCATAATTCTAATTGACAGCCCAAAATTTTGCCAAGGAACCAACCACCTCCATATCAGAATCAACCATCAAATGTCCCAATGCAGAGGCTTCCATATGAGCCACCACAAGCTCAAGCCACTCAATTATCAAAAATGGAGGAGATGTTGTAGCAAATTCTGAAGAAGCAAGAAAAGCAAGAGGAGGCAATGCAAAAATTGACTTCTGGATGTGAGGCCTTGAGTGCCCACCAAAAGATTCTTGAAAATCAGATTGCCCAACAGGCTAGTACCTCAGCTAGACCATCCATGTTCTTCCCAGGACAACCAGAAGTGAATCCCAAGGAACAAGCCCAAGCTATCCAACTTAGGAGTGGAAGGATTGTTGAGAAACCAATGACGAATGTTGAGGGCAATCCAGCTCAAGCAATTTCAAGCTCAAACCCTGTTGAAGAACCAACTAAAGAAGCTGTGGTGGAAAATCAGAACAAGAACTCTCAAAATGAAATTAAGGGTAGGATTTTTGATAAAGCGCCTTTCCCTCAAAGATTGGTCAAGGCCAGGCAAGATCAACAATATGAAAGTTTTCTTGAAATCTTGAAGAAATTGTATATCAATGTGCCATTTGTTGAGGCCATTCAAGAGATGCCTTCATATGCAAAATTCCTTAAGGAAATCTTGACCAAGAAGAGGAGGGTTTTGGAACATGAAACTATAGCATTGACTGAGGAGGCTTCTGCAATAATTCAAAACAAGTTACCTCCTAAGCTAAAAGATCCAGGAAGTTTCTTAATTCCCTGCAAAATTGGGAATAGGAAGATTCAAAAGGCCATGTGTGACTTGGGTGCATCTGTGAGTGTAATCCCCTTATCCCTATGCAGGAAGCTGAAAGTTGGAGATATGAAGCCCACCAACATGTCCTTGCAGCTAGCTGATAGATCCATCAAGTATCCACATGGAATCATTGAGGACATACCCCTCATAGTTGGAAAATTTTACATCCCTGTAGATTTTGTGGTACCTGACATGGATGAGGACTTGAACACCCCAATTCTACTAGGGAGACCCTTCCTAGCCACTGCAGGAGCTGTAATAGATGTAAAGGAAGGTAGATTGACATTTCAAATTGGAGAGGATATGATAGAATTTAATTTGGCACAAGTTATCAGTAGGCCCAATTGTCAGCAGGATGACCTTGGAGATGGACAAATTGATCAAATTGTGGAGCAAACTTCAGCAATAATACCAATTGAAGACCCATTGTAGAGATGCCTCATGTTTGATCATTTGAGGGAATTAGAAGATCTAGAAGCCAAGGCCTACCAATCTGTTATGAATTCACTCAAATCAGTAGGAAGTTCAAAATTCCAGAATGGAGTGCAGGAGGTTTTTACTGCTGAGCCCCACACAACTCAAGACACTTCCTCCCAATTGGAGCTGAAACCTCTCCCTAACAACCTCAAGTATGAATTCTTGGGGGATAATTCTACATTTCCAATAAACATCAATGCCAATTTGCCTAAAGAACAAGTGCAAGAGCTGCTGAAGAGACTGAAATTGTATAGGGATGTAATTGGCTACTCAATTGAAGATATCAAGGTTATTAATCCTTCAATTTGCATGCACAGGATTCCCATGGAGGACAATTACAAGCCTTCAATTGAATGCCAAAGAAGGCTAAACCCTGTCATGAAAGAAGTTGTCAAAAAGGAGGTTATGAAACTATTAAAGGCTGGAATCATCTATTCTATTTCAGATAGTGAATGTGTCAGCTCTGTTCAGGTGGTGCCAAAGAAAGGAGAGATTACAGTAGTCAAATCAGATTCAGATGAGTTGATTTCTACTAGGACAGTCACTGATTGGAGGATGTGTATAGATTTCAGGAAATTAAATAAGGCAACCAGGAAAGATCACTTCCCACTTCCCTTCATAGATCAGATGCTTGAGAGGTTGGCCAAACATTCTCACTTATTTGGATGGTTACTGAGGCTTTTTGAAGATTCCTATCCATCCCCAAGACCAGCATAAGACCACCTTTACTTGTCCATATGGGACATTTGCATATAGGAGAATGCCATTTGGATTGTGCAATGCCCCTGTCACTTTTCAGAGGTGCATGATGTTTATCTTCTCAGACTTCATTGAAGTTTTTATGGATGATTTTTCAGTCTATGGGGATTCTTTTGAAGCATGCTTAGAGAATTTAACTAGTGTTGCAAAGGTGCAGGGAGTCAAATTTAATTCTGAATTGGGAAAAATGTCATTTCATGGTTCAGGAGGGAGTTGTCTTAGGCCATAGTGTATCTAGCAAAGGAATTGAGATGGACAAGGCAAAGATTGAGGTAATTGAGAAGCTGCCACCTCCAAGGAATGTAAAGACAGTAAGGAGCTTTCTAGGCCATGCTGGATTTTACAGGAGATTCATTAAAAACTTTTCAATGATAACCAGGCCCCTTACCAAGCTATTGACAAAAGATGCTGAGTTCAATTTCAATGAGGATTGTATGAAAGCCTTTAATCACTTGAAGGAAGCCCTCATATCAGCTCCCATAGTGCAACCATCTGATTGGTCATTACCCTTTGAAATTATGTGTGATGCATCTGACCAGACAGTAGGGGCAGTGCTAGGACAAACCAAGGATAAGAAGCACTATGTCATATGTTATGCCAGCAAGAACTTGGATGAAGCCCAAATTAATTATGCCACCACTGAAAATAAATTATTGGCTGTAGTATTTGCATTTGACAAGTTCAGGCCTTACCTAGTTGGAGCCAAGGTGATTGTTTATACTGACCATCAAGCTGTTAGGCACTTAATCAGGAAGGAGTCAAAGCCAAGGCTTATCAGATGGATTCTATTGCTGCAAGAATTTGATGTGGAAATCAAGGATAAAAGAGGGACTAAAAATCTAGTTGCTGACCACTTGTCCAGGATGGAGGGAATTCAGGAATCTCCAATGCCTCCTATCAATGATTCATTTTCTGATGACTTCCTAATGGCCATATCAGCTGCCCCAACTCCTTGGTATGCTGATATTGTGAATTTTTGGCCCGTGGAATCATTCCATCTGATTTTTCATACCAGAAGAAAAAGAAGTTATTCCATGACATCAAAGACTATTATTGGGATGATCCATTTCTATTTAAGAAGTATCCTGATGGCATGTTCAGAAGGTGTGTGCCAGAAGTTGAATTCCAAGCGATTTTGCATGAATGCCACTCATCTCCATATGGAGGACATGGAGCCACTCATATGACAACTGCTAAGGTCCTCCAATCAGGATTCTATTGACCTTCTCTATTCAAAGATGCTCACATGTATGTCAAGGGCTGTGATGTGTGCTAAAGAGCAGGGTCCATATCCAGGAGGAATGAAATGCCACAACAGGGAATTCTGGAAGTGGAAATTTTTGATGTTTGGGGCATTGATTACATGGGCCCTTTCCTTACTTCATTTGGATATAAATTTATATTATTGATTGTTGATTATGTGTCCAAGTGGATAGAGACCATTCCAACAATAGCTGTTGACTCTAAGGTTGTCATCAAGATGTTCAAGGATATAATTTTTCCAAGATTTGGAGTGCCAAGGGTAGTTATCAGTGATGGAGGCAGCCATTTCATAGAAAGAAGTTTTAAGAATCTTTTGAGCAAATATGGGGTAAAGCACAAAGTTTCGATAGCCTACACCCTCAAACAAATGGCCAAGCTGAAATATCAAATAGGGAGATTAAGGCCATTTTGGAAAAAAATAGTTTCATTGACTAGAAAGGATTGGATCATGAAATTAAATGATGCACTTTGGGCCTATAGGACAGCCTATAAATCTTGAATTGGTGTCTCTCCTTACAAATTGATTTATGGAAAAACTTGCCAATTGAACTCAAGCACAAAGCTTATTGGGCTGTCAAGGCACTGAATTTTGATATGCAATCCTATGGACAGAAAAGGCTATTGCAACTTGATGAATTGGATGAGATTAGGCTCAATGCCTACCATAATTCTTAATTCTACAAGGAAAGGACCAAGAGGTGGCATGACAGCAGAATTTTGAAGAAGGAATTCAAGGTTGGAAACCTTATATTGCTGTATAATTCAAGGCTAAAATTGTTTCCTGGAAAACTGAAATCCAGATGGAGTGGACCCTTTAAAGTCCACAAAGTTTATCCTTTTAGAGCTATGGACCTTGTCAATGACAATGCTGATATATTCAAGGTTAATGGACAAAGATTGAAGCTATATAATCCCACAGCAATGACTTCAGCTAAGGAAGTGCTGCTGTTGACAGATTCACCACAATTGTCTAGTTGAATTTAATTGTAACAATGTCTAGCCTAAGACACTAAAGTAGGGCACTTCTTGGGAGGTAACCCAAGCCATTTTATATCTAATTTTCCTTATTTTGCAGGAATAATTCAAAGAGGAATCAGAACCACCCTCACCCTTTCACTTAGGGAGTTCTCTTACACTTAATTTTGATTTTCTCACTGGAATACCACTGATAACTGATATTATCTTCTACTTCATGCTATAATTAACATATTGACATCTGAATTATCATTCATATTAGTCATCCACATCTACCATTGCTGAATTTCAGTGCATTATTAAATTGTGCATTCTAAAAATTTGATATTGCAGATTTTATTGATATTCCTCTACTTCTCTGCAGAATTGGTTGCAAACCATGAAGTATAGATCACCCAAAAACCTCTGGTTGAGATGCAGGAATCATAGGAATGGATCAATTGCACAATTTCCTAAATTTCAAACACTCTCCCTTGCCTATGTTTTTCACCACTGAGGACAGTGCTGAGAATAAGCTTGGGGGAGAAAACCTGGTGCTTTTCTAAACTTTACATCATTGTTTTTAATCCATTCTAATGCTCATATCATCATTTATCACCAAGTTATCACTGTTTTGATCAAGTTATCACTATTTTCACCCGCTTATCATTAATTTCAATAAGTTATCACTGATATGGGCCAACTCAATTCTTGCTTTCATTTTAACTTCAAAATGGGCGAAATACTTTATTATGACAGTTAGTGCACTCCAATATCAAGTGGTCAATTTGGCCATAGTCTTCTTGCTTTAATCAACCTACTTATTCAGATGCATTTGAATCAAATTTCAGCTGAAAATTTTTCTTTTTGTGGGTAACACTAGCTGACACTCATGGATTGATTTGATAATAGAAGATATCTAGAAGGGAGTCAAGGCTATTGCTACCATGTTAAATAGGAAAACTTGACTATTTGGACTAAGGGATCTAAACCTTACTTGAGTTTGAACTATTGCTCACTTCATGAATAGAATAGAAGAAAAAAATGAGAAAAAGGAAAAGTGAAAAGTTGCATTTTGCATTGCATGCATCAATAAAGAGAGTGAAATTCCAAAATGAATAAAAATCAGGTCTCAACCTCTCCTGAATAAAGCCAGGATTTTTATCCTGTGACCAACATGAATAAAAATCAGGTCTCAACCTGTTTATTGCATTTTCACGAATAAAAGTCAGGTTTTAAACTTGTTGAAGCAGTGAAAAATCTGTTCATGAAGAGTTTTGTAGTTTAACCTTTTAGTAAAGTTGACAATTCCTGAAATTCAAATTTGTTACTGCTAGTACTTCTTTCATGGCTTAAATTTGCTTTAGCCTTTGTGATTCCTTAGCTAGAAACTGAGTTTTGAAAAGAATGAAGTGTTGGCAAAGTGGGAAACTCATTTAGTCTTAATCAGCTGGATTTGAATTCATTTGTGACTTGTTTAATTCAAGTTTGTTCTTAATACCTGAATGCTTTGCTTGAGGACAAGCAAAAGACTAAGCTTTGGGGAGTTTGATCACTAGCTGATCATATTATATTTTTACCCCATTTTCAATCAAGTTCATATGTATCGAGCCCTTGTTTTACCCCACATTTGGTCAATTATGCATGAAATGCAATAGATTGTGATAACTAGCTGACCATCATCATTCTATACTTAATTCCATGTGCATAGAGGTTCTGAATTGTTAAAATCCATAAGATTATCAATTCTATGCTAAGTTATCATTTTTTGGGCAAGTTATCATTCGAAGTCATGAAGTTATCATTTTGTTAATTGAGCTGATTTCTAGTTGTTATCTTGCCCTAAATCCCTTGTTATTATGAATTAATCATATTTGGGTAGTCGTGATTTGATTTGTGCAAAGTTATCACCCCAATACACAAGTTATCACTCTTGGTGTCAAGTTATCGTTTTGGGGGCAAAATTATCATTTCGATATGAAGGTTATCATTTATGAATAACAACATTGGGAAATTGTTAAATTACTGTCCTAACTCCTTGCTGCTCTGATTTAATAACATTTGGGTAATCATAATTAAATTTACAACAAGTTATCATTTAATTGCACAAGGTTATCATTCCGGACATAAAGTTATCATTTCTAAATAAGGATTTCATTCCTGCACAACACCAAATTTCACTTGATAATTCAGTTGATACATATGCTGTCCTAATCTATACTTGTTTAATTTCTATTCAAGGACTTTGATGCTTGCTGTTTTGGCCTTTCTAGCAGGTGTTGCAAGGCTGCAAAAGGCTGGAAAAGGTGGGGGGGGGGGGACCACTGATTTGCTGTCCAAAAGCTGCTGGAGTCTGCTGATATTTTCACATGGCACAATCACACCACCATGGAACATTCTGATCTGTATCAAAGGGTGTAGAATCCACATATAAAAGCTGAGAAACCTGGAGAAGACGGGGGGCTGGCCATTGCAAGGGTTTCTGCATCAAGGAGTTGAGAAGGAGCTGAAGGGTAGCTGCTGTAAAAATCTGCAATCCTGATTTCAGTCTACAGATTTTATTTAGGATGATTTATATCAGTTCTTCCTATCTCGTATCAATGCTTGTAACTATGATGAGCTAAATTCTAGCTCTCCTAGGATAGGGTAGTAATCTAGTTTAGTTATGGATGGGGTATGTACATTTTTGATTTCCTGCATTGATATCTGATTTTTATTCTGATTTCCTGTTTCTGCATTTCTGAATTCATTGGATTCTGTTCTTGACATTGTGAGATCCTACTTGTATTTACAACTGAGAGGTTATCTTATGATCTATTCTTGTTAAAAAATGAATCAAGAATCTATGACAAGTTTCTAAGTCCAATTTTTGACTAGGAATCTGATTCTTTATTTCTGAAATCTAATTTTTATTTCTGAATCCTGAAATGTTGAAATCTGTTTATAATTGAGGGGCCCTGATTGCTTAGCACCTGAGAAGCTGATTCTAGATTTCTTCTTGTTCAGAAATGAATAAGAAGCAATGATAACTTTTTTGATTTTCATTTGTGATATGTGCTTATTTTATCCAAATGAACTAATGTTAATGTGGATTTCATTTTATTTGCAGCTGAGAGGCTGATTTAAAATTCCCTTGTTGTTTAGAGATAAACCAAGAAGCATTAGCATTAGGATTGGATTCATTACATTTCTGATTAGTTGATGTATGAATGTTGGTTTGGTTGTGGTGCCCAACTGGAATTGCTAAAATCTGAGAGGAAATGGCAATATCAGTGAGGTTCTAAATTTGTGTTTAATGATAACTTGATAACAGTAAGGATCCTTATCTAATTCAACCTATCTAACATTATATGAGAATATAATGACTAGTTCTGGATTAATTGAGCTGTGAGAGCAGTCATATTTCAGGTTGAATCAGATTTGATTTTAAAATTGATAAAATGTTTCATTCCATTCATAGCTGAATTAGATGAACCCCAATTCCTAGGAGAACCTTCCCATTGATTGATAAACCCTTTTAGTCCTTAGTTCAGTAATTAGAATTCAGTTCTTTCCAATCATTTAAAACTCCAAAAACAGTTATCCTTTTGTCACATTTGAAAATCTATTTTCTACTTTTCTCAATTTCCTAATTTTGTCACTTAAGGTAGGGTTAATCTAGATTGTTTTAGGGAGTCATTGACTTCAAATCACTGTGGATACGACATTTGGGTCTATTACAATTGACTTGTACACTTGCAATAGAGAGTGAGTTAGGGAGTTGATAAAAAAATTTAAAAATTCTCAATTCTGACCACAATTTCAGCAAGTTATCAATACTCCACTTAATTCACATCATTGAACTATCCTAGCAAAGTTGCTTTGGATACTGCTGCAGGAGGGATTTTTGCTTCCAAAAACATTGATGAAGCATACCAATTGATAGAGAATATTGCCAAGAATTATCACTTCCTCACTCATGACAGGACAAGAAGGCCACCAGCTGAGAATTCAATGAATAACCTTTCTGTCCAAATTGAAGAAGTCTTGCAAAAGGCCTTGGAGAAACTGAATTTGTCAATTAATGTGAGCAAGGCACCCAATTCAGAAAATAGGTGTGATGTATGTGTAAATCAAGGCCATGTCACAGAGAGTTGCAATCTGATAATGCAGCAATATCAACAAACCATTGAACAAGTGAATGCTGTAGGAAATTATGGAGTGAAGCCCCCTATTGAGTATTACACACCTGAAAACAGGAATCATCCATACCTTTCATATAAGGCCAATTATCATCAGTCACCTCAAATGCAGAATCTCAATTGGCAACCAAAGATTTTTCTAAAGAATCAACCACCTCCATATCAACCACCCAATGTTCAGATGCAAAGGCCTCTTTATGAGCAACAAGTTCAAGCCACTCAAATGTCAAAAATGGAGGAGATGCTGTAGACTATTCTTGATACGATGCTCAAGAATAATGCCTTGAGTGATCGAAATAATATATGATAATCAAAGAAATGAGATCAAACGAATTTTCAAGGCAGCGGAATATCAACCTCAAGATTACAATGAACCAAGCAATCAATATTATAAATAGATGGATTTAATCACAAGATAGCCAAACTTGTAATTAATAGCGGAAGTTCCCAAAGAACGAGTTGCAAGAGTTCCCTCACAGTTTAAACAATTAAGCCAAATTGTTTATAGATTCAAAGATGTCTAAAATAACAATGAGTAGCAGTATTTATAGGCCCTAGAAACCTAATTTGGGCTAATAGAAAATAGCCTAACTTAGCCCACAAATAACCTAACTAATTTAGTAAAATAACAAACTCAATTTCCACTTACATTTCTCAACAAAATTTCCATGTATAATTAATTCCGAAAATTCCAAATAAATATGGTTAAACCATGATTTATTTGGCCCAAGTTATGTTAACTCTCCATGCGGCCCAATTCGTAACACGTTGAGAAGTTGGATCTGATCTAACTTGATCTTGTAATGGATCAATTGTAAATTTCAAACATTCTTCATTATCTTCAATTTCCTTATGCCTGAGATCCACACCATTATCTTGATCATCTAACTTTGCTAGAACATTCTTCTATCATCGGCTGCAAATATAGGCATTTCTTGGTTCATATCATTCCCCTCCTCTTCAAAAGGATTCGTCCTCGAATCTGCATTTTCAATAAGAAGGAATATATCTAGGTTCATATCATTTCCCTTCTCTTCAAAAGGAATCGTCCTCGATTCTACATTCACAATAAGGAGAAAATAACCTATCACATATCTGAATTTACAAAATAATTTGAGACACGCATAATGGAGATATTGATACTTCCCTTTCATGTGTCAGATGTGACGATGTATTTCTATCAAAACTGTAATAATGTCTCATTTATACCATCCTTTTAAGATCTTGCAAGTGTAGAGAAAGAACAACATAAGTAATATAAAAAGTAATGTGACTCCCATACTCACCTGGATGAAATATTTTATGCCCATGAGATGATGGTATTTTAAGAAACAAATCGTGAAACTTCGGGGACCTTCCTTTTCGCATAAGGATCCTGTCAAATATAGTGTGCAATACATTCCAAAGAACTAGCAAATCTATATGGAGGTTGTCAAGTGGTTCCAAGATAAAAATGTCAGTTCCCATGAAATAAAATGAATCCTTAATATCTGATAGTGATATATTGTAAAGATTCATAACCAAGCAAATAACTTGGCTCATTCAAGGAATCATGCAAGTTCCTTACAGCTACTCAAAATATCACCAAAATGATCATGCAAATGATTGTTATAAATCAAAATATCTCCAAAGAAGTTACTCTCAAATCTTCGATGAAAAATGCACAGAAGTCCAACTAATGCAAATGCAACGAATTTTCCAATCATTATGTGAAAATTATATAAAAGATTGCAACCAACATTAGCAAAAATGATCTTAGGAAAGCATAAAGATGGATATAAAGAAATGAATAAGGTTGTAGGATCATCATAAAATCTTGAAATCATAATCAACCAATCAAAAGTATTCAGGACTAGAAAATATTCATTCCAAAATTTCAACATATAACTCAAATAAGCACTCAATGAAGAACAACGTGGAATAGAGAATTCAGATCTAATGTTTGCATGCCATTCAATTCTTCTCTCAATTAAAATCTCAAGCACATCCAGCAAATATAAACTTTGAAAAGTAAGAACTGGTCTTTTCAAATTAGTTGTCAAAAACTCAATACCTCTTTCAAATCCTTGCAAGAGAGAATTTATAACTTCATGTACTCCACTCAAATGATCATGTAAATGATTACTATAAATCAAAATACCTCCTAAGAAAATAATCACAGATCTTTGGTGGAAAACATACAAAAGTCCAATTGATGCAAATTTCTCATTTGTGATGTAAAAATCATATGACAAGCTGCAATAATTATCTGAAGAAATGCTCTTAGTAAGACACAAGGGTTGGTTCAAGGAAATGAATAAGATTATAACCTTCTCAGAAAATCTAAAAATTAAAATAAGCCAATCAAAGATGCTCAATATTAGCAAATATTCATTCCAGAAATTCAATGTAAAGCATAAATAAAATGAACCAGCACCCAACAAGTATGAAAATGAAAGAGACGAATGGCATTCAACATCTCTCTCAACTAAACCATGCAAACTAGTCACATCAAACAAATATAAAGTTTGAAAGCAAGGATATGGACCTTTCAAACATTCCGTCACACATTCACTACAACCTCTTTCAGAACCTTGGAAGATAGGAATTATAACTTCATGTATTCCACTCCTACATATCTGCAAGAAAAAATCAGAATCAAAAGATAAAAGATGGTTAGTGTTAGGAGAAAAATTACTGAATTCTTTTTCTTTTTGCCTTAACACTCAAGTCTTTTTGCTCATATCTCTCTCGAGGTGGCATTTCTAAACACTCAATATCTAATCTTCTCTCATTCTCACAACTCTCATAATACTCAACATCTAAATGTTGCATCTCAATGCTTTTAGAAGGTGGCCTTTCTAAACACTCAAAAGTTTTGTGGCTCTCATTTTCATCTCTTAAGTTGTGGCACTCATGTTTTTCATCTTTGTCTTTCTCACAACTCTCAGAATTATTTTGAGTTGTTGTACAATCAACTTCATCTTCCTTCAAATGATGCTGTGCAATCAAAATTTTCCCAACTTCTTCAATTTCTTTCCTACTTTCTTCTCCAGAGGAAGCTGCACTCTCTTGTGACAACTCTTCTTTAAATGCAATATCACCATTGCACATCATTATCATAGCATGTTCATTTGGACATTGTGAAGTAATATGACTTGTATTCCTTGAGTTGGAATGTCCAGCCTTGTAATCTGCATGCCAAGCAAAAGTTGAACTTTCAGATTTGCTATGTGGACGAAAATCTTTCTTCAAGTGATTTTGTGCAGCCATGCTCTTCCTCTCAATGTTGTAAGTTGCTACACGCTCCTTAAGTTGCAACTTCTCTATGTATACTTCTTGATGTGGCAATGGTACTAAAGTATAATTTCTTCCATTCTTGTGACATTTATAACGGTTGGTAGCTCCATCATGTGTCACACCTCGGTCGTATTTCCATGGTCGCACCAAAAGGATATGACAAACATGCATTGACACCACATCACATAATACTTCATCAATAAATCTTCCAATTTTAAATGACACAAGCACCTGTTTGGTCACTTTGACTTCTCCTCCATCGTTTATCCACTGAAGTTTGTATGGTTTTGGGTTCTCTAAGGTTGGTAGCCCCAACTTCTCCACCATGTAATGGCTAGCAAGATTAACACAGCTTTCACTATCAATAATTAGTCCCAAGTTCTGTCCAAAACACAACTACGCGCATAGAAAACATTTTCTCGTTCATGTGTTCTCCCTCCAATCTGAACACTCCTATGCCTTCTCCCACTTTTATCATCTTCCTTTTCCATCTCTTCATCATGTTCATCGTCATCAAGAGCACGCTGTCTTTGGCAATCTCTTCTTTGATTTGGTTGTTTTACTTGTTGTAGTTGTGCAATTTGCACATCTACCTGATCATGAATTTCAGTAATCATATTTCCAAGACGTTGAAAATGTTGTGTCATGACCTCCATCATTCTTGTTTGATCAATTTCTTCATTTCTAGGATTAATCAATTTGTCCTTTCCTGTTGACATTGTAGGAAATTTCTGCAACAAAAGTTAGTAAAAATAACCTCACTACCTCACGTGGTGACACTCGTATTTTACCTCAACTCTATTTGGCTTTTTTCCTGAATTGTACTCACCACTCAGCTTTTTTTTCTCTCTTAAACCCTCCAATAAGTTCTAAGTGAACTAATGCAAGTCAATACAAAGGCAATGTGTGATTGAATCAACCTGATTTATCAATATGATTGCAAGATCAAAAGAATACTTGAAGTTGATTTTAGATTAGAGATCAGAAAAAACATTGCCAAATAGGGATAGATGTGTAATGAATTGATTTGGAATAGAAATCAAGAAAATGTTGTCAAATAAAGACAGGTATAAAAAAATTCAGAATTGGAATGAAATTAAAGATCACCCTTCCTTGAGCCAAATTGCTCTATTCTTAAATTTCTTTGCACTTTTCTCCAGAAATAATCCTTCCTTTTTTTCTTCTCTCCTCCTTCTTTTAAATCCTTTTTTCTTCTTTCTTTTTTTTCGGATTTTTTTCTTCAGATTTTCTCCTATTTTTTCTCTTTCCTCCTTTCTTGCACCTTCCTTTTTAGTCTTTTTTCTATTTTCAGAATTTTTTTTCGAATTTTTTCAGAAATTTTCTTTCCTGTCTTCCCTTCTCCTTTCTTGCACTTTCCTTTTCAGTCCTTTTTTTCAATTTTCGGATTTTTTTTGAAATTGCAACAAAACTTGAGAACAAATAAGGATGACGACTAGTGTTTTAACAAAAAATAATCAAATTTTTGTGGTTTTTTTTTCAAAACTGCACTAGATTTTGAAGAATAGATGACGACGGCTAGGATTTGAAGAATAAAAGAAAGCAAATAAGGGAGACGGCTAGGATTTGAAGAACCAAGCCAGATTTTTTTTTTGTGTTTTTTTTTTCCAGAAACTGAAATAAGAGAAGAACTAGAATAATGGAAGATAATTAGAAAACCGAATTGAAAATGCGGCTATCATACCAACTGATACGATGCTCAAGAACAATGCCTTGAGTGTCCGGAACAATATATGATAATAAAAAAAATGAGATCAAACGAATTTTCAAGGCAGCGGAATATCAACCTCAAGATTACAATGAACCAAGCAATCGATATTATAAATAGACGGATTTAATCACAAGATAGCCAACCTTGTAATTAACAACGTAAGTTCTCGAAGAACGGGTTGCAGGAGTTCCGTCACAGCAAAAGTAATTAAGCCAAATTGTTTATAGATTCAAAGATGTCTAAAATAACAATGAGTAGCAGTATTTATAGGTCCTAGAAATCTAATTTGGGCTGAAAGAAAATAGCCTAACTTAGCGCACAAGTAACTTAACTAATTTAGTAAAATAATAAACTCAATTTCCACTTACATTTCTCAGCAAAATTTCCATATATAGTTAAATCCGAAAATTCCAAATAAATATGGTTAAACCATGATTTGTTTGGCCCAAGTTATGTTAACTCTCCATGCGGCCCAATTCGTAACACGTTGAGAAGTTGGATGTGATCTAACTCGATCTTGTAATGGATCAATTGTAAATTCCAAACATTCTTCATTATCTTCAATTTCCTTATGTCTGAGATCCACACCATTTTCTTGATCATCTAACTTTGCTAGAACATTCTTTTATCATCGGCTGCAAATATAGGCATTTCTTAGTTCATATCAATTCTAAAGAAATAAGAGAATCAGGAAGAGGCAATGCTGAAGTTAAACTCTAGAATTGATACTTTAAGTACCCATCAAAAGGTACTTGAAAGTCAAATTTTCCAACAAGCCAGCACCTCAGCTAGGCCACCTGCTTTCTTCCCTAGACAACCAGAAATCAATCCTAAGGAACAAGTTCAAGCCGTCCAGCTCAGGAGTGGAAGAATTATTGAAGAACCAATGAAGGAAGTTGAGGACAATTCAACCAAAGCAGATTCCAACTCAAAGCCTGCAAGAAATTTTGATGGTAAACAAGAACAAGAATCTTCAAAATGAAGCCAAGGCTAGAGTTTTTGATCAAGTGCCATTCCCACAAAGATTGGTCAAGGCTAGACAGGACCAACAGTATGGAAGATTTCTGGAAATCTAAAGGAATTGTACATTAATGTGCCATTTGTGGAGGCAATTTAGGAAATGCCGTCATATGCCAAATTCCTCAAGGAAATTCTAACCAAGAAGAGGAGAATCATGGAGCATGAAACCATAGCCCTGATTGAAGAGGCCTCTGCCATAATTCAAAACAAATTACCTCCCAAACTGAAGGATCCAGGAAGCTTTTCAATTCCTTGTGAAATTGGGAATAGGAAAATTTAGAGGGCAATGTGTGATTTGGGTGCATCAGTCAGTGTAATCCCTCTATCACTTTGCAGGAAGTTAGAAGTTGGAGATCTTAAGCCTACCAACATGTCACTGCAGCTAGCTGACAGATCCATCAAGTACCCACATGGAATCATTGAGAACATACCCCTGAAAGTTGGAAAATTCTACATTCCTGTGGATCTAAACACCCCAATTCTGTTAGGTAGACCCTTCCTAGCCACTGCAGGAGCTATAATAGATGTTAAGAAAGGTAGATTGACATTTCAGATTGGAGAGGATAAAATAGAATTCAACTTGGCTCAAGTTATCAGTAGCCCAAACTTCCAGCAAGAAGATTCGAAGATTGACAATTAAATAAGATAGTGGAGCAAGTGTCTGCAATAATTCTAATAGAAGATCCTTTGCAAAGATGCCTGATGTTTGATCACTTGAAGGAACTAGAGGATCTAGAAGCTAAGGCATGTCAATCCATGATGAATTCAGTCAAATTAGTGGACAAATTTGAAATCCAGAATGTGGTGCAAGAAGTTTTAACTACTGAACTCCATACCAATTCAACTCAGGATACTTCTTTCAAATTGGAGCTGAAACCTCTTCCTAGCAATCTCAAGTATGAATTCTTGGGAGAGAATTCCACATTTTCAATAATCATCAATGCCAATTTGCCTAAAGAACAAGTCCAGGAGCTTCTTAAGAGACTGAAATTGTATAGGGAGGTAATTGGCTACTCAATTGAAGATATCAAGGGAATTAATCCTTCAATTTGAATGCACAGAATTCCCATGGAGGATAATTACAAGCCTTCAATTGAATGCCAAAGGAGATTGAATCCTGTCATAAAGGAAGTTATGAAGAAGGAAGTTCTGAAATTATTGAATGTTGGAATCATCTACTCTATTTCAGATAGTGAGCGAGTTAGCCTTGTTCAGGTGGTGCCAAAGAAAGAAGGAATTACAGTAGTCAAAACTGATTCTGATGAGTTAATTTCTACTAGGACAGTCACTAGTTGAAGGATGTGCATTGATTTCAGGAAATTGAATAAGGCAACCAGGAAGGATCACTTTCCACTTTCTTTCATTGATCAAATGCTTAAGAGGTTGGCCAAACATTCTCACTTCTGTTATCTGGATGGTTACTCAGGATTTTTACAAATTCCTATCCATCCCCAAGACCAGGACAAGACCACCTTTACTTGTCCATATGGGACATTTGCATATAGAAGAATGCCATTTGGATTGTGCAATGCCCCTGCCACATTTTAGAGGTGTATGATGTCTATCTTTTCAGATTTCATTGAAGACATTATGGAAGTGTTTATGGATGATTTTTCAGTCTATGAGGATTCTTTTGAAGCATGCTTGGGGAATTTAACAAAAGTGTTGTAAAGGTGCCGGGAATCCAACTTAATTTTGAATTGGGAAAAATGTTACTTCATGGTTCAAGAAAGAGTTGTATTAGGACATATTGTGTCCAGCAGAGGGATTGAGATGGACAAAGCCAAGATTGAAGCCATTGAGAAGCTGTCACCTTCAAAGAATGTGAAGGCAGTGAGGAGTTTTCTAGGCCATGCTGGATTTTACAGGAGATTTATCAAAAAATTTTCAATGATAACCAGGCCCCTCACAAAGCTATTATCAAAGGACGATGAGTTCAATTTTGATGAAGAATCTGAAGGCCTTTAATCAGTTGAAGGAAGCCCTCATATCAGCTCCAATTGTGTAACCACCACATTGGTCATTGCCTTTTGAAATTATGTGTGATGCATCTGACCAAGCAGTAGGGGCAGTGCTAGGACAAACCAAGGACAAGAAGCATTATGTTATCTGTTATGCAAGCAAAACTCTAGATGAAGCCCAAATCAATTATGCCACCACTGAAAAGGAGTTATTGGCTGTGGTATTTGCATTTGATAAATTCAGGCCTTATCTAGTTGGAGCCAAAGTGATTGTATATACTGACCATCAAGCTATGAGGCATCTAATCAGCAAGAAAGAGTCAAAATCAAGGCTTATCAGATGGATTCTACTGTAGCAAGAATTTGATGTAGAGATCAGGGATAAAAGAGGGACTGAAAACCTAGTGGCTGACCATTTATCCAGGTTAGAAGGAATTCATGAATTCCCAATAATTCCTATCAATGATTCATTCCCTGTTGACTTCTTAATAGCCATATCAACTGCCCCAGCTCCCTAGTATGCTGACATTGTTAATTACCTAGCTTGTGGAATCATTCCACCTGATCACTCTTACCAGCAGAAAAAGAAATTCTTCCATGACTTAAAAGATTTCTATTGGGATGACCCATTTCTATTTAAGAAATCACCTGATGGCATGTTTAGAAGGTGTGTGCCAGAGACTGAATTTCAAGATATTTTGCAAGAATGCCATTCTTCACCTTATGGAGGGCATGGGGCTACTCAGAAAACAACATCTAAAGTCCTCCAATCAGGTTTTTATTGGCCTAGTTTATTCAAGGATGCTCATATGTATGTCAAGAGTTGTGATGTGTGCCAAAGAACAGGATCAATTTCTAGGAGGAATGGAATGCCACAGAATGGAATTCTTGAAGTTGAGATTTTTGATGTTTGGGGAATTGATTACATGGGACCATTCCCTAGTTCATTTGGATACAAATTCATATTGTTAACTGTTGACTATGTGTCTAAATGGATAGAAGCAATCCCCACAACAGCTGCTAACTCCAAGGCAGTTATCAGAATGTTCAAGGACATTATTTTTTCAAGGTTTGGAATTCCAAGAGTAGTTATCAGTGATGGAGGCAGCCACTTCATAGAAAGATGTTTTGAGAACCTCCTAAGCAAATATGGAGTTAAGCACAAGATTTCAACAGCCTACCACCCACAAACAAAGGGCCAAGCTGAAATATCAAATAGAGAGATCAAGGCAATTTTGGAGAAGACTGTTTCATTGACTAGAAAGGATTGGAGCATGAAGCTGAATGATGCATTTTGAGCCTATAGGTCAGCCTATAAATCCCCAATTGTGTCTCTCCTTATAAGTTAGTCTATGGCAAAACCTGTCACTTGCCAATTGAGTTGAAACACAAGGAATATTGGGTAGTCAAAGTTCTGAATTATGACCTGAATGCTTGTGGACAGAAAAGACTCTTGCAACTTGATGAATTGGATGAGATTAGTCTCAATGCCTACCACAATTCTGAATTCTACAAGGAAAGGACAAAGAGGCGGCATGACAATAGGATCATGAAGAAAGAATTCAAAGTTGGAGACCTTGTCTTGCTGTACAACTCAAGGCTCAAATTATTTCCTGGAAAACTGAAATCCAGATGGTGTGGACCATTCAAAGTCCACAAAGTTTACCCTTTTGGAGCTATGGACCTTGTCAATGATAACTCTCGTATATTCAAGGTTAATGGACAAAGATTGAAGTTATACAACCCCACAACAATGAATTCAGCTAAGGAAGTGCTGCTGTTGATAGATCCACTACAATTGCCTAGCTGAATGATAGTGAAATTTATGGGTGTAGTGATAACTTGCTGAATTTTATGAAAAGTGCAATTATTTTAATTTTTTGTCTCCCAACTCACTACCTGCAAGTGCACAGGTAAGTTGTAGTAGACTCAGGTTGTCGTATCCACAAAGATTTGAAGCCTAAGACTCCCTAAAATAATCTAGACTAGTTCTACTTAAGTGGCTAAAAATAGGAAATTAAAGGAATTGGAAAAGCAGATTTTTAATTGTGCAGAATGATAACTATTTTTGGAGTTTTGGAAATTTGTCAAAACTGAATTATAAATGCTAGATTAGAAGCTAAAAGGTTTTAACTATCAATGAGGAAGGTTCTCCTAGGAGTTGGGGTTCATCTAACTTAATTATGGATGGGATGGAACAAGTTATCATTTTTTTAATCAAATCCAATTCAACCTTTAAAATGACTATTTTCACAGCTCAATTAGACCAGAACTAAATAATATATTGTCATATGATTGTTAGCCAAATTGAATTAGAAAAGGATCCTCACTGAAATCAAGTTATCATTAGGTTTAACTCAATGCACTTGCTGATTTTTTTTGGCAATTTCAATAAAATCTGAAATGATAACTTCTAGATTGCACCTTGAAAATGAAAGGAATGCTTCAATCAACTAAACAGGGATGAAATCAATCCAATATTAATGCAAATGCTCCTTGGTTTATCTCTAAACTACAAGAGGATTTAAAATCAGCTTCTCAGCTGCAAATTCAAATGAAATCCACATTTCCATTAATGAATTGGATAGAAATCATCACCTAATACAAGTTTGGAAAATCAGAAATTGTCATTGCTCCTTGGCTCATATCTGAATCTCAAGGAAGGCCTAAAAACCATCTCTCAATGCTGGATTAAGTAGGGCTTAACAATGACAATCAGATCCCCAAGAAATCAGAAATCAAAATTCATCAAGATAATTTCAAAAATCAGATTGGGAAAACAACAAGGAAATCAGCAATGCTTCTCATTGGAATTCTGGATTTGCTAAGTGCTTATTGATCCATCTCTGGACAACAAGAAATCCTTAGAGTTCACCTTTCAGTGATTGAATGAAATTGGAGATTCAATTAGCAAATCAGATTCCAATAAATTTTAGAAAATAGATTTTAGGAATACAGATTCAGAAATCAGATTTGGAGGACATGTTTGAATCATAAAATGCCAAAGTATCTTGATTCATTTCTGTACAAGATTAGGACCAATATCAACTTCTCAGTTGCTCAATTAATCAAATCCCAATTGACAAGCAAATTCAAAGAAATAAAAAAAAATCAGATTCAGGGAATGCAGGAAATCAAAATGCAGAAATTAGATTTCAGAAATGGAATCCAGAAACTTATCACTGATTATTAATTCATATCTGAACAAAGGTTAGATCAAATGACTTCTCAGTTGTAGATACAAGTAGGACCTAACAATGATAAGAATTGATAACAGTTTGGGATTAATTTCTGTCCATATCCATCCAAATTAACCTAGACTATTGCCCTATCCTAGGAGACATGGAGTTTAGCTCCTCATAATTACAAAGTTTGAAACAAAATGATTGAAGAACAGGTACAAATCATCCTGGTTTGAAGCTTCTCGGCCAGAACTCCAGCAGCACAGCAATCCAGCTTCAAACCCTTCCTTCTTGGTGCAGAAACCCTCCTCCAAACCCTGCAATGGCCAGCCTCCTTTTTCCTTCCAGAAATTCCATCTTTTATATATCTTCTATCCACCCTTTGATCAGCATCATAATGTTCTACTATGCCCTGATTATGCCATCTGTCCCTGCTCAGAATATCCTGCTGTTGCAGCAACTTTTTGGACAGAAAAAGTAGATGGTCCCCCTACTTTTTCTCTTTGTGCAGAATTGTTATACCTGCTGGAAAGTTCACAACAGCAAACATCAAAGCCTTTGAATAAGATTTAAACAAATAAAGCTTAAAACAGTAGTATATATCAGCTTAAACACCAAATAGGATTGGGTGTTGTGCAGGAATGAAAATCACAAATTAGAATTGATAACTTATGGAATCCGGAATGATAACTTTGCAAATTTCATGGAAAATGTCCAAATATGAGTGGTTCAAAGCGAATGCATCAAATGGATTAGGGTGGCAAGTGAGTGAAGTCAGAAATCAAATATGAATAAGATTTCATAAAAATGATAACTTGAGTGCCAAAACGATAACTTGTTTGCCTTAAAAATGATAACTTGTCATAACTTTTGTTGTGGTTATCCAAATGTGATCAAATTTGAACAGCAATGAGTTAGGACAATAATATAATGAATGCCTAAGGCCTTTGTGCAGAATTGATAGTTTTGCATATCGAAATGACAGTTTTGCCCTTTAACGATAACTTGGCAATGGAAAAATGATAGCTTGTTCAAATGGACTTAAAACTTTGCACAAGTCGAGATATGACCATCCAAATATGATTCATACATGATAATAATGGATTTAGGGCAAGAAAATAATTGGAAATCAGTTCACTCAAAATAATGATAACTTGACATATAGGAGTGATAACTTGTCTAGAAAAATGATAACTTGGCATAGAAATGAATTATTTATGGATTTTGGCATTTCAGAACCTCTATGCACATGGAATTAAGTATAAAGTGAGGAAGATCAACTAGTTATCACAATCTATGCATTCCAAGCATAATTGGCCAAAAGGTAGGCAAAAATGGGGCTCGATATGAATGAAATGTATCTAAAATGGGATAGAAACTTATAGTGATCAGCTGGTGATCAAACTCCCTCAAGCTTAGCCTTTTTCTTGTACTCAAGCAAAATATTCAGAAATTAAGGACAAATTTGAATTTACCATCCACAAATGAATAGGAAAGATCAGCTGAATAAGATCTAAATGAGTTTCCCACTTTGCTAACATTCCATTCCATTATTTTCAATCCCAAATTCTAGCTGAGGAGTCACAAAAGTTAAAGCAAATTTAAGCCATGATAGAAGTACTAACATTAACTGACTTGGATTACAAGGATTGTCAACTTTACTAAAAAGTTTGAAACATCAATCTCTTCATGAACATATTTTTCTTTCATTGCTTAAATAGGTTTGAAAACCTGACTTTTATTCATGAGGATGCAATAAACATGTTTGCCCTATTTTTTATTCGTGCTGGTCACAGGATAAAAATCCTGGCTTTATTCAGGAGAGGTTCCTTTTTGGAATTTTCACTCTCTTTATTCATGTATGCATGCAATGCAAAATGCAACTTTTCACTTTTCCTTTTTCCTTTTTTTTCTTTTTCTATTCTGTTCATGAAGTGAGCAATAGTTCAAACTCAAGTATAGATTAGATCCTTAAATGCAAATAGTCAAGATTTCCTATTTAACATGGCAGTAAGATCCTTGACTCCTTTTTAGACATCTTCTACTTCCAATTAGTCCATGAATGTCAGCTAGTGCTACCTACAAAAAGAAAAATTTCAGCTGAAAATTCATTCAAATGCATCTGAATTTATAATGTCAATTAAAGCAAGAAGACTAATGGCCAAGTTGGCCACTTGGTATTGGAGTGTACTAACTGTCATAATGAAGTATTCTACCCATTTCAGAGTTAAAATAAATTCAGAATTGAGTTGAGCCCAAAAAATAATAACCGAGTGATAACTAGTGATAACTTATGATAACTTGCAAAACCTACTGATAACCTGGTGATAAATGATATGTGGACATTAAAATCAATTGAAAATATGGTGTAAAGGTTAGAAAAGCACTAGATTGCCTCCCCCAAGCTTAGCCTCAACACTGTCCACAGTGTTGAAAAGTTAAGGCAAGGGAGAGGGATGGGAGGGTATGAAATATATGGAATTTTGCATTTGATCCCTTCCAATGGGTCTTGCATCTCAATCAGGGGCTTAGGGTGATCCATTCATCATGAATTTCAACCAATCCTGCAGAGAAATAGGAGATATCAGTGGGACATTAATTTCAGATTTTTAGGGTGCACAATTCAACAATGCATTGAAATTCACTAAAATCCACTGAAATGCAGCTAAGATGGATTGGGATAACTAATTTGCATGATGATTCAGATAGTAATATGATAATTTCAGCATGAGAGAAAAGATTATATCAGTTATCATTGGGATTTCAGTGAGAAAAAAAATCAAAAGTGAGGGTAAAGGTACTCCGTTCTTTCAAATTGTGGATGGATCTGATTCCTCCCTTCTTTATTCCTGCAAAACAGAAAAGTGAAGTGTAAAATGACTTGGGTTACCTCCCAAGAAGTGCCCTATTTTAATGTCTTAGGCTGGACATCTTTCCACTTGAATTCAGCTAGGCAAACTTGACAATTCTTGCAAATTCAGCACCTCCTTAGCTTATTCTTGAGCTGTGGGATTATATGGCTTCAACCTCTGTCCATTAACCTTGAATACATAATCCTTATCATTCAAAAGGTCCACATCACCATAAGGATAAACTTTGTGGACTTTGAAGGGTCCACTCCACCTTGATTTCAACTTTCTAGGAAATAGTTTTAACCTTGAATTAAACAATAATACCAAGTCTCCAACCTTGAATTCCTTATTCAGAATTCTGCTATCATGCCATCTCTTGGTCCTTTCCTTGTAAAATTCTGAATTATGGTAGGCATTTAGTCTAATCTCATCCAACTCATCAGTTTGGAAAGACTCTTTTGTCCACATGCTTGCATATCAAAATTGAGTGCCTTTACTGCCCAATATGCCTTATGCTTCAACTCAATTGATAGGTGACAAGTTTTCCCATAGACCAACTTATAGGCTGTCCTATATGCCCAAAGTGCCTCATTTAGCCTCAAACTCCAATCCTTCCTAGTCAAGGAAACTGTTTTCTCCAATATGGCCTTGATTTCCCTATTTGAAATTTCTGCTTGGCCATTTGTTTGAGGATGATATGCAGTGGAGACCTTGTGCTTAACTCCGTACTTGTTTAGGAGGTTCTCAAAACACTTTTCAATGAAATGGCTGCCTCCATCACTTATAACCACCCTTGGAGTTCCAAATCTTGGGAAGATTACATCCTTGAATAACTTGATAACAGCCCTAGAATCAGCAACTGTTGTGGGGATGGCTTCTATCCACTTGGACACATAATCAATAGCCAACAATATAAATTTGTATCCAAAGGAGCTAGGAAAGGGCCCCATGTAATCAATGCCCCAAACATAAAAAATTTCAACTTCTAGGATTCCATTCTGGGGCATTTCATTCCTCCTGGAGATTGACCCTATTCTTTGGAACACATCACAACTTTTAACATATAAATGGGCATCTTTGAACAAAGAAGGCCAATAGAAACTAGATTATAGGATTTTTGCAGCTATCTTCTGTGTTGCACCATGCCCACCATATGGAGATGAGTAGCAAGCCTCCAAGATCTCCTGGAATTCAGATTGTGGTATACATTTCCAATATATGCCATCAGGAGACTTTTTGAACAAGAGGGGATCATCTCAATAGAAGTCCTTCAAGTCATGGAAGAATTTCTTCTTCTGTTGGTAGGTGTAATCAGAAGGAATGATTCCACATGCCAAGTATTTGACAATATCAGCATACCAAGGGGTAGGGGCAACTGATATGGACATTAGGTAATCATCAGGGAAATAATCATTGATAGGAATTGATGGAAAGTCCTGAATTCCTTCCATTCTTGACAAGTGATCAACAACCAAATTTTCTGTCCCTCTTTTGTCCCTGATTTCTACATTAAACTCTTGCAGCAATAGGATCCATCTTATGAGCCTTGGCTTGGATTCCTTCTTGTTGATCAGATGCCTTACTGCCTGGTGATCAGTGAAGACAATTACTTTAGATCCAATCAAATAAGATTTGAATTTGTCAAAGACAAACACAACAAACAACAATTCCTTTTCAGTGGTGGCATAGTTGACTTGGGCTTCATCCAATGTCTTGCTAGCATAACATATAACATAGTGCTTCTTCTCCTTGGTGTGCCCCAATAATGCCCCTACTGCCTGGTCAGAAGCATCACACATAATCTCAAAGGGCAATGCCCAATCTGGTGGCTGCACTATGGGGGCTGAAGTGAGGGCTTCCTTTAATTGGTTAAAGGCCTTCAAGCAATCTTCATCAAAGCTGAACTCCACATCTTTGGCCAGCAGCTTGGTAAGAGGCCTAGTTATCATTGAGAAGTTTTTGATAAACCTTCTGTAGAAGCCTGCATGCCCCAAAAAGCTCCTAATTGCCTTGACATTCTTTGGGGGTGACAACTTCTCAATGACTTCAATCTTTGCTTTGTTCATTTCAATCCCTCTACTAGATACAATGTGGCCCAACACCACTCCTTGAACCATGAAGTGGCACTTTTCCCAATTTAGAATTAGATTGGATTCCCTACACCTTTGCAACACTTTTGTCAAATTTTTCAAACAAGCCTCAAAGGAATCTCCATAAACTAAAAAATCATCCATAAACACCTCCATAATGTCCTCAATGAAGTATGAAAAGATGGACATCATACACCTCTGAAATGTGGCAGGGGCATTGCACAATCCAAATGGAATCCTCCTATATGCAAATGTCCCATATGGACAAGTGAAGGTTGTCTTGTGTTGGTCTTGTGGATGAATAGGAATTTGTAGAAAACCTGAATAGCCATCCAAATAACAAAAGTGAGAGTGTCTTGCTAATCTTTCCAACATTTGATCAATGAAAGGAAGTGGAAAATGGTCCTTCCTAGTTTTCTTGTTCAATTTCCTGAAATCAATGCACATCCTCCATCCTGTGACTGTCCTGGTTGGTATGAGTTCATTAGAATCTGATTTGACTACTGTAACCCCTCCTTTCTTAGGCACCACTTGGACAGGGCTGACCCATTCACTATCTGAAATGGAGTAAATAATCCCAGCATTCAGCAACTTCAACACTTCCTTTTTGACCACCTCCTTCATAATTGGGTTGAGTCTTCTTTGGCATTCAATGGAGGGCTTGTAGCTGTCCTCCATGGGGATCCTATGCATGCAAATTGAGGAATTAATACCCTTGATATCATCAATGGAATAGCCAATTACCTTCTTGTACAGCCTTAGTTTTTTCAGTAGCACTTCAACTTGATTCTTGGGCAAGTTTGCATTGATGATAATTGGAAATGTTGAATTCTCCCCCAAGAATTCATACTTCAGGTTGTTAGGGAGAGGCTTAAGTTCCAATTTGGAAGAATTGGCTTGAGTTCCTTGGAGTTCAGCAGTGATAACTTCCTGAACTTGGTGCTGATTTTCTGAATTTTCCATTGATTTGGACAGATTCAATGCTGATTGGTATGCTGCAGCCTCTGGATCCTCCAATTCCTTCAAATGATCAAACATAAGGTACCTTTGCAATGGATCTTCAATGGGTATTATTGCTGAGGCTTGCTCCACAATTTGATCAATCTGTTCATCCCCAAAATCATCTTGTTGACAAGCTGACCTGCTGATAACTTGTGCAAGGTTGAACTCTATTTTGTCTTCACCAATTTGGAAGGTCAATCTCTCCTCCTTAACATCAATGACAGCTCCAGCAGTGGCAAGAAATGGTCTTCCAAGCAGGATGGGTGTATTCAGATCCTCATCCATATCCAAAACCACAAAGTCCACTGGTATATAAAATTTTCCAACCTTTAGGGGTATGTCTTCAATGATTCCATGGGGATATATGATGGACCTATTAGCCTAGAGACATGTTGGTGGGCTTCATATCTCTTACTTCAAGTTTCCTACATAGGGACAAGGGTATAACACTTACAGAAGCACCCAAGTCACACATGACCCTTTGAATTTTTCTATTTCCTATCTCACATGGAATGGAGAAACTCCCTAGATCCTTTAACTTAGGAGGTAGCTTATTTTGAATTATTGCAGAAGCCTCTTCAGTTAATGCAATGGTCTCACATTCCACAATTCTCCTCTTCTTGGTTAGGATTTCCTTCAAACATTTTGCATGTGAAGGCATCTCTTGAATGGCTTCAACAAATGGCACATTGATGTATAGCTTCTTCAAGATCTCTAAAAAGCTTCCATATTGCTGATCTTGCTTGGCCTTCACTAATCTTTGAGGAAAAGGTACTTTGTCAAAGATTCTTCCATTGGCTTCATTTTGAAAGTTCCTTTTCTGATTTCCTACAGCAGCCTCTTCAATTCCCTTGTTTTTAAGTTCTGGGCAGGAGTGTTCTTCAACTGAATTTCCTTCCACATTCTTGGAGTTTAAATTCTCTTGAGTTGGATTGGCCTCTACATTTTGCATTGGCTTGTCAACTTGCCTTCCACTCCTGAGTTGAATTGCCTTGGCATGTTCTTTAGGGTTCACCTCTGGCTGTCCAGGAAAGAATAAAGGTGGCCTATTGGATGTGCTTGCTTGTTGGGCAATTTGACTTTCAAGCAACTTCTGATTGGCATTCAAGGCTTCATATCCATTTGTTAGCTTCTGCATCTCCTCCTCTTGCTTCTCTTGTTTCTTCAAAATTTGTTGCAACAACTCTTCCATCTTTGAGAATTGAGTGGGTTGAGGTTGTGGTGGCTGCTCATAAGGAGTTCTTTGCATTGGAATGGTTGAGGTCTGATTTCCATATGGAGGTGGTTCCTTGGCAAAATCTTGGGTTGCTAATTAGAATTCTGCATTGGTGGCCCTTGGAAATGATTGGCCTTGTAGGAAAGATAGGGATGATTCCTATTTTCTGGAGTATAGAATTCAGAAGGTGGCTTGATTCTATAATTCGCCACAGCATTAACTTGATCTATGGATTGCTTATATTGCTGCATTATCAAGTTGCAACTCTCAGTGACATGGCCCTGCTTTCTACATACATCACACCTTGATTCTTGATTTGAAGACTTTCCTACATTAGTGGACAAATTCAGATTCTCCAATGCCTTTTTCAATCCTTCTTCAATCTGGACAGTAATGTTATTGACTTGATTTTCATTGGATGGCCTTCTTGTCTTGTCATGTGTAAGGAAATGGTGGTTCTTGACCATGTTCTCAATCAATTGGTAGGCTTCATCAATATTTCTTGATGCAAATATCCCCCCTGCTGCTGTATCCAATGCTGTCACACCCAACTCCGTGACTAAGTGCTAATCCCAATTATCATAAATTTTAGTTACGTTTAGCCATTCCAAAAATAAAATCGGCAAAACCTCCCTCCCTTACTTTCTTGTGTTATTAGCCAACACATACAAAAGATGGATATATATTCATCAAAGTTTTAAAAAAAATTATAAGATATGACATTCGCATATGGTCATTATATATATTTTTTCCACAAACCATTTCACATATAACCCCACAGGATCAAGTCTCATACAACCTTACAAAATGATTCTAATAAACTCTAGTACAACTCTCGAGTTTATCTATTACATGCATGCTTTTTTAAAATGAAAGTGGAGAGAAAATAAAAGTGCTCCAACGGCTCGACCTCTTCTATATGCATCAAAGGCAAGCTTCGAGTTGACTCAACTCAAGAACTTATAATTATCTAAAAAATTCAACAAGGGTAATGTGAGCAACAATCGTTTGCTCAGTGAGTGGAATAAATGTACAACATAGAGGAACAATACGAGTGGATATAATATTTAAATAACCACATTTCCTTCGTATGAGAAAACATTTAAAGAATAACTCATTTCACATAACTTTTCAAATCATTTGAACTTTTACATAAATACAAATTATTCAAGATATCATCATATTCATAGTTAAACTCCACACATGTGTCATTGCACATAATCATCATGGGTCAATATGTATCCCTCTATAATCATGTGTCATATAGTTAAGCAGAGCTTCATAATCAAGAGTCATGGATACACAGAGCAAATCATGGGTCAATACGTATCCCTCTATGATTGTGTGTCATATAGTTAAGCAGAGCTTCACAATCAAGAGTCTCAGATACGCAGAGCAAATCATGGGTCAATACGTATTCCAATCATGATTGTGTGTCACCCAAGAGCGATCATGGGTCAATACGTGCACGCAGAGCAGCCTCCAAAGGGCAAAGACACCCGATATACGCCCCAAAGGCTTCATGTATATCGAATGCGGTCCCAAAGACCTTTTTCAAATAGCATGACTAATGAACACACGGAGTTTAACAATATCAAAATACACATGTCATAATCTCATATCATTATCAAATAAAACTTATTTTAACTTCACAAGCATTGTTCATTGAAAACATTTTCATGTAAAAGGTTGTTCCATCTCATATAAAATCATTGAAACATATCATAAATACTTTTCATAGTTCAAGATATGTTTCAATAATAATAATACTAATAATCTTTGCTTGAAATAATATCATAAATAAAAGAACTAACATATAACATTTTGCTATGTTGTAAATTTACCCACTCACCTTGTATTTTATCACTTCAAGGAGGTTTATTAGATTTCCTCCCTTTCACTTGGAACTTGAGGTTTTCCTACAAACAATAATGTCTTCTTACTTCCCAATCACTAGTAAGGTAATATGTAATGCATGCTCATGATTTATGGATGCTTATGCACCCTAAAATACATATAACCTCCTCTAATACCAATTTCTAATTTTAGACATTTATATTCATAAGCTATTCCACACTTAGAACTTTTTAATTCCCCAAAGCTTAACTAGGTGCTGTTTCAGGATTTCAGACTGAGTGTCTATCAATCAATAATTCATAACTTCTTAACCACATGGGCAAATCTTATGATTCTGGATTAATTAGAAACTAGACATACTCCAATCCCCAAATATCATTATCAAATTCCAAGTGAGTAAGTTAGGACATCTCAAGCAATCTGACCTAGGGTTTGTGCCCTGGCAGACTGTGTGTCACTGAAATATTGATTTATATATTTCTTCATACTTGTCCATTTAACTAGGGAATAATTTTTCTGAAAACTAGACTTAATTAATATTTTTTCATAAAAATTAAAGAATTTAACTCGCTATATAGACTTATAACAAAAATAGTTAATTCAGATCGCAATCTGTCAATGTCCTGGAATATGACAGAAGACTCACTATGAAATGAAAAAATTATTTCTCACCCTCTACACATCCAAATTGGATGCTTCCACTTCTCACAGAACCCTTGTGAATCATACTTTAACATTTATAAATTTCAAACCCTAATTTTATTTACCCTAATCATAACCTAATCTACAATGCGGACCTATCTCTGACTCAGGACAGAGTGAGCGACCTACGGTTCTCGATTCATAATTTCCTCTACAGAAGTTATTTTTGTATGATTCTTGTCATCATGGAAAGCTAACACCGGGAGGATGAATCATGCAAATTTTTAGAATTTATGAAGTACTCACGAAGATATGATCTTATGAAGTTGTAGATCAGTTTCGGACCCGCAGATTCACCCTAACCCAGCGAATTTGTCGAATTTCATCAGGCTGTTTGGCAGCTAATCTGGTCTTGGAAAATTTTCAGCTTGCAGAAAATACGAATAAATGATTTATATATTTTTTCCAGAATTTTAACACGTCATATGACGGTTTGGAAAAATCGTTTTCTAAGCAGCTGGTGAGCTGCCTGCTTCAGCTGCTTGAAACCCTATTGGTTGAAATGAAGGTCCAATCATATTATTTGGTTAAAAATTAGTGTTAAACTTCTAATTAACATTAGTTAATCATAATTAAACATGTTTATTATAATATTTACAATTATTATAATTTATTCTTAATAATCTTATATAATTTCTTTATAACGCTTATCGATAATTTGATTTTGATTATGCTTTAATCCAAAGGTTAATTGCTACATGCAACCATGACTATATAAGCATCTAAACTTACTTAAAATGCTCATTAAAAGTAAGATTATGTTGAAATGATATTTGTGGAGCACGTCCGTGATAAATGCAACCTTGCTAGGGTAATTCAATCCTTTGTGAAAATAGTTGACAAGTTGCCATTTTTCAAAGCCATGATGTGGACATGCCCTCAACAAGCCTTGGAGTCTTTGCCATGCATCACATATGTTCTCTTGATCCAATTGGTAGAACCTCACAATCTGATCTCTATAGTTATCAGTTTTGCTAGGTGGGAAGAATTCAGCTAGAAACAATTGAATAATAGATTCCCAAGTAGCCATCTCTTCTGGTTTGTGGGTCTTGTACCAAGTCTTGGCCTTGTCCTGGAGTGAGAATGGAAATAGCCTCATATAGACAACATCCATGGGTGTGTTGTTAAAGTGGACAGTACTACAAATCTCCTTGAAGTTGTCCAAGTGTGAGGCTGGATCTTCATTGCCCAATCCAGAAAATTGGTATTGCCTTATCATTGTCACCAAGGCTGGATTCACTTCAAAGTTTACAGCTAGTGCTAGGACTCCATTGCCTTATTGATTTCTGACATTACTAGGAGAATAACAATCCTTCAAAGTCATTGGTGCAGCCATGTTTACTTGCTCCTCATCCTCTTCTTCAAATATCCATCTTCTTGCCTCCAACCTTTGCAATCTCCTTCTTCTTAAGAATCTTCTTTCAGGCTCAGGATCTGATTGGTAATGTTCCTCTTGATTGTCCAAATCCTACATAAATGAATTCAGAAGTATCAAATTAAGAAAAGAAGGCAAACTAGACAAAAATTGAAAATTTGGAATGATAACTTGCAAAAACTGAAAAATGGCCTAACAAATGAATTAAAAACTAATAAAAAACTAATCTAAACTATCTAAGTTAGTCTAATTGACTTCAAATCCCCAGCAACGACACCAAAAACTTGATAGTGAAATTTATGGGTGTAGTGATAACTTGCTGAATTTTATGAAAAGTGCAATTATTTTAATTTTTGGTCTCTCAACTCACTAACTGCAAGTGCACAGGTAAGTTGTAGTAGACTCAGGTTATCGTATCCACAAAGATTTGAAGCCTAAGACTCCATAAAATAATCTAGACTAGTTCTACTTAAGTGGCTAAAAACAGGAAATTAAAGGAATTGGAAAAGTAGATTTTTAATTGTGCAGAATGATAACTATTTTTGGGGTTTTGGAAATTTGTCAAAACTGAATTATAAATGCTAGATTAGAAGCTAAAAGGGTTTAACTATCAATGAGGAAGGTTCTCCTAGGAGTTGTGGTTCATCTAACTTAATTATGAATGGGATGGAACAAGTTATCATTTTTTTAGTCAAATCCAATTCAACCGTTAAAATGACTATTTTCACAGCTCAATTAGACCAGAACTAAATAATATATTGTCATATGATTGTTAGCCAAATTGAATTAGAAAAGGATCCTCACTGAAATCAAGTTATCATTAGGTTTAACTCAATGCACTTGCTGATTTTTTTGGCAATTTCAATAAAAATCTGAAATGATAACTTCTAGATTGCACCTTGAAAATGAAAGGAATGCTTCAATCAACTAAACAGGGATGAAATCAATCCAATATTAATGCAAATGCTCCTTGGTTTATCTCTAAACTACAAGAGGATTTAAAATCAGCTTCTCAGCTGCAAATTCAAATGAAATCCACATTTCCATTAATGAATTGGATAGAAATCAGCACTTAATACAAGTTTGGGAAATAAGAAATTGTCATTGCTCCTTAGCTCATCTCTGAATCTCAAGGAAGGCCTAAAAACCATATCTCAATGGTGGCTTAACAATGGCAATCAGATTCCTAAGAAATCAGAAATCAGAATTCAGCAAGATAATTTCATAAATCAGATTGGGAAAACAGCAAGGAAATCAGCGATGCTTCACATTGGAATTCTGGATTTGCTAAGTGCTTATTGATCCATCTCTGGACAATAAGAAATCCTTAGAGTTCACCTTTCAGTGATTGAATGAAATTGGAGATTCAATTAGCAAATCAGATTCCAATAAATTTCAAAAAATAGATTTCAGGAATACAGATTCAGAAATCAGATTTGGAGGACATGTTTGAATCATAAAATGCCAAAGTATCTTGATTCATTTCTGTACAAGATTAGGACCAATATCAACTTCTCAGTTGCTCAATTAATCAAATCCCAATTGAAACAGATTCAAAGAAATAAAAAAAATCAGATTTAGGGAATGCAGGAAATCAGAATGCAGAAATCAAATTTCAAAAATGGAATCGAGAAACTTATCACTGATTCTTAATTCATATCTGAACAAAGGTTAGATCAAATGACAACTTCTCAGTTGTAGATACAAGTAGGACCTAACAATGATAAGAATAGATTCATTTCAATGCAAAAATCTAAAAATCAGAATTGATAACAGTTTGGGATTAATTTCTGTCGATATCCATCCAAATTAACCTAGACTACTGCCCTATCCTAAGAGACATGGAGTTTAGCTCCTCATAATTACAAAGTTTGAAACAAAATGGATTGAAGAACAGGTACAAACCATCCTGGTTTGAAGCTTCTCGGCCAGAACTCCAGCAGCACAGCAATCCAGCTTCAAACCCTTCCTTCTTGGTGCAGAAACCCTCCTCCAAACCCTGCAATGGCCAGCCTCCTTTTTCCTTCTAGAAATTCCACCTTTTATATGTCTTCTATCCACCCTTTGATCAGCATCATAATGTTCTACTATGTCCTGATTATGTCATCTGTCCATGCTCAGAATATCCTGCTGCTGCAGCAAATTTTTGGACAGAAAAAGTAGATGGTCCCCCTACTTTTTCTCTTTGTGCAGAATTGTTATACCTGCTGGAAAGTTCACAACAACAAACATCAAAGCCCTTGAATAGGATTTAAACAAATAAAGCTTAAAAAGTAGTATATATCAACTTAAACACCAAATAGGATTGGGTGTTGTGCAGGAATGAAAATCACAAATTAGAATTGATAACTTATGGAACCCGGAATGATAACTTTGCAAATTTCATGGAAAATGTCCAAATATGAGTGGTTCAAAGAATTGAATGCATCAAATGGATTAGGGTGGCAAGTGAGTGAAGTAAAAAATCAAATATGAATAAGATTTCATAAAAATGATAACTTGGGTGCCAAAACGATAACTTGTTTGCCTTAAAAATGATAACTTATCATAACTTTTGTTGTGGTTATCCAAATGTGATCAAATTTGAACAGCAATGAGTTAGGACAATAATATAATGAATGCCTAAGGCCTTTGTGCAGAATTGATAGTTTTGCATATCGAAATGATAGTTATACCTTTCAACGATAACTTGGCAATGGAAAAATGATAACTTGTTCAAATGGACTTAAAACTTTGCACAAGTCGAGATATGACTATCCAAATATGATTCATACATGATAATAATGGATTTAGGGCAAGAAAATTATTGAAAATCAGTTCACTCAAAATAATGATAACATGACATATAGGAGTGATAACTTGTCTAGAAAAATGATAACTTGGCATAGAAATGAATTATTTATGGATTTTGGCATTTCAGAACTTCTATGCACATGGAATTAAGTATAAAGTGAGGAAGATTAACTAGTTATCACAATCTATGCATTCCAAGCATAATTGGCCAAAAGGTAGGCAAAAATGGGGATCGACATGAATGAAATGTATCTAAAATGGGATAGAAACTTATACTGATCAGCTGGTGATCACTGAACTCAACTGCAACAATGTCTAGCCTAAGACATTAAAGTAGGACGCTTCTTGGGAAGCAACCCAAGCCATTTCATATCTATTTTTCTTTGTTTTGCAGGAATAATTTAGAGAGGAATCAGAACTACCCTTGACCTTTTACCTATGGAGTATTCCTAAAGCCAATTCTAATTCTTTTCACTGAAATGCCACTGATAACTGATATTATCTTCTTGCTTATACTTTAATTATCATAATGATATCTGACTTATCACTCATATCAGTTATCCACATCTACCATTGCTAAATTTCAGTGCAATTCAGTGCATTGTTAAATTGTGCATTCCAAAACTGGTCATTTTAATATTTTGCTGATCATTCTCCAATTCTCTGCACAATTGATTGCATACCAAGGAAAATTAATCATGCAAGCCTTTGGTTGACATGAAGGAACCACATGAAGCAATACCCAATGCACAATTTCAAGAATTCAACACCCTCCCAACCCTCTCCCTTGCCTATGTTTCTCACCACTGAGGACAGTGCTGAAATCAAGCTTGGGGGAGGAAACTTGGTGCATTTCTGAACTCTATTATCAAGTTTTAATCCATTTCAAAGCTCACATCATTAATTATCACAAGGTTATCACTGTTTTCACCCGGTTATCAGTAATTTTAACAAGTTATCACTGATATTGCTCGGCTCAGTTCTTGCCTTCATTTTAACTCCAAAATGGGTGAAATCCTTCAATATGACAGTTAGTACACTCCAATACCAAGTAGTCAAGTTGACTATTAGTCTTTTTGATTCAATTAGATTACCCTTTCAGATACATTTGAACTTGAATTTCAGCTGAAATTTTGCTTTTTTGGGTAACACTAGCTGGCACTCATGTATTGGTTTGAAAATAGAAGATGTCTAGAAGGAAGTCAAGGCTCTTGCTGCTATGTTAAATAGGAAAACTTGACTATTTGTATTAAGGGATCTAAACCTTACTTGAGTTTGAGCTATTGCTCACTTCACGAACAGAACAGAAAAAAAAATTGGAGAAAAAGAAAAAGATAAAAGTTGCATTTTCCATTGCATGCATGCATGAATAAAAAGAGTGAAATTCCAAAAAGGAACATCTCCTGAATAAAGCTAAGATTTTTATCCTGTGATCAGCATGAATAAAAATCAGGTATCAACCTGTTTACTTGCATTATCATGAATAAAAGTCAGGTTTTAAATCTGTTTAAACAGTGCAAAAATCTATTCATGAAGAGATTTATAGTTCAACCTTTTTACTAAAGTTGACAATTCTTGAAATCCAATTCAGTTACTATTAATACTTCTTTCATGGCTTAAATTTGCTTTAGCCTTTGTGATTCCTTAGCTAGAAATTAAGTTTTGGAAATAATGAAGTGTTGGCAAAGTGGGGAACTCATTGGATTTTAATCAGCTAGATTTAAATTCACTTGTGAACTGTTTTATTCAAGTTTTATTCTTAATATCTGAATGTTTTGCTTGAGGACAAGCAAAAGACTAAGCTTGGGGGAGTTTGATCACTAGCTGATCATATTATAGTTTTACTCCATTTTCTATCCATTTCACATTTATCGAGCCCTCATTTTGCCATACATTTGGTCAATTATGCATAGAATGCAATAAATTGTGATTACTAGCTGACCATCCTCATTTTTATTCAATTTCATGTGCATAGAGGTTCTGAATGGTTAAAATATATAAAGTTATCATTTCTATGTCAAGTTATCATTTTTGGGCAAGTTATCATTCAAATGTGCAAAGTTATCATTTCTATATAACACCAATATGTATCTGCCAATTGAGCTGATTTCTAGTTGTTATCTTGCCCTAAATCCCTTGCTGTTCTGAATTAATCATGTTTGGATAATTATGATTTAATCTGCGCAAGATATCATTTTTTGTACAATGTTATCATTCGTGGGCATAAAGTTATCATTTCTGTGCAAGTATCTCAATTATGCATAATACCAAATTGCATTTAACAATGGAGCTGATTTTAGTAGTTGTCCTAATTCTTATTTGTCTAAATTCTATTTGAGGACCTTGATGCTTCCTGTTCTTGTCCTTCTAGTAGGTAATACAAGGCCTGCAACAAGTTGGAAAAGCAAGGGGAGATCACTGCACTGCTGTCCAAAAAGCTATTGCATCAGCTGGAATTTGTTGGACAGGACACATGGCATAATCAGGGGATAATAGAAGCTTCTTATCTGCATCCTAGGGTGAAGAAGGACCATATAAAAGCTGAGAGGAATCCGGAAGCTGAGGGGGGACTCTCGATGGGAAAGGGTTCTGGACTGGAAGCTGAGGAGGGAAGCTGAGAGAAGAGGACTGCAATCTGATTTTTATCGACTGATTTCTTACTCCCTGATTTCAAAATGTTTAGCATTAATTCTCTCTTCTGTTTTGTATCAATTTTTGTAATTATGAGGAGCTAAATCCCAGCTCTCCTAGGATAGGTAGTAATATAGTTTAGTTATGGATGGAGTATGAACATTACTGATTTCCTTCTCTAATGTTAGAACAATTATGATTTCTGATTTTTATTGGAATCTGTTTGTCATTGTAAAACCCCTATTTCATTAGCAATTGAGAGGTTGATTTTGTGGTTATCTTGATGTTCAGAGATAGACCAAGAAGCAATGATAATTGTTGAATTCCAATATGTGATTATATGCTTATTGTATCCAATTAATTGATGTTGGTGTGAATTTCAATTTAATTTGCAGTCGAGAGACTGATTTTAAATCTCCTTGATGTTTAGAGATAAACCAAGAAGCATTAGCATTAAAATTGGATAATTTGCATTTCTGATTAGTTGATTTAATTCATTGTGCCATTATTGTGAATGTTGATTTGGTTGTGATGTTAATTTCAGACCTACTGAAATTTCCAAAATCTGAGAGGATTTGGTAAAATCAGTGAAGTGCTCATACATATGCTTAATGACAACTTGATATCAGTGAGGATTCCTTTCTCATTCAACTTAACTAATCTTCTATATGGGAATATGATGATTAGTCTTGGTTTAACCATGCTGTGAGAGCAACCCTTTATTAGTTGAATCAGATTTGGCTTTAAATTATTGAATTGTTCCATTCCATCCATAGCTGAATTAGATGAACTCCATTCCTAGGAGAATCTTCCCATTGATTGATAAACCCTTTTAGTTCTTAGTTTAGCATCTAGATTTCAGTCCATATCAATTGTCAAAACACCAAAAACAGTTATCCCTTAGTCTCATCTTTAAATCTATTTTTCACTTTTCTCCATTTCCTATTTTTGCCACTTAGTATAGGGTTAGTCTAGATTATAGTAGAGAGTTTTTAGCCTTCAAATAATTGTGAATACGACACTTGAGTCTATTACAATTGACCTGTGCACTTGCAGTAGAGAGAAAGTGAGGAGTGTGAACACATTTCATAATTTTCAATTCTGACCCATAAATTCAGCAATTTATCATTACTCCTCATGATTCACATCAGAACCATGAAATAATCCTTATGACCTGTGAAATTTGTGTAACGATTCGTGAAAATTGTGCAGGGTCGTGAGTCGAGCAATAATGCAGGGCTTGAGGACTAGTGAAATCACTTACGGGCCGTGATAAAATTATAACGACCCATGAACCCGAGTAAGACTCGTGATTGTCGTATAACGACCCTTGAAAAATAAAGTTGTTCAACTAACACTCAATGTGAGACCAGTGGAACAGAGGTAACGCCCCATGAAGCTGATGATTCAATGAAATTATGGGTGATGAAATAAGGTTATGAGTCGTGATGAATACATATCTGTGAAATATGAAATATGAAATATATGAAATAAAGCATTAATCATGTCATGAAACTCCAATAATGGCCGTTATGAGGGGGTTACGACCCGTGAAGCTCAAAAAGTTCCATCAATTCCAAGATGACTACCCGTGAAATATGTGTAACACACGTGAGAAGTAAATTACAGCCCGTGAAAAATTAAATACATGTGAAATTTGGCATGTGACTTATAGAGACCTGTTAAAATAAAAATGGAAAAACTAAAAATGCTAAAATATGGATATCAAACTAACAAACCTAACATGAACTGAATTAATCTAAACTAAATTATGTGAAAGATCCAAATTGTAAGTTTAAGGTACATTAAAGGCTACCTATAACAAGCATCTTGCTCTATTAAGGCAAATTAACATCAAGTGGTGGTCCAAGTCCAGAGTTACTGGGGGACAAAAACACTAAGTTTTTTCATGTGTCAAAGATCATTAGATAAAAACAAAATCATATCCCTTCCATCATTTTCCCCTGATGGGCAACTTCTCACTAATGAGACACAAATAAACACCTTTGTGGATCATTACAAAGAATTATGGGGCCTTGATACCCTTTGCTCTAGTACCACTGCTTGGCCTCCTCTGCCTAAACTTCATCCTACTTGGGTTCAGCACTTGACTTCTCCTATCTCTGATAATGAAAAGGAATCCCTTTGGAGTTTAGGCCTTGCTCCTATCTCTCATAATGAAATCAAGGAATCCCTTTGAAGTTTAGGTCTAAGTATGTCCTTGGCCCTGATAGATTTACTGTGGAGTTTTACAAAAACTATTGGGATATCTTTAGTGCTGACATCTGTAATCATATTAGAAAAGCTCTTAATGAAAATAATCTACCTATAGCTTGGACAAACACATCCCTTGTATTTATCCCCAAAAAGGAACAACCTTCCGGTAATTGATTTTTGACCTATATCCCTTTGTAATGTTTTATACAGAGTAAGCACCAAAAATCCTTACACAAAGGCTAAAACCCACTTTGGATTGTCTCATAGATCCCTCCCAATCAGCATTCATCTCACATAGGTCAATCCAAGATAATATCATGGTAGCTCAAGAACTTGCTCACTCTATTGCTAAGGACAGAAAGAACTTTTGCTCAAGGTCGACATGGACAATGCCTTTGACAGAATCTCCTTGACTATTGTTGAGCAAACCTATATGGACTTTTCTATAACATTCATCAATTGGGTACTCACTTGTATTAAATCTCCTATCTTGTAACATAAATGGGTCTGCCTCTTACTAGCTTCAGGGGCATTAGGCAACGAGACCTCATATCTCCCTATCTTTTCATCCTTGTCTCTCAGGTGTCACATCCTTGATTGACCAGCACACCACCAATGGCTCCCTTATTCCTTTTCCAAACACCTTCAAATTGAGTCACTTGATGTATGATGGACTTCTCATCTCTGTTGCTGCCACTAAACAAAATTGCAAGGTTCTAAAGCAGAATTTCACAAACTATGAAAAGTTGACAAACCAAAAGATGAACCATACCAAATGAGAAATATGCTATTCTCCTAAGCTGGCCACAAACAAAAAGCACATTATCCAATACATCCTCAACTTTAAAGTAGGTTCTTATCCTTTTTCCTATCTTGTGGTCCAAATCTCTTACAAACACATACCTATGAAAGCTCAGAAGCCTATTGTGGATAAAATCACTAGAAGAATCTCAGGCTTGAAACAATTGCTCTTAAATCAAGCTGGTAAAGCCACACTAATCAATTTTGTACTTAACTCTATACCTGAATATGCCCTGAGCTCTACCTACATGGCTAATGGCATCCTACAGGCTATTGATAAGCATAACAAATCGTTTTTTTGGGACCCCAAGGGAGGTAAGAGGGGGGCTCACCTAATCAACTAGGAAACTATTCAATTACCAAAAATGTGTGGGGGGTTTGGGCATAAAGAATTTATCTTATATCAGAACTACTTACTTGCCAAAAGAGTCCTTGATCTCATGAACAAGAAGACACACAAATATGGTCAGGTGCACCCCTAGACCCCTTCCAAGTCTTATAACTCCTCGGCTTGGGGATGGAGAGCAATTCTTCATTCTCTGGAACACATTAAGCTTGGACTTCAGGTCCAAATTGGCAATGGTTGCCATACATCTGTTTACTTAGACCCATGGGTCTTCCCAACACCTCTTGCTTGGATGCCTACATATGTCAATGTGAATCTGATTTCTTATTATATGAAGGTCAATGAACTTATCTGTAACAATTATTGTAACTTTGAATCACTTACTGACATATTTTAACCAGGAAATGCCAATAATTGCAGCTGGTGATGGAAGAATGCTCTAGCAAAGTTAGATGATGATGATAATGTTGAGGATCTCAAACATAAGAAAATTGAAGATAATCAAGAATATCTGCGATTTACATTGATCAAATTACAAGATCAAGTTGCATCAAAGTCAACTTCTCAATGCGTAACAAATTGGGCCGCATGATGAGTCAGCATAACTTGGGCCAAATAAATCATGGTTTAACCATATTTATTTGGAATTAATTAATTATGAAATATGCTGATAAGTATTGTAACAGAAATTGAGTTTGTTATTTTACTAAATTAGTTAAGTTACTTGTGGGCTAAGTTACGATATTTTTTTCCAGCCCAAAATCTACTTCTAGGGTCTATAAATACTGTACTTCATTGTTATTTGAGACATCTTTGAATCTTTGAATCTATGAATACCTTGGCTTAATTGCTTTTGCTGTGAGAGAACTCCTGCAACCCGTTCTTCGAAAACTTCCGCCGTTAATTACAAGGTTGACTATCTTGTTATTAAATCTATCTATTTATAATATCGATTGCTTGGTTCATTGTCCCATCAAAAGCTTCTTGTCCTTTTGATTTATACCATCTGTCCTGATCCCCTCTTCTTTTAAAAAAGATTCCTTTTTTTGCTTTTTGGCAGCCTGCACACTTGTGGTCCCCCACCTTTTCAAGCAAAGATGTGTGTCTTTTATCCTTGATTTGGAGGCTGGAATAATAAGAACAGCAAGCATCAAAACTCTCCAATAGAAATTAGATAAATAAGAACTAAATCAGTATATTATCTAACTCATATGTGCAAATGTAAGATATCATCATGCTAAGAAGATCAATGCATGTATATTAAGCATAATTATCCAAATATAAACATTCAAGGCTTATATGCACATGAATTCAGATGGAAAATGAATAGAAATTTAGTATGATCAGCTAGTGATCAACGAGTCGATCGACTGGTCAATATGATGGTTGCGACTTATTTGCGATTTTATCCGCTGTTCAGTCGACTGGTGTAACGATCGAACAATCGACCAGTACAGTCTCAACATTTTTTGAATGTGCTCTTCTGTTGGTCGGTTGACTAGTGTAACGATCGAAACATCAACCGATATAGTCTCATCATTTTTGGAATTTATCTCTATACTTATCGATCGACCGATTCAACGACTGGACCATCGACCGGTGTAGTCTCAACATTTGTCCCCGTTGATATCGATCGATCGATTCCTATGGCCCTCGATAGGTGGTCGTGTGCAGAATTGATTTTTTCACCATCTAACTTGACTATTTCTTTCACAAATGAAGTCATATCAATCTTACACCTGCATTGTCATCACTTGAGCATAGATTAGTAGTTTTTATGTCCAATTTAATTTGTTATCATTAAAACATAGGATTCAACAAAAACAAAGAGCAAACGCCATATTATCCAAAGGGACATATAAAAGAAGAAAAAGGGGTTCAAAATTCTTCAAACACTCAAGGGAAACATCAAGCATGAAAGGAAAATCATTATTTTATAGTTATTGCTATATCTTCTCTTCTTTCTCTTCTCTCTACATTTGTAAAAGAGAGAAACATTTTCTTAGAAAATTGTGAAGAGGTTCTATCTTACCTCTCGGGCTAGAGAAAAGATAAGCTTCCTAGGAGGAGAGATGTGCTTTAACTCTTGAAGCAAAGAAAAGATGGTGTTGTAAAGGGTTTCTTTCTTGCTCCATTTGGAATGAAGGAAGAGTGATTAGTGGAATCTCCAACAGTCTCGAGGTTGAGAAGTCGGAGCAGGGACGTAAGGCAAGGTATGGCCGAACCTCCTCAACAAACCATCGTGTTCTTTATGTTTGCATTCTCTCTCCCTTTCCTTCCTATTTTATTATGCATTTGATATGATTTGATTTGTAGTTTAATGGATCGATTTTAAACTTTCGCAACGTATTTTGTGAAATCAATATTTTTGAATTTTAACACAAATTCATCCCCCTCTTGGTGCCTTGAGATCCTACAAATGATATTAGAGTGAGGTTGCTCTTATTTTTAAGATTTAAACATCTTTTAGAGCTATGACATTAATTGGATTTAGTTTTTCCGATGGACAATCAATTAGTCGACCTCCGCTTTTTAATGCATTAAATTTTGCATATTGAAAAATTATGATACAAACATACATATGTTCTATTGATATTGACATGCGGGATATTGTTAAAAAAGGTTATTATTTACATGAAAAATTACCTTCAAAATATACCTAAAGAGAAAGAATTTTTTCAAAGCAATGTGCTTTGGATCCAACAGAGTTAATCGCATTTCTAGTTGTCAAAGTGCAAATGAGATTTGGATGAAACTCATTATTACTTATAAAGGAACGGATAAAGTTAAAGAATCTAGATTAAATATTTTAAATCATCAATATGATTCTTTTAAAATACATGAAAATAAAATCTATAAATGAAATGGTTGTGTGTTATTGCGAATGGCTTAGCCTCTTTGGACGAGCCAAGAACTAACCCCCAAAAGGTGAAAATGTTTCTCATGGCATACAAAAAGGATCGTGATTGAAGAAAAAGATTTGAACAAGCTAGATTTTGATGATCTTATTGGTTCACTTTTAACCTATGAAATCGGAATCCAGGAAGATGAAGAAGCAAATGCTCCCAAAAAGAAAACATTGACATTGAAGGCATACAAAAAGGAAGATGACTCAAGTGAAGAAGAAGTGGACAAAAAGAGACTCACACGCTATAGAAAACTTGATAAATATCTCAAGTTGGTGAAAATAAAAAGAAGAATTACTAAAAAAACATCATTACTAAAGTGAGGAAATTGTGCAATGGTCACATAGACCGGTCGACCGGTCCCAAGCTAAAACGAACAGTAATGGATAGTTTTGGCCAAATCAAAGAGCAACGGCCATATTATCCAAAGAGGCCAATAAAAGAAGACCATGGGGTTCAAAATTCTTCAAGTACTCAAGGGAAACTTCAAGCATCAATGGAAAATCATTATCTTGTAGTTATTTCTATATCTTCTCTTTTTTCTCTCTACTCTTCTCGTGAGTTTGGCCTTGTAAAAGAGAGAAACATCTTCTTAGAAAATTGAGTGTGAACTCTACTCTAATGCATGTAGCTTTGTTTCCAACGCCTCAAACTTGAGCTCGGTGTCAAATAGTCAAAGTGAATCGTCGACTTCAATTTATTTCGGAATTTTTGTTAATTGAGCTTCCATATTCTGGATGTGTTGGTCTTGCATTGTCAACCTTGTTTCAATTGTTGAGACAAATTTACCAATCATCTTTACAAAATTTGATATTGATGATTTAAATTCGAGAATTGATGTTACATCCTCGTCTAACTTCTTGTAGTACTGCCTCATGTTGTGAATTTGTTTCTCCAAATTTTCGATTTCATAATTTTTAGTGGAGAGCTTTTTCAGCAAAGAATCCAATACTTTACTTGTAGTGCAGCAGATGGATCTCAAAAAATATGTTCATTCTTGTTGAGGTTTCTTCTTTATGCTTTGTTCTAGACGATAATGCCTCAATTTGAATCCCATCTCGTTGGATAGGAAGGATGTTTCCCTCAACTTGGTGGTTTGTTGTCATTTTGTTCATCATCGTTGAGGTGTCAAGGCTTTTGGGAGTCTTTTCATGTCAAAACAATAAAAATTTGGAATTGACTTTGATTGGACTTTGAAACCAAAACTTCTTCAAATCTGAGTAATATGTTTTTTTAACTCTAGGACTTATGGTACAATTTGAACTTGATTTGCAATTGAAATTCTCATGAAATGTTAAAGAAATCTCGAAATCAACCTTCATAACACCCAAAAGATCTTCGTAATTGCCTCAATATGACTTCTCACGGCCCGTAACATTGATTTCACGACTCTTACAATATCCAAATCAGCGTAAAGTTGTGTTTTCACGGTTAGCAACATTTTGATCATGGCCCATAACTCGGACAAGTTTTCTATACAAAATTAGGCATTTTAACGGGCCGTTACATCCATTACACGACCCTCTGTGACAGCGGCATTACAACCCTTGCCAGCTTTAGTATTTTTCACTTTTTGACTCTGTTTTAACTTCGATTTGAGCACGTTTTCTCTAGTAGCTTCGTAATTCAATTTTTTTTCAATAAAACATAGAATTTGAATAGATTTCTACTTTTATAAAATTAAAGCAAATAAGTTCATAAATTGATGCATACTATATGAATATGTGATGCGAAAATTGTATGCACAAAATATTAAAAAGTATACTAGGCCGAATCAAGTAATAAAGAGTAAGTACTAATGATTTAAACTTTTCTGATCCAACAAGTTATAGTGAGGAAGTTAAATTCACGTTGTATTGCGAAAAGAAATTAAAAGACAGAAATTAATCAGAAATAGAGAAGGGAAGATGTGCCTTAATTCAGAGAAGAATTCAATATACGACGAAGTTAGGGTTCAGACCTTGTATCCCCTGGTTTAACATAATTAGGTTCTGTGATGGAAATATCGCTAATAATATAGGTTTCGGTTAAGACAACCTAACTACCATAATTATTAATAGATAAAAGGAGTTAAACAAATCAACTTTTAATCTCTGATAATTATGATGCTTTCATATGCATATCTATGTTATTAAATACTGAAACCAATCATATAATAATCCACAATTTACGATCTCAAATAGATGATTGGAAATTGACCTCGGAATAGCCGGCCCGGCCTGGGTTGAGTTCTGGAATTCGGCACAAAGAGTACGTGGCTTGGGTCGCAGGTCGCGTCCCAAGTTGCGTAGATGCTCGGCCCGGGTTGATCAATCCCAGCTCGGGTTCAGTGTAAAACAAATTCTAGCGATAATTGATCGATTATCATGCACAAAATTCACACGTAATTATTGCATACAGCTAATAATAAATATGTAAATCTATCCAGCTATGATATAAGCATTAAGCAAAGCCTAAACTTCAGTCTAAAATCTAAAATAATTCAAGAGCAAAACCAGGGTTCAACTTTAGTCTTCCCCTAATGATAAAACTACTCCATAGACAATCGTTTTGACATTAATACAAGAAAGATTAGTATGACAGTTGTACTAAAAGTTACAAAGGTGACTACCAGAATTGATTGATGCTTCTGCTCCGCTCCTTGGTTGAGTGGACGTCACAGAAGATCGCCGGAAAGTATGGAGAAAACCTCTTGAACGCATAGCACAACAGCAGCGATGAATCTCTTCTCAACGGCTACGGCACGAGATTTCATGAGTGTTGGATCCCACCAAAGCCTCCTAACAATAGTATTTATAGGGAAGAACGTTCCCCTAGGGTTGCACGACATTTTAAGATATTTAACAATAGTATTAAATAAGTTAAAAAATCGGAGCCGTCTGATAATATATCATCTGATAAGAAAACTCGGCCCGGGTTAGCAATTACCCAGCCCGGGTTTGGTTGTCGCGCAAAGTCCGAGTCGGGTTTGTAATCACGATCTGCCCGACTGGGTCTACTGGTGACCCGGCCTGGGTTCTTGTATAGAGTAGCATAACAGGTTGTTTATGCTCTGATTTCTGCGTTCTTCCGGTCCGACCACTCTAACAAATTTTAGAAAATTAAATAAGAAAAGAGATGCATGTCACTTGTGACAAATAATCTAAATTATGCATGGAAAATATGTATAAACTTGCATGCATCAATATGAATCAAAATGTGATTAAATGCATGGTTAATTATATATTGTATTTTGCATGCATCAATGTACTATCATCACTCAAGTAATAATTAGCAACTTTTGTGTCAATTATATTTGTTATCATCAAAACATTGAGCCAAAATGTGAGATTCATTAGACGCAAATATTATTCGAAGGAAATACTTACACACAAGGTGTGGGCATCTAACAGTGAATTGAGGAACGACAAGTAACAATATTCTTGAATTGGGTTCATTATATTTGCAATTACCAAACAATATTAACTTCCTTAATCTCCATATTTTCAACTAGTTACGATTGTCCATGCTGTAGGATCACAAGGCACCAAGAGAGGGGTGAATTGGTATTAAAGTGAAAATACCAATTTTCGAAAATCATCGCAGAAAATCAGTTTGTTAAACTTTAAATCTACACAAGAGTGATCAAATCACTTGTACAATAGAATAGGAAGGACATGGAGTGAGAAAGACAAACACAATATGCATAGTGGTTTGTTGACGAGGTTTTGCCACACCTTGGCCTATGTCCCCACTCCGACTTTTCGACCTCGAGACCGCCAGAGATTCCACTAACACCCTTCCTTCATTCCAAATGGGGCAAGGAAGAAACTCTTTACAGTTCTTGTCTTTTCTCTGCTTCAAGAAGTAAGGCACACCTCTCCCACTTGAAAGCTTTCACTCGTCTTATCTTCGTTTAATAGGTAAGACACAACCTCTTTTTACTCAAGAGCTACACAACTACTATAATATCACAAGAACACTCCACAATATTCCTTTACAATTTGAAACCTCACAGAAGAGTAAGAGAGAGAAATGAAATGACCGATCGACGGGTGCTTCGACTAACATTATCTTGACATTTTGTTGTTAATCGATCAATTTTTGTGTTTTCTAGGCTGGCCGATCGACCGATCGAGGCTTTAACCGATAGATGGACCACCTTGCACTATTTTGAACATAAAGTTTTATACAATTATTATCCAATTGAGATGATTTTTTATTCTATGGAATTAATAGAATTTTCTATAACTTTTATATTCATCATTAATAAAAAATCTGTGATATCATAGTCGAATATTAATTTAAATTTCAATACATAAAGTTGTTTATTTTCAAATTAAACTTTTAGAGCTTTAATCTTTTATACATAACTTTTCACAGGAGTATTTAAGTGAAATGATACTTGATTCTATGAAAAGCTAACAACATTATCTATAATTTTTATATTGATCTCTTGACCCAAAATAGTCAAATATTAAGTGCAAATTTAACATATAAAAATATCAACTTCAAATTGAACTTTTTAAGCTTCACTCGTTTAAACATAACTTTTTATGTCCTTATCCAAATGAGGTGATTCCTGATTCTCTAGAGATATAATAGAATTACTTATAACTTTTATACTCACCTATTAATATAAATATCATAGGAACATACACAGATACTAACCGAACACTTAGTGTATAAAGTAACTCATTCTTATTTAGACTTTTTCAGTATTTTAAATATAACTCTAAACCTTTTGAGGTTTGTATCATCAAAATATAATCATTTTGTTCCAATAATTTCTCCCTTTTTATGAAGACAAACAAAAAAATATGAAAAGTATATAAGTTGGGTGCGAAAAGATTTTGAAGTCAAAATTTAACTCCCCCTAGAATTGAAATTTCCTTACAATGATAGATATTCACATTGTAGGATCACAAAGCACCAAGAGGAGGGGGAGGGAGGGGGGATAAATTGGTGTTTAAATCAAAGATATCGATTTCAAGAAAATCATAATGGAAGCACAAAACCAATTCAATAAACTTTTAAACCAACATAATAGCAATCATATCACATGTATAATAAAGTATGAATGAGAGAGAGAGAAAAAAGATAAACATAAGCTGCACGGTGGCTTGTTGATATGGTTCGGCCACACCTTGGCCTACATCCCCGCTCCGACTTCTCAACCTCGAGACCGTTGGAGATTTCACTAACACCCTTCCTTCGTTCGGAATGGGGCAAGGAAGAAACCCTTTACAACTCTTGAATTTTCTCCTTTCCAAAAGGTAAGGCACACCACTTTCACTCGTAGACTTTCACTCATTTTTTCTTCACTCAAGAGGTAAGACACAACCTATTTTCACTAAGGAGCTAACAACTATTACAATATCACAAGAACACTCCACAATCTCTCTTTTATGATTTGGAACCTCACACAAGAGTAAGAGAGAAAGAAATAAAAGATTTACAACTTGGAGTTCAAATAGTCTTCACAAATATTCTTCCAACTTTTACTTAGAAGTGATATGAACCTGGAAATACCTATCATTGCAGCCGTTGATAGAAGAATGCTCTAGCAAAGATAGATGATCGAGATAATGGTGTGGATCTCAGGCATAAGGAAATTGAAGATAATCAAGAATGTTTGGAATTTAAAATTGATGCATTACAAGATCGAGTTAGATTAGATCCAACTTCTCAACATGTTACGAATCAGGACACATGAAGAGTCAACATGACTTGGGCCAAATAAATCATGGTTTAACCATATTTATTTGGAATTTTCGGAATTAATTATACATGGAAATTCTACAGAGATTTGTAAGAGGAAATTGAGTTTGTTATTTTACTAAATTAGTTAGGTTACTTATGGGCTAAGTTAGGTTATTTTCTTTCAGCCCAAAGTCTATTTCTAGGGTCTATAAATATTGGTCCTCATTGTTATTTGAGACATCTTTGAATCTATGAATATTTTGGCTTAATTGCTTTTGCTATGAGAGAACTCTTGCAACTTATTCTTCGGGAACTTCCAGCGTTAATTACAAGGTTGGTTATCTTGTTATTAAATCCATCTATTTATAATATCGATTGCTTGGTTCATTGTAATCTTGAGGTTGATATTCCGCTACCTTGAAAATTTGTTTGATCTCGTTTCTTTGATTATCATATATTGTTTCGATCACTCAAGGCATTGTTCTTGAGCATCGTATCAGTTGGTATCAGAGCCACATTTTTTATTCGATTTTCTAGTTATCTTCCATTATTCTAGTTTTTCCCCTATTTCAGTTTCTGGAAAAAAAGACAAAAAAAAAAAAAAAATTGGTTTGGTTATTCAAATCCTAGCCGTCCCCCTTATTTGCTTTATTTTGTTCTTCAAACCCTAGCCGTCGTCATCTATTCTTCAAAATCTAGTACAATTTTGAAAAAAAACCACAAAAATCTGATTATTTGTTGTTGAAACTCTAATCGTCATCCTTATTTGTTCTCAAGTTTTGCTACAGTTTTAAAAAAAATTCCAAAAATCGAAAAAAAGGACCGAAAAGGAAAGTGCAAGAAAGGAGAAGGGAAGACTAAAATAGAAAAAAATAAAAAAAAATTATGAAAATAGAAAAAAGACTGAAAAGGAAAGTGCAAGAAAGGAGGAAAGATAAAAGATAGGAGAAAATCTGAAGAAAAAAAATCCGAAAAAAAGAAAGAAGAAAAAAAAAAGACAAAGGAAAGAGGAGAGAAGAAAAAACAAGGAAGGATTATTTCTGGAGAAAAGTGCAAAGAAATTTGAGAATAGAGCAATTTGACTCAAGCAAGGGTGATATTTGATTTCATTCCAATTCTGAATTTTTTGATACTTGTCCTTATTTGACAACATTTTCCTGATTTCTATTCCAAATCAATTCATTACACATCTATCCTTATTTGGCAATCTTTTTTCTAATCTCTATTCTAAAATCAACTTCAAGTATTCTTTTGATCTTGCAATCATATTGATAAATGAGATTGATTCAATCACACATTGCCTTTGTATTGACTTGCATTTGTTCTCCTAGAACTTGTTGGAGGGTTCAAGAGAGGAAAAAGGCTGAGTGGTAAGTACAATTGAGGGAAAAAGCCAAATAGAGTTGAGGTAAAATACGAGTGTCACCATTGAGTGCCACCACATGAGGTAGTGAGATTATTTTACTAACTTTTTGTTGTAGAAATTTCCTACAATGTCAACAGGAAAGGACAAAGAGTTTAATCCTCAAAAAGGAAAAGTTGATAAAAAAGGAATGATGGAGGCCATGACACAACATTTTCAACATCTTGGAAATATGATCATTGAGCTTCATGATGAGATGGATGTGCAGAAGGAACAAATTGGACAACTACAAAAAGTTATACAACCAAAACACAAAAGAGATCGCCAAAGACACCGTGCTCTTGTTGATGGAGAGATGGAAGAGGAAGATGATGAAGCCTCTGTTATAAATTGGAGAAGTCATAGATGTGTTCAGATTGGAGGAAGAAGACATGAACGAGAAAGGGATAGAGATGCTACTGACACAGGTTCACTGAAATTATCTCTCCCTACCTTTCAAGGTAAAAGTGATCCTAATGCCTATATTGAATGGGAGCAAAGGGTAGAAAGTTTATTTCATCATCATAATTATTCTGCTGAGAAAATGGTTAAACTTGTTATTATATTTTTTGCTGATTATGCTATTACTTGGTGGAATCAATTAACCATTAATAGGCGCAAAAATCGAGAACCTCCAATTGAAAATTGGGATGAGATGAAAACCATATTGAGGAGAAGATTTGTTCCTCCATCATATTATCGTGACTTCCGTATGAAATTGCAGACTATGAGGCAGGGATCAAAGACTGTTGAGGAGTACGATAAAGAGATGAAAATGACACTCATCCACACCAACATAAAGGAAGATCCTGAAGACACAATTGCAAGATTCATATGTGGGCAGAACCGAGAGATTTCCAGAGTTGTGGAATTGTAAGAGTATTTGGAGTTGGATGAAGTTCTGCATAAATCTATGAAAGTTGAGAAGCAATTGAAGAAAGATATCTGTCCACATGGCAAATTTGACAGTTCAACTTCTGTTTGGAAATCAAAATGGAGTGCAAATTCCAAGCTAATTGTTAAGCCAACTCAAAAATTGGAGGAGAAAAACAAAGCTGGAATTTTCAACTCAAGGGATAAGGGTCATATGGACATGATGGACAATGATGATATTGCATCCAAAGAAGAGTTGTCACAAGAGAGTGCAGCTTCCTCAGGAAAAGAAAATGGGAAAGAAATTGAAGAAGTTGGGAAAAGTTTAGTTGCAGAATATCATTTGAAGAAAGATGAAGCTGATTGTACAACAACTAAAAACATTTCTGAGAGTTGTGAGAAAGACAAAGATGAAAAATATGAGTGTCACAACTTGAGTGATGAAAGTGATAGCCATACAACTTTTGAGTGCTTAGAAAGGCCACCTTATGAATGCATTGAGATGCAACATTTAAATGCTGAATATTATAAGAGTTGTGAGAATGATAGAAGATTAGATCTTGAGTGTTTAGAAAGGCCACCTCTAGAGAGATATGAGCAAAAAGACTTGAGTGTTAAGGTAAAAAAAAGAGAATTCAGTAATTTTTCTCCTAACACTAACCATTTTTTGTCTTTTGATTTTGATTTGTCCATGCAGATATGCAAGAGTGGAGTATATGAAGATACAAATTCTATCATGCAAGGATTTGAAAGAGGTTGTATTGATTTTATAAGGACTAGTTTGAAAGGTTCATCTCTTACCTTTGAAACTTTATATTTGTTTGATGTGACTAACTTGCAGGTTTTAATTGGAAGAAGTATTGAATGGCATGCAAATATTAGATCTCAATTCTGTATTCCACTTTCTTATCCATTGAGTGCTGAAAAACTTTATTTCAGCCTTATTTTGAAATTTTGGAATGAATATTTTCTAGTCCTGAGTACTTTTGATTGGTTGATTATAATTTCAAGATTTTCTGATGAGCCTAGAATCTTATTCATTTCTTTACATCCACCTTTGTGCTTTCCTAAGATCATTCTTGCTGATGATGGTTGCAATCTTTTATATAATTTTCACATCATGATTCAAAAATTCAGTGCATTTGCATTAGTTGGAGTTTTGTTCATTTTTCATCGAAGATTTGAGATTAATTTCTTTGGGGATATTTTAATTTATAACAATCATTTGCGTGATCATTTTGGTGATATTTTGATTAGTTGCAGGGACTTGCATTATTCATTTCATGAGCCGAGATATTTGCATGGTTATGAATCTTACAATATTTCACTTGCGAATGTTAAGGATTCATTTTATTTCATGGAAACTAACATGTTTATCTTGGAACCACTTGATAATCTCCATATTGGATTCCTAGTTCTTTGGAATATATTGCGCACCTTATTTCACAAGATCCTTATGCGCAAAGGAAGGTCTCCAAAGTTTCGCACTTTATTTCTTAAAATACCATTGTCACATGGGCATAAGATATTTCATCTAGGTGAGTATAATAGTTACATTACTTTTTATATTATTTATGTTATTTTTCCTCTACACTTGTAGGATCTTAACAGGATGATAAAAATGAGAAATTATTGCAGTTCTAATAGAGATACATCATTCCATCCGACACATGAAAGGGAAGTATCAATATCTCCATTATGCGTGTCTTAACTTATTTAATAAATTCATATATGTGATAGGTTATATTCTCCTTATTGTGAATGTAGATTCGATGACGAATCCTTTCGAAGAGGAGGGACATTATATGAACCTCGATCTATTCTTTTTCATGGAAATACATATTCGAGGACGAATCCTTTTGAAGAAGATGGGAATGATATGAACCTGGAAATGCCTATCATTGCAGCCGTTGATAGAAGAATGCTCTAACAAAGTTAGATGATCAAGATAATGGTGTGGATCTCAGGCATAAGGAAATTGAAGATAATCAAGAATGCTTGGAATTTACAATTGATGCATTACAAGATCGAGTTAGATCAGATCCAACTTATCAACATGTTACGAATCAGGACACATGAAGAGTCAACATGACTTGGGCCAAATAAATCATGATTTAACCATATTTATTTGGAATTTTCGGAATTAATTATACATGGAAATTCTACAGAGATTTGTAAGAGGAAATTGAGTTTGTTATTTTACTAAATTAGTTAGGTTACTTGTGGGCTAAGCTAGGTTATTTTCTTTCAGCCCAAAGTCTATTTCTAGGGTCTATAAATACTAGTCCTCATTGTTATTTGAGACATCTTTGAATCTATGAATATTTTGGCTTAATTGCTTTTGCTGTGAGGGAACTCCTGCAACCCGTTCTTCGGGAACTTCCACCGTTAATTATAAGGTTGATTATCTTGTTATTAAATCCATCTATTTATAATATCGATTGCTTGGTTCATTGTAATCTTGAGGTTGATATTCTGCTGCCTTGAAAATTTGTTTGATCTCGTTTCTTTGATTATCATATATTATTCCGGTCACTCAAGGCATTGTTCTTGAGCATCGTATCAAGAAGTCTTGATCATTCTTGCACCTTTGGGTTCTCTTTTATAGCCTTCTTAACTTCATTTAACCGTTGGGGCTTGTTTCCTAATTTTGGGGCCAAAATATTCTCGTTATAATGCATTCTGCGCGTTGATCGGTCGACCGCTCTACCCCATCGGTCGACCGGTGCCGGTACACATATCTGTTCAAAAAATATGACCATTGGTGAATTATGCACTATTCGGTCGACCGACCAGATGACCTATGCTTTGACCGTCATAGTCTCAACATTTTGTCTACTCTAAGCAATTTCTGGATTGACCGGTACTGCGACCTCTAGATCGACTGCCTTGCACTATTACGAGCATAACTATTTTGCACAGTTATCAAAATGAGATAATTTTTTATTCTACGGAAATCAACAGAATTCTCTACAACTTTGATATTCATCATTCATCCAAAATCTAATGAGATCATGGTCAAATATTATTTCAAAGTTCAGTACAAAAAGTTGTACATTTTAATTAAAGCATTTTAGACCTTTACTCTTTTATACATAACTTTTCATACAAGTATCCAAATGAAATGATAGTTGATTCTATGAAAAGTTAAAAATATTATCTATAATTTTTATATTCATATATTAATATAAATCTCGTGGGAACATAGACACATATTAATCACAAAAATTTAGTGCATGAAGCAATTCATCTTATATAGATTTTTTCGGCATTTTAAATATAACTTTAATCTTCGAGGTTTGTATCATCAGAATATAATTACATAGGGTATAAAAACTTTGCTCCAACAATCTTCCCCTTTTTTATGAAGACAAACCGAGAAATATAAAAAGTATATAATTAATATATTTCATGGTATGACTTAATATCTCAAATGTAAATATAGTATTACATGAAGTCGATCTTATATAAATATTCATTTGTACAAGAGAGAGATCATTTAAGCATATGGTCAAATGTCATATGACATAGGAATACTCAAATGATAACAAGTTATGACCATATAAATTTATGCACATTAATCTTAGCACAAGAGTCCATATGGCAAGACGAATACAAATGAAACATATGATTAAAAAATGATTTTCAAATTTTGGTTAAAGTTCCAAAACTTTGTCTTCTTTCAATTGCAAACTCACAAAGCATCGAATGTGATAAGTAATAAAGTCCAAATAAATATCCATACTCACAAATTTTAAGAAATAAGCATGATAGATAACATAGGCATTTTCAAAATTTAACATATTAAAATATGTCCAAAAAATGACTTTTAAACAATCATAAGTTTATGCACAAATTACGATAACTAGCAGACAAGTGTAAATCACAAATAATTGTGACATACAAGTATATTCAAATTTTCACTTCTATGTTCAAAATAATACTTTTAACATAAAATTTGTGTTTACAATCCTTCAAATCCATTTTTCCATTTCTTTCTTTATCACAAGACAATAATCCAAGTTGGTGACAAAAAATGAAACTAGAAAGATATTCAAAGTTTAGTCTTTTACATGTAACCTCTTTCTTAAAATGATAGTTGCTATTTCAAATTATGAATGAGAAATATAACTTTCATTACATGACATGATAATTTGAAATATGAAAGAATAAGATTCATATCAAGGTATTTCAAAAAGATGAGCATACAAATAAACTTTGATAGGAGATGTATATGGCAAGTTGAAAATGATCTCCTTAATAATATGCTTCATTTCAAAACATGTGCATAAGCATAGAGTTTATCAATTAAATGTCTTATGCAATAATTTTCAAATGACACACTAATATGATCAATCATCTTATTCCCAATCATAACGTGCATGTATAAATGATATAGTACAACAAGTCAAAATTCATGATAAGTTCATGCACATAAGGATCATAACACAAGAGTCGTATAAATGAATTATGCATGCTTAATGCTAAAATCAACATATTGAGTGTGAAGAGTCATGCATGCAAACTTTAATATTGATATAAGTGCTCTTATTTCACCAAACATGATTTCCACATTGAATTATTATGATAGTCCAAAAATGTTAACTTAGAAATGATCATAATCTTTAAGCATATTTAATCATAATGATTAATATAGGAATTTTCAAGATTAGATAAGCAAGATAATCTTGGTATGCACAAAGATCATAATCTTTTGTTAATGTTTAACTTTATGCACATATTATAATAATAAATGGACAAATCCAAGGCATAAATATCCATCACATAAAAATGAGTTCAAATTTTTATTTTCATATACCAAATACTTTTGTCGCAAACTTTATGTCTCCACCTTATTTCAACTTTATTTTTCTTTTTCTTTCCATGTGACGTAAACCTACAAGTAAAAGATCATTTGAATTTTGGTACCCAAATTAGCTCGGGTACAAGGTTGTTAGTCAAATATCTAATGTGAATTGTGTGGAGTAGTGACAACTTGCTGAATTATGGGTTAGAATTGAGATATAGTGGAATTTTTTTTCAAAATGTGTTCAGACTCCCCAACTCACCCTACTACAAGTGCACAGATCAGAGTAGTAGACTCAAGTGTCATATCCACAATGATTTAAGGATCAAAGACTCACTATCTAGATTAGAGTAATCCTAGACCAAGTTATCTAAAATAAGGAAAAAGTAAAAACAGATTTGAATTGTGGCTAAGGAATAACTGTTTTTGGTGTTAAAGTGATTGAAATGAAATCTAATTACTGAACTGAAAACTTAAAGGGGATTAACTATTAATGTGAGATTCTCCTAAGAATGGGGTTCATCTAATTCAGTTATGAATGGATTGGAACAATTCAACAATGCAAAGTCAAATCTGATTCAATCAAAAAGAAGGGTTGTTCTCACATCATAATCAAATCAGGACTAATTATCATATTCTTATATGAAGATTAGCTAGGTTGAATTAGAAAGAGATCCTTACTGATATTGAGTTATCATTAGGCACAAGAATTAGCACCTTACTGATATTGCCAAAGTCCTCTCAGATTTGGCAAATCAGTAAGTCTAAGTTTGATACCACAATTTATCCACATTCACAATAATGGAACAATTGACTCAAATAACCAAATAGAAATGTAATTAAACCCAACACAAATTCTAATACTCTTGGTTTATCTCTAAACATCAAGGGGACCTAAATCAACCTCTCGATTGCCAATGCAAATGAAGTCCACATTAACACAAGTCAATTGGATGCATTCAACACATAATCACAGATTGGAATCAGAAAACTATCATTGCATCTTGATTCATTTCCGAACAAGAAAAAAATCATAGTCAACCTCTCAGTTGCTAATAGGATTAGGATTTCAAAATGATAGGAAAACAAATTTCAAGAACATCAGAATATCAAAATGGTAATCAACATTAGGAAGGAAAATAGCATTGTTCATCATCCATCCATAACTAAAACTAGATTACTACCCTATCCTTCTGATATCAGGGATAGCTCCACATAGATGCTAAGATTAATACAAAACAGGGATAGAACTCAATAGAAATCATTCTGATATCAAAATAAAAAAATCAGTCGACAAAGAATCAGAATGCAGCTCCTCTTCTTCTCCTCCAGCTCCATGGTTCAGCCACCTTGCAAATGGAGTCCCTCCCCTTCTTCTCCAGGTTTCACAGCTTTTATATGGTCCTTAATCACCCTTGGATGCAAATCAAAAGCTTCCATTCTTCTGATTCAAGCCACCTTTCCTGGTCCCACGAAAATTCCAGCAGGATGCTCACAGCTTTTTGGCAGCAATGCAGTGGTCCCCCCTGCCTTTTCCAGTAGGATGCAGCCTTGTAAAACCTACTAGAAGGGCAAGAACAACAAGCATCAAAGTTCACAAATAAAAAGTAAACAAACAAGGGGTAAAACAGCTAGTGAAATCAGCTCAATTATCAAGTGTGGATAGTATTGCACAAAAATGATAACTTTGCACAGAAGTGATAATTATCCAAATATGAATAATTCAGAACTTTTGTGCACATGAAATTGCATATAAAATGAGTAAAATCATAGCGTGGTCAGCTAGTGATCACAAGTGCATGCATTCCAGGTATAATTAATAAATGTAGGCAATTTTAGGAGCTCGATACATATGAAATTAAGTGTAAATGGAGTGAAAACTTAGTATGATTAGCTAGTGATCAAACTCCCCCAAGCTTAGTCTTTTGCTTGTCCTCAAGCAAAACAATCAGATATTAAGAACAAGGCTAGAATAAAACAGTTCACAAGTGAATTCAAATTCAGCTGATTGAAATCCAATGAGTTTCCCACTTTGTTAACACTCCATTCTTCTCAAAACCCAAACTCTAGCTGAGGAATCACAAAGCCCAAAGCAAATTTAAGCTACGAAAGAAGTACTAACAATAACTGATTTGAATTTCAAAGATTTTAAATTTTACTAAAAAGGTTGAACTACCAATCTCTTGATGAACATATTTTATATTGCTTAAACAGGTTTGAAACCTGACTTTTATTCATGATGATGCAAATAAACAGGTTTGAACCTGATTTTTATTCATGCTGGTCAACATGATTAAAATTCTGGTTTTATTCAGGAGAGATTCCTTTTGGAATTTGACTCTCTTTATTCATGCATGCATGCAATGCAAAATGCAACTTTTGATCTTTTTCTTTTTCTCCAATTTTTTCTATTCTGTTCATGAAGTGAGCAGTAGTTCAAAATCAAGTAAGGTTTAGATCCCTTAGTACAAATAGTCAAGTTTTCCTATTTAACATGACATCAAAACCCTTGATTCCATTTTAGACATCTTCTAATTTCTGACCAACCCATGAGTGTTAGCTAGCGTTACCCACAAAAAGAAGAAATTTCAGCTGAATTGAAATCAAATGCATCTGAAAGGTGAGCTGATTGAAGCAAAAAGATTAATAGCCAAATTGACTACTTGGTATTGGAGTGTACTAGCTGTCATATTAGAGAATTTCACTCATTTTGGAGTTAAAATGATAACAAGATTTGAGCTGAACAGTGTAGTGATAACTTGTGATATCTCAGTGATAACTTGATGAAAATACTGATAATCGGGTGATAATAATGATAACCTGATGATAATAGTGATAACCTGGTGATAGTAATGATGTGAGCTTTGAAATGGATTAAAAACATGACATAGAGTTCAGAAATGCACCAGGTATCCTCCCCCAAGCTAGTTTTCAGCACTCTCCTCAGTGATGAGAAATTTAGGCAAGGGAGAGGGTTGGGAGGGTGTTTAGTCTCAAAATTGTGCAATTGTGCATTTGTGCATTGCTTCATTTGGGTCCTTCATGTCAATTAGAAACTTTTGTGATCAATTCTTCCCGGTAGGCATCAGTATGCAATCATTTATCAATAGCATTTCAGTGAGAAAAAAATTTAGAATTGGATGCAAGAATACTCCCTAGGTAAAAGGGTCAGGGGTGGATCTGATTCTTCTCTGGTTTATTTCTGCAAAACATAAGGAAATTAGGTAAGAAATGGCTTGGGTTGCCTCCCAAGAAGTGCCTACTTTAATGTCTAAGGCTAGACATTGTTGCAATTGACTTCAGCTAGGCAATTATGGTGGATCAGACAGTTTCAACACTTCCTTAGCTGAATTCTCTGCTGTGGGGTTATATAATTTGAGTCTCTGCCCATTAACATTGAAGACATCCGAGTTATCATTCTCAAGGTCCACAGCTCCAAAGGGGTAAACTTTGTGGACTTTGAATGGTCCACACCATCTGGACTTTAATTTTCCAGGAAAGAGTTAAAGCCTTGAGTTGTACAGCAATACCAAGTCTCCAACTTTGAACTCTTTCTTTAATGTCCTGCTATCATACCACCTCTTTGTCCTTTCCTTGTAAAATTTAGAATTGTGGTAGGCATTGAGCCTAATCTCATCTAGTTCATCCAGCTGTAATAGCCTTTTCTGTCCACAAGAGTGCATATCAAAATTCAGCACCTTGACAGCCCAATATGCCTTATGCTTGAGTTCAATTGGCAAATGGAAAGTTTTTTCATAAACCAACTTATATGAGGAAACACCAATTGGATATTTATACGCTGTCCTATATGCCCAAAGTGCATCATTCAGCTTGATACTCCAATCTTTCCTAGTTAATGAAATAGTTTTCTCCAAAATGGTCTTAATTTTCCTATTTGAAATCTCAGCATGGCCATTTGTTTGTGGGTGATAGGCTGTTGAAACTTTGTGCTTGACCGCATATTTACTTAGGAGGTTCTCAAAATTCGTCTCTATGAAGTGGCTGCCTCCATCACTGATAACCACTCTTGGCACTTCAAATCTTGGAAAAATAATTTCTTTGAATATTTTGATAACTGCCTTGGAGTCAGCAGCTACTGTGGGGATTGCCTCTATCCGCTTGGACACATAATCAACAGCCAACAATATGAACTTGTATCCAAATGAAGTAGGAAAGGGTCTGATCACTAGTTGATCACTATATGTTTCTAGCCCATTTTAGATGCTTTTCACACATATCGAGTCCCACTTTTGCCTATATTTGGGCCAATTATACTTGGATTGCATGCATTGTGATAACTAGTTGATATTCCTCATTTCATACTTAATTCCATGTGCATAGAGGTTCTGAAATGCCAAAATCCATTAATATTTAAATTCTATGCCAAGTTATCATTTTGAGGACAAGTTATCATTCCTAAGTGTCAAGTTATCATTATTTTGAGTGAACTGATTTTCAATGGTTTTCTTGCCCTAAATCCATCATTATCATGTATAAATCATATTTGGATAGTCACATCTCAACTTGTGCAAAGTTTTATGCCCATTTGAACAAGTTATCATTTTTCAAGTGTCAAGTTATCGTTAAAGGGCAATTCTATCATTTTGACATGCAAAATCATTAATTATGCACAGGGACCTTAAGTAATCATCTTTTTATTATTCTATCTCATTGCTGGTCAAAATTCATCACATTTGGATAACCACAACTCAAGTTATCACAAATTATCATTTTTAAGTCATATAAGTTATCGTTTTTGAGTACCCAAGTTATCACTTCCTAGAAATCTCATTCGTATTTGATTTCTAAATGCACTCACTTGTTACTCTAGTCCATTTGATGCTTCTAATGCTTTGAATAACTTGCATTTGGACAATTTCCATTATTTGTGCCAAGTTATCATTCCGGACCCCTAAATTCATTAATATCGATATAAGTTATCACTCCTGCACAACACCCAATTTCATTTGATATCTGAGCTAGCAACTATCATCATCTTATTCTTTATTTGTCAAAACATCATTTAAGGGCTTTGATGCTTGCTATTTTGGGATTTGTAGCAAGGAGAAAGTTGGCCAAAAAGTGGAAAAAGTAGGGGGGGACCATCTATTTTTTCCTGCACAAAAAGAAATCTAGAGCTGATTTTTTGGCAGTGGACAGATGTCTTAATCAGGGTTTGGAGAACATTCTGATGCTGATCCAAGGGTGGATAGGAATCATATAAAAGGTGGAATTTTTGTAGGGGAGAGGGGGCTGGACATTCAAGGGTTTGGAAGAGGAAAGGAGCTGCTGCTGCTGGACCTATTGCTGCTGGCCGAGAGTCTTCAAGCAACAATATGATTTGTATCTGTTTCTCCTTCCAATTGATGTCAAGCTCTGTAATTATGAGGAGTTAAACTCCATTTCTTCTAGGATAGGGTAGTAGTTTAGATTAGTTTTGGATGGATATGAACTGGTTTATAATCCTGCACTGAAATTAATCCTGATTTCAGATTTCAGAAATGTTCTATATTGATTTATGCTATGTTATTATTAGATCCATGTGTAATTGATGACTGAGAAGTCTTATTTGATCTAAACATCTTTCAGGAATGAATTATGAGATAATATTAGATTTCTGGATTTAATTTTATTGCAAACTTGATTTCTGAACTCTGATTTCCTAGTTTCTTGAATTTCTGAATCTGAATCTAATTTCTGTGGCTGTTGAATCTATTCTTCACTCACAATCTGATTAATTGAGTCCTTGGGAAGTTGCTAATGTTCCTATCTTTTTAGGAATGAATCAAGATGTTTGGATAATCATTTGACTCAAATCAGATTGTTCCACTGATTTCTGAAATGAAAACCTGAATTCTGATTTTTCTGATTTCTTATGGAAATCTGTTTTACCAATTGAGTCCCCTGATTTCTTCCAATCACTGATAAGTGAACTTTAGGGATGTCTTGCAGTCCAGAGATGGGTCAAGAATCAATTGGTAAATCAGATTTCCATTGATTTAAAATTTTGATTTCTGAAATACTAATTTCCTAGTTTCTGGTTTCCTGAATTTCCTGAACCTGAATTTTTTGAACTGTTGAATCTGTTTGTCATTAAGGATTGGATTAATTGAATAGCTGAGAGGCTAGTATTCACTCTAATCTTATTCAAAAATGTATTAAGATGTTTGACAACTTAAGGTTCAATTCTGTTTTTCCAGAATCTGATTTTTGAATTTATTCAGAAATCTGTTCTTCTGATTTTTCTTCTGGTTAGAATCTGATTTGTCAAGTGAGCATCCTTATTTCATCAAATCATCGAGAGGTGTACTATGGGAATCTCTTGCAGTCCAGAGATGGATCAAGAGGCATTTGGCAAGCCTAAATTCTAAGGGTCTTGTTGCTGATTTTTCTGAATTGCAGAATCCTATTTTTTGGTTTCTATTTAAATTCTGATTTCCATTGTTAAGCCTCAACTTAATCCACTGCTGAGAAGTAGTCATTAGGTCATCCTTGAGATCTAGAGATAGGCCAAGGAGCAATGGCAATTATGAATTCCTGTGGTTATATGCTTTGCATTTCCAATTGAATTGTGTTTGTGTGGATTTCATTTTATTTTGCAACCGAGAGGTTGAATTTAAATCCCCCTGGAATTCAGAGATGAATCAAGGAGCACAAGCACCATATTTGAGTAGATTTCATCCTGGTTTGATTGATTGAAATGATTCCATCTTTTTATGAATGCAGTCACAAGTTATCATTGCAGAATTTCTTTGAATTGAAAAAAAATCAGCAATGAACTCTCCATTGAGCTGAATGACAACTTGATTTTCAGTGATGACCCTTTATTGATTCAATCTAGCTAACAACTATATGACAATATGTTGCTTAATTAGATGTCAATTGAGCTGTGGGAACAGCCATTTTCATGATTGAATCAAAGTTGGACATTTAATGATAACTTGATCCATTCCATCTTTAACTAATTTAGATGAACCCCAAATCCTATAAGAACCTTCCTCATTGATAGGTAAACCTTTCTAGCCATTAATTTAGCATTTATAATTCAGTTTTGCAAACATTTTCAAAATCCCAAAAATCTGTTATCATTCTGCACTTGTTAAAAAATTGTTTTCACTTCCAATTAAAAATCTATTTTTGCCACCTTACTTAGGATTAATCTAAACTATTTTTAGGTGGTTTAGGACTTTAAATCTTTGTGGATACGACAACCTGAGTCTACTACAACTTACTTGTGCACTTGCAGCTAGTGAGTTGGGAGACTCAAAAATAAAAAAAATGAAAAATTGACCCTTTCTTTAATTTCAGCAAGTTATCACTCAAACACCCCATTATCACTATCAGGGTCCCATGTAGATAATTCCCCAAACATAAAAAATTTCAACTTTCAGATTCCATGTTGAGGCATTTCATTCCTTTTGGAAATTGACCTGCTCTTTGGCACACATCACAGCTCTTCACATACATGTGAGCATCCTTGAATAGAGTAGGCCAATAGAAACCTGATTGGAGGACCTTAGTAGCTATTTTATGAGTGGCCCCATGTCCTCCATAGGGTGATGAATGGCATTCATGCAAAATGTCTTTGAATTCAGCTTCTGGCACACACCTTCTGAGCATTCCATTAGGAGATTTCTTGAACAAGAATGGGTCATCCCAATAGTAGTCTTTTATATCATGGAAAAACTTCTTCTTCTACTAGTAAGAATAATCAGATGGAATGATTCCACAGGCTAAGTAATTGACAATGTCGCATACCATGGGGCAGTGGCTGATATAGCCATTAGGAAGTCATCAGGGAAGGAATCATTGATAGGAATTATAGGGAATTCCTGACTTTCTTCTAATATGGACAAATGATCAACCACTAGGTTTTCAGTGCCCCTTTTATCTCTGATATCCACATCAAACTCTTGAAGCAATAAAATCCATCTGATCAGTCTTGATTTTGACTCTTTCTTGCTGATCAGGTGCCTCACATCTTGATGATCAGTGTACACAATTACTTTGGCTCCAACTAGATATGATCTGAACTTGTCAAATGCAAACACCACAGCCAATAATTCATTTTCAGTGGTGGCATAATTGACTTGAGCTTCATCCAAAGTTTTGCTGACATAACAGATAACATAGTGTTTCTTGTCTTTTGTTTGGCTTAGCACTGCCCCTACCGCCTGATCAGAAGCATCACACATTATTTCAAAAGGTAGTGACCAATTTGGTGGTTGCACTATTGGGGCTGATGTGAGGGCTTGCTTCAACTGGTTAAAAGCTCTCAAACAATCTTCATCAAAATTGAATGCAACATCCTTTTCTAGTAGCCTTGTGAGGGGTCTGACTATCATTGAGAAATTCTTGATGAACCTTTTGTAAAAACTAGCATGGCCTAAGAAACTCCTCACTGCCTTCACATTCTTTGGAGGTGACAATTTCTCAATGGCTTTAATCTTGGCCTTGTCCATTTCAATCCCTCTGCTAGAGACAATGTGGCCTAGTACAACTCCCTCTTGAACCATGAAATGGTATTTTTCCAAATCAGAATAAGATTGGATTCCCTGCACCTTTGCGAAACTTTTGTCAAGTTTTCCAAATAGTCTTCAAAGGAATCCCCATAAACTGAAAAATCATCCATGAACACTTTCATAATGTCTTCAATGAAATTTGAAAAGATGGACATCATACACCTCTGAAAATGTGGTTGGGGCATTGCACAAACCAAATGGCATCCTTTTGTAGGCAAATGTCCTATATAGACAAGTGAAAGTGGTCTTGTCCTGATCTTGTGGATGGATTGGAATATGTAAAAAACCTGAATAGCCATCCAAGTAGCAGAAGTGGGAGTATTTGGCTAGCCTTTCAAGCATTTGATCAATAAAAGGGAGTGGGAAGTGATCCTTTCTGGTTGCCTTATTCAGTTTCCTAAAATCTATCCACATCCTCCAACCAGTGACTATTTTGGTGGAAATTAACTCATCTGAATCTGATTTTACCACTGTGATTCCACCCTTCTTTGGCACAACTTGGACTGATTCTGTGTTTCCAGAATCTGATTTTTGAATTTATTCAGAAATCTGTTCTTCTGATTTTTCTTCTGGTTAGAATCTGATTTGTCAAGTGAGCATCCTTATTTCATCAAATCATTAAGAGGTGTACTATGGGAATCTCTTGCAGTCCAGAGATGGATCAAGAGGCATTTGGCAAGCCTAAATTCTAAGGGTCTTGTTGCTGATTTTTCTGAATTGCAGAATCCTATTTTCTGGTTTCTATTTAAATTCTGATTTCCATTGTTAAGCCTCAACTTAATCCACTGCTGAGAAGTAGTCATTAGGTCATCCTTGAGATCTAGAGATAGGCCAAGGAGCAATGGCAATTATGAATTCCTGTGGTTATATGCTTTGCATTTCCAATTGAATTGTGTTTGTGTGGATTTCATTTTATTTTGCAACCGAGAGGTTGAATTTAAATCCCCCTGGAATTCAGAGATGAATCAAGGAGCAAAAGCACCATATTTGAGTAGATTTCATCCTGGTTTGATTGATTGAAATGATTCCATCTTTTTATGAATGCAGTCACAAGTTATCATTGCAGAATTTCTTTGAATTGAAAAAAAATCAGCAATGAACTCCCCATTGAGCTGAATGACAACTTGATTTTTAGTGAGGATCCTTTATAGATTCAATCTAGCTAACAACTATATGACAATATGTTGCTTAATTAGATGCCAATTGAGCTGTGGGAACAACCATTTTCATGATTGAATCAAAGTTGGACATTTAATGATAACTTGATCCATTCCATCTTTAACTAATTTAGATGAACCCCAAATCCTATAAGAACCTTCCTAATTGATAGGTAAACCTTTCTAGCCATTAATTTAGCATTTATAATTCAGTTTTGCAAACATTTTCAAAATCCCAAAAAATATTATCATTCTGCACTTTTTAAAGCTGTTTTCACTTCCAATTAAAAATATATTTTTGCCACCTTACTTAGGACTAATCTAAACTATTTTTAGGTAGTTTAGGACTTCAAATTTTTGTGGATACGACAACCTGAGTCTACTACAACTTACTTGTGCACTTGCAGCTAGTGAGTTGGGAGACCCAAAAAAAAATGAAAAATTGACCCTTTCTTTAATTTCAGCAAGTTATCACTCAAACACCCCATTATCACTATCAAGATTTTGGCGCTGTTGCCGGAGATTTGAGGTCAATTAGGCTAACTTAGATAGTTTAGATTAGTTTTAGATTAGTTTTTAGTTTATTTGTTAGGCCAATTTTCAGTTTTTGCAAGTTATCATTTTTTACTTTTCACTTTTGTCTAGTTTTCATTTCTTTCTTGAATTTGATACTTCTGAATCTCTTTATGCAGGAAGAGGAACATTACCAATCAGATCCTGAGCCTGAAAGAAGATTTCTAAGAAGAAGGAGATTGCAAAGGTTTGAGACAAGAAGAAGGATATTTGAAGAAGAAGAGGAAGAGGCACACAACCTTGAATTTGAAGAAGTTGTAAATCAGAATATGGCAGCTCCTAGAACTCTTAGGGACTGTTATTCACCAAGCAATGCAAGGAATCAACCAGGGGGAGGAGCCTTAGCATCTGTGGCAAACTTTGAAGTTAATCCAGCCTTGATTTCAATGATTAGGCAAAGTCAATTTTCTGGACTTGAGACTGAAGATCCAGCTTGTCATTTGGACAATTTCAAGGAGATATGCAGTATTGTGAACTTCAATAATATCCCCATGAATGCAGTATATATGAGATTGTTTCCCTTCTCACTCAAGGACAAGGCCAAGACATGGTATAAAGGATTGAATCCTGAAGAGGTAGCCACTTGGGAATCAATTGTTCAATTATTCCTTTCAGAATTCTTTCCTCCTTCAAAAACTGATAACTTCAGGGATCAAATAGTGCGGTTCTATCAGTTGGACCAAAAAAACATTTGTGAGGCTTGGCAAAGGCTTCAAGGATTATTAAGGGCATGTCCCCACCATGGATTTGAAAAGTGGCAATTAGTCAACTATTTTAATAAGGGATTGAACTACCCTAGCAAGGTGGCCTTGGACACTCCAGTAGCAGGTATCTTTGCATCCAAGAATATAAATGAGGCCTACCAACTGATAGAGAACATTGTAAAGAACCATCACTTCCTCACACATGATAGGACCAGAAGACCTCCTATGGATAATTCAGTGAACCAATTATCATCCCAATTTGAAGAGGTGCTGTACAAGGCTTTGGAGAGATTGAACTTGACTCCCAATGGCAATAGGGCTTCCAATCCTGAAACAAGGTGTTGTGTATGTGGGAATCAAGGCCATGTGTCAGAAAATTTCAATTTGATTATGCAACAAGTGGAGCAAACAGTGGATCAAATCAATGCTGTGGGCAATTATGGAATTAAACCTCCTACTGAATTCTACACTCCAGAAAATAGGAATCATCCATACTTTTCTTACAAGGGCAATAACTATCAAGGGGCTCCTATGCAAAATTCAAATTGGCAGTCCAAAATCCTGCCAAGGAATCAGCCACCACCTTATGGAAATCAAGGCCAAAATGCACCAATTCAAAGGAATCCATATGAGCCACCACCACAAGTCCAAGCACCTCAATTCCAAAATGAAATAAAGGAGATGCTTCAGCAAATTCTGAAGAAGCAGGACAGCCAAGGAGAGGAGATATTGAAAATTAATTCTAGATTGGATGCCATGAATGCAAATCAGAAATTGTTGGAAAGCCAAATTGCTCAACAGACTAGTACATCCACTAGACCTCCCTTATTCTTTCCTGGACAGCCAGAAGTGAATCTAAAGGAGCAAGCAAAGGCCATCCAACTCAGAAGTGGAAAAATGATGGAGGAACACATGAAGAAAGTTGATGACAATCAAGTCAATCCAGACTCAAGAGTTGCTGAAGAGCCAAGTGAAGAGCCAAGTGAGGAAATCAGAAATTCAGGCCCTCAGATTGAAGCAAATACAAGGGTTTTTGACAAAGTACCCTTCCCTCAAAGGCTAATCAAGGCAAGACAAGACCAGCAATATGAAAAGTTTTTGGAAATCCTGAAAAAGCTATACATAAATGTGCCTTTTGTTGAAACCATTCAGGAGATGCCTTCATATGCCAAGTTCCTCAAAGAAATTCTAACCAAGAAGAGAAGGGTATTGGAGCATGAGACAATTGCATTGACTGAAGAGGCTTCTGCAATTATCCAAAACAAGTTGCCTCCTAAGCTCAAGGATCTAGGGAGCTTCTCAATTCCATGTGAGATAGGAAATAGAAAAATTCAAAGAGCCATGTGTGACTTGGGAGCTTTTGTGAGTGTCATACCCTTATCATTGTGCAGGAAACTTGAAGTTGGAGATTTGAAGCCAACAAATATGTCCCTCTAGCTGGCAGACAGATCCATCAAATATCCACATGGGATCATTGAGGACATACCCGTCAAAGTTGGTAAATTCTATATTCCAATTGATTTTGTTGTATTGGATATGGATGAAGATGTGAATACCCCCATTCTCCTTGGGAGGCCCTTTCTATCTACTGCAGGGGCTGTAATTAATGTTAAGGAAGGGAGATTGACCTTCCAAATTGGAGAGGAGAAGATTGAATTTAATTTGGCACAAGTTATCAGTAGGCCAAGTTTTCTAGAAAATGATTTTGAAGATGGGCAATTGGATCAAGTGGTGTAGCAAGTTTCAGCTATAATTCCTATTGAAGATCCATTGCAAAGGTGTCTAATGTTTGACCATTTGAGAGAATTGGAAGATCCAGAGGCTTTGGCATACAAATTAGTGCTGAACTCTTCAATATCAGTGGAAAATGTAGGAATTCAAGGGGAGTTACAACAAGTTATCACTGCTGAAGTCCAAGGCAAATCAGCTCAAGTCAATTCCAATTTGGAACTCAAGCCTCTTCCTAGCAATCTGAAATATGAATTCTTGGGAGAGAATTCAACTTTTCCTTTTATCATTAATGCTAATTTACCCCAGGATCAAGTTGAAGAGCTGCTGAAGAGGTTGAAACTGTATAGGGAGGTGATAGGCTACTCAATTGAAGACATCAAGGGTATTAATCACTCCATTTGCATGCATAGGATCCCTATGGAGGACAGCTACAAGCCCTCCATTGAATGTCAAAGGAGACTCAACCCAACCATGAAAGAAGTAGTCAAGAAAGAAGTATTGAAGCTATTGAATGTAGGAATCATATACTCCATTTCAGATAGTGAGTGGGTTAGTCCAGTGCAGGTTGTGCCAAAGAAGGGAGGAATCATAGTGGTGAAGTCAGATTTAGATGAGTTGATATCCACAAGGACCATTACAGGTTGGAGGATGTGCATTGACTTCAAAAAGTTAAACAAGGCCACAAGAAAGGACCGTTTTCCTTTGCCATTCATTGATCAGATGTTGGAGAGGTTGGCTAGGCATTCACATTTCTGTTATCTTGATGGGTACTCAGGTTTCTTCCAAATTCCAGTTCACCCTCAAGATCAACACAAGACTATATTTACTTGTCCATATGGGACTTTTGCCTATAGGAGAATGCCCTTTGGCTTATGCAATGCTCCTGCCACCTTCCAAAGGTGTATGATGTCTATCTTTTCTGACTTCATTGAAGAAATTATGGAGGTCTTCATGGATGACTTTTCAGTATATGGAGACTCATTTGATGTTGGCCTAGAAAATTTGACTAAGGTGCTACAAAGATGTAGAGTCCAACTTGATCCTCAATTAGGAGAAGTGCCATTTTATGGTCCAAGAAGGGGTTGTCTTAGGACATGTGGTCTCAAGCAAAGGCATTGAAGTGGACAAGGCAAAAATTAAGGTGATTGAAAGGCTACCACCACCCACAAATGTCAAGGCAATTAGGAGCTTTTTGGGGCATGCAGGCTTGTACAGGAGATTCATTAAAGATTTCTCAATGATAACTAGGCCCCTCACCAAGTTGCTGGCCAAGGATGTGAGTTCCGTTTTGATGAAGAGTGTATGAAGGCATTCAAGAAGTTGAAAGAAGCCGTCACCTCAGCCCCTATAGTGCAGCCACCTGATTTGACCCTTCCTTTTGAAATTATGTGTGATGCTTCAGACCAGGCTGTAGGGGCAGTATTGGGACAAACCAGGGAGAGAAGACATCATGTTATATGCTATGCAAGTAAAACTCTAGATGAAGCCCAAATCAATTATGCAACTACTGAGAAAGAACTTCTTGCTGTGGTCTATGCATTTGACAAATTCAGGCCCTACTTGGTGGGATCCAAAGTCATTGTATTCACAGACCACCAAGCTGTGAGGCACTTAATCAACAAGAAGGAATCCAAGCCAAGGCTCATCAGATGGATCTTATTATTGCAGGAATTTGATGTTGAAATCAGGGACAAAAGGGGTAGTGAGAATCTAGTAGCTGATCATCTATCAAGAATGGAAGGATACCGGGAATCCTCTATATTTCCTATCAATGATGCATTTCCTGATGATAGTTTGATGGCGGTGGCAACTAATCAAGTTCCCTGGTATGCGGACTTTGTCAATTACCTTGCATGTGGAATTATCCCTCCTGATTACACATATCAGCAAAGAAAGAAATTCTTTCATGACCTGAAAGATTATTATTGGGATGACCCCCTTCTATTCAGAAAATCTCCTGATGGCATATATAGGAGATGTGTACCCCAATCTGAATTTCAGAAAATTTTGGAGGCATGTCATTCATCCCCTTATGGAGGCCATGGAGCCACACACAAGACTGCTGCCAAAGTCCTCCAATCTGGTTTTTATTGGCCAAGCTTATTCAAGGATGCACACATATTTGTGAAGGGCTGTGATCAATGCCAAAAAGCTAGCTCCATCTCAAGAAGGAATGAAATGTCACAACAAGGAATTCTAGAAGTGTAAATATTTGATGTTTGGGGCATTGATTACATGGGCCCATTTCCTAGTTCATGTGGTTACAAGTTTATTCTTCTAGCTGTGGACTATGTGTCCAAATGGATTGAGGCCATTCCCACCATTGCAGCTGATTCCAGGACAGTAATCAAATTATTCAAGGAGATCATCTTCCCAAGATTTGGAATCCCAAGGGTGGTCATAAGTGATGGGGGTAGTCACTTTATTGAAAAATGTTTTGAGAACCTCCTAATTAAGTATGGAGTGAGGCATAAAGTCTCCACTGCCTATCACCCTCAAACAAATGGCCAAGCAGAAGTATCAAATAGGGAGGTAAAGGCCATATTGGAGAAAACAGTTTCATTGACAAGAAAAGATTGGAGTTTGAAGTTGAATGAGGCTCTTTGGGCATATAGGACAGCATACAAGACACCACTTGGTACTTCTCCCTACAAGCTTGTTTATGGAAAAACATGCCATTTGCCAATTGAGTTAAAACATAAGGCCTATTGGGCAGTCAAGGCACTCAATTATGATATGCATGCATGTGGGCAAAAGAGGCTCTTGCAAATTGATGAACTTGATGAAATTAGGCTAAATGCCTACCACAATTCAGAATTCTACAAGGAGAGGACCAAAAGATGGCATGATGGCAGGATTCTGAAAAGAAATTTCAAGGTTGGAGACCTTGTACTACTCTTCAACTCAAGGTTAAAGATTTTTTCAGGAAAGTTGAAGTCAAGGTGGAGTGGACCATTTAAAATTCACAAGGTCTATCCATATGGTGCTGTGGACCTTCTGAATGACAAGGATGATGTATTCAAGGTGAATGGACAGAGGTTGAAGCTTTACAACCCCACAACCATGGATTCAGTCAAGGAGGAGCTGATTCTCAAAGATTTGCCACAACCACCTCATTGATTTCACATTGTAACAATGTCTAGCCAAAGACATTAAAGAAAGGCACTTCTTGGGAGGTAACCCAAGCCATTCTATACCTAATCTTTCTGTTTTTCCAAGAATAAGTGATGAGGAACAAGTTCAATTCACAAGTATCAAATTCAGGGAGTACCCTTACCCCTTAAATTCTGATTTTTCCACTGAAAACTTAATGATAACTGATAATATCTTTTTCATTATGATACATTGATCATATCATCATTTGAATTAACATTCATTTCAGTTATCCAAATCTGTTATAGCCTAATTTCAGTGAATTTTAGAAATCCCCAATGCATTGTTGAATTCTGCACTCAAAAAATCTAATTAATTGCAAAGCTGCCATTCCACTGATATCCTTTGTTCCTCTGTAGGATCAGTTGCAACTAATGAAGATTAGACCACCCATGTGCCAAGAGAATTCAAATGCCCAATTTAATGCATTTCAATCCCACCCACCCCTCTCCTTTGCCTTTTATTTTCAACACTAGGGACAGTGTTAAGACTAAGCTTGGGGGAGGAAACCTGATGCTTTTCTAACCTTTACACCATGTTTCCAATTGATTTTAATGTTCATATCATAAATCATACCAGGTTATCAGTAGATTTTGTAAGTTATCATTGGTTTTCACAAGTTATCACTAGTTATCACTCGGTTTTCAAATTTTAGGCTCAACTCAATTCTGAATTCATTTTAACTCTGAAATGGGTAGATTACTTCATTATGACAGTGGGTGCACTCCAATACCAAGTGGCCAACTTGGCCATTAGCCTTCTTGCTTCAATTGACATTTTAAATTCAGATGCATTTGAATGAAATTTCAGCTGAATTTTTTCTTTTTTGTGGATTAACACTAGCTACATTCATGGATTAATTGGAAAGTAGAAGATGTCTAGAAAGGAGTCAAGGATCTTGCTGCCATGTTAAATAGGAATTCTTGACTATTTGCATTTAAGGATCTAACCTATACTTGAGTTTGAACCATTGCTTATTTCATGAACATAATGAAAAGAAAGAAAAAGGAAAATGAAAAGTTGCATGCATAGATAAAAGGAAGAGAGCAAAACTTCCAAAGGAATCTCTCTTCAATGCAAAAAGAAAAGAAAAAATTTTAGGAGAGCAAAACTTCCAAACGAATCTCTCCTAAAGAAAAAGAATAAAAATAAGGTGCTAAACCTATTTATTGCATCCTCATGAATAAAAGTCAGGTTTTCAAACCTATTTAAGCAAAGGAAAGAAAGTCTGTTCATGAAGAGATTGGTGTTTCAAACTTTTTAGTAAAGATGACAATCCTTGCAATCCAAATTAGTTAATGTTAGTACTTCTATCATGGCTTAAATTTGCATTAACCTTTGTGACTCCTCAGCTAGAATTTGGGATTGGAAAGAATGGGATGGAATGTTAGCCAAGTGGGAAACTCAATTAGGTCTTATTCAGCTGATCTTTTTATTCATTTGTGGATGGTAAATTCAAATTCATCCTTAATTTCTGAATGTTTTGCTTGAGGACAAGCAAAAGGCTAAGCTTGAGGGAGTTTGATCACTAGCTGATCACTATATGTTTCTAGCCCATTTTAGATGCTTTTCACACATATCGAGTCCCACTTTTGCCTATATTTGGGCCAATTATACTTGGATTGCATGCATTGTGATAACTAGTTGATATTCCTCATTTCATACTTAATTCCATGTGCATAGAGATTCTGAAATGCCAAAATCCATTAATATTTAAATTCTATGCCAAGTTATCATTTTGAGGACAAGTTATCATTCCTAATGTCAAGTTATCATTATTTTGAGTGAACTGATTTTCAATGGTTTTCTTGCTCTAAATCCATCATTATCATGTATAAATCATATTTGGATAGTCACATCTCAACTTGTGCAAAGTTTTATGCCCATTTGAACAAGTTATCATTTTTCAAGTGCCAAGTTATCGTTAAAGGGCATTTCTATCATTTCGACATGCAAAACCATTAATTCTGCACAGGGACCTTAAGCAATCATCTTTTTATTGTTCTAACTCATTGCTGGTCAAATTTCATCACATTTGGATAACCACAACTCAAGTTATCACAAGTTATCATTTTTAAGTCATATAAGTTATCGTTTTTGAGTACCCAAGTTATCACTTCCTAGAAATCTCATTCGTATTTGATTTCTGAATGCACTCACTTGTTACTCTAGTCCATTTGATGCTTCTAATGCTTTGAATCACTTACATTTGGACAATTTCCATTATTTGTAACAAGTTATCATTCCGGGCCCCTAAATTTATTAATATCGATATAAGTTATCACTCCTGCACAACACCCAATTTCATTTGATATCTGAGCTAGCAACTATCATCATCTTATTCTTTATTTGTCAAAACACCATTCAAGGGCTTTGATACTTGCTATTTTGGGATTTGTAGCAAGGAGAAAGGTGGCCAAAAAGTGGAAAAAGTAGGGGGGGACCATCTATTTTTTCCTGCACAAAAAGAAATCTAGAGCTGGAATTTTGGCAGTGGACAGATGTCTTAATCAGGGTTTGGAGAACATTCTGATGCTGATCCAAGGGTGAATAGGAATCATATAAAAGGTGGAATTTCTGGAGGAGAGAGGGGGCTGGACATTCAAGGGTTTGGAAGAGGAAAGGAGCTGCTGCTGCTGGACCTATTGCTGCTGGCCGAGAGTCTTCAAGCATCAATATGATTTGTATATGTTTCTCCTTCCAATTGATGTCAAGCTCTGTAATTATGAGGAGCTAAACTCCATTTCTTCTAGGATAGGGTAGTAGTTTAGATTAGTTTTGGATGGATATGAACTGGTTTATAATCCTGCACTGAAATTAATCTTGATTTCAGATTTCAGAAATGTTCTATATTGATTTATGCTATGTTATTATTAGATCCATGTGTAATTGATGACTGAGAAGTCTTATTTGATCTAAACATCTTTCAGGAATGAATTATTTGATCTAAATATCATATTTCTGGATTTAATTTTATTGCAAACTTGATTTTTGAACTCTGATTTCCTAGTTTCCTGAATTTCTGAATCTGAATCTGATTTCTATGGCTGTTGAATCTATTCTTCACTCACAATTTGATTAATTGAGTCCTTGGGAAGTTGCTAATGTCCCTATCTTGTTCTGGAATGAATCAAGATGTTTGGACAATCATTTGATTCAAATCAGATTGTTCCACTGATTTCTGAAATGAAAACCTAAATTCTGATTTTTCTGATTTCTTATTGAAATCTGTTTTACCAATTGAGTCCCTTGATTTCTTCCAATCACTGATAAGTGAACTTTAGGATGTCTTGCAGTCCAGAGATGGGTCAAGAATCAGTTGGTAAATCAGATTTTCATTGATTTAAAATTTTGATTTCTGAAATACTGATTTCCTGGTTTCTGGTTTTCTGAATTTTTTGAACCTGAATTTTTTTGAACTGTTGAATCTGTTTGTCATTAAGGATTGGATTAATTGAATAGCTGAGAGGCTAGTATTCACTCTAATCTTATTCAGAAATGTATTAAGATGTTTGACAACTTAAGGTTCAATTCTGTTTTTCCAGAATCTGATTTTTGAATTTATTCAGAAATCTGTTCTTCTGATTTTTCTTCTGGTTAGAATCTGATTTGTCAAGTGAGCATCCTTATTTCATCAAATCATCGAGAGGTGTACTATGGGAATCTCTTGCAGTCCAGAGATGGATCAAGAGGCATTTGGCAAGCCTAAATTCTAAGGGTCTTGTTGCTGATTTTTCTGAATTGCAGAATCCTATTTTTTGGTTTCTATTTAAATTCTGATTTCCATTGTTAAGCCTCAACTTAATCCACTGCTGAGAAGTAGTCATTAGGTCATCCTTGAGATCTAGAGATAGGCCAAGGAGCAATGGCAATTATGAATTCCTGTGGTTATATGCTTTGCATTTCCAATTGAATTGTGTTTGTGTGGATTTCATTTTATTTTGCAACCGAGAGGTTGAATTTAAATCCCCCTGGAATTCAGAGATGAATCAAGGAGCACAAGCACCATATTTGAGTAGATTTCATCCTGGTTTGATTGATTGAAATGATTCCATCTTTTTATGAATGCAGTCACAAGTTATCATTGCAGAATTTCTTTGAATTGAAAAAAAATCAGCAATGAACTCTCCATTGAGCTGAATGACAACTTGATTTTCAGTGATGACCCTTTATTGATTCAATCTAGCTAACAACTATATGACAATATGTTGCTTAATTAGATGTCAATTGAGCTGTGGGAACAGCCATTTTCATGATTGAATCAAAGTTGGACATTTAATGATAACTTGATCCATTCCATCTTTAACTAATTTAGATGAACCCCAAATCCTATAAGAACCTTCCTCATTGATAGGTAAACCTTTCTAGCCATTAATTTAGCATTTATAATTCAGTTTTGCAAACATTTTCAAAATCCCAAAAATCTGTTATCATTCTGCACTTGTTAAAAAATTGTTTTCACTTCCAATTAAAAATCTATTTTTGCCACCTTACTTAGGATTAATCTAAACTATTTTTAGGTGGTTTAGGACTTTAAATCTTTGTGGATACGACAACCTGAGTCTACTACAACTTACTTGTGCACTTGCAGCTAGTGAGTTGGGAGACTCAAAAATAAAAAAAATGAAAAATTGACCCTTTCTTTAATTTCAGCAAGTTATCACTCAAACACCCCATTATCACTATCAGGGTCCCATGTAGATAATTCCCCAAACATAAAAAATTTCAACTTTCAGATTCCATGTTGAGGCATTTCATTCCTTTTGGAAATTGACCTGCTCTTTGGCACACATCACAGCTCTTCACATACATGTGAGCATCCTTGAATAGAGTAGGCCAATAGAAACCTGATTGGAGGACCTTAGTAGCTATTTTATGAGTGGCCCCATGTCCTCCATAGGGTGATGAATGGCATTCATGCAAAATGTCTTTGAATTCAGCTTCTGGCACACACCTTCTGAGCATTCCATTAGGAGATTTCTTGAACAAGAATGGGTCATCCCAATAGTAGTCTTTTATATCATGGAAAAACTTCTTCTTCTACTAGTAAGAATAATCAGATGGAATGATTCCACAGGCTAAGTAATTGACAATGTCGCATACCATGGGGCAGTGGCTGATATAGCCATTAGGAAGTCATCAGGGAAGGAATCATTGATAGGAATTATAGGGAATTCCTGACTTTCTTCTAATATGGACAAATGATCAACCACTAGGTTTTCAGTGCCCCTTTTATCTCTGATATCCACATCAAACTCTTGAAGCAATAAAATCCATCTGATCAGTCTTGATTTTGACTCTTTCTTGCTGATCAGGTGCCTCACATCTTGATGATCAGTGTACACAATTACTTTGGCTCCAACTAGATATGATCTGAACTTGTCAAATGCAAACACCACAGCCAATAATTCATTTTCAGTGGTGGCATAATTGACTTGAGCTTCATCCAAAGTTTTGCTGACATAACAGATAACATAGTGTTTCTTGTCTTTTGTTTGGCTTAGCACTGCCCCTACCGCCTGATCAGAAGCATCACACATTATTTCAAAAGGTAGTGACCAATTTGGTGGTTGCACTATTGGGGCTGATGTGAGGGCTTGCTTCAACTGGTTAAAAGCTCTCAAACAATCTTCATCAAAATTGAATGCAACATCCTTTTCTAGTAGCCTTGTGAGGGGTCTGACTATCATTGAGAAATTCTTGATGAACCTTTTGTAAAAACTAGCATGGCCTAAGAAACTCCTCACTGCCTTCACATTCTTTGGAGGTGACAATTTCTCAATGGCTTTAATCTTGGCCTTGTCCATTTCAATCCCTCTGCTAGAGACAATGTGGCCTAGTACAACTCCCTCTTGAACCATGAAATGGTATTTTTCCAAATCAGAATAAGATTGGATTCCCTGCACCTTTGCGAAACTTTTGTCAAGTTTTCCAAATAGTCTTCAAAGGAATCCCCATAAACTGAAAAATCATCCATGAACACTTTCATAATGTCTTCAATGAAATTTGAAAAGATGGACATCATACACCTCTGAAAATGTGGTTGGGGCATTGCACAAACCAAATGGCATCCTTCTGTAGGCAAATGTCCTATATAGACAAGTGAAAGTGGTCTTGTCCTGATCTTGTGGATGGATTGGAATATGTAAAAAACCTGAATAGCCATCCAAGTAGCAGAAGTGGGAGTATTTGGCTAGCCTTTCAAGCATTTGATCAATAAAAGGGAGTGGGAAGTGATCCTTTCTGGTTGCCTTATTCAGTTTCCTAAAATCTATCCACATCCTCCAACCAGTGACTATTTTGGTGGAAATTAACTCATCTGAATCTGATTTTACCACTGTGATTCCACCCTTCTTTGGCACAACTTGGACTGGACTAATCCACTTACTATCTGAAATTGAATAAATGATTCCAGCATTCAAGAGTTTGAGAACTTATTTCTTCACAACCTCCTTCATGACAGGATTCAGTCTCCTTTGGCATTCAATTGTAGGCTTGTAATTATCCTCCATGGGAATCTTGTGCATGCAAATTGAAGGATTCATTCCCTTGATATCTTCAATTGAGTAGCCAATTACTTCCTTGTACAGCTTGAGTCTCTTCAGCAGCTCTTGAACTTGCTCTTGGAATAAATTGGCATTGATTATCACTGGGTATGTGGAATTCTCTCCTAGAAACTCATACTTCAGATTACTAGGAAGAGGTTTCAGCTCCAATTTAGAAGAATTTTCCTTGGTTCAGCTGGTCTGGAATTCATTAGTGAAAACCTCTTGCACTACATTCTGAATTTCTGATTTGTCCACTAATTTGAATGAATTCATCACAGATTGACATGCCTTAGCTTCAAGGCCTTCTAGTTCCTTCAAGTGATCAAACATAAGACATCTTTGCAATGGGTCTTCAATTGGAATTATTGTAGAAACTTGCTCCACTATCTGACTAATCTGTCCATCTTCAAAGTCTTCCTGCTGAAGTTGGGGCTACTGATAACTTGAGCTAGATTGAACTCTATTTTATCTTCTCCAATCTGAAATGTCAATCTACCTTCCTTGACATCTATTACAGCTTCTACAGTGGCTAGGAAGGGTCTGCCTAATAGAATTGGGGTGTTCAAGTCCTCATCCATATCAAGGACAACAAAATCTACACGAATGTAGAATTTTCCAACTTTCAGGGGTATGTCTTCAAAAATTCCATGTGGATATTTGATAGATCTATCAGCTAACTGTAATGACATGTTAGTGGGTTTCAGATCTCCTACTTCTAGCTTCCTGCACAGTGATAAAGGAATTACACTAACAGAAGCTCCTAAGTCACACATTGCCCTCTGAATTTTCCTATTCCCAATTTCACAAGGAATTGGAAAGCTTCCTGGATCTTTCAATTTGGGAGGGAGCTTGTTCTGAATTATGGCTGAGGTTCTTTAGTCAGGGTTATTGTCTCATGCTCCATAATTCTCCTTTTCTTGGTCAGAATCTCTTTGAGGAACTTTGCATATGATGGCATTTCCTGAATTGCCTCCATAAATGGCACATTAATGTAGAGTTCTTCAAAAATTCCAAAAATCTCCCATACTGTTGGTCTTGTCTAGACTTGATCAACCTCTGTGGGAATGGAACAGGATCAAAAATTCTAGTTTTGACTTCATTTTGAGGGTTCTAATTCTTATTTTCCACCACAATTTCTTCAACTAGCTCTTTCTGCAGGCTTTGAGTTTGAATTTGCTCTAGCTGAATTGTCCTCAACAATCCTCATTGGTTCTTCAATGATTCTTCCACTTTTGAGCTGGCCAACCTGGACTTGTTCCTTGGGATTGACTTCTGGTTGTCCTGGGAAGAACACTGGTGGCTTAGTTTGAGGTGCTGGCTTGTTGTGCAATTTGTCTCTCAAGCACTTTTTTATGAGCACTAAAGTTACAAATCCAGAAGTTAACTTCAGCATTACCTCTTCCTATTTTTAGTGCTTCTTCAAAATGATTTGCAGTAGCTCCTCCATTTTAGACATCTGAGGGGCTTGAACTTGTTGTTCATATGGAGGTCTTTGCAATTGGACATTTGGAGGCTGATTATATGGAGGTGGTTGATTCTCGGGTAGAATCTTGGTCTGCCAAGTGGAATTCTACATTGGAGGGGCTTGATGGTGATTGGCCTTGTATGATAAGTAGGGGTGATTTCTGTTCTCTGGAGTGTAGTACTCAGCAGGAGGCTTCACTCCATAGTTTACTACATTCATTTGGTCAATTGATTGCTCATATTGTTGCATAATCAGATTGCAACTCTCTGTAACATGGCCTTGATTTCCACATACATCACATCTGTTTTTAGATGTGGTTGCCTTGTTGACATTAGGTGATAAATTCAGCTTTTCCAAGGCCTTTTGCAGAACTTCTTCAATCTGGACAGACAAGTTGTTCACTTAATTTTTAGCTGGTGGTCTTCTTGTTCTATCATGGGTAAGAAAATGGTGGTTCTTGGGAATGTTCTCTATTAGCTGGTATGCTTCATCAATATTTTTGGAGGCAAAAATCCCTCCTGCAGCAGTGTCCAATGCCACTTTGCTAGGATAATTCAGTCCTTTGTGGAAATAATTCACCAATTGCCACTTTTCAAATCCATGGTGTGGACATGCCCTCAACAGACTTTGGAGTCTTTGTCAAGCATCACATATGTTTTCTTGATCCAAATGGTAGAATCTAGCAATCTGATCCCTGTAGTTATCAATCTTACTAGGAGGAAAAAATTCAGATAAGAACAGTTGCACAATGGACTCCCAAGTTGCAATGTCTTCAGGTGTAAGGGACTTGTACTAAATCTTAGCCCTGTCCTTGAGTGAAAAGGGAAACAATCTCATGTACACAACATTCATAGGGGTGTTGTGGAAGTGGACTGTGCTGCACATTTTCTTGAAGTTATCAATATGTAAAGCTGGATCTTCAGTCCCTAATCTAGCAAATTGGTGCTGCCTAAATGGAAGACTTTAACATTATTTTGAAATTCATAATAATTAAATTTGTTTTAATCATATAATTTTTTTCAACTAATAAGTCATGGGACCTCAAATAACTAAAGACTTATTAGACCTAAGTATGTGCAACACTTCATCATGAGGTTGAGCTACCATCCATCAATTAATCTTGGTCAAAGTGCAAGGTTTCCTATTTAGAGTATGTAAAACACATGCATGCCATGATATCCTATCACATGATACTACATGCGATGCATCATTTCACGGACGTACTTCACAAATATCATTTTAACATAATCTTACTTTTAATTCACATTTTAAGTAAGTTTAGATGCTTATATAGTCATGATTGCGTGTAGCAATTAACTTTTGGATTAAAGCATAATCAAAATTAAATTATCGATAAGCATTATAAAGAAATTATATAAGATTATTAGGAATAAATTCTAATATTTGTAAATATTATAATAAACATGTTTAGCTACGATTAAATATGATTAATTATTTTAACATTAATTTTTAACAAAATGATATGATTGAACCTTTATTTCAACCAATAGGGTTTCAAGCAGCTCAAGCAGGCAGCTGATCAGCTTTTTACAAATATATTTTTCCAAACAGCCATTTGACGTGTTAAAATTCTTGAAAAAATATATAAATCATTCTTATTATCTGCAAGCAGAAAAATTTCCAAGATCAGATCCATTGCCGAACAGCCTGAGGAAATTCGCCAAGTTTGCTGGGTTAGGGTGAATCTGCGGATCCGAAATCGACCTTCAACTTCATATGATTATACCTTATTAAATAGTTCTTCATAAATTCTGATATTTTTCATGGTTCATCCTCTTGATGTTAGCTTTCCATTACCACAATAATCATGTAAAAAGGACTTATGGAGAGAAAGTTATGAACCAAGCACCGTAGGTCGCTCACTCTGTCCTGAGTCAGAGACAGGTCCTCCTTGTAGATTAGAGTATTGATTAGGGTAAATCAAATTAGGGTTTGAAATTTATACATGTTAAATTATACTTCACAAGGGTTCGGTGAGAAGTAGAATCATCCAATTTGAGTACGTAGATGTGGAGAAATTAATTTTTCATTTCATAGTAAGTTTTCTGTCAGGTTCCCGGAAATTAACAGAACACGACTCGAATTGACTATTTTTGTTATAGAGTTATACGAGGAGTTAAATTCTCTAATTTGTATGAATACAAAATAAAGAAGTCTAGTTTTCAGAAAAATTATTATCTAATTAAATAAGCAAGTGTGAAGAAACATATAAATTAATCTTTCTATGACACACAGTCTGCCAGGGCACAAACCCTAGGTAAGGTTGCTTTAAATGTTATGACTTATTCACTTTTAATTAGTAAATGAAGTTTGGGGGTTGGAAACCTTAATAAGTTTAGTTTCTAATTTATCCAGAATCATAAAATTTGTTCATGTGGTTAAGAAATTATGAATTATTTATTGAGAGTCACTCAGTCTGAAATCCTAAGACAGCACCTAGTTAAGTTTTAGGAGATTGGGTAGAAATAAGTAGTTGAAGTGTGTAATAGCCTATGGACATAGACACCTGAGATTGAACAATGAATACTTAGAAGAAATTACATGCATTCTAAGGTGTATAATTATTCATGCATCATGAGCATGCATTGCATAGTATTTTTACTAGTGATGGAAAAGTAAAAAGACATCATTGCTTGTAGGGAACTAACAAGCTACAAGTGAAAGGAGAAAAATCTAGTAAACCTCCTTGAAGGAATAAAGTACATGGTGAGTGGGTAAATTTATAACATAGCAAAATGTTATATGTTAGTTCTTTTATTTATGATATTATTTCAAGCAAAGATTATTAGTATTATTATTATTGAAACATATCTTGAACTATGAAAAGTATTTATGATATGTTTCAATGATTTTATATGAGACGGAACAACCTTTTACATGAAAATATTTTTAGGGAACAATGCTTGTGAAGTTAAAATAAGTTTTATTTGATAATTATATGAGATTATGACATGTGTATTTTGATATTGTTAAACTCGGTGTGTTCATTAACCATGCTATTTGAAAAATGTCTTTGGGATCGCATTCGATATACATGAAGCCTTTGGGGCGTATATCGAGTGTCTTTGCTCTTTGGGGGCATCTCTGCGTGCACGTATTGACCCATGATCGCTCTGCGTATCTGAGAATCATGATTGAGATACGTATTGATTCTTGATTTGCTCTGCGTATCTGAGACTCTTGATTGTAAAGCTTTGCTTAACTGTATGACACACAATCATAGAGGGATACGTATTGACCCATGATTTGCTCTGCGTATACGTGACTCTTGATTATGAAGCTCTGCTTAATTGTATGACACATGATTATAGAGGGATACGTATTGACCCATGATGAGTATGTGCAATGACACATGTGTGGAGTTTAACTGTGAGTGTGATGATATCTTGAATAATTTGTATTTATGGTAAAAGTTCATATGATTTGAAAAATTATGTGATAGTAGTTATGCTTTATTGATTTTATTTATAAAATTGCTAAACATAATTAAGTAAGGTAATAGTTGGAATTGAAACTTAGTCACAGAGTGGGGTGTGACACATCATCATTATAATAACAATAACATATGAACATTCATATCATACATACATAATCATGACATATCATTTCATTTCACATCCATTATCATGAACATCCTAGGAGTTTCTTCCTTTACTTCTCGACTTCTTTTATTCTTTACATCTCCTCAGTGTTGTTTTATAACCCTTTGGTTTTCTTTTATTCTTTTATTCTTTCTTTATTATGTGATCCTTCATGTGTCATCTTTATCATATAATATCATAGTGACTTTCATTCCATATCACCAGTCATATTAGGAACACACATTTCATAATAGCGAGGGACTTTTGATACGATGCTCAAGAACAATGCCTTGATTGACCGGAACAATATATGATAATCAAAGAAACGAGATCAAACGAATTTTCAAGGCAGCGGAATATCAACCTCAAGATTACAATGAACCAAGCAATCAATATTATAAATAGATGCATTTAATAACAAGATAGTCAACCTTGTAATTAACGGCGGAAGTTCCCGATGAACGGGTTGCAGGAGTTCCCTCACAGCAAAAGCAATTAAGCCATAATTCAATAGATTCAAAGATGTCTAAAATAATAATGAGTAATAGTATTTATAGACCTTAGAAACAGAATTTGGGCTGAAAGAAAATACCCTAAGTTAGCCCACAAGTAACCTAACTAATTTAGTAAAATAATAAACTCAATTTCCTCTTACAAATCTCAGCAGAATTTTCATGTATAATTAATTTCAAAAATTCCAAATAAATATGGTTAAACCATGATTTATTTGGCCCAATTTATGTTGGCTCTTCATGCGGCTCAATTCGTAATGCATTGAGAAGTTGGGTATGATCTAACTCGATCTTGCCAAACATTCTTGATTATCTTCAATTTCCTTATGTCTGAGATCCACAACATTATCCAACTTTGTCAGAAGATTCTTCTATCGCCGGCTGCAGTTGTAAGCATTTCCTGGTTCATATCATTCCCCTCCTCTTCAAAAGGATTCGTCCTCGAATCTGCATTCCTATTAAGAAGAATATATTCAGGTTCATATCATTTCCCTCATCTTCAAAAGTGTTCGTCCTCGAATCTATATTCACAATAAGGAGAATATAACCTATCACATATCTGAATTTATTAAATAATTTCGGACACGCATAATGGAGATATTGATACTTCCCTTTCATGTGTCGGATGGGATGATGTATCTCTATTACAACTGCAATAAGTTTTCATTTTTATCATCCTGTTAAGATCCTTCAAGTGCAGAGGAAAAACAACATAAGTAATATAAAAAACAATGTGACAATGGTATTTTAAGAAACAAAGTGCGAAACTTTGGGGACCTTCCTAGCCGCATAAGAATCTTGTCAAACTTTGGGGATCAAAGAACTAGGAATGCAATATGGAGATTGTCAAGTGGTTACAAGTTAAACATGTTAGTTTCCATGAAAAAAATGAATCCTTAACATCTGAAAGTGAAATATTGTAAAGAGATTCATAACCAATCAAATAACTCGGCTCATGAAATGAATAACGCAAGTCCTTGCAACTAATCAAAAAATCACCAAAATGATCATGCAAATCATTGTTATAAATCAAGATATCTCCAAAGAAATTAATCTCAAATCTTTGATGAGAAATGCACAGAAATCTTACTAATGCAAATGCAATGAATTTCCAATCATGATGTGAAAATTATATGCAACATTGCAACCATCATCAGCAAAAATAATCTTAGGAAAGCACAAAGGTGGATTTAAAGAAATGAATAAGATTCTAGGTTCATCAGAAAATCTTGAAATCATAATCAGCCAATCAAAAGTACTTAGGACTAGAAAATATTCATTCCAAAATTTCAACATATGGTTCAAATAAAGTGTATCAGCACTCAATGAATAACAAGGTGAAATAGAAAATTCAGATATAATGTTTGCATGTCATTCAATACTTCTCTCAATTAAGACCTGCAAGTTAGTTGCATCAAACAAATATAAAGTTTCAAATGTGAGAGTTGGACTTTTCAAACCAGTCGTGACAAAATCAATACAACATCTTTAAATTCTTGCTTGATAAAATTTGTATCTTCATATACTCCACTTCTACATATCTGCATGGACAAATCAGAACCAAAAGACAAGAGATGATTAGTGTCAGGAGAAAAATTACTGAGCTCTCTTTCTTTTGCCTCAACACTCAAGTCTTTTTTGCTCATATCTCTCTGGAGGTGGCCTTTCTAAACACTCAAGATCTAATCTTCTCTCATTCTCACAACTCTCATAATACTCAACATCTAGATGTTGCATCTCAATGCTTTCAAAAGGTTTTTCTAAGCACTCAAAAGTTGTGTGGCTATCACTTTCATCACTCAAGTTGTGACACTCATTTTTCAATTTTGTCTTCCTCATAACTCTAAGAATTGTTTGAAGTTGCTGTACAATCAGCTTCATCTTTCTTCAAGTGATGTTGTGCAACCAAATTTTTCCTCTCAACATTGTAGGCTGCTACACGTCCTTTAAGTTGCACCTGCTCTTCGTATGCTTCTTGAGGTGGCCATGGTGCTAAAGTGTATTTTCTCCCATCTTTGCGACATTTATAACGGTTGGTAACACCATCATGTGTCACACATCGATCATATTGCCATGGTTGCCCCAAAAGGATATGACAAGCATGCATTGATACAACATCACATAATACATCAGTAAAATCTTCCAATTTTAAATGACACCAGCACCTGTTTATAGTCACTTTGACTTCTCCTCCATCGTTTATCCACTGAAGTTTGTATGGTTTTGGGTGCTTTAAGGTTGGTAGTCCCAACTTCTCCACCATGTAATGCCTAGCAAGATTGACACCACTTTCACTATCAATAATCAGTCCACAAGTTCTGTCCAAAAACAACAATGCACATAGAAAACATTTTCTCATTCATGTGTTCTTCCTCCAATTTGAACATGTCTATGCCTTCTCCAACTTACAATAGAGGCTTCAACATCTTCCTCTTCCATCTCTTCATGTTTATCATCATCAGGAGTGTGCTGTCTTTGGCAATCTCTTCTTTGATTTGGTTGTATAACTTGTTGTAATTGCGTAATTTGCACTTTTACCTGATCATGAAGTTCAGTAATCATATGTTCAAGATGTTGAAAATGTTGTGCCATGACTTCCATCATTCTTCTCTGATCAATTGCTTCTTTTCTAGGATTATGTTCTTGGTCCTTTTCTGTTGACATTGTGACAAATTTCTACAGCAAAGGTTAATGATAAAAGCTATTTCAATATCTCACGTGGTGACACTCATATTTTACCTCAACCCTATTTGGTTTTTTTTCCTGAATTGTACTCACCACTCAGTCTTTTTTTTCTCTCTTGAACTCTCCAACAAGTTCTAAGAGAACTAATGCAAGTCAACACAAGTGAATGAGCAATTAAATCAATCTATTTATCAATATGATTGCAAGATCAAAAGAAATCTTGAAGCTGAAATTAGAATAGAGATCAGAAAAAAAATCAATCTTTTTTTTTTATTCTTTTCAGAAATTTTCTTTTTTTCCTGTTCTTCTCTTTCCTCCTTTCTTGCACTTTACTTTTCAGTCTATTTTCTCTATTTTTGGAATTCTTTTCAATTTTATTTTTGAAACTGCAGCAAACTTGAGAACAAATAAGGATGATGGCTAGGGTTTCAACAACAAATAAGAAGATTTTTTTGTGATTTTTTTTCGAAACTACAGTGGATTTTGAAGAATAGATGACGGCTAGTGTTTGAAGAATAAATGAAAGGAAATAAGGAAGATGGCTAGGAATTGAAGAACAAACAAACCAGATTTTTTTTGTATTGTTTTTTTTCAGAAACTATAAATAGGAAAGAACTAGAATAATGGAAGATAACTAGAAAACCGAATCGAAAACGTGGTTCTGATACCAACTGATACGATGCTCAAGAACAATGTCTTAAGTGACCGGAACAATATATGATAATCAAAGAAATGAGATGAAACGAATTTTTAAGGCAGCGGAATATCAACCTCAAGATTACAATGAACCAAGTAATTGATATTATAAATAGATGAATTTAATAACAAGATAGCCAACCTTGTAATTAACGGTGGAAGTTCCCGATGAACGGTTGCAGTAGTTCCCTCACAGCAAAAGCAATTAAGCCATAATTCAATAGATTCAAAGATGTCTAAAATAATAATGAGTAATAGTATTTATAGGCCCTAGAAACATAATTTGGGCTGAAAGAAAATACCCTAGTTTAGCCCACAAGTAACCTAACTAATTTAGTAAAATAATAAACTCAATTTCCTCTTACAAATCTCAGTAGAATTTCCATGTATAATTAATTCCGAAAATTCCAAATAAATGTGGTTAAACCATGATTTATTTGGCCCAATTTATGTCGGCTCTTCATGCGGCTCAATTCGTAATGCATTGAGAAGTTGGATCTGATTTAACTCGATCTTGCCAAACATTCTTGATTATCTTCAATTTCCTTATGTCTGAGATCCACAACATTATTTTGATCATCCAACTTTGCCAGAAGATTCTTCTATCGTCGACTGCAGTTGTAAGCATTTCCTGGTTCATATCAACTTTAGTCATAGTCATCTTTAGAAATACACACACTTTATGATGAGGGACAATAAAATCTATCTAAGATAGCTATTAATATTATAGACTCTCGTCTTGTAATATAACCAAATGGACTTCTCAGCCACTTTTAAAGTATAAAAATTACACAAGAAAGATGTTGTGATGTTCATAAAAGAACTGTCCTTTCTCTCGAACAAGACTGAAGAGTATATAGAATTCCTCAAGTTAGGCATAGCTGCTTTGACCAAACATCAGAGTAGTTTAATGTTGAACTATTCTGAGTTGGAGGTGCTCAGGTCAATCATGTGAGTGGAGCATGGTGTAATTGAGTCAACTTATGTCCATCTGTTTTCTAGCTTATGGCGAGAGATAGTAACATACATGTTATATGGGAATAAAGACATCTCTTGTTTTCAGGCATTAGTTAAGTCACAAAGATTGACATTCATGCAATAAGAACTTAAAAAATTTTCATGACTAATGTCGAGAATCAAGGTATACATTTACACTACTATTTCACATGCATTGACATTATTATTCCTCTTCGTAAATGCATACATGGCACCAATTTGATATGTTTCAAACCTTCTCCACATCAAGTTTATTCACATTTAATACGTGTTTATTTTGTGGTCAAGGAAGCTCATTAAGGTAAGTGTCCTTGCAGGAAGCCGACAATCTCAAGCGCATGGGGAAGAGCGACCGGAGACCACACACCAATCTTTGCATTGATGGGAGGTGATATGCTTCTAGGCTGCGATAAAGGTCATCCAATAAACAGCAGACACCATCCTACACATGGGACCAACTAGCTTCCTCACCCATTGATGCAAGGAAGCTTCTTGGACTAGGGACCACAATGACAGCAGGTAGCAAAAGCTGCAAAGACGGCAGGAGCTGAGGAGGACAAAAAGGAGGGAGACATACAAAAAGGAGGAAGGATTCCGAAAAGAAGGGGGCAGGTGGATGGGAGAGAATCATTCGACCATTAGAGGAGAGAACTGAGAGTTGGAAAAAACTTGTTCTTGTTCTTCCCACATGAACTGTAACTAATTGCCCTGCTGTGGATGGGGGGTGTCTTATGCGTCTGGACTTATGTTCTTTTGTTCACACTTTCATCTTACTATTTTTACTGTCCGAACCAAATGTCGAGCTCTGATTATCGTTCTAATGATATCTGTTTTGATCCCTGTTTTATCACATATCTCTCAACCTTTCAGATTTACCTTTGGATTTGTCTTCATCGTGCACCCCTGATCGTAGAGATGTGTTAGGCTTTACACGATCGTACGTAGAGAAATCGAGCATTGACAAGATGATTCCCTGTTTGGTTTCTTTATTTTCCTCGCAGCTGAAAGTTAGGGGGAATTCCTGAATGACTATCACCTTGCACCTCCGATCTGAGGATATGTTTGGCTCTACGTGTTCGTACATAGAGAAATCGGGCTCTGACAGTAGTGGTTCATAGTCTGGATTTGTGTAGAGTTAGCAATGGCGGGTTCCTGTTATCCGGTTTAGATGTCGTGCATCTTCCAATCCGAGGTTTGAGAGGGCTATGCACATTCTGAGATTCTAGCAATAAATTACCGTATTGAGCTGGAGACTCGGATCATCCTAAATGAGTTCGAAGTGTGTTCGTATGATCTTTCCTTGTCATTTCTATTTTTGATCAATTTTTGATTTTGAGAAGTTCTCCCTGAGAGGAAACCTTTCTAACTAATCTGCTTTTGTCATTGGCGACCCAAGTACGACGGATGACAAATGAGTAATTTTTGAAGAACTCTCAATAATCGTGAACCATGTTTCTGAATCGATCTTTTCTTCCCCTTTAAATCGTCTAAACAACCTCGGCGACATACTAGTTCCTTGCATTCTACCCGGGAGGGTTGTCCGTATTCCACTAAGGCGAGTGCAAGCCGATCATAGCTGTGTCGCCTTAAGTCTATATCTCTTGAATGCTCGGTACTCAGTGGTCATGAGATCCTAATTCAAATCTAAAAGAAGAAAAGCTCGATCTATAGACACATGTTATCATAAGCGAGAGCAACGATTGCACCAGTCTTATGAACTCCTTCACGTGTGCAACACAGGCTTACCGTAAACACGAGAGTGTTGTGGTGAAGTCGGGTGTCTTTCCCATCAGGTTAACCACATACATACATGCATAGGCGGAGGCAGGTGGGTTCCTATGCCTGCACGTGCAGGCACTGGATAATAATAATTATAGTAGTAACAATCACAAATCGTATGCCTTGCTTTGGTGGATAGACGGCACATTTTGATTCTTAAGGCCGCAAGTTTGAAACCCCCTCCCCCCCCCCCCCCCTTTTACCACTTTTTCTTTCTTCATTCATAATTTCACCATGTGCTTATTATCACAATTCACATGCAAGTATAAAATACCTCTACTTTTATAAAGGTACTATTTTTATTAAACTTTTTTATTTTAATATTGCTGATTTGCTATAACTTTTAGCAAACAAAGGTAATTGAGATTTTTATTATTTAAATTGTAATTTACTTTTCATCTTGGATAATTAAATTCAACTATTATACATTTCAGATATATTAACTTCTAAATAAATCAATTGATGTATTTATTATCTTATTTACCCTTTTTACCACTTTTATATTTGATATATAAAATTTATTTTATATTTTTTACATGTTATTTATTACTAATGAATCTTAAATTTATAAGTGCAAAGATTTATATATAGCATAAATTTAATAACAAATTTTATAAATAATTTAATAATATATTGACATATGTATTTGTTTCTAATTTTTAAACAAATTAGTCAACAAAAATTATACAATTATTTATTTAATATTACACACACACACACAAATAATTTAACAGTTAACTAGTGAACCCACTCAAATAATTTTTGCCTCCGCCACTGCATACATGAAGGGGCATTCGGTCATTTTACTCATATCATATTGTAATAAAAAAGCCTTAAGTCCTATAGCAGAAGAACCTATCATAAGTCCTCATTTTATAGATTTAACCGTCGTCTCTGTGTTTTTCTTCTTACATCTTGAAAACAACAAAAACATTTAGTTTCTTTAACTGTAGATTGCTATCCTTTTTACTTTCATTTTTAGCATTTCTTTTACTCATAGAGTTTGTTCCGAAGAATCTTTTGAAAATTTTGCAAACACCGTTTCCTATGGATCGAACCTCAGACACTACAATGATGCACCATGCGCTTGCGGATCACATTTCGATAGTGTAGAGAGATTATAAATTTTAAAACTTCATTCGACATCTTTTTCTGTGTCCAAGAGTAACACGCTAGATTAAAGGGTAGACATATGTTGCCCCCTTGAATGTGACATTCTCTATACACACTTTGATACGATGCTCAAGAACAATGCCTTGAGTGACCAGAACAATATATGATAATCAAAGCAACAAGATCAAACGAATTTTCAATGCAGCGGAATATCAACCTCAAGATTACAATCCCGAAGAACGGGCTGCAGGAGTTCCCTCACAGCAAAAGCAATTAAGCCAAAAAATTCGTGGATTCAAAGATGTCTAAAATAACAATGAGTAACAGTATTTATAAGCCTGAGTTCCCTCACAGCAAAAGCAATTAAGCCAAAATATTCGTGGATTCAAAGAGGTCTAAAATAACAATGAGTAACAGTATTTATAAGCCCTAGAAACAGAATTTGGGCTGAAAGAAAATACCTTAACTTAGCCCACAAGTAACCTAACTAATTTAATAAAATAACAAACTCAATTTCTATTACAATTCTCATCAGCATATTCCATATTTAATTAATTCTAAAAATTCCAAATAAATATGGTTAAACCATGATTTATTGGCCCGAGTTATGCTGACTCTTCATGCAGCCCAATTTGTAACACATTGAGAAGTTGGATATGATTTGTAGTTGCATGCCCACTTTGTAAATGATTTTCTATTGTCTTCTGAAGTTGTTTTGCTCTTGATCTTGTGAGTGGGCGTGAGGATTCTTGATCAGTTTCTTTATCTCGAAGATCCACATCATTATCCTGATCATCATCGAACTTTACTCGATCATCCTTATTTCCATCAATTGCATTTATGGATGCTTCCCAGTTCACATCATTCCCCTCATCTTCAAAAGGATTCATCCTCGAATCTGCATTAAATTTAAAAGGAGACAAGTCAGTAATATTGAAAGTAGAACTCACTTGATACTTACCCTGCAAGTCAACTCTAAATGCATTTTCATTAATTTTCTCGATGATCTTGGAAGGACCATCTCCACGTCGATGCAACTTTGACTTTCGTTCTTGTGAAAATATCTCTTTTCTGAAATGTATCCAAACAAAATCTCCTGGTTGGAAAGTAATCTTCTTCCTCTTGATATTCGAGCAACTAGCAACTTGTTCATTCCTTTGAAAAATATGATCCCTAGTATCCTCATGAATCTTCTTAACCAATTCAGCTTTTCTTTTGCCATCTAGATTGGCAACTTCTTTCATCGGCAGTGGAATCAAAGCTAAAGGAGTTAATGGATTAAAGCCATAAAAAACTTCAAAAGGAGTAAACTTGTTAGATGTATGCAATGTTCTATTATAAGCAAATTCAATGACAGGCAAGCATTCTTCCCAAGATTTCAAATTTGTCTTTATCACAGCACGCAGTAAAGTACCAAGAGTTCGATTTACCACCTTGGTTTGCCCATCAGTTTGCTGGTGGCAAGTACTAGAATATAGCAATTTTGTACCCAACTTACCCCATAGAACACGCCAAAAGTGGCTCAGAAATTTGACATCCCTATCACTTACAATAGTTTTTGGAATGCCATGTAGGCGCACAACCTCTTTAAAGAATAAATCTGCAACATGCGTAGCATCGTTAGTTTTACGACAAGGAATAAAGTGTGCCATTTTTGAAAACCTATCAACAACAACAAATATGGAGTCTTTTCCACTTCTAGACCGGGGCAAACCTAGAACAAAATTCATTTAAACATCAGTCCAAGGATGACTAGGAATTGGCAAAGGCATATATAATCCATGGGGCCTAACTTTAGATTTAGCCTTCCTGAATGCTATGCAATTAGAGCAATGTCGTTGCACATCTCTCTTCATGTTAGGCCAAAAGAAATGTTCTTTCAAAATTTCTAAAGTTTTCAAAACTCCAAAATGCCCCATCAATCCTCCCGCATGTGATTCTTTAACAAGCAATTCACACAAAGAACATTGAGAAATACATAGCTTATTCTTGTGAAACAAATACCCTTCAAATTTGTAAAAATTTTCAAAACCAAATTTTTCACAAGCTTTAAACACAACAGAGTAATCAAGATCTTTCTCATATAAATCTTTCAAATATTCAAAACCCAAGAATTTTGCATCAGCAACTATGTTTTCCTTTCCATGTTTATATTTGATAACAAAAGGAAACATTTCAATGAATTCAACCCAGTGACCATGTCGTCGATTTAGCTTACCTTGTCCCTTCAAATATTTTAAGGATTCATAGTCCGAATGTATGACAAATTCTTTGGACCACAAATAGTGTTGCAAACTTTCTAAAGCTCTCACCAATGCATAAAGCTCCTTGTCATATGTGGGATAGTTAAGAGCTGCGCCACTGAGTTTCTCGCTAAAATAAGCAATTTGTCTTCCTTCCTGCATTAGAACAGCACCAATACCAATTCCTGAAGCATCACATTCTATTTCAAAAGTTTTAGTAAAATCAGGTAAAACAAGTAAAGGAGCTGAACTTAGCTTGTCTTTCAATGTATTGAAGGCGGTCTCCTGCTCTTCTGTCCAATCGGAAGCCCACATTCTTTTTTATTACTTCAGTCAAAGGAGAAGCTGGAGTGCTAAAATTTGGTACAAATCTGCGATAGAAGCTAGCTAGACCATGAAAACTTCACACATCCGTCATTGTTTTCGGAGTAGGCCATTCTTTGATTGCCTTGACTTTTTCTTCAACAACCTCTACACCTTTAGAACTAACAACAAAGCCAAGAAAAAGTACTCTATCCATGCAGAAATCACACTTTTTCATGTTAACATATAACTTTTCATGCCTTAAAGTCTCAAGCATAAGTCTTAAATGTTCAATATGATCTATTAAGCACTTACTATAAATCAAAATGTCATCAAAATACACAACAACAGATTTCCCTATAAAAGCACGCAAGACATGATTCATCAATCTCATAAAAGTACCAGGTGCATTCGTGAGACCAAACGGTATAACCAACCACTCGTATAAACCATGTTTTGTTTTAAAGGCAGTCTTCCATTCATCACCTTCTCTCATCCGGATTTGATGGTATCCACATTTTAAATCAATCTTAGAAAATATAGAAGAACCATGCAACTCATCAAGCATGTCATCTAATCGAGGAATACGGTCTCGATATTTCACCGTAATCTTATTTACTTCACGACAATCAACACACATTCACCAAGTCCCATCCTTCTTTGGCACTAGTAAAACAGGGACAACACAAGGGCTCATGCTCTCACGAACAAGCCCTTTAGAAAGGAGTTCTTCCACCTGCCTTTGTAACTCTTTTGTTTCTTCAGGGTTGCTCCGGTAAGCTGGACAATTTGGAATTTGTGCACCCGGAATGAAGTCAATCTGGTGTTCAATTCCTCTAATTGGAAGTAAACCTGAAGGTATTTCATCGGGCAAGACATCTTGAAATTCCTGCAATAAAGAGATAACAACACTAGGTAGAGGAGTGTCAGCATTAGACAAGTAGACCTTCTTGTATAATAACAAGATCATTGGCCTCATTGAGTTATAAACTTCTTGATTTTCACTCACTCTAGCTACAGCACTCATTTTTTTATCTTTCCTGCTCTCTTGCTTCTCATCTCCTCTTACCCTGGCCACTTTTTCTTTTTCATTGTTTGCACTCAGATTTTCAACTCTTCCTTTCTCTTCTTTCACCATGCTCACTTTTACATCATTATTTTTTCCACTCTGATTTTCAACTCTGCTCTCACTCTCTTTTTGTGTTGGCTGAACTTGACTAGCATTCTGAAGTTCCTTGTAATAAGTGGCCATGGACTTCTTTATTTGCAATTGCTCCTCAAACATTTGGTGCGGTATTAATGGTACTAGTGTGCTATGTCGCTTGTCCTTGTGGAAACTATAGCGATTTGTGTAACCATCATGTGTGGCATGTCTATCAAACTGCCAAGGTCTCCCAAGTAAGATGTGGCATGCCTGCATAGGTACAACATCGCACAACACCTCATCAGCATACTTCCCAATAGAAAATGATATCAATACCTATTTTGTAACTTTGAGCTCTCCATTTTCATTTAACCATTGGAGCCTATAAGGTTTCGGATCCTTCAAAATGGGTAAACCAAGCTTATCAACCATAAACTTACTTGCCACATTAACACAACTCCCAATATCAATGATCACCCCACAAGTACGATCTTCAGTGTTCTTCGATATGGAAATAAGGATGATCAAGTAAAGTTCGATGACGATCAGGATAATGATGTGGATCTTCGAGATAAAGAAACTGATCAAGAATCCTCACGCCCACTCACAAGATCAAGAGCAAAACAAATTCAGAAGACAATTAAAAATCATTTACAAAGTGGGCATGCAACTACAAATCAGATCCAACTTCTTAATGTGTTACAAATTGGGCCGCATGAAGAGTCAGCATAACTCGGGCCAATAAATCATGGTTTAACCATATTTATCTAGAATTTTAGGAATTAATTAAATATGGAATATGCTGATGAGGATTGTAACAGAAATTGAGTTTGTTATTTTATTAAATTAGTTAGGTTACTTGTGGGCAAAGTTAGGATATTTTCTCCCATCTTTGCGATATTTATAACGGCTGGTAACACCATCATGTGTCACACATCAATCATATTGCCATGGTTGCCCCAAAAGGATATGACAAGCATGCATTGATACAACATCACATAATACTTCATCAATAAATCTTCCAATTTTAAATGACACCAGCACCTATTTAGTCACTTTGACTTCTCCTCCATCGTTTATCCACTGAAGTTTGTATGGTTTTGGGTGCTTTAAGGTTGGTGGTCCCAACTTCTCACCATGTAATGGCTAGCAAGATTGACACCGCTTTCACTATCAATAATTAGTTCACAAGTTCTGTCCAAAACACAACAACGTGCATAGAAAACATTTTCTCATTCATGTGTTCTTCCTCCAATCTGAACATGTATATGCCTTCTCCAACTTATAATAGAGGCTTCAACATCTTCCTCTTCCATCTCTTCATGTTTATCATCATCAGGAGCGCGCAGTCTTTGGCAATCTCTTCTTTGATTTGGTTGTATAACTTGTTGTAATTGTGTAATTTGAACATCTACCTGATCATGAAGTTCAGTAATCATATGTTCAAGATGTTGAAAATGTTATGCCATGACCTCCATCATTCTTCTCTGATCAATTGCTTCTTTTCTTGGATTATGTTCTTTGTCCTTTCCTGTTGACATTGTGAGAAATTTCTGCAGCAAATGTTAACGATAAAAATAATCTCAATACCTCACGTGGTGACACTCGTATTTTACCTCAATTCTATTTGGCTTTTTTCTGAATTGTACTCATCACTTGGCCCAAGCTTCAAGTCTTCGAAAACTGCTAACAACACTGAAGCTCAGACTTCGAAACAGAAAGACAAAGAGGAGAAGCTAGTCGATGCCAGATACTTGCCGAAACTATTCAACAAATGTCGATGTATGCTCGATTTCTGAAGGAGATCTTATTCAAGAAGAGAAAGATTGATTCTCAAGAGATAGTTGCCCTGATGGCAGAAGTTAGTGCAACCATTCTAAACAAACTACCGCCAAAATTGAAAGATACTAGAATCTTCTCAATCCCATGTGAGATAGGAAATCTGAAGGTCAACCGAACTCTATGTGATCTGGGAGCTAGTGTAAGCCTGATATCTCTTTCAATGTGCCAGCAATTGGGAACTGCAAAAATGAAGCCAACTAATATGATCCTCCAACTCTCTGATCGATCAATCAAGCACCACCATGGAATTATTAAAGATGTTCCAATCAGAGTGGGAAAATTCTTTATCCTTGCTGACTTCGTGGTACTAAACATGGAGGAAGATACAAACACCTCACTCATCTTAGGAAGGGCATTCTTTGCTACAACCGGAGCTATAATCGATGTCAGGAATAGAAAATTATCTTTCTAGCTCAGTGAGGAGACCATCAAATTTAATCTTATCCGAGCAATGAAACACCCAAGCGCGGTAGATGTAAATGAAGTCGAAGATATAGCTGCAAAAGAAGTTCTTAATCTTATGTTGATTGATGACCCAATAAGGAATTGTCTCATTGAAGAAAAAGAGCTAGCCATCGCCACTTCTAGAGAATGCAGAGAGTTGTTGTCAAAATTGAAGAAAAAGCGAGCATTGACGAAGGCAACAACCTGGAATTCCATGATGACGAGACGCAGCTGACTTCCCCCAACAGTGGATGTGAGGATAGAGCCTCGACGGGAACAACTGAGCTACACCCAATGAAAACACTGCAAGTAGAGATGGAACCACTTCCCTCTACCTTAGATATGAGTTTCTTGCACCGAATTCTATCTATCCTGTTATTGTTAGTTCTACTCTCACTAAGGATCACACTGAGTCTTTGTTGAACGTCTTGCAAAAACATAGAAAGGCCATAGGTTACACAATGGAAGACATAAAAGGCCTTAGTCCTGCCTTATTTATACATAGGATCCCCATGGAAGACGATGTTAGACCCATTAGAGAGTTCCAGAGAAGACTGAACTCTATCCTTCAAGAAGTAGTGAAAAAGGAGGTTATGAAAGTATTAGATGCAGGGTTAATTTATGCTATCTCTAACAGCAAATGGGTGAGCCCCATTCGAGTTGTTTCAAAGAATGGAGGGATGACTTTAGTCGAAAATGAGAAGGGAGAAAACATAGCCAAATGCATCACCACATGATGGCGCATGTGTGTGGACTTTAAAAAAATCAACAAAGTGACTAGAAAGACCACTTCCCCTTGCCCTTCATAGACCATATGCTTGAGCGTCTAGAAAAGCATTCCTACTTTTGTTACTTAGATAGTTTTTCTTGCTTCCTTCAAATTCTCATACATCATGATGACCAGAAAAAGACCACTTTTACTTGTGGCACGTTCGCATGTAGATGCATGCCATTCGACCTTTGCAATGCTAATGCAACCTTCCAGTGATGCATGATATTCATATTCTCTGATTTTGTGGAAAATATTATGGAGGTATTCATGGATGACTTTTTTGTCCATGGATCTTCCTTTGATTGTTGTGTGATCAATTTGTCTAAAGTGTTGCAGAGATATGAAGAAGTCAACTTGAGTCAATGGGGAGAAATGTTATTTTGTGGTCCAATAGGGAGTCATTATGGGCCATGTAGTTTCGTAGAGAGGTATTGAAGTTGATCCTACAATGATAGAAGTCATCGAGAAACTGCCACTCATGTCAATGTCAAGGGAATTCGAAGTTTTCTTAGACACGCATGTTTCTATCGAAGATTCATAAGTAATTTCTCATAGATAGCTAAGCCTCTCATGGACCTGTTGCACAGAGATGCTGAATTCATCATGAGCCCATATTGCTTTCAAGATTTTGAGAAGTTCAAACTCATCTCTGCACCAATTATGCAATCACCTAACTGGACTCTACCTTTCGAAGTGATGTGTGATGCCACTGACTTCATAGTGGGAGCAGCTCTAGGTAAAAAAAAAGGATAGGTTCAAACAGCCACTGAAATCAGAACTTTCAGAAAACCAGGAAATCAAAATTCAGAAATCTGATTTGCAATTAAATGGAATTCAGAAATCTAACATTATCTCTCCATTCATTTCTGAAAGATGATTAGGTCAGATTATACTTCTCAGTCATAGGTTATAATGAATCTAATGATAGCATAGCACAAATCAATACAAATAGTTCTGAAATCTGAAAACCAGAATTGATTTCAGTGCAGGATTATAAATCAATCCACATCCATCCAAAATTAACCTAAACTACTACTCTATCTTAGAAGAAATGGAGTTTAGCTCCTCATATTTACAGAACTTGACATCAAATGGAACGAAGAACAGTTACAAATCATATGAGCTTGAAGTGTCTCCTCCAGCAGCAGCTCCTCCAGCTCCAGCAGCCAGCAGAAACCCTTCTCCAAACCCTGAATGTCCAGCCCCCCTCTCTCCTCCAGAAAATCCAGCTTTTATATGACTCCTCTCCACCATTTGATCAGCATCAGAGTGTTCTTTTCTCTCTGATTGCAGCCACCTGTCCCCTGCCTGAATTCCCAGCTGCAGATTCCTTTTTGTGCAGGAAAAAGTAGATGGTCCCCCCTACTTTTTCCACTTTTTAGCCACCTTTCTCCTTGCTACAAATCCTAAAACAGCAAGCATCAAAGCCCTTGAATGGTGTTTTGACCAATAAAGATTGAGATGATGATATTTGCTAGCTCAGATATCAAATGAGATTAGGTGTTGTGCAGGAGTGATAACTTATATCGATATTAATGATTTTAGGGGCCCGGAATGATAACTTTTAATAAATCTTGGAAAATGTCCAAATATGGGTGGTTCAAAGCATTTCAGGCATCAAATGGATTAGAGTGACAAGTGGGTGAGATTAGAAATCAAATATGAATGAGATTTCTAAGGAGTGATAACTTGGGTGCCCAAAAATGATAACTTATATGACTTAAAAATGATAACTTGTGATAACTTGAGTTGTGGTTATCCAAATGTAATGAAATTTGACCAGAAATGAGTTAAAACAATAACAAGATGATTGCTGAAGCCCTTTGTGCAGAATTAATGGTTTTGCATATCAAAATGATAGAATTGCCCTTTAACAATAACTTGGCAAAGGAAAAATGATAACTTGTTCAAATGAACTTAAAACTTTGCACAAGTTGAGATATGACCATCCATATATGATTTATACATGATAACTTGACATATAGGAATGATAACTTGACTTATATGATTTAGGACAGAATAATCACTGAAATTCAACTCATTCAAAATAATGATAACTTGACATATAGGAATGATAACTTGTCCTCAAAATGATAACTTGGCATAGAATTTAAATATTAATGGATTTTGGCATTTCAGAATCTCTATGCACATGGAATTAAGTATGAAATGAGGAATATCAACTAGTTTTCACAATGTATGCATTCCAAGTATAATTGGCCCAAAGATAAGCAAGACTCGATATGAATGAAATGTATCTAAAATGGGCTAGAAACTTATAATGATCAGCTAGTGATCAAATTCCCCCAAGCTTAGCCTTTTGCTTGTCCTCAAGCAAAACATTCAGAAATTAAGGATGAATTTGAATTTACCATCCACAAATGAATAGATAAATCAGCTGAATAAGATCTAAATGAGTTTTCCACTTGGCTAACATTCCATCCCATTCTTTCCAATCCCAAATTCTAGCTGAGGAGTCACAAAGGTTAATGCAAATTTAAGCCATGATAGAAGTACTAACATTAACTGGTTTGGATTATAAGGATTGTCAACTTTACTAAAAAGTTTGAAACACCAATCTCTTCATGAACAGATTTTCCTTTCTTTGCTTAAACAAGTTTAAAAAACTGACTTTTATTCATGAGATGCATATAAACAGGTTTGGCACCTGATTTTTATTTATGCTTACTTTAGGAGAGATTCCTTTGGAAGTTTTGCTCTCTTCCTTTTTTCTATGCATGCATGCAACTTTTCATTTTCCTTTTTCTTTCTTTTTCATTCTGTTCATGAAGTGACAATGGTTCAAACTCAAGTATAGGTTAGATCCTTAAATGCAAATAGTCAAGAATTCCAATTTAACATGGCAGCAAGATCCTTGACTCCTTTCTAGACATCTTCTACTTTCCAATTGATCCATGAATGTAGCTAGTGTTAATCCACAAAAAAGAAAATTTTCAGCTAAATATTCATTCAAATGCATCTGAATTCATAATGCCAATTAAAGCAATAAGGCTAATGGCCAAGTTGGCCACTTGGTATTGGAGTGCACCCACTGTCATAATGAAGTATTCTACCCATTTCAGAGTTAAAATAAGTTCAGAATTGAGTTGAGCCCAAAATATGATAACCGAGTGATAACTAGTGATAACTTATGATAACTTGCAAAACCTACTGATAACCTGGTGATAACTGATATATGGACATTAAAATCAATTGAAAACATGGTGTAAAGGTTAGAAAAGCACCAGGTTTCCTCCCCCAAGCTTATTCTCAACATTGTTCCTAGTGTTGAAAATCAAAGGCAAGGGAGAGGGGAGGGTGGGTGTGAAATGCATGGAATTGGGCATTTGAATCCTCTTGGCACTTCAACCAGTAGCTTTGGGTGATCCAATTTTTATTAGTTGCAACTGATCCTGCAGAGAAATAAAGGATATCAGTGGAATAATAAAATCAAACTTTTGAGTGCACAATTCAACATTGCATTGGGAATTTTTGAAATTCACTGAAATTAGGCTATAGCAGATTTGGACAACTGATATGAATGGTAATTCAGATAATGGTATGATCAATGTAGCATAATGAAAAAGATATTATCACTTATCATTGAGTTTTCAGTGGAAAAATCAAAAGTAAGGGGTATGGGTACTCCCTGAATTTGAGACTTGTGAATTGAACTTGTTCCTCATCACTTATTCCTGCAAAAAATAGAATAACTAGGTAGATAATGGCTTGGGTTACCTCCCAAGAAGTGCCTTTCTTTAATGTCTTTGGCTAGACATTGTTACAATGTGAAATCAGTGGGGTGGTTGTGGCAAATCTTGTAGAATCAACTCCTCCTTAGCAGAATCCATGGCTGTGGGATTGTAAAGCTTTAACCTCTGTCCATTCACCTTAAATATATCATTCTTGTCATTCAGAAGGTCCACAGCACCAAATGGATATACTTTGTGAATTTTAAAGGGTCCACTCCACCTTGACTTTAACTTCCTGGAAAAATCTTTAACCTTGAATTGAAGAGTAGTACAAGGTCTCCAACCTTGAAATCCCTTTTTAGAATCCTGCCATCATGCCATCTTTTGGTCCTTTCCTTGTAGAATTTTGAATTGTGGTAGGCATTTAGCCTAATTTCATCAAGTTCATCAATTTGCAAGAGCCTCTTTTGCCCACATGCATGCATATCATAATTGAGTGTCCTGACTACCCAATAGGCCTTATGTTTCAACTCAATTGGCAAATGGTAAGTTTTTCCATAAACAAGTTTGTAGAGAGAAGTACCAATTGGGATTTTATATGCTGTCCTATATGCCCAAAGAGCTTCATTCAACTTCAAACTCTAATCTTTTCTTGTTAATGAAACTGTTTTCTCCAATATGGCCTTGACCTCCCTATTTGATACTTCTGCCTGGCCATTGGTTTGGGGGTGATAGGCAGTGAAAACTTTGTGCCTCACTCCATACTTAATTAGAAGGTTCTCAAAACACTTTTTAATAAAGTGGCTACCTCCATCGCTTATGACCACTCTAGGAATTCCAAACCTTGGAAAGATAACTTCTTTGAATGACCTAATCACTGCCCTGGAATCAGCTGCAATGGTGGGAATGGCCTCAATCCATTTGGACACATAGTCCACAGCTAGAAGAATAAACTTGTAACCACATAAACTAGGGAATGGGCCCATGTAATCAATGCCCCAAACATCAAATATTTCCACTTCTAAAATTCATTATTGTGGCATTTCATTCCTTCTTGATATGGAGCCAGCTCTTTGGCATTGATCACAGACTTTCACAAAAATGTCTGCATCCCTAAATAGACTTGGCCAATAGAAGCCAGATTGGAGGACTTTGGCAGCAGTCTTATGTGCGGCTCCATGCCCTCCATAAGGGGATGAGTGGCATGCCTCCAAGATTTCCTGAAATTCAGATTGGGGTACATATCTCCTATATATGTCATCAGGAGATTTTTTGAATAGAAGGGGGTCATCCCAATAATAATCTTTCAGATCATGAAAGAATTTCTTTCTTTGCTGATATGTGTAATCAGAAGGGATAATTCCACATGCTAGGTAGTTTACAAAGTCAGCATACTAGGGAATTTGATTAATTGCCACAGCCACCAAACTGTCATAAGGAAATGCATCATTGATAGCAAGTGTAGATGATTCCTATACTCCTTCCATTCTTGATAGATGATCAGCAACTAGATTTTCACTACCCCTTTTGTCCCTGATTTCAACATCAAATTCTTGAAGTAATAAGATCCACCTGATGAGCCTTGGCTTGGATTCCTTCTTGTTGATTAAATGTCTCACTGCTTGGTGGTCTGTGAATACAATAACTTTGGATCCCACCAAGTAGGGTCTGAATTTGTCAAATGCATACACCACAGCAAGTAGTTCCTTCTCAATAGTTGCATAATTAATTTAGGCTTCATCTAATGTCTTGCTAGCATAGCATATAACATGGTGTCTTCTCTCCCTAGTTTGTCCCAAGACTACCCCTATAGCCTGATCTGAAGCATCACACATAATTTCAAAAGGAAGAGTCCAATCAGGTGGCTGCACTATAGGGGCTGAGGTGAGGGCTTCTTTCAATCTCTTAAATGCCTTCATACACTCTTCGTCAAAATGGAACTCAACATCCTTGGCCAGCAACTTGGTGAGGGGCCTAGTTATCATTGAGAAATCTTTAATGAGCCTCCTGTAGAAGCCTGCATGCCCCAAAAAACTCCTAATTGCCTTGAGATTTATGGGTGGTGGCAGCCTCTCAATCACCTCAATTTTTGCCTTGTCCACTTCAATGCCTTTGCTTGAGACCACATGTCCTAAGACAACCCCTTCTTGGACGATAAAATGGCACTTCTCTCAATTGAGGATCAAGTTGGGCTCTCTACATCTTTGTAGCACCTTAGTCAAGTTTTCTAGGCAAGCATAAAATGAATCTCCATATACTGAAAAGTCATCCATGAAAACTTCCATAATTTATTCAATAAAGTTTGAAAAAAATAGACATCATACACCTTTGGAAGGTGGCAGGTGCATTGCATAAGCCAAAGGGCATTCTCCTATAGGCAAAAGTCCCATATGGACAAGTAAATGTAGTCTTGTGTTAATCTTGAGGGTGAATTAGAATTTGCAAGAAACCTGAGTACCCATCTAGATAACAGAAGTGTGAATGCCTAGCCAACCTCTCCAACATCTGATCAATGAATGGCAATGGGAAATGGTCCTTTCTTGTAGCCTTGTTTAACTTCCTGAAGTCAATACACATCCTCCAACCTGTAATGGTCCTTGTGGATATCATCTGAATCTGACTTCACCACTGTGATTCCTCCCTTCTTTGGCACAACCTGCACTGGACTGACCCATTCACTATCTGAAATGGAGTATATGATCCCTGCATTCAGCAACTTTAATACTTCTTTCTTGACCACCTCCTTCATGGTTGGATTGAGTCTTCTTTGACATTCAATAGAAGGTTTGTAGCTGTCCTCCATAGGGATCCTATGCATGCAAATTGAGGGATTAATACCCTTAATGTCTTCAATTGAGTAGCCTATCACCTCCCTGTACAATTTCAACCTTTTCAGCAGCTCTTCAACTTGATCCTTGGGTAAATTGGCATTAATGATAACAGGAAAAGTTGAATTCTCTCCCAAGAATTCATACTTCAGGTTGCTAGGGAGAGGCTTGAGTTCTAACTTGGAATTGGCTTGAACTGGATAGCCTTGGGGTTCAGCAATGATAATCTGTTGTACCTCACCCTAAATTGCTGGATTTTCTACTAATTTTGAAGAATTCAGCACTGATTTGTATGTCATAGCCTCTGGATTCTCCAATTCTTTCAAATGGTCAAACATTAGACACCTTTGCAATGGATGTTCAATAGGGATTATAGCTGAAACTTGCTCCACCACTTGATCTAGCTGCCCATCTTCAAAATCATTTTCCAAAAAAACTTGGCCTACTGATAACTTGTGCCAAATTGAATTCAATCTTCTCCTCTCCAATTTGGAAGGTCAATCTCCCTTCCTGAACATTAATTATAGCCCCTGCAGTGGCTAGAAAGGGCCTCCCAAGGAGAATGGGGTATTCACATCTTCATCCATGTCCAATACTACAAAATCAACTAGTATATAAAATTTACCCACTTTGAGGGGTATGTCCTCAATAATTCCATGTGGATATTTGATGGATCTGTCTGCCAGCTGAAGGGACATATTTGTTGGCTTCAAATCTCCAACTTCAAGTTTCCTGCACAAGGATAAGGATATGACACTCACAGATGCTCCTAAGTCACACATGGCTCTTTGGATTTTCCTATTTCCTATCTCACATGGAATTGAGAAGCTCCTTAGATCCTTGAGCTTAGGAGGTAACTTGTTTTTGATAATTGCAGAAGCCTCTTTAGTCAATGCAATTGTCTCATGCTCCAATACTCTTCTCTTCTTGGTTAGAATTTACTTGAGAACTTGGCATATGAAGGCATCTCCTGAATGACTTCAACAAAAGGCACATTTATGTATAGCTTCTTTAGGATTTCTAAGAACTTTCCATATTGTTGGTCCTGTCTTGCCTTGATTAGCCTTTGAGGGAAGGGTACTTTGTCAAAAACTCTTGCATTTGCTTCAATCTGAGGGCCTGAATTCCTGATTTCCTCACTTGGCTCTTCACTTGGCTTTTCAGCAACTTTTGGATCTGAATTGACTTGATTATCCTCAACTTTCCTCATTGGCTCCTCCACCATTTTTCCACTTCTGAGCTGGACGGCCTTTGCTTGCTCCTTTGGGTTTACTTCAGGCTGTCCATGAAAGAATAAAGGAGGTCTAGTTGATGTACTAGCCTGTTGAGCAATTTGGCTTTCCAACAATTTCTGATTTGCATTCATGGCATCCAATCTTGAATTTATTTTCAATATCTCCTCTCCTTGGCTGTCTTGCTTCTTCAAAATCTGTTGAAGCATCTCCTTCATTTCAGTTTGGAATTGAGGTGCTTGGACTTGAGGTGGTGGCTCATATGGATTCCTCTGAATTGGTGCATTTTGGCCCTGATTTGCATAGGGTGGTGGCTGATTCCTTGGCAGGATTTTGGGCTGCCAATTTGAATTCTGCATAGGAGCCCCTTGGTAGTTATTCCCCTTGTAAGAGAAGTATGGATGATTCATATTCTCTGGAGTATAGAATTCAGTAGGAGGTTTAATTCCATAGTTGCCCACAGCATTGATTTGATCAACTGTTTACTCCACTTGTTGCATAATTAAGTTGCAATTCTCTGACACATGACCTTGATTACCACATACACAACACCTGTTTTCAGGAATAGAAGCCCTATTGCCATTTGGAGTTAAGTTCAACCTCTCCAAAGTCTTGTACAGTACCTCCTCAAGTTGAGTTGATAGGTGATTCACTGAATTGTCCATGGGTGGCCTCCTAGTTCTGTCATGGGTTGGAAGTGGTGGTTCTTGGCTATGTTCTCAATGAGTTGATAAGCTTCATCAATGTTTTTAGATGCAAAGATGCCTCCTGCAGCAGTATCTAGTGCCACCTTGCTAGGGTAGTTCAATCCCTTATGAAAATAGTTGACTAGCTGCCACTTCTCAAAACCATGGTAGGGACATGCCCTCAACAGCCCCTGAAGTCTTTGCCATGCCTCACTAATGTTTTTTTTATCCAACTGATAGAATCTGACTATTTGGTCCCTGAAGTTATTAGTCTTTGAAGGAGGAAAGAATTCTGAAAGAAATAATTGGACAATTGATTCTCAAGTGGCCACCTCTTCAGGATTCAAACCTTTGTACCATGTCTTGGCCTTGTCTTTGAGTGAGAAGGGAAACAATCTCATATAAATTGCATTCATGGGAATGTTGTGAAGTTCACAGTGCTGCACATCTCCTTAAAATTATCCAAATGAGAGACTGGATCCTCAGTCCCAAGTCCAGAAAATTGACTTTGCCTAATCATTAAAATCAAGTCTGGATTAACCTCAAAATTTGCCACAAGTGCTAAGGCTCCTCCCCCTGGTTGATTCCTGGCATTACTTGGTGAATAACAGTCCCTAAGAGTCATAGGAGCTGCCATATTCTGATTCACAACTTCTTCAAATTCAGGGTTGTGTGTCTCTTCTTCCTCTTCTTCAAATATCCTTCTCCTTGCCTCAAGCCTTTGCAATCTCCTTCTTCTTAGAAATCTTCTTTCAGGCTCAGGATCTGATTGGTAATGTTCCTCTTGATGGTCCAAGTCCTGCATAAAGAGATTCAGAAGTATCAAAATCAAGAAAGAAATGAAAACTAGACAAAAGTGAAAAATTAAAAATGATAACTTGCAAAAACTAAAAATTGGCCTAACAAATAAACTAAAAACTAATCTAAAACTAATCTAAACTATCTAAGTTAGACTAATTGACCTCAAATCCCTGGCAACGGCGCCAAAAACTTGATAGTGATATTTGGGTGTTTGAGTGATAACTTGCTGAAATTTAAGAAAGGGTCAATTTTTTCAATTTTTGGTCTCCCAACTCACTAGCTGCAAGTGCACAGGTAAGTTGTAGTAGACTCAGGTTTTTGTATCCACAAGAATTTGAAGTCTAAGAAACCCTAAAACAATCTAGATTAGTTCTAGTCAATTGCCTAAAAACAATTTTTTTATGGAAAGTGAAAACAGATTTTTAATGGAAGGTGAAATGATAACTAATTTTTGGGTTTTGAAAATTTATCAAAACTGTGATATAAATGCTAAATTGAGTTCTAAGAAGGTTTAACTATCAATGATGAAGGTTCTTCTAGGAATTGGGGTTCATCTAAATTAATTAAGGATGGATTGGATCAAGTTATCACTAAATTCCCAATTTTGTTTCAACCTGAAATGTGGCTGTTCTCACAGCTCAATTGGCCTTTAACTAATCAACATATTGTCATATAGTTGTTAGCTAGGTTGAATCAAAAGAGGATCCTCACTGAAAATTAAGTTATCATTGGATTTAAATGTAGGTTCAATGCTGATTTTTACAATTCAAAGAATTCTGGAATGATAACTTATAATTGCAATCGTAAAAAGATGGAATCACTCCAATCAATCAAACTAGGATGAAATCTACCCAAATATGGTGCTTGTGCTCCTTGATTCATCTCTGAATTCTAGGGGGATTTAAATTCAACCTCTCGGTTGCAAAGTAAAATGAAATCAACACAAACTCCAATTAAATGGGGTTAAGAAACATCCTATCAAAAAGGGGGAATTAAGTGATTATCCAATGCTCCTTGGTTCATCTCTGAATCACAAGGATGACCTAAAGATTACCTCTCAGTAATGGATTAAATTGAGGTTTAACATTGGAAATCAGAATTCAATTAAAACCAGAAAACAGAAATCAGCATTTCAGGAATTCAGAATTATAAATCAATGGAACTAGGTTTATCAATTGCTTCTTGATCCATCTCTGGACTGCAAGAGATCCCTAAGGTTCACCTCTCAATGATTGAATAAAATCAGGGGATTCAATTGATAAAACAATTTCCAGCAGGAAATCAGAAAAAAATTAGAATTCAAGATTTAAGTTTAGAAATCAGAAGAACAATCTGATTTCAGTAAAAAATAATTGGCCAAACATCTTGATTCATTCTTGAACAAGATAGGAACAATAACAACATCCCAGTGACTCAATTAATCAGATTGAGAATGAAGAACAGGTTCAAACAGCCACTGAAATCAGAACTTTCATAAAACTAGGAAATCAGAATTCAGAAATCCGATTTGCAATTAAATGGAATCCAGAAATCTAACATTATCTCTCCATTCATTTCTGAAAGATGATTAGGTCAGATTATACTTCTCAGTCATAGGTTACAATGAATCTAATGATAGCATAGCACAAATCAATACAAATAGTTCTGAAATCTGAAAACCAGAATTGATTTCAGTGCAGGATTATAAATCAGTCCACATCCATCCAAAATTAACCTAAACTACTACTCTATCTTGGAAGAAATGGAGTTTAGCTCCTCGTATTTACAGAACTTGACATCAAATGGAACGAAGAACAGTTACAAATCATATGAGCTTGAAGTGTCTCCTCCAGCAGCAGCTCCTCCAGCTCCAGCAGCCAGCAGAAACCCTTCTCCAAACCCTGAATGTCCAGCCCCCCTCTCTCCTCTAGAAAATCCAGCTTTTATATGACTCCTCTCCACCCTTTGATCAGCATCAGAGTGTTCTTTTCTCTCTGATTGCAGCCACCTGTCCCCTACCTGAATTCCCAGCTGCAGATTCCTTTTTGTGCAGGAAAAAGTAGATGGTCCCCCCTACTTTTTCCACTTTTTGGCCACCTTTCTCCTTGCTACAAATCCTAAAACAGCAAGCATCAAAGCCCTTGAATGGTGTTTTGACCAATAAAGATTGAGATGATGATATTTGCTAGCTCAGATATCAAATGAGATTAGGTGTTGTGCAAGAGTGATAACTTATATCGATATTAATGATTTTAGGGGCCCGGAATGATAACTTTTAATAAATCTTGGAAAATGTCAAAATATGGGTGGTTCAAAGCATTTCAGGCATCAAATGGATTAGAGCGACAAGTGGGTGAGATTAGAAATCAAATATGAATGAGATTTCTAAGGAGTGATGACTTGGGTGCCCAAAAACGATAACTTATATGACTTAAAAATGATAACTTGTGATAACTTGAGTTGTGGTTATCCAAATGTAATGAAATTTGACCAGAAATGAGTTAAAACAATAACAAGATGATTGCTGAAGCCCTTTGTGCAGAATTAATGGTTTTGCATATCAAAATGATAGAATTGCCCTTTAACGATAACTTGGCAAAGGAAAAATGATAACTTGTTCAAATGAACTTAAAACTTTGCACAAGTTGAGATATGACCATCCATATATGATTTATACATGATAACTTGACATATAGGAATGATAACTTGACATATATGATTTAGGACAGAATAATCACTGAAATTCAACTCATTCAAAATAATGATAACTTGACATATAGGAATGATAACTTGTCCTCAAAATGATAACTTGGCATAGAATTTAAATATTAATGGATTTTGGCATTTCAGAATCTCTATGCACATGGAATTAAGTATGAAATGAGGAATATCAACTAGTTATCACAATGTATGCATTCCAAGTATAATTGGCCCAAAGATAGGCAAAAGTGAGACTCGATATGAATGAAATGTATCTAAAATGGGCTAGAAACTTATAGTGATCAGCTAGTGATCATGGGACCTCTACGAAGAGGTATCAAAAGAATTCTTAGGAACTCTCTATCCCACCGGCTTTGATGAAGATGGAGTTCCAGATCATATCGAGTTTCGGTTATGTAGTCATGAACTCGCTATGAATCTGGACACCTTCGCCAGCCTACTGAATCTGCCTAATACCGGCCATCACACTCCTCCGCCTTCTTTCCCTGCATATGAAGTTTGGTATCAACTCACTAGCCAATGAGCTGATAACATGCTCCACCTCGTCAGCCACCATCTGAAGAACCCTGCCCTCCGCTATCTTCACATTCTTCTAACCAACACTATCTTGATCCGGCCTAATGGGTATGAGTGGGATCTTGTTTCTGTTGATGAACTTTTTATCCTCTGGTGTTTGCTGGCTAACACGGAGATCAACCTTGCTTCATTCCTTTTGCAAAGTCTAATCAAGGAATCTACCCATGAATTCAGTCCGATCCTCTGTGGCAACCTCATCACCCCCCTAGCAGAACATTATGTCTTCTTAGCTAACACCACACCCACTCCATATATGATTTATACATGATATGACCATCCATATATGATTTATACATGATAATGATGGATTTAGGATAGAATAATCACTAGAATTCAACTCATTCAAAGTAATGATAACTTGACATATAGGAATGATAACTTGTCCTCAAAATGATAACTTGGCATAGAATTTAAATATTAATGGATTTTAGCATTTCATAACCTCTATGCACATGGAATTAAGTATGAAATGAGGAATATCAACTAGTTATCACAATGTATGCATTCCAAGTATAATTGGCCCAAAGATAGGCAAAAGTGAGACTCGATATGAATGAAATGTATCTAAAATGGGCTAGAAACTTATAGTGATCAGCTAGTGATCATGGGACCTCTACGAAGAGGTATCAAAAGAATTCTTAGGAACTCTCTATCCCACCGGCTTTGATGACGATGGAGTTCCAGATCATATCGAGTTTCGGTTATGTAATCATGAACTCGCTATGAATCTGGACACCTTCGCCAGCCTACTGAATCTGCCTAATACCGGCCATCGCACTCCTCCGCCTTCTTTCCCTGCATATGAAGTTTGGTATCAACTCACTAGCCAATGAGCTGATAACATGCTCCACCTCGTCAGCCACCATCTGAAGAACCCTGCCCTCCGCTATCTTCACATTCTTCTAACCAACACTATCTTGATCCGGCCTAATGGGTATGAGTGGGATCTTGTTTCTGTTGATGAACTTTTTATCCTCTGGTGTTTGCTGGCTAACACGGAGATCAACTTTGCTTCATTCCTTTTGCAAAGTCTAATCAAGGAATCTACCCATGAATTCAGTCCGATCCTCTGTGGCAACCTCATCACCCCCCTAGCAGAACATTATGTCTTCTTAGCTAACACCACACCCACTCCTGCCACACTCATCGACCTGGACTTTTTGAGTAAGGAGCGGGTTCTTCTCATCGTCAATGGCCAGCAATTTTGGCGGCAATCTAATTCATCATCCCTCTTACAACTGCCTAACCCCAGACGGACCTCAATTCTAGAAGGCCGGAACTGGTGGATGAACGATTTCATCCAGGTCACAAGACCTATTTCTACACTACCCCTGCTAGTTCTCGACTATCGAATAGCCCCTCAACACCCCTCTAGTCCTCGAACCCCTCGGCGGCAAATTGTTTCGTCTTCCTCCTCCTCAGTGTCGGATGTTCCCCCAGCTGTGCCACTTACCACCAACCAAAAATTAGATCTTATTTTGCAACATGTGACACAACTGGAAGACGCCACAGCCCGCCATCACCAGGACATACAAGCATTGAAGGATCATCTCCACCGACTGGAGCAGCAAAACCTGGTGCACCAGCAGAGAATTCAAGGGGTAGAGGAGGTGTAGAATTCTGTCCTAACAACCCTCAGTGACATCCAACAGGTCACTGACCGAATCCTTCAGCTTCAACCAACTCCGGGTCCCTCTTCCTGGCATGATTGACATTGAGGACATAGTCAATTTTTAAGCTTGGGGGAGAGGGCACATGGTACATTTCTACTCTTCACTATCTTTTGCTTAGCTTCAATTTTTATAAAACATTTTAGCTTTGAACTATGTTAACTTCACCCAGTGAAGAAACCTGGTGTCTACACCTTGTTTTCAATCTATTTTAATGTTATATCATCAATTACCAAGCTAACCTTGGCCATCAGCCTTCTTGCTTTAATTGACTCAATCATTTAGATGCATTTTGATTAAATTCAGTTGAAAATTTTGTTTTGTGTGTAACACTAGCCGACATCTATAGATTTAATTGATAATATATTATGTCTAGAGGGGAGACAAAGTTCTTGCTGCCATGTTAAATAGGAAAACTTTACTTTTTGGACTAAGGGATCTAGACCTTACATTAGTTTGAACTATTGCTCACTTCATGAACATGATAGAAAAATAAGAAAAAGGAAAAGTAAAAAGTTGCATTTTGCATTGCATGCATGCATAGAAAAAAGGAAGAGAGCAAAACTTCCGAAGGAATCTCTCTTCAAAGCAAAGAAAAAAAAAGTGAATAGAAAAATTTTAGGAGAGAAAACTTCCAAAGGAATCTCTCATAAAGAAATCATGAATAAAAATTAGGCCTTGACCTATTTTACTTGCATTTCATGAATAAAAATCAGATGTTAAATCTGTTTAAACATGGAAAGTCAGTTCATGAAAGGATTTGTAGTTCAACCCCTTGCAAAGTTGACAACCCCTGAAATTCAACTTGTTATTTTTAGTACTTATTTCATGGCTTAAATTCACTTTAGCCTTTGTGATTCCCTATCTAGAAATTTAAGTTTTTTAAAAAGGTTGAAGTGTTGGCAAAGTGGGAAACTCATTGAACTTAAATTAGCTGATTTCTAATCCATTTGTAGACTGCTAATTCAAATTTGTCCTTAATTTCTAAATGTTTTGCTTGAGGACAAGCAAAAAGCTAAGCTTGGGGGAATTTGATCATCTCTTTATTGTACCCTTAATCACTACAATTTCCACGAATTTTATGTAAAAATTGGATATATTTAAATGTTTTTTATATCATTTTCCAGGAGAAAAGTTGAATGAGTAAAAGAAGAACTAACAACTTTTCAAAATTCAAATTATGACAGGGAATGAAACAAAAGGAGAGAGGAGAAAGCCGAGAACGGGGGACGGAGAGCAAAGGGGGTTGAGAAGAGAAACTTCGGCTGGAGAAGAAGAGGATGCAGAACTAAAGAGATTTTTGGTTCCCTTGGGATGAGACTCTGTTGATGCTTATTATTGTTCTGATTTCCTGACATTATTATTTTGATTCCTCGTTTTGTGTTTACGTGATGCATAGCTGTAAGAATTTCTAACTGGTTTTAAATGGATCGAAAGATCGGCTATTTTGGGTTTAAGCTAATTTCACCCGAGAGGGGAACTTAGTTATATTAATTGCTATGCTTTTCGTAAATTGCTGATTTGTATTTATTAAAAGGATCGAGAGATCCATTATACCGATTGTTATGAGATGAGAATCCTTAAATTCGTGCGAGGGACGAATTCTGTATTTTTTATCATTTGATTAAGATTAGGAGCATTAATTATAAAAAGATCGAGAGACTGCATTCGACCTAATTAAAGACGAGAGTCTTATTAATCGGTAGTCTTAATCATCGGTTAGGACCCCTGCTATTCTTGATCTCTATATACATATATCGGTAGAATAGAAGGGAATCCAGAACTTAGTAAATCAGATATGATTATTGTCATAGCATCGACTAGTTCATTCCAAGGGGATCTCTTCTTCCAATTGATTAAAATCCTTTCTTGCATTCCTTTATTATTCTTAATTCTTGTTTGTTTCTCTTTATGCTTATTTCTTTTATAATTTCGTGACAATTTTCGGATATAAGTGGACAAAGTAATTAGTCTAAATCAATGGGGTTACGACACTCAGGGTTTTTACTCGACCTGTGCACTTGCAGCTACGTGAACTCTTGAGTAAAATTTAAATTGTGACTGGACTTATTTCTTATACGAAATTCGTAATTCTGCAACTACGTTTAGTTCACGTCAGCTACGCATCTTTGTGGACAAGCTAAGGCATGGTGGAAGGCACTCCTAAAGACTACCTTCCAAAGTGAAGAAGAGGTTGATTGGGAGAGCTTCGTGGAAGAATTCGAGGCTCTCTTTTTCCTTGATCACGTGAAGAAAAAGAAGAGGGACGAGTTCCTGAATCTCATCCAAGGAAACCTGATAGTTGACCTATACTTGAATACCTTCTTGAGGTTGAAAAAGTATGGGGAACTCAACGAAATAGAGCTAAGGAGAACCAAAAGGTTCATCAATGGTCTGACTCCCGGGCTGCAACCTTGGGTGAGGAGTGGTCGCTACACCACTATGAAGGATGCGGTAGAACTTGCCGCTAAACATGAAGGAAAGTACAAGAAAAAGATGATTGCTAAAGGGAAAGCAATCAAGCAACATGAAGGAAAGAACCCAAGGAAGGCACCATATCATTCTCCAAAGAAAATGGAGCAAGCAAGACCCATATGTTCTACTTGTGGGAGAGCTCATACTGGTGAATGTCGTTTCGGGGCTGGGACATGTCTGCAATGTGGAAAGATGGGCCACTACATAAGAGATTGTCCAGAGAAGCGTGGGGACAATAGAGACAAAGGAAAAGGGGTTGCAAACCCACCAAGAGCTCCGGCAAGAGTTTTTGCCATGGAAGTTGAGGAACCTACCCAAGCCAACGACGTGATCCAAGGTAATATACTAATTGCAGGACACTATGCAAATGTTCTCTTTGATTCAGGGGCAACTCACTCCTTTATCTCCCATGCATTTTCTAGCATGTTAGAAGTAAGGCCTCTAGTCACGAATTGTCAACTAGAGGTAGTGACTCCCACCGGCATGGTAATCACTAGAAGATATGTTCCCAATATATCTATAGAAATAGATAGGAAAAATTTTCCATGTGACCTTATATTGCTTCCTATGATAGATTATGATGTAATCCTAGGAATGGATCGGTTATCCTACAATGATGCTTGAATGTATTGCAAGGAAAAGAAAATTATAGGTGACCAGCATGCAAAACCCACGATGATTCGTGGGATTCCCTCCAAAGAAGTCAAGGTTCTAATCTCAGCAACCAAAGCAAGCAAGATGATCAAGAAAGGAGCAAGAGGATTTTTGTCAAGTGTCATCAAGACGGATTCACAATCCAAGACACTTGAATCCTTGGATGTGATAAGAGAATATCCCGATGTCTTTCCGAAAGACATTACGGGGTTTCCGCCAAGAAGGAAAGTTGAGTTTAACATTGAACTACTTTCGGGTACCGCGCCCATTTCGAAGCCGCCTTACCGAATGGCTCCGGCGGAGATGCATGAATTAGAGATCCAATTGCAAGAGCTTTTGGATAAAGTGTTCATCAGGCCAAGCATCTCACCTTGGGACGCACCGGTACTATTTGTCAAAAAGAAGGAAGGTTCCTTAAGGTTGTGCATTGACTACCGAATGCTCGACAAGGTGATAATAAAGAACAAGTATCCCTTGCCAAGGATCGATGATCTCTTTGATCAATTATCGGCTGCATCGGTTTTCTCAAAAATCGACTTAAGAAGTGGCTACCATCAACTTAGAGTAGCGAGCAAGATGTTCCCAAAATGGCATTTCGTTTAAGGTATGGACATTATGAGTTTTTTGTTATGCCTTTTGGACTACTGAATGCGCCTGCCGCATTCATGGATTTGATGAATAGGGTCATCCGTCCATATTTGGACAAGTTTGTGATAGTGTTTGTGGATGACATCCTCATCTACTCATCAAGCCCGGAGGAGCATAAAGAGCACCTTCGCATTGTGTTGGAAACCCTAAGAAGAAACAAGCTTTACGCTAAGTTTTCCAAATGTGAATTTTGGCTTGAAGAAGTGATGTTTCTTGGACATATAGTGTCAAGACATGGAGTGGTTGTGGATCCGGCAAAAGTTGAAGCAGTTACTAATTGGAGTAGGCCAAAGAATGTGACGGAAATTAGAAGTTTCTTGGAACTTCCCGGATATTATAGAAGATTTATCCAAGACTTCTCCAAGATAGCTACACCTATGACCAAGTTGACGAGAAAGGATGAGAAGTTCATATGGTCACAAGCATGTGAAGCAAGCTTCCAAGAGTTAAAAAGAAGACTTACCACGGCACCAATTCTAGTCCTTCCTTCAGGAAGTGGAGGCTATGTTATTTATAGTGATGCTTGCGGCACTGGACTAGGATGTGTACTCATGCAACATGGCAAAGTGGTTGCATATGCTTCTCGGCAATTGAAGAAGCATGAAGTCAACTATCCAACTCATGACTTAGAATTAGCGGCGGTTGTGTTCGCATTGAAGATATGGCGTCATTACTTGTATGGTGAAGATTTTGAAGTGTACACGGACCATAAGAGCTTAATGTATGCGTTCTCACAAAAAGAAGATGGCTCGAGTTCCTTAAGGACTATGAATTTGCTATATTGTACTATCCTGGAAAGGCAAATGTAGTTGCGGATGCACTAAGTGGAAATGATCACTTGGATGTTTAAGAGTTCACAAGTGGAATCTTGTGGAAAGCATAGTGCAATGGGCCCCAAGCATTTTTGGCCGAAGGATCATATGTATGGCGCATCATGTGATCGAGTCAAGTTTGGTAAGAAGGATTGTTGAAGCTCAAAGAAGGGATCCGGAATATGCTAGAATGATCAATGTTTATCAAAGGAAAAGAAATCACTTCAGGTATGGTGAAGATGGTGCAATTAGGTACAAGAACCGATTATGGGTACCAAAAGATAAGGCATTAAGAAGAGAGATTTTGGATAAGTATCACAAGTCCGAATTCTCAATTCACCCCCGAAGCACCAAAATGTTCAAAAACCTACAAAGGAATTTTTGGTGGGAGGATATGAAGAAAAAGGTGGCCAAGTATGTAGCCAAGTGCATAGTTTGTCAACAAGTTAAGATTGAGCACCGAAGACCTTGTGGTAAATTATAACCTTTACCTATTCCGGATTGGAAATGACAAAGTATCTCCATGGATTTTGTAGTAGGACTACCACGAACTCGGAAAGGACATGATGCAATTTGGGTTGTGATTGATCGTTTGACGAAATCGGCTCACTTTATTCCTATGAAAGTGAGTCAATCCATGGAAAATATGGTTGAGTTGTATGTGAATGAGATTATCCGTTTGCACGGAATTCCAGCTTCTATTGTTCCGCATAGAGATCCGAGATTCACTTCAAGATTTTGGAAAGGTCTCCAAAATGCTTTTGAAATAAGATTGAATTTTAGCACGACATTCCACCCTCAAACCAACGGCCAAAGTGAAAGAACAATCCAAACACTTGAAGATATGTTTAGAGCTTGTGCCTTAGATTGACATGGAAATTGGGATGACCACCTTCCTTTGGTGGAATTTGCTTATAATAATAGTTATCATTCAAGCATCAAGATGGCTCCATTTGAAGCTTTGTATGGAAGGCCTTGTCATTCTCCGGCATGTTGGAGTGAAACCGGAGAAGAAAGATATATTGGACTGGATTTGGTCCATATGTATGTTGATAAAGTAGAGCTTATCAAGCAAAGGATGTTTGTGGCACAAAGTAGGCAAAAGAGTTATGCGAATTTGAGAAGAAGGGAGCAACTCTATGAAGTTGGGGATCATGTAATGCTCAAAGACTCACCAACTAAGGGTGTCATGAGATTTAGCAAGAAAGGGAAGTTGACATCAAGATATATTGGACCTTTTGAGATTCTAGAGAAAGTTGGTGAAGCGGCATATAAATTAGCATTACCACCATCATATGCAAGTGAGTTATGATTTACTAAAATTCGAGGATGAATTTTTATTTAAGGCGGGTAGGTTGTAACATCCGGTTTAAAAAAAAGGAGAGAAAAGCAATGCAAAGGCCCAATACGTGACCAGCCCACTATCCTATTACCCAATGTATAAAGAGAAGCTACAGTGCCCTAATCTTTTTCCCCACCTACCAGCCGACAGCAACCTCCCCAAAACCCCTTGTGCTATAGTGAGCTCCACACTCACTCCATCTCTCTCTCTCTTTTGTTCTCTTGGCAGCACACTTCAAGGAACATAAGGAGCTACATTGAGCCACCCCACCTCCCTCTCATTATCTCTCTCTCTCTCTCTCTCTCTCCTTATTAAACTATGGTAAGCAACTCACTTAAGTTCTCCCTCCACCTGCTACAGTAGAATCAGGGAGATTAAGAGGAAGCTAGGAGAAAGAAGTTGTGCAAGCTAAGGGAAGAAGTGATTAGGTGATTAAGCTTAGCTATCAAGGTATGTTTGAGGGGATCCAAACCTCCCTACCTCACCCTAATGATGTTTTAATATATGGATTAGGACATAAGAGCAAACCCCTTGTTCTTAGAGTAAAGGTTAGGAAATGTGCATTTAATGATTCTTAGTTACTATTCCATTGCTAATAATGTTTAGAATCTCATGTGCCTTATGTATAATCAATCTTAATGTTTCATTGTTAATCATGTTTAGACGTATAATGTCTATTGTGGTTATATTAGCTCATTGTGAAATCTTGTAAAGCTTATGTACATTTATAAGTGTAATTAGCATGTTGGATGCCTTATGTGAAAACCACTTTTATGTTTCATGATTAGAGTGTTAAAAATGTTAAGAAGTGTCCCATATGATGGGTGGAAGTCAATATACGTTCAAAATGTTAATGTATGTTAGATTTGGAAAGAAATCATGTAAAAATCGGGTGTCTGCCATCCCAGAACTGGCGACCGATTCCTTATCGGTCGACCGTTCTACAGGGGCAGACATATTCTGTGATTAGAGGACGTTCGAACGCCTTAATTCGGTCGTTCGAAGTCATGAACCGGTCGACCGTTATTCTAACAGTTGTCCGATATGTGTAGTCGAAACATTCTGTGATTAGCGGTCGATCGAATGCCCTATTTTGGTCATCCGAAAGTCACGAACCGGTCGACCGATATTCCACCGATCGTTCGATTTAAGCAATCATCACATTTTGTGATTAGCGAACGAACTGAAGCTCAATTTCAGTCGTCCGAAGGACCCAAAATGGTCGACCGTTATACCAATGGTCATCCATTTTAGAGAGTTATCACATTTTGTGATTAGCGGATGAACTTGAACATGGTTTCGATCGTCCGAAAAGACCATAACGGTTGATCGATAATCCGATCGGTCGCCCGATATAAGACCAGTGGTCGACCGTTATCCAAAACGGTCGTCTGATACTAGAAGATGATTGGCTATGATTGATTGTCCACACTTAGCATTATTTGAAGTTTCTATGACCTTAAATAGGGTTAAAAGATGTAACATGTATTGAACAATTTTATGTATTGATGAACATGATGATGGATTGATGAAGGAGTGACATTTTTATGACTCGGGACCAATCGGTACCCAACCTAAGACCCCACCGATAGGTGGGGAAAGACCTCATTGACGAATGAGGATAAAGACATTGCCTTCGGGGAAGGATAAAGACCTCACCTACGAGGAGGATAAAGACCTTGCCTTCGGGGAAGGATAAAGACCTCACCTTCGGAGAGGATAAGACCTCATCTACGGATGAGGATAAAGACCTCACCTACGGGGAGGATTATGACCTATGAGCCACTACCCTTCTCACACTACAAGAAAATCGCGATTTTCTGACGGACAATTTCCGACTGTTCTAAATCCGTCGCAATTTACGACGGTTTCATTTCCGACGGATTTTTCGATGGTTATGACCGTCAGAAATGATTTATATTATTATTTAATTTTCTGACATTTAGGAACGTCGATATTTCCGACGGATATCCATCCGTCGCAATTTTCGACAGATAACCACCATCAGAAATAAAAAATAAATTATGTAATTTATTATATTACTATTTAATTTTTCTGATGGATTTTCCCGTAATCGTCGGAAATGAAAAAATTAAATTATGTATTTTTTTATATTATTATTTAATTTTTTGACGATTAGTAACGTCGATATTTCCGACGGATATACATCCGTCGCACTTTTCGACGAATTTTCCGACGGTCGCGACCGTCAAAAATGAAAAAAAAATTATGTAATTTGTTATATTATTATTTAATTTTTTCGACGGATTTTTCGATGGTTACGACCGTCGGAAATGAAAAAAAAATTAAATTATGTAATTTTTTATATTATTATTTAATTTTTCGAAGATTAGGAATGTCGATATTTTTGACGGATATCCATCCGTCGCAAAAGCCGCCGCAATTTCCGACGGTTCATAACCGTCGGTAAATATATAATAATAACATATATTTAATATTTTTACAATTAAATATTTGCAACGGTCAAAACCGTCGGTAACTTTAAAAATAATTAATATATGCATTTTCGACGGATAGAACCGTCGGTAATTAAAATTTCGTTATCCCGCTTTTCTTTTCATTTTCCCGCTTTCTCGTCCTTCAAAATCAAATATATATTCTCTCCACTCCTCTCCTCTCACCCTCCTCTCCTCTCTCTCTCTCCCTCTGCCGGCCACTCTCCCTCCTCTCCTCTCTCTCTCCCTCTCCCTCTCCCGGCCGGCGAGCCTCTACCGGACGTCATTGACCGCCGACTCTCTCTCTCCGGCCCGGACCGCCAGGCGGCCGCTTCGGGCCGGATCCGGCAGCCAGCGGCTGGATCCAGCCCCCAGCGGTCGGATCTACCGCCAGCGGCTGGATCCGGCCCCAGCGGCCCGAATCCGGCCCTAGCGGCCTGGATCGGGCAACGGCGGTCCGAATCCGGCCCCCAGTGGACGGATCGGCCACCAGCCGACAGATCCAGCCGCCAGCTGGCCAGATTGGCCGCGGGCGGCCGGATTTGGCCATGGCTGGGGCTGGCCGCGGCCCGATCCGGCCGCTAATTTTTCTTATATTTAAAAAATTATTTGCGACGGTTGCGACCGCCAAAATATTGATGGTTGCGACGATCGTCGAAAGTTTCGACAGTTGCGATTGTCGAAAAGTTGCGACGGTTCGAACCGTCGGGGACTTTTCCGACGGTTCTGACCATCGATATTTTCGACGAATTTTTTTTTAACTGTCGCAAATCTATTTGCGACGAACGTTTTTCTGATGGATCGATTCCGACTAAAAAACCGTCGATAATTGTGTTACCGATGGTTTTCGGGCTGATTACCGACACCGTCGCGTCGGTAATCAGACGTTTTTCTAGTAGTGTCAATCGACAAGATAAGAAAGTATCTAAATAAAGATGAAAGATGAAAGATGAAAAGATGTAAAGATGAATGATGAATGACTTGGGACATAAAGACAAAGATGATAAAGATGAAGAAGACACCTATGAGGACGCACTATGAATGTCCACTTGTCACATCATATGATGTCATGAATAAAGATGATCAAGTAAAGTAAGATAAGATCATGATATGCAATTGCATAATGATAAGTATGATGAAAAGATATTTATGTGTGTAGAATTGATAGCAAATGTTAGCAAGTGCACTAGTCGCTCAAGTAATAAAGTGAATGAGTAGAGTTATCGTTCCCACGAGGACGGTTAATAACTTATATTTTATTTTGACTTTGTTAATTGAGAAATTAAGAAAATAGTTTATTTCAGATATGAATAAAAGGAAAATAACAAAAATAAAAGAAATGATCACCTGGAGAAATAATAATTTGATGATTAAGGCATCTAATATCTCCACTAGAATGTAATGAATTTTCTTAATTTAGAATTAGTTGAATCAATAACAAGTGAATTCCCAAAATTAGTTAACCAATGTTTCAGGCTTTAACTACTATCTTATGAATAATTAAAATAAATCAATCCATTTGGTTTTTAATTTACTTAATTAAATCATAAGATGCATTCAATCGGAATTAATATTAAGGGCTTTCTCAAGACACCTTAATAACTTCATAAATTATGTCTCTTTCGATTTTCCTAATTGTGGCATGCAATAAATAAGATCGATCCTAGAAACTATTATGAAAATAATTACTTCTTCTCGGATAGCAATCAAATCATAAATCATTGAATCAAAGGAAAGCATTAAACATGAAATTGCAATGCTATTAAAGATTCAAATCAACTAATATTAAGAAGAATCCAATACATAAATAGGGTTCAACTAGTATGACCCTAATGAAAGAATAAATCTGATAAAATCAACATCAAATCTGGAATAAAAATGTAGGGAAAAGAAAACAAAAACTCTAGCATAGGCTAAGCGCGTCCTCTCTCGAGTTTTCGGCAGAGCTTCGCTATTGTCCTCAATCTTCTCCTTTTTGTAGGCTTCAAAAGTATGCTCCAGGGATGCTTTTCCAAGCCCTCTTCTGCCTCCTTTCGGAGACAACGGGGCAGTCGTTACACCATTTGTGCAGGTCGCTACTTATGCGACAAGGAATTTCGCTACCTTAGGACAGTTAGAGTTACTGCCGCCGTTTACCGGGGCTTCCATTCAAAGCTTATCACACTTCTTCCGACCTTCCAGCACCGGGCAGGTGTCAGACTCTATACATCGTGTTACCACTTAGCAGAGTCCTGCGCTAGTGAATCAACAAGAATTAGTAGTCGCGGGACCACCTATCACTAGACTTTGGCTGGAACGAGCCATTCCGTAGTAAAAGTAGTAGCGAGCTTTGATTGAAGTAAGTAGGGGGCCATAGTCGCTAGCGATAGGTTTTTTCGTCTCCCAAGGAAAGAAACTGAAAATATATTCAAAAAGTGAATAAAAATGACTTTAAAATGGCCTAACAGATCGCTGTCACAGCCGTGAAAGGCTTCGGTATGGCCGTGATAGAAGGCTGTCAAGGTTGAAAAAATAATCCAAATTTCTGCTGGAAATTGTCTGTCACGGCCGTGATAGAAACTGTCACGGCCGTGATAGTAACTTAGCCAATGTTTGCCTGCTGAATCGGCCATGACCAGAACTGTCACGGCTGTGACAGTCTTCTAGGCTGTTTTAGGCCTTTTCTTCGACGTTTTTTCATATCATGCCATGAATAATTTCCAGATTTAGGTAGAAATCAAATCTAAATGAAATTATATGACAATAAATCAATACTCTTCTTTTCTAAACTCAAAAACATTCTAAAGTGTTAATCAAATGACCCAAAGTAATACATGATTTTTCGTGCATCAAATACCCCCAAGCTTAATATTTTGCTTGTCCAAGCAATTTTTAGATAAGGCACAGGGCTCCATCACAAAACCAATACTTTCCTCCCACTATTCTTTTACACGACCATCACTAGAGTATCTTTTCTCAACCAATACCCAGCCTTGCAGAATTCTTAGGATTCAAACATGTCTTTCCTGCATATCTACAAATAATATTAGTCAATCTCATAAGAATATTGAACCATAAGTCTTTAAGGAGCTTATTTTCATACTATTATCATTTCACATTTCAGCATTAAGATTTTTTTTTACTTAAGAATTTAGTAATCCTCCATATTGCATAAAGTGGTCCATGTAACGGGCTTTCGACCGACGGATCCCGGAGTAGATGCCCTTAGGTCGCCAGGCAAGAATCTCCTACGGATCTAATTACCCGGACACACCAAGGTTCCAAAGGATACTTTATACTTTTCACTTAACTGTTGGAGCTCAACTAGCTTTCTTTTCATTTTCACTTTAAAATTAATTAACATAATTATAAGCTCCAAAAAGACTTAATGCTTTCAATAGAGATGCAATTATAATCAAGACTAACATCATAGTAAATAATAGAGAAATTCATCATTTAAAAGCTAGTCCTTCTACTTAGCAACAAACTCAATCAAAATCCCAATACTCTGGTGATACCCGATAAAAAGAAACAATGATTGAATTTCATAGATTAAGCGATGTTCTGAAAGTAAGCTTAAAAACAATAAAATAATAAACAAGGAAAAATGAGATGGCACAAAATTTTTAAAATTTTCATAATTAGATGCATGCCAAACAAAATAAGATGATAGACTCAAAATGTTCAAAATAGACATGCCATGCAAATGAAACAAGAGCAAGTCCCTCCCCCAAGCTTGAACCTGACATTGCCCCAGTGTTAGGCACGTGCACATGAAAACTATGAAATAATAATAATAAAATGCAAAAAGAGTAGAGACAACCTGATGATTTCTAGGTTCTGCTGAGCAATTAAAAATATCTTGGTCACATTGCTTGGGCGGCTCTATAGGCTTCTTCCGGCATGATTTGGACTTCTGCATTTCAGAACTGTCATGGCCTTGGTGCTCAATAAGATAGACTCGACCATGAGAGATGTAGGCACGGCCATGATCGTGTCCTCCTGAAGCAATCTCAATCTAAACAATTTTTAATGTTAACTAATCTAAATTAAAGAATCCAATACTAAGCTAAACAAAAAACTAAGAGGACAAAAGTTTAAGAGTATAGTTCTAAGTTATAGTCTTTAGCTTGACTTTTACCCATTTGTTACATCAAGTGTTTGGAAGGGATTCGAAGTGACCTTTTTCCATCTTACCTCTGATGTAATTCTCGAAGCATTGTCCCTCCACTTTGAAAGAAGTACTTGAATCTTTTTGTGGAGCTTGATCCTTGGGTTTCCAATGCATCAAATTTTGTGCTGTTTGATGTGATGATGATTTGTTCCCTTCTATCAATGAATGATTTGGAGGTACCATTGGGATGGCTGTTGGAGTTTCCGAAGGCGGATCTCTTATTCGCACTTGTCCATCTTCCATAATATATTCACTTGTCTCATTTACCCTCCATTGCGTAGTCCATGTCTTCTGATAATAATTCTTCCTCGGTCGTCTTCTACCTGGATTAAAATATTGCAAGTGACATGGGCATATAATAGGTACAGATTTACCCAAAATTTTATCCCCTGAGGCATAAGCAATCTGAGAAGCCAACTCCACTTTCTTCTCTAATGCTTGAAATTTTGCCTGCATCATATCAAACTTAGCATTAAAATTTGGGGATTGAGGAGGAGAAGAAATAATAACTGGTTGTTGATCCTTCAACTGTGCCAACTGTGATTATAGATTGCTTATGAGTTGATCTTGTAGGATAAATCTTTTATCTATAACTCCAATCAATTGGGAACTTTTTTCGATGTTGGAATTTGACTCTGACTGGGTGGATGTAGGAACAACATTTTTCACTTGAATCTTAGCCTCCAATTGCTCTACTTGTCCCAGCAACTTCATAAAAGCTTTTTCTTGAAGTTGAAATTTTCTTCAGCCATTATCATAAACTTTAACATCATGTCTTCAATTGTAAACTTTCCTTGTACCATGGGAATGAGTGGGATGCTATTATTTGCAATTTGTGATATTTGTGCTTCATGATCCTCAAGCATCTTTCTTTGTTCTTCCAAATAGTAATCTCCCATAGTCTTTGGTTTTGTTGTCATTTGAAGATATTTCCTGGTCACACAAGATAAAGAGATATGAAAGTATGTGAATTAAAAAGAATCTGCGTGGAATTTAACAGAAAAATAAAGGCTCTCAAATAACAAGTAAAATAAAAATAAAAGTTACTAAACACGTCCCCGGCAACGGCGCCAAAAACTTGATGTGTGTAGAATTGATAGCAAATATTAGCAAGTGCACTAGTCGCTCAAGTAATAAAGTGAATGAGTAGAGTTATCGTTCCCACAAGGACGGTTAATAACTTATATTTTATTTTGACTTTGTTAATTGAGAAATTAAGAAAATAGTTTATTTCATATATGAATAAAAGGAAAATAACAAAAATAAAAGAAATGATCACCTGGAGAAATAATGATTTGATGATTAAGGCATCTAATTATCTCCACTAGAATGTAATGAATTTTCTTAACTTAGAATTAGTTGAATCAATAACAAAGTGAATTCCCAAAATTAGTTAACCAATGTTTCAGGCTTTAACTACTATCTTATGAATAATTAAAATAAATCAATCCTTTCGATTTTTAATTAACTTAATTAAATCATAAGATGCATTCAATCGGAATTAATATTAAGGGCTTTCTCAAGTCACCTTAATAACTACACAAATTAGGTCTCTTTCGATTTCCCTAATTGTGGCATGCAATAAATAAGATCAATCCTAGAAACTATTATGAAATTAATCACTTCTTCTCATATAGCAATCAAATAAAAAATCATGGAATCAAAGGAAAGCATTAAACATGAAATTGCAATGCTATTAAAGATTCAAATCAAACTAATATCAAGAAGAATCCAATACATAAATAGGGTTTAACTAGGATGACCCTAATGAAAGAATAAATCTAATAAAATCAACATCAAATCTGGAAAAAAAATGTAGGAAAAAGAAAACAAAAACTCTAGCATAGGCTAAGCGCGTCCTCTCTCGAGTTTCCGGCAGAGCTTCGCTATTGTCCTCGATCTTCTCCTCTTTGTAGGCTTCAAAAGTATGCTCCAGGGATGCTTTTTCAAGCCCTCTTCTGCCTCCTTTTATAGGTTTTTTCGTCTACCAAGAAAAAAAACCGAAAATATATCCAAAAAGTGGATAAAAATGGCTTTAAAACTACCTAACAGGCCACCGTCACGGCCGTGACAAAAGGCTATCAAGGCTGAAAAAATACTTAGCCAAATTTCTGTTGGAAATTGTCTGTCACGGCCATGACAGAACGTGAAAGTAACTTAGCTAATGTTTGCCTGCTGAATCGGCCATGACCAGAATTGTCACGGCCGTGACAGTCTTCTGGACTGTTTTAGGCCTTTTCTTCGACGTTTTCTCATATCCTACCATGAATAATTTCCAAATTTAGGTAGAAATCAAATCTAAATGAAATTATATGACAATAAATCAAAACTCTTCTTTTCTAAACATAAAAACATTCTAAAGTGTTAATCAAATGACCCAAAGTAATACATGATTTTTCGTGCATCAAATATGATATGCAATAGCATAATGATAAGTAAGATGATAAGTTATGATATGCATGATCTAAAGATTATGATGTTACATGTTATCTTATATTGCCATGATGATATGCTCACATGCCATATAGTAGGCATAAGTTGCTCATAGCATGCATATGACCTATATACTCTAATGGGAGAAATCTCCTGCACCCCATGGATTCGTGCAGGTATGGAGGAGGCTTAGGTTCGACGGGGAGAGTCTTGTGACAGTGACATTGCACATGGGTCTGTCAGGCTATGGCCCAAGTTATCTTACTTTTATTATGTCATGATGATGAACCTTTATAAGGGTTAAGTATGTATGGCTTATGGGCCTCTTATTGAATCATGTACTCCACTTGAACTCATTTATGTATGATAAACTCTCTATTGGGTATACGTTAGAGCCTATTAGGCCCATGTGTCACTCCTGCCCACTGAAGGGCGCGCCCCGAGCGGGCGTGGCCATGCGTGCGAGGTGGCGGGCGTGGCCGGGATGATTCCTACTCCTAGTAGGAATAGGAGTTGTCCAACACTCCAAAGATCCGACGATGATGGAGGAGCTTCTGGAGGTGAAGACTTGGACTCCTATCGTGAGTAGGAGGACGAGCATGTGGAGAAGTGCAGGATCGAAAGGATTCCTACTCCTAGTAGGAATAGGAATTCGGGCCACTCCTAGGTCGAGTAGGACTTGGTGCGGACGAAGCTTCCTTCTGGATCGAGGGCCACTTGGAGTTGAAGATCTACTCATAGGAGGACTTGAAGATCAGAGAGGGCGCCTGGAGGAGTCCCAGTCCGAGTGGGACTCGGACTGGACAGTCAGGGCGTGCCTGGGGCGCGCCCAGAGCGTGGCGGGCGCCAAATGGGCGCCCGGCCCAGTTTGAGTCCAAGAGGGACTTGAGGCTGGCCGAGTTCTTCAAGGGACTTCAGGAAGTTGATTTCTACTCCTACTCCAAGGAGGTTTTTCTAGAGAAGGGCTTGCATGCCTAGTAGGATTAGGTCCATACTTAGACTAGGAGTTATTTCTCTTAGGCACTATAAAAGGACATGTAATCAAGGCTTGTAAGACCATCCTGGACAATCTAATATTGCTCAATAATATTCTCTAGTTTTTTCTCTAAACTCTTAGCCTCCCTCTCTTCTTCCTGGGCGGGTGTTTCGTTGTGCATCCGAGGCGTGTACGGTCGGGGTCCAAGGCACGTCTAAAAGGGGGCTGATCGGCGACCGAGCAGGATTTGGCCGAACCGCACATCTGGTGTTTCATACCAGAAGTGTAAGGGCATGACAACGTGGTATCAGGGCTTAGGTTCCGACTATGTCAGGAGAAGAAGGTGCTTCGAGCAAAGGCCGTTCGATGGAAGCTGAAGACACGACCCCGGATCGAGTCCAAGGTGCGGACGGTGGGGAAAAGAAAAAGAATATGTGAGCAAAGTCCAGAGATCCCGGCAACCATATTGAGAAGAATATGGAGGCACTGGAGCAAAGTCTTCGGGAGACGGAGGAGGTGGTCCGTATCTTGGAAGCCGCGACAGGAGAACACAGCTTGGCGCTGGAGCAAGGAGGGGCCTCGCACCAGGAGCTGTCCAGCCTCGTTGCTGCCATAGAGGAGGCTATGGGTGCAAGGATGAAGGCCATGGAGACAGATTTGTTGTTGCTCAAAGGTCTTCTCTTCGATGCAGGAGGGCTGCGATCGAAGACCCCGGTGCCCAAGTTCTTGGGACCGGAACCGAAGAAATATGATGGAGCGCGGGAGGCGACGACCATCGATGATTTTCTTTGATGTCTTGAAAAGGGTTTCAAGACGAGCAAGATCGTGGTCGAGAAGGACCAGATCGACATGGCTGTGCGTTACCTGGTGGATGGTGCACTCTTGTGGTGGCGTCGGATGGAGGAAGGGGACGAGACTCTGATAGAGTCTTGGGCAGACTTCAAGGTGGAGTTGAAGAAGCAATTCTACCCCGGCAATGCACAAGAAGTGGCTATGAACAAGCTGACCTCTCTCAAGCAAACGGGTTCCGTGAAGGAATATATCGAAAAGTTCCAACCGCTTATGTTGGAGATGCCCGGGAGCATGGAGGAGTCGACATGGTTGTTCTTCTTCCTGCGGGGGTTGAAACCATAGGTGGCTCAGGAGTTGAGACGTCAGAAGATAACGACCATGAACGGAGCATTGGTCGCTCCTGAAGCTTTGGTGGAGTTTTTAGCAAACCGAGATCCTAGCGCGGGTGCTAAGGATCAGGGCAAGTCCAGGAAGGACGGAGCCCGACCAGGTGGCAAGAAGAACGATAAGCAAGATAAGGAGGCGACAACATCGAAGGGAGATGCCAAGAAGACGGTCAGATGCTTCCTCTGTGGAGGGCCGCACTATGCGAGGGAATGCGACACGAAGAAGGGGCTCTCGACCATGGCATCTACCGTGGACACCGAGCAAGGCGCTGCACACATGGGGTCTATAATGGCGCTGACGACTGCTGCCGCAACGCTCCCGACGAAGGAAGTGAAGAAGATTGCAAAGGGCCTGATGTTCGTGGAGGTCGCAGTGAATGACCACACTTCGACCGCTCTGGTAGATACTGGAGCCACGCACAACTTCATGGATTCAAGGGAAGCGTCACGACTTGGCATACGGTATGTCAAGGAGCCAGGCCTGATCAAGACCGTGAACGCGGCCTCCCAGCCAATCCTTGGTACGGCCAAGGATATCCACGCGAAGGTGGGGGAGTGGGAAGGAGCGATCACCATGACGATCGTCAACATGGACGACCATCGGTTCGTCCTGGGCATGGAGTTCATGGATGCGTTCCGTGAGGTGAGACTTTCCCAGGAGGGGATTCATTTTCTATCTCAGGAAGCTTCGCATGAAGTTGCCACGATGAGGGCCAATGTGAAGTCCAAGATTCTTTCGGCGATGCAACTTGATAAGGGCATGCACCGGAAGGAGGTCACCTACTTGGCTGCCTTGAAGCTCAACGAGATCGGGCTCAAGGTTCAAGGCATCCCAGAGGAATTAGAAAGGCTTCTGGAGCAGTACAAGGATGTAATGCCGCCAGAGCTACCGAGCAGACTTCCTCCTCGTCGAGATATCGATCACGCCATCGACTTGGTGCCAGGTGCGAAGCCTCCGGCTATGGGGCCATATCGCATGGCACCTCCGGAGCTGAAGGAGCTTCGGAAATAGCTGAACGAGTTGCTGAAAGCTGGGTTCATCAGGCCCTCGAAGGCACCCTATGGGGCGCCGGTCCTATTTCATAGGAAGCAGGACGGGTCGATGCGGATGTGCATCGACTACAGGGCACTCAACAAGATCACCGTGCGGAACAAGTATCCGATCCCGCTGATCGGGGATCTCTTCGATCGACTCGGAAAAGTGAGGTTCTTCTCCAAGTTGGACTTGAGATCGAGGTACTGGCAGGTGAGGATTGCGGAAGGGGACGAAGACAAGATGACGTGTGTGACGCGGTACGGATCATACGAGTTCTTGGTGATGCCCTTCGGCCTCACGAATGCATCGGCGACCTTTTGTACGATGATGAACAAGATCTTTCATCCACTATTGGACTAGTGCGTGGTGGTGTACTTGGACGACATAGTGGTATACTCGGAGACGCTGGCAGAGCATGTGGAGCATCTCGGGGAGGTGTTCAGGCTACTGTGAGAGAACGAGCTATTTGTCAAGCTGGACAAATGCTCGTTTGCCCAACCGGGAGTGATGTTCCTTGGGCACCACATCAAAGCCAGGAAGATCAGCATGGACAAGGGGAAGGTCCAAGCTATTCTCGACTGGGAGCCACCAACGAACGTTCCGGAGATGCGATCGTTCTTGGGACTCGCCAACTACTACAGAAGATTCATCGAGGGATACTCACGACGGACTGCACCCCTCACCGACCTTCTGAAGAAGAACGCGAAGTGGGTATGGTCAGAAAAATGCGTGGAGGCATTTGAGAACCTGAAGAACGCAGTGGCGGAGGAGCCTTGCTTGCGTCTACCCGACTACGGAAAGCTGTTTGAGGTGCAAACGGACGCTTCCGACTTCAAATTGGGTGGGGTCCTCATGCAGGAGGGACACCTAGTGGCCTTCGAGAGCCGGAAGCTCAATGAGGCCGAACAACGATATTCGGTCCACGATAAGGAGATGACCGCGGTGGTGCACTACTTGCGCACGTGGAGGCATTATCTCCTTGGGAGCGCATTCGTTGTGAATATGGACAACGTAGCAACATCTTATTTTCAGAATCAGAAGAAGCTGAGCCCGAAGCAGGCACGATGGAAGGACTTCTTGGCAGAGTTCGATTACGTCTTGGGATACAAGACGGGGCGGACCAACGTGGTGGCCGATGCCCTAAGTCACAAGGCGCAGCTTGCGACGATAAGCGCCATCCGCATGGACTTCAAGGTTCTCATCCGGGAGGGATTAAAGCATGATCCTAAGGCTCTGGAGATGCTTCGACTTGTCAAGGAGGGCAAGTCACGACGATTCTGGACAGAAGATGGGCTGTTGTTCACAGTGGGACGTCGGTTGTACGTGCCATGATGGGAGGGTCTTCGACGGTCGATATTGAAGGACTATCATGACTCGAAGTGGGCAGGCCACCTGGGAGCGGCTCATACCTTGGCGTTGGTTGAGGACTCCTACTTCTGGCCTCAGATGACAGAGGATGTCGAGACATATGTGAGGACATGTCTCAAGTGTCAGCAGGACAAACTTGAGCAGAAGAAACCGGCAGGGTTGCTGGAACCCTTGCCAGTACCGGAGCGTCCATGGCAGATGGTGACTATGGACTTCATCTCAGCCTTGCCTAAATCTAGGGGAGCGGGATCGATCATGGTGATGATCGACAAGTTTTCAAAGTATGGAACCTTCATCCCGGCTCCAAAGCATTGCTCGGTGAAAGAGGTCACCCGCTTGTTTGTCAAGCATGTAGTAAAATACTGGGGCGTACCTGAGATCATCGTCAGTGACCGTGATCCGAGGTTCACGGGGCACTTCTGGAGGGAGCTCTTCCGACTCTTGGGGACAGAGCTGCGCTTCTCGACAGCTTTCCACCCCCAGACGGATGGCCAAACGGAACGGGCCAACCATCTTCTGGGGATCTACCTGAGGCACTTTGTCGTAGCCAATCAAGAGGATTGGGCCAAACTCTTGGACGTTGCACAATTTTCGTACAATATGCAGAAGAGCGAGGCGACGCAACAAAGCGCGTTCGAGATCGTCACTGGGAGGCAGCCAGTGACACCTGCAGGGCTAGCGGCCAGGTACGCGGGGAAGTGTCCGGCGGCGTATCATGTGGCGCGTGGTTGGCAGGACAACCTCGAGGCGTCGAGGGCTATCTTGGACAAAGCGGTGCGCAAGATGAAGAAGTTCGTTGATCAGAAGCGGAGGCACAGAGGTTCTGAATTGCCAATATTTGCAAAGTTATCATTTCTGTACCAAGTTATCATTTTTTTGGCAAGTTATCACTAACTTATGCAAAGTTATCATTCCAATGTGCATTTGCTAATTGAGCTGATTTCTAGTTGTTATCTTGCCCTAAATCCCTTGCTATTATGAATTAATCATATTTGGATAATCATGATTTCATTTGTGCAAAGTTATCATTCCAATGCACAAGTTAGCATTCTCGGTGCCAAGTTATCATTTTGGGGCAAAGTTGTCATTTCAATGTGCAAGGTCATTATTTCTGCATAACAGCATTAGGCAATTGTTTAATTGCTGTCCTAACTCCTTGCTGCTCTGAATTGTTCACATTTGGATAGTCATAATCAAATCTGCAAAAGTTATCATTTTTGTGCACAAAGTTATCATTCCGGGCATAAAGTTATCATTTCTGTATAATGATTCCATTTCTACATAATACCAAATTGCATTTAACAATGGAGCTGATTCTAGTAGCTGTCCTAATCCATACTTGTTTAATTTTTATTTAAGGACTTTGATGCTTGATGTTTTGGCTTTTCTAGCAGGTTTTGCAAGGCCTGCAACAAGCTGGAAAATGTGGGGGGGACCACTACACTGCCGTCCAAAAAGTTGCTGCCTCAGCTGGAATCTATTGGAGAGGACACATGACATAATCAGGGGATATTAGTAGCTTCTTATCTGCATCCTAGGGTGAAGAATGACCATATAAAAGCTGAGAGGAATCAAGATGAGAAGGGGGGAGCCTTCATTACAGGGTTTCTGAACCAAGGAGCTGAAGGGGAGCTGTTGCAATCTGCATTCCAGTCGACAATCTTCACATTTTCAGAATGCTTTGTATCAATTTCCCAATCTATTTTGTATCAATTTTTGTAATTATGATGAGCTAAATCCCAGCTCTCCTAGGATAGGGTATTAGTCTAATACATGTTATGGATGGAGTTTGAACAAAACTGGTTTCCTTCTCTGATATTGATACTGTTCTGATTTCTGAAATCTTGAAATCTGTTCTTGACATTGTGAAATCCTAATTGCATTTGCAACCGAGAGGTTGATTTATGATTTCTTCTTTGTTCAGAAATGAATCAAGAAACAATGATAAGTTCCTAGGTCCAATATCTTTGTCTATGAATCTGATTTCTGATTTATCATGGAATCTGTTTTGTTATTGTAAAATCCTGATTTTCATTAACCATTGAGAAGTGGATTTATGGTTTTCTTGATGTTCAGAGATGGACCAAGAAGCAATTACAATTATTGAATTTCAATATGTGATTATATGCTTATTGTATCCAATTAATTGATGTTGGTGTGGATTTCAATTTAATTTGCAGTCGAGAGATTGAATTTAAATCCCCTTGATGTTTAGAGATAAACCAAGAAACATTAGCATTAAAATTGGATAATTTACAGTTATGATTAGTTGATTTAATTCATTGTGCCATTATTGTGGATGTTGACTTGGTTGTGATGTCAATTTCAGACCTACTGAAATTGCCAAAATCTAAGAGGATTTGGTAAAAACAGTAAGGTGCTTATACATATGCTTAAATTGTGAATTGTTCCATTCCATCCATAGCTGAATTAGATGAACTCCATTCCTAGGAGAATCTTTCATTGATTGATAATCACTTTTAGTTCTTAGCTCATTAATCAGAATTCAGTTCTTGTCAATTACTAAAACACCAAATACAATCACCTTCTTAATCATAGTTTAAATCTGTTTTCACTTTCCTTAATTATACTATTTGTGTCACTTAGTCTAGGATTAATCTAGGTTATATTATTGAGTCCTTAGCCTTCAAATCACTATGGATACGACACTTGAGTCTATTACAATTGACCTGTGCACTTGAAGTAGAGTAAATTAAGGAGTTTGATCAAATTTTGGAAAATCTCAATTCTGACCCATGCAAGTTATCATTACTCCACTAAATTCACATCAACTTTTGGCACCGTTGCCAAGGATTTGAGGCTAATTAGATTAACTTAAATAGTTTAAATTAGTTTTAGATTAGTTATCAGTCCATTTATTAGCCTAGTTTTCAATTTTCACAAGTTATCAGTCAGAATTTTTCAATTCTGTCCAGTTTTCTTTCTTTCCTGAATTTGATACTTCTGAATTCAATTTATGTAGGGTTTGGATAATCAAGAGGACTTATACCTATCAGATCCTGAACCTGAAAGGAGATTCAACAGAAGGAGGAGAGTGCAAAGGGAAGAAGCAAGAAGAAGAATTTTTGAAGAAGAGGTTATCAATCAAAACATGGCTGCACCCAGGACACTTATCCCCTAGCAATGTCAGAGGACAACCTATAGATGGAGCCATGACACCTGCTGCTAATTTTGAAGTGAATCCAGCATTAGTTACAATTATAAGGCAACATCAGTTTGTTGGATTAGGAACTGAAGATCCAGCCCTGCACATTGACAATTTCAAAGAAATCTGTAGCACAGTTCTCTTCAACAATACCCCCATGAATATTGTGTACATGAGGTTGTTTCCTTTTTCACTCAAGGACAAGGCTAAAATCTGGTACAAGGCCCTCACATCTGAAGAAGTTGCAACTTGGGAGTCCATAGTGCAGTTGTTCCTATCTGAATTCTTCCCACCTAGTAAAATTGATAACTATAGGGACCAGATTGTCAGATTTTATCAATTGGATCAAGAAAATATTTGTGAAGCATGGCAAAGACTCCAAAGTCTATTGAGGGCATGCCCACACCATGGATTTGAGAAATGGCAATTGGTCAACTATTTTCATAAGGGACTGAACTACCCTAGCAAGGTTGCATTAGACACTGCTGCAGGAGGGATTTTTGCTTCCAAAATCATTGATGAAGCATACCAATTGATAAAGAACATTGTCAAGAATCACCACTTCCTCACTCATGATAGGACAAGAAGGCCACCAGCTGACAATTCAATAAATAACCTTTCTATTCAGATTGAAGAAGTCCTGCAAAAGGCCTTGGAGAAGCTGAATTTGTCAACCATTGTGAGCAAGGCACCAAATTCTGAAAATAGGTGTGATGTATGTGGAAATCAAGGCCATGTCAAAGAGAGTTACAATTTGATAATGCAGCAATATGAACAATCCATTGATCAAGTAAATGATGTGGGAAGTTATGGTGTAAAGCCCCCTGCTGAATACTATACTCCTGAAAATAGAAATCACCCCTATTTGTCATACAAGGCCAACTATTATCAGGCACCTCCAATGCAGAATTCTAATTGGCAACCAAAGATTTTGCCAAAGAATCAACCACCTCCATATCAACCACCCAATGTTCATTTGCAAAGACCTCCATATGAGCCACCACAAGTTTCAGCCTCTCAATTGTCAAAAATGGAGGAGTTGCTACAAACAATTCTGAAGAAGCAAGAAAAGCATGAAGAGGCAATGCAGAAGTTGACTACTGGATATGAAATCTTGAGTGCTCATCAAAAAGTTCTTGAGAATCAAATTGCCCAACAAGCTAGCACCTCAGCTAGGCCACCCATGTTCTTCCTAGGACAACCAGAAGTCACTCCCAAGGAACAAGTCCAAGCTGTCCAGCTTAGAAGTGGAAGGATCATTGAAGAACCCATGAAGCATATTAAGGACAATTCAGCTAAAGCAAATGCAAGTTCAAAGCCTGTAGAAGAACCAATTGAAGAAGCTGTGGTGGAAAACCAGAACAAGAACCCTCAGAATGAAGTCAAGGGTAGGATTTTTGATAAAGTGTCATTCCCACAAAGATTGGTCAAGGTTAGGCAAGATCAACAATATGGGAGATTTCTGGAAATTCTGAAGAAACTATATATCAATGTGCCATTTGTGGAGGCAATTCAGGAAATGCCCTCATATGCAAAATTCCTTAAGAAGATTTTGACCAAGAAAAGGAGAATCATGGAACATGAAACCATAGCCTTGATTGAGGAGGCCTCTGCCATAATTCAAAATAAGTTGCGTACCAAATTAAAGGATCCAAGAAGCTTTTCAATTCCTTGTGAAATTGGGAATAGGAAAATTCAGAGGACAATGTGTGATTTAGGTGCATCTGTGAGTGTAATCCCTTTGTCACTATGCAGGAAGCTAGAAGCTAGAGATATGAAGCCCACTAACATGTCTTTGCAGCTAGCTGATAGATCCATCAAGTATCCACATGGAATTCTTGAAGACATATCCCTGAAAGTTGGAAATTTCTATATTCCTGTGGATTTTGTAGTGTTTGACATGGATGAGGACCTAAACATCCCAATTATGTTAGGGAGACCCTTCCTAGCCACTGTAGGAGCTGTACTAGATGTCAAGGAAGGTAGATTGACATTTCAGATTGGAGAGGACAAAATAGAATTCAATTTGGCCCAAGTTATCAGTAACCCAAATTTCCAACATGAAGATTTTGAAGATGGGAAATTAAATCAGATTGTGGAACAAGTATCTGCAATAATTCCAATAGAAGACCCTTGCAAAGATGCCTTATGTTTGATCACTTGAAGGAACTAGAAGATCCAGAGGCTAAGGCATGCCAATCTATGATAAATTCATTCAAATCAGTGGACAAATCTGAAATCCAGAATGTGGTGCAGGAAGTTTTCACTACTGAACTCCAAACCAATTCAACTCAAGATAACTCTTCTAAATTGGAGTTGAAACCTCTCCCTAGCAATCTGAGGTATGAATTCTTAGGAGAGAATTCCACATTCCCAGTAATCATCAATGCCAATTTGCCTCAAGAACAGGTTCAGGAGCTTCTGAAGAGACTGAAATTGTATAGAGAGGTAATTGGCTACTCAATTGAAGATATTAAGGGAATTAATCCTTCAATTTGCATGCACAGAATTCCCATGGAGGATAATTATAAGCCTTCAATTGAATGCCAAAGGAGATTGAATCCAGTGATGAAGGAAGTAGTAAAGAAGGAAGTGTTGAAATTGTTGAATGCTGGAATCATCTACTCCATTTCAGATAGTGAGTAGGTCAGTCCTATTCAGGTGGTGCCTAAGAAAGGTGGAATTACAGTGGTGAAATCAGATTCAGATGAGTTGATTTTTACTAGAACAGCCACTAGTTGGAGGATGTGCATAGATTTCAGGAAATTGAATAAGGCAATGAGGAAGGATCACTTTCCACTTCCTTTCATTGATCAAATGCTTGAGAGGTTGGTCAAACATTCTCACTTTTGCTATTTGGATGGTTATTCAGGCTTTTTGCAGATTCCAATTCATCCACAAGACCAGGACAAAACCACCTTTACTTGTCCATATGGGACATTTGCATATAGAAGGATGTCATTTGAATTGTGCAATGCCCCTGTCACATTTCAGAGGTGCATGATGTCTATCTTTTTAGACTTCATTGAGGACATTATGGAAGTGTTTATGGATGACTTTTCAACTTATGGGGATTCTTTTGAAGACTGTTTGGAGAATTTGACAAAGGTGTTGCAAAGGTGCAGGGAATCCAACTTAATTTTGAATTGGGAAAAATTCCACTTCATGGTTCAAGAAGGAGTTGTACTAGGCCACATTGTATCCAGCAGAGGGATTGAGTTGGACAAAGCCAAGATTGAGGCCATTGAGAAGTTTCCACCTCCAAGGAATGTGAAGGCAGATAGGAGTTTTCTAGGCCATGCTAAATTTTATAGGAGATTTATCAAGAATTTTTCAATGATAACCAGGCCTCTCACAAGGCTATTAGCAAAGGATATTGAATTCAATTTTGATGAGGAATGTTTGAAGGCTTTTAATCAGTTGAAGGAAGCCCTCATATCAGCTCCAATTGTGCAACCACCAGATCGGTCATTGCCCTTTGAAATCATGTGTGATGCGTCTAACCAGGCAGTAGGGGCAGTGCTAGGACAAACCAAGGACAAGAAGTACTATGTTATCTATTATGCAAGCAAAACTCTAGATGAAGCCCAAATCAATTATGCACCACTGAAAATGAATTATTGGTTGTGGTATTTGCATTTGGTAAATTCAGGACTTATCTAGTTGGAGCTAAAGTGATTGTATATACTGACCATCAAGCTGTTAGGCACCTAATCAGCACGAAGGAGTCAAAACCAAGGCTTATCAGATGGATCATATTGCTGCAAGAATTTGATGTGGAGATCAAGGATAAAAGAGGCACTGAAATCTAGTGGCTGACCATTTGTCTAAGATGGAAGGAATTCAGGAATTTCTAATAATTTTTATTAATGATTCATTCCCTGATGACTTCTTAATGGCCATATCAACTGCCCCAGCTCCATGGTATGCTGACATTGTGAATTTCCTGGCCTGTGGAACATCCCATCTGATTATTCCTACCAACAGAAAAAGAAATTTTTCCATGACATAAAAGATTATTATTGGGATGATCCATTTTTGTTTAAGAAATCTCCTGATGGCATGTTTAGAAGGTGTGTGCCAGAATATGAATTTCAGGATATTTTGCATGAATGCCATTCTTCACCTTATGGAGGACATGGTGCCACTCAGAAAACAGCGGCTAAAGTCCTCCAATTAGGTTTTTATTGGCATAGTCTATTCAAGGATGCTCATATGTATGTCAAGAGTTGTGATGTGTGCCACAGAGCAGGGTCAATTTATAAAAGGAATGAAATGCCACATAATGAAATTTTAGAAGTTGAGATTTTTTATGTTTGGGGAATTGACTACATGGGCCCCTTTCCTACTTCATTTGGATATAAATTTATATTATTGGCTGTTGATTATGTGTCCAAATGGATAGAGACAATCTCCACAACAGCTGCTGATTCCAAGGCAGTTATTAGAATGTTCAAGGAAATTATTTTTCTAAGATTTGGAGTGCCAAGGGTAGTTATCAGTGATGGAGGCAGCCACTTCATAGAAAGAAGTTTTGAGAACCTTTTGAGCAAATATGGGGTCAAGCATAAAGTTTCAACAGCTTATCACCCTCAAATAAATGGCCAAGCTGAAATTTCAAACAGGGAAATAAAGGCCATTTTAGAGAAGAATGTTTCTTTGACTAGAAAGGATTGGAGCATGAAGTTGAATGATTCACTTTTAGCCTATAGGACAGCCTATAAATCTCCAATTGGTACCTCTCCTTATAAATTGGTCTATGGCAAAACCTGTCACTTGCCAATTGAGCTTAAGCACAAGGCATATTGGGCTGCCAAAGTATTGAATTTTGATATGAAATCCTGTGGACAGCAAAGGCTGCTGCAACTTGATGAATTGGATGAGATTAGGCTTAATGCCTACCATAATTCTGTATTTTACAAGGAAAGGACCAAGAGGTGGCATGATAGCATGATATTGAAGAAAGAATTCAAGGTTGGGGACTTGGTATTATTGTACAATTCAAGGCTTAAACTCTTTCCTAAAAAACTGAAATCCAGATGGTGTGGACCCTTCAAAATCCACAAAGTTTACCCTTTTGGAGCTGTGGACCTTGTCAATGATAATGCTGATATATTCAAAGTTAATGAACAAAGATTGAAGTTATACAACCCCACAGCCATGGATTCAGCTAAGGAAGTGCCGATATTACAAAATCCACTAGAAATGCCTAGCTGAACTCCAATGTCTAGCCTAAGACACTAAAGTAGGGCGCTTCTTGGGAGGCAACCCAAGCCATTTCATATCTAATTTTCCCTATTTTGCAGGAATAAATCAGAGAGGAATCAGATCTACCACTAAATTTCAACCTGAGTATTCTTAGGCTCAAACCTGATATTCCTCCACTTCTCTGTAGCATTGTAGGCAAACCATAAAGTATGGATCACACAAGTTTGATTGAGATGCAGGAACCATATGAAGGAACCAATTACATAATACCCTCCCAACCCTCTCCCTTACCTATATTTCTCACCACTGAGGATAGTGCTGGAAATAAGCTTGGGGGAGGAACCTGGTGCATTTCTGAACTTTACACCATGTTTTTAAATCATTTCAAAGCTCATATCATTAATTATTACCACGTTATCACTGATTTCACCCGGTTATCAGTAATCTTAACAAGTTATCACTAGTTATCACTGATATGGGCTAGCTCAATTCTTGCCTTCATTTTAACTTCAAAATGGGTGAAATCTTTTAATATGACAGATAGTACACTCCAATACCAAGTGGTCAACTTGGCTATTAGTCTTTTTGCTCCAATCAGATTACCCTTTCAGATGCATTTGAACTTGAATTTCAACTGAAATTTTTCTTTTTGTGGGTAACACTAGCTGGCACTCATGAATTGGTTTGATAATAGAAGATATCTAGAAGGGAGTCAAGGCTCTTGCTGTCATGTTAAATAGGAAAACTTGACTATTTGTATTAAGGGATCTAAATCTTACTTGAGTTTGATCTATTGCTCACTTCATGAACAAAAAAGAAAAAATTGGAGAAAAAGAAAAAGTGAAAATTTGCATTTTGTATTGCATGCATGCATGAATAAAGATAGTGAAATTCCCAAAAAGGAACCTCCTGAATAAAGTCAGGATTTTTATCCTATGACCAGCATGAATAAAAATCAAGTCTCAACTTGTTTACTTGCATTTCCACGAATAAAAGTCAGGTTTTTAAACCTGTTTAAGCAGTGCAAAAATTTGTTCTTGAAGAAATTTATGGTTCAAGCTTTTTAGTAAAGTTGACAATTCTTGAAATCCAATTCAGTTACTATTAATACTTCATTCATGGCTTAAATTTGCTTTAGCATTTGTGATTCCTCAGCCCGAAATTTGGTTTGGAAAGAATGGAGTGTTGGCAAAGTGGAAAACTCATTGGATTTTAATCAGCTGGATTTAAATTCACTTGTGAACTGCGTTATTCAAGTTTTGTTCTTAATATCTGAATGTTTTGCTTGAGGACAATCAAAAGACTAAGCTTGGGGGAGTTTGATCACTAGCTGATCATATTATGTTTTTACTCCATTTTCAATCCATTTCACATCTATCGAGCCCTCATTTTGCCCTACATTTGGTCAATTCTGCATAGAATGCAATAAATTGTGATTACCAGCTGACCATCCTCATTTTATATTCAATACCATGTGCACAGAGGTTCTGAATTACCAATATTTGCAATGTTATCATTTCTGTACCAAGTTATCATTTTTTTGACAAGTTATCAGTAACTTATGCAAAGTTATCATTCCAATGTGCATTTGCTAATTGAGCTGATTTCTAGTTGTTATCTTGCCCTAAATCCCTTGCTATTATGAATTAATCATATTTGGATAATCATGATTTCATTTGTGCAAAGTTATCATTCCAATGCACAAGTTATCATTCTCGGTGCCAAGTTATCATTTTGGGGCAAAGTTGTCATTTCAATGTGCAAGGTCATTATTTCTGCATAACAGCATTAGGCAATTGTTTAATTGTTGTCTAACTCCTTGCTGCTCTGAATTGGTCACATTTGGATAGTCATAATCAAATCTGCACAAGTTATCATTTCTATGCACAAAGTCATCATTCCGGACATAAAGTTATCATTTCTATGCACAAAGTCATCATTCCGGGCATAAAGTTATCATTTCTATATAATGATTCCATTTCTGCATAACACCAAAATGCATTTAACATGGAGCTGATTCTAGTAGCTGCCCTAATCCATACTTGTTTAATTTTTATTTAAGGACTTTGATGCTTGTTGTTTTGGCTTTTCTAGTAGGTTTTGCAAGGCCTGCAACAAGCTGGAAAAGGTGGGGGGAGACCACTACACTGCTGTCCAAAAAGCTGCTGCCTTAGCTGGAATCTATTGGAGAGGACACATGGCATAATCAGGGGATATTACAAGCTTCTTATCTGCATCCTAGGGTGAAGAATGACCATATAAAAGCTGAGAGGAATCCAAATGAGAAGGGGGGAGCCTCCATTGCAGGGTTTCTGGACCAAGGAGCTGAAGGGGAGCTGCTGCAATCTGTATTTCAGTCGACAGTCTTCACATTTTCATAATGCTTTGAATCAATTTCCCAATCTGTTTTGTATCAATCTTTGTAATTATGATGAGCTAAATCCCAGCTCTCCTAGGATAGGGTAGTAGTCTAATACATGTTATGGATAGAGTTTGAACAAAACTGGTTTCCTTCTCTGATATTGATACTGTTCTGATTTCTATTTTCTGATTTCTGAAATTTTGAAATCTATTATTGACATTGTGAAATTCTAATTGCATTTGCAACCGAGAGGTTGATTTATGATTTCTTCTTTGTTCAGAAATGAATCAAGAAACAATGACAAGTGGATCTATGAATCTGATTTCTAATTTATCCTGAAATCTATTTTGTTATTGTAAAACCTGATTTTCATTAATCACTGAGAAGTGTATTTATGGTTTTCTTGATATTCAGCTATGGACCAAGAAGCGATGACAATTGTTGAATTCCAATCTATGATTATATGCTTATTGTATCCAATTAATTGATGTTGGTGTGGATTTCAATTTAATTTGCAGTCGAGAGACTGAATTTAAATCTCCTTGATATTTAGAGATAAACCAAGAAGCATTAGTATTAAAATTGGATAATTTACACTTCTAATTAGTTGATTTAATTCATTGTGCCATTATTGTGGATGTTGACTAGGTTGTGATGTCAATTTCAGACCTACTGAAATTGCCAAAACCTGAGAGGATTTGGTAAAATCAGTAAGGTGCTTATACATATGCTTAATGAAAACTTAATATCAGTGAGGATTCCTTTCTCATTCAACTTAACTAATCTTTTATATGATAATATGATGATTAGTCTTAGTGTAATCATGCTGTGAGAGCAGCCCTTTATTAGTTGAATTAGAATTGGCCTTAAATTGTGAATTGTTCCATTCCATCCATAACTGAATTAGATGAACCCCATTCCTAGGAGAATCTTTCATTGACTGATAATCCCTTTTAGTTCTTAGCTCATTAATCAGAATTCAATTCTTGTCAATTACTAAAACACCAAATACAATCACCTTTTTAATCATAGTTTAAATCTATTTTTACTTTCCTTAATTACACTATTTTTGTAATTTAGTCTAGGATTAATCTAGGTTATATTAGTGAGTCCTTAGCCTTCAAATTACTGTGGATACGATACTTGAGTCTATTACAATTGACCTGTGCACTTGCAGTAGAGTAAATTAGGGAGTTTGATCAAATTTTGGCAAATCTCAATTCTGACCCACAAATTCAGCAAGTTATCATTACTCCACTAAATTCACATCATTCATGTCTGTGAATATTGACATCATGCATATCTAAAATGTTGTTGGGGTATTTCATAATCCAAATGGCATCCTTCAATAAGCAAACGTCCCATATGGGCATGTAAATGTTGTCTTTTCTTGATCCTATAGTGCAATGATTGTATCCTGAGTAACCGTCAAGAAAGTAATAATAGTTATGACCTGAAACACGTTCAAGCATTTGATCAATGAATAGTAGAGGAAAGCGGTCTTTGCGTGTTGCGTCATTCAGTTTTCGATAATCAATACAAACCCTCTAGCCTGTAACCATTCGCTGGGGTATGAGTTCGTTGTTTTTGTTACTTATCACTATCATGCCCCTTTCTTTGGTACTACCTGTACGGGCTGACCCAGGGGCTATCTGAAATTGCATAAATAATTCATATGTCTATGAGTTTGATAATTTCCTTCCTGACTACTTTAAAAGTTGGGTTAATTCTTCATTGGAATTGAGCTACAGGACTGACATTCTCCTCCATCAAGATTTTGTGTTCGCATACGATGGGATATGCCTTTTATGTCTCCTATGGACCAAGCTATCGCTCTCTTATATCGCCTTAGTACATCAAGTAATTGATTCTCTAGATCACCTATCAAGTTAGCAGAAATAATTACTAAGTAAGAATCACCTTCTAAGAAAGCATATCGAAGGTTGGATAGAAGTTCTTTACGTTCAGGTTTTGGAGGTGGAATAGAGTGTTCTTTTTGTGAGTCGGCTTTCTCTTTTTCCAACTAATTTTCCACCACCAGAGGGTTAATGATCTCTTCATTGTTTTTCATTGAATCTTCCATTTCATTATAAGGGTCTGCAAGGGTATATGAAACAACGTTATCAATCTCATCAGTAGTGTCATCCTCATAAGTATCAATGGAACAACAAGAAGAAAATTCAAATGGTTTCTTCACGGAATCAGCGATGTTGAAGCTTATGCCTTCATCATTCACTCGAAGGGTTAGCCACTCTTGGTGAACGCAATCAACATGTTCCTAGAATGCATACACTAACCAGGCTATGATTTTATTCATTTTATATCCAATTCAATGTGCACAGAGGTTCTGAATGGTTCATATCTGCAAAGTTGTCATTTCTGTACCGAGTTATCATTTTTGGGCAAGTTATCATTCATATGTGCAAAGTTATCATTTCTGCATGATTGCAATGTGCAGTTGCCAATTGAGCTGATTTTTAGTTATTGTGTTGTCCCAATTCCTTGCTGTCTTGAATTGATCATGTTTGGATAACTATGGTTTAATCTGCACAAGTTATCATTTTGGTGTCAAGTTATCATTTTTGGGGAAAAATTGTCATTTCAATGTGCAAGGTTATTATTTATGCATAACAGCATTGGGCAATTGTTTAATTTCTGTTCTAACTCCTTGCTGTTATGAATTAATCATAACTGGATAACCATGAATTAATTTGTGCAAAGTTATCATTCCAATGAACAAGTTATCATTCTTATGAAACATTATCCACACCTGATAATTGACCTCATTTATATGCTGTCCTAATCACTGGCTATTCTAAATTAATCATCTTTGAATAATCATGATTTAATGTAAACAGAATTATCACTTCTATGCAGTGTCTTCATTCAGGTGCATAAAATTATCATTTCTGTGCAAGGATTTCATTCATGCACAACACCAAATTGTATTTAACAATGGAGTTGATTTTAGTAGTTGTCCTAATCCATACTTGTTTAATTTCAATTTAAGGACTTTGATGCTTGTTGTTTTGGCTCTTCTAGCGGGTATTACAAGCTGCAACAAGTTTGAAATCTGCTGGAAAAGGTGGGGGATGATAGTGAAATTTAGGGGCTGAGTGATAACTTGCTGATTTTTTGGTCAAAAGTTAATTTTTTCAATTTTTGTTTCAACTCCCTAACTCACTCTCTACTACAAGTATACAAGTCAATTGTAGTTACCCAAATGTTGTATCCACAGTAATTTGAAGTCCAATACTATCTAAACAATCTAGATTAGCCTTATCTAAAGTTAAAAATCCAAGAATTTGAAAAAAGTTAAAACCGATTTCTGATTTTTTGGCAATTCAATAAAAATCTGAATGATATCTTCTAGATTTCACTTTGAAAATGAAATGAATGCTTCAATTAACTAAACAGGGATGAAATCAATCCAATATTAATGCTAGTGTTCCTTGGTTTATCTCTAAACTACAAGAGGACTTTGATTCAACCTCTCAGTTGCAATTGAAAATGAAGTCCACACTTAACATTAGATAATTGGAACTATTATGCATAGAATCTAAAGTTTGGGAAATCAAAAATTGTCATTGCTCCTTGGCTCATCTCTGAATCTTAAGGAAGGCCTTAAAACCATCTCTCAATGGTGGATTAAAGTGGGGCTTAACAATGGCAATCAGATTTCAGGAATTTTAGGAAACCAAAAATCAGCAACTCATAAAAATCAGAAAAGCTAATGGTAAAAGTTTATTAATTCACTTTTGAACAAGATTGGGATATATGATAACCTCTCAATTGTTCAATTAATTCAGTCCCCAATGACAATCAGATTTAGACAACTCAGAAAATCAGAAATTAGAAAGTTCAGAAATCAAGAAAGCAGAAATCAGATTTTCAATCAAAATAGAATCCAGAAACTTAGCATTGACTCTTTGCTCATTTCTAAATAAAGATTAGACCAAATGACAACTTCTCAGTTGTAAATACATGTAGGGTCTTCCAATGACAAGAACAAATTCAGATTAATACAGATTTCAGAATTAATTCAGAACATGATTCAAATGAGGAAATAAGTTTTGTCCCTAATCCATCCACAACATATATTAGACTACTACCCTATCCTAAGAGGCATGGGATTTAGTTCCTCATATTTACAAAATCAAATACAAGGTAGAGTGAAAAACTCAGATAAATCATCCTAGATTAGCTCTTGTCAATAGGATTTCCAACAGCACTTCAGTCTCCTTCTTTGCTCCAAACCCTTGCTGCCTTCTCCTCCAATCTTGCAATGGCCGACCTCCCCATTCAGTCCAGGGTTTCTTTAGTTTATATATGGCCTTTAATCACCCTTAGATCAGCATCTAGATATTCCTTAGCCTCTGATGTGAGCCACCTATCCAGGTCCTGCTTGCAGTTGCAGAAGACAGCTTTTCTGGACAGGTAAAAGTAGTGGTCCCCCCACCTTTTTGCAACCTATTTTTCCCTGCTAGAAGAGATAGAACACCAATCATCAAAGTCCTCAAATAGGAAATGAACAAATAAGGATAAGGAAAGCCACCAGGGTTAGCTCAAACATCAAATAAAATCTGGTGTTATGAAGATGTGAAATCAATATTAAAAATGATAAGTTTGAGAACCCGAAATGATAACTTGGCATAAATCTTGGAAAATGATCAAATATGGATGGTTCAGAGCATTGAAGGCATAAAAGGGAGTATGATGGCAAGTGAATGAGGTCAAAAATCAAATATGAATAAGATTTCATCGGAATGATAACTTGGGTGCCAAAACGATAACTTGATTGTCTTAAAAATGATAACTTGTCATACCTTTGGTTGTGGTTATCAAATGTGATCAAATTTGAACAGCAATGAGTTAGGACAATAATATAATGATTGCCTAAGGCCTTTGTGCACAATTGATATTTTTGCATGTCGAAATGATAGTTTTGCTCTTTAACAATAACTTGGCATTGGAAAAGTGATAACTTGTTCAAATGGATTGATAATTTTGCACAAGTTGAGATATGACCATCCAAATATGATTTATTCATAATAGTGATGAATTTAGGGCAAGAAAATCATTAGAAATTAGCTCACTCAAAATAATGATAACTTAGCATATGGGAATGATAACTTATTCTAAATATGATAACTTGATATAGAATTGAAATATTTATGGATTTTGGCATTTCAGAACCTCTATGCACATGAAATTAAATGTACAATGAGGAAGATCAACTAGTTATCACAATCCATGCATTCCAAACATAGTTGACCAAAAGTTGGGCAATTTAGGGGCTCGATAGGGGTGAAATGCATCTAAAATGTGATAAAAAACTATATTGATCAGCTAGCAAACTCCCCCAAGCTTAGCCTTTTGCTTGTCCTCAAGCAAAACATTCAGAAATTAAGGACAAACTTGAATTAAAAGTCCACAAATGAAGTAAAAGTCAGCTGAATTGAATCCAATGAGTTTTCCACTTTGCCAACACGTCATTCTTTCCAAAAACTTAATTTCTAGCTAGGGAATCACAGAGGCTAAAGCAAATTTAAGTCATGGAAGAAGTACTAGCAATAACATATTTGAATTGTAGGAATTGTCAACTTTACTACAAGGTTGAACTACAAATCCCTTCATGAACAGATTTTCATTGCTTAAACAGGTTTAACACTTGACTTTTATTCATGGAATGCAAGTAAATAGGTCAAGGCCTGATTTTTATTCATGCTGGTCATAGGATAAAAATCCTGACTTTATTCAGGAGAGGTTCCTTTTTGGAATTTTCACTCTCTTTATTCATGTATGCATGCAATGCAAAATGCAACTTTTTAGTTTTTTCTTTTCTCCATTCTTCTTTTTCTATCCTGTTCATGAAGAGAGTAATAGTTCAAACTCAAGTATAGTTTAGATCCCTTTGTCCAAAAAGTCAATTTTTCCTATTTAGCATGGCAGCAAGAGCCTTGACTCCCTTCTAGACATCTGATATTACTAATTTCAATCCATAAGTATCAGCTAGTGTGACCCACAAAAAGGAAAAAAATTTCAGCTGAAAATTTATTCAAGTGCATCTGAATTGAATAGCCAATTAAATCAAAAAGACTAATGGACAAGTTGGCCACTTGGTATTGTAGTGTACCAACTGTCATAATGAAGTACTTTACCCATTTCAGAGTTAAAATAAGTGAAGGAATTGAATTGTACTCGATTAGTGATAACCAATGATGACTTGTGATAATCGGGTGATAACTAATGATAACTTATTCATACACTGATAACCTGGTGGTAAATGATTATATAAGTATTAAAATAGATTGATAATATGGTGTAAAGATTAGAAAAGCACCAGGTTGCCTCCCCCAAGCTTAGCTTCAACACTGTCCACAGTGCTGAAAATTAAGGCAAGGGAGAGGGTTGGGAGGGTATGAAATTAATGGAATTTGTGCATTTGATCCCTTCCAATAGTTCTTGCATCTCAATCAGGGGCTTAGGGTGATTCATTCTTCATAAATTTCAACCAATCCTACAGAGAAGTAGGAGATATCAGTGGGGTTTTCAAAATCAGATTTTTAGAATGCACAATCCAGCAATGCATTGAAGTTCACTAAATCTGCACTGAAAATCAGCTGAGATGAATTGGGACAACTGATATGCATGATGATTCAGATATTAATATAATGATTTCAGCATGAATGAAAAGATAATATCAGTTATCAATAGAATTTCAGTGAGAAGAATTAAACTTAAGGGTAGGGGTACTCCCTTCTTGTCAATTTGTGGATGGATTTGATTCATCCCTTCTTTATTCCTGCAAAATAGAAAAGTTAAGTGTAAAATGACTTGGGTTACCTCCCAAGAAGTGCCCTACTTTAATGTCTTAGGCTGGACACTTTTCCACTTGAATTTAGCTAGGCAAATCTTGCAATTTCAGCACCTCCTTAGCTGAATCTTGAGCTGTGGGATTATATGGCTTCAACCTCTATCCATTGACCTTGAATATGTCATCTTTATTATTCAGAAGGTCCACATCTCCATAAGGATAGACTTTGTGGACTTTGAAGGGTCCACTCCACCTTAATTTCAACTTTCCAGGGAATAATTTCAACCTTGAATTAAACAACAATACCAAGTCTCCAACCTTGAATTTTTTCTTCAGGATTCTGCTATCATGCCATCTCTTGGTTCTCTCCTGGTAGAATCAGAATTATGGTAGGCATTTAGCCTAATTTCATCCAACTCATCCATTTGTAGAAGCCTCTTCTGTCCACATGCTTGCATATCAAAATTAAGTGCCTTCACTGCCCAATATGCTTTATGCTTCAACTCAATTGGTAGATGACATGCTTTCCATAGACAAGCTTATAGGGAGAGATACCTATTGGAGTTGTATATGCTGTCCTGTATGCCCAAAGTGCCTCATTTAGCCTCAAACTCCAATCTTTTCTTGTCAAGGATACAATTTTCTCTGGAATGGCCTGATTTCCCTATTTGAAATTTCTGCCTGGCCATTGGTTTGAGGGTGGTAGGCAGTGGAGACCTTGTGCTTGACTCCATATTTGTTTAGAAGATTCTCAAAATATTTTTCAATGAAGTGGCTGCCTCCATCACTTATGACCACCCTTGGGATTCCAAATCTTGAGAAGATTATCTCCTTGAAAAGCTTGATTACAGCTCTGGAATCAGCAGCTGAAGTTGGAATTGCCTCTATCCGTTTAGATACATAGTCAACAGCAAGTAGTATAAATTTGTATCCAAATGAACTAGGGAAGGGCCCCATGTAATCAATGCCCCAAACATCAAATATTTCAACTTCTAAAATCCCATTCTGAGGCATTTCATTCCTCCTTGATATTGAACCTGCCCTTTGACATGCATCACAACTCTTCACATACATATATTCATCTTTGAACAAAGAAGGCCAATAGAAACCAGATTGTAGCACCTTGGCAGCAGTCTTTTGTGTGGCTCCATGTCCACCATATGGAGATGAGTGGCATTCATACAAAATTGATTGAAATTCATCTTCTGGTACACATCTCCTGAAAATGCCATCAAGGGACTTTTTGAATAGAAAAGGGTCATCCCAATAGAAATCCTTCAAGTCATGGAAGAACTTTTTCTTCTATTGATAGGAGAAGTAAGAAGGAATAATCCCACATGCCAAGTAGTTAACAATATCATCATACCAAGGAGTAGGGGCAGCTGATATTGCATTCAACAAGTCATCAAGAAAGGAGTCATTGATGGGGAGTGAATCATTAAAATCCTGAACTCCTTCCATCATTGATAAGTGGTCAGCAACTAAGTTTTCTATCCCTCTTTTATCCCTAATTTCAATATCAAATTCTTGTAGCAATAGGATCCATCTTATGAGCCTTGACATGGATTCCTTCTTGTTGATCAGGTGCCTTACTGCTTGGTGATCAGTGAAGACAATTACTTTGGATCCAATTAAATAAGATCTGAATTGTCAAAGGCAAACACATGTCAAAGGCAAACACAACAGCCAATAATTCCTTTTTAGTGGTGGCATAGTTGACTTGGGCTTCATCTAATGTCTTGCTAGCATAATATATAACTAGTATTTCTTCTCCTTGGTTTGCCCCAGCACAGCCCCTACTGCCTGGTCAGAAACATCACACATGATCTCAAAGGGCAATGCCCAATCTGGTGGCTGCACTATAGGGGTTGATATAAGAGCTTCCTTCAAGTGGTTAAAGGCCTTTAAGCATTCCTCATAAAATTTGAACTCAACATCTTTGGCCAGCAGCTTGGTAAGAGGCTTAGTCATCATTGAGAAATTTTTTATAAACCTCTTATAGAAGCCTGCATGCCCCAAAAAGCTCCTTATAGCCTTCACATTCTTTGGGGGTGGCAACTTCTCAATGACTTCAATATTTGCCTTGTCCATTTCAATCCCTCTACTAGATACAATGTGGCCCAATACCACTCTTTCTTGAACCATGAAGTAGCACTTTTCCCAATTCAGAATTAGATTGGATTCTCTGCACCTTTGCAACACTTTTGTCAAATTTTCCAAACAGGCCTCAAAGGAATCTCCATAAACTGAAAAGTCATCCATAAACACCTCCATAATGTTCTCAATGAAGTCTGAAAAGATGGACATCATATACCTCTGAAATGTGGCAGGGGCATTGCACAATCCAAATGGCATCCTCCTATATGCAAATGTCCCATATGGACAAGTGAAGGTAGTCTTGTGTTGGTCTTGTGGATGGATAGGGATCTGTAGAAAACCTAAATAGTCATCCAAATAACAAAAGTGAGAGTGTTTTGCCAATCTCTCCAACATTTGATCAATGAAAGGAAGTGGGAAGTGATCCTTCCTAGTTGCCTTGTTCAATTTTCTGAAATCAATGCACATCCTCCAACCTGTGACTGTCCTAGTGAAAATGAGTCCATTAGAATCAGATTTGACTACTGTAATCCCTCCTTTCTTGGGCACCACTTGGATTGGGCTGACCCATTCACTATCTGAAATGGAATATATAATTCCAGTATTCAGCAACTTCTTGACCACTTCCTTTATAATTGGGTTGAGTCTCCTTTGGCATTCAATGGAGGGCTTGTAGCTGTCCTCCATGGGGATCCTATGCATGCAAATTGAGGGATTGATACCCTTAATGTCATCAATAGAAAAGCCAATTACCTCCTTGTACAGCCTTAGTTTTTTCAGCAACTCAGCAACTTGGTCTTTAGGCAAATTTGCATTGATGATAACTGGAAATGTTGAATTCTCTCCCAAGAATTCATACTTCAGGTTGCTAGGGAGAGGCTTGAGCTTCAATTTGGAAGAATTGGCTTGAGTTGAGCTGAATTGAGTTTCAGCAGTGATAACTTCCTGCACTTGGTGCTGATTTTCTGAATTTTCCATTGGTTTGGATTGGTTCAATGTTGATTTGTATGCTTCAGCCTCTGGATCCTCCAATTTCTTCAAATGATCAAACATGAGGTACCTTTGCAATGGATCTTTAATGGGTATTATTGCTGAGGCCTGCTCCACAATTTGATCAATCTGTCCATCCCCAAAATCATCTTGTTGACAAGATGGCCTGCTGATAACTTGTGCAAGGTTGAACTCTATCTTGTCTTCACCAATTTGGAAGGTCAATCTCCCCTCTTTTACATCAATAACAGCTCTAGCAGTGGCAAGAAAGGGCCTCCCAAGCAAGATGGGTGTATGATCCTTATCCATATCCAAAACTACAAAGTCCACTGGTATATAGAATTTTCTAACCTTTAAGGGTATGTCTTCAATGATTCCATGGGGATATTTGATGGATCTGTCAGCCAACTGTAGAGACATGTTGGTGGGCTTCATATCTCCCACCTCAAGTTTTCTGCATAGAGATAATGGTATAACACTCACAAAAGCACCCAAGTCACACATGGCCCTTTGGATTTTTCTATTTTCTATCTCACATGAAATTGAAAAACTCCCTGGATCCTTTAGCTTAGGAGGTAGATTGTTTTGAATTATTGCAGAGGCCTCTTCAGTTAATACAATGATTTCACATTCCACAATCCTTCTCTTCTTGGTCAATATCTCCTTAAGGAATTTTGCATATGAAGGCATCTCTTGAATGGTTTCAACAAATGGTACATTAATGTATAACTTCTTCAAGATTTCTAAAAACCTTCCATATTGCTGATCTTGCTTGGCCTTCACTAATCTTTGAGGGAAAGGCACTTTGTCAAAAATCCTTCCATTGGCCTCATTTTGAAAACTCTTTTTCTGACTTCTCACAGCAGCCTCTTCAATTTCCTTTTCTTTAGGTTTTGGACAGGAATGTTCCTCAGCTGAATTGCCTTCCACATTCTTGGAATTTGAATTCTCTTGAGCTGGATTTGCCTCTACTTTTTGCATTGGTTCTTCCACCAGCCTTCCACTCCTGAGTTGAATTGCCTTGGCCTATTCTTTGGGGTTCATCTCTGGCTGTACAGGAAAGAACAAAGGGGATCTTGCTGAAGTGCTAGCCTGCTGAGCAAATTGACTTTCAAGCATTTTCTGATTTGCACTCATGGTTTCCAATCTAGAATTGAATTCAATATTTCTTCTCCTTAGCAGTCCTGCTTCTTCAAGATTTGTTGCATCATTTCCTCCATCTTTGATAATTGAGAAGGCTGAGCTTGTGGAGGTTGCTGATAAGAGGTTCTTTGCATTGGAACATTTGAGGGCTGAGTTGCATAAGGAGGTGGCTGATTTATTGGCAAAATCTTGGGTTGCCAATTAGAATTCTGCATTGGTGGCCCTTGGTAATGATTGGCTTTGTAGGAAAAGTAAGGATGGTTCCTATTCTCTAGAGTATATAATTCAGAAGGGGGTTTTACTCCAAAATTCCCCACAGCATTGACTGAATCAATGGTTTGCTCATATTGTTGCATTATAAGGTTGCAACTTTCTGTGGCATGGCCTTGATTACCACACACATCACATTTGGATTCAGGTGTTGTATCCTTGCTGACATTAGGAGTGAGGTTCAGCTTCTCCAAGGTTTTGTACAGCACCTCTTCAAATTGGGATGACAAGTTGTTTACTGAATTCTCAACAGGTGGCCTCCTTTTCCTGTCATGGGTAAGAAAATGGTGATTCTTTGCAATATTCTCTATCAATTGATAAGCTTCATCAATGTTCTTTGATGCAAAGATGCCTCCTGCAGCTGTGCCAAGTGCCACCTTGGATGGATAATTCAGCCCTTAATTAACTAGTTGCCACTTCTCAAAACCATGGTGTGGACATGCCCTCAACAGCTCTTGAAGTCTCTGCCATGCATCACAAATATTTTTCTGGTCCAATTGGTAAAACCTAACTATTTGATCCCTGAAATTGTCAGTTTTGGAAGGAGGGAAGAATTCTGGTAGAAATAATTGCATAATTGACTCCCAAGTGGCCACTTCTTCAGGTTTGAGAGTCTTATACCAAATTTTGGTCTTGTCCTTGAGTGAAAAATGGAATAGCCTCATGTAGACAGAGTTCATTAGAGTGTTATTGAAGTGTACTATGCTGCATATCTCCTTAAAGTTGTCCAAATGTGAGGCTGGATCTTCTGTCCCTAATCCAGAAAATTGATACTGCCTAATCATAGTAATAAGTGCTGGATTCACTTCAAAGTTTGCCACAGGTGCAAGACCTCCTTCTCCAAGTTGATTTCTGACAATGCTAGGTGAGTAGCAATCCTTCAAGTCCTTGGTGCAGCCATATTGTCTTGCTCCTCTTCCTCTTCTTCAAATATCCTTCTCCTTGCCTCAAGCCTTTGCAATCTCCTTCTTCTCAAGAATCTTCTTTCAGGCTCAGGATCTGATTGATAATGTTCCTCTTGATTGTCCAAATCTTGCATAAATGAATTGAAAAGTATCAAATTGAGAAAAGAAAGTAAACTAGACAAAAATGGAAAATTGGGAATGATAACTTGCAAAATATAATGAGTTAGGACAATAATATAATTGTGGTTATCCAAATGTGATCAAATTTGAACAGCAATGAGTTAGGATAATAATATAATGATTGCCTAAGGCCATTGTGCATAATTGATAGTTTTGCATTTCAAAATGATAGTTTTGCTCTTTAACGATAACTTGGCATTGGAAAAGTGATAACTTGTTCAAATGGATTAATAATTTTGCACAAGTTGAGATATGACCATCCAAATATGATTTATTCATAATAGTGATGAATTTAGGGCAAGAAAATTATTAGAAATCAGCTCACTCAAAATAATGATAACTTAGCATATGGGAATGATAACTTGTCCTAAAAATGATAACTTGGCATAGAATTGAAATATTTATGGATTTTGGTATTTTAGAACTTCTATGCACATGGAATTAAGTATAAAATGAGGAAGATCAACTAGTTATCACAATCCATGCATTCCAAACATAGTTGGCCAAAAGTTGGGCAATTTAGGGGCTCGATAGGGGTGAAAATGCATCTAAAATGGGATAAAAGACTATATTGATCAGCTAGTGATCAGGGGACCATTGCATTGCTGTCCAAAAAGTTGCTGGAATCTGCTGGAGTTTTTAGGACAGGACACATGGCATAATCAGGGGACAATAGAAGCTTCTCATCTGCATCCTAGGGTGAAGAAGGACCATATAAAAGCTGAGAGGAATCCAGATGAAAGGGGGAGCCTCCATTTGCAGGGTTGCTAGACGAAGAAGCTAAGGGAGGAGCTGAAGAGGAGAAGACTGCAAACTGATTTCCTAGACAGATTTCAGATTTCAGAATGCTTTGTATCAGTTTCTTCTTCTGTTTTGCATTAAATCTTGTAATTATGATGAGCTAAATTCCAGCTCTCCTAGGATAGGGTAGTAATCTAGTTCTAGTCATGGATGGATGATGAACAATGCTGTTTTTCTTCATTGGTGTTGAAACTATTTTGATGCTGTGTTGATTCTGATTTTTTTTTAATTTGAAATCTTGGAACTTGTTCTTGAAATCCTAATTGCATTTGCAACTGAGAGATTGATTTATGATTTCTTCTTTGTTCAATAATGAATCAAGAAACAATGCTAAGTTCCTAGGTCATGAATCTGATTTCCAAAATTCTGATTTTAGAATTTGTTTTGTCATTGTAGTCCCGATTTCATTAACCACTGAGAAGTTGATTTATGGTTTTTTTGATGTTCAGAGATGCCCAAGAAGCACTGACAATTGTTGAATTCCAATCTGTGATTATATGTTTATTGTATCCAATTAATTGATGTTGGTGTGGATTTCAATTTAATTTGCAATCGAGAGACTGATTTTAAATCCCCTTGATGTTTAGAGATAAACCAAGAAGCACTAGCAATAATATCAGGTTGATTACATTCCTGCCTAATTAATTGAAGTAATTCTCTCATTATTATGAATGCAATTGGTTGTTAATTTCAAACCTACTGAAATTGCCAAAATCTGAGAGGAGTTGGTAAAATCAGTGAGGTCCTCATATATATGCTTAATGATAACTTGATACCAGTGAGGATTCCTTTCTCATTCAACTTAACTAATCTTCTATAGTATGCTGACCCAATACTTCAATCTCCAATACTTCCTCTTAATGATTTATTCTCTGATGACTTCCTAATGGCCATATCAACTGCCCCAACCCCATGGTATGCTGACATTGTGAATTATTTGGCCTGTGGGATCATTCCACTTGATTATTCTTACCAGCAGAAAAAGAAGTTCTTCCATGACATAGAAGACTACTATTGGGATGATCCATTTCTATTTAAGAAATCTCCTGATGGCATGTTCAAAAGGTGTGTGCCAGGAGCTGAATTCAAAACCATTTTGCATGAATGCCACTCATCTCCATATGGAGGACATGGTGCCACTCAGAAGACAGCTGCTAAGGTCCTCCAATCAGGTTTTTATTGGCCTAGTTTATTCAAGGATGCTCATATGTATGTCAAGAGTTGTGATGTGTGCCAAAGAGCAGGATCAATTTCAAAAAGGAATGAAATGCCTCAGAATGGAATCCTAGAAGTTGAGATTTTTTATGTTTGGGTCATTGACTACATGGGACCCTTTCCTACTTCATTTGGATACAAATTCATATTGTTAGCTGTTGATTATGTGTCCAAGTGGATAGAGGCCATTCCAACAGTAGCTGCTGACTCCAAGGCTATTATCAGGATGTTCAAGGATATAATTTTCCCAAGATTTGGAATTCCAAAGGTGCTTATCAGTGATGGAGGCAACCACTTCATATAAAGAAGCTTTGACAACCTTTTGAGCAAATATGGGGTAAAGCACAAAGTTTCAACAACCTACCACCCACAGACAAATGGTCAAGCTGAGATTTCAAACAGGGAAATAAAGGACATTCTAGAGAATACTGTTTCCTTGACTAGAAAGAATTGGAGCATGAAGTTGAATGATGCACTTTGGGCCTATAGGACAGCCTATAAATCTCCAATTGGTGCCTCCCCTTAAAATTGGTCTATGGCAAAACTTGTCACTTGCCCATTGAGTTGAAACATAAAGCATATTGGGCTGCAAAGGTACTGAATTTTGATATACAATCCTGTGGACAGAAAAGGCTACTACAATTGGATGAATTTGATGAGATTTGACTCAATGCCTACCATAATTCTAAATTCTACAAGGAGAGGACAAAGAGGTGACATAGGATTTAGTATTGCTGTACAACTCAAGGCTTAAATTCTTTCTAGGGAAATAGAAGTCCAGATGGTGTGGACCATTCAAAGTCCACAAGGTTTACCCTTTTGGGGTTGTGGACCTTGTCAATGATATTGCTGATATATTCAAGGTTAATGGACAGAGATTGAAGTTATACAACCCCACAGCAATGAATTCAGCTAAGGAGGTGCTGATATTGCAAGATCCACCAGAATTGCCTAGCTGAACTCTAATGCAACAATGTCTAGCCTAAGACATTAAAGTAGGGCGCTTCTTGGGGGGCAACCCAAGCCATTTCCTATCTAATTTTCTCTATTTTGCAGGAATAAGTCGAGAGGAATCAGATCCACCTCTAACCCTTTAACCTAGGGAAATTGATTGCAAACCAGGAAGTATGGATCACCCAAAGCCTTTGGTTGACATGAAGGAACAAAATGAAGCAATGCACAATTTCAAGAATTCAACACCCTCCCAACCCTCTCCCTTGCCAATAATTTTCACCACTGAGGACAGTGCTGGAAATAAGCTTGGGAGAGGAAACCTGGTGCATTTCTGAACATTACACCATGTTTTTAATTCATTTTAATGCTCATATCATTAATCATCACCAGGTTATCAATGTTATCAGCAAGTTATCAGTATTTTTACCTGCTTATTAGTAATTTCAACTAGTTATCACTAGTTATCACTGATGTTGTTCAGCTCAATTCTTGCCTTCATTTTAACTCTAAAATGGATGAAATCCGCTAATATGACAGCTAGTACACTCTAATACCAAGTGGTCAATTTAGCCATTAGTCTTCTTGCTTTAATCAGCCTATTTATTCAGGTGCATTTGAATCAAATTTCAGCTGAAAATTTTTCATTTTGTGGGTAATACGAGCTAACATTCATGGGTTGTTTTGATAATAGAAGATGTCTAGAATTGAGTCAAGGCTCTTGCTACCATGTTAAATAGGAAAACTTGACTCTTTGAATTAAGGGATCTAAACCTTACTTGAGTTTGAACTATTGCTCACTTCATGAATAGAAAAGAAAAGAAAAAAATGGAGAAAAAGAAAAAGTGAAAAGTTGCATTTCTGCATTGCATGCATGCATCAATAAAGAGAGTGAAATTCCAAAAAGGAACCTCTCCTGAATAAAGCCAGGATTTTTATCATGTGACCAGCATGAATAAAAATCAGGTCTCAACCTATTTACTTGCATTTTCATGAATAAAAGTCATGTTTTAAACCTGTTTAAGCAGTGCAAAAATCTATTCATGAAGAGATTTATAGTTCAACCTTTTAGTAAAGTTGACAATTCCTGAAATTCAAATCAGTTGATGTTAGTACTTCTTTCATGGCTTAAATTTGCTTTAGCCGTTGTGATTCCTCAGATAGAAATTTGATTTGGAAAGAATGGAGTGTTGGCAAAGTGAGAAACTCATTTGGTCTCAATCAGTTGGATTTGAATTCATTTGTGAACTATTTAATTCAAAGATTTGTTCTTAATATCTGAATGTTTTGCTTGAGGACAAGCAAAAGACTAAGCTTTGAAGAGTTTGATCACTAGCTGATCATATTATGTTTTTACTCCATTTACACTTGGTTCCATATGTATCGAACCCCTCAATTTGCCCACATTTGGTTAATTATGCCTAGAATGCATACATTTGTGATCACAACTAACCAGGCTATGATTTTATTCATTTTATATCCAATTCAATGTGCACAGAGGTTCTGAATGGTTCATATCTGCAAAGTTGTCATTTCTGTGCCTATTTATCATTTTTTGGCAAGTTATCATTCATATGTGCAAAGTTATCATTTCTGCATGATTGCAATGTGCAGTTGCCAATTGAGCTGATTTTTAGTTATTGTGTTGTCCCAATTCCTTGCTGTCTTGAATTGATTATGTTTGGATAACTATGGTTTAATCTGCACAAGTTATCATTTTGGTGTCAAGTTATCATTTTTGGGGCAAAATTGTCATTTCAATGTGCAAGGTTATTATTTCTGCATAACAGCATTGGGCAATTGTTTAATTTCTGTTCTAACTCCTTGTTGTTGTGAATTAATCATATCTGGATAACAAGAATTAATTTGTGCAAAGTTATCATTCCAATGAACAAGTTATCATTCTTATGAAACATTATCCACACTTGATAATTGACCTCATTTATATGCTGTCCTAATCCTTGGCTATTCTGAATTAATTATCTTTGAATAATCATGATTTAATCTACACAGAATTATCACTTCTATGCAGTGTCTTCAATCAGGTGCATAAAATTATCATTTCTGTGCAAGAATTTCATTCCTGCACAACACCAAATTGTATTTAACAATGGAGCTGATTTAAGTAGTTATCCTAATCCATACTTGTTTAATTTTTATTTAAGGACTTTGATGCTTGTTGTTTTGGCTCTTCTAGCAGGTATTACAAGCCTGCAATAAGTCAGAAATCTGCTGGAAAAGGTGGAGGGGGGGGACCACTGCATTGCTGTCCAAAAAGTTGCTGGAATCTGCTGGAGTTTTTAGGACAGGACACATGGCATAATCAGGGGACAATAGAAGCTTCTCATCTACATCCTATGGTGAAGAAGGACCATATAAAAACTGAGAGGAATCCAGATGAAAGGGGGAGCCTCCATTGGCAGGGTTGCTGGACCAAGAAGCTAAGGGAGGAGCTGAAGAGGAGAAGACTGCAATCTGATTTCCTAGACTAATTTCTGATTTCAGAATACTTTGTATCAGTTTCTTCTTCTATTTTGCATTAAATCTTGTAATTATGACGAGTTCAATTTGAGCTCTCCTAGGATAGGGTAGTAATCTAGTTCTAGTCATGGATGGATGATGAACAATGCTGTTTTTCTTCATTGGTGTTGAAACTATTCTGATGCTGTGTTGTTTCTGATTTTTTTTAATTTGAAATCTTGGATCCTGTTCTTGACATTGCGAAATCCTAATTGCATTTGCAACTGAGAGGTTGATTTATGATTTCTTCTTTGTTCAGAAATGAATCAAGAAACAATGCTAAGTTCCTAGGTCCCAATCTTGGGTCATAAATCTGATTTCCTAAATTCTGATTTTAGAATCTGTTTTGTCATTGTAGCCCAGATTTCATTAACCACTGAGAAGTGGATTTATGGTTTTCTTGATGTTCAGAGATGGACCAGAAGCACTGACAATTGTTGAATTCCAATCTTTGATTATATGCTATTGTATCCAATTAATTGATGTTGATGTGGATTTCAATTTAATTTGCAGTTCAGAGACTTATTTTAAATCCCCTTGATGTTTAGAGATAAACCAAGAAGCACTAGCATTAATATTAGGTTGATTACATTCCTGCCTAGTTAATTGAAGTAATTCTCTCATTATTATGAATGCAATTGGTTGTTAATTTCAGACCTACTGAAATTGCCAAAATCTGAGAGGAGTTGGTAAAATCAGTGAGGTGCTCATATATATGCTTAATGATAACTTGATACCAGTGAGGATTCCTTTCTCATTCAACTTAACTAATCTTCTATATGAAAATATGATGATTAGTCTTGGTTCAATCATGCTGTGAGAGCAGCCCTTTATTAGTTGAATCAGACCTGGCCTTAAATTGTTGAATTGTTCCATTCCATTCATTGCTGAATTAGGTGAACCACATTCCTAGGAGAATTTTCCCATTGACTGATAAACCCTTCTTTAGTCTTAGTTCAGTAATTAGAATTCAGTTCTTGTCTATCACTAAAATACCAAAAATAGTTACCCTTTTAGTCGCATTTTAAATCTATTTTCTCTTTTCCCCATTACACTATTTTTGTCACTTAGTTTATGATTAGTCTAGGTTATATTAGTGAGTCTTTAGCCTTCAAATCACTATGGATACGACACTTGAGTCTATTATAATTGACCTGTGCACTTGTAGTAGAGTGAGTTAGGGAGTTTGATCAAATTTTGGAAAATCTCAATTCTGACCTATAAATTCAGCAAGTTATCATTACTCCTAAATTCACATCAGCGTGGTGTTAGTGTGGTTGAATTCTGGAGTTCTTTACCACTTCTCAATGTGACAGCTTCTACATCTTCTTTTGGATTCCTCTCTGTGTTGCTGGGAAGTGTTCAAGGTGCACGCCCAGCCATAAGGTTAGGAATTTGTCCCATCTACATTTCCAAATTCCAAATTGAAGCTTCATGATTGTTGACGCAGGTCTCCATTGATTTCTGCATATTCTGAACTGTATTAATGACATTTGTCATCATCTCCTCTAATGAATTATTTGATCTCTATGGTGGAACTTCATATTGCTTCCGGAAGAATGTATGGTTGGATGGTAGCTGCATTTGCATTTGTGGCATTTGTTGTCCCTGGTTTTGTCTGTATGAGAACTTCGGGTTGTTCCTCCAGACATACTCGTTATTCATCTCCCTAAAAATAGGATTAGAAACATAGCATTTTCAATTTGACTTATTTCAAAAGGATTACCTGTTGAACACTCATGACTCAAGTGTCCTACACCACAACTATTGCAAGACATCATAGTTAGCATCTTCTCAAATTTTTTATTCAGTGATTCCAGGAGGGTCCTACTTTAGAGTTTATACTTTCAGTTGCATGCATATTATGAGTCCGCGGGACTGGCCTTCTTTCTTGGCTGCATTTCAATGCCACTACTTCAATTACATCCTGAATTTCACTAGGCTTTTTATTTCCCAACACTGTTCCTCTGGCAGATTGATCTAACTTGTCTTGATCCGATGAGCGTAACCCATGGTAGAAGTCTTCCATAACCTGCCATTTAGGAATTCTATTATTTGGAACTCTAGACAACTCCTTATAATGCCCCCATGCCTCATAAAGTGACTCATCATCATCTTGAACAAATGCTCGAAGCTCTCTTCGATATTTAACCACTTTTTGAGGTGCGCAGTACTTCCTCACGAATCTTTCCACCGTCTCCAGCCATGTACGTATAGATCCTGCAAGTTAAATTAAATGTTATAAAATGCACGCATCAGTGCCATCACGTTCGGTGGAGTTATTACAACGACCAGCATTCATTGCGACCTCTACCTTGGCTCCTTGGAGACGGCTCTAATTCAGCCGAAACTCCACAATGTCGTCGCCAATTTGAAATGTAAGATGACCTTGCTTGACATCAATCATTGTCCCTGATGCAAGAATTGATAATAATTAAATTCTAGCAAGTGCACTAATCGCTTAAGTAATAAAGTGTAAAAGTAGAATGTCGAACCCACGAGGAATTAACTTACTTAGCTAAACTAATTTTATAGGCTAATAGGAGATGACATAAAGTTTGGGTATAAGTGTGTAGAAAATAAAACAACAAAAAATTAAGACCAAAACTAATGATCTATAATCTATAATGATAAGAACAATCTGTAATTTCTATAAAATCACGTATAAGTGTGAAGCTCAGATGTAATTTTTAGACGGATTAAGGACACTAAATATATGATTTTCTGCACGGGTAAATAAACTATCTTAATGCAATAATAATCTGAAAGTATTCTGCACGGATATGCCCTCAGTTATATTGAATTTAAGATGCAATGTGTTGTAATCTTTAAACTACACAATTGTCCGCACAGGTCAATTTATGCATACCGCACAATCTAATATTCCGCAAGATTCTATTAGATTACTACATGTATAGCTTCAACATAAGAGTTAAGAATCAATTCAAACAGAAAAATTATGAATTAAAAATTGATTACACTACACAGTCAATAATCATCCTAGAAATCATTAAATTCTGAAGAAAAGCATTACACATAGAAACCATGTTCATAAAAACTAAAGTAATTATTTGATTAATTAGAAATCAGAAATTATTTGTACAGTAAAACTCTTCAGAAGTACGAAATTAAAGTAGAAGGGTAAAATTATAACTAATAATCTTAAGTGCTAAACAGCTAGTAACATGAGAATCTAAAATATCATCACAGCATAATGTAGAAGAAGAAGTACTCTTCAAAAGCAATGATGGACTGCTGCGCAATCCTCGTACGAGTCTACTACGCAGAAGTTGATCACTAGCTGATCACAATAGATTTTTTATCTCATTTTAGATGCGTTTCACCCATATCGAGCCCCTATTTTGCTTAACTTTTGGCCAAATGTGCTTGGAATGCATGGATTGTGATAACTAGTTGATCTTTCTCATTTTATACTTAATTCCATGTGCATAGAGGTTCTGAAATGCTAAAATCCATAAAATTCTTAATTCTATGCCAAGTTATCATTTTTAGGGCAAGTTATCATTCCAATGTGCAAAGTTATCATTATTTTAATTGGGCTAATTTTCAGTGATTACCTTGCCCTAAATCCCCTGCCATCGTGAATTGTTCATATTTGGATGATCATATTTCAACTTGTGCAAAGTTATCACTCCATTTCATAGGTTATCATTTTTTAGTGTCAAGTTATCATTTTAGGGAAAAACTGTCATTTCGACATGCAAGGCTATCAATTCTGCATGAAAACATTAGGCAATCATTATATTATTGTCCTAACTCCTTGCTTCTCTGATTTGATCACATTTGGATAACCACAAATAAACTTATCACAAGTTATCATTTTTATGACATCAAGTTATCATTTTTGGCACCCAAGTTATCATCCCTATAAAATCTTATCCATATTTGATTTCTGACCTCGTTCATCTGTCACCATAATCCCTTTGATGCCTTCAATGCTTTGAACCATCCATAATTGGACAACTTTGATGATATGGTGCAAGTTATCATTCCGGGTCTTATAAGTTATCATTTCTGATTTTGGTTTTCATTCTTGCACAACACCAAATCCCATTTGCTGTTTGAGCTGATATTTATCATTGTCTTAATCTTTATCTGTTAAAATCTCATTCAAGGACTTTGATGTTTGGTGTTCTATCTCTTCTAGCAGGAAAAACAAAGTTGCAAAAAGCTAGAAAAAGTGGGGGGACCACTGTTTTGCTGTCTAAAAACTGCTGCAATCAGTTGGAATCTTCAGGACCATTGGACAGATGGCTGAAATCAGAGAATAGAACATTCTGATGGGGATCAAAGGGTGCACATGACACATATATAAGCTGAAAATTCTGGAGGAAAGAAGGGGGGAGGCCATTGCAGGGTTTTGGGCAAGAAGGAAGCAAGGGTTTGGAGCTCAAGGCTGCTGCTGCAATTCCTGTCGACAACTCCTCAATCCAGGATGATTTGCTTCTGTTTTTTATTCTATGATGTATCTAACTTTGTAATTATGAAGAGCTAAATCCTATGTCTCTTAGGATAGGGTAGTAGTCTAGATTGATTGTGGATGGATTAAAGACAAGTTTGATTTCCTGCACTGAATCTGGTTCTTATATCAATTCTGATTTCTGAAATCTGTTTGTTATGAATCTACTCTTGTCATTAGAAGATCCTATTTGTATTTACAACTGAGAAGTTGTCATTTGATCTAATCTTTGTTCAGAAATGAATTAAGATACTTTGACATTTTTTTTAGGATTCTAATCTGTAATTGCTGCTGAATTCATTCCCTGAATTGGTTATTTCAGGTATCTGTTTTTTTATCTTGGTGGAAATCTGATTGCCATTGTAAAACCCTGCTTTAACCTACCACTGAGAGGTGGTCTTATGGCTTCCCTGGTGTTCAGAGATGAACCAAGGGGCAATTGCTGAATTTCCAACCTGTGATTATATGCCTATTGTTTTCAATTAATCAGAGTTAGTGTGGATTTCATTCCCAATTGCAGCTGAGAGGATGATTTAAAATTCTCTTGTAGTTTAGAGATAAACCAACAAGCACAAGCACTATTATTGGATTGATTTCATTCCTGCCTAACTAATTGAAGTGATTTCCTTATTTTTATGATTGCATTTGGTAGTTATCACTTCAGATTTCACTAAATTTTCAAAAATCAGCAAAAAACTTGAGTTTGAGCCTAATGATAACTTGATTTTCAGTGGAGATCCTCTTCTAATTCAACCTGGCTAATAATTATATGACAATATATTGATTAGTTTTGGACTAATTGAGTTTTGAGAGTAGCCATATTTACGGTTGGATCAGATTTGACTAAAAATTGATAACCTGTTCTATTCCATCCATAATTAAATTAGATGAACCCCAACTCCTAGGAGAACCTTCTCCATTGCGGATAACAATTATTGGTTTCTTGTGGTTTCTTCTTTATTGTTAAACATGTTTGATTAGCCTACAGCTCTCAAGAGGAATTGAAATTCATAACCGTAATTTTCAGTCTCCATTTGTTTCTTGTTCTACATTCCATTTCTTTTACGGTTTTATCTGTTATGAACTTCATAGCAGTAATTTCGGCCGCCATTTAACCAAGCATTTTGATTCTTCGGACATCTTGAGTTGGATTTCCATCTTTGATTGTCTGGTGGCATAAGATGCTGTATATTCTTCATGGAATATTTTAACTATCTAGGGGCGGGGTGGGGATTCCGGTGTTAAATTAGGTCTTATTTCCACTGTATATTTTTCTAATCTAATTAAGACAATCAAGGGCAACTCTGAACCATGCTTGATATGTGCCAAGTTTCATCTGATTTTTTGTACTAACAAATTGATCTGCTTTCCTCACAAAGAAAAAAAGTTCACAAAAATCAGTATTATTACCAAATATTTGCTGCAAATAGACCTGGAAGACCACTTATATGCGATTCATGTAACTTGAATAGTCACTTATTGTGTGGATGCATTGCTTTTCCTGCCGAATAAGGATGGTTACAGCAACAGCAAACAAAAATTATGCAAAATTGGGGGTTGGGGGGGGGGGGGGGGGGGGGGGGGTGGGTGGGAGGGTGGGGGTGGGGTGGGGATGGGTTGCTGAAGGAAACTGCTAAGAATGAGATAGGAAAGTCATGTTAAAAGATGAAATACTTCATGCATACACCTAAGAGATTTAATCAAATCATGGAGATTAGAATGACCTTAGTTTACGTCTTCTTTGGACACATAACACTGGATGAAACATCCAATAACTTCAAATCAGATTTACATGCATCTTTCCTTGTATCTCATCCATTGTTCATTAAATAGGTATTCACAATTATCATTTCAAAGAGATTCAAAGGCATCCTTTGCTTTTCAAAAAGTAACACATTTAGAATTTTATCAAGCATGTTGGAAGTTTTTTCAACACATATTTCCTCAAAGTTAGGAGTTTCCATTGTTTGACATTTATTTTTCTCATGTTGTTTTTTTTATAACTGATGTTGTATATTTTTATTATTTATTATTTAGAATATTTGACCTTTTGAAATATTGCAATGAAAATACTCACATTCTTAGGTTTGTTGCAACTGACCTGGCAACTGATATCATAATTAATGTAGGGGATGTGAAGTTTTATCTACACAAGGTAGTGACTCTAATGTACAAATGATTATGCATATTTCCTTGTAACTCCTCTGTATTAGACCCAAATGATTTTGCATCTTCATCATCTAAACTAATTCAAATATACTATTGTTTGTGTCCAATATCAGCCTGCATCATTGCTTGATTTTACCACCTACGTGGCTCATAAAAGTTTCCCTATAATTACTTTAGTTATTTTGCTCGTTTGTGTTTTCCAATATATGGGCCTCATTGGTTCCCTGTGAAATGCCAAGAAATAAACTTCATTGTTTACCATCTTCTTATGGTCTTTGGAGAAACTACAATAGTTTTTGGCTCATTACTGCCTCTTTTAGTATAAATGCTTTACTTTGATGAGCCGACATGGTCACATTTTTTTTTGAGGAGACATGGTCAGTGACTTCACCTTTCAAGTTTCCTTTTCATAGAAATCTTATTTATCCTGTGTGCAGTTTCCTCTTTTGTCCAAGAGTTCTCGTTTGCAAAAGCTGGTTGCAGCCAAGGGTGATGAAAACGGTGATGAAATTGATATTCATGACATTCCAGGTGGCACTACTGCCTTTGAGATATGTGCTAAGTTCTGTTATGGCATGATTGTCACACTCAATGCATACAATGCGGTAGCAGCTCGTTGTGCAGCAGAGTTTCTTGAGATGAATGAAGCCATTGAGAAAGGCAATCTAGTATACAAAATTGAGGTCTTCTTAAACTGTAGTATTTTCCGGACATGGAAAGATTCCATTATAGTCCTACAAACAACAAAAAGTCTGTTACCATGGTCTGAGGATTTGAAGGTTGTCAGTCATTGTATTGATTCTATTGCCTACAAGGCCTCTATTGATCCTTCTGAGGTTGAGTGGTCCTACACCTACAACAGAAAGAAAATTCCATCAGAAAATGGTCTTGATTCACCTTGGAATGGTGTCAAGAAAGATCAGTCTGTACCAAGAGACTGGTGGGTTGAGGATCTTTGTGAGCTTGAGATGGATTTATACAAGCGAATTATAGTGTCCATCAAGACAAAGGGAAAAATTTCCGGTGAGGTAATAGGAGAAGCAATTAAAGCTTATTCCTTAAGAAGACTCCCAGGATTTGTGAAAGGTAATGTAATCAATGTAACTGATCCTGTGAAATACCAGAGTATCCTAGAAACAATTGTTTGGTTGTTGCCCGCGGAACTACATGCAGTTTCATGTAACTTTTTTCTTAATCTATTAAGAGTTGCCTGTGTGCTCGAATGTGGAGAAACATGCAAGAAGGAATTGATCAAAAGGATAGGTCAGCAGTTAGAAGAGGCTTCTGTTTTAGAACTTTTACTTCCAGTTGCAACAGGCGAGAATGGAGTTCACAATATTGATTTGGTTCTAAGCATAGTGGAGGAATTTGTTATGCAGGACAGAGATGTCACTCAAGTCAGCACTGAAGATCCTAAGGAACTTGTTAAAGTTAAAAGGGCTAATGTTATTTCTGAAAGTTCAAAAATTGCTGTTGCAAAGCTGATTGATGGCTATCTTGCTGAAGTTGCAAAAGATCCCAATCTTCCTCTTTCAAAGTTTGTTGAACTTGCTGAAATGGTTACTGGCGATTCAAGACCATCACATGATGGGCTTTATCTGGCTATTGACATGTATCTCAAGGTAATGTTCTCCTGAAGCTTTGAGAGCGTGCAGGTTGTCGACACGGTCTGCTAGAGCCTGCTTCCTCCTCTCCCTTGCTCGTTAAAAAATAGATGTTTACTGTCTGTTGGTTCCATTAATCCATTACCCTGACTCCAAGGTGCTGCCTTCCCTCTGCAGGTCGTGGCATTGCCAGTCCACCATGGGATCAGTTTGAGGGCATGTGTGAATTCTAGGGCCTGCAGCCTCAGACCTTCAGCAGATTAATCTTGTCGACAGATCTCTGAGAGACGGAGAACAAATAAAGTATACTATCCACAGAGAGCACAGGACAGGACGAATAGATGAGGCAGTGGAACAACTTCAATTCGCAGCTTATCAGGGATAAAAACTGATAGATCTGGGCGTCAATTAAATGCTTGCTGATGCCCCTGCCGCCCCTCAAAATTTTTTACTGATCTAGGGGGTCTTTCGCTCTTTGTTCCCCTCCGCTCCACTGTTCCGCCCGTTGCCTTCCGCGCTGCGTGGGCGCTGCCGCCTCCAAGGGATACAAATTGTCCCTTCTGTTAGAGCGCATCTTAAGGGCTCTTGCTTGTTTAAAGGGTAAGTTTGGATCTTGGACCCAATCGCCGCTGTTCTGCCCACGTTGCAACGCACAGTTGGCCGTCCTTTGGTAAAAAGTTCTTTTTTCCCCCTCTTCTTTCCATCGGTGAACAAAATATTCGGGAGTTCCGTTTCCATCTCATTCCTCCTACGAAGAAGTCCAACTACGGACGGTTTTCACATGGTCGTGTTCTCTTGCCACAGTTGTTAAAAGATCGCTGTGCATGTGAGGCGACTGTTGCAAAAAAGGACTGTTCGTGATATATCATGGGTTAAGGAGAAAAAGAGGAGGGGTGCCTGTCGATCTCTGCGTTGTGGATGCAATCTGTTCTCTTCTTTAATTCGGCAAGATGAAGTATATGAAGCTTGGATCAAAGCCTGATGTTTTCCAGTCTGATGGAAACAACATCAGGTAAATAGCTGTCCTTTTTTTTTCTTTATGAACTACTTCTAGAGAGGGAGGCGCATACAGATTTCCATTTTCTCTGCACTAATTTCCATCTGTTTTCTTAGTTTTAACCCGATTCAGCTCTGTGTTCAATAATTTTTCTCTTCAGAGAACTCCTCATATTTGGTACAGTCCAGGCCTTCTCTGTTTTACCTTAACTTGATTGGCATTTTACTACGAACTAAAATTTTTCACACCATTGGCATTTAAACTTAAAATGAAGAAATTCCATTAAAACTTATATGAGGCGATGTTTAGTGTTTTGGCCTCGTAGACGGGTCTTGGTCTTGAAAACCATGAGCTGTTTTGCAGTCAACGTTAGTTAATAAAGTTTCTGTTTAGAATTGCATTTGCTCTCGTTCATGTTCTGATACCTAAAGCCATAGTTAAACCCTTTTAACCTCTAATTTATCATTTATAATTCAGTTTAGATAACTTTTCAAAAATTTAAAAATAGTTATTTTTTTTGCTAAATTAAAAATTTGTTTACACTTACTTTTCAATTTCCTATTTTTGTCACTAAAAGTAGGGTTAGTCTAGATTGTCTTAGGGAGTCTTTGGCTTCAAATCACTGAGGATACATCATTTGGGTAGACTACAATTGACCTGTATACTTACAGTAGAGAGTGAATTAGGGAGTTAAATCAAAAATTGAAAAATCTGAAATTTGACCCCAAAATCAGCAAGTTGTCACTACACCCCTTAATATCATTATCAAGTTTTTGGCGCTATTGCCGGGGATTTGAAGTCAATTAGATTAACTTAGATAGTTTAGATTAGTTTTCAGTCCATTTATTAGGCCAATTTTCAGTTTTTGCAAGTTATAATTCAGATCCTGAACCTGAAAGAAGATTCTTGAGAAGGAGAAGATTGCAAATGTTAGAGGTAAGAAGAAGGATTTTTGAAGAAGAGGAAGAAGAGCAAGTCAATATGGCTGCACCAAGAACATTAAAAGATTGGTACTCACCTAGCAATGTCAGAAATCAACCTGGAGATGGAGCCCTAGCTCCTGTGGCAAATTTTGAAGTGAACCCAGCACTAGTCACTATGATAAGGCAGTATCAATTTTCTGGATTAGGGACTGAGGATCCAGCTTCACATTTGAACAATTTTAAAGAGATATGCAGTACAGTGCACTTTAATAATACTCCTATGAATGTTGTCTACATGAGGTTATTCCTTTTTTCACTCAAAGACAAGGCCAAAATCTGGTATAAGACTCTCAAACCTGAAGAAGTGGCCACTTGGGAATTCATTGTGCAATTATTTCTATCAGAATTTTTCCCTCCTTCCAAGACTGATAATTACAGAGATCAAATAGTCAGATTTTACAAATTAGACCAGGAGAATGTTTGTGATGCATGGCAGAGACTCCAAGGGCTGTTGAGGGCATGTCCACATCATGATTTTGAGAAGTGACAGTTAGTCAATTACTTTCATAAGGGCCTAAATTATCCATCCAAGGTGGCACTAGACACAGCTACAGGAGGGATCTTTGCATCAAAGAACATTGATGAAGCCTACCAATTAATAAAGAATATTGTCAAGAATCATCATTTTCTCACTCATGATAGGACAAGGAGACCACATGTTTAAAATTCAGTGAACAATATATCATCTCAATTTGAAGAAGTGCTGTATAAAACCCTGGAGAAGCTGAACCTAACTTTTGAACAGTCCATTGATTCAGTGAATGCTGTGGGAAACTTTGGAATGAAACCCCCTACTGAGTTCTATACTCCAGAGAATCGAAACCTCCCCTACCTATCATACAAGGCAAATCATTACCAAGCCCCACCCATGCAGAATTTCAACTGGCAACCCAAAATCTTGCCAAGGAATCAACCACTGCCATATCAGTCACCTAATGCTCCAATGCAGAGACCTCCATATGAGCCACCACAAGTTCAACCTTCTTAATTCTCAAAAGTGGAGGAGATGCTGCAGAAAATTCTGAAGAAGCAGGACAATCAAGAAGAGGCAATATTTAAAATTAATTCTAGACTTGATACTATTGAGAACCAATTTACTCAGCAGCCTAGCACCTCAGCTAGACCACCTATATTCTTTTCTGAACAATCAGAAGTGAATCCTAAAGAACAGGCCCAAGCCATTAAACTCAGGAGTGGAAGGATTTTTGAAGAACCAATGAAAAATATTGAGGACAATCCAGCTTAGGAGAATCCAAATTGTAAGAATGTGGAAGGCAACCCAGCTCAAGAAACCCCTTGTTCAGAACCTGTTGAAAAGGCAATTGAAGAAGATGTAGTGAGAAGTCAGAACAAGAATTTTCAAAATGAAGTTAAAGGAAGGATCTTTGATAAAGTGCCTTTCTCTCAAAGATTAGTCAAGGCCAGGCAAGATCAACAATATGGAAGGTTTTTAGAAATCTTGAAGAAGTTGTACATTAATGTACCATTTGTTGAAGCCATTCAAGAGATGCCTTCATATGCATAATTTCTTAAGGAAATCTTGACCAAGAAGAGGAGGATTGTGGAATATGAAACCATTGCATTAACTGAAGAGGCTTCTGAAATAATCCAAAACAAGCTACCTCCTAAGCTAAAAGATCAAGGGAGCTTCTCCATTCCATGTGAGATAGGAAATAGGAAAATCCAAAGAGCCATGTGTGACCTGGGTGCATCTGTAAGTGTGATACCATTGTCTCTATGTAGGAGACTAGAGGTGGGAGACATGAAGCCCACCAACATGTCTCTACAGTTGGCTGACAGGTCTATTAAGTACACACATGAAATCATTGAAGACATACCTTTAAAGGTGGGAATCTTTTACATCCCTGTGGATTTTGTGGTGTTAGATATGGATGAGGATCTGAATACCCCAATCTTGTTTGGGAGGCCCTTTCTAACTACTGCTAGGGCTATCATAGATGTCAAAGAGGGGAGATTGACCTTCCAAATTGGAGAAGATAAGATAGAGTTTAACCTGGCACAAGTTATTAGTAGGTCAGCTTGTCAATAGGATGATTTTAGAGATGGACAAATTGATCAAGTTGTGGAGCAAACCTTAGCAATAATACCCATTGAAGATCCACTGTAGAGATACCTCATGTTTGATCATTTGAGAGAATTAGAGGATCCATAGGCCAAAGCCTATCAATCAGTGATGAATTCACTCCAACCAATGGGAAATTCAAAAAATCAGAATGAAGTGGTGCAAGTTATCACTACTGAGCTCCAACCTAATTCAGTTCAAGACAATTCATCCAAATTGGAGCTCAAGCCTCTCCCTAGCAACTTGAAATATGAATTCTTGGGAGAGAATTCAACATTTCCTGTTATCATCAATGCCAACTTGCCTAAAGATCAAGTTGAGGAATTGTTGAAAAGACTAAAGCTGTACAGGGAGGTAATAGACTATTCTATTAAAGATATTAAAGGTATTAATCCCTCAATTTGTATGCACAAGATCCTTATGGAGGACAACTACAAGCTCTCCATTGAATGCCAAAGAAGACTCAACCCAGTAATGAAAGAAGTTGTCAAAAAGGAAGTGTTGAAGTTGCTGAATGTTGTAATTATATATTCCATTTCAGATAGTGAATGGGTCAGCCCTGTGCAGGTAGTTCCAAAGAAGGGAGGAATCACAATAGTCAAATCTGATTCAAATGAATTGATATCCACCAGGACAGTTACAGGATGGAGGATGTGTATTGACTTCAGGAAATTAAACAAAGCAACAAGGAAAGACCATTTTCCTCTTCCTTTTATTGATCAAATGTTAGAAAGGTTGGCAAAGTACTCCCACTTCTGTAATCTAGATGGCTATTCAGGATTCCTTCAAATCCCAATTCATCCTCAAGATCAGCATAAGACCACTTTTACATGTCCATATGGGACATTTGCTTATAAGAGAATGCCATTTGGTTTATGTAATGCACCTGCCACTTTTCAAAGATGTATGATGTCAATCTTCTCAGATTTTATTGAAGATATTTTGGAGGTTTTCATGGATGATTTTTCAGTATATGGATATTCCTTTGAAGCTTGTCTAGAGAATTTGACAAAGGTTCTACAAAGATGTAGGAAGTCTAATTTGATTCTAAATTGGGAGAAGTGTTATTTTATGATCCAAGAAGGAGTTGTCTTAGGACATGTTGTCTCAAGTAAATGAATTGAAATGGATAAGGCCAAAATTGAAGTAATTGAGAAGTTACCACCACCAACAAATGTGAAAGCAGTAAGGAGTTTTTTAGGGCATGCAGGTTTCTACAGGAGATTCATTCAGAACTTTTCAATGATAACCAGGTCTCTTACCAGATTGCTAGCAAAAGATATGGAATTCAAATTTGATGAGGAATGCTTAAAGGCCTTTAATCACTTGAAGCAGGCTCTCATCTCAACTCCTATAGTACAACCACATGATTGGACCCTATCCTTTGAGATTATGTGTGATGCCTCTGATCAAGCAGTAGGGGCAGTGTTGGGACAGACAAAAGACAGAAAGCACTATGTCATATGTTATGCCAGCAAGACTTTAGATGAAACTCAAGTCAACTATGCCACAACTGAGAATGAGCTACTAGATGTTGTATTTGCATTTGACAAGTTTAGATCTTAATTGGAGCAAGGGTGATTGTCTATACTGATCATCAGGCTATTAGGCACTTAATCAGCAAGAAGGAATCAAAGTCAAGGCTCATCAGATGGATCTTGTTGTTGCAAGAGTTTGATGTAGAAATCAGGGACAAAAGAGGTAGTGAAAACTCAGTTGCTGATCATCTTTCCAGGATGGAGGAAGTCCAAGAATCTTCAATACTTCCTATCAATGATTCCTTTCCTGATGACTTCTTGATGGAATATCAGCTAATCCAATTCCCTAGTATGCAGACATTGTGAATTACCTGGCCTGTGGGATTGTTCTTCCTGATTACACTTATCAACAGAAAAAGAAGTTTTTCCATGATTTAAAGGATTACTACTAGGATGATCATCTTTTGTTCAGAAAATCTCCTGATGGCATGTATAGGAGGTGTGTACCACAATCAAAATTTCAGGACATCTTGCAGGCTTGCCATTCATCTCCATATGGTGGACATGGTACCACTCAGAAGACAGCAGCAAAAATCCTTCAATCTGGCTTCTATTGGCCTAGTTTATTCAGAGATGTCCATATGTTTGTAAAAAGTTGTGATGAATGCCAAAGAGCAGGCTCTATCTCAAGAAGAAATGAAATGCCACAACAAGGAATTCTAGAGGTGGAGATATTTGATGTATGGGGCATTGACTACATGGGCCCATTTCCTAGTTCATGTGGATTCAAGTTTATATTGTTGGCTGTGGACTATGTATCTAAATGGATAGAAGAAATTCCAACTATAGCTGCTGATTCTAGGGTTGTCATTAAATTGTTCAAGGAGATAATTTTTCCAAGATTTAAAATCCCAAGGGTAGTCATAAGTGATGGAGGGAGCCATTTCATTGAAAAATGCTTTGAGAACCTCCTAAACAAGTATGGAGTTAAGCATAAGGTCTCAACTGCCTACCACCCTTAGACTAATGGCCAAGCAGAGATCTCAAATAGGGAGATAAAAGCCATTCTAGAGAAAATTGTTTCTTTGACCAGAAAAGATTGGAGTTTGAAGTTAAATGAGGCACTTTGGGCATACAGGACAGCCTACAAGTCCCCAATTGGTGTCTCCCCCTACAAACTTGTTTATGGAAAAACCTGCCACCTACCTATTGAGTTGAAACATAAGGCCTATTGAGCAGTTAAGGTCCTGAACTATGATTTGAAGGCTTGTGGACAAAAGAGGCTCTTGCAACTTGATGAACTAGATGAGATTAGGCTCAATGTCTATCATAATTCAGAATTCTACAAGGAGAGAACCAAAAGGTGGCATGATAGCAGAATTTTGAAGAAAGAATTCAAGGTTGGAGACCTTATGTTGTTATACAATTCTAGGCTCAAGTTATTTCCTGGAAAGTTGAAATCTAGGTGGAGTGGACCCTTTAAAGTCCACAAGGTCTATTCTTTTGGGGTTGTGGATCTCGTAAATGACAATGCAGATATATTCAAGGTCAATGAGCAAAGATTGAAGATTTATAATCCCACAATAGGAGATTCAGCTAGGGAGGTGCTGATTCTGCAAGACCCACCAATTGCCTAGTTGATTTCCAAGTGTAACAATGTCTAGCCTAAGACATTAAAGCAGGGCACTTCTTGGGAGGTAACCCAAGTCATTTTCTATCTAATCTTTCTGTTTTGCAGGAATAATTCAGAGAAAAATCAGAAGCTACCACACCCTTTCACCTAGGAGTACTCTTTCCCTCATTTTTTATTTTCTCACTGAAATCCTAATGATAATTGATATTATCTTTTCCTTCATGCTGCAGTTATCATATTGACATCTGAATTATCATTCATATCAGTTATTCAAATCCATCATTGATGAATTTCAGTGAATTTCAATGCACTTCATTGAATTGTGCACCCTAAAAACCTGACATTGCAGATTTCAATTATATCCCTTATTTCCTTGCAGAAGTGATTGCAAATCATGAAGTATGGATCACCTGAAGACTCTGATTGAAGTGCAAGAACCATTGGAAGGGATCAAATGCACAATTCCATGAATCTCATACCCACCCAACCCTCTCCCTTCTCTATCTCTTTCACCACTGTGGACAGTGCTGAGAATAAGCTTGGGGGAGGAAACCTGGTGCTTTTCTAAACTTTACACCATGTTTTCAATCTATTTTGATGTCCATATATCATTTATCACCAGGTTATCACTATTTTGACCAAGTTATCATTAGTTCCACCTGGTTATCACTAGTTATCACTATTCGAGTTCAATTCAATTCCTGCATTCATTCTAACTCTAAAATGGATAAAATACTTCATTATGACAGTGGGTATACTCCAATACCAAGTGGCTAATTTGACCATTAGTCTTCTTGCTTTAATTGACTCAATCATTCAGATGCATTTGAATTAAAATTCAGCTGAAAATTTTTCTTTTTGTGGCTAACACTAGCTGACATTTATGGATTGAATTAGTAATATATTAAGTCTAGAGGGGAGTCAAGGCTCTTGCTGCCATGTTAAATAGGAAAATTTGACTTTTTGGACAAAGGAATCTAAACTTTACTTGAGTTTGAACTATTGCTCACTTCATGAACAGAATAGAAAAAGAAAAATGGAGAAAAGAAAAAGTGAAAAGTTGCATTTTGCATTGCATGCATGCATAAATAAAGAGAGTGAAATTCCAAACTTCTTGCTTTAATTGACTCAATCATTCAGATGCATTTGAATTAAAATTCAGCTGAAAATTTTTCTTTTTGTGGCTAACACTAGCTGACATTTATGGATTGAATTAGTAATATATTAAGTCTAGAGGGGAGTCAAGGCTCTTGCTGCCATGTTAAATAGGAAAACTTGACTTTTTGGACAAAGGAATCTAAACCTTACTTGAGTTTGAACTATTGCTCACTTCATGAACAGAATAGAAAAAGAAAAATGGAAAAAAGAAAAAGTGAAAAGTTGCATTTTGCATTGCATGCATGCATAAATAAAGAGAGTGAAATTCCAAAAAGGAATCTCTCTTGAATAAAGCCAGGATTTTTATCCTGTGACCAGCATGAATAAAAATCAGGTCTCGACCTGTTTACTTGCATTTTTATGAATAAAAGTCAGGTGCTAACCTGTTTAAGCAGTGAAAAATCAGTTCATGAAGAGATTTGTAGTTCAACCTCTTTGTAAAGTTGACAACTTCTGAAATTCAACTTATTATTTCTAGTACTTCTTTCATGGCTTAAAATTACTTTAGCCTCTGTGATTCCCTAGCTAGAAATTGAGTTTTTGGAAAGAATGAAATGTTAGCAAACTGGGAAACTCATTGGACTAAAAATCAGCTAGTTTTGAATTCATTTGTGGATTGTTAATTCAAAATTCGTCCTTAATTTCTGAATGTTTTGCTTGAGGACAAGCAAAAGACTAAGCCTGGGGGAGTTTGATCACTAGCTGATCACAATAGGTTTTTTATCTTATTTTAGATGCATTTCACCCATATCGAGCCCCTATTTTGCCTAACTTTTGGCCAAATGTGTTTGAATGCATGGATTGTGATAACTAGTTGATCTTTCTCATTTTATACTTAATTCCATGTGCATAGAGGTTCTGAAATGCTAAAATCCATAAAATTCTTAATTCTATGCCAAGTTATCATTTTTAGGACAAGTTATCATTCCAATGTGCAAAGTTATCATTATTTTAATTGGGCTAATTTCCAGTGATTACCTTGCCCTAAATCCCCTGCCATCGTGAATTGTTCATATTTGGATGATCATATTTCAACTTGTGCAAAGTTATCACTCCATTTCATAGGTTATCATTTTTTAGTGTCAAGTTATCATTTTAGGGAAAAACTGTCATTTCGACATGCAAGGCTATCAATTATGCATGAAAACATTAGGTAATCATTATATTATTGTCCTAACTCCTTGCTTCTCTGATTTGATCACATTTGGATAACCACAAATAAACTTATCACAAGTTATCATTTTTATGGCATCAAGTTATCATTTTTGGCACCCAAGTTATCATCCCTATAAAATCTTATCCACATTTGATTTCTGACCTCGTTCATCTGTCACCATAATCCCTTTGATGTCTTCAATGCTTTGAACCACCCATAATTGGACAACTTTGATGATATGGTGCAAGTTATCATTCCGGGTCTTATAAGTTATCATTTCTGATTTTGGTTTTCATTCTTGCACAACACCAAATCCCATTTGTTGTTTGAGCTGATATTTATCATTGTCTTAATCTTTATCTGTTAAAATCCCATTCAAGGACTTTGATGTTTGGTGTTCTATCTCTTCTAGCAGGGAAAACAAAGTTGCAAAAAGCTGGAAAAGGTGGGGGGACCACTGTTTTGCTGTCTAAAAGCTGCTGCAGTCAGTTGGAATCTTCAGGACCATTGGACAGATGGCTGAAATCAGAGAATAGAACATTCTGATGGGGATCAAAGGGTGCACATGACACATATATAAGCTGAAAATTCTGGAGGAAAGAAGGGGGGAGGCCATTGCAGGGTTTTGGGCAGGAAGGAAGCAAGGGTTTGGAGCTCAAGGCTGCTGCTGCAATTCCTGTCGACAACTCCTCAATCCAGGATGATTTGCTTCTATTTTTTATTTTATGATGTATTTAACTTTGTAATTATGAAGAGCTAAATCCTATGTCTCCTAGGATAGGGTAGTAGTCTAGATTGATTGTGGATGGATTAAAGACGAGTCTGATTTCCTGCACTGAATCTGGTTCTTATATCAATTTTGATTTCTGAAATATGTTTGTTATGAATCTACTCTTGTCATTAGAAGATCCTATTTGTATTTACAATTGAGAAGTTGTCATTTGATCTAATCTTTGTTTAGAAATGAATTAAGATACTTTGACATTTTTTTTAGGATTCTAATCTGTAATTGCTGCTGAATTCATTCCCTGAATTGGTTATTTCAGGTATCTATTTTTCGATCTTGGTGGAAATCTGATTGCCATTGTAAAACCCTGCTTTAACTTACCACTGAGAGGTGGTCTTATGGCTTCCCTGATGTTCAGAGATGAACCAAGGGGCAATTGCTGAATTTCCAACCTGTGATTATATGCCTATTGTTTCCAATTAATCAGTGTTAGTGTGGATTTCATTCCCAATTGCAGCTGAGAGGATGATTTAAAATCCTCTTGTAGTTTAGAGATAAACCAACAAGCACAAGCACTATTATTGGATTGATTTCATTCCTGCCTAGCTAATTGAAGTGATTTTCTTATTTTTATGATTGCATTTGGTAGTTATCACTTCATATTTCACTAAATTGTCAAAAATCAGCAAAGAACTTGAGTTTGAGTCTAATGATAACTTGATTTTCAGTGGGGATCCTCTTCTAATCAATATATGACAATATATTGATTAGTTTTGGACTAATTGAGCTGTGAGAGCAGCCATATTTAAGGTTGAATCATATTTGACTAAAAATTGATAACTTGTTCTATTCCATACATAATTAAATTAGATGAACCCCAACTTCTAGGAGAACATTCCCCATTGATAGTTAAACCCTTTTAGCCTCTAGTTTATCATTTATAATTCAGTTTAGATAACTTTTCAAAAATCCAAAAACAATTATCCTTTTTGCCAAATTAAAAATATGTTTTCACTTTCTTTTCAATTTCCTATTTTTGCCACTAAAAGTAGGGTTAGTCTAGATTGTCTTAGGGAGTCTTTGGCTTCAAATCACTGAGGATACGATATTTGGGTAGACTATAATTGACCCATATACTTGCAGTAGAGAGTGAATTAGGGAGTTAAATCAAAAATTGAAAAATCTGAAATTTGACCCCAAAATTAGCAAGTTATCACTACACCCCTTAATATGTTAAATCAATAATTGAAAAATCTGAAATTTGACCCCAAAATCAGCAAGTTATCACTACGCCCCTTAATATCATTATCAGAAGTCTTCTCTTTCGTTCTTCAGAAGTGATCCTTCGTCCTTAGCATGAAAGCTTCTGTTGCAGGCCCTAACATGATATCTTCTGGGAGTAGAAGGCCTCTATTTATAGGGGTTTGAGTTTCCATGTAATCGGAGAAGAAACGGAAAGATGTAAAATAAGGTAAATTTGGAATTGATTTAGTTCTGAAATTTTAGCCTTGTCAAATTTCAAAATTTGGGCCATAATTATTTTCAAATCATCTTGGGATCATATAGTAGGAGTAGGAATTCTTGTGCCTTGAGAATTATTTCAAAAATAAGTTTCCATGTCGAAAACAATGTCCCTCACACCCCCAATATGATTTAACAGCCCAATCAGAGCCAAAATTAGAGTTGGTTGCAGCCGTTATGAGGAGTGAGATGGCTTTAGTGGTCGTGAATCGGGCTTTTCAGGTTGGAACACACAACCACTATTGACTTCACGGCCCGTAATTGCAATTAACGACCCGTAAGCTGAATTTAAGCGTATGCGACCTTTCTATGATATCTGTATTTATTGTTTCATGGACTGTGATAACGTTTCCTTTTCCAAATCACAGGAGGAGCCGTCAAGCTTGTGTATCTGTTATTTTTTTTTTATTTAACGATCGTGAAACATTTGTCATGGCCCGTAAGTTTCTGAGTCGTGAAGTAAGGTTCGTGCGGTCCGTGAAATGGAAAGTTGGTGCGTGAAACTCAGTCTTCACGGCCGTGAGACACATCTAATGGCCCATGAAATCCTTTAGCAAGCTCTTCTGCTAGACCGTGAAAGCGGACATTGAAGTCGTTAAACCACCTTTCACGACCCGTGCGGAGAAAGTAACGACCCGTGAAATTCAAGAATTGTTTTCTAGAAGCTAAATTGTCTTTGTTTTGCGTGCTTCTTCTTTTATTCCCTTCTTCCACCATTTTTTCATCCATAATTCCTGCAAAATACACCAACTAGAGGTAGATGGTTGCTTCAAAGGTTTTAAAGAAATAAACGTATAAAATAGATGCATGTAATGAGATAATTACACAAAATAAACCTAAATGCAGGTCTAATTATATGTTATAAAATTCATGCATTAGTCCCGCGATAACTAAAAAAGGTCTTCCCAAAAGAATGGCAACATGATTTTCTTCATCCATATCCAGAACGACAAAATCAGCTGGTATGTAGAAATTTCCTAATTTAATTGGTATGTCTTCCAGGATTCCTTGGGAAATTTTGATGGATCGATCAGATAATTGGAGAGATATTGGTGGGCTTAATATCACCTATTTCAAGTTTTTTACAGAATGAGAGAGGGATAACACTTCAGAGACCCCTAGATCACACAAGACTCTTTGAATTCTTTCACAAGGTATAGAGAAGCTTCCAGGGTCCTTGAATTTTAGAGGCAAACTATTTTGAATAATGGCACTAGCCTTAGCTGTCAGTACTAATGTTTCATTCTCTTGAATTCTCTTCTTCTTTGATAGGATATTCCTAAGAAATTTAGCATAGGCTGGCCTCTCTTGGATGACTTCAACAAAAGGTACATTAATACAGAGCTTCTTTAAAATTTCAACAAACTTGCCAACCTATTGATCTTGTCGACTTCTTTCAAGAGCTTTAGGAAATGGTAGTTGTTGAGAGTAGTTGGAAGGGCCTTCTGAAGTTTTCGGTCGTTTGGCTTCCTTTTGCTCTTTTGGTTCTGCATCTGGTTGTGCTACTTCTTCTTTCTTTGGAACTTTCTTATCTTTTGGTTCTGAAGTTTCTACTCTTGACCTTTTGATGTCTTCAGTTGTTCTTCCATCCTTAGTGTCATAGCTTGAACTTGCTCTTTTGAGTTTTGTTCTGATTGCCCTAATAGTTCTTGAGGATGATGCAGCTTGTTGAGCTATCTGTGTCCCCAGCATCTTGTTGTGAATTGAAAGACTTTTGATCTTTTCGAACATCTTTTGCATAAGGCTATCATGTTTAGACATGTATTTCTCCATCATCGATTTGAGCTTACTCGTTGAGGATTATCCTTGGTCAATAAGTGAATTATGAGGATGCATTCTTTGATTGGCCCGATTCTGCCAAACAGGGGCTTGTGTTTGTTGATAATTGTCTCTATAAGAAAATTAGGATTGTTTTTCAAGCCAGGGTTGAATGAATTAGAATAAGGATCATTATTAGAAGGATAAGACCCTACTACATTTCCTTGATGACTTTGTTGTTTTAGTAACTCGCAATGTATGGAAATGTGATCAGGTGAACCATAAATTTCACAGCATCTAGATATCATATTGATAGTGGGGGTGACTTCATTGAGTCCAAGTCTACTGATTGCCTTCTAAACGATATATTCTACTTTGGAAGAAAAATCCTCACCCCAAACGCATTTGAGTAGATGCAACAGATTCGTTGGACCTCGAATGAGCTAAGAAATGTTGATTTTTTGCTATTTCCTCAATAAGCTGGTAGGCTTCATCAACATTTTTCTTTATGAAGATGCCATCGGCAACACTGTCGAGCACCATCTTAGAAGCAAAGTTGAGTTCATTATGAAAAGATTGCACTAGAATCCACTTGTTAAGACCATGATGTGGACATGACCTTAGTAATGATTTAAATCTTTGCCACGCTTCATAAAGTGTTTCTTCATCTTTTTGAACAAATCCAATGACCTATTTTTCTTATCCTGATTGTCTTTTTAGGAGGAAAGTATTCAGATAAAAAGGCTTTCACTAATTTCTCCCTAGTCAATTCTCTCGATTCAAGCGATTGTAGTCATTGTTTGGCCTTACCTCTTAACGAGAAAGAAAAGACTCTCAATAATGAGTGCCTCTGGTGAGACTACATTTAGCTTTGTTGTCTCGCATATTTCCAAGAAATCCTTGAGGTGTTGGTTTGGATCTTCTTCTGGGTTCCTTCGAATTGATTTTGCTGAATTGTTGGGATCAGAGATGACTTCAGTTCAAAGTTATTAGCTTGAATAGTTGGCTTCAAAATAGCTGATTCCAATCCATCAGCAATAGGAGTATAGAGTCAAGTGAAGGAACCAGAGTTTGCTGATGATTTTGTTGTTCAGCCATCATTTCTTCTTCCGAATCATAATTCAGTTCAAATTCTGTTGGTTGAGTGGACTTGTTTCTTCAACTGATGGTGTTTTACACCTATGTTCATGCACTCTCCTCTTAAATGTTTGGTCAATTCCAGGGTCTAATTCAAGCAATAGCTTGAAGTTAGCCATAGGCATATAAGATTTCTGTGAATAGAAGAATTAAAAGTTGAGAAAATTTGTAAGGCGATAAAAGATAAACAAAGAGTGAGAGATATGAATAGATAAGAATCAAACTAAGTCCCCGGCAATGGCGCAAAAAATATGATGCAGAATTTAGAAGTTGTGACCTCTCATACCGACTAAATATTGTTCAAAGTTCAAATAAATACTCTAGAGTCCACACTACTGCAAGTATACAGGTCGAGTAGAAATCATGAGTGTCGTAACCCCATTGACTTAGATCGATTGTTAATCTACTTATATCTTAAGAATTGTCACAAAACAGGAGGGTAGGAAAAGAATAAAAGATAATTAGCATATTAGAGATTCAGAGAGGGAAGGTTCCTTTGTGATGAATTGGTTACTATTATGGTTCTAATTCATTTTGTGAGGTGAATGATCTCTCGATCGTTGGGGATATGTGAGCAGAGTTCCGCTCCAAAAAATAAAATCAATCTAAGATAGCTATTGATATTACATAATCTCGTCTCGTAATATAAAAAAATGGACTTCTCGACCACTTTTAAACTATAAAAATTACACAAGAAAGATATTGTGATGTTCATATAAGAATTGTCCTTTCTCATCTCTCGATTTCATGGAAATCAAGTGCAGTCGAACCATTCACAATTGACATAAAGCAAAGTAAAATAGATGTCTAAGAGTAGGACAAAGAAAGAAAATCAAAACCATAACAGTCACGCAATTACACCACAAAGAAATTTAAAGTTTAGCTGAGCATCGGCATGGGTAGAACAAAAGTGTTTTTCTTTATCTCCACCTCCTCTTCCTAGAAAATGTTTCTTCTTCCTCTCTCCCCTCTTTGCTTGCACCTCCTCTTCTTTTATTTCCCCCTTTTCTTCACTCCCTAACATTCAAAATTCGAAAGGTTGTTATCCATTAGGAGACTCATTCAAAATTGGTAAATAATAATCAGATAATCCAAAATTTAGATCAAATATCATGCAAAGGTGGTCAAATTCTTATCTGAATTACTGATAAAAATGAGTGAAATAAGAAGTGATCACACAACCAAGCCTAGAAATGTCATAACCGTACCCAACATTGTCATAGCCCAAAATTTTGAGTTATTACATCACGTTGATCAGGGTCCGTGCTGACCCATGGCCCCCGTGTTTCCCACATGGCTCAAGTGTTGGCACGACCGTGCCAGCGTCTTGTACCTGAAAATTTTGATTTTCATGATCAAAATTTCAGTAAAAATAATTTAAAACATCATAAAAATTACAGGTATGATCTTTTAGCCTTTATGCATCATAGAACACATTAAACATGCAATTTTTATTCATTATCAAGATTTAGGACTTTTCCCCAAATTCATCTAAAAGAAGATTTAGGACAAAAAGAATAAAGATCTAATCATAACAATCTAATATGGATCAAAGCACATAAATCTAGGCATAAATATCATTCAAATCTAATGATCTTTTCAATGTAATCCCTCAATCAAAATCCCAATCAAGAACGGGTGTTCTTGAGACTATCAATCTAACGAAAGAATCATTGAGAGGGAAGAGAGGGGTTGGATCCTCTTTACATACCTTTAGGTTTTAGATTTAAAATTCATTTTCCTAATTCCCCTAGGTCTTCTTGTTGTTGCATCGAAACATATAAATGTTGACTAATCTGGCTAACGTCTTCTGAGATTCCTGTTTCTTAGTGAGTTCTTGTGTTTGCCGAGTAAGATCAGATCCGGACACTGCAGTTGCTCCACGGCGATACGGCCTTAATTTTCCCTTTGTTGATCTTAAAACATAACCACCATGAAGAATAGGGCTCTATATATCTCATAGTCTTAGGCTTTTCTTGGTGGAGGAGAAATAGAGAGAAGAGGACTTGATGGCTAGATTTTTAAGAAATTAATTGGATTGTTGGTCCTTTATTTATATAGAATTTACATTAGAGTTCTGGTCAAAATATCCAAATACCCGTGGCCCAAAATTTTGAGTTATTACATCTCGTTGATCGGGGTCCGTGTTGGCGCATGGCCCGTGTTTCCCATGTCTGAAGTACATGAGGTTAGATACCATTCTGTAACACCCTCAACTCAATTAAGATATTGTTCATTTTGGACTTTCGACTCGCACGAATTTAAAATGCGTCTCGAAAGGTAAAAAGAATAGCTACATATAAATGCATGATCACCTCTGTGTTTTGCCAATGTTGATTGTTAGAATTTTACGGGACTGCTGCGCTCTTACCTCCATGTCACCGCCGCCCACCTTCCAGGGAGTTGGATTTGGTCGTATGCGTGATATTGCGTCAGGGGCCAATTCTGTAATGTCCCCAGAATTCGGCCCCAATTTAATTGTCGAACTCTAGGCGACGTTACTTTACATGACCTAATTTCATGAAAACATTGCAGCGGAAAACATAATAGTAATAAAGTCCAGTAACATAAACACAGCGGAAGACTTCATATGTAAATAAAAACCCAAGATACATATGTAGCCCATGGGTCATATAGGCTCTAACATAAGACCCAACATAGGGTTCATAATACATAAGTGACTTCATATAAAAGTAAATGACTCAAAGGTCCATAGACCATACATACTTGACTCTTATAAGAGTTCATCATGATAACATAAGTAAGATAACTTGGGCCGTAGTCCGACCAACCCATGTGCAATGTCACCATCATGAGGCTCTAGCCGTCGAACCTAAGCCTCGTCCATATCTGCACGGATCCATGGGGTGCAGGAGATTTCTCCCGTTAGAGTATGTTGAGGTTCATGTCTGCTATGATCCTATGACATAATCTCTATATGTCATGGCATACGCATTTCATCATCATAGTACATATGCATGCTATGAGCTACTTATGACACTATATTGCATATAAACATATCATCATGGCAAGATAAAATAAGCATGTAACATCATACGCATTATGTCAAAGCACATCATAACTTATCATTATGCTAAAGCATATCATCATTTATCTTGATTTACTTTAACATCTTTTTACATAACATCTTATGACAAAGGGGACATACATTAGCATCCTTTTTTATGCTTTCATCATCATCTTCATCTTTATGTCCCAAGTCATCATTGGAAAGTACATAAATAAGTGTAAGACTTTACTTTCCAACTATCTATCATATTTTCATCTTCTATCTTTATTAAGATAGCTTCTTATCTTGGTGATTGGGAAGACCATGTTGATTCGCGGGTCCTTGGCTAGCTAGGCCGGGACGATTGTCCCATTAGAAGTATTCTTCCCCGGGAATACGACACATATGCTAGCATGTGAAGACTTTATTCTCCTCCACGATTACAACAAGACGCATTCATGCCAATCTATTTTTTAATTACATTCATCAATACATCCAGTCCTTTAATAATGTTACATATTTTAACCCTATTTAAGTTCATACATACTTCAAATCATGCTAAGTGTGGACATTCAATCATAACCAATCATTAGTCCAGAACGGACGACCATTTTCACTTTCAATTGACCACTGGACTCGGGTAACAGACGACCATTTCGGTATCGGTCGACCATTATCAAGCTTTTGGACGACCGAAGTGGGCATTGGGTCGACCATTAACTATAGAGAGCACGACTGTTCTAAATCGGACGACCGTTATGGTATCGGTTATCAGGCCTTCGGACGACCGAAACTAGACGTTGGGTCGATCGTTAATTATAGAGAGTAACGACTCTTTCGAATCGGACGACCGTTGGATAGAAGTCGAGACAAATTCGTTCCCAGAACGGTCGACCATTAAGGAATCGGTCGCCTATTCTAGGCCGATAGAACTCATATTTCTACATTCTTTTCTTTCCAATCATGCATACTTTAACATATTGAGCACAAATTTTGCTCTACACATCACATGAAACACTTACCAATATTCTTGGTACATTAACAATGAAACAAAATGGGGTTTTCACATAAAGACACCTAACATACTAATCACATTCGTAAGCACATGAGTATTAAGCAATTTCATAATGAGCTAACATAAATCACAATGAACATTCTATTTCTAAACATGGTTAGCAATAGAGCATTAATCTGAATAAAATAGGAACATACTAATGCTAATATGAATGTCCCTTAATCATCACTTCAAGAATACATGGTTGGTTCCTTATGCCCTAACACTACAAGAAAATTGGCGATTAGCGACCCAAGACTAGCGATGCTAGGGAGGCGCTATTACGTCTCCGTGATGAAGAACGTATCATTCGCGTCCAACTAGCGCCGCATTAGTAGGACGCTAGAAATCGGTGGCTACTGGCATCGCAATAGAATCAAAGGAAATGAGACACTACTAGCACCACGTGTTGACGCTATCTCGACATTATTAAGACGTGTGGTTTTCGGTTGTGAGCAGAAGATATGTGTCGCTATGTCGACGCGCAAGTGGCGCTAGGTCTGAAGCGCTATTCCGACGCCCATGAGCCGCTAATGTAGGCGCTAGGAAGGCGCTGAAGTGACGCAAATATGATGGTATATGCATCATCAATGAGACGCGAATATGGCACTAAGAACGATATATTTAATTCAACGTCGATTACCTTTGAGACGCGAATGAGATGCTATGGAGTCGCTACTTGCATATTTTTTTTACTCATACGAGCCTCATTTTTTCCCCTTCCCACACCATACAATTATATAATGCATATAAAAATTGATATTCATCACAGGCAATATAAAAGCATCACCGGCATAATATTTCACATAAGAATATGAAAAGTAATAAACCGATCTAACAAATTATATGTATATCTAAATCTATAAGTAACAAAAGCATAGTTTGTATTCATGGTTTGTTTCTATCCTAGGTTTGGGAGTTATTGTTGTCATTTCGGAAGTTCGACCAAGACGTGCTCGGTCCATGGTCTCGCGGGGATGGATTCTACGTCGGGATCAATCCCTAAATCGCCTGCAATAACAGAGCCAACTACTGCGCTGCAACAACTGCTCTGACACCTGTCGCGATATCTGCTCCGATAACTGCTGTGATAGCTGCTGTGATAGTTGTGTCATATCACGTGCAGCGGATCAGCTCTCAGCAGATGGACCGCATGTATATCCTCCGATCCTCCTAGGTATCTGAGCGGCTGTGCCGAGGCCACGCAAGTATCCCCCTCGTGTCGTGCCGGTCACCTCCTTCCAAATAGCAGGGTCCTCTACGAAATAGAAAAATTATACAATCAGATAATATATAAATTATATATCAAGAAATACAAATTAAAAATATGACAAAACCAACTAAGAAACATTACCTGGTAGTTGAGTACTCAGATCATCTCCATACTTTTCAGTCATTTTTGTATTATAATCATCCTAAAAAATTTAAACATTGTGTATTTAAAAAATAATACACTAACGTCAATAATCAAATGACCATGTCATGAGACTTACCAAAAGCCTACAAGCAGTGGACGTGACTAGGTCGTTTATCTTTCGACTCTTATGCGTGGCCTCATAGACCACACGAAAGTCTACGAGACCACCTTCTTTCTCCTCCTACAATAAAGTTTCAAATTTGATAACATAAGTATAAGTCAAAAGTTTGATAAATTGAATTTATATGTAAATTACTATGAATTGTCGATGCTCGTCAAATCACATCGACCCTCCTGTGTGGATGTGGGTCTCGGGCTTCGAAAGACGGTTAACTCTTGCCTTTTTCGACTTCCTTTGTCATCGTTCATCCGTCCTTTGTTAACATCAAATACTTACACTTTCAAAAACTATAATTTTAATAAAAATAATTTAAAAGTAAACATACTTACAACTTCCTACATAAGGACTCCCAAACCGAGCGCCTAATATGCCTTGGGCATCTTTGTATGCCCCGCTCCAAAGTGAGGCCGGCGGACATGACGACCTTGCAAAACTTGTATACATGAAATATGTAGCGCCCCGAGGGATGCCACATATGCGATCATGTACCTCTACTTTGACTCTTTGACCTTTCATGCTTTGACCAATTCGTTGACTGGACGGTCAACACAAAAGAAGAACTAAACGAAAGAATAAATGAATAAAATATTACAACGGAAGGCTTATGAATACAACGATGGATAACATAGCGAAAGAATCAACAAACATATATATGAATAGCGGGAGACTATACGATAAGAGGAAGTCGACAAGATAAAAGCAAATGCGGAAGCTTAGCACATCAAAAGTTTAACTAGCCTTCATAAGAGGCGACAGTACATGAGCCACATACGCCCAAAAAGTGACCAAAATACATCTCAAAAAGGTACCTTAGTATGAGTAAACAATCTCATTACTAAGCACAATGCGGAAAGCAAAAAGGTGTACTCGTCCGCCCAAAAAAGTAGTGGCTCATGAATACGAGACTAGTCTAGATAAAGAAATGACTTCGGTCCATAAGGACACAATAAGACCTATCACCATACACGACCCAACACATGCAACGGTAATACAAATAACTACGACTCCTCTCCATCGATTTCAGAGGCGTTTCGCAATGACCTCCTCAAAAGCTCTCCGGATCGTCCCTAAACTAAGATCCGAATGAAACTAATTTACCTCCTACAAATAGAACATTAAAACTTAGTAATTTTAAAATAAATATAAATCAACTTATGTAATCCAAATATAAGATCGTACCATAAAGGATCGAAAGATGTCATCCCACACTTGAATTGGGACATCTTTCTAAGATCATGCCCCTTCCGGCAAGTGGGAAAGAACGAGAGCACTGACATCCTGCACGGTACTAGCGGGTATGAAAGTGGTCCTGCCGATTACAAGGAAGAATTAATTTTCAATGATAACCAAAACTATAACAAAATTTGTATAACTTATTTAACTTGTCGTCGAGCAATATTATTCACAGTGACCACCACATTATCGTGTAACATCTCTTCGTCACTCGAAGAGGAATCATCATTCGGTACAACTGGGGTAGGCTGTGAAGGTCCGACATCATCTACGGGCCCTAATACATAATAAATCATTAGTGTCATACCAAATTAAAGTTGTGATAATCAGTAATGTTCTCACCTCGATTGATGTGTACCGTAGCATGATCAGTGGCAGTCCGCTCATCTGAATGAATTGAGCCAGGTGCTTATGCTATCGGCCCGTAGCAAATAACATTATTAAAAAATAATTAATATAATTAATTGAGAAATGTCAATAACAATAAATATATCACCTGCCATAAGATGTCGCTCGCCAACACTAGAATATGGTGAAGCATCTGGTATTCTCGTCGGTGGAAGTGGGGTGGCAACTGTCATCATAAGAAAATACATAAAATTTGGCTCTTATTTAAAATTATGGAATATACAAAAAATAACCTAGTGTGACATGAAGATCGTCGTCATGCGATCGAGACGTCCCGACTATGTGCCTCGTCGACGGTGGAGCAACTCACACAAAAGCAAAATACCAAGAATGTCGAAGCACATCCTTAGTAAAATTTATAAGAACATGATCAAAAAGAGGTTCTAGAATTATGGAAAAAAATTTATCAAAAAGAGGTTGTAGTATTTAAGTTAACCTGCATTAGTAACTAACTTAACAGCAATAGTTTCAAGTAATTAAGTAGTATTTAACTTAACATGCATTAGTAACTAACTTAACAAAAAAACAATCAAGTAATTAAGTAGTATTTACTTTAACATGCATTAGTTACTAACTTAACAGTAATAGTTTCAAGTAATTAAGTAGTATTTAACTTACATGCATTAATAATTAACTTAACATGGTGGCGGGCTCGTACCTTCTTAACTAGAGAGGGATGCCGATGGGCGGCGGGCGGCGGTGGAGGAAGGCGGTGGGCGATGGCCGACAGAGGAGCATAGCCGGCGGGCGGACGAAGTGGAGGGAGGAGGAGGAGGAGGAGGCGGCGATGGAGGCGGATGGCGGCGGAGGCGGATGTCAGTGCGGTGGAGGAGGCGGAGGCAGTGGTGGAGGACGCGCGGTGGAGGTGGAGGAGGTGGAGGGGCGTGGTGGAGGAGGAGGCGGAGGAGGCGGTGGAAGGCCGGCGGAGGAGTAGGAGGCGGAGGGCGGTGGAGGAGATCGAGACGGCGATGGAGGGCAGCGGAGGGGTGCGGTGGAGGAGGCGGAGGGGCGCGGTGGAGGAGGCGGTGGAGTAGGCAGAGGGGCGCGGTGGAGAAGGCGGAGGCGGAGGCGGCAGAGGGACGCGGTGGAGGCGGAGGGGCGCGGTGGAGGAGGCGGTGGAGTAGGCGGAGGGGCACGGTGGAGGAGGCGGTGGAGTAGGCGGAGGGGCGTGGTGGAGGAGGCGGAGGCGGAGGCGGAGGCGGAGGCGGAGGCGGAGGCGGAGGCGGAGGCGAGGCAGAGGCGGCGGAGTCGGAGGAGGCGGAGGACGGAGGAGGCGGAGGGGAATGGCGGCAGAGGCAACGGAGGGCGGAGGAGGCGGAGGCGAATGGCGGCAGAGGAGTCGGCGGAGGTCGGCGCAGGGCGGCAGAAGAGGCGGAGGCGGTGGAGGACTCGATCGTCGGCGTCGGGCATCGGGCGTCGGGCGTCGGAGGGGTAATCGTAAAACAGTAAACAGTGAAAACGAAGAAGTGGGGTTAGGAATTTAAGTAAATTCTTTAGCGTCTCCCCAAGATGCGACGATACGTAGACGCAATGTAGGTGCCGCATTTAATCAAAATTTGGCTAATGCGGCGCTATAAAGAGGCTAATGTGTCGCTAAGATACTATAGCGACACCATAGCGTCGTAGGGTCATCAATTTTGATTTAGCCTCCCTCAATTGTGATGCCAGAGAGACGCTAATTATTTTTCTATTTTAAATTTTCTATTATGTATGTAATTTTATTTATCAATATAGCGTCTCATCGCATTGTGCCACATTCCAGTTGTTTTATTTCCTTCCGACAATCTATCATGTATGTATCATAAATATATACGTGTATGTATATGTCTATACATGTGCGAGTCATATATAGATAATGTGTATATGTATACGTATTCCAAGTGTATATATGTGTATATGTTTATATGTGTGAGATTAAATGATAATAATATGTATATATGTACTTATTATATATAAGTATAAGTATATACACGTATTTATATGTCTATATGTGCCTGATTAAGCGAGTGTGATAAAAAGTTGGCTACGACGGTGCAATACAAACGTTATTGAGTTGCTAGAGGAGTTTAGCGACTCCGTAGCATCAAATTAGCCTCTAAACTTATTCGCGTCTCAAGTTGGTGACGTTATAGAGACGTCAATAGTGTCACCATAGCTTCGACAATGTCGGCGGCTCTAGTTGGACGTGAAATTGACGCTATCGAGTCTCCACGGTGACGCTAAAATGGGATAATTTGTAGCAAAACACTCTCTTAATTCAACCACCATAATTTCATGATTAAGAATATAAAAATAATATATGCATAATTAAGATATGATATATATTTTATGTATAAATAACATATATAATATAGGTAACAAATTATATATTTAGGAACACTCCTATGATGGAAAATACATATATATGTAATCATGTAGTACATATATATAATATAGGTAATCATGTAGGAATACATATATATATGTTGATAATACTAATTTAATATTTAATTTATTTATTGATTAACATATAGTACATATAATATATAGGGTTTAGGGTTTAAATGTAAAACAAATAGAGATATAAATATAGATAACCTATATATAGTTGCCAAGTAATCACATTGGCGTCTACATAGTGTCGTTTAAACATGTGACGCCAGATAGCATCTCTTTAGAGCCGCATAGTGTGCGACGTGAAGTCGACAATTGTCGACGCGAGAATGGCGCTAGGTTCTCTCGCGCATTTTCGCTCCGTGGCATGCAATAATAGCGTCTACGTAGCGTCTCCAAGACGCCTTCGTTAGCGTCTATTTCATGAATAGCTAAGAACACGCTAATGAGACGCTATTGAGAGGCAAATAGCGTCTCATTATTGGGACGCAAAGTGGATGCCATCAAGGCACTAGTGACGTCTATGTAGCGTCACTACTATATGTGTCACTACTATATGCGTCACTACTAATCGCCCATTTTCTTGTTGTGTAATCCAAACATACAAACATCATTAGGGGGTGATTAGAGGGTTTTGGGTCCCTCAACATACACTTATTAACATTTACACTTGCCTATTTAATCTTATTCTAGTTTAAAAGGATTATAATATCATTCTTTCAATATAAGCATCACTTTCCTATATTAGGATTTACATATAACATTTTTACAGACATCTAATAAGCATCATGCATCCTAATTCTAAAATCTCAAATCTCATCATGTAGAAATGTTGTTCCTAAGTCCCAATCCAAACATTCAAACAATACATTGGAGAGAGATTAGGGTTGGATCCCCTCAAACAAACATTTTTCACTAATCATCACGTAGATTATACATAAACATTTCCACCATCATAATCTTGAACATATGAAGAGATTTGCATAAAGAATGTTAAGAATTACTAATCACATTAATACGAATAAATAAGAGACATCATAATGAATTAAATATGGATAACCATAACCACTCTAATTCTAAACATAATTAGCAGTGAAACAATAATCCTAATGAAGCAAGAAGCATCTTAATGCAAACATGGATTTTCCCTAATCATACATTAATAAGATCTAGTTTGATCTTAAAATCTCTTAATCCATACAAATACACATCATTAAAAAATGATTAGAGTTTAGGATCCCCTCAATCTTCTTCCTTCTTCCTTCCTCCTCCTTTCTCTTCTTTTTTTTCTTCTTCTTCTCCTTGTTGTGGCTCCTATCTCTCTTGGTTGTTGCTGTACTTGAGAGTGGGAGGGAGAGAGGAGACGGGAATGAGTGGGTGAGGTAGCTTACTATAGCTTCAGTGCGATTATAGTATGAGAGAGAGGGTGATAGAAAATGGGAGATTGCGTTGCTGCTGCCTTGATGTGTGCTGCCGAGAGTGAATGTGAGGCAGGGAGATCACTTTGTTGAGAGGGAGAGAGGGTGCTGCCGGGTGGGGCTTGGGGGAGAGAAAAGTGAGAGGAAAAATAAGAGGGGTTAGGTGAGCTCCCAAGAGAGAAAAGTGAGAGGTAAAATAAGAGGGGTTAGGTGAGCTTTAGGGCACCTTAAGAAAATATACTTTATGTTGAGCTTATTATGCTAATAGGTTTTAAGATGATTTTATATTCCTTTTATTTATTTTATTTTCTTTTATTTTTATTTTATTTTTTTGAGAATATTACAAATTCTTTCTTAGTTGGTGTCCTCTCGTTCTTCATTACTTTTTACATTTCTCCTTTTGTCGCAGGAAAACCATGTTAATGCGGCGTATGTTGGGTGGACACCGGCGCCAATGGTTGAGAAGCCTATTGGTGAATATGGATCTTTTTTTTTTTTTTTTTGTTCTGTAGAGCATGTTATGATTGGAGAACGATGTGGATTACACTGTATTTCTATTTCTTCATGCTAAAAATCTGACAGGTTCCACTACTGAGTTGGAAGCATTTTGAAGATTTGACCGACTACTTAATTGGATCCTCATCACAGCAATCATATGAATTCCTTAATTGGATCCTCGCAATAAAATCGGACGACGAGTGTCTTATGTCACAATGTTGTCCAATTTTGAATAATTTCCTCTACCTACGTTAAAACCTTTCTGCAGTAATCATAATGATCCCCTTGCACATGAAATTTGATGGTGGTGATCGTTGAAGATCTCGTCTTTTCAAGATGTGAAAGAATCTTTTGTGCTAATCATTTGGATCATCATTCTATCTCTCTTCCATATGGACAACTAGTAGCTGAATCACTATACTATTATCCAAACAATTCATAAGCAATAGGAAAATATGAACTTTTCTCCAATGTCTGTCAAATGAGGAATGTGGTAATACTTAAGATAGGAGAAGGATGAGGTATGGCCCTCTGAAGTTGAATAAATATTTTAGATGGATTTTCTTTCACCTTTTTCTACACTTTGTCAAATATCCTTTTAATTAATTTTATTTGGATGAGATGAGTATTGAGAAGGAAAGGTAATGAACATTTCATAATAACTTTTTTAGAAGATTTTATTTTTAGAATTTATAAAACTAATTCATTGTACTTTTCTTCTTCTTTTCCATTCATTCCTCTGTTCTCCTCCCCTCTTTTACCCTCCATTCATCCCAACCAAACACACCCATGAAGAAATGGTTCTTCTTACATTTCAACATGAAAGGTAATCATTAATTAACTTTTTAGTAATTTAATTTACTTCATATAACACTTTTATGATAACTAAACAGTTAGCAAACTTCTTTTCCCTTTTGGAATAGTGTTAATGGACGGATTACGTATTTTGTGAGTTTGCTAGGCTTCAGGTTCTTGATTCTAATAATCTAAAACACATATGATAAAGAAACTTTCTCAAAGAAATTCATGTATATGATAAAGTGCAACTTGGTGAATTCTATAAATTAGCAATTCTGCTGTTATATAGTAAATGGATTATCCCCTATCTAGACTTGAACAACGAATTTATGTTTTGTAACAACCGTAAAAAAAATGAAATCAAAACCAAGATGAGAACGGCCAATTGGAGATAAAACATGGGATTTATCCTAATAAGACATAAGGATCGGTTAATTAGAGATAAGGGAGAAAATTCGGATCCAACAATTAATAGAAGAAAATCAAAAGGGGGTTAATGTTGATCTTTCCCCTGATACACTTTTTTCCTTCCCTCTCTCGGTCTACGCCTCGAACGTGTTCTGTGAGGAGGAAAAAGTCCTCTCTCCGTTTATCCTAGAAGCGAGGGTAGCCAACCTCTTTTCTTCGGCTGCATTCTCTAATTGCTATCCTCACACCTCCTCATGCCCTCTTCGTCCAGATTGTTGCAGGAGGAGATCGACCGGAGGAAGGGACGTAGAGAGAACAGAGAGGATGCGAACGATAAGATTTCCTAGCGGATCAAAGCAAGGATCAATCGCAAATAGATGTAGGTGAATTGAAATTACCTTGCATAAGTTGAATAGATTAAATCCCCTTCGTTATGGGCAGTTCATGTTAAACGAATGAAAGATTATGAAGGTTTCACAAAAGGAAATTCGATTGCTCTATTTTCTTTTGATTGTATAATTGCTTGACTAATTGCTTGTAGGAATTGGTTCTTATTGTCATTGTTCCGCCTTATTGATTGTAGGATGTAGAAACTAGATTGTGATGATACTCTGTTAAAGTTTGATTGATTTCACGATTGAAATCGGCCGAAAACCCCCGCCGTCACGACCGTGCCCCCTTCTGGCACGGTCGTGCCACCATCTTCATGGCCATGCCATCCTATTGGATGGCACGTGCCATCGCTTGACCGAACCTATCTAAGAACTCGGTCGACCGCCCTCCCCATGCCACCTCTTGGCACACCCGTGCCATAATCGAATAGTCAGCCAAGCCGCTAACTTGAAAACAGGTCGACCAACCCATTGGATCGGTCGATCGCCCTCATGATCAAGCATGCCTGTGCCACCCCTCTAGTACGCTCGCGCCAAACCTAGCAGTAGGAACCCAAAGAATGATCGACTGATCCATGATCTTATTGCCTCCATTATATGAAAAATAATGATTAACAAGTTCTAAAGTGATTAATAAGTTAAGATGGAAGATGAATAATGAGTTGTCAGTCCAAATCAAGTGCCTCAAGATAAGGGTCGCTCCCTTGGTCATAATTTGATCACTCATTGACCCGCACAAGACTCTATCATTTGCTCGGCATACCTCAAAAATTAAAGGCACTTAAAGTTATCATGATTTCTAAACACCAACCAAGATTAAGAAGTATGAATAAGACAAGCAAACATGAACGTCAAGTCAAGTTACCGATATTACTTATGATTAGTGATTAGTGACATCAAGTCAAGTTACTGATATTATCAAGCATGCTATGATTCTAAGTTTACCAAGCATCATCTGATTCAATTGATTAGTGACATCTATTCATTTCTCTTTTTATGATTTATGATGCTCCCATATTTTCATTTTTCGTTCAAGATAAGTACTCTGTCCCAATTCTGATTTAAGCTATTCAAATTATGCACTGTATACTTTTATTGATTCTCCACTAAGTTATAAAGCTTACAGAGAATCTCCTCTTCTGTGTTTGATTTTCATAAGGCCAGATCAACAATTGGTATCGAGTTGGTGTGAGGCAACGAAGTTGTGGCGATTAGAAAGCACATGAACCACATAGCTTAATTAGTTATTTCTTTTTTTCCTTTTGTATTTATACTCTTGATATAGAACTTATGATATTCAGAGATGAACTTATGATATTCAGAGATGATGTAGTATTTTTTTCTTGAACTCCCTCAATTTATCGATTTTTGATCGAGACTTGGTCAACATGACGGTCAATGCCATGGCATTCGTAGTGTTTCCATATTGATCTTCGCCATGTAGCGTGGATCAATTTGGGGCCTTATATGTTTTTTTTCCATGTAACCATGTAAGTCTATGTTAGGGCCACGTTTCCATCTGTACTATCTCGACACTGTGTTTCATGCATATTGCACAACCGCAACATTTGATAGAATGTCATATCACTCAGTCATGAATTGAACCACACCAAGATTCATTAATAATATGTTTTAGTGAAACTTATTTCCATTTTACTTACTCGCAGATGCATTTGCATGTGGTGTTTTTAGCCTCTTTTTGGGCCAGAAGATCCTCTGCAGTTTCCTCAGAGACTAGTATTATGTGGGATAAAACTGAAAGATTGATCTGGTTCGGTGCATGAATCTAAGGCAGATGTAGAGAGAGCTCTTCAGACTCCCAAATGGATTCTTCTTATAAGTGGAAGATGAAAATCCAAGCATCTCAATTGGGGTGATGACGAGAAGAATGTGGAGCGCAGCAACCTGGTCACATTGGTGGACTGGTAGTTGGGCTCAAATTCCACCTTCACTATTGATTAATTCGTCTCTCTGAAACAGAGCGGCCACAGCATTCTTTCAACTGGTATCTGAGACATTATGGACAGGGAACAGAAGGTCAAATAGCTTGCAATATGGAACAAAATGATTAGACAGGGTCCAGTATTCACTGAGAACTATGTCATGCGGCTTCATTAAAAATAATAATTCTGTATTGTGGGTACTTATTATCTGGAACAACAATTGTTATGGAAAAGTCAATTAAAGATGATTTACAACTTTCCCTGATAAAATAGATGAATTACAATAACTGCTTTGTGTTCTGCCTTTTGTCCTTGTCATTGTATATTCTTGAGCATGTTGCTGCATGATTGACCATGCTATTTAGAAGACTTTTGTTGCAATCGCCTATAACCCGGTGAATGAATTCCTTGTTCTCTTAACTTGATTATATAATTCTCTATTGAGACTTAAACATGATGTATTTACCTGGATAACTTTGCTTGTGATAACAGTTTATGGTAGGCCACCATTTTTGGAATGCAGATGGTTGTTCCTGACGTGCTAAAGCAGTAACCTGGTTCTTATATTTCAAACGTTTATAATTTGCATGTATTTATTGTTTATTTGTGCATATCCATCATGTGCATTCTAGTTGAAACAATCTTCATATGTCCATTTATTGGCAATAGACTGTTCAGTTTCTAGCTTCCTTGTTACCTTGACGCTGCATGTGAAAAATTTACCTACTTGGCATTGTTGATCTTGCTGTTAATTATTAGTCTCAATCTGCTTACCGACTAGATACCAAAGTTTTGTGTGGTTAAATGTTAGATAATATTGGTCATGACTATGATTTGGTTTGGGGCCTGGGATTAAAAAAAAGCAGTAGTGACATTACTACATTATTTTGGCGAAGATCCTGTGAGCAAAATGTATGTGCCCTAAAATAAATTAGCCTATATTTTGGAAATTGCCATTTTTTTCTAATTAAAAAAAAGAACTAATTAGTAATCTGATATATACTACTCTACATAATATATACAAATGGAACACAGGAAGTCATTGGTTCACATGAACTAAGAACAGGAGAATAACCACTGTGGCAATGAATACAGTTTCAGAATGACAGCCATGAATACAACTCTTCGCTAACATAACTTTATTGCTACCAGGAGATGCTAGGAGAGTACAGGATTGCTACAATAACATATTATTTCCACAATGAAATAAATTTTCACTAGAATTTGACAACTCCAAGCAAAGAGGAGGTACAGAAAACAGATGGAAAACACACTGTGGCAATGCAGTTTCAGAATGGCGGCCATGAACTCAAGGAATAGTGCTGCTCTTGCAATCGTTCACTTGTAAAATGCTGCAGAGGACACTCCTTCAAAATAAATACCCTAATTAGAGAAAAAAACATTTAAAGGAACTACTAAAAAATTAGAGAAAAAATCTGCTTTAAGGGGAAAAAATACCCTAATTACCTCCCTCGAATCAAACCATTGCCGAATTCCTAGAGAGAAGCCAATGCGTCTCCTCAGATCCTGACCGTCAGATGAGAGAAGCCATTGTCGTAGAAGACGTGCTGCTGGTGCTACTGCTGGAGGATCTCCTTTTGACGCCGGAGCTCGAGCACCTTGCAGTGGGAGTTGGGGTGCTTCGAGAGCCCGAACGTAAGGGGTGCCCGACGACGGCGACGAGAAAGGCCAATGGGATCCCTTGAGTGCAGGAGTTAGGGCAGTACAAAAGGGGAAAAAATGAGGCAGAACGAAAGGAGCCGATCGTTTTGTCGCGACATCGGCGGCGGCGGACCGTCGTAGAAGACGTGCTGCTGCTGCTGCTGCTGGTGCTGCTGCTGCTGTTGGAGGATCTCCTTCTGGCGCCGGAGCTCGAGCACCTTGCAGTGGGAGTTGGAGTGCTTCGAGAGCCCGAACGTGAGGAGTGCCCGACGACAGCGACGAGAAAGGCCAAAGGGATCCCTTGAGTGCAGGAGTTAGGGCAGTACAAAAGGGGGAAAAATGAGGCAGAACGAAAGGAGCCGATCGTTTTGTCGCGACATCGGCGGCGGCGGACAGTCGTAGAAGACGTGCTGGTGGTGGTGCTGCTGCTGCTGGAGGATCTCCTTGGCGCCGGAGCTCGAGCACCTTGCTGGAGGATCTCCTATCAGGTGAGGGATGCCCGACGGTCGACGTGAGGGCAAGCGGATCGGGACGACGGGCCAGCAAAGCGACGGCAACGCAAAACACTTTTGAAGGGAATTAGGGCAGAAAAAAGGGGAAATGCAGCAAGAGATGCGCGAGCAAAAGTGAAAAAAAAGGGAATTACGGCAAAACATGACTTTTGAAAAAAAAAATATTTAAGGACCACTCAAATCAGTCCATAAAACATATTATTTGGGACAAAAATATTAGTGCCTAAAATCAGTGTTTTTGCAGAATTATTAGACACTAATATCATAATTGATTCCTATAATATTTGCATTAGACACAAATTTAATTTTTATCTCTAAAAATGTAAAACATTTGAGTCCATTTTCTCATTGAACTCAAATAAATATTTTTTGGGACTCAAAATTAATTGGTCCCTATATTTAATCCCTAAATGCTAATTTTATTGTAGTGCCTGTCTTTATCCTTTTGTTTTGCCTTTCTGATTCTTATTTGACTCTCTTGCAGATTGATTTGCACTTTTTGTAGTACCTTCTGGCATCATCAAATAAGAAGAAAATGACACATGCACCAGCAATGTTTATTTCCTCTTCCATTTATAACAAATGTCAGCAGGGGAAGAAGCTGTATTTATATTGTTTTTTCATCATCACTTGGAAGTTGGTACTTCAATTGTTGGCAGCAAAGTGTTAATGAAGGGGTGGGGGTGGGTTGGGGTGGGGTGCTATAATGAAGTCCAACTTGATGCATGTATGGCAACTATGATGGGTCTCGCATTTAGTGGTGCAATTATGTTGTGTTGTATCTATTCACAGGGGGAAGTAAATGGGAGAGGCGTGGAGTGGAAATAAATGGTTATTTATCGTCTGATGTAATATCCCACCCTCTACTCTCAACTGCCTCAATTACTTGTGCATTAAATTTGAATGTTTTGGTATTCCAATGCAAAAATAGTCCAACGTTTCAATGTCCCTACTCCCTAACCACCCATAGCCCGCCTCTCTCTCTCTCTCTCTCTCTCTCTCTCTCTCTCTCTCTCTCTCTCTCTCTCAGCACTTTCACAAAGATTTTGCAACGAAAAAGTTGGCGAAATTGTATGTGTCTAATAATTTTTGCGGACGTTTTATCTGATGTGCAGTTGCGTCAGTAATCTCATATTGCCATCTCACAAAGTAGAGAAATAATGGTCAACTCATACATCATAAACCATTATATTATCACTTACCAGAGACATCACAACATTGAAAGTTGCTATCTAAAAGAGTTCCTAATGGAAGTCAGGGCTACTCAGTATTGGCCCATCCATGAAGCAGGCAGAGAGAGAGAGAGAGAGAATTGAGACAGTCCTTTGTGCAAATTGGAAGAGTTGCACCAACTGTTGCAGGCAAATAATTCAGATCATCCTGGAGTTCTTGTTGTTGATGTTGGCGGTGCCATCAAGGAAGTCGAGGAGGACAGCCCTCCTGCACCTGGGGCACTTGGGGTCCTCCTCGGAGAGCATGACGTACATGAGGCACCGGGGACAGGCGGCCAGGACCATCGACGTCGCCTCCGTGCTGTTTAGGCTCCTGTTTTCACCCTGCTCGTTCTCCGACGACAGGCATGAGCTCGGGGAAGACTCCTCCTCTTCCACCGCTGTCCTCCTCGACGTGTCGCCCTTCGCCGGCAACGACAGGTTCAGCTTCAGGTCCAGCTTGTTGCGGCCCTTGCCGTTGTTCCGGCGACTCATCTTTAATTCTCTTTCAATTCCTCCTCCTGGATATAACAAAGCAGCATGATAAGAAAACTTGCACTACATGCATATTGATAATACAAAAGTATAAAAGTAGACGAGTTTGGAACCTTATATGGTGATCAAGAATAAGCCCTCTCCAAATCTGTATGCCAAGGCAGTGAGTGCTTGCCTGCTAGATTATAGATATATATATATAGATATAGATATATATATATATATGGATGGAGGAGGAAGAATTAAGCTGCATGTATGAATTGTGCTGTGGAGTTTGAGTTGTGAGCCAACACCACCACCTCCACTGCCATTATATAAAGGAAATTGGAGGAGAGAGTCAATGGGGGTTATTAAACTCACCTTTAATACAAGGCAACAAATAAGTTTTAATTCCTCCATCTCTCCCATCCTTTTTCCCCATTTCTTAATGCCCCTCCCTCCCGGTATTGAAAGAGGAGGAAGAGTAGTGCAGGTGAGAGGAGGGAGAGTGTGTGTGTGTTACTAGTACTGATCGGAATCAAGAGGATGGATCAGGAAGAAGAATCTAAATTAAAAGAGAGCTAGGCAACAGTGCACAAGGTTTCAGCAGTGCTTGGAGAGTGGAAATATAGTGGAAGTTTTTAATGAAATAGTAATTAATATAATCATCATATCTTATCAGCTATAGAACCTGCAAGGTGGCATCATTTATTTGCCCCGGTGGTGGAATTCAAATAGCTATAAGAGAAACAAACAATATAGGTTCAATATTAGGCCAAACTTATAATTGCATCATGGTCTTCCGATGTTGATCCATAACTTTGGCTCACACATATAATTTCTTCCTATCTATTTCTTTTCTCCTTTTGGTGAATGCATAGGCATTAATAGCATTGATGATTCAAGTCTCATCAGCCATCACTGCTCGTTTGAAGCTTTGCATTTACATATATACATAATATGTGATCCAAGGTTTGAAATCCATGGAAGCATTAATTGGGAAAATGATCTGTCCACATTTATACCAACTTGATTAACATCAAGCTACGGATTGTAAAAAATACATATCTCATGATGCCAACAAAGATTAAATGTGTCTTTAATATCACATAACATCAAAGCTTTTGTTTATTTTCATCTCCCTCGATCCATGCGAGTTTGGCCTCTACTTGTCAAAATCACAGCATCCCCGGAGTTATTAGGCACTTATGTGATTCACACCAAGGCATTAAATTTCTAATTGCCCCTCTTAAGTCTTATTTGAATTGAATTGATCCTCTTAAACTTGTCAATTTGAATTTATTTCTATGTTTTTATTAATAAAATTTTAACCTTTAATTTGTATCATAATGGTTGGAGGCTGGCAACAAGGTATCATCTACAGTAACTTGATTGCCTTTGAAGATGAGGAAAGAGGCCTTGACATGTATTATTAGTTTAAGTGGGAGCCGGGATGGAATTCTATATTGCCATTTTCTTATCGCCCAAATCTATTGCCAAATAATTGGAGCTTCTTTAGGTGCATGTTTTGCAATTTGTAGCTGCTTCCAGTGATCAAGTGATAAGATAACATTAATGTAAAACTTGTTTGATGCACGTAAGAGCTCTCACTCTCTCACTCTCATCCCTTCTTATCTAAACCAATATAATGCATCATCTTAATTGTACATTACTTCGGCTTTATTGATCCCTTATGTAACACCATTGGCCCGATCAACGTATTATTCACTCTAATTTTTTTACCCAAATTAATTTACAATGCATCTTACTTAGTGACGATCACCTCCGTATTTTTCTCATATAAAATTATTTATTAATATTTTTTTGTTCTAAACTTCGGGTTGTTATATTTTTTTCCTTCTTATGAGGTTCAACGTCCTCATTGAACAGTCCTCATTGGTCCATGATGTGTGTTTTTCACATAACTCAAGTTTGCATATGAGATCAACTCGATCTGATACCATTATGTAACATCTATTGGTACCCTTAATCTTAAACCTCATATCATTACACCTCACCATCTAAACCATCCCATTAAGTTCATCTTTAAGTTTTAGATTTAATGGAGATCATACGCCATCTCAAGCGTATGACCCCATACGCATGCTCGCCCACTGTCCGATTAGATCGGACGGTGGGCGCAGTGGCGATAACGATCGGAGTAGGGAGCATGACGATGATCACGACAGTGGAGGGGCACGATCACGACTATTATCGAAGGAGCGGGATGTGATGGCTATTGCGATCGGCGTAGGAGGGGGTGCGACGACGACTACGATCGGAGGAGTGAGGTGCGGCGGCGACTGCAATTGGCAAAGGACCTAGAAGGGGATGAACAAAGAAGACGATGACTCATCGTCAAGCACGCCGATGCCCTCGCGACGGCGGAGGATGCGACGAATGGTGCACTACCCCCCGTCAATCCGCGGTCCTCTTCAGATTTGAGCTGTCGCCATCCCCAGTCAGCCATCCGCCGCTTGCCATCCATCTCCGTACCGCCGCCCCCTACAAGTCCAGCACCCCGATTGAGCCTTCCTACGAGCACCCGAGGCCCTGAGTCCGCCCCTCTCTCCCACACCCTCCAATCGTCGCCTCACATCCTCGACGACCGCAAGCGCCGCTGACTACCGCCGACACTCTCTACCCTGCTCGACTGCCGCCGGCTGCTATCCGGTGGCACGATGATGTCTATCGCCCATCATTCGATCTAATCGGACGGTGAGAGTAGGCGTGGGGGGTCATATACTTGAGATGGCGCATGACCCATTAAATCCTTAAGTTTTTGTCTATTTGAATATTGAACTAGGAGTGGTTTATAATTCATACAAACCAGCTCATATATTGTCACCTTCTATCCTTTGTTAGTGACCTGGAGTTGAAATTAGGATACTAATAAATATAAAGCAAATTTTTGACCTTTGTGCATAAAGGATGTTAGGCTAATGGTAGAAAGATATGAAGTCAAAGACTGAGTGTCCAAAGTATCTCGTACTTGTTTATCTGACTACAGTGTTCAACTCCACCTTTACTAATTTGGTTCCTTTTTACATGTTGGTCTTAGTATAATCTCAATAGTTAATCCGCTGATATCATGGCATATATGCCGGTTCTTATTGCTACATTATTAAAATAATTAGTGTAATTATGATTTATTTTGTGCCCACCAAAAGACTAATGAATTGAAGAAAATAATTATGTAAAAAATATATGCTAGAATGAATTGAGTAAATTTCCTTCGTAACCATTATATTCCAATCAGATTTTAGATTAGTGATCATATATGAATACTAATAATATGAATAGTTCTAATGATAAATGATAAGTTTAAGTTTAAGAATCGATTAATAGAATTAGAGTTCACAACATGTCAATAATTTATCGTTGGACACTGATACCGAAAGTTAGATCTATCGAAAATATTAATATTAAAATATTAGTCATATGTTTAAATTATATTATATATTTTTTTATATAAATATAGTTACCGACGGATCGCGCCTTTAAAATTATCGATGAATTTCGATCCGTCGGTAATTTCGAAAGTTAGACCTGCAAAAAATATTAATCATATGTTTAAATTATATTATATATTTTTATTATAAATATAATTATCGACGGGTCGTATCTTCGAAATTATCGATAGATGTATTATCCATCGGTAATTCTGACGGGGACCATCGTCAATAAAATATTCGATTGATTTTGCCGTCGGTATTAGCGACTAACATTTTCACCTGGGTTCCACCATATGAATCATTCTATATAATTGGATATTTTCTAATTCCTTAATGATTATATGCAGTAAATTAAGTAGAAATATGCAACCTTAGAGGCCGGAATAGAAATAAAAACGTAGGTACATGATGTCGACATAATAGGAGGGCGGCGAAGTAAAAAATTCAATAAGTTCCGAGTTTATTTATCTTGGATTTGCAAAATGGTGGAGCAAACATTAAAGGTCCTAATTAATGTTTTGGATGCCAAATGCAATAATGGCATCCGATATCTCAAGTCAATGTTATTTATTTCGACCTTGCCGGAGCTAATAAAAACTTGATTTAAAAAAACTTTTCCACACTCTATCACGATACATTTATAGCGCATTAACGCAAGCAAGTCATAATTAATTAATTAATTAATTAATTACTTAATTACTTGGGGATCATGATATCATATTCTATTAGATTTACAATTGATTTTTTTTACTCTTTTTTTTTTTTGCAGCTGTCCTCATTACTCAAGCAGTAGATGCAAAGTTATTTAATGTAGTAGGAGGAGGAGGATATGGTTAAAGAAATAATGGCCGGGGGAAGATTATATGTGTTGTAATTAATTTGTAAACAATGCCGAACCCCCCATGCATGTGCCTCTCTTTTAATTCTACAGGTGGAGTGTGATATAGAATTGATTAATTGAGTTGATAAAAAATCATGTACCTAATAGGGATTTCTTTTTAGTTCTACTTGTGAAGATTATACGTATATATGCTTTACATTAATTTTTGTTTTGCATGATTATGAATTATCATTACAGGTTTCATTTTCTTCAACTGATTTGTTCTATAAATCGAATTAGTGTTGGAATGAAAATAATGTTGATCTTAATCATATATATATATATATATATATATATATATGATATGGTTGCGAGCTTTAAAGGGCATTGATTATAGATGTTAGACAACTTTAATTAAGGACAGAGATGCATATTTAATTTACACATATATGCTTTTAATTAGTTTGAAGAGAGCATTCAATGGAAAAGTACACACATCGTCTAGAAACGTGGGAAGGAAGTGAGCGAGCGTTTTCCATGGTAGTTTGCCGTGGCCCAAAGGAAGAACAGAAACCTAGCTGCGATTGAAAAGAGTACTGTGGTTCTTCTAAATTTTCGATGAATAATTGAATTGACATACTAGTTTTAGATGAAGTAGAAAGTAATCATTTTTCGATGAATAATTAAATTGACAGATTAATTCGAGATGTGTTTAAATTGAGTAAAACTTAAATGAGAAAATAGAATTGATGTTATGGATGAATATTTGGTGGATTTTAAATTAAAAATAAATATTATAATTATTAGTATAATTTTATTATTAATAAAAATAAAATTATAAATTGTTTATGGAAAAAATTTTGTTAAAAAATATAGTATTCAAATAAAAAATCATTTTTTATAATTAATGAAATATTAAATTTTGTTAATAAACTAATAATTAATAAGTACTATTATATTAATCCTTTATTATAAATATTTCATATACAATCGATATATTATTTTATAAGAGAAATGTCTGTGAGAGAGAAAATAAGATATGAAAAGAAAAAAGGAAAACGAAATTAAAAAAAATGACGTCAAAGAAATAAAAGTTAACGGTTTCGCAATAGTGCTTTGATTCTATTAAAAAGGTGGAACTGGAGCGCTGCAATCGGGATCACTTGCGCCCCCGATATCAGCTCCGTGAGTCACGTTCGACGAAACCGGGACACGATTCCAAACGGGCCTAAAAAAGTGACATTAATAATTCAATATTTTGCTCCACTATACATCGATCCATTATTTGTTAATAAAGTTTGGTTAGATTTATGGTTTATTGATTTACCATTTCATTTCATCTAACATCAGCCGAATATTATTAGTTTTAAACCTCAATAAAAAAATAATATTTCATAATCTGATGGCATTATCTTTTTGCTGCCCTTAATTGAAATCCTATATCTATTATACCCTCTATTTTTAATAATATAAAATATGAGGAGATCAAAGTTTCTTTATGCTACTCATTTAATGAACACCAAACTCTATCAATCATATTTATACTTTTCTAATTATTTTTCATAAATATTTTATTTAAATAATAAAGATATATTTTAATTTTCTTTGAGTAAGAGAAAACAATCACATATTTTCATTTTTTTACAATACAATACATCTTATTCTGGATCTATAACTATTGTGCATCTCCAAATTTCTTTCAACAATCAAATAATTTTGAAATATTTTTTTTGTATATTTGAGTAAGTATTGAAATGTAATTATTGAATTTATGCTTACACTAAATTTAATCTATTTTTTAAAATAATAACCACACAAATAAGTAATGAAAACAAATAAAACATGATGAATTTATCAGGTGAAATCAAATATTTATTTATCATCGAGAACAAAATGAAATATTCTTATCACCAAACAAATAAAATATTTTAGGAATAAAAGTAATTATAAAAATAAAATAGGATGAAGTAGTACCATATATTTTTTATAGTTAATTAAGAAAAAGACATTTCATCTTCTCATTTTATATAATTAGAGGGCATAATGAATAAAGAGGAGTGGGAAATGGGAATGTCATGAAGGGCACCCTATTTTTTTTATTGTTCTTAATATTTAATCTTTGCTATATATATTTATAGGGTATAATGTATATGTGAAGCAGGTAATGCTCAATACGGTGTGAAGCGGATGGGGGATTATTCGATCGTGATCCAATGATGGAGATGGAGGCAACCATCCGATCGCGATCGCACGGCTGAAAGTGACCTGGCAAGTTATTGGAGAAGGGTAATTTGCCTTTCGGAATGCCTCTCACTCGATTTTTCATTTCTCTCTTTCAGTCTACCTCTTCGCTCGCTCAGGACCAGAGATCTAAGGACGTGGATTGAAGGAAGTATATATATTCTTATATTTATATAAAGCTAAGGTTTCCAAAATATTGTAGAGCTTTCATTCATATTTATCTTTTTCTTAATTCTTTTATCTCTTTTAAATGTTTAATCATTATGACCCATTATTTAGTATCTCATAATCTCTTGTCATTCCAATTCCAATGTTACATATTTTAACTTCAATAATTTATTAGCAATTATATCTGATATTTGATATTCTAGCTCTAGAATTCGAAGGTGAAAAGTCAATGTTTTTGTCACAATAAAAACATATTTTCTTCAATGAAAAGAAAATATATGAACTAACTTATTATTTTAAATACATTTTTTCCTATTTAAAAAATATTTTAAAAATAATTTTAATAAAAATTTTATATTTGCGCAAAGAGATAGTGAGTTTACTAGTTATTTATATATTTGAGAGAACTCAAAATAGGTCCGTCAACCTGTTGTAGAAGTGAAATTTTGTTATGCCTTGTAGGCGCATAGCCCCATATATATATATATATATATATATATATATATATATAATGGAATTATTAAAATAATATAATACATATGTAGAGAGAGAGAGAAATGTGTGAGAGGGGAGTTTGGCTTATGAATCAGGAAACATGATCCACATTCCAGTCTTAAGGTGTCAACGTCTGTACCATGTACGAGGTGAAGAGAGCTTCCATGTCTCCTTGTTAGACTCCTTGGTGGACACACTGCAAGATCATATCCTTGGCTCAACAATGGTCCCCTTGTTCCTCTTGTCGCCGTCGCTGCTGCTGCTGCTCTGTGCTTTGAAGCTCTGATAGGGACCATGCATGGGAGACCCAGATTCCCATACACATCATCGTGTCCGTGCATGTTGCTCTTCTGTTCAAGGATCCAGCGGACCACCTTTGCTCGATATCGTTGTACGTGTGTTTCTTTTCGAATTCTACCATGCATGCACCTTGATATATACAGTCAAGTTTCAGTGCTAGCTACTGCCAAATGGTTTCCCAATAAGCAGAAGAGAAGAGCCTTGGGGGGTTGACCGTGAGTGCCCCAAATGACGAGCATGTGGCATGTATATATGTAATTTTATGTACATATAATATATATATGTGTATTTAAAGAGAGAGAGATAGAGAGAGAGAGGTGGTGATGGTGGGTGACGAGAAGTGAGAGGTGATGAGGGGGGCAAACAAAACATTAAAAGAACATTGAAGAGGAGCTTTTATCTCTAGGATGGATCCTTATCAACACTTGCTCATTAAAGACTAGCATTTGTATGTGTTGCAGCCATTCATTCATTCATTCATTTCATATCTCAAGTATCAAACGGAAGCAAATTTGAATTGTGATTCTTCCACTTCCTCGATCCCATGCAGCCCTTTAAATGCGCATTTGACCAACGCTCCCTCCCTCATTCTCTCCCTCCCACTGCTAATTAACTACACCAATCAAAGTTGACTGAGCTCAGATGATATCTACGTAATAATTTCGGATTTAGTTCTTACATTTTATAGCTTGATCGAAGCTTACTTATATGTTATATCCGTCTAAAAATCACTATACGAAATTTTATTCTACTCCGTTGTTTTTACTTATATTTTAGTTTTAATGATATTTCTTATTTATGTTTATTCAAAAAAGTTATTGTATATGGTCAGACTTGATATGAAATTCGGACTGATTAAAAAAAAACAGGTGAAATCTACAAATTGATATTGCATATCATTTCAGGGAAAAATCATGGTGAAACATCTTGTTGTAAACACTAGAAGAAAATGCCGACCGATATTTTTCAATGGACACGAATCCTTCGCATTTTTCGACGCCAATTGCGACGGAAAGGAAAATCCTTCTGAATTATTAAAAGTCAAAAAGTCCTTTAATACAGACGGCAAATATCCGTCGAATACATTACCAACGGGTACAACATTCGGAATTACCGAAAGCTTTAAATCCGTCGGTAATTTTGAAGGTTAGACCCGTCGATAATTATATTTATAATAATATATATAATATAAGTATATAAATTCACTATTCTATTATTAAATTATTATTTTATCTAACGAAGGATAATGTATTCAAAATTATCGAAGAATTTAGCATCCGTCGGTAATTTCGAAGGAACTACCCATCGATAATTAAAATAGTATCATTTATTATCCATATTTATATATAACATTAATAATAGTATATGTATTGATATTAATTATATGTATTAATATATATATGATTAAAACATTAGTAATATAATATTATATTATAAATATTTTAAGTAAATGGAAGAGACATATGTCTTATATTATAGACATTAATAATATATTATTATTTCATTTAACAAAGGATAATGCCTTCGAAACTATCGAATGATTTAACATTCATTGGTAATTAAAATAATGTCATTTATTCTCCATATTCATATATAATATTATTATTAAACATTAATAATAGTATATGTATTGATATTAATTACATATATTAATATATATATGTTTACAATCATTAGTAATATAGTATTATATTATAAATATTTTAAGTAAATGAAATAGAGATATGTATTATATTATAGACATTAATAATATATTATTATTTTATTTAGCGAAGAATAATGCTTTCAAAATTATTGAAGGATTTAGCATTTGTCGGTAATTACGAAGGAAATTATCCGTCAGTAATTAAAATAATATCATTTATTATCCATATTTATATATGTAATATTATTATTAAACATTAATAATTGTATATGTATTGACATTAATTATATGTATTAATATATATTATTACAATAATTAGTAATATAGTATTATATTATAAATATTTTAAGTAAATGGAAGAGAGATATGTATTATATAGACATTAATAATATATTATTATTTCATTTAGCGAATGATAATTCCTTTGAAAATACCGAAGGATTTAACGTATGTCAGTAATTGCGAAAGAAATTACCCGTCGGTAATTAAAATAATATCATTTATTATCCATATTTATATATATAATACTATTATTAAACATTAATAATAGTATATGTATTGATATTAATATATATGATTACACTCATTACTAATATAGTATTATATTATAAATATTTTAAGTAATGTAAGAGAGATATGTATTATATTATAGACATTAATAATATATTATTATTTCATTTACCGAAGGATAATGCCTTCGAAATTACCGAAGGATTTAACATCCGTCGATAATTACGAAGGAAATTATCCGTCAGTAGTTAAAATAATATCATTTATTATCCATATTTATATATGTAATATTATTATTAAACATTAATAATAACATATGTATTGATATTAATTATATGTATTCATATATATGATTACAATCATTAGTAATATAGTATTATATTATAAATGTTTTAAGTAAATGGAAGAGACATATGTATTATATTATAGACATTAATAATATATTATTATTTCATTTAGTGAAGGATAATTCCTTCGAAATTATCGAAGGATTTAACGTTCATTTATTCTCCATATATATATGATATTATTATTATTAAACATTAATAATAGTATATGTATTGATATTAAGTCTACGTATTAATATATATGATTATAAACATTATTATATAAACACTAGTATTAAGATACATATGTCTTTGATAATATTTCATTTTGTACACTTTTAAAGTGTCATTTGTGACTTATATTTTATTTATCATTATGTAATAAATTAGTTATTAAAAAATTAAAGACATTTATGAGAAAATAAATACATATAATATTATTAATTTAATAATAAAATTTTATTTCATAAATATTAATACTAAATTATTATTTTAATTGCCGAGAGGTCTAGCGATTGCAAGTGGAATAATTTCTCGAGTGAGCATCAACTTTTTTATATAGAAAATAATAGTCATCCAAATTTAACTTCAAAATATTGCGGTTGTCAAATTTAAATTATTATAACAATCAGTTTATCCAACTTAAGCTTGTAAAGTCCGCGGCTCTAAGATTCAAAACTAAGATAGTCATCCAACTTTACTCTTATAACTACAAGGTTATATAACTTTATTTTAAAAACAATACTAATATAATACTAATTTTAATCAATATGTGTATATCCTTCAATACTAATTTTATATAACTTTACACATTTTATACACATATTGATTAAAATTAGTATTATATGTACGTTAAGATTATCAAATTAGTTAATTTTCCATTGTAATTATAAATTCTATTGATTTACTTCTTATTAGTTTTATAATATGTCTTTATATTTTTAAAGATCCGTATTGTGATTTATAAAAAAATAATCACTGTGTTAAAACTTTAGTCCACGTTAATTAAAGATACATTTATATATAATTATTTATTGAAATATAATTAGCAATACATAAAATATAAGATTATATATATTGATAAAAAAATATTATTATTGTAATTACCGACGGGTGCTTCCTTCGGAATTACCGACAGATTGCATCTCCTTCGGTAATTTCGAAAGATATACCTGTCGGTAATTACAAAAATTACTTTTTATGAATGTTTGTAATATAATACATATCCATATTCCAATTATTTATAATATAATATTATTATTAATAATGTTTTTAGTCGTATATGTTAATATATATAATACTATAATGTTTAATAATAAAATATCTTATATACACATTGATAAAAATATTATTATTTTATTTACTGACGGGTACTTCCTTCGGAATTATCGACGGATTTCAAGTCCTTCAATAATTTTGAAGGATATACCCGTCGCTAACTCTAATATTTTCCCGCCCAATTTTCCCCCCTCCGCCTTCTCATTCCCGCATCCTCCTCTCTCCCTTCCCCCCTCCTCTTTCCTACTCGTTCTCCCCCTCTCTATCTCTCCTCCTCTCCCTCTCTCCCACGGTGGAGGTAGCGGCGACTCTCGACTTCGGAGATCCTGGCCGCCCTCCCCCTCTTCCTCTTCCTCTTTGTCGAATCCAGCCGTGCTCCCCCACTCCCTCTCCCTCTCCCTCTCCCTCTCTTTTGACTCCGGTGGCCACAAGTGGCTGGATTCGGCTGTAGGCATCGGATCGGGCTCGCAAGAGGTTGATTCGATGCACAGGAGGCCGATCCGGTGCACGGGAGACCGATCTGGCCATGGCGACGGCCGGATCTAGCTCGCAGGTGGTGGATTCGGCTCGCAGGCGGCTGATCGAGCCTGCAGGGGGCGGATCCGGTGCACGGGCGGCTGATCGAGCTCGCAGGTGGCCGGATGCAACCGCTGGCGACTGATCGAGCTCGCAGGTGGCCTGATCCATCATCATTGGCCGTAGGATCCGACGTCGTTGGCCGTAGGATCCGATGTCGTTGGCCACCGTTGCCGCCTAGTTGTCGTGATCTTGGGCCGAAAGGTTGCCTCCCCATCTCCCCCCATCCCTCTCTATCTCGATTCTGACCGCCTTCTTCGGATCGGCTCCCAGTGTCGTTTCGGCAATAGGCGGCCTATTTTTTAATATTTTTAAAAAGTTTTTGATAGACGTATTCGTCGCACTCCCCCGGTGCTTGCGATGGGTGTCGCCCGCCGAAGGCTTTGTCGGGTCGAAGGTTTCGTCAGGAGAACGCCCGTCGAAAAGATTTTGATAGGAGAGCTCCTGTCGAAACTATTGACGGGTTCTCCAATCGAAACCTCTTGGAACTTGCGAAGGGGCCAACAATCCCTCCTCTTAGCCCGGTAGCGAGATTAGGAACTTTCGACGGCAAAATCCGTCCGATGACCTTTCCTTCGAAACTTTCGACAAATTCTACCCGTCGAAAATTTTGGAGGCAAGTTATCCGTCGCAGACATAAACTTCTGAAGGGACATTTGAGGACCGTCGATAATTCTTTCCGATGACTAGATTTCTAGCAAACTATTGTTCGTCAAAAAATCCATCACAAAGGCATATTTGCAACGAATTTCGAAGGTTTTGCGATGGATATATCCGTCGCAAAATCGCAAAATTCTTGTAGTGAGATGATCTCATGAAATGACCCTACATCTTTAGCGCACCCTAATTTTCGATCATCGGATGTCTGATGCACAAAATAGACACTCAAAATTGCAACAAACGCAGCAATGGATAATTTTGGAAAGAAGGTCAATTACGATCTTTTGGCCATATCTACTCGAATTTGTGGAGAGATTTGGTTTAAATCATCTCCACCCATGGTTCTTGGGATCATGGGATGAAATCCCGTCAATGTTTCTCTTTTAAAGCTCATTTCTTTTCTCTCTTTTATCTCATGTCAATTTCTTTCCCCATTTTTGTTGTGTTCCATCATTATTTTAGCTCAGCCAGAAGGTTCTTGAGGAGATCGGCAAGTGTGGAGGGCGTAAAGAACACAAGAAGATGGAGGAGGAACATAGGGCATGAGGCTTCGAAGAATCAATCGAAAATCGTTCAAAAAGATGTGATTTCGAGATTTAGGTCATGGGATATTTTTTTCTGAAGAATTTGCATGTGTTTAAGGACCATGCTAAGCTTAATATCCATTCTAGTATAGGTAGTATTATGCTTGATTGTTTAGTCTAACTGAGTATGATGTATTTTGCATTATGATGAGTTCATTTGAGCAATGCAAATTAGTTTAGTGTGCCATGAATTGCTTGATGATTATGGATCTATGATTTTCATGATTAGAAGATAAATTGGGCATATTTTTCAAGCTAAGATGATTCTATAAATTGTTAGGATTTGCTTTATGTTAAGATGAGTAGGCTCATGGTTATAATGATGTATGATGCTAGATAAAAAATGAGATAGAATTGATTGATGCACATGATTAACTTGGATATGATTATGTTTAATATTGATCTATGAATCAGGCTACATGTTAGGAATAAGTTTGCTAGAGTTAGATGCATATTTTGTGTTGAAAAACTAATTGAAAATCTAAGGACATTGTAATGACATGTGATTCTGCTAACTAAATTAGATGACTGATCTCAAATCGGGCATCTGATTTCTCATTGGCAAAAGGTAGTAGTTACTAGATTGGACGTCTGATCCAAGAATCAAGTGCCCGAACTGAAATGCTGAGGTTAAAAAACAACCTAACGATCACCATGAAATCTTATTAGTCGACGAAAGTCATGAATCTAAACCACGTGGACGAATCGAATGATTGGTCGAAGTTTTGGGCATCGAAAATTCTCGGTCAAGAGTTCACAATTTCGGTTCAAGTAATATCAGACAAGTGCTTGATCTACTGGGCGTACGAATTAAACTTGACCATTAAACAGCCAAACAATGTACCTAGAACGGGCATCCACCCTACACAATGTATGATTGATGAACCATATCAGAACACACAATTGTTCAACTCAGCGGGTGTCTAATTTATGGATAGAAGATTAACATGATCTTAATTAACAATTGTAACTTGATTAGTCTCTGTCCACCTTATTGTCTCTACTGATATGACCCTTCATGATAATATAGAGTCATCTTTGCTCTCTAAAGACTTGATTGATGTGTATGATCGAAAGATAAGTTGATAGTTAATGAAGATAGAAGATGAAACTAAGGGTTATTATTGCAAACAATAATGGAAGGTTATGTGAGGCACTCCCCTGTTGGAGGTTATCAACCTTGTGTGAGCCACTCATCTTCCTTGAGACACTATCATGTCAATAATCCACCACTACCCATCCATGATTTAGGTAGGTACATACTTATGTGTTTGCGTGGTATTCACTAATAATGGAAAGCTCTTCTAACTAAATAAAAATATGAAAAGAATGGATGACAAAAATGGAAGGACTATGTCCTTATGCAATGAAATGAACAATTATGACTTTCCAAGCGAAAGATGATAAATGCCACTAATGAACATGAAGTGAACTCTAATTGACATTATTCCCTTATGATGATTCTCATGATTTATATGATTAATGTTATTATATTTTGCTTTCATGCATAACTATGGTTTGTCTTCATGAACTGATTTCACACTTAGCTTAATGCTATCGAGAGAGTTCCCTCCCTTGTGTTTATTTACACATGTATCCTTCATGACATGGTTGATGTCTATGCTGTGATTTTTACCCGAATAGCATTTGTACATCGTTATCATGGAGTTTATGTCTAGTTTTTATATTACCGAGTTGTATGTGGGACCTACCTATGTGATGTTTTATGACAAAGACTTTTATGTGCCTAGCAATACATATTACATGATGTACCTTATGTCACAAACATGGTCCACAAACTTCATTTGTCCATAATCATACATCTAATTAACATATTAATTTAATTTAGATGCTCATATAGTCATGTTAGCATATAACAATTAATATTCCAATCAAACCATAATGATTATTAAAATATCGGTAAACATTATAAAGAAACTATTAGTAATAAATTATCAAATTCGTAAATATCATAATGTATATTTTTAATTAGTATTAAGTAAGTTTAATTAGAGTTAAAAACACATGGTATGATAAATAAGGTGATTGGCCATAGATATTATCACTTAGGGTTCCAAGCAACTGAAAGAGACAACTCAATAGTTGTGTAGTGAGACATTTGTCTGAACCACCATATGGCCTAAGAAAACTTAGAAAAACATATATAAGATACAATATTTATCTTTTCACGACTGAAAAATTACCAGAGTTTGAACCCTAGCAGAACTGGTCGAAGCCAGAAATTCAGAAGGTCGATTGTTTAAGGTGAGTTTCCTAATTCGAAAATGACCTATAGGATCATTCCTTTGTGGTTCTCACTACATAAATTTTGCAATTTTGTATGGTTACTACATTAGAAGTTAGTCTTTCTATGGACACTGGAATCACCTAAAAAGGATTTTCATAGAGGAAGTTATGAATTTTGTTTCGTTGGTCAATCACTATGCCTCGAGTCAGATACAAGTCCATGTTATAAATGAGGACATGATTAGCATAGATTGAATTAGGATTTTAACTTGTATATATGGTGATAAGTTGAATGATCTAATTTGAATTTGTATATATGGATAAATGAATTTTTCATTTTGTATGACTTCTTCTGTCAGGTTTCAGAATATTGAAATAACATAAACCGAATTGACTATTTGTTCTACAAGTACATACAAGGAGATAAATTCTACAATTTTTATGGCTAAATACTACTTAAGTATACATTTTAGAAAATTTAGGACATCGCCAAATGGACAAGTATTGATAAATTAATAAATTATTCTTTCATTGACACACAGAACACAAATCTTAGGTCTAATTGTTTAAACTCTTATGATTTACTCAAAGGAATTGGATGATGATATTTATAGGTTGAAAATCTTAGTAAATATAATTTATAATCATGCATAATAAGATTTTACCTCATGTTTAAGAAGTTATGAATTATTTATTAATAAACACTCGGTCTAAATTTTGAGATAGCATCTAATCAAGTTTTGAAAGGTTGAGTAGTTCCAAGTGTGGAATAACATATGAACATAAATACCTAAAATTAAACATGAATATTTAGAAAAAAAAAAGAATATATGCATTTTAAGGTGCATAAACATTCATTCATCGTGAGCATCCATTGCATATTATTTTTATTAGTAATTGAAAGGTCAAATGGCATTATTGCTTATAAAAAAATATCAACTTATAAGAGAAAAGGGGGAAATCTATTAAACCTTCTTGAAAGGATAAAGTATAAGGTGAATGTATAAATTTCCAACATAGCAAAATGGTATGTGCTATTTTTATTTATATTAATATCTCGAGCACATATTATTATTATAGAAAGATATATCCTTTGAAGAATATCTTGAGCTATGAAAAGTACCTATGCTATAGTTCAAGGGTTCCCTACAAGATAATGTTATCCAAATTATTTTATGAAAATATTTTGAGTGAACAATGTTTGTGATGTTAAAATAAGTTTTACTTGATATGAATATTTAATTATGACAATTATTTTGGTAGTATTAAACTTCATGTGTTTATTGATCATATTAGTTGAAGAAGTCTTTGAGACTGCATTCGATATAAATGATACTTTTGGAGCATATATTAGGTGTCTTTGTCCTTTGGGGACTGCTCTGTGTGTATGCATTGACCCGTGATTATTACTTTACGATACATATTGACACATGTTATGTTATACGTATTCGTATCGACACATGATTGTAAAGCTCTGAATTGTATGACATATGATCATTGAACTTTACGATGCATATTGATGTAGTTTACTCTGCATGATCGTATTGACCCAATGTTACGTACGTGTAATGACAGGGGTGGAGTTTGATTGTAAACATGATGGTATTTTGAGTTACTTATATTTGTATAAAAGTTCATATAACTTGACAATTATGTTATAGGTGTTATGCTTTAAATTTTATCTCACATATAGAATATGATTATTTAAATGATATATACACATTGTTCTCATATGTTATACTTCTATTCCACTCACTAAGCAAATAGTTGTTGGTCATTTTACCCTTTTGAAATTTTTTTCGGCTACTTATAAGTTCTCGAATTGAGTCGACTCATAGCTTATTTATTATTTATATAAGAGATCGAGCCGTTGAAGCACTTTATTTCCTCGTTCACTTTTTTTAAAAAGCACACATGTAATAGATAGACATATGTTTTGTAATAAAGTTTAAATTTCAATAAGAGGTATTTTCAATATGGTCTCATAACTTTACCTTCTAACATCACGATTATCGAACTTAAAAAATGTTTCAATCGCGTTCATCGCGACTTGTTATATTAACCGGTGGATCACTGACATGGATGGTTACATGGTATTGCGTCATCATTTTCTCTTTCATCCACGTCAAAATTTAAAAAATCCACATCATAATTTTTCTCCCGCCTATCTCCAAACTTAATTTTGTACTTGCATGGCCATTCAACTTCAATTTTTTCAAATGGACATTCAACTTTTCAAAATTCAATCATGATCATTGTCAAAAACTTAAAATAATAATAAATAAAGTAGAAAACTAAAAGCACGTGACCAACTTGACATGATTTGGGAACAATCCAATTGCGTTGAACCGCCCAATATTATAATAATTAATATTATTAAATTAGGGAAATAAAAAAGTAGTATAAAAACAAAGTACCAATTACATTTTCCCTAAAAAATAAAAAAATTATGATATATGAAAAAACAATCACATTTTTTTGCCCTAAAATTTGGACTAATAAAAATATTATAATATATGATATTATGATTATTAGATATATAATAAAATCATTTACAAGATAGTTATAATCATTAAATATATAAAAAATAAAAGATATCGTGGTTATGATTTGGCTCGATGCTCTGTTGGATGTTGGACCGTACTAGCACCTCCTGGACGGCCTAGTACGATTTGATTTGTGCCTGTTGAAATCTCACATGAAAAAATATTTTATTTTTATAATTATAACATTTTTATTAGTCCATATTTTAGGGCAAAAAATGTAATCTGTATTTTATTTTTCTAATTTTTGTTTACCTAATTTATGAATTAATAATTATTATAATATTATATATTTAATAAAATAAAAGACTTGGGTGGCCCAACCCCATTGGGTTGTGCTAGTCAATCCAAGTTCCGTCAATTTTGTTATTTATTATTTTATATTATTTTAAGTTTATAATAATAATGACTAAGATTTTGAAAAGTTGAATGGTCATGTCTGAAAATTTTGAAAAGTTAAATGGTCGTGCAGATACAAAGTTAAGATTGAGTAAAAGAGAGAAAAATGTTGACATGAATTTTTATTTTTTAAATGACATGGAGGTGAGAGAAAATATTGACGTGGTGTCACTAAGTATCCATGTTAGTGATCCACGAATTAACTGGATATAATCGGTCGCGATGACAGTGGTTAAAATATTTCTTAAATTCAAGGATTATGATGTTACAAAGTGAAATTAGTTGATCATATTGGAAATATCTATACCTCTTAAGTTGAATGATCATGGCTGAAAATTGCTTAGAGTTTATTAAAAACTTTTTATAATGTTGTTTGGAAGTTAATCAATTATATGTGAGATGGTGTATGAAACAATAGTGATAGTGAATATTATGCCTTTTGATTATTTTAATGAGTATATGTGCATGGATTATATGTATTCGACAAATAATACAAAATAATTAAGTGAAGCGATTTTGTCAATTTTACTTTTAAAGTTACTAAATAAAATTAAGAATTATAATAATTAGGATTAAAATTTAATTACAGAGTTGGGTGTAATAACTTATGCTATCATACTTCTGCAATAATGTGCTCTTTTATTGTATTTATCATTTTATCTTCCGCATTTTTATATTTATTTGTTGTAAAAATTTTATCTTAAAGTTTTTTTTGCTTCTGTTTGGTTTATTTATTTGTTGTAACTTTTTTATATTTATTTGTTGTAACATTAATTGCAAGGAGTTCTGTTTGGTTTCCAACAGTTGTCACTACTGCACGTAAGGGCCCCACCTGCAACACGAATAGATTGAAAGTATAGTGAATAGAGGCATAAATAAAAAGTGTAAAAAAATTAATTTTCGATGCCAAATAAATAAACTATAATGGAAATAAAAAAAATTCTATACATTAAAATACAAAGAAAATATTGTCATAAACTAATATTATCGATTAATCAATCAAAAGGGTTTGAATAACTAATATTTATACAACGATGTCATAATAAATAAATAAATAAAATGAAAATATGATAATATAATAAAATATTTAAAATTTGACAATAAATTATAGTTTCATTCTTCTTAATAACTTAAATCTCGGTCTAAACTATAATCCATTTTTTAAAAAAAATTACTTTCGTATAAACAAATGATAAAAAAAAACTAACTTTGAAATATAAGTCATCCTAATATCAAACCAAATATCATAAGGGATGCGTTTGATTAGGAAGATTTCACAAGAACATCGCGAAATGTTCCTAAACAACCATCGTGACGGGAACGTTAAATGTTCCCGTCACGTGACTTTTGACGAGAATTTTTTACGAAAAGTTCTCGTCAAAAGGTCTTGCTTTCGGCAAGAACTGCAAGAACATTTCTTTTTTTCAACTATACCGCCACATTCTTTGACTTTTTAAATTTCATTTATTTTTTAATTATTTTATAATGTATGCATATATAATTTAGAATAAATTAATACATTATTAGGGATATTATAACATAATTTATTAAATGTTATTAATTAAAAATTATAAAATAATTAGTTCTAGTAATTAATAAATATTTTATTAATTAAACTATTCAATTATTTTTTTAAAAAAATATTATATTTGGATATTAAAAAAATATATTCAATGTATGTAAATTATAATATTAATAATATTTAAAAGATATAATCAAAATAAATAAAAATAATATTAATAATATAATAATTTACGTAAAATATAATATTAATAACATATTCTTATTTATTATACTTTTATACCTCATAAAATAATAAATTATATTCTTAGTTCTCCTTTTTTTATCCAAACACCCACTAAAACTTATCCATCACATCAACTTTTTAAATCATCATCATTACACTTTTTCATCCAAACACTAACCCAAATTTTTCTATCAAATCAATTAGTTCTCAAAAATTAATGTTCTCTCAATATTCCCGTACCAAACGCAGCCAAGAGGAACATATCTTACTGGGCCCATTTTTTTAGCCCCGTTATTCGCTACGGGTGGAATCTGCCTCTTTCCAAAAGATCATTTTAAAGGCTTTTTTTTATTAAAATAAATAAATTTAAAAATAAAAGCTACACAAAGTAACTCTTTTCCAAAATGAAAATGAACTTCATGTTTTAATTAGATTTAATGGACAGCATACGCCTGCTCAGACGTGTGATGGCCGTACGCCTCAACGTCCAATGGTCACTTTTGTTTTCATCACTTTGGATGTGGAATTGCGGCCAGCGTCAGCGGCACAACGGCGAAAGGGACAAAAGCAGAAGCTGGAGGAGTCCTCGTCGGCAAGGACAGTTGGCCGTGAGGGCTACGGATGGAGGGGAGGAAGAGAAGGCTAAGGCGGGGCCGCTGGGGGAGGACAAAAGATTTGTGTTCGCTTGCCGGGGGAAGGACAATAGCAGCAGCCGTCGCCTCATACGCTTGAGCAGCCGCCGCCGTCGATCTCCCTCTCTTGTGTGCGATCTCTCATCATCGGAGCTTCCCTTGCTGTCGATCGGAGAGAAAGGAGGTGAATAGATCGTGACAATCCCTCGCAATCGGCTGCCCTTGCCTCGTCGTCGTCGACGTCGCCATCGCCAAATCGGGGAGAAAGGGGGAGAGATCGGATCGCCTCGCAGCCACCATCGTCACCATTGCCTCGCCTCCCACCATCCTCGCCGGATCCCTCGCAATCGCCCGCCCTCGCCTCATCACCATCGTCGGATCGAAGAGAAAGGAGGAGAGATCAGATCGCCTCGCAGCCGCCGTTACCTCTTTGCCCACAATCCTCGCCGAAACCCTAGCAATCAGCCGCCCTCGCCTCATCGTCATCGATATCGCCATCGCCGAATCAAGAAGTGATCGAATCGCCTCGCAGCCCTGCCATCGCCTCACGCCTCCTAGCTGCCATCATCGTCTCGTCGTCCATCGTCCGATCTAATTGAACGATGGGCAGGCGGCGTATGAGGGTCATACGCCGTATAAGGCGCATGGCCCCCATTAAACCCATTTTAATTTGCCTCCGAATAATCTTTGAAGAAAATATAATATTTTTTTTATATACAATCTCTAATTTCAAACTCATGATTATTGTTTGCACGAGAAAAAACTCACATCACCAATCAACAACAACAAAGCCTTATCCCACTACGTGGGATCGGCTATATGAATCATACGACGTCAATTCGTTAATCCATGTTCATGAGATTCGACAGAGTTTTACGCTGACTGTCGGAGCCTAACACAACACTCCTCCTTTATTCGAGCTTGAGACCGACTATAAAATATAGGCTACGTTACCAAAAATATTTAAGGGAACAAATTTCTGACAAAAAAACTATTAAATTAACCATAATCTAATCATTAATTTTCAACCTAATTTAAGGGAATCAATCCTTTATTCATCCTTAAAACTCCAGATATTATTATGTAGCGAAGTCAAGTAATCAGGCAACAATTTGAGATTGAAGCTAAAATGCGCGATGATGGCACACAGGGTAGAAGTTTGAAAGATCATAGTACCAGGAATTATTTTATTTTACACGAGTATTTGATCACACTGATGAGGCTATTCGCTGAGGGATTGGTACTTGGATCCTGTTGAAGTGCCAAGAGCGAAAAAAACCAGAATGGGGAAACTTCTCCCTGAGAATGGATGGAGTGCATCGGTTACTTAGGTCGTAGTTAGAAACCAAGTCCAGCTTTTTATGCCCTTTTAGAACAACAGGAGGTTTGAGATGAAACATCCGCTGTTAGCGTATCCATTTGAACAAGTTCTAAGGAATGACTAGTCCAAAATCTGATGCCTTGCAATCTCATTAAGGTCAGCTGTCAAAGAACCTTCAGTGTCGTCTGCGGCGGTATCGTTACCCCCACGGCATTGCAGTAGCTGCAGCTGAAGGCTCTGGACAAGCTCATGTAACCGCTGAATGTTCCTTTCTTGGGATAATATGATCTGCCACAACAAGAATTTAGCATGAGGTAGCAACAATGCCGTAAAACTTGGGATCTGTGCAGAAAAATATATGCTAACTTTCCAAGTTGTAAAAGAAACTTTTGGCAACCAAGCAGATGCTATCACGAAATAGGACATGTCGCTTCGATATTATAAATATCAACAATTAGTAGAAGAAAGATATTAGAGCAAGACACGCATGAATGACCAGGTAAGATTTGAAGGCTGAACATAATAACGGATATTACTGAAAGATCCAAATTTCAAAAGATAATGATTTTAAGGTTATAGTTAAAGTCAATGTAGACAGCCAGGACAGCATGAGTAACTAACATGTCAATCTTTGACCCTCACCCACCCACACATCAGGAAAGGCATGAACTTCTCGGCTGCATTTTGAAACCTATGCCCTTCAACCTCGTAAGCCAAGGTTGGGAAACCCTGAACATGAAAGGCTGGCCAAGATCATAACCAAGCTATTGAGGGACAACAGCCTAACACGTCATACCAGGAGCAATGTCAGTCAGGAACAAGAAGACTTACATTTCATAGGATTAGATAGGAAGAATGTGATCAACTCCAAATTTGAAGAATGGTTTGCAAGAAAGGTTTGAGGATGTGCACATAACACACGCCAACAAAGAAGGGACTAAAAAAAGGGAATTAATTTCTGCTGATCAATTTTAATGGTAAGACATGACTCCACAAAGGCTAAAGCCAGAGGATAGTAAACAATGACTCACTGGTGATCTAAGCACGGGTCAATACAAGTCAATATTCCTTTTACCAATACAGGACTTAAACCAGCCTGAAGGCATGGGCTATTCAACAGTATGGAATGTAGTGATAGAGCACAACACCAATTCCCATTCATAAGAGAATTTGTTTCTGTACCGGTTTTGGTTGGCATTATAGTTCTCGTTCATTAAAAATTATTACATGCTCATAGGTCTTCAATTTCAGGCGAGGGGAACTGATGGTTTAAAATGAATGGGTGCTGCTAGCTTTTGGTTATCCTATCACATGCATCGTCCATTTTGTTACTATCAAAATAGGAAAATTGATGTACAAAACTAAAGACTTGCCTTCTCTTTGACAACTTCCTCCCTATTCAAAATGTGTTGTTGCTTCTGAGAGATGTTTGGAGACATCTCGATCTCATTCATGAGCTGCTGCTTCCACTCGAACTGGGATGTAATTATTAGTATGACCAGCAGAAACACAAGCACCACCGGCCTCGACATCATAGGAATCCACTATCTACAAACCTGACATCGAGGTAGCATAAGCATCAGATAACAACGAGGAAACTCACAAAATCTTAGCATCTTAAATTCGCGCACAATAAAAAAAAAACCTAAACTTTAACATCACTGACACAATCGAATGAAACAATTATGATCCATAGCACTTCAACTCGACCAATTCCACTGAAGGAATCCTAAATTAAGGTAATCGAAACCCATAAGATAGACGCCCTGTTCCGTCGATTTAGGTTTCAATCCATGATCGTCGATCAATAATGAATACCTAAACTTCATTTCTGAGGCTAAAATCGAAGAAGAACAGACAGAGTAAAGAAAGAGAAGAACTCACCGGGCATGCCATAAGGCAGAAAAAGGCGCGATCTCCCCCGGTTAAGAGAAAAACAATGGTGGCTTTGATCGCAGAAATCGATTTCCCCGACGAATCGAGGTGATAGTTTGGGGGAAGTTTTAGGGATTCGTTTTCGAACTTTTTTTTTTATTACCCTTTCTTCTTTGGAGAGACGGAGGAGATCAGATGGCGACGCCTTGCCGAAGGCGGCAGCCCGATCGTCCGATTATAAATTGTGCTTTTGGTAACACCTACGACTCGACTCTCCCCCACCCACCTTCTCCATTGTTCAATTCATAATATAATAATATAAATTAATGAGTTATTTTCTTAAACCCCTGACTCATTTTTCACTTTAGTTCGTCCAATTCTGTTAGCTTTTTTTTATTTTTTTCATGTATAACTAAAGCACCCTCTTCACATAATAATTAAAATATATGTAATTTTGGTGCTTAAAAGAGAATAAAATAATAATATAAAAGCTTAGTCTTTTAGTCAATGAAAAAAAATTAAAAAAATGAAAGGAATAAAATAAAAAATACAGTAAAATTTAGGAATATGATAAGGCACACTTTGAAATTAGTACAGATTTGTAAAAAAATTTAAAAAATGAAAATAGTGTTTCTCCATTGAATATTATTTCTCCAATTTTGATCCTTGGGTTCTAAAAAATCGAAGTATTTTTAATTGTTTTGGAAAAATCATGATAATTAGGAAAGTTTAAGAAAATAATCTAAAATGTATTTATAACAAAAAAATAAATAATTGAGCCCCAAATAATACTTTCAAATTTGAAATTTTAAAAAGTATAAAAACATTATATATGCACCGACAAATTACCGCTTTCAACGACAGTATTTAGAACCATTTGTTGGGTGGAAGGTCCGAATTGTATTAGTGGATAATAATAGAATTCTCACGCATATTAATTAGTTATCAATGTTTATTAGGAGCAAATTTTTCGTTTGCAAGGAAACATTTTTTTTTTCGAAACCTGATACATCTTTGTTACCAACGGAGATATTTATCGCAATGATGTTGCTTTGAATATTGCCGTAATCATATAATAATAGTTCTGCCCAAATTTGTCGCGTTAAGAAGAAATGTGCATGATGAGCTTATATATATATATATATATATATGGTCATAACAAAATTCAACCCCTAGGATGGAAAATTTGAACCTTTGTATGAACAGAATAAAACACGTTTTACTGCATGACACCTTTTTTTTCTATTGAAAAAGGATGGTTAACGCCAAATGCGAAAACTTTGTTGCTAAGAACTATCTTGTTTCGATTATACAATTTATTTTTTTTTTACAACACTAAATAACTCACAACATGGATCATGAAAGTTAAAAGTCTAAACCAAGATGGTCGGTCATTAAATTGTCCTTTGGTACTGAAGATTATGTTAGATATCATGTAGTTGTCAGCAATGTCGCACTCGATGCTCCGTTCCATCTGCTGCTGTCTTTGATAGCTGAACGGCTGAAGCGGTGGCTTCTGGCATTGGCAGGACTAGAGGATGATAAAGTGAGAGCTTCGATTTTTTTTACTTCTGAGATTGAAAAATTATAAATATCAAAAACATTAAAAAGTTTATGGACGAGAACATTTTCAAACTGACAAAAGATACAAATTTATAAGAAAAAAGTATCCCCAAACAGACGGGGAAGTATTTTTCTAGCATCCTCTGTTAAAAATAATCGATTCCCCCATATTTGTTACAGAATAGAAAATGTATAATGTTCTATTTTGGCAGAACATATTTTACCCAAAGTTTCATCTAGAGATCACTTCAAACAAAACAATAATCACCTTAGTATTCAATTAATTTACCTTCTTCATGACAAGGCACCAAGATTTACGAGCATGTAAATTTTGGCAGAATCAACATGCATAAAAGCAAGAGGTGCTTGCTTCATATGAATCTTATGTACTGTGGTATCAAAATTCAATAATACTGAGAGGCCCCACACGTATATGTAAAACATTCAGGCTTTGGTTACTCACTACCTCCCAAGATTCTGGCAAAAATTCGACATACTTTGTCATCTATTCCTTTGTTCCTTGAGTTATAGAACTTCCAGTTCTTCAATTTTAGCCTGCAAGACGGCCTCAACCAGGACAAGCAAGTGCCCTCTCGATGTGATCCCGACTATCTGATCACACAAAAAAAATGCTAATGTAAGTCATGATCAATGTCACAATCAAACTCATCTTCCCTTCGGTACCTTGTTTAAGTATTTATCTAGTTGCATTTCCACCATGTTAAATTAATTTAGGCTTTACAAGGATTTAGAAGACGTAGTTCTGATATTAGTTGGCAGGCAAGAAAGAAGATAACTACTCTACATAGTTTACCAAAATGAATAAAGTTTTAAACATGGAATTACATTGCAAGATAAACATGTCTAGCATATGCCTAACAAACAGTGAAGCAAATTGTCTTGGTTTAAAGTCGTACCTATTGTTCCAGGTCATTCATAAATAATTCTTATGGACCACAAACTGCTACAAGAGAACAATTCTAGTGACAGATGATTCAATCTTCTGCAATATAACTGAGGAAAACCTTTCTTCACAGAAACTGAGAGCTTCACTTCATAGCAGGAGTATTCAAGGGCTTCAAATGCAATAAAGATGCAATAGAATCCAACAGTCATCACCTTAAAACCACTTGTGTCTCATATCAGCGACTTAATATCCTTTATCAAATGACCAAACCATCTTAATGAACAAAAATTTCTTCCGGAGAATGCAAAACGCAGCACCCAAGCAGTTCAAGGTGAAAGAGAAATGGTTAAGTGCATTATATTGTGTAATACTGTCACTCCTTTTGCATCACTAGAATGTTTTTGCCCAAAATACTCCCACACTGATGCATCTGAAGATTTCTTCTCCTCCAGGCAACTCTCATGAATGCTGCTTGAACTTTTAACCATTAGGAATAGTCAAATCATTGTTCTGGTACCAATAGATTTCTCATATACCAAAAACATTAGAACACTAGTCATCTGTACAACTAGATCCAAGTTGTACCAGGTATTTTCTTAATCCCTTTCCCTCTCATTAAATTTCTTACTTCCGAAACATCTGCCCACCTATCAGCTGTTGCGTAAATGTTTGATAGCAAGACATAGTTACCAGCATTTTGTGGTTCTATGTCAAAAAGCCTTCTTGCAACCATCTCACCAAGTGCAATATTGGAGTGCAGCTTGCAAGCCCCTAATAATGCTCCCCAAGCTCCAGCATGGGACTGTACAGGCATTGATGCAATCAAATCATATGCTTCATTTAATCTCCCTGCTCGACCTAGGATATCTATCATACATGCATAGTGATCTGCAGAAGGAACAATCAAGTAGTGATTCTTCATCAAGTCAAAAAATTTCTTTCCTTCTTCAACAAGGCCAGCAAGACTGCATGCTACTAGTACCACCGTGAAAGCAACTTCATCGGGTACAATCCCTTCATTGAGCATCTGAGGGAAAAGCTCAACAGCCTTTGCGCCAAAACCATGTATGGAGTACCCTTTCATTAAAGAGCAATATGACACAACATCCTTGCTTGGCATTGACTCAAACAGACTGACAGCTCTTCCTATGTTGCCACACTTTGCATTCATGTCAATCAAAGCAGCCAAGACATGGGCCTTCTTGACATCAACTGAGCTCCCAATGACATATGAATCTACCCATTTGGCTAAGGTGATGCTACTCAATTGCGAGCATGCTGACATCAAACCTACAAGAATGAACTCATCAGGCTTGATATTTGCATTGTACATCTCGAGAAATATCTTCAAGGCCTCATTGGGATGTCCATTTTGGGCATATCCAGATATCATCGCAGACCAGGAGAAGATATCCCTGAACTCAGACTGTTCAAACAAGGCCCTTGCTGACACCAAATCCCCAGCTTTGGCATATCCATCAATCAAAGACGTGAAGGAGACCGCATTCTTCTCCGGCATTTTGTCAAAAAGACAGCGGGCGCTTATCAAATCCCCCGACTTCACATATCCGTCAATCATGACATTCCAAGTTGCTACATTTCTCTTCGGCATTTGATCGAAAATCAATCTTGCGGAAATCAAATCTCCAGAAATCAAGTGAGCAACAATCATTGCAGTCCAAGAGACCTCATTTCTGATAGTCATGTCGTCGAAGAGCTTCCTTGCGGCTTCTATTTGCTGGCACTTTCCGTAAAAATCGATGAGGGAAGTGCGGACGTAGACGTCAGCCTCGAGGCCGCCGCGGAGCGCGGCAGCGTGGACGGAAGCACCGATGGAGAAGGTGGAAGGGCCTCCGCGGGAGCAGCAGGAAAGGAGGGTGGGGAACGTGAAAGCGTCCGGGGGCAACGGGGAGCGTGCGCGCAGAAGGTTGAACAGTGAGACGGCGGAGGGGACCGAGGAGTGGCGAGCGTGGGCAGCGAGGAGTGCGTTCCAGAGGATGAGGCTGGGGGAGGAAATGCGAGCGAAAGCCGCGGAGGCGTAGGCCGGGGCAGCGAGGTTGGAGCAGAGGGAAAGGAAGCGAACGGCCAAGACGGGGTGCTGCTCGAGGCCCTTGTGGATGATTTGCGCGTGGACTTGCTCCAGGCAGCACAGCAAGCGGCACCGGCTAAGAAGTGAGGCCGCCGAGAGGGAGGAGTTCGTTACGCCGGAGGCGGCGGCGGTGGCGGAGAGCCGGCGGGGAGCGCTCATAAGCGGAGTCGCATTGGCGGGAGAATCGTTGCAAAGTGTTCGACGCGGATCTTTTGCAATTGGGTGCATGCTGTTAAGACTGGGTCGGCCCATGGTTGGCGTTTCCTAAATTAGAACGGATCGGCCCAAATTTTAAAGAGACATCCTCCTCATCATTTTTATTCCTTTTACTTGTATCAGTTTTTATTTTAATGCAAGGGAAAAAAGAAAAAAAAAAGAACTTTTTCCCTTTGTTGGCATTGTCAAGTGGAGAGAAAAATTATCATATGACACTGAAATTATGTTGAATCAATCTCCATTTGTTTTCCAATTATTTGTGATTTTTTGTTCTTGATTTGCATTTTTTTCTCAATATTTTGTAAGCACTCGTTTGTTTATGTTTAATATTCCAGGAGAAATTATGTAAACAAAACAGATGTTGATATGAGAGTTCATTTTGTATTTTTTAAGTTTTTCTTATAATGATATTATAATTTAAAACTAAATTTATTTCTTAACAGTTTACTTTTTCAGCTTGTAACTTTTTTTAGGTATAAGTTGTGTTCTACTATACATGAAATAATTGGAAAATCCACCATAATGTTAGATGTCAATAAAATTTTTTTAAGGTGTCACATTCATTAGTCTCAACAATTAAGCATCACAATAATAACTAAGAGTACTCTGTTTGGATGTAAGAATTTAATATTTTTTTATTAGTTTTTAAGAACTAATCGATTAGACAAAAAAAATATTTGATTTTTTGATAAAAAATGGAATGATGAAGAATTAAAAAGTTGATTAAATAGATAATTTTTAATAAGTGTTTGGATGAAAAATAAGAATTAGAGAGATAAATTTATTTTATAATATAAACAAATATTATATTAAAAATAAGATAATGTAAAAATAATTAATAAATAATATTAATATTAAATATCAATTTAGAATATTTAATATACTATAATACTAATTAAATTATAACAAATAGTTAATAAAAATATTTAATATTTAATTAAATAATTTATTTTATAAGTTGAATGTACATTAAGAATAATTGAAAGCAAAAAGAAAAAGGAAAAACAAAAGGTGACGTCCACGAGAACTTAAGTTCTAAAATTTGTCTCACATGAAGTTCTAAAATTTGGCTCACATGACATGTTTGATGTTGGTCAGAATTTTAGTTGTGGTCATCATTTTTTTTCCTTGAATCATGCTTGGACGAACTATCTGAAACTTAGGCAAGTTGTAACCTAAGTTCTAGTACCTAAGATAGCAACCTCTAGATTGTGTTCGGACGAGAAATTTTCGTTAGAACTAATTAAGCTCAGTTCTGTCAAACAACGACATAAGTTTTGCCCCACTGGTACCCAAGTTCCGTTCAATGCATGTAATTTTGACAAGTTCTTGATGAAAAATTCTCATTCACGTTGAGAACTTCGAAGTTCCGACTACAATGCAATGCACGGACTCGCCTCGTACATTCTTTCTTTTTTTTTACTTTCAGCGTATGGTTCATTTTTTTCTTTTATCTATTAGTCTAATAATAATATATATTATATTATATTATACTATATATGTATGTATATAAATTAATTATATTTAATGAAATATTAAATTTTTTTAATGAAGTAATAGGTAATAAATAATATTATATTAATCTCTCATTAAAATTATTTTATGTTTATTAAAAACTTATTTGATGAAAGATATGGTGTGAGATAAAAGAAAAAGAAAAAAAAATTAAAAAAGAAAATGTCACGTCAAATAGGAACAATTGAGGCATGCTCCTGTTTTGCGATAACATTCTCCCACATGATATCTTTGTCAGTAGGAACAAGGTAGTCTTTCTTTTTTCTGTTCATTGGACTCCAAATCATTCCCTCTTTTGCCTTGATTATCTTCCCAACGATCGTTACGTTGGTCTTTCTTGTCGGGATATCTATATCTCTTTCCTTGTCGTTTCTATATTGGTCAGCAGATGCTTGATTATGTTGCTTGTCACTTGTTTTATCTCCATCTTCTAAATAGACGATAAACTCTTCTGCAAATTGGAGGGTCTGACAATTCCCTCCTTTCACTCTTTTTCGAAGACCGGGTTTAAGGTCATCCACCCAACGCTTCACTCGATCTAGTTCTGATTGCTGCAATGTTGAGTACTTCTCCAAGTTCAAGAATTTTGTCAGATATTGCTTGATGGTCATCGATCCCTGCTGGAGTGTTAGGTACTCCTTCTGCTTTCTACTCCTCTCGTAGGCAGGGATGAATCTATTTCTAAAGGCCTTCTTGAAGTCCTCCCAGGTGACATTATCCTGGCCTGAGAACGTTGTCAGCTTAGCGGCCTTCCACCATTCTCTGGCTTCACCCTTCAGCTTACGATTGGCGTAGAGCAGTTTGCGGTCCTCACCGCAATCTATTTCGAGGAAGATCTGCTCAATCTCCTCAATCCAGCTCTCTGCATCCTCAAAGTCGCCCTTCCCATCAAATTGAGGGGGTTGCAACTTGAGAAATCTTTCTATTGTATCCCTTCGATTATGGTGAGATGATAGGTCGAAGCTCCTAGGCTGGGAGTGCTCAATGTGGGCTGAGTGAGATTCATGAGGCGGCAATCCTTGTCTTAACTGCTCCTCCTGCTGCACGTTGGCATGTACTCCATTCATGAGAAGGCCTTGTGCATTATGTCTATTCGTTCTCGGACTTAGGACTTGTCGCTCATTGACTTGAGGACCTTGGGCCTGCTGATTGGCCTGCTGAGATCCACTTCGGGGAGCTCGTGGGATGTTGTGTGAAAAGCTCATCCTTGATTCCATCTGTATCCACAAAACATAAATTGCCATGAGTGTTCTATCCACAACTTATTCTATCATCACACCATATCATATGGGGATAACCTCCTTAGGATTTTGGTTATTCTATCTTAGAATAACCTCCTTAGAACTTGGGTTATTCCTTTCGAAATAACCTCCTTAGGCGTTGCCTTATACTTTCAATGAAGTAATTCTATTTCCATCGTCTAAGGATATATGTCATCCCTTACTCTATCCATAGCCTCGTAAGACTCCATATTTCATATTGCATTGCTAAGCTATCTAAGTTAATCATCGTTCAGAAACTTACTTGACTCTTTGTTGATGGCGCGGTGGTTGCTCATGACGTGTGCACATGGACTCTATTCTGTTAGAGACAACTAAGAAGTGTCTCTCGTTAGGCTTTGATACCTTTGTAACGCCCCGAGATTTTTTTTTTCTTTTGCCTGCCCAGAAGGCTATCTCGACAAGACACTCAATTCTATACATTGACTTTGACCAGTCAACGAACTGACTTACATAAGCGGAAGACTAATTTACAACATTCTATTATGATATGCGGAAGCTATTATACCATATCTAATAACTTGCGGATTAGGGCCCACGTCTATACAGTAATGGACCCTATATCCATGTGCATGTCACCCGTCAGAGGAGTCACCAACCATCTCACAATCGCCATCACCATCACCTGTATGGATCCAAATATAGGGGCAAAGCCCAATGAGATAACTCAGTACGTAGGGTCACCCATAATATTTATATTAACCATGGTCAATATCAATATCAATACTATCAATAAATAATTATTCATAACAATATATAATTGATCAGAGGTCAATGAAGACTACAATTCAACAATAAATAATTTAATTAATAATTAACAATTGATCAATGTTCAATTAGCCAAAAGTCGATGAAGGCCACAATAACAATTATTAATTCAATTCTATTAATAATTTATCAATTCATCTATCAGGCACAAAGACCATAATTTACTATCCATCAGCCTTAAAGGCGCAATTTAATTTTTTCATCAGTCATAAGTGTGAAATTGATAGTCTATCAACCACTAGGACGAAATCAATTGTCCATCAGCCACTAAGGTGCAATTCAATTAACAATTCGATCATCAATTCAATTATCAATTCCATCTTTGGAGTTATGATCAACCCTTTCGGGCGCAATAAGAGAGCTTTCTATTATTATTAGGGGACACCATGCCACTTCAATCAATAAGTTTGGGTATGATGGGGGACGAAGGATCACACCGAAATAGTTAACCCGAAGGCCCTATCAACCCGAAGGCGTAGTTAGCCCGAAGGCCCTATTAGCCCGAAGGCGCAATATTAGCCCGAAGGCCCTATCAACCCGAAGGCGTAGTTAGCCCGAAGGCCCTATCAGCCCGAAGGCGCAATATTAGCCCGAAAGCCCTATCAACCCGAAGGTGCAATATTAGCCCGAAGGCCCAATCAGTCCCAGTGGCAATCAGTAGACATGGGCCCAATACATTTTCAACTTTTATCTCAATTACCTAAGATGTCTATCTTTAATAATTATCTTAGGTTAAACATGACCCAATCAGAAAATCACTATTAATCAATGATACGATTAGATAGGATGACGGTAAATTGGATACGATGACAATTTGATCAGGATTAATCAATAATGAGGTCAATGGATCAATATCATAATAAATATCATGATTGGTGTGTAATGTCAACAATAATCAATATGATGATAATATGATCTGATATGAGCATAATAAAATCAGAGATGTTAATCAAATGATCGACAATGAATAACGATCTTAACAATCCAATAAACTATAAATCAATTCATAAAAACATGTTTTCTATTCCAGAACCCAATCCGCGTTGATCATTACCCGGATCGTGCTAAATGGAATCCAAGTCGTGTCAGACAGAACCCCTACCAAATTCTGTCACCATCAAGAATTGTGTTTTCAACATAATTTTCAAAGGTCATATCTATGTCATTCAATATTCAATCGATGCAAAATAATATATAATTTATGTATAACGAAAAAAGTTTTGGGGTCCATGTCGCGGAAAACCGACGCCATGGGGATCCCCCTACGTACCTCAAATTTGTTGAAAAATTAACTCTATTCTCGATCGTCAATTGGTTGCACCAATGCCGAATTTTGACCAGCAATTACTTTTAATCATTTTTCTCTATACATTCTATTATTTTTTTCCTGACCGAGAAATAAAACGAAGAATTTCATTGTCAGAAAATTTCAAATCAAATTGAAAAAAAACTAAAAGGAATTTTTTTTTTATTTCTTTTGCTTATCGGCCGCAAATCTCTTTTCTCCTTATTTTCTTTTATCTACTTTTCTTTCTCAACTTCTCTCTCCTATCAACTGCACGCACATATTTTCTTTTTATGTTCTGCTATTTCTCTCTCCAATCTCTCTAATCTTCTATTACGGCCAATCATTCGTTGGCCACCAAATCATCCCATCACCGTTTCTTTTTTTTTCCTAATGTTACAGCCACCATATTTCCCCTTCAAATCTTCCCCTTTTCTCTCCCTTTTGATTTTACTCCTCTCTCTTTCTCTTTCTACTTCTTTTGCGGGCATGAACCAATCTTTTCTTTTTTTTTCTTTCAATTCCCCTCTCTCTCTATTCTTTTATTATGGCTTGGCCACCAATTTCTTCTCTCTCTACTTTCTCTCTCTCCTTCTTAATCTCTTCTCTCTCAATTCATTTACGCCCGCAAAAATGTCTGCTCCAATCTCTTTTTTTTTTCTTTTCTCTCAATCCCTTTCTCTCTTCTATTTTGTTACGCCCTCATTTTTTTTCCACCTTCTCTCTTTCTCTTTAGGGGTGTAAAACTCTTTCTTCTTCTTTTTTTTAAATCTCTTTGGTTACAATCGCTAACACAGCCGTAAACAGAATTTGATAATAAAATAAAATCCAAAGGACCCCTCCTTACCCTTGCTAACGCCTGAAATCCCGCCTTCGCCGCCGAGAAAATTACGTCGGTCGTCGAAGAGCGCCACACACAAACAAATAATTTCTCTCCCTCTTTAAGTTTTGTCGGCCAACTTCTTATTTATAAGATTTATAAATCATTAGTTTAACTTTAACTATAATATCTAATTTCTCTCAAATTTAATCCTCTTTTTTATCTCTTTAACTAAGAGAGATTTATCCTAATTTAAGTAAATTCCGAAATTATTTAAATATCCCATCATTAATCAAATTCCTCTCCAATTTTCCTTTATATTTTCGGAATTATTTAATTTTATAATATTTTATCATCTAATTTTCAAATTAAAATAATAATAAATATTATTTTAATGACTAAAATATTTTAAGCCATAAAATTCTCAATCCTATCCTACGTGGAAATCCTATATCCATTAATATATCTTTTAGATCTCAAATCAAATTAAAATTCTTAATCTCAATCTAATTATGATTTCCACTCTAAATGGGATTTAAATTTTTCTTCAATCCATCAAACACTCTAATTAAATTATAAAATTACTATATTACCCTTGATAAAATCGTGAGGTGTTACATGAACATCACGCAGGCAATGGCAAATATGCACTTCAATCATCATCTCATTAATTGATCGTGAGACAGAAGTTGAACTTGATTTTCAAGCAAAAACCATTACAGAGAATTGGTTGTTCTTTTTTTTTCTTTTTTCCGATCATTTCCTTGCTTTCTCAATTCTCATCAAAAGATTACATGCTTTTCTTCACGAATGTGGGTCCAGCAAGATCAAATCTAGTGATTTGTGATCTGATGTATCCTGAAACCTCACTCCAAGATCCCATCCATCATGAGATACACATCACCAGACATGGTGCCCCCCTCCTCCAAGTACAGTGCATGTAAAATTTTCAGGGAAAGAGAAAAAGAAGGAAGGGAAGAAGAATATTTAACAAAGACAAATCAGGGAGAAATATGGAGACTGTCCGGAAAACCAGGGATTTCTTTCTTCCCCTTTTCCTCTCTCTGATTTGTTGCTTTCCTCCTCTCCGCTCCTGTTGCTCGTCGTGTTTGGGTCCTCCACAGTTCACAAGTCAATCAGAAGGAGTCACTCCACGCAGAAAGACAGACAAAGAAGGAGAGGAAGAGGGGAAGAGAGAGAAAGACAGAGATGAGCGGAGTGATCGGTCGGTGGGATTTGGGCAACAGTGGTCTTAGATTTCCAACTCCCAAGTCTCTGACTGTACTACAAGACCCCTCCGGTTACTGTTATCATGCAACGCAAGCAACAGTAATATTAAGCTTCCAACAGTAAGCAGAAGGGAACACATGGAGCTATTAACCTAACATATTGTTTAATTAGTTGGCCGCCATGAGCCAGCAAGCTTCTCAGAGCTGCTCTGAGAACCATGAAGACGAGCTCAGAGTCTGCTGGGGTTCGGACACCGGTCCGCAGTCCAGATTAACGCCGAACAGTCTGATCAGCCGCTTCGAGTTCGTCGGTGTCTCCATCGCTGCGCTCTCGGCAACTTCCTCCCTCTGCTCCCCTGCCAATTATAAGCGAAGAAAATTTAGGAGTGATGCACTTGAGTCGTTCCATTTCTTGCTCGATTTAGTTGCAGTGAATAATGCTGCATAAATTTTGGTCGCTCAGCTTTTACCTGCATGATGGCGGTATTCTTGTTGCACCGAACTGGGGGATGCGCACGGAGGACAGCTCGGGTTCAACGGATACGAGTAGCCCGCGGCGTAGCACGCGGGGACCCAGGGCGCCGCAGCGCGCCGAGATGGCGCCGCGCTCTCGTCTGCGGCACGTCGCCTGCAACCGATGTAGAGACGGTCGCCCCCAGCACGCAGACGCTCGAAGAGGACGACGTCGCCGGCGTCAAGGCACTTCTCCTTGACGAAGCGGCTCCAGCCCTTGGTCAGCACGTAGCTCTGGCTGCTCGTCCAGTAGGAGTAGCGGAAGCGCCAGGTCTTGCCGCACTCGTCCTCGAAGCTCAGCAGCAGGCCTTTCTCGCAGGAGTCGCCGTCGAGGGGGAAGTACCTCTCGGCGTGCTGCTTCGGTATGACGAGCCTGTTAAGCTTGCCCACGTCGCTGGGGGTCAAAGGCTTCTCGAACATATGCTCCCTCTCAATTAGCTGCTCTTCTGCTACCTGCAGGTAGGGATGGTGGAAGGTCTCCCAGTACCAAGCTTGTGGGTGATGCCGAGCCATGGGGTTCAGGGACATGGATGGCCTGTAGATGGCGAGCGGAGGAAGGTGATATAGGAGAGGTAAAGAGTTTTAAGAGGAAGAGGGGAGATAAAAGAAGGCGTGGAAAGTTACTAGTAGTGCATGTGGAGATGGTGATGATGATGGTGTAGGAGCTGAGAAGCATGTAGATATTATCACTACGCATTTATAGCCTACAAGGATGACTTCAATGTACAATCAGGAGAAAATGCCAAACACATAGACAGATATATTTAGTTGTACATGTCTGTGTGTGTCTGTGTGTGTGTGAGAGAGAGAGATTACAGTCCTGTTACTGTGTTTTAACTGAGCTCAATCTGGAGTTTGAAGTTCCAATTAATTTGCCTTTTAATAAAGAATCTATGACTTTTATTTTAGTCCAAGTCCACATGTATGTTGGCATTATCAGTAGTTATGATGATAAAGATTATTTTGAGAGTAAACTTTTTCTGATTATATTGAAATATTTTAAGAATAAAATTTGGTATCGTTGGATTCAAAAGTTCATTCATAACACAATTATTGTTATGGTGAAATAATGATGCCATAACTTAGAACAGGGACAATTTGGAAAAATATGATTTTTGCTAGCATATAAAGTAATTTACTATAAAATTTGATTGAACCTAATAATATTCTACTTGTATGCATTGCTACTAGAATTGCCCTAATAGGAAATAGAAATCTATAATATTTTCCAATGATTTAAAAATATCAAATGTTTTCTGTGCACAGACAACAGAGTGATGTACCAACATGCATTCTAAAAGGGTTGTATGTATTCTGATGAGGGGTGATGAGGAATGATCAGGTGGTGTGGCAATTTAGAAATCTGAAGCAGCCAATGTGGCCTCATCTCAACCTTCCACTCTGTGCTTGTAGGGCAATTGTTAAAGCCTTCAGCCTCCATGCAGGCCAATACTCTCTCTCTCTCTTTCTCTCCCTCCCTCCCTTCCCCTCAACTCTTTCAAGTACGTCACCTTTCGTTCGCAAAAGACTAGAGTCAGGGCCTTTATTCTCTCTTTGCTGGCATGCAGGCAGCAAACTAACTGTTCCTCTCAGCTTGGTGCAGACCTACCCTCCTGTTTCAGACAGATGACTTTCCTGAAACCATTTCCTACCAATCTCCACTAATAATTATCGCCACCCCTCATGCAGGCATTTTGTGGAGCACTGGTCCAAAACCAGTTAGCACAAGGAAAGTTAAAGGAACGAATGGGCAATCTAGAGAGGTAGAGTGACCACCATCACCAGAAATTATGTGTCAATTTGTCCTGCTTTGACGTGAAAACAGCCTGTATGTGTGCTTGTGTGTCTCACTGAATGCAAGATTCCATTATTAGTGGGCCTGTTAACACCTGAGAGGAGCTCTCAGAGACGGCACGTATGACCTTGGTTGTGGCCAATCTGAAATCAAGAAGATGATAACTCCGCCTACTGAAATTTCCAGGTAGAACAGAGCCCCACAAGATACAGAACAGGATGCAGAGATGGAGGAGGGTATCCATATAGGCCTCCTAAGCCTAACCTTGACCAGCCATTTTATTATGCATCCTCTTCTCGTCTCACTTGGCAACCAACAAACAAGGCCGATTACAAAATGTGTCAATAGCCCTGCAACTTGTTGCATGGTAGAGGATAAAATTTAAGACTGGTGTTTATGTCATCGTCACATCAAAGACTACCAAAGAAACAAGAGCATGATCAAGAGTTGGAGTACTGCTGACAAGGGTTGTGGAGCTATTCCCCCACGTGGACCGGAGGCATTATTGGTTCTTATCTGTTGGAGGGCCAGATATCGGTAGTATTTTACGAGGAAAGAGAAAGGAGAAGGAATAAGAGATGAGCCTTCTCTCTGGTGAAGGTTCCCTTCTGCAATTTCCAACGAGATGGACAAAGATGATAAGGTTTTGACCAATAATTTTCATTGCTTGGCGTGTACAAAATGAGTGCTCACAGTTGTGCCAAAAACTCCAGCCCTTCCTCTTCCTCCCCTGCTGTTGTTTGTGTTTGGTGTGCTCAAACAAGACAACCTTCTCCCTGTCTCTCTCTCTCTCCCCCATTCTTGAGTTAGGCCATATGATAGCACACTTGGAGGGTCATTATTCTGCATTCGATGATATCTCAGGGCCAGGACGATGTATTTTCTTTTGGGAGCACATGAGTCAATTAATGGGTATCTTTTGGGATTATATTATAGTCGTATAGTGCACAATAGTGCTCTCATGTTTGGCCACGTACGTGAGCCTCATGTTGATGACGTGCTGTTCCCGCTTGGGCAATTGATGAGGGTCAATAGCTAAAGGTGCATGAACTAATTAGAGAACATGTAGAACTTCCACACATCATCTCTTTTGATGTGTACTCTGGGGTCTTTGGTCTAATTGACTACATGTGAAAATGTGAGCTAGATTATGCTTCGAATATGACAAGAAGGTAAATTTTTTATGGGTTACCTGCAGCAGAGTGGAGCTGCAACAGCAGAAGCATATGTCGCCTATGGGTGGCAACAGGGATGCATGATCAAATTGTATATAGAAAACCAAGAGGTTTATGCAAATTAGTTCCAGGTAAGAGGTGGCATCATATGTCCACCAACTCCTCTTCCAGCAACACGCAAATCTTTTATGCATGACCACCTCAGTAAGTTAACATCAGATTGATTCCATTATTTATTTTTAACCAGATCACTAGGGTCGTGGCAGTTCTTAATTTCCGTAGGGCACTTGGGGCGCCTGACATATCAACAGTGTTATACTACCAGCATTGTGATGCAGGGAGGAAGACACATGGTGTTCTAGCACCTGAGGGCAATGAAAGCTCAGGGTCCTTCCTCCAGCGCACAAATAGTGCTCAATTATTCATGAATCAATTAAGGTGCGGATGCACCAGGGGCGTTCCTGTTCGCGTGGTCATGCATCTAGTAAACCGTAACCTTTGGAAATATAACATCCGGGAACATTAACCGCGTCTGCGCAGTTGGTGGCATGGTCTGCCAATGGACTTCTTTGGACAAAGCAGATGGCGGAGTTGGTCTCTATATTGGACGGCAAAGGCACCCAGGCGCTGTCCTCTTGATCTTAGCATCTGATTTTAAGGACGCTCAATGATCAGTTAGTCAATGATATGTTTAACGCCAATTAGATTCAGCACGATCATCATCTGCGAAGCTTACGCCTTCTGGACCACTTGCAGGTTGCCACCAATCCACAGCAGGCAACGTGAGGTGAGGAGGGACGGGGACGGAGCACTCACATGCCGAGCATGGATGGCACCTCAGCATCCCAGAGAGCCCCGGGGCAGGGAACCTGACCCCAGCTTTTGGTGTCTCAGGTGACACAACACCTGATGCTGCGTCCTACGACTGAAATCTGATGTCACCAGCCATTAGGATGATGCTCGGTGAGCTCTCGCCTTTGCGTACGTGGGAGAAAGGGTCCACTGGAGCTTTGTGTGAGAGTAGTTAATGTCAGAGCCGCATGGTCTGTTCCTGGTCCTCTGTGTGATGCATGTGTTTGTTGCTGCCGTTGTTCCCATTCCCTTCTGAAGGAGGAGAAAGATCAAAGATGATGGTGAAGATGAGGACGAGGATGATAGGCCATGCCATGCTTGCAGGGGCTGTGCAGTGGCCAGCTCCAGACTGCTCCACAGAACCTTATGTAAGCAAGGTACTGTACTGAAACCCTGTGGCTGTGATCTGGACCCCGTTCCCCTGGTTAACTCTCAAGTGGCAACCACCTTCAGTTCAAGCCCCACAAACATTTTCAAACTTTTAACCTCTGGAACTTTGTTGTAGCAGAGAGATTCGATATGGAATTTTGAATTTTCTAACAAAAGAAAGTAAGGTAAGAAATTGGTTCTGTTAAGAGCTGATTGATGGAGTTGCAGACTACCATGTAGGAATTAGTCAACATGTAGAATGTTGGTAAATAACTATCATCTAAAACAATGCATTTTATTTACACATCCTCAGAAGATGTGAAAGATCTGGATCGTTAAAACTATCATATCCTTTTTGATAGAGCAACATCATGCGTCGGATCGCAAACAATAGAAGAGAAACTATATGTTCTATACTGATAGCACGAACAGAATTTATTATCTACGCTGAAGTAGATAACTGAAAATCTGAGCAGAACTCAACAAATAATATGAAGATTAGGAAACTAAAGAAAGTTCATCAGGATCTTCATACATTACTGGTCTTCCAACAAGGAGAATGATAATGCTGTTGGTGTTAAACATCTTAATCAAAATAATGAAAAAAAATAGTGCAAATGTTGAAGGAAATCTTCTTGATCTTCACACTACAGTCGCTCTTCAGCACGCCTCTCACGGCGATAGTAAATCTTGCATGCATGAACTTCTTGCCTGAAAGTTTATTGTTGAGGAGGTTTTCATTTTGATAATCATACCCTGAATACTCTCCATCACACGTGTCTGCTTACATATTTATTACAGACTAGTCCATTTACCAATGTATTGCTAGCATATTTAAATTAACTTTAGATTTACATCTCCATTCATAATTATATTTATGAAAGAAAGTAGTAACAGAAATATACCTTGCCTGATATTCTTTTTTTCCTTAACAAAACTTGTAACATCCCAAAAAATCATAAAAATTTAAAACTTTATTTGTTGATGTTGGCCAAACGGTCGACTCGGTCAACTGCTCGATGGAACGGGCGCCCAATGTGTAGCTGCCAACACATAAAAGAGAGAGTCAAATTCAATTTTGACTCTTTTTTCATGCTACAACCCTTGGAATCTTATGATGATCCTTCACTTTCATGACTCATGGGATGAATAAAGCATTTGTTTTCTCCTCCTCTTTTTTCATCTTGACTCTTAGAGATTTGAGATATCTCTTCAACATCATGACTCTTGGGGATTTGAGAAACTTCTCCTTTTCTTGACTCTTGGGAATGAGAGGCACAACCTTCCATTTTCCTTTCCCTATTTAAACTCAATTGTCACTTCAATTCTCTTCATTTTTTTCATCCTTTCTTATTCCTCTCATTCACCATTGTTGTGGCTACCTCTTTCTTATTGTGGGCTCGGCCAGAGGGTCTTGAAGGAGACTTTGAAGATGCTGAATGAGGGGAGAACACAGGGTGAAAGAAGGAGAGACTAAAGCTTTAACACTTGAAGAAAAGGAATTGAAAACTAGGCTAAAATGTATGTTAACGGAATTTGAGTTATAAGGATTTTTTAGGGGTTTTAGTATGATATCTAAGGATAGTTTAGGCCTAAGTACATGCTAGATGAAGGGTAGAATGATATCATGAATTATTTTCTTGGTTACGTACTTATATACTATTTGTATGATGAATGATTAGTTGATTTTGATGACCATGAATGACATGATTTTGAACATGATATGATGATTATGTACATAAGAGGATGCATGTTTAAGATCTTGAGGTTAAGTTATAGTTCCTATCTTGTGATGATACCTAGGAGTGCTTGATGTTAAGGTCTTATTAGTATGTTTTACCATGTAGTTTGATGATGGACATGAATGGTGTTTTATGCTAATGCTACTTAAAAAGGATGATTACTGAAATGTTATGTATGTGAGAAAGTTACTTGTTTCATTTTATGAATGAACTAGTACGTGACATGGGAATAGAAAGTGACTATGAATTCCCCATGATTCTAAAGATGATTATAACGGAATATGGCTTAGGATGCTAGTTAGTGTTAGATGTAATTTAGATTGTTTGTAGAGTGCTATGCTATCGAAAAATAATTGAAAATATAAGGACCTCCGCAATGACCTTTTAGACGTCCGATTCGCGTCCGGCCTTTGAACAATCGAAAATTATGTTATGACCGAGCGACCGCTCAACCTTTGGGCGCCCGATGAATCTATGAACCGGATAGCTCAACTTTCGAACGTCCGAAAGTGGACAGAGAATGATATGACTCAAATTACAAGAATATGCTATGATTTGCTCATGATGATTATCCTCACACCCATGATTATAAAACATTAATATGGAGTCAACCTTGCTCCTCAAAACCATATTAAATTATATCAAAACATATTAAAAATAAGATTTTAGACGTAAGATGAAATCGATAAGAGGTAGTAAGATCTGGTTAGCCCTCTCCAATCACTGAAGCCTGGAATTCACGACACCAATGGAATCCACCGCTGGCCCATGGGATTCAGATGGGTCGAACGATGTTGTCGGCCCAAGGCTGATATTGGGCCGTTAGTGCAATCTTACCCTATTAATTAATTCCAACTTTGAAGCCATCATGGTGTTAGCACCTCTACATGCAAAAAAAATTTCTGCAAGTTGGGAGCGTGCACGGACCAGTCTTTGTGATCCTCGTAAAGCCACGGGTTCCAAAATCTTAAAAAAACGCTTCTGAATCTACCTAGTGGCTATTTGACTTTCATCTCTCTCTCTCTCTCTCTCTTGTGTAACCACTAAAGTTTTCTGCAAAGATATTTTTTTATGTTCTTTTTTGTTTGGTGGATCCGGTGGCTGTTTAGAGGGGCTGGTAGTGGGCAGTCTCGTGCTAACGCTGTTCAGCTGTTGATAGAAATCTGATGAGCACGACGTCCAAAGTGCATTGAACAGTGCAAAAGAATCTGCCCCCTCCCCCCTCTTTTTTCCTTCCTTTTATGGTCCAAATTAATCTTGCATATTCATGAATACCATATTATTTATAAATAGTGTCTCTATTTACTTGGCATCCCTCCCTGGTCCGGTCCCTCAAGTATACTGTATACATACAGAAGGCATGGCGTGAGCACAATCGCGTGCTGTTTTTTTTGTTTTCTTTCTTTCATCTCATTCCACGTTGAAATAAATACATATTACAGAGCCCATCCAAAGAAATACACATATATATATATATATATATCTACTGTTCCAGACTTTTTTTTTATGCCGACTGGAAGCACCATTAATAACAGTGAATTTGTAGAAAAAGGAAAACAATGAAGTTGACTCAAATGGAAGCTAAGAATGCAATTGACGTTTGCATGCTTTTCTCACTACAACTTTTTTTCTTCTGTTCTTTCCTATCCTTTGTTCTTTCGCCCATTGGCCTGTTAGGATCTCATTAGACGATCCGACCAACGCCTCCCTTGGATTCCAAATCAGATTCCAATCTATAAGGGTGAAGAAAAAAAGAAAAAGAATACCCCGCAAAAAGAGTATGATCTGTTTTTTTCTCTCTAGTTACACCTTGATGTTGTCACATTCTCTTCCCTTCGTATGTTGTTGGCTATCCCCAACTTTGTGCATAAGGCCGCCTTTTTCCTCGGCGTCGAAGCCCGCGTGAACGCTGTAGAAGACGTAGACGAGGACGGCCATCGCCGTGAAGAACCCGAAGCGCACGTAGGAAGCTCCATCCAGAGAGCCCAACAGGAACACGTTGAGAAATATCGAGATCGCCGGCACGCACGGCATCATCGGCACGCCCCAGAACTCGGGCTTCCGCGCCTGGGGAACCATGAAGTGGAACACGTTGAGCACGGCCACGGCCACGACGGTGCATCCGGCGAGGAGCAGCGTCTTGGCCAACCCCGGGGCCATCACTTTCCAGACGAGGGTGAAGGCCAGGGAGGTGGCCGAGAAGGAGAGGAGGAACGACACGGTCGGCCAAGGGTTGGTGGAGTCGACCGCGACGTACCGCCGGTAGATGACGGCGTTGCCGACCATGTAGAAGACGAACAGGGTGCCGATGGAGACGAGGTTGAGGAGCACGTTGAGGTCTGTGAAGAGTGCAAGGCCTGCTGTAAAAACTCCTGCAGGTATCAAACGCCCGCGTTAACTTGCCAAATTCAGCATACTTTTGGAGCAAACAAGCAATAAGGTCAACGGCTACGTTAAGCAAAATCTTTCCTTTTAGTTCTTAGTTTTTACTTTTTACTTGCTGGAAACAGTGAAAAGTCGACGTGAGCAGAGATGCAATCATGCGGAAGACTGACTCCAATGCCAAAAGTGACGAAACAGAGGAAAAGCATCAATGGATACAACAACAGTCAAGAAACATCTAGGGGATGACTCCATTAGCTCATCTAGCAAGTCAGAGGAAGAAAAAATAGCAACCACCTTTAAAGTAAAGTGGTAATGAACGGACACCATCAAAAGGTTTGACAAATTATTGTACAACCTATATCGGGAAGAAGTCGAATTAACGAAGGGAAATTCTCGTAGGATTTGCATCTAAATTATCATGGCTTTACCATTACCCCTCGAGGGCATACGATTATGCAGAAGAATCTTGACATGGTTGTGATAAATCGACAGAAAAAAAATTCAAAAGAAAAGGAAGAGAGGATGAAAAGAACAGATGGCAAATTTGGGAGCTGACCGAGGAAAACAGAGGCGTTGACCGGCGTGGCAGTCTTCGGGTGGACCCTGGCGAGCCACGCAGGCACGACGTTTGACCGACCGATGACGCAGAGGTAGCGGGCCTGGCCCAACATGGCCACCAGCAGCGACGTCAGGATCCCGAAGCTGGCCCCAACACCAATCACGTTCGATGCCCACTCCCAACCGTCCGATCCCTTGAAGGCCGTCGAGAACGGCGATTCCGTGTCGATCTGCGCAGCGAACACCAAACAAACGATCCAGCCAATCAAACTCAACGAAATAAGAAACTTCACTCATAATTATAATAAAATAGATTAAATAATTATTCATCATATATATAATATAATATAATAAGACTAGATTTAAAAAAGATGCGAAAGAAGCGAAACGTTGGCGAGATGCATTAACTATACGGCGGCGATTTGGGTGGTCCCGGACGATGCTGACAGGAAACACCCGCCACAGACTTCCCCAGAAATGGATCCCACAGGCACAGAGGCCACTGGGCCCACGACCGTATCCCTGCGTCAGTTACGGGGGCTCCACTGCGTTCGGGTTGCATTTTCCAGTGGACTCGTATGTTTTTGTACGCACGCGAAAAACGAACGCACTGGCGCGGGGCCCATGACGTACAGAACTCTAAACGGCGGACGTGACTTTACAACTGAGAAAGAATGAGTTAAAAAATACGTGGATATTGGGGAGGGACGGCTTACGGCGTCGTAGGGGACGAGCATACACATGGAGGCGGCCATGAGGCAGTAGAGGACTCCGACGAGGGCGACGGAGCCTGAGACGCCGATGGGGATGTCGCGCTCCGGCTTCCGCACCTCCTCGGCCATCGTCGACACGGCGTCGTAGCCGATGTAGCTCAGGTACACCATGGCGGCGCCGTTGAACACGCCGGACGCGCCGTAGGGAAAGAATCCGCCGGGGTGCTCCGCCGGGTTCGCCGGCCGCGTGAAGTTCCTCACGTCGCCCCGCCAGAACCCGACCATGATGATGAAGAGGATGAAGGCGAGGTGGAGCGCCGTCAGCACCATGTTCAGCACCGAGCTGTCCTTCGTGCTGCAGTGAACAACATCCCACGGGAGTCAGCAGACTGGTAAAAAGCACGGACCTTTTTCGGGTAAAGGAGAGGCCCTTGGCTCAAATAAAAGAGAGGTTGGGGACCAAGACAAGAGCACCAAAATTTGGAGACGAAGAGACAAAAGCCTTCCGGATGGATAAAAATTGGGTTTTTTTTAGGAAAAAATGGATGATGCGACCTCTGAGGCATAGAGATGGAGTAAGTAGAAGGTTACAAGGATAACGCAGCAGGTGGTTAGATAAGAACAAGTGTGCGAGCCGAGACGAGAGAAGTAAAAAGGCGAGAGGCGTACACGGAGAAAAAGAAGTACAGAAACAGGGGAGGGGAGGTTACGTTTTTCTAAAAGCGACAAGTGACGCTTAAGAACAGAGCAACACTTGGAACCGACAGCGGAGGTTGCGGGAAACAAGGACCCGTCCGAGGGAGATAACGAGTACCTGTAGCAAATGCAGACGGATATGATCACGATGACTGCGACGGCTAGGAGGTCGAGGCGGTTGAATCCTTCCGGCAGGCCGGAGACGGTGAAACGCCAGCGGGCCGTGGTGTCGACCCCGATGGCCGTCCCCAGATACGCCGTGAAGCTCCGGGCCACGGCGGCGTTCGAGAACACGTATTCCATCAGTAAGTTCGCGCCCGTCAAAAAGGCAGCGAATTCACCTGTCGCAACGCAAAAACTAATGACGATGATGGTGCTGCTGATTGTAAGATACACACGAAAGAGAAAACTACGACAAAGGAATCAGAAGGTTGTTCTTAGAATGAAAAGAAAAAAAAAACGAGAGATTGGGAATCTAAAAAGGACTCCGGCAGAAAGATGTATGCAGAGTAAAGGCAGAAGCAGAAATTACAGTCAGTAACAACGACAAAGTTCAGAATAAGAACGTGGATTGATTGTAACAGTGCCTCCAATTTGATCCTCTGAACAAACATGCTAAATAAAAGATTAAAAAGAACTGAGCATAACCAAAATAAAATGACGCACAAAATCTTCCAAACGGATAAAGCAGATAAGAATTAAGGCGTCAATATCCATCTGAAGTGCTTCAAAAGTTGCTACCTTTGGAAGTAAAAGGAGGAAATTTTAACAGAAAGAAAAGGGCAAATTGCGGGCGTGTAGGCCCTTCACCCACTCACTCACTCACCGAAGGTGACCCTGAGGTAACTGAAAGCGCCGCCGGCGACGGGCATGTCGACTGCGAACTCAGTGTAGCAGAAGGCGGAGAGCATGGCGCACAGGCCGGCAATGGCATAAGAGATAATGATCGAGGGTCCGGCGTAAAGTCGGGCGGCGCGGCCGGTGGCTACGAACACGCCGGCGCCGACCATCCCGCCGAGACCCAGGCCGACCAGGTCGGGCCAGCGGAGGGACCGCGTCATGTCCGCGCCGGAGCGCGCGCGCACTCGGCTCATCTCCTCGTAGGTAGTGGTCACGGACCCAGCCCGGCGCGCCAGCCGCCGTGGCGTCTCTGTCAGTGCCCTCCCGTACGCCCGGAGGCTCGAGAACGATGATGATGAGGTGGCGGTGGCGACGGACGTCGTTGGACTCTCCATCTCGGCCTCTTTCTCTTTCTCTCTCCTCTCTCTCTCTCCCCCTCCTTCCCTCAACCCCTCTCTCTCTCTCTCGGCGCTGTCTGGGGGTGTTGCAAGCCAGAGAGGGGGCATTAAATAGAGTGGACATAGAGCCGAGCTGAGGGGTGTGAGAAGAAGGGCGAACGCTAACGGCATGATGTTAAAATAACACGTAGGAAATAAAATAAAATTAGTTTCGGTGTATTTAGTTAACTATTTAAAGGAGTTATGAGGAGGAAAAAAATATGGGAAATTAGGGATAATTGTTTTAATTTAATGTCATTATAAAGATGTAGAATATTTTTGTTAGATTCAAAGAACTTCTCATCCATCTCCATGGGATATATGGCAGAGATCTTGTCCGATAATGTAAGAATCTAAGATAGAATATGGACTTGGATATGGGTCATAAAAGAAGAAGAAGAAAAATATACACGAAACTTCATAAGATACGGAGAAAGAATTACACAGAAATTATGGCAGGGCAATGGGAATTTTTTTAAAGAAAAAAAAAAGATGAAAGAGAAAGCACTTGAGAGTTTGAGATGACAACTTAAGATGTGTGGATGAGTTAATACGATGGACTGCCGAGTTTGACTCTTGCCTCCAAATATGCATCTTTCATGTGATTTTGATTCATGTACGATATAATTAAAAGAGGAGAAAAAGAAAGAGGAGAAAAAAAAGGAAAGAGAAAGCTCCTATCGAACTCATGCACCATTTCAACTGTTTCCACTCCTTTTTGGGTCAACGTTGCGTGCTTCCTTCCTTTCTCCTTCCTTCATTTTTACATAATTTAATTACACTGTCTCTAAATTATCTTGAGAAAAGGTTAACATATTTATGTAAATCCATTTTTTATTTGCACTAGTAGTTACTTCGATTTTTTTTTCTTATAAAATATATGTTGAAATTTAAAATTTTCAAATTTTAAATATATTATTTTTTTAACATTGATAAATGTATTGATACTAATTAATTAAGTATGAAATACAACATCACATTTTTCTCATCAACGAAATATTACAATATCGAATGGAAATACATATTCACATGTATTATAAGGGAAATGATGTCATGAATGATTTATCTCATTAATAAAATGATATTCTTAGATGAAAGTCGGCATCACTTCATAAGTGAAGAGATATGTTCACACTTGAATAAGTATGTTCATATTTCAAGAGTTATACTCACATTTAAATAGATACATAATTTCATCATAAGATGTGTCCTTTGATATGTCATATACCAATAGATATGTCATTTCATCATAAGTTGTGTCCTTATATGAAAATGAATTAAGTGAATCCTTTCATTAATAGGTATGCCTTTTGGACGAAAAGATATTAGACACATCCCTTTATGAAGTACTCTTTCAAGCCTATAAATGATTTTTTTCTTCTTGTGTTTTCATCAATCCAAAGTAATTGCAAGTGATGAGAAATAATAAATATGCGATGAGTATTATTTTTACAACACATGAAAATGCATTTAAGTCATTGTAAATTATTAGAATAAGAGACTGAGTTCTTCAACAATTGCTAGTTGATGAACTTGATGACTTCGTTGAGTTTTATTATCATGAATCTAATAGCAAACTTCGTATGAAGACAAATAATTCTTTAAAGATAACGATCCGTCGTGCCTCAAAATCTTGATCTTTACTTTTTCTCTTTCCATCTACCCGCTATTTTCAACAATATATCCATTAAATATTAATTGATACAGTACTATACACTTAAGACGGCATATCTATTTAACTCATACGATTATTTACATAAGTAACGAGTAGTTGTTTGTATCAACCCCTCTATGACATGGTGCCAAATGATTGATTAATCTTAAAATAAAACATAGTCTTATTCATCAAGTAATAATGATGGAGCAGTCTTTTTGACATAGATATTTCAACATGTAATACTATTACTATGAAAACAAGCAAAAAGGTTTGGATATAATTAATTATTTAATCTTAGGCTTTGCTTGGCCCACTAATAAAAAAAAGTTTAGCGAGTTTTCTTGGTGAAAATGCTAATCAAAATATTTGATAAATTAATTTTGACAATGGTACTCGACGATTGAACTTAGAAGTTGATAATAGTCTACTTAAATAAGCATTTAGCATGCATATTGGATATCTTTATTTTTCCCCCTAAATTAATTTAGCCTCCCTCTTCACTTTATTTTCTTCCTATATGTTTTTCGGTGTAATTTTAATATGTTTTTCCTTTATTTCTTCTCATATATTTTTATCTAGAAAATCCACTACTGAATATAAAAATAAAATTAATACTTTATTTTTTTATAAATATATAACAAAAAATTTTAATTTGAAACATATGTTACGTGCAATCGAACCAAAAAATTTATTTTAAATTTTGATAAAAGGACGAGTGATGTGCTAGACAAACGTACCAACAAGGATATGATACGGCTGAGTACTTGGACCCACATTTTTAACCCAACGAAGTTACTTGGGTCATCGGAGTTACAATATCAAGATTAACTAATAAACTTTACTAAATATCATTTATCTTACGCATTTTTTTTCAATTTTATCTTCCTAATTTTAATTTCTAATCATATTGTCTTTTTCCCCAACTATCTTTTTCCCCGCACTGACCTCATTTTTCGAGAAATATTTTCTGCCCGGTTATAAAATGGGTCGGGATCGGGTAAAAAAATAAGAAAACTTGATGAATTTCGGGTCGGGACCATGTCCAATATATGAAAATTAAGATCGTGATCCGATTTGATTATAATAATAAAATAATAATTATGCTACTTAAATTTAATTATTTATTAATTTCACTACAAAAAGTAAGTCATTTACAGACGGTCAAGACCGTCTATAATTTACATAAATCGTTGAAAATTACGATTTTCGATGGTTTTTTCGACGGAACGAATTCGTCGAAAAAATGATCATCGTAAATCAATTTTCAACGGTTAGAAAAAATTCGTCGAAAGTTTCGACGGTTCTAACCTCCGCAAAAGTCCGGCGACCCCAACCGTCGAAACTTTCGATGGTCGCAATCGTTGAAACTTTCGGCGGTCAAAATCGTCAAATTTTTCAGCAGTCAAAACTATTGAAACTCTCGGCGATTGTCGAAACTTTCGCGGTCAAAACCGTCGAAACTTTCGGTGGTCATCAAAACCATCGAAACTTTCGGCGGTTGTCGCAACCGTCGAAACTTTCGACGGTCGTCGAAACCTTGGACGGTCGCAACCGCTGCAAAGAATTTTTAAAATATAAAAAATTAACCGGTTGCCCTCGGCTAGATCCATCTGGCTACAGGAGATCGATCTGGCCCAGGCGGCTAGATCCATTCGGCTGTAGGCGGCCGATCCGACCCCCGCGGCCAGATCCAGCCGCCAGGCTGTCGATCTAGCCCCGCGACTAAATTTTGATTGTGGAGAGAGTGAGAGAGAGAGGGGAGAGAGTCACCGGCGGTCGTCGTCCAAGAGGGAGAGGGTCACCGGTGGGTCGTCGTCCGGGAGGGAGAGGGTCGCCGGCGGGTCGTCGTTCGGGAGGTCGTCGCGTCGGCAAAATAGGAGAGGGAGAGAGAGAGGAGAGAGGGAAAGAAGTAAAGAGTGGAGAATGAGAAAGATGTATATATATATGTGTGTAGAAAGGTGAAAAAGCAGGAAAATGAAAAAAGAAGTAACGAGAGAGTGATTTTTTAATTACCAACGGCCATGACCGATGGAAAATTAGTAAATAATAATATTTAATTATTTTTAAACTTATTGATGGTCGGGACCGTCGAAAAGTATTTAATTATAATAATAGAATACTACTTATATATATAATATTTATTTTTTTAGTGTACCGACGGTCTGGACCGTCGGTAATTTCGACGGTTTGAACTGTCGCTAATTATATTAATAAAAGACTCCGTATATGATATTGCCTTTTACTTACCGACGGTTAGGACCGTCGAAAATTATGACGATTTGAACTGTCGTCAAATATATTAATAAAATATTCCTTATATTATATTATTTTTATTTACCGACGGTCTTGACCATCGAAACTTGCGATAGATAGAAATCTGTCGGAACTTTCGACATTTCTAATCGTCGAAAAATAAAATAATGATACAAAAAATTATTTAATTTATTATTTTTGTTTCCGACGGTTCTGACCGTCGAAAATTTCGTTGGATATCTTTTGCCGCTAAATCCATCGCAAATTGCGACGGTTATCTGTCCGTCGGAACTGCCCGTCGGAAAATCCTAATTTTCTTGTAGTGTTTGATGGTTCATTTCTTCATTTTGAAATGTTTAAAATAATTTTGTCGACTTATAATGTGATAAATGATGTAATCTTTTGCTAATTTGATGTTTATTTAATCATATTGTGATTTAATTTTGCTAATTGTATAAACTTTTTAATACTTTTAAAAAGAATTTAATAATTATTTGGACTCAGTTTAATATACGATTTTATTCCCGATTTATCGGGTCAGACCCGATCCCGATACCGGTTGGGATCATTACCGGTACCGAGTCTAAAAAATTTAGACCCGGTATAAACCGGGTTGGGTCTAGGTTATAGTGGACCCGGACCCAAACCCGATTTTGATCATGCCTAAAAAAAAAGAAGGGGTGTCGCCCCCGCCCCTCTCTTTGGCCACTAGCAATCGTGCCTGCAAGGGGAGGCTTCGACTGCACCCCATCTCTCTCTCGCTGGCGAACAGCTCTCCACCACCCCCGCTAGCGAAGCAGCTTCACGACCACCCCTTCTCCCCCTCGTTTGTGAACTTGCCGAGCAACATGGTTATCAAGATCGCGATTCGAGTAGTACGATATTCTCCAGACAGAAAACGATCTCGACCTCACTCGGAGGATCTTAAATGTAGGATTTATATCAGATCCATTCTCGAATCTTAAGATCGGTAGGATCTTACGATCCTACGATATTGGTACAAATTTATTTATTTGAATAAACCATTAAAAGTAAACTAGAGAAAACTTAATTTAACAATTATATATATATATATATATATTGTATATGTTAATTCCGCTTTCATCAATTTTAATATCTTCTAATAAATTAATGATATGTTATGAATCTAATACTATATTATCTTTCATCAAAATTAAAGTTTATTATTGCACGTATACTAAGAATTATATATTGAATTTTATTATGAATCTAAGAATTATATTGCATTTTAATGAACAATATAGTTCATTAATAGGGTTGAGGACGGGCTGGGTCGACCGGGCCCGCACCGATCCAATTTATTTGGGAAATATTTTCGGCCGAGTCAAAAAAATAGAAAACCCGATGAGTTTTGGGTCGGGACCAGGTCCAATATATGAAAACCCGACCCGATTGTAATAATAATAAAATAATAATTATGCTACCTAAATCTAATTATTTATTAATTTGACGATTCATTTCTTCATTTTGAAATGTTTAAAATAATTTTGTTGACTTATTATGTGATAAATGATGTAATCTTTTGCTAATTTGATATTTATTTAATCAAATTATGATTTATTTTTGCTAATTGTATAAATTTAAAATTTTTTAATAATTATTTGGACCCAGTTTAATATCCAATTTTATTCCTGATATATCGGGTCCGACCCGATCCTAGTACCGGGTCTAAAAAATTTAGACCCGATATAAACTAGGTCGGGTTCGGGTCATGGTCGACTCGGACCGAATCTCATTTTGCTCTGGTCTATTCATTAAGATCAATATTATATATTGTTATTTTAGTATTTTTTTAAGAATATATCATATTGTCTTTTACATGATATAAAAGTATCTATTAGATTTAAAAATATGAATAAAATATTAATGATAAATGTTTAATTAATTTATATATAAATATAACATTTATGAATAAATATATTACTTTAATTTTTTATATTAAATTTTTTTATTCATGGGGTAGGATCTTACAATTCTCGATCTGATCCTATGTCGATCATCAAAGCCCCTTACGATCTCATCTAGAGAAGCGATCATGGCGACCTTGCGGAACAGCTTCTCCCCCTCTCGAACTCGTCGAGTAGGCCAGGGAGCACCCCATCCGCCGCCTTGCAGCCCACTAGCGACTGCTCACCCCAGGTCCTTCGACGAGCAACCCTGCACGCAATCCCAATTGTCGCCTTGCACCCGCCCGCTCGGTGCTCACAACCCCCTAGCCTATTGGTGACCAACCGGCGAGCACCCTTCGTGACCGCCCGAGCTCCTTTTAAAATTTTAATTGTTATATTATTTTTTAATATTACTTTGTATTTATTTTATTGTTTTTAATATTTTGTCACTTAAGTAAAATGATTGGTGAAACCTATACCCGACGAAAAAGATAGTTAATAAAATGACTTAATAGTTGAAGGACAGTCTAATTATAAAATAAAGTTGAAGAATAGAATTAAAAATACGTTAAAGTTAGAGGATATTTAGTAAAATTTATCTCAACATCAACAACCTAATCATTTACTATTTTAATTTTATTTTTAAATCATGTATTTACCCAAATTATTATTTGACCTGTGAGCTAGATATTTATGAGTTAATCAAATGTTAGCTATTAATACTAAATATTAGATATATATGGTTGGAGACCGAAAAAATTCTTTTACCTTTCATTTTTCTCAACAAGTTCATATTTACATAAGCATTTTGGGTTATTTTTATTATTTCAATCTCATTTTGAAAAAAAATGATAATAAAAAATAAAACAATAAATAGCAGAAAAATGATCCATGATAAAAAAAATATCTCCTATTTCTCATGGACAGCAATTTTGTGTTAAAAAAATACATAAATAAAAAATATGCATGTGTTAAAAGGATGGTGACGTGCTAGGCAAACGTACATAGTTGGACTTAAATTTTTACCTAATCAAGTTAGTTGGTCAGCCGAGTTATATATTTCAAAATTAACAGAACTTAATAACTTACTATTTTAGGTATAATTTTTTAATCATCCATTTAATCATAATTTATTATTAACGAAATGCTGATAGCTGAATATTAAATATCCGTGACTGGCCGGAGATGGGGAAAGTGTGTGTGTCTGTTTTGCCTTCTTGTATAGTATTCTTATGGCATTATTATTGTATGTTCTCTACAGTTCAAATTTGCACTTTCAGTATTTCTGTTAATATTTCCAATCTCGTCTTACGAGTTAATTAAAATGAAACAATAATAACAAAAATCTAGATTTTTTTTCTCATAGAAAGGTATATATATATATATATATATATATATATATATATATATATATATTCCGTAAAAACACAAACGAGTGTTTAGTACGAGGGTAACGAAAAGAACAAAGACTTGATCCAATACTAGCAACCAAACATTATAAGAAGTAAGATCTTTTTTTTAGAAAAAAAGTAAGTATTCATTAAATAATCATAAAGTTTTCGTACAAAAATGGGTCGAGACGCGGAGGCGGTGTCCCTCCCAAAAAGTTGTTCTGTCTAAGTTTGCAAGGTAGTACGCCGACTGGTTCCGTGAGCGCAGGCAATTCGATACAAAAGTAGGTCCAAGACTAGGCAAGATGCCCCAAATGTATGTTACGCCTGTTGATGATTCCAATAAGCTTTTCTGAGTCTGAAAGGATGTTGATGCCCTGGATGTCGTGGCTCACATAGTGACGAAGCCCAATAAGCAAACTCCGAGCTTCAGATTCCAATGACGAGTTAGAGCGATGCCAAAAAAATCTGCAATGATAAACACACCACTATTAGTACTAAAGAGATATCCCGTACCACCTACCCCGGATGACTCAAGATATGAACCATAAGTACTGAGGCTAGCCCAATAACGGAGAGGGGTCTCTCACTCGACCCGTAAGGGGTCATGGGGTGAGAAATAAAATTTTTTGGTTAAACATCATCGTTGTTTTATGTTCCTTATCTGCGGAGTGAAAAAAGAAAAAAAAAAGAACATTTAAATATTGACCAAGGAAAAAATAATTGTTCTAATTTATTATGTTCCTAATTTAAGAATATTAAATTATCCAACCAATTATCTCTAAAGAGATTAATGAGGATGAATGGAGAGGACATCTCAATTATCAACAGTAATATTTTTAAATGAATTTAATCACTAATCAAATTCATTGATTAGTAGACCAATAATTGAGATGCCAACATCCATCTGAAGGATGTTCTAAAGGTATATTAATCTCAATTATTTTATTTAAGTGTAAATATATGGTAAGATCAAGACTATACGTTTTCTTGTTCCTTTTAAGTAGAAGTTTACGGTAAGTTAATGCCATTTTTTTTTTGGTATCAAACAAGATTATTGTACTTGCATTTTTTTTTATTTGTCCAAGGAACGTGCATGAGAAGAACATGTGTCTGCCTGCCTCCACGAACTTTTATCATGAAAAGATCAAACTTCAAAGACCAACTGCAAAAAGCAACTGTGCAAGATGCTAAAAATGTTTGTGGGGGTGTGGATTAGATATATCTAGCAAAATTCCTCCACCATTCAAATAGGGGGAGGGTGTTCTTCTAATTTGTAATTTCTCCCTCTGACACACTCGGAGAAGAACATGGTCAGCATCAACCGGATGCCAACCCCTCCCCCCCCCCCCCCCCCCCCTCCCATGGTAAATATTTCTCGAAATATGGAGTGTGAATCGAATTCATGCTCTGATTTGTTTACTCTTAATTAATCAAATCTTTTTCTAAGATTTCGAATAGCTGTCCCGAATTGCTATCTTTCTTTTTGAATGAGATTTCAATTCTAGCTACGGTTTCATTTTCTTACTTCGTATTTTCGAAGCAAATCGAATCAAGTGGCTAAGAAGTTCTGAACTTTTTATTGCATACCCATTAAACCTCACAAATTTTTAAGTAAATATTTTTTAAATCAAACGATTTTTCTTACTTCTCTCTCCTTCTCTCCCCATGCAAATGAACAAACTCCACATCTACTGCGAGCATACTGGCAATACTATTATTTCTCCAAGCAGCACAGAACTAAGAATATGTTAAAAAGATCAGAATCACATTCTTTGGAACTCAATAACAACAGGTAGCTGCACCTTTTTTTTTCCATGTGTGTAGAATTCAAATAATCCTTTTATAATTATTTAAATCTATCACATCATCTACAATTCGTGAGCAGAAAAAAAAAGCAAGCACTGGTGCAGTTGCTACTGGGATGGATGGCATCAGGAGCACATGTCTATCTTGCTGCATGTAACACGATGCCTCCTCCAGGGGTCTGTCTTCCTGCTCGGTGAAATACTGGAATGCTTAGCGATGAGAGAGACTGATGGAGAGAGAAAGAATATGAGCCATCGATTGGTCGATTTGGGGAGGAGGGGGGGTGGGCACTGCCCACGACATGGTGTTGTGCCATGTTGCATTCACGGTGCTGGGGCGCCATGTGCCTCGGCACAACGTACGTCCTGCGCCCGCTTTACGCATGATGCCCAAATCTGTACAACAAAAAAACCTCCACCACCATCATCCCCCTTTAAGACACAAGAAAGTGCACAAGACTGCTCGCTTCAATCTGCAATAGCTCTAAAAGGACATCACTACGCACACTCTTTCTCTCTCATCACTCGCGCTGCGCTGCGCTCGCGCTTGCAAACACAACACCTCATCGTGCATGAAGCAGAATTGTACATGATGCGTAGCCCACAGAGCGCAAAGGCGAGGGGCTGGGTGGTGCATGTGGAGACATCGCATGTTCCCATTTCCCTTGTTATTCGCTTTGGTTGGCCGATGTGTTCATTCGGTTTGCTGAATTGGCGCTTGAACCAGAAGGCGCAGTAACTTGTTTGTTGTACTGAGATCTCTCGGCAGGCAGGCGCCGCAGTTTCGCATGGCCGCACTTTTCTGGCCCTCCGGCCGCGTGCGCGCCACTACTGCGGCGGACGCCGACGTGGCAGGCGCCTGTGATAGATTCGCGGGCGACGCGTGTCGACCGGCGTGTGGTCAGCTAGTAGATAAGCGCAGACGCCGGGGAGCTTAGTCGGGAAAAACGGCGTTTCAGCTGCGCCTGTGCCTCGGGACGTCGTCGTGTTGATCTCTGTACCGTAGGAAATATTTTTTTAAGCATTAGATTCGTCAGAGTATTAGTATTCTGTTCTGCTTTCAACGATTGAAAACTTCGCCATGTTGATGGCTTGTGGCCTCGCAAGAACTAATTTTTTTTAGCAGTTCGTGGATTGATTTAGTTGGTGTCAGAATCATTAATAATGCAGAAGACATATACGAGAGAACATGATGATGAAAGAACAAAGAAAACGCAGCTGCTGATAGGTCATTTACTTGTCCAAGTAGAGTGGCCTTTGGAACGTATATATTTAGTGCAGCAGAAATGGCCGCCCATCCTTAATTAATTTGGTCAATGAAACGGCTCCAACTCGAGCATAATTTGTGCACCTTAATCTTGGTGTCAGAGGCTGTCCATTTATTATGCAAAAATAATGCAGTGCCATAAGAGAGAAAAAAAAAACGGAATAAATTCTTGTTCAGGAATTCTGGTCAAAAGTTGATCACTCCAATCTGCAAGACTCAGCAGTATCAGTGGTGCAAAACACAGCCATTCTTGTTGCTCCTCCTCCATTTGCTATCTTATCCATTCACAATATGCAGAATACAGATGGATGGATATATATGATGGGAGCTGTTAGCTTCTTTCTTCTCCTTCATTGATTACTATTGCATATTATTATTTTTCTAATCAAAATATGAATTCTTTGTGGCATTGGAGTTTGGTGTTGCAGTTCCCAATGGCCTCCCTCTATGCTGGAACCTATCCATATTCCACACTGATAAAATTGAGTGCTAGGAAAATTGAAAGTTCACAGTCTTTAGCATCTGAACCAATAGATGGTAATATCTTTCCATTCACATCCTTAAAATTGTGCTGTGATCTTGTCCGCTTGCATCCGGAAGCAAATTCCAGGTCCCATTTCCAGGAGTGCAGACTGTGCAAGCAGGTCTATTTGTCCTAACCCCTTAGTCCTTGTGCAAATTCCAAGGTTGTCCAATTCTTCATGGCCTCTCTCCTCTGAATGCTACTTCCAACTCCATTCACAAAATTAGGAAGGATTAAAAAAAAAATCTCTAGCTAATATTTTTCACAAAATTAGCTCATTTTCCTGTATCTGATTGTATGACTACAACAATAATATGCATATGTATATTACATACAGAAGTGCGAGATATATTAAAAATTGAGTTTAATAAGTGTGTGAAGCACATCTCATTCTGTATGTTGGCATGTGAGTATGTCAAATTGTTCTCATCTTCTGTTCACTTATCCCTTAATTTCAGATTTGAACTAAGTTAAGATATTAGACATCTCTGTAATAGGAACATTTTATTGGGTATTTTCATGAATATAACGAACAGAAGATTAAAAAAATGCTTGCACATTCATTCATCTTAAAGAAATATGTATTTATAAAAAAATAGATCAAACTATTGACTGAGAAGTGCCAGAATTATTTTCCTTACTACATTTTTTTTTCTTGAACAAATTATCAATAAAAAGATTAACTTTGATATCAAACATCTTTCTCTTTCATGCTTATAGATAGATATCAAACATCTGAAAGTGGAGTCATGATCTGGGCAGGAATCAGGGATGTATATATAAATCTAATACAGTTGCCTTTCCTTAAACTCTATCAGAAAGAAGAGCTGAAGATTATGATCACTAGGTTCTTTTGGCGTTGCCGTATGTTGTTAGTGGCGAGAAGATGTCGATTAACAACCCTTCAAAAGGAGATCCGAGGGGAAAAAAGTTCAGTTCGTGTTAACACAACTGAAAAGTAAGCACCCCAAGGATAGGCCAATAAATAAATATATCATAGACCAAGAAAGAGGAAATGGAGATATGGGGACGGATGGATCAATCATTTATGTAATTGGTGGGTATCATCATGATCATCAATATATCTCACCCCCCCCCCCCCCCCCCCCCCCCCCCCCCCCCCATACCAAGTTGTTGGCACAATTTGTTGTTGAGCAATCAGCACTACAAAGAAGAATTTTCTCCGGTATGAAGGTGAAATGATCCTCCATGTGATCATCGAATGAGTCCATATGCTCCCATTTTTAATAAAATTCAAATCCCCTACTTTGCAAGGTGATCAAGACAAGATGGGACATATCACTCTCTTTTTTTTTTCCTGTCCATTTAATGTCCAACTTTGTTCCTTGATTATCCACAAATTAACCAGCATGAGTATTGTTACGAAAAAGGGGAGAGAGGGATCGCACGAAATACAGAAGAACACGAAGAGGAAAAAACGGCGGCGACTCTTTGTTATGGAATAATGATGATTACAAGGATAGGTCTCGGTCTAGACCCTTAGGGAGTTTATATAGGCACTCCCTTTGACAGATGATAGGAATTACATACGGACTGGGACTCTAAATAAATCCCCTGAAAATAGGACACCTATATCGTGATAAGGAAACAAATCAAATCCGAATCACAAACAGAATACCCCTAAAAAATTTTCGCTCAGGGGGCTCCGCCCCCTTGCAACCCCCGCAGGGGGGATCCCCCTGGATCCCCCCCTTGACCCCCCACAGGCTCGCTGACCGGGCAGCGAGACCCCCGTAGGGGAATTCTGCTGAAGCGCCTGACTATGTAGGGGGACCAATTGGGTTCAGATTCAAGGCATTATTAACAAGTATACATATGTATGTATTCTTGGAATGTATATATGATCATCCACAATTTTAAATGAGTGACTTCCATGTGAGCTGCTGATAAGATATAACAGAATTAGTCTGATCTTGGAATATTTGTTTAGGTACATCTTTTGGTAAAATATTTGGCCTTTAGGAAGGAGAGGCCATGAATTAATATATTCCTAAATCCTAACGCAGTTGCATGTCATAATGAAAAGACTCCAAAGGTTAAGCAAAAGTCTCAAAATCAAATCTTAGAGTTTATTGATAGCTAAAAAAGACTCCAAAGTCTATATAGAATTGAGGGAGCATCTCTTTGCTTTTAATTTTTTTTATGGGTGATGCCTCCATGGCAGTTTAGATGATTGAAGGAGCACACAGAATTGTTGTGCTAAAGTTCAGTTCACTCCCAACTCTCCAAACTAAACGGCCCATCTGAACATGCACTAATTCAGCACTGGAATGGAAGTGAAAAGATAAGTTTGAATCAAATTAAGCAGCTGTCCAACTTATGATCCGAACTGGTTCATATATGGGGTAATCAAATTTAGTAGTATACTTTAAACCTTGCCTTTATGTCTTGTAATTAAACACCTTATGCATGCATCCTGTGAGAAGCAACCAAAGGACTCTAGAGAGAGAAAAGAAATCTTTAGGTGTCTGCTTTTTTTTAGAGGTCGCCATCTTAATCTCTGTTGTCTTATATATAAATCACTTCTCGTAGTCATCTTTAGATTACGCTAACATGATTTGTTCCTTGATTGGCCTTCTCCCAGCCACTCAACAAGGGAACTGCAGAGAAGAAAATTAAAAAAAAAGGACCTTTTCAAGCTATGTTGCCACCTTTATGATCAGAACCAAATGCTTGAACTTGTAGACATTGGAGAACAAACTAATACTTTGGCAGTTGAATGTAAGTCAAAATATGCTATGCACACCAACCACAGTTGAGGGGCTTCTGAAACATCTCTAACAGTTGAATTTATTGCAAAGAGAGCAATATATACGTCCGTCTCGTTCCACTGTTAGTTCCAAGCTGCCAGAACAGCATTCCAAGCTAACTGGAATTCGGAGTGGATTTACTTGTTCTACTGCAGAGATGGGCCGGTTCCTCAGCAACAGTACTACGGAGAAGCTTCAATTAGTTGAAGCAACTCCCGGTGGAATCTTTGTGTGGTTTGTATCCTAACAAATGTGTGATTGATCATTTGCATGCCATGCCATGATCTGAGATCATGCACGTCCTTTCAATCCACTGTTCTGTTGAGTTTCCAAGCAGCAAGGATCAAGAACCAGGACGCTGACAGCCAAGGAGGGGCCACACCCACCTCCCTAATCCCTACTTCTCTCTTTCTAAAAGTTTATAAAAAGTTAGAATCGGATGGCTTCTAAAGAGTATAATTCTCACACGAAATTTGGAAAGCTTTGTGATCGACTACAGCGACAAACGAAGTTCCTATTCATTTGCAGTCACAGTGCCCCGGGAATTGGACGTGTTTCTTTCCTGATTCCGAGTTCACTCCCCACCAGTTCAATGGCAAGAACAGCTGGACGATTAGCATATGATTTGCTGTCCTTATCGGATAAAATTTTAAAATAAAAAATAGAAGCAAGTCAAAGAATAATTCTAGAACGATTCCTCTTCCTTTTAAGATAATAAATTTTGTCTGACAAAAAAAATATTCCATTTAAAAATAGTAATTATAAAATCAAACGGGTTCCGTAACAATCATTCTTTTTGAGCCTGCCCGTGGACCTAATATGATAATTTCATTCGTTCTGTGTGCATAAGCCCATGGGCCTCGTGTTATCAACTTTGCGTTTCCAAACTTTACCGGTGAAAGTATATAAGACGAAGGATTCAACAATATGCAATTTTTTTTTGTTACCAATCCCGGTATTTGAAAAGTGGCGTCATTCAACTCGTCCGGTATTATCAATATTTTTAAAATCAGATCAAACGTCGAACCAGTGTGCCAACTGGGTCGTGGCTCGACCGATTTATTCGGGTTCAATCAGATTGAACCGAATTTTTTACTAAAATATTATTTCTATAATTTCAAAGATATATTATGAATAATACTCTAAAAAATAATATATAGAATACTTAAATGTATATATATTTTTAATATTTAACATTAATTTAAATATCTTATTTTCTAAACCATATCTGCACTACCTTTTTTAAATAAATTTAACCAAAATGTATTATAATTTGTATAGATTTAATATAAAAAGAAAATGTAGGGTCCTTATATTAAAATAATAAGAAAAACTATGTTAATTCTTGAACTCCATGTTTTTTATATTTAAAAGATGTAAAGTTGAATGATTTAATTTTATTATTAGATAAAATGAAAGTGTTCCCTATCTCAAGTTATTTCTTATCTTCTTCAATCATCAGATTTTCGTCCAACTGTGATAAACTATATGAGATATTCAATCATGAATTGTTAGATGAAGATGATAGTGTAAAAATAAGGAATGAGGTAGGGAACATCAACATTAAATCCTTTACTATTATAATGTAAATATTATAAAAATTTTGAATACATTATTTAACAAAATGTATCAAGAAAAACTTATGTGACATTGACCTCAATTTTTCTTATTTAACAATATTTGTATTCTTTTATTTTTGTACCATTAGTATCATTTATTTTTCCTTTTTCTATAAATGAATTGCCTTTTTTTCATATCTTTCTATTAAATCATTTCTCCTTTTTATTTTTTATTCATTTTATTCATTTTTATTTTTTCTCTCACATCGTCTTTTCCTCCTTAAATTTCTCACTTCATTCTTCTCTTTAAATTTCTCACTATATTTATACACCGTCACCTTCTTTTTCTCCTTTCACAATTAATTATTTCCTTTCCTTTCTTTTTTATTCTATCATTCAAATTCCAATTTTACATTTTCTTTAATGCAAAAATAAAAAAACCAACAGTACTGGTTTTCACTTTCCCTTTTCATTCGATTCTATTAATCAACTTTCTAACTTTGCTTCTTTTAAAGCAAAAATTAAAAAAATGGATTGATAATCATTCCCAATTTTCAAACAAAATTAAATCGAATTATCGATCGATTCACGGTTCAATCGATTTGGTTTTTAAAATAATGGATGTTATAAAGCACACCGCCAATCAGTTGGAAAGTCGGTCTATTGCGGAGGCCAACTAATTCGGTGGTCATTCTGGATGGCATATGATAGATGAGGCTCCCCTAAAAAAATTTTCTGTCCTCAAAAGATTCGAATCCGAAATAGTTGCCCCAACTTCCTTTGTCTAAACCCAATATATTGATTTTTTTTCGAAAAAAATAGCATTACAACCGTCGAGTTTAATTAATTTCTATAACCAGAAGGAAGTTATAACTTTTTTTTTATCCATCCATAATTTCACTATCTATTTGGTTCTGGTTCGTCGCCATGATGTGTGCTTCGTAGGAATCGAGTGGTAGTCCGATGTTTCAGGACGTGCAGTTACACAACTTTTTAAATTCGTGCATCTACGATCTCTACCGACTAATTAGGACGATGGATCGGCCCGGAACCGCCGACGACGGATCCTTGCACCGCCATCACGACGGCGTCCTTCCGTTCCTTCTGCAGCTGTCACCTCCGTCGACGTCGTCCTCTTTCATCCTGAAGCGGATCGTCCTGCCATGCCTCCTGCTCCTGTCTCCGCTTCTCCTCCTCCAGCTCCTGACCCCGTTGCAGCCTCTCTCCATTCTCCGCGGCGTGTGGTACGACACTGACGGCGCTGCCGCCGCTGAGGAGGCTTGCGACTACGCCTACGGAACATGGGTCCCCGAGCAGATGCGCAACGGCAGCAACGTCTCCCTGCTCGTCCCCTACACCGAGGACTGCCCGTTCCTGGACCCGGGATTCCAGTGCCGGCGGAACGGCCGCAACGACACCGGCTACTTGCACTGGAGATGGCAGCCTCATGGCTGTGACCTCCCGAGGTACGCAACTTTGAGGGACGCACGCATGAACTATAGATAGTTTAACTTTATCAAGTGACTCTGGATCGATCGATAACTTTATAGATAGTTCATGATCAGATTCAATGCGACGGAGTTGCTGGAGAGGAGCAGGAACGCGAAGATAGTTTTCGCCGGGGATTCGATCGGCAGAAACCAGTGGGAGTCGCTGGTGTGCATGCTGGCCGCGGGGGTCGCGAACAAGTCCGCGGTGTACGAGCGGTACGGGAGCCCCATCACCAAACACAAGGGCTTCCTCTCCATCGCCTTCCACGACTACAACCTGTCCCTGGAGTACTACCGCGCACCGTTCTTCGTCCCCCTCGGTCGCCCGCCGCCGGGGGCCCCGGGGGAGGTCCGCGGCGCCCTCAGCCTCGATGTGCTGCACTGGCGGTCCAAGAGCTGGGCGGCCGCCGACGTGCTCGTCCTTAATTCCGGGCACTGGTGGGAGGAGGACAAGACCACCAAAGCGTAAGTCACACTGCGCGCAGAACGTGAACTCGAGCATGCATGGGGCACCTGAACGGCCTAATAATCGCGTGCAGGCCTTTGGATTCAGGGGAAACTATTTTCAGGTCGGCAGGATCGTGAACACGAGCATGGGCGTGAAGGAAGCGTTCCGGACGAGTCTGGCCACCATAAAGCTCTGGTTCTTCGTCAACCCGCAGCTGCAGAAGAGCTTCGTCTTCCTCCGGAGCGTTGCTCCGAGGCATTACAGGCAAGTGATCGATTATCCCATGTACTGCATACGTACATCAACCTAGAATGAGTTCAGTGCATGCGCGCAGCGACGGCGCCTGGAACGGCGGCGGCTCATGTGCCGCGGAAGCGGAGCCCCAGACGGACTCCGGTGCGCTCAGGCCTGAGCCTTGGCAAAACGAGTTCATACGCAACGTGGTGCAAGATATGAACATAGAAGGCGGCGGCGACCGCGACAGGATGACGAGGAGGAGGCGGCGGAAGGTACGGCTTCTTAACGTGACGTATGTTTCTGAACTGAGGAAGGACGGCCACCCTTCGAGTCATCGGGAGCCGGGGACGCCGGCGGACGCGCCGGAGGATTGCAGCCACTGGTGCCTCCCGGGCGTGCCTGATGCCTGGAATCACCTCCTCTATGCGCATCTTTTGGCCATGGGCTATGACAACAGAATAGATAGACAGTAACGGTTGAACGATAAGTTGTTTTTTATGAAAAAATTCATATCTGGATCCCCTCCTGGAAATTAGATCCTTTTTTGGATCATTTGTAAAAGAGAATACAAAATTTCTTTAAATGAATGTAAAACATATTTTATAAAATGGCTTCTAATTATAAAATAATAACTTTGGATCGTAATTCAGTAAAAAAATTCATATATTTCTCTATTATACTTAATACAATATGCAATTAAAGTCTCGCAATTTTCGACGGACGAAATTTTGATGGACGAAATTTTTTCTAAAGTACCGAAGGAATTTCCGACGGATGAAATTATCCGTGATAATTATGGACGGACAAGTTTTCGACGGTCGCGGTCGTCTAAACTTACGACGGTTTACTAACCGTCAAAATTTTTGATGGTTATAACCGTCAAAAGTTTAGATGGATGAACAACTGTCAAAACTTCAGATGGTCATAACCGTCGAAATAAGATATATGATTGCGATTACTTTTTCATGGCATTTATCGATGGCTCCAACCGTCCAAATTTTCGATAGTTTTACACCCATCGCTAGTTTCGACGATTACAACCGTCGGTAATGTTATTATAATATTAATATATTTACGTTGTAGCCGACGTTCAATATATACATTATTATAATAATTTGACGATAAATCTACATAGAAATTGGTAAATTTATATATTCTTAGACACGATAGATTCATCGGTATAAATAGGTTCACTTATAATTACATATAGAGTCATCCATTCATATAGCATATATAAGTCAACTGTTATATGTCATATATATAAGTTATTTTGTATATAAAAAGTTATATTATGATATCATAAAAGATTATCAATTACACAACAAAGTGTCATAAAAGATTATCGACTATCCAGAAAATTAAAGTGGAATTAATTAAGATTTCAACGATATATCTTGATGTTATAATAAATTGAGTTGATATTATATTTTAGTAATTTCACTTCCGATGATTCTAACCATCGAAATATTGAATAATATATATTATACCTATCAAATTAATAAAGAATGGGTGTTCTGACGGTCAAGACCTTCAAAACTTTCGAGGATAGCAACCGTCGAAACCTAGGATCCGACATCCAAATTTGAATTAATATACCTATTAATATAATTACTTTTTTTTATTTTCCGACAGTTCATGATATGAACCTGGATATACTCTCTTTATTGTGAATGCAGATTCGAGGACGAATCCTTTTGAAGAGGAGGGGAATTATATGAATTAGAAAATGCTTATAATTACAGCCGGTGATAGAAGAATGTTCTAGCAAAGTTGGAGGATCAAGATAATGGTGTGGATCTCAGGCATAAGGAAATTGAAGATAATCAAGAATGTTTGCAATTTACAATTGATCCAATTACAAGATCGAGTTCGATCAGATCCAAGTTCTCAACATACTACAAATTAGGCCGTATGAAAAGTCAGTATATTATGGGCCAAATAAATCATGATTTAACCATATTTATTTAGAATTTTTGGAATTAACTATATAGGGAAATTCTGCTGATAATTGCAATAGGAATTCCTTTAGTTATTTTAGGAAACTAGTTACCTTTCTTGTAGGCTAAGTTAGGATCTTTTCTTTCACCCCAAATTCTGCTATCTAGAGCCTATAAATACTACTATTTGTAACTATTTTAGACATTTTTGAATCTATTAAATTATGACTTAATTGCTTTGCTGTGAGGGAACTCCTGCAACCCGTCCTTCGGGAACTTCTACCGTTAATTACAAGGTTGGCAATCTTGTTATTAAATCCATCTATTTATAATATCGATTGCTTGGTTCATTGTAATCTTGAGGTTGATATTTCGCTGCCTTGAAAATTCGTTTGATCTCGTTTATTTGATTATCATATATTGTTCCGATCACTCAAGACATTGTTCTTGAGCATCGTATCAGTTGGTATCAGAATCGCGTTTTTGATTTGGTTTTCTAGTTATATTCCATTATTCTAGTTCTCCCTTATTTTCAATTTCTAAAAAAAAAAACAATACAAAAAAATCTGGTTGTTCTTCAATTCCTAGCCATCTTCCTTATTTGTTTTCATTTGTTCTTCAAACCCTAGCCGTCATCTATTCTTCAAAATCTGCTACAGTTTCAAAAAAAATCACAAAAAAATCTGCTTATTTGTTGTTGAAACCCTAGCAGTCATCCTTATTTGTTCTCAAGTTTGTTACAGTTTCAAAAAAAAGTGAAAAGAATTCCGAAAATAAAAAAAAATAGACTGAAAAGGAAAGTGCAAGAAAGGAGGAAAGAGAAGAATAGGAAAAAAAAAATTTCTGAAAAAAATTCGAAAATAAAACCTGAAAAAAAAGTGAAAGAAAGGATTCAAAAGAAAGAGGAAAGAAAAGAAAAGGAATGTTTATTTCTGAAGAGAAAGGAGAAAAACATTGAAAGGAAAGATTCAAAAGGAGAATAAAAGAAAAAGGAAAGTTTATTTTCAGAGAGAAAGGTGCATACGAAATTTCTGAGATTTTGAATGATTTAATCCAATTAATCAGTGATCTTTGATTTCATTACATATCTATCCTCATTTGGCAACTGTTTTTTTTTTCTGATCTTTATTCTAATTTCAACTTCAAGATTTCTTTTGATCTTGCAATCATATTGATAAATCAGTTTGATTCAATCAGACATTGCCTTTGTATTGTTTTGCATTAGTTCTCCTAGAACTTGTTGGAAGGTTCAAGAGAGGAAAAAGGCTGAGTGGTAAGTACAATTGAGAGAAAAAGTCAAATAGAGTTGAGGTAAAATACGATGTCACTATTGAGTGCTACCACGTGAGGTAGTGAGATTATTTTACTAACTTTTGTTGTAAAAATTTCCTACAATGTCAATAGGAAAGGACAAAGAGTTTAATCCTCAAAAAGGAAAAGTTGATAAAAAAAGAATGATGGAAGTCATGACATAACATTTGCAACATTTTGAAAATATGATCATTGAGCTTCATGATGAGATGGATGTGCAGAAGGAACAAATTGAACAACTACAAAAAGTTATACAATCAAAACACAAAAGAGACCGTCAAAGACAACATGCTCTTGTTGATGGAAAGATGGAAGAGGAAGATGATGAAGCCTCTGTTATAAATTGGAGAAGTCATAGATGTGTTCAGATTGAAGGAAGAAGACATGAACGAGAAAGGGATAGAGATGCTACTAGTCCAAACACAAGTTCACTAAAATTATCTCTCCCTACCTTTCAAGATAAAAGTGATCCTGATGCCTATATTGAATGGGAGCAAAGGGTAGAAAGTATATTTCATTGTAATAATTATTCTGCTGAGAAAAATGTTAAACTTGCTATTATATCTTTTGCTGATTATGCTATTACTTGGTGGAATCAATTAACCATTAATAGGCGTAGAAATCGAGAACCTCAAATTGAAAATTGGGATGAGATGAAAATCATATTGAGGAAAAGATTTGTTCCTCCATCATATTATCGTGACTTTCGTATGAAATTGCAGACTATGAGGCAGGCATCAAAGACTGTTGAGGAGTACTATAAAGAGATAAAAATGACACTCATCCACGCCAACATAAAGGAAGACCCTGAAGACACAATTACAAGATTCATATGTGGGCTGAACCAAGAGATTTTCAGAGTTGTGGAATTACAAGAGTATTTGGAGTTGGATGAAGTTCTGCATAAGGCTATGAAAGTTGAGAAGCAATTGAAGAAAGATATCTGTCCACATAGCAAATTTGACAGTTCAACTTCTGTTTGGAAATCAAAATGGAGTGTAAATTCCAAGTTAGTTGTTAAGCCAACTCAAAAATTGGAGGAGAAAAATAAAGTTGGAATTTTCAACTCAAGAGATAAGGGTCATATGGACATGATGGACAATAATGATATTGCATCTAAAGAAGAGTTGTCACAAGAGAGTGCAGCTTCCTCAGGAGAAGAAAGTGGGAAAGAAATTGAAGAAGTTGGGAAAAGTTTAGTTGCAGAACATCATTTGAAGAAATATGAAACTGATTGTACAACAACTCAAAACATTTCTGAGAGTTGTGAGAAAGACAAAGATGAAAAATATGAGTGTCATAACTTGAGTGATGAAAATGATAACCACACAACTTTTGAGTGCTTAGAAAGGCCACCTTATGAAAACATTGAGATACAACATTTAGATGTTGAGTATTATGAAAGTTGTGAGAATGAGAGAAGATTCGATCTTGAGTGTTTAGAAAGGCCACCTCTAGAGAGATATGAGCAAAAATACTTGAGTGTTGAGACAAAAGAAAAAGAATTTAGTAATTTTTCTCCTGACACTAATCATCTCTTGTCTTTTGATTCTGATTTGTTCATGCAGATATGTAGGAGTGGAGTATATGAAGATACAAATTCCATCATGCAAGGATTTAAAAGAGGTTGTATTGATTTTATGACAACTAGTTTGAAAAGTCTATCTCTTACCTTTGGAACTTCATATTTGTTTGATGTGACTAACTTGCAGGTTTTAATTGGAAGAAGTTGAATGGCATGCAAACATTAGATCTCAATTTTGTATTCCACCTTTTTATTCATTGAGTGCTGGAAAACTTTATTTCAGCCATATGTTGAAATTTTGGAATGAATATTTTTTAGCCATGAGTACTTTTGATTGGTTGATTTTGATTTCAAGATTTTCTGAGTCTAGAATCTTATTTATTTCTTTAAATCTACCTTTGTGCTTTCCTAAGAACATTTCTGCCGATGATGCTTGCAATGTTGCATATAATTTTCACGTCATGATTGGGAAATTCATTGCATTTGCATTAGTAAGACTTCTGTGCATTTCTCATCGAATATTTGAGATTAATTTCTTTAGAGATATCTTGATTAATAATAGTCATTTGCAAGGTAATTTTGATGATGTTTTGGTTTGTTGCAAGTACTTGCATGATTCCCTTTATAAGCCAAGTTATTTGTTGCGTTACAGATCTTATGATATTTCACTTGCAGATTTTAAAGATCCATTTTATTTTGAGGGAAAAGATGTTCTTATTTCGGAACTATTTGACAATCCCCATGTTAGATCTCTAGTTCCTTGGAATACATTGCACATTTTATTTGACTGGATCCTTATGCGCAAAGAAAGGTCTCCGAAGTTTCGCAATTTGTTTTTAAAATACTATCATCTCATGGGCATAAAATATTTCATCCATGTGAGTATGAGAGTTACATTAAATTTCATATTACTTATCTTGTTCTTGCTTTACACTTGCAGGATCTTAGTTGAAGGATCAAACTTGCAATCCTGATTGAGATACATTAGAAAGAGAAGTATAAATATCTCAATTATGCGTGTTCTAAATTAGTTAATAAATTCATATACATGATAGGTTATATTCTCCTTATTATGAATGTAGATTCGAGGACGAATCCTTTTGAAGAGGAAGGAAATGATATGAACCTGGATATACTCTCCTTATTGTGAATGCAAATTCGAGGACGAATCCTTTTGAAGAGGAGGGGAATGATATGAATTAGGAAATGTTTTATAGTTGCAGCCGGTGATAGAAGAATGTTCTAGCAAAGTTGAAGGATCAAGATAATGGTGTGGATCTCAGGCATAAGGAAATTGAAGATAACCAAAAATGTTTGCAATTTACAATTGATCCAATTACAAGATCGAGTTCGATCAGATCCAAGTTCTCAACGTGCTACAAATTGGGCCACATGAAGAGTCAACATATTATGGGACAAATAAATCATGGTTTAACCATATTTATTTGGAATTTTGCTGATAATTGCAATAGGAATTCCTTTAGTTATTTTAGGAAACTAGTTGCCTTTCTTGTAGGCTAAGTTAGTGTTTTTTCTTCCACCCCAAATTTTGCTATCCAGAGCCTATAAATACTGCTATTGTAATTATTTTAGACATCTTTGAATCTATTGAATTATGGCTTAATTGCTTTGCTGTGAGGGAACTCCTACAATCCGTTCTTCGGAAACTTCCGTCGTTAATTATAAGGTTGGCAATATTGTTATTAAATCCATCTATTTATAATATCGATTGCTTGATTCATTGTAATCTTGAGGTTGATATTCCGCTGCCTTGAAAATTCATTTGATCTCATTTCTTTGATTATCATATATTGTTCAAGTCACTCAAGGCATTGTTCTTGAGCATCGTATCAGTTCAGGCCGCCTAAACTTTCGAGGGTTTCGTGAATCGTCAAAACTTTCAGCGGTTCAAACCGTCAAAATTTGAAGTGATATTTTACATTATTTATTTACTTTTCGACGGTTCTGACCGTCGAAACCTAAGATATCCTATATTATATATCTAATGGTAATATACCTACTAATATTTTTATTTTTTTTGTTTCGACGGTTTTGAACCGTCGAAATTTTCAGCAGCAAGAACCGTCGGAATTTGGATTGACATTTAATATTTCTTATTTATTTTTTATGGTTCGAACTGTCAAAATGTAAGATATACTATATTATATATGTAACGGTAATATATCTAGTAATATATATATATATATATATATATATATATATATATATATATGTTTCGACAGTTTGGACCGTCGAAACTTTCGACAGTTCACATAATCGTCAAAATTTTCAGCGGTCAGAACCGTCAGAATTTGAATTGATATTCTATATTATTTTTGCTTTTCGACAGTTCTGACCGTCGAAAATTGACAAACTCTCACCTATAAGTAGCCGACCCTTCGTTTCGTCTTCCGTTTCTTCTTCCCCTACGAATATCGCCATTCGGTTGGCCACGTTTGCTCCGCCAATGACTTCCGTTTCGGCCTGTCGCTGCAACCGCGTCACTGGGCCGCCGCCTTCCCCCTGCAAAAACCTCATCGCCGGGCATCCCCATCCGCCTTCGCCTGATCCGAAGGTCCGCCGCTGCAGCCACTTCGCTCCGCCGCCGATGCAACTGCACTAGTCCGTCACCGCACCGTCACTGCAACCATTCGGCTTCATCGTCGGCTCGTCGCTGCAACTGCTCTGCCACCGGCCGCAGGTACGTTTGACCACTCCCTTCCACTCGGTCCCCTCCGCCCTTTCCCATGGCCCCATTCGATCCGGCCATCGCCGACTAGAATCGGCCGCGATGCCCGCATCTGGTCGCTCACCGCCAGATCCGTCCGCATCGGCCGCATCCGGTCGCTCGCGGCCAGATCCGGCCGCATCCGGCTTCTTGTGGCCAGATTCGGCTGCGTCGACCGCATCCAGCCGCGCCGACCGCTCGCGGCCAGATTCCGCCGCGGGGGCCGCATCGAGGCTTTTGTGGCCAGATCTGGCTTTCGCGGACACGACAGTCAGATTTGGCTTTCGCGAATGCCACGGCCAGAGCCGACTGCTCGCAGCCACGTCGACCACTTCTGGGCCTCGCGGGCGCATCGACCACATGTTCAACTTAATTTTTTTTAACTCGCGTATGTTGATGTTGATGTACTTGCATTTGACTAACATGATTTAGGACTCTCGTTTGATAAACATTATGAATTTTCTCATTTCCACAACTTTAAAAGTGTAAGAATGCTAATTGGGTGTTACATAAGTTTGAAGATATTATTTTTATTGCCTTATGTTTCATTTATATCCAGGTTATTGGAATTCTCTTATTATCTCTATTAGTGTTGTGCCATTCCAAAAGATGTAAGTTATTTATTTTTGAGAAATTATTATTTCAATGATTTGGTTGGCAAATATGATTTGTGTTTAGATTGTTATTTATAAAATACATAATATCTTTAGATTCTTTATTTTACTTTTTGTTAATTAGTAGCAATGTCTCCTTTTAGATTGCAAATGTGATTACTTTTTGTTTAAGATGATTCTTTAACATTTTATTTAGAACATTTATTATTCACACGTGATAGCGATATTTAATTTTGATGTTCAACTTTGATGTCTGAAATATATGTTCGTCAACGATTTGAAATTCAATAGTTACAACCCAATCCCCATTCTCCATGGCTCCAAATTTTCTTATTGGAATACACATTTCAAATTTTAATATTCCATATAGTTAATGTTCATTTTTTGTTTTCACTTAAAATACTTGTGTAGTGAAAGGATTAAATAATGAACAAAAGTTCGTGAAATGTCTGAGACATAGATGGCAATTAAAATGATTTGCCTCTTATTCCAATACATGCAAAAATTAATTAGTCTAACATGCAAATGATGCAGAAATTATGTTCCCACCAAACAATCGTCAATGGATGTACAATGAAAATAATTCCGGTCGTAGAGGTTTGACACAAGAATTCATAGATGGCATTGAGTATTACACAAGTGTGACTTGTCAATCTTTGCAATTTCAACGGGAAGGAACAATTAGGTGTCCTTGTCTGAAATGTTGTAGTACAAAGTTGCAATCGTTAGAGACAATTAAAGTTCATTTGCATAGAAAAGGGTTCAAACCAAATTATTGGCATTGGGATGATTTAGGTGAAGGAGCAACGTAGCAAATCAAGAATTTCAGTATGTTGATCCTCATGAAGGCTTTAGTTCGCGATACCAATAATTAGTTTATGACGTTGCTGCAACAGAGTATGGTCACATAGGATTTGAACAAGATGAAGAGACACCAAATATAGAAGCAACTGAGTTTTTTGAGTTGCTAAACACTTCGAGCCAACCCTTGTTGCCCGAGTGTGAAACTCATTCCAAATTATCACTTGCTGTTAGAATGTTGAATTTGAAAGTCGATCATAATATTTCACAGACATGTTTTGATGCATTTATAAATATTTTAAAAAAGGTCACACCGTCTAGGGCTCGCATTCCTGAAAATTATTATAGGACAAAGCGGCTTGTTTCTAAACTTGTCTTAGGTTCAACCAAAATAAATTGTTGTCGCAATGGTTGTATGTTATATTATGATGACGACGTCAATCTCAAAGAATACAAATTTTGTGGGGCCGAACGATACAGAGCGACTAACAAGACTCACATAGCTGTGAAGAGAATGCATTACTTGCCTCTTATTTCAAGACTTAAAAGATTATACTTGTCCTTGGGTCAGCGTCACAAATGAAGTGGCATGCACAACATAATACTTCTGAAGGTGTCATGCTTCTCCCATCGGATGGTGAAGCATGGAAACATTTTGATCATATACACCCAGATTTTGCAAAAGAAACATAAGGCTCGGATTATGCGCGGATGGTTTTACACCATACTGTCAGACTTTAGTTCCTTATTCATGTTGGCCGGTCATTGTTACACCTTACAACTTGCCTCCTGGAATTTGTATGTCCACACCTTATATGTTTTTAACATGCATTATTCCTAGTCCTCACAATCCTAAGCAGAAGATAGACATATATTTACAGTCTCTGATTGACAAGTTAAAAGAGTTGTGGGATGGTGTCGTAGCTAATGACATGTCGACTAAATAGAACTTCACCTTGAAAGTTGCATTATTGTGGACAATTAATGATTTTCCTGCCTATGGAATGTTATCTGGTTGGCAGACCGCAGGAAAACTAGCATGTTCATATTGCATGGAACACTCAAGTGCATTCATTTTGAAAAATGACGGTAAAAATAGTTGGTTTGATTGTCACAGACAATTTCTTCCAATAGATCATCCTTACAGAAGTAAAAGAAATGCATGTCAACAGAATAGATTTATGTACGACATGGCTTCGGTCAGGCAGTCACACTACAAGAAAACTGGGGATTATCGACAGTTTCGATCGTCGGTAATTTCTCAAAAAATCGTCGAAAACAACGTTTCCGACGGTTTTTTCGACGGAAATTGGGACGTTCGAACCTCGTCACAAATCAATTTTCGACGGTTCGGAAGGAACCGCCGGATACGAATGCCCGACGACCGATCCCGGCCCGCGAGAGGCCGAATCCGACTGCCAGGTGGCCGATCCGACCGCTGGGGGCTGGATCTGACCGCCAAAGGCCGAATCCGGCCGCCAGAGGCCAGATCCGAATGCCCACGGCCGAATCCGGCCGCTGGGGGCCGGATTCGGCCGCCTCGCGATCCGGCCGGATAGAGAGAGAGAGAGGCGCCGACGATCGACGCTGACGTCCGGTCAGATGCTCGCCGGCCGGGAGAGGGAGAGGGAGAGGGAGGGAGAGAGAGGGGGGGGGGAGAGGATGGAGGGGTATATATATATATATGTGTGTGTGTGTAATGTTGAGAAAGTGGGAAAACGAAAAAAAAACGGGATAACGAAATTTTAATTACCGATGACTTTGGCCGTTGAAAAAGTAAATATTAATTATTTTTAAATTTACCGACGGCTGTGACCGCCAAAAATTATTTAATTGTAAAAATAAAATACTATATTTAGTTATATATAATATTTATTTTTTATTTTATCGATGGTTTGAACAGTCGCTAATTATTACCGACGGTCGGAACCATCAGAAATTGCGACGGTTTAGACTGTCACAAATTATATTAATAAAATACTCATCATATTATATTATTATAAATTTACCGACGGTTATGACTGTCGAAAATTGCGACGGATGGCTATCCATCCGAAATATCGATGTTCCTAATCGTTGAAAAATAAAATAATAATATAATAAATTACATAATTTATTATTTTCATTTTCGATGGCCGTAACCATCGGAAAATCCGTCAAAAATTGCGACGGATGGATATCCATCGGAAATATCGACGTTCCTAATCGTCGAAAAATAAAATAATAATATAATAAATTACATAATTTATATTTTCATTTCCGACGGTCGTAACCGTCGGAAATTACGACGGATGGATATCCGTCAGAAATATCGACATTTCTAAACGTAAAAAAATAAAATAATAATATAAAAAATTACATAATCTATTATTTTCATTTCTGACGTTTGTAACCGTCGGAAAATCCGTCAGAAATGAAATCGTCGCAAAATCCGTCGCAAATTGCGATGGATTTCTATCCGTCAGAAATTGCCCGTCAGAAAATGACAATTTTCTTGTAGTGTCAGGACTTCAATTATTTTACATTGTCAGTGCTTTATGTAAAATTACTGACAATCCAGATGTCACATACAATGAGTATGGTGTTTGTCATAATTGGCATAAACGAAGTATCTTTTGGGATTTACCATATTGAAAGGACTATTTGATATGTCATAATTTGGATGTCATGCACATCGAGAAGAATGTGTTAGATAAAGTATTCAACATTGTTATGGACATTAAGGATAAAACAAAAGACAACCTCAAGGCGAGACTAGATTCGAAGGAGTATTGTTGACGACCAGAGTTGCACCTAATTAATTTACCTAACGGTAGAGTATCCAAGTCGAAGGCAAGTTATGTTCTTACTAAAGAGCAGAAAACTCAAGTGTGTCGATGGATCTAAGAGCTTAGAATGCCTGACGGTGATGCATCAAACTTGACAAGATCTGTGGATATGACTAATTTGCATTTATTTGGCATGAAAAGTCATGACTATCACATTTTTATGAAAATCTTGCTTCCTATTACATTTTCATCTTTGTCGGAGAATATTTGGAAGTCGCTCACGGAACTAAGCCAATTTTTCAGAGATTTGTGTTCAACGACATTAACTGTCGGGAATATGAGGCAATTGGAACGTAATATTCAGATCATTTTGTGTTAATTAGAATGAATATTTTCACTAGGTTTTTTTTATTCCATGGAACACTTACCTATTCATCTGCTATATGAAGCAAGGGTAGGTGGACCAATACAATATAGGTGGATGTATACTTTTGAAAGATATCTTAATCGAATTAAAATGACGATTAAGAATAAAGCACGTGTCGAAGACTCCATATGTGAAGCATATATGATTTAAGAGGTCTCTTACTTTTGTTTATATTACTTTGAATCTCAAGACCAGAGTTCATAGAAACGATCAAGTTCCGAAAGAGAGGTCTACTGGGGTAACGTTGTCGATCTTCAATTAGTTGAGATGACATTATGGAAAGCCAAGAAGTAGATGGTTGAGTGATGCAGAATTCAAGTCGGCCATGAATCATATCCTCCTAAACACACAAGAGGACCAAGGCTACATTAAGTAAGTAAAATTTAATGTCGATCTTCAATGTGTTTTTGTTTGTATATGTAAAACTATTAATTAGTTAACCTATCATTTCGTATATAGTGCTTTCTTGCAGTACTACAACATACTTGAATAACATATATAAGTTAGAATCGAGAATGATTTTGCGACGTGGTTTAAGGATTAGGTAACTCATACGATGTCGGTGTAGCAATTGTCGACGATGATATCTTGACATTTTTCATTTTCATTTAGGTTCTCAATAGCACAATTTCTACTATGTCAGGTCTCCATGATTTGGCATGGGGACCGAGTCGGGAAGTCAAGGAGTTGGCCGGTGTATTTTGTTAACGGTTACAAGTTTCATACAAAAAGTTCGCCGAGAGGGAAGAAAACCATGAATAGTGGTGTTGGTGTCAAAAGATCCACCGATTGGGAAAATGAGCATGAATATTATGGTATTCTTAAAGACATAATTGAGTTAGAATACACTGGAAGTAATAGAGTCACATTATTTGAGTGTAATTGGTTTGATCCGAAGGAAAAAAGAGGGACACGAGTTCATAAAGATTTCAAAATAGTTGATGTACGTCACAATAGGCATTATGAATGTTGTTATCCATTTATTATTCCGTCATCTACAAGGCAAGCATATTATGTCAACTATTCAGAGAAGACGAGGGACAAAACTCAATGGTGGGTTGTAATTAAAAGGAAAGCGAGAAGTAGGATAGAAGTTGATGGTGCGTTGCAAGCTGCATACCAAGATGACTCGAATACTTTAGTGGCGGCAATTGTAGAGACTGAGTTAATTGAAGACCTACGAGATTCAGAACAGTTATTTGAAAACTTTGATAATGCCGAGGTACAAAATGATGATGACAATGCGGAGGAAGAAGAATTTAAAACTACCTCATCTTCAGAGGACGATAATGATAAATATCAATCATGTAGTAATTCGAATGATGATGAGTGATGTTATTACTATCCACTATTATCGATTGCAATATGAATCATGTCATTATAATTTAGTTATATTTTATTCAAATGCTTGTATAAGAGTTTTATTTAATATTTAAACATAGTTCGCGATTCATGCTGACGATCGTTCGAACCGACGAATGCCTGACGAGGATGATTCATTTCCATATTCTATTCCTTCTCGTGAGTGTTTAAAATAACGACCACATATTTAAAAATTAAAGAAAAGGTGAATTAATTTGTTTATTTTTCAAAAGCACCTTTGGATATTAGGAATTGGTTCTCGAGTTATACCTACAATTCAATTCCTGAAGATGCGACACAAGATGTAGCTGAACGTCAGGTTATTATGATGAAACTATAGTAATTGTTGTATGAAATGTAAATTTATTTTGCATTAAATTATGTTTCATGTAGATGTTTCTTTTTGGGAAAGGAAAAAATAAGGGAAAGAAGAAGGTCGTTCCTAGAGATACTCCTTCAGACAGGATGCCTAGACCACTCATAGGCATTCACATAGTTGAACAACAGTCTATACCGTCGGCTCCTTCCTCTTCCGATGATGATTCACCAGAGCCCGTTCGAGCTCCTGATATTGCGGACGTGGAGACATAATTACCAGAAGAACCTTGCTCGTCAAATCGTGGGTATAAAGCATACATACAGCCAGATGGTAATTTAGAGTAAGTGCTATTTTATGTTTTTCACATCGTTCTTATTTTTTGTTTTTTCACAACATAATTTATAATTTTATGTTCGTAAAGGTTTGTACTGCTGCTGCCGCTGTTATCAAGGTATTACGCCATAGGTATACTGAAGCATGGCTTACATGGATGGAAGTTCCATATGCCATAAGATAGATGTTATTTAGAGAATTTTAGGTATCCTCGAAAGCCAATCTAGGTAATTTCAATTTATCTTCGTATTAATTGGATTATTTTTATGTACACGAAGGCTGATGCGTGGTGAGATCCCGAGCACACGGAATGAATGTGGAAGAATTTTAATTCTCGGTGCTCGAAGAGATTGTCCTCGATGCTTTTGGAAGCACGAACTGCAGGAGAACTGACCTAATTGGGTCCTTGAAGCTGTTTGGGCCGAGTCGCTAAGGAAGTGGTCCACCCACATTGTTCTCACTTATTGTCAAACATTCATTGCATATCTTGACTCGAGTAATCGGATACTTTTTTACGGCCATATCCAATATATGCACTACTAACAGATGATCCGAGACCGTAAATGTGACCTTTCTTGACACCGTCGTGATCTGTCCAAACTTATCAAGGGGTCAGTGGTGTCGTTCCCTCCTGTGTGGCCTGCGTAATATGCTCGGCTTCTCTTGTCTTGTAACCCTCTTGAAAATTACAAAAAAATATATCAACTATTTTCACATGACGAATTTAATATCTTATGTTATGAGCTATTTTCTTACCCATGTCTCACGAGAAAACGATGAAACCCATTCTTTATTTTTTTCTGATGGATTCTGAGAAATATCTCATCTTGAGTAGGTGCTCTACCCGTCTCTTTCTCCTACAGCTAAAAATTTCATATAAAGTATTAAAAAATTTCACTTCAATGTAATAGTTTATTAAAAAAATTACCATTCTTTTCGCAATTGTGTTCGTGGATATACATCCACCCACATGCAAGCACGCTCCCTGGTCGGACTCCCGAGCACACGGAATGAATGTGGAAGAATTTTAATTCTCGGTGCTCGAAGAGATTGTCCTCGATGCTTTTGGAAGCACGAGCTGCAGGAGAACTGACCTAATTGGGTCCCTAAGCTGTTTGGGCCGAATCGCTAAGGAAGTGGTCTACCGAAGATCTAAATACAAATCGGGAGTCCGACCAGGGAGCGTGCTTGCATGTGGGTGGATGTATATCCACGAACACAATTGCGAAAAGAATGGTAATTTTTCTAATAAAATATTAAATTGAAGTGAAATTTTTTAATACTTTATATGAAATTTTTAGCTGTAGGAGAAAGAGACGGGTAGAGCACCTACTCAAGATGAGATATTTCTCAGAACCCATCAGAAAAAAAAAGAATGGGTTTCATTGTTTTCTCGTGAGACATGTGTAAGAAAATAGTTCATAACATAAGATATTAAATTCGTCATGTGAAAATAGTTGATATATTTTTTTGTAATTTTCAAGAGGGTTACAAGACAAGAGAAGCCGAGCATATTACGCAGGCCATGCAGGAGGGAACGACACCACTGACACCTTGATAAGTTTGGACAGATCACGACGGTGTCAAGAAGGGTCACATTTATAGCCTCGGATCATCTGTTAGTAGTGCATATATTGGATATGGCCGTAAATTAGTATCCGATTACTCGAGTCAAGATATGCAACGAATGTTTGACAATAAGTGGGAACAATGTTTATCCGATGTCCGACAGGAGATCAGACAGGAGGTTAGACATGAGCTCAGACAAGAGGTCACTCAGGAGCTCAGAAAGGAGTTTGAACAAGAGTTCGAACAACGCGAGCAACCCATGGCCAAAGCTCGAAAGAAAGAGATGAAAAAAATGACGCGTCAGATGATGCATGGCAAGCTCGACGACGAGGACGACGATGATGAGTGAAATAAATTTGTAACGATGTTGTAATGACATTTAATTTAATTTAATTTCAATCTATTTAATTTTCATTTCATTTAATTTCCAAATGTTTTTTAAAATTTGAAATGATATTTTTTAAATTTCTAATTATTCTGATGGCTCAGATCGTCGAAATTGTCAAATTCGACGATTGTAGCTGTTGAAAGCTTTCGATAACTAAAGCCGTCGATAACTATCGACAGTTCGCGCCGTCGAACATTTTAGACGGCTAAAACCGTCGATACGTATCGATGGCTTAAACCATTGATATTTATAGAAAGTTCGAACCGTCGATACATATCGACGGCTCAAATCGTTGATTCTTATCAACGACTAGACAGTTCGAATCGTCGATACATATCGACAACTCAAACTGCCGATTCTTATCGATGACTCAAACCATCTTAAGTTTCGACGGCTTGAGATGTCGGTGCTTTTCGACGGTTCGCACCGCCAAATTGACCGTCGAAGGTTTCGATGGTCCTTCGGTAACCATCGAAAATAATTTACGACGCCCAGTTTTCGCGCGGATGTCATCCGTCGAAAATACCAATTTCCGATGATTTTTGTCTGTTTATAGACGGCCGTAACCGTCGGTATATAAGCATCTTCTTGTAGTGAACATAATAGATAGACAGTAATAGTTGAACGATACGTTGTTTTTTATGAAAAAAATTCATATTTGGATCCCCTCCTGGAAATTAGATCCTTTTTTGGATCATTTGTAAAAAAAGAATACAAAATTTCTTAAAATGAATGTAAAACATATTTTATAAAATGGCTTCTAATATAAAAAAATAACTTTGGATAATAATGCTTTGGATCGTAATTCAGTAAAAAAATTCATATATTTCTCGATTGTACTTAATACAATATGCAATTAAAGTCTCGCTCTTTGTTATATTGTAATAATTTTAGATATATGTCTTAGCTTTTAAGAGATTATAATACTTTTCTAAGATCTCAAATCTAATAATTTCTTTTACTGCTAAAAAAATAGGCACTATTTGACATGTAAAAAAAAATAACGCTTTAAATAGCAGATAGTGTTGTCAAAACGCTACTATAGGTGTTTGTTTTACATTTTTGCAAAGTAAAGTTTAAAAGTTTGAACATAAAATTCTATAAACTAATTTACTAACTTATACAGTATAGATTATAAAGATCTATGTATCCTAATTCATTTTAATAGAAAATTTTATTTAAAGTTTAAACACGTTGTTCAAGTATTCAAATTAAAATTTCACTTCTTTAATTTTACTTAAAACATGAATACAAGTTTATCTTAAAATAATCAATAAATTTTATATTAAAATATTACTTTGAAAAACATTAGTATCCAAAATTAAATATGATTAATCATAATGAATATTATAAGAATAATTGTGAATTATATTCTTACGTTCATTGTTGTCATTATATACCTGTACAGTAGTTCAATCGGTATATTTATCAAAGATTTTTTTTAAAATTTATAAATGTTATCCGCTAATATCTAACCACTAATCTCTAATCAATATACTAACTTTGTCAAACAAAGTCATAATCTAATTAAGTTATGGGTAGATTAAAGCTGCCAAGTAGGTGATGCTCACACAATATCACAAGCACATGGAGTCGATCATCCATGAAACAAAAGAAACTCTCATATACCTCATCCAAACAGTGAAAGAAAATCTACGGCTGCTGTCTTTCTTGGGAGAAATTGAATGAGCATTGTCATTTAACCTCCTGACCTTTCTCTCTTTCTCCTTCAATGGTTGTTGCGCGGCCTGCATCTTGCAATGATATGTGAGTGTCAAAGATGACAACATCGACAAGATCTCCAACCCTGACGGTTGTTGCAACCAAATTGTCATCTCCACCTCATTGTGATCCAATCCTATTATCTATAGGTAATATTTGAAAAAGTAGAATCGTAGTTCTTCTGAATTCTACGTGAATAGTTGAATTGACAAATTGAGTATATTTGGACGGATTTGAACGTAATGAGGAAGAACTAAAAGTTATGATAGGAAAAAAATTGATGTGGTAGATTAATTTCAAGGTATTTGAATGAAATATAGATATTTTAAATATAAAATATAATTTTATTAATTAATAAAAATAATAACATAAATTAAAATTTTTTATTAAAAAATATTATTTAAATATAACAAATTATATTATAAAAAATTAATGAAATGATGAGTAATAAATAATATTAAAAATATGTTATATTTAATCAATAAATTATTTTGTGAAAGAAATATAATAGAGAGAGAAAATAAGGATAGAAAGAAAAAAGAAACTGACATGTCAAAAACCATTTTAAAAAGTGAAACGAAGCTAGGTTTCACCAAAAAGGTGGAATGAAGTTGGTCACATGATCCTCAATTCTCACATAAGATTTTAATGCTGATTTCGTCAAACATCACATCATTTGACGAAACTGACCGAAATCAAATCATGTTTCCAACAAATTTCATGCGCCAAATACTATCAATGAGCTTGGTAAGAAAAATCTTACACCTATTCATGTAGTTGGCTACAATATATTCTTTTCATTGTCTTATTTTTTATGTATTCTATTTTTTGGTCTTTGTTTATGTAGCTGGCTACAACATATTCTTGTCACTTGCTTCTTTAACACTTTGGGGGTGTTTGTGTTAATGATGACACCCATGATGGTCTTGCTGGTAGTGGCAATAAATTTAGCTATTCATTATGATATTTGTGATTGTTTCTTGTGCCTTTATCCATTGTAACAGTTGTTGGTACTGGCTTGTGTTCATTTCTTCTATTATGATAAATCTTGGTGCCCTTAAATCTTCTTTGTTGTTGCTTCTTGTGCCTTTGTCCATTTTAATTAGTCTTTGAAACATGACTATTTCTAATTTGACAATGTAAGTGATATGTTGAAGGTTTTGCTTCAATGTAGTGAAGAAGTGACAATTAAAGCATCCAAGACAGAAGCCAACCCTGGGCGAAGGTTATATGACTACATGAACCATGGAGTAAGCTTAATTTATTTTTCTATTTTGTTTATTATATGATACTAAGACTAAATCCAATTTAAAATTCAACTTTTGAAAGTAATTGAAGCATGTCTATTTTTTGTTGGATGTATATATCTCTTGAAGCTCATTACAATAATATCACTAGTGGATAACTACACAAAATAAATAGATTGGAGAATGAAGATTAAATCATACACTTGAAGTAGGAACTTGAAATGATAAAAAAATTCAAGATGTGAATCTTGTTCGTCATTCTGAAAAATGTTAACTTTTTTCTTACTTGTACTAATTATGATCTTGGTGATAACTTAGTCGTATGATTTTTCTTTTTTTAGAATCTGCATCATGTAGTTTGATATTATCTTTACGTCCTACTTAAAAAATGAAGACATAATGCTAGTGCTATGTCTTGTTATGATGAATTTATCTCAAGGATGGAGCAAGGAGAAAATAATAACTCATCAAATAAAAAGATAACTTTATCAATAATACTAATCTTATTATGCATTTGTCATGTCAAAAAAGAGTTCAACGCTCTTTTAAATTACAAAAATCATCTATAAGTGAATCAATAGTATTTTTTTTTGCAATTTCTTTCTCGATATAAATCACCAAACAATAAAAAAATTTCATCTTCAATCTTATTGCAAAACTTTTTTTTTATTATCTTCATTGCTGAAAAGGACCACTATGTAGTAGTTGTAGAAACTAGAAGAGTTGAAATAAGGGCCACTATTCTATATATAAAAGGATAAGTTTATGATTTTCTTGTTTTCAACGACCATTGACTAAGATCAAATATAGCCAATAATTCTTCAAAACTAGAAAGTTGTCTAACATGATCAAAATACTCAATTTGTATTCTCAATTATTAGATCTTATGTTTAGAAAAATCCTTAGGATAATTTTTTTATACTAGTTGGAAAATATCATCAATACTCAACGATAAGTAAAAGAGCGTCGAATTACATTAAATTTTCTCTACAACCATCGAATTATAGTAACAAAAATACTCAAACTCAATGGATCCCTCGTCATGAGAGTGTGCTCAGGTTGCTCCATGGATCACCATGAATCTGTGAGAGAGATGCCATAACCAAGAGTAATCTTTCTTATAGTAGTTTCCTCTTGATGATTGCATAAAAATAAATAAAATATCAAGGTTTCATCATTGCTCAACAACGGTCGGTAGCCACCTCCACCATCAAATGCTGATATGTAAGAATTAATAGAGGTAAAAAAAATCATTCTAATATCCATCAATCCATCTAATTACAATTTAATGAAATGCCAATGAGTATAATTAATCATCGCACAAAAGTATAATTTAGGGCGAACAATCTATCCAAAGTAAGTATATAATGAAACCATCAAAGTACTTACATTTTAATTTGTTCATCATTCCTAACATAAAATAACAATTAACATCATACAAAAAGATAATATAATGATTCAATGAGCAAATAGAGATTATTTCATCCATCAAACACATTTCAGGGCACTCCTAAAATCTCTCTATCTCCCTCATTATGAGTTGATTATTTCATCCATCAAACACATTTCAGGGCACTCCTAAAATCACTCTCTCCCCCTCATTATGAGTTCTAAGATCCTGTAAGGAGTGTCCAGATGTTTATAAGAAATTCTCTAAACAAATGCTTTATAAAAAAAATAATTGAATTTTGTGGATGCTTAAATATCATACCTAATTAACAATGTTACGCTAAAGGTTACGAAATATTCTTAAATTGTTAATTTTGTGTACTCCTATGTTGTTGAACTTATTTTGACAACATATATAAGTACCTTTAAAAAATCATACAAACTAATATTATAATGTACGTAACTTTACTTGTGCTGATTTAGTGAATCCTTGTGTCAAATAGTGATTGCATATTCCTTTCTTCAGGTCCACTTTGTGACATGAAAATATCAACGCTAGATTTGATTCTTTGTAGATGTATTGTCCTTCCCTTTGATTTGATGGCACATGAGTTATGCATCACAATTTGAGAACTTTAAACTAAAGAACCTTTAATGCATCACTTATTTTGATACATACTAATTTTTAATTTCCTTCAAATTTAAAAACTTAGTATGCAAATGTTCTGATGAATGCAAATTCATTTCCACCATTTTCATTAGTTTCTTTTAAAATTCATTTTTTTTGTAAAGAAGTGATAAAACATGTTCCCCACTTATAAACTCATCATCGATTCCCATGATTACAATTGAATACCATGCATTCATTGTGCAATGATGGAGAATATATTACTTTGTTAAGCACAAAGTTCTTTCATTAAGAATAGGTAAATGCATGTACACACAAGATGACTTCTCATTCAAATATTTTGTAGGAATATTTCACTAAAATGTTTGATTGTATATTATACCCAACAATAATTCTTTATTTGTCTTCTCCTAACAAATACACCAAGTAAATAACTTTTTAACTATCTTGTGAAATAATTTGTGACAACAAATGCATTATTTTCTTAAATTCTTCTTGAAATATAAAAATACCTTTTACGTATAGACTTTTACGATATGAATCCAAAGGACCTTTTAAGCTATGACATCAAGAAAATACGAATTCTTAAAATCTTATATTTCTTTTGTCTCATGACGAGTAAAAAGGGCTAAGTAACATTGACACACAAAATCATCAATTGAAGTATTAGTATTCACAAATCTATCAAATAAAGAATTTGTATTCTATTATCTTTGTGTGGATTGCACGTCTGCACAAAAAGCATCATTTAAATAAATTGGGATCCAGTGGTGGTGCTTCTTGTGCATTTGTTCCGACCAATGTCCATTTGAAATATCATATTTGTGTTTCAAAATCAATAATTTTTCTTAAAACTTGTGGATGTTTAAGGATTAAAAAAAATAATTATTGTATTTTTTTAAAAGTTGTCGCGTGCATATAAATTCCAAAGATGTGTTGTAACATTTTTCATAATATGTCATATGCAGCACATATGTCATGCATCAAGAAATATTTTGAGAATAGCATTACCCATTGCCACGATTTGATTAGTTATGATATGTGCATGTTTCTTTCGATTCATTCCCTTGAGTCATGTTTTAAATAACCAAGCAAATCTTCCGTTATATCATCAAGTAGAGCATACCCAAGTAATATTAATTGTCTGTGGTGTTTAAAACCTCTCAAGGGTGCAAATAACAACTTAAATTTACTTATTGAGTATGTTGTATAAAAAAATTATGATCTTATCATATGTTATATAATAATCTTGTGATGTATATAAAAAAAACTCTTAGCAATATTTTTTTTTCATTGACCATCATTCTAAGCAAAAAATATTCATCATATTCTAATTTCTTTCAAAATAAGAAATCACAATCATGCATTCTTTAACAACATAATTATTCTTTGATGATTTGATGTGGTCAATGCAATATTGAGATGTTATAAATTTCTTGCCAGACATCTTGATATATTTAACTATCTTTGAATGATCGATCTCAGTTTTCTTATATCATCCATTGCTTGTTTTTTATACTTGACGATTTATTATGCAAACACAGTCTTAATACATCAACTAAATAAATAGAAGGATGTATGTGCTCTTCACAAAATTTTTTGTCTCCCACTTGCCATCATTTGCAACCTTGACTAATAGGTGACAAGTACAATCCTCTCTCACATCTCTTCTTGTTTTCACATCTGTGCCTTAGTTCTTTTTTTAAGATCCTTATGTCCTTATTTTGAACATACTAACATTTTACCTATGGTTGATTTATTTTTTTTAGACTTATAACAATAATCCATTCTTATAGAAAGCCCCATTGATCTAGCATATATATTGTAAAAATCATATGTACCGTATTCCGTATCAAACTTCATTTCAATATATGACTTGTTAATGTCGATATTGTTCTCATTATCCTCTTCTTGGACTTGAGTACTTTAAGAAAATAATCATGACAAAGTTAAATATGAAAGCTCTTATACTATAACAATTAATTAAAAGTTATTTCAGAAGTTATTAATTATACTAATACTCCATTTGTTGATCTCCAAGTACTATAATTTCTAGAACTCCTCAATGCTCCATTAACCAAGAGGGTATCTAACATAAATAATGTTATTGTTGGAATTTATAACAGATATAAATTCTAGAGGTTGCGGAATACCTCTTGCAGCGGAAGCGGATCGTCGGAACTTTTTCACGAACTCTTGACGCACTTGCACTTCGGGATCGGGAACCAAACCCCTGGGGAACGGAACTCTTTGCCACAGCACAAGTACTCTAGACGAACCTCTGCGAAAGTGTGTTTGGGACCTATGCTATGAGTCCCCTTTTATAGGGTGAGGAGACTTGGGCGACAAGTTAGGCAGAACGCATCATGCACGTCCATCACGCGCGTCCATCACGCGTATGATGATGTGTCAGGCATGCGCCTCATCCTAATGGGCCGTGCGTATGTGCGGCCCATGTGCCCAAAAGGGCACTATTCCAACAATCTCCCACTTCCCCACATTGGGCATTGTACTTTTGTTTATCCAGAATTTGTAAATGTGCCGTGCGACCCACGAGTACAAGCACACTTTTTTATATGAGCTAGAAAGATACTTGTTTAGGTTCAATCACTCAACTATCTTTAGAGCGTATGTCATGCTCGTTAGGGATTCATGATAGCTCACATATGAGCCAACAAATGCTCAAATAAAATAACTCGTTATGCCCTAGATCTGTCTTGCAGTATAGCTAAGATAACACATGTCTTGCTCCGCGGTAACTATCTTTCACATACACTATTTTCAAAAAAATAGTTGACCAATTGTATGCGAAAGCTTTATGCAACTCATAACAGTTCTTTCTCTCGCCCTCATGTCTTTTAGTAGTGAACTAGCTGCTTTCTTAGACATGGCTCGTCAGGCTACTTTATTTTTCACCTTTGAGTACCATGCTAAAGTAGCAAGCACTAATTCCTTTTCCTTAAGACATAGTCAAGAGTCTAAGGGCACGTGCAGATGAAATATTTGTCAGAGACTCACACCATGAAGACCATTGAACTAATCAATTCATCATGTCTCTCTAGGTCGACTTTGCATACTTGGTACTAAACACAAGTACTACGGTGGAGACTCCTACTGAAGGAGCGTATGTCTAACTCTGTTTAATTATACACCGCACAGACTTAAGTCCAGTCGCTAACTTTTAGCGCCTGACCCGAGTTTTCAAATTGCTCGCTAATCAATAGCGCCAAATTTGAATATCGCATCTGGCCTCTCTCTCTTTCTCTCTAAATCAGGCGACAATGAGTTACTAAAAGCCATGTTAAATCACACTATGACTCACATAGTTCATTCCGCTCGCTATCTTCGTGAGCGCCGGAAACATTTGTTCGTGTGAGTGAACAAATCTAGACCTGATCGACATACTTTTCACATGCATAACAAACTTCACAATAATGAATTTATCAAGAAAAATAATCTTTTATTCAATGAAAAATTTGAGTACATCATTACATTTATAATCTACGCAGCCCTAAGGCATTTACATGTCTTAAGAATGCCTCTCTTGGCAATGGCTTAGTGAACGGATCAGCATTCATTTTGTGCGTTGATATGTACTCAACTGAAATCTCCTTTTTGACTTCTTGATTTCGTACAAATTTGTACTTTGTGTCGATATGCTTTCCTTTGCAATGGTATTTCTCGTCATTCACATAAGCTATGACTGATTGTCACAGTGGAGAATCATTTTCGTCATTGCATTCTCAGAAATCCTCAGGTTTTGAAGGAATCTCTTAAGCTATAAGGCCTCTTGTACTGCCACTGAACAAGCTATGAATTCAGCCTCCATAGTTGACAGCGTCACACAATCTTGTTTCTTGCTACTCCAAGTAACAACACCATTGCTGAGCAAGAAAGTGTATCCGGAGGTGGATTTACATTCATCAACGTCACCAGCCCAATCGGCATCGGTGAATCCAGCAAGTTGTAGACTTCCTCCATGATAGCACAGTGCAAGATCTGCAGTACCCTTGAGATATCTCATGATTCTCTTCACCGCCTTCCAGTGTTGGCGTCCCGGATTAGTCTGATATCGACTAACTAGACCCACGACAAAACATATGTTCGGCCGAGTACACATCATAGCGTACATCAGGCTGTCGACCACACTCGCATAAGGAACATAGGACATTTCCTTTTGTTCATCTAGAGTTTTTGGGCATATGTCCAAGCTTAAAACCTCACCTTTCATAATAGGAGTGTCAATGGGTTTACAGCCATTCATGCAGAATCGTTCCAAAATCGTTTTTATATATGATTCCTGCGACAAGGCAAGGAGTCATTTGGAACGGTCGCGTTGGATTTTCACACCCAGTATGTATGCTGCTTCACCCATGTCCTTCATCTCAAACATGGAGGACAATCATTGCTTAATGGTAATGATATAGTCTCTATTATTCCCAGTTATTAGAATGTCATCGACATATAACGTCAGGATAGCAAAATTATCCTCGGACTTATGAACATACACACAATGATCTTCATCAATCATATTAAAATCATACGAAACGATTGACTGATGAAATTTCAGATACCATTGTCTAGATGATTGTTTGAGTCCATAAATGGACCGGCGCAACTTGCAAACTTTGCGCTCTTCTCCTTTTACAATGAAGCCTTAAGGTTGCTCCATGTAAATTTTCTCATCTAGTTCTCCATTGAGAAATGCGGTTTTTACATCCATTTGATGTAATTCTAAGTCCATATGTGTGACTATAGCCAATACTAGGCGAATTGAAGCAAACCTTACAACTGGTGCAAAAATTTCTTCATAGTCAACACCCGCAGATTGGGTGAAACCTTTCGCCACTAGATGGGTTTTATATCTCTCAATTGATCCATCCATACCACGTTTAATTTGGAGAACCCATTTGTTCCCAATTGCCTTACGGCCTGGCGGGAGATCAACCAAGTCTCAGACTTGATTTTTCTGCATGGACCCTAACTCTTCCTCCATTGCCTTAATTCATTCTTCCTTAGCAGGGGACAAGAGAGCTTCTTTGATAGATTTTGGCTCAAGTTCATCTTTCAGACTTACTATGTTGACCTCATGTGGTCCATGTTTATGCAGCCCTTCGATTTCAAAATGTCGGCGCGGAACATGTTTTCTAGTACTCCGTCGAAGAGAACCTTCAGGTTGATCATCAGTTGACGGTTGTGAATCTCTCACACTCGGATCAAGCTATAGGATAGAGGAGACTAACTCCTCAACTGGTTGATCCGCTTGAGCCGTCAACTCAGGATCTTCCTCTACATGTATGAGAAATTCATTGTCTATCTCGCCTTGCTTAGGAAATTCGTTCTCTATGAATGTCACATCTCTACTTTCGATTTCCGTTACCATACCATCTTCTCTTTCTCCTATGAATACATAGCCCTTAGAGGTTTCACAATATCTTATAAAGATACATTTCTGCCCTCTAGGACCCAACTTTCCATACTTATGAGAGTTATTTAGAACATAGGCTGCGCAACCCCAATGGCGCAAATAACTAAGGTTAGGCTTTCGACCTTTTCAAAGTTCATAAGGGTGGTAGAAATGGATTTCGATGATACACGGTTTAAAATGTAAGCTGCAGTCAATAATGCATCTTCCCAATGCGAAATTGGGAGATTAGCTTGCGCCATTATGGATCGAACCATATCAAATAAGGTACGATTCCGTCTTTCCGCAACACCATTTTGTTGTGGAGTTCTCGGTACTATTAGTTGCCTAACTATACCTTTTTCATCACATAACTTTTTGAATAAGTCAGAGAGATATTCACGTCCACGGTCAGTTCGCAAGGCTTTAATCTTGCGATCCACTTGATTCTCTGTCATGTTCATGAATCGTACAAAACAATCCAATGCTTCATATTTATGAGAAATCAAGTATACAACACCGTAACGTGAATAATCATCAATAAATGTGATGAAATAAGAGAAACCGTGTCTTGCGTGAACATTCATCGGATCACATATGTCCGAATGGATTAATTGTAATGGGTACTCGGCACGTTTTCTCATCCCAAATGGTGTTCTTGTTTTCTTACCAGCTAGACATTTCTCACATGTTGGAAGATCAACTTTTGCGAGAGACCCCAAGAGGCCTTCTCTAGCGAGTCTATTCATTCGATCTTGACCAATATGTCCTAATCTGGCATGCCAAATGTTGGCACTATCATTCACATCAACAGATGATATAAAAGAATAACTATTAGCAACAGATGCTATATTTAAAACATAGAAACCATTATTGAGAAAACCATTGCATAGAAGAACATTTGTCTAATGATGACACAGAAAGTAAATTTCGTCTAAAAGTTGGAGCATATGGAACGTCGTGAAGGTAAAGCATTTGGCCGTTGCGAAGTTCTAACTTGCACGATCCAATGCCTTTAACTTCAACTCTTTCGTTGTTTCCAACGTAAATCCATTTGCTTCCCGCACTTATTCGACGAAATTCCACGAAGACCTCGCGATCTCTCGCTACATGGTCGGTGGCTCCTGAATCTGCAATTCACGAAGGATGAGTTTCAGCAATTAAGGCACAACTTGAGACATAAGAAAAAGTATTGTGGTCAGGACAAACCTTCTTTGGCTCAGTGCAATCACGAGCAGAGTGATAACGTTTGCTACAATTGTACCACTTTACTTTATTCATGTCTACTTTGCCGCCACATTTTCCACGTTTGTGCTGGTGGCCTTGGGCTTTCTTCTGTCCAGCATTTCCGTTCTTATTATTTGGATTGGGAACCAGCTCTTTGTCCACCATTGTCAGCAACTAATGCTTCAGAGGTTTGATTCATGGCTTGTAGGGCCTCATCCTCCATTTCAATGTGACGAGCAGCTTGGTCAAAAGTTTTGACACCTTCGTTGTGCATCAAATTACAACGCATATGTTCCCAACTTTTTGGAAGAGAGCGGATCAGAGCTTGCACCTGTCGCTCGTCATCGAGCACTTGTCCTGCACTTTTGAGTTCACGGATCATGTTAGACATCTCCTGGATATGCTCCCTCATCGTATGATTTGGTCGCTTCCGATAAGAGTCAAACTTGACCGTGAGCATCCGGCGCTTGGTGGTCGTAGTGACCCCATACTTATTGCGGAACACCGCCCACATTTCGAATGTTGTCTTATAGACCTCGAATTCGCACAGCAAGGAGTTATTCATCATGCTCAGCAACGTAATGTGAGCAATACGATTCTTTTTGGTCCCGGCCTGATAGGCCTCCATGTCCCTCTAGCGTTGGGCATTATATCCGGGTGCAGGTTCAGTGACAACATGGTTAATGGTCTCCAAGACCTCTTGTTCTTCTAGAAGATATTGGACCTTACGGTGCCAAATATCATAATTATCGCCATTGAGTTTCTCATTCTTGTTTAGGTCAGCAATTATTGTTTTGGAACCCATGGTCTAGTTTGGTCACGAAAAAATATTAGGAGAAATCAGTGTTATGCATGTTTTAATTTTGTCCGCAAACAACATAAAAAAATGAAATAACAATATTAATGAAGTAGTGACATCGAGAGGTTGTTGGACTCCCACTCATCTCCCACTATCTCCAAGAAATATTATTATTCATTATTTTAACAATGCGACAAAATTTTATCTAAATGATTGAATTTTGAATCAACACATAATTCAGAATTTTCTACTCTATTCATTTTGAATCAACTTATAATTCAAAATCACCGAAATTCATTTCGTGTGATGCACCAAATTATTTCTAATATGACCAGGACAATCAGGACTAGTGCAACGAGAGCTGTTCTCCGAGGGGTGCCAATTAAATAATCGTGCACTATCCTTCGCCTCGACATCACATTGGAAAAAATTGTGCTTCCACTGTCACACATCAATCCTATTTCTGGAGACTGCGTTGACCATGCAACAGGCCAGTTCCCGGAACCTTTCTAGTCATGCATTTCGGGTCACGCACCACTCAATAGAAAGACGTTGGTTATTGTGACAATATTTGAATCTCAAGGTGCCGTAGTCCTACAAAAGAACTACCTATGTTTCATGTATTCTTTAATTACCTATAGTTTGTATAATTAGACCAACTAATTATTTTATCATAGGCTTTGCATTAAACATGTATTTCAGCACATGGCCAAAATTAATATCGCCATCTTAATTAATTCTCACAAAAGGAATTAATTTTAATTTAATCAATTTCAAATTAATTTGAAATTCAAGGCAAATTATCATGCTTAACAAGATTGGACATACCAATTTGATTTTAACACAGTCAAAATTTTAATCACAGAAATAAATATTTCATAAATGAAGATATTTATTTCATTCATGATAACACATTTATTGACATGCAAATCTAATAATTTAATTTAATGCTTTAAATCAACAAATGATTTTCTTTTGATAACATTAAATTGCATGCAATATTATAGAAAAAATTCTGAGAAAATAACAAATTTTTCCTGATTTTTCGAGATTTTATAATAGATATTTTCTATTTTCAGATTATTTTAAAAAACTGGCAAAAATTAGAAAAGAAAAAAAAATTATTTATTAGGCCTCTCAGCCAGCCCAATTGTCACTTCTCATATGTGCAACTCCTTTGCACCCAAATTGGGCCTTCCAGTGGGCCGTGTGCCTGCTGGAACAGTTTTCATTTTTTTTTTCTTTTTTTTCCTGCAACATATGCAAAAAAAAAATCCAAAAATGTCACCAAAAAATATTAAAATAAATCCAAAAAATATATTATGGTCTAGGTTCATCCATAATATATTTGTGATGACAAACTCTATTTTGTCCCTTGGTTGTGGTCATACAACTGAGGTGCGCAGATCCCAAATAATATCAAATATTATTTTTCAGCGCAATCACGAGTTCGAGAAAAACCTAAAAAAGCTCTGATACCAATGTTGGAATTTATAACAGATATAAATTCTAGCAGTTGCGGAATACCTCTTGCAGCGAAAGCGGATCGTCGGGGCTTTTCCACGAACTCTTGACGAACGCACTTGCACCTTGGGATCGGGAACTGAACCTCTGGGGAACGGAACTCTTTGCCACAGCACAAGTACTATGGTCGAACCTCTGCGAAAGTGTGTTTGGGACCTATGCTATGGGTCCTCTTTTATAGGGTGGGGAGACTTGGGCGACAAGTTAGGCAGAACGCATCACGCACGTCCATCACTCGTATGATGATGTGTCTGCGCAAGCATGCGCCTCGCCCTAATGGGCCGCGCGTATGTGCGGCCCATGTGCCCAAAAGGGCACTATTCCAACATTTATTAATAAGTATACTTCAGATTTAAATGCAATTGAAATTTTAATAAAATATTATTTTAATGAAAATTTTGAAGTTTAGAGAGCAAAATTGTTTGAAATGAATTATAGACTACATATGAATTAACGGTACACTAATTAATATGCATATGACAAGCTACAAGGCTATTTAGATGACTACTAAACTTTTATCTGAATGCATTCTTAGTAGTATAATTCAGAGTAATTTTATATTACAATGTTGTCATGAATCATGGAACTAACAAAAACATGCATGTCATTTAATCATGTATCGAAGCATGTACAAAAGAACGGTAGGAAATCATGGAATATGCAAAAGAAGGGCTTCTTTTCTTAGCTATGCCTAATTATAGATTGAAGAACACTCTATGAACAAATAGAACAGAGATAGAAGGGATATACATGTAGCTTTAAATGTGTATTGACACCATGAAACTAACCAATAGCATGCATGCCATTTTACTTGCACATTGAAGCGGTACAAAGTCCAATAAGATGTTGAAGTCATAGTAATAATAAACAAAAAAGCCTAAATGATAACACAAACCAAGACATCTTATTGGTGGAGATAACAATCTAGTCAAGACATTGAGATCAATTGATGTAGCAATGATTAGAGATTTGTCATTGTCGTCGTTTTCTTGCACTTGCTAGTGGACATCGAAGATCATCGATGGAACTAGATGAAGTAGTAAATGTTAATGGGAGAGAAAGAGCAAAGAGAGAGAAATGTTGAGGGTGGGGGTGGCACCCACCCCTGTTTGGGTGCAAGGGATATAGCCCTTGGCCCACTCCTGCCTTCATTCCCAATCCCTAGGACAAGGCTAGTTTTATCCCCGCCCTCGATCCTCGCAGGTCCCAATTTCCCGTAAGGATCTCGATTCCCCACCATTTTTTAATATTATTTTTTAAAATAATAAAATAATATATATTAACCGTGAAATATAACTAATTAAGAATAATACAACATGATATTTTATTATAGAATATTAAGAATCACATATAATAGTTTTTTAAAAGATACAAATATTAAATTAGTATTAAAATTAAAAAGATGATAATAACTTTGAGGATGGGGCCCATGGGGCAAAGCCATATATCCCCGCCCTGACTCCCTGAAGTGACCCCTGGCCACACCCCCACCCCCGAGTGGAGCCCCAATCAGAGATTCCCCATAGGACGTGACCCTCAGAAAGTTTTGCCACTCCTACTTGGGGGAGGATGAAAAGAGTTTGACCTCAAACTTTGAAAGTTCATGATTCACATCTCACATGATTTTTTATCTTCTTCCTCAATTTATCATATGAATCATTTAAATCAAACATATTGCATAATAATAGCAAATAATATCATGCTAAAAATTTGGCTTAAAAATGTAATTTGCATAAAAATAAAATCTTTGGTGTCAACAAAACTTTCATGCATATCTTTAAACATTTGTAGCAAATATATATTGTTACTTGACGAATATAATCACAACGTTTTAGTCTCCTTCTTAATAAATATATCTATATAGTACTAATTATATTGGGCAGTCCAAAGGAGGTTTAATATTTGAATTGGTAACACATAATACAATGACAATAATTTGTTATGTCTTATTTGAGCATGATAAGGAACTTGGTTACCTATATCGTCCTTAAGAAGTACCATACTAAGAATGGATTTAAATACTCAATAATGGTAGAAAACACAATATCAAGACTAGGAATGGACTAAAGACCGAAACAAATAGAAAAGTTCTTCCTACTTAGTGGAAAATCCTACACCGTGCAAGATTTGAGGATGAATCTTTTTTCTATGGGTATTATAATGTAACATCTCAAAATTTTGTACAAATTAAAAACTTTTATTAATTTCTATTTTCGGCGCACCTGTCGATTGAAACACTTTCGAGTTAACTATGAAGTCAAATCAAATTTTGACTCCTCTTTCTTCACTCCAACCCATGGGAAATTTGTGCCCCTTCATGTTCATGTCTCTTGGGATTATGTGGACACAAAGTTCCATCTTCATTTTCTTTATAAACCAAGCCACCCCTCATTTGAACCCTTTCACTTCATCTTATCATCCTTTTCTCTTCCACCATTCTTCTTGTTTGTACTCCATTACTTGGCTCGGCCAGAAGCTTTTGGAGAGGGATCTACATGCGCTGATCATGAAGGAGGACAAGGAGGAAGGATTAGAGCTTCATCTATCAAAGAAAAACAATCGGAAACTAGGCTAAAAGGTGTGCTAACGAAATCTGAGTTATAAAGTTAATTGGGGGGAGGGGGTGTTATTATGTTGTCTAAGGACTATTTAATCTTAGATTCATGCTAGGAAATGGGTAGAATGATGCCACGTATTATTGTCTCGATTAAAAGCATGCTACTTATATGATGAATGATTTGAATTCTTAACATGCTGATTTTTTATGACCATGAATAACATGATTATGTACATGAGAGGATGCATGCTAAAGGTCTTGAAGATAGGATATAGAACCCATCTTATGATGCCTAGAAGTGCTTGATGTTAAGGTCTTATTAGTATGTTTTGCTAAATAGTTTGACGATGGATATGAATGGTGCTTTATGTCAACACTTATGAATTGGATGATCACTGAAATTATGAATGTAACTGCTGATAGGTTGAGTAGTTTATGCCATGATAGATTATGATGATATGAATGCCTATATGCTATTGTATGATGTTTATGTATGATGCTGAGTAAGCTAAAAACTTGTTGCCATGTATGCTGGTTTGTGTATCTTATTTGAAGATTATTCATGTGGTCAAGCATGTTTTAGACCTTAGAGTTTCATATTATGGCTAATGCTTCATGATGCTTAGGAATGCTTATTATTAGTTGTGGTCTAGTTATATGTTTAAGCATGATAAGGAAGGACATGCATGAAGTTATGGCTATTGTTACATGTTTAAAAGATGAATATATGTTAATGCTAAGTTACTGGATTGGACATGTGTATGAAAAGGAACCATTGTATGTTATAAAGATTGGTCTAATAGTATGTTATGGCAATGGACATGGACATGGCTATGGATGAAGTAAAGAAGACATGATGCATGAAATGATTAAATGAATATGAACTATGTTTGTATGCTCTATGGATGCTAGTTAATCTTAGATGTAGCGTAGAATTGTTTATAGAATGTAGTAATTCAGAAACTATTTGAAAACATAAGGACTTCCGCAAATGATATGTGGTTCTGCCAAGTAGAAACGGTCGATCGATCTTGGATCAAGCTCCATTATCGAACGATAGAATATAGTGGACTGTCGGATAGGATGACCGAACCTCTTTCGGGCATCCGCTTTGATATTTCTACATGATGTCGACCATCCGACTAACCCTCTCCGTCGATCGATAAGATGTGATTATGTGACTCGGGTAAAACGGAAGATCATTGAACTTTCGGCCAATCGAAAACTCTAGACTGAGTGCTCGCAATTTATTCAAGGAGGAATCAAGCGACCCCCAACCTTTTGGGCATCCAAATTGTGTCGTCTTGGAACTATCCAATGACATGTTACGATCGGGCGATTTGACCTTCGGGTGCCTGATAAACCTATGAACTGGATGACTATTTGACTTTCGGGCATCCGGAAGTGGATAGAGAATGATATGACTATAATTATAAAAATATGCTATGATTTGCTCATATCTAGATGATTATTCTAACAAATATTATAAACATTAACCTGGAGGCAACCTTGCTCCTCAAAGCCTTGATTGATCCTTGTAATTAAAAGATAGGTCAATAGGTTAATAAAGATAAAAAGATGAAATGGAGGAATGTCATGCTTACATAGATGAAAAGTTTATCATTCGTCGAACTTCCCTCGAGAAAGCACCTGCCCTTGAGTAAAGCCTTTCTCATACTGTTATGTTACGAATATTTCCACCAAGTGCGAGGTCATCTCCCCCGAGGGGTGTTTTCGCCATGCGTGAGGTCATTCATACGGATGTTGCCACCTAGTGCGAGGTCATCTCCCCTTATGGGTGTTGCCTGATCACTAGCTTATCATATTATGTTTTAACTCCATTTATACTTAATTTCATATGTATCGAGCCCCTAAAATTGTCTACATTTGGTTAATTAAGCCTAGAATGCATGCATTTGTGATCACTAGCTGACCATGCTCATATTATACTCATTTTATATTCAATTTCATGTTCACAGAATTTCTAAATTGCTCATATTTGCAAAGTTATCATTTCTAGGCAAAGTTATCATTTCTGTGCATGCACTTATCATTTCTGCATAACACCAATCTGCATCTAATAATTTAGCTGATCTTTATTGATGTCCTAATCCATACTTCTTTGATTTCTATTTGAGGACTTTGATGCTTGCTGTTCTTGCCCCTCTAGCAGGTAATACAATGTTGTAACTAGCTGGAAAAGTAAGGGGGGACCACTGCATTGCTGCCAATTTGCAGATGGAATTTGTTGGAAATTCAGAACCAGAGGATAGATGGCACAATCAGAGACAATAGAAGCTTCTGATTTGCATCCAAGGGTGATTAAGAATCATATAAAAGCTGAAGTAATCCAGATGAGAAGGGGGGCCACTGATTTGCTGTCCAAAAAGTAGAGGAATCTGCTGAAATTTTTGAGGCTTGGACATATGGCAGAATCACCAAGCTATAGAAGTTTTTGATTTACATCAAAGGGTGAAGAATTCACATATAAAAGCTGGAGAAATCTGAATGAAGGAGGGAGCCTCCATTCTACAAGGTGCTGGATCAAGAGCAAGGAGGAGCTGAGGAGGAAGATGGAAGACATTGCTGCCATTTGATTTCTGTCGACAGATTTATTTTCTGATTTTAGAATGTTTAGCATTAATTCCTTCTTCTATTTTGTATCAATCCTTGTAATTATGATGAGCTAAATCCCAGCTCTCCTAGGATAGGATAGTAATATAATACATGTTGTGGATGGAGTTGGAACAATGCTGATTTTCTTTTTCTGATATTGATTCTGATATGAATCTGATTTTCTAATTTCCATTGGAATATGTTTTATCATTGTAAACCCTTATTTCTTTAGCAACTGAGAAGTTGATTTTATGATTTTCTTGTGCTCAGAAATGAATCAAGATGCAATGATAATTAGTTAGATTCCAATATGTAATTATGTGCTCAATGCATCCAATTAATTAGTGTTGGTATGGACTTCATTTGCATTTGCAATCGAGAGGCCGATTTTAAGTCCCCTTGATGTTTAGAGATAAACTAAGAAGCATTTGCATTAATATTGGATTAATTATATTTCTATTTAGTTAATTGAGGCAATTGATTCATCATTATGAATGTTGGTACCATTTCAGGCCTTTCTGATTTGTCAAATCTGAGAGGATTTTGCCAATATCAGTAAGGTGCTAAAACTTGTGCTCAATGATAACCTAATATCAGTAAGGATCCTTTTCTCATTCAACTTAGCTAATCATTCATATGGGAATATGATAATTAGTCCTGATTTAATTATGCTGTGATAACAGTCCTTTCATAGGTTGAATCAAAATTGACATATATTGTTGAATTGTTTCAATCCATCCATATCTAAATTAGATGAACCCCATTCCTAAGAGAATCTTCTGATTCCTTTAATGTTCAGCTCAGTAATTAGATTTCAGTCCATACTTATCACCCAAAATACCAAAAATAGTCACTTTAGTCTAATTCTATTTTCACCTTCCCTATTTCACTATTTTAGTTACTTAGTCCAGGATTAGTCTAGATTAGATAATTAGTCTTTAACCTTCAAATCACTGCGGATAAAACACTTGAGTCTTCTACATATGACATGTGCACTTGCAAGAGAGTGAAGAGAGGAGTTTGATCACAATTTGGAAATTTTCACTTTTCTCAAGTTTGACCCATAGTTCAGCAAGTTATCACTACTCCACACAATTCACATCAAGTTTTTGGCATCGTTGCCGGGGATTTGAGACTAATTAGATTAACTTTAGATGATTTAGATTAGTTTTAGACTAGTTATTATTTCCAATTTTAGCCAAGTTTTCAGTTTTTGCAAGTTATCATTCTGAATTTTTCATTTCTGTCCAGTTTTCTTTCTTTTCTGAATTTGATACTTCTGATTTCAATTTATGCAGGATTCAGATAGTCAAGAAGAGTTATACTTATCTGATCCTGAACCTGAGAGGAGATTCAATAGAAGAAGAAGGTTGCAAAGAGAACAAAGAAGGAGAAGAATTTTTTAAGAAGAGGTTAATAATCAAACCATGGCTGCTCCCAGGACACTAAAGGACTGTTATTCACCTAGTAATGTCAGAGGACAACCAGTTGATGGAGCCAATGCACCTGCTGTCACCTTTGAGTTGAATCCATCATTAGTCACAATGATTAGGCAGCACCAAGTTGTTGGATTAGGGATTGAAGATCCAACTGTACACATTGATAACTTCAATGAGATGTGCATCACAGTCCACTTCAACAATACTCCTATGAATACTGTGTACATGAGGTTGTTTCCCTTTTCACTCAAGGACAAGGCTAAGATTTGGTACAAGACCCTTACACCTGAAGAACTTGCAACTTGGGAGTCCATAGTGCAGTTGTTCTTATCTGAATTTTTTCCACCTAGTAATTTGATAACTATAGGGACCAGATTGCTAGATTCTACCAATTGGATCAAGAAAACATATGTAATGCATGACAAAGACTCCAAAGTCTATTGAGGGCATGTCCACACCATGGATTTGATAAATGACAATTGGTCAATTATTTTCACAAAGGATTGAACTATCCTAGCAAAGTGGCATTGGACACTGCTGCAGGAGGGATTTTTGCTTCCAAAAATATTGATGAAGCATATGATAGAGAACATTGCCAAGAATCATCACTTCTTCACTCATGATAGAACAAAAAGGCCACCAGCTGAGAATCAAGTGAGCAACCTTTCTGTCCAGATTGAAGAAGTTTTGCAAAAAGCCTTGGAAAAGTTGAATTTATCATCTAATATCAACAAGGGAACCACATCAGAAAATAGGTGTGATGTTTGTGGAAATCAAGGGCATATGACTGAGAGTTGCAATTTAATTATGCAACAATATGAGCAAACAATTGACCAAGTAAATGCTATGGGAAATTATGTTGTAAAGCCCCCTGCTGAATACTATACACCTGAAAACAGGAATCATCCTTATTTGTCATACAAGGCCAATTACTATCAGGCACCTCCAATGCAGAATTCAAATTGGCAGCTCAAGATTTTGCCAAAGAATCAACCCCTTCCTTATAGTCAACCTCCAAATGTCTAATTGCAAATACCTCCATATGAGCAACAAGTTCAAGCCTCTCAGATGTCAAAAATGGAGGAGCTGCTGCAAAAAATTCTGAAGAAGCAAGAAAAGTAGGAAGAAACAATGCTCAAATTGACTTCTGGATTTGAAACTTTAAGTGCTCATCAAAAGGTACTTGAGAGTCAAATTGCTCAACAAGCCAGCACCTCAGCTAGGCCACCAGTATTCTTCCCAGGACAACCAAAAGTCAATCCCAAGGAACAAGTTCAGGCTGTCCAGCTCAGAAGTGGAAGGATTATTGAAGAATCAATAAGGCATATTGAAGACAAACAGCTAGAGCAAATTCAAATTCAAAGCCTGCAGAAGAACCAGTTGAAGAAATTGTGGTGGAAAACAGAAATCAGAACCCTCAAAATGAAATTAAGGCTAGAGTTTTTGATCTTGTACCATTTCCACAAAGATTGGCCAAGGCTAGGCAGGACCAACAGTATGGGAGATTTCTGGAAATTTTGAAGAAATTATACATCAATGTGCCATTTGTGGGGCAATTCAAGAAATGCCCTTATATGCAAAATTTCTCAAGGAGATTCTGACCAAGAAAAGGAGAATTATGGAGCATGAAACCATAGCCTTGACTGAAGAAGCCTCAGCCATAATTCAGAACAAACTCCCTCCCAAATTGAAGGATCCAAGAAGTTTTTCAATTCCTTGTGAAATTGGGAATAGGAAAATTCAGAGGGCAATGTGTGATTTGGGTGCATCTATCAGTGTAATCCCTTTGTCATTGTGCAGGAAGCTAGAAGTTGGAGATCTGAAGCCCACCAACATGTCATTGCAGCTAGTTGGCAGATCTATCAAATATCCACATGAAATTCTTGAAGACATACCCCTGAAAGTTGGAAAATTTTACATTCCTGTAGATTTTGTTGTACTTGACATGGATGAGGACCTGAATACCCCAATTCTATTAGGCAGACCCTTTCTAGCAATTGCAGGAGCTATTATAGATGTCAAGGAAGGTAGATTGACATTTCAGATTGGGGAAGATAAGATAGAGTTCAACTTGGCTCAAGTTATCAATAGCCCCAATTTCCAGCAAGAATATTTTGAAGATGGGCAACTCAATCAGATAGTGGAGCAAGTTCTGCAATAATTCCAATTGAAGACCCTCTGTAAAGATGTCTTATGTTTGATCACTTAAAGGAACTTGAAGATCCAGAAGCTAAGGCATGTCAATCTGTAATGAATTCACTCAAACCAGTAGGCAAATTAGAAATCCAGAATGTAATATAGGAGGTTTTCACTAGTGAATTCCATACCAGCTCAACCAAAAAAAATCTTCTAAATTGGAGTTAAAACCTCTTCCTAGCAATCTGAAGTATGAATTTCTGGGAGAGAACTCCACATATCTAGTGATAATCAATGCAAACTTACCCGAAGAGCAGGTACAGAAGCTGCTGAAGAGACTCAAGCTGTACAAGGAAGTAATTGGCTACTCAATTGAAGACATCAAGGGAATTAATCCTTCAATCTGCATGCACAGGATTCCCAGGGAAGATAATTGCAAGCCTTCAATCGAATGCCAAAGGAGATTGAACCCTGTTATGAAGGAGGTCATAAAGAAAGAAGTGCTCAAACTCTTGAATGCTGGAATTATTTACTCAATTTCAGATAGTGTGGGTCAGTCCAGTCCAAGTTGTGCCTAAGAAGGGTTGAATCATAGTGGTAAAAACATATTCAGATGAGCTGATTTCCACCAGAACAGTCACTGGTTGGAGAATGTGCATAGATTTCAGGAAATTGAACAAAGCAATCAGGAAGGACCACTTCCCACTCCCTTATATTGATCAAATGCTAGAGAGGCTAGCTAAACACTCTCATTTCTATTACTTGGGTGGCTATTCAGGCTTTTTACAGATTCCAATCCATCCACAAGATCAGGACAAAACCACTTTCACCTATCCATATGGGACATTTGCCTATAGAGGTGTATGATGCCCCAGCCACATTTCAGAGGTGTATGATGTCCATCTTTTCAGATTTCATTGAGGACATTATGGAAGTGTTCATGGATGACTTTTCAGTTTATAGGGATTCCTATCTAAAAAGTGGAGGAATCTGTTGGAATTTTTTAGGCTTGGACAGATAGTAGAATCACCAAGCTATAGAAGCTTCTGATTTGCATCAAAGGGTGGAGAATTCACATATAAAAGCTGGAGAAATCTGAATGAAGGAGGGAGCCTCCATTCTGCAAGGTGCTGGATCAGGAGCAAGGAGGAGCTGAGGAGGAAGATGGAAGACATTGCTGCAATCTGATTTCTGTCGACAGATTTATTTTCTGATTTTAGAATGTTTAGCATTAATTCCTTCTTCTATTTTGTATCAATCCTTGTAATTATGATGAGCTAAATCCCAGCTCTCCTAGGATAGGATAGTAATCTAATACATATTGTGGATGTAGTTGGAACATTGCTGATTTCCTTTTTCTGATATTGATTCTGATAGGAATCTGATTTTCTGATTTCCATTGGAATCTATTTTATCATTGTAAACCCTGATTTCTTTAGCAACTAAGAAGTTGTTTTATGGTTTTCTTAATGCACAGAAATGAATCAAGGTATAATGATAATTAGTTAGATTCCAATTTGTAATTATGTGCTCAATGCATCCAATTAACTAGTGTTGGTGTGGACTTCATTTGCATTTGCAGTCGAGAGGCTGATTTTAAGTCCCCTTGATGTTTAGAGATAAACCAAGAAGCATTAGCATTAGTATTGAATTTATTATATTTTTGTTTAGTTAATTGAGGCAATTGATTCATCATTATGAATGTTGGTACCATTTCATGCCTTTCTGATTTACCAAATCTAAAAGGATTTTGGCAATATCAGTAAGGTGCTAAAACCAATGTTTTCATATCCGGACCGGTGATCGGACCAGATTTCTTACCGGGTCACGGTTGGACCGGTCCGATCAGATTCGACTGGATTGAATCGGATTTTATTAAAATAATATTATTTATAATAATTATAGAGATAATATAAGTTATATGATGTAGTATATTAATATTGTACTAATAACCTATTAAAAATGTTAAAAATTGATATAACATAAGTTTAGTTTGTTAAAAGTTTTAATAATGATAAATAATAATAATTAACATTTAAATATAAATAGATTATTATTAATTTAATATCTATTATTTAAATAATATAAATGCTATATTAATAATGTTGATCTTAAATTATTCTTATTTTTTTCTTTAACACTTTCCTTTTTATTTCCTTTATTTATGTCTTTTAATAATTTTCTATTTTAATGCTAAGCATATTCAAATACTTACTTTTTTATTTCCATTTCTATTTAATGAAATACCTGTCCTATTCCTTCCTTCCTTGCATTTCTTTCTTTTTTTTCCTTTTTAACTTTCCTATTTTTGTCATTATTTAAATTCTTTTTTTTTCAAAATTTCATGTTGAACGGGGTATTCCTTCCTTCCTTACATTTCTTTTATTTCTTTCTCTTTTTTTTCCTTTTTAACTTTCCTATTTTTGTCACTATTTTAATTCTTTTTGTCAAAATTTGAATTCAATCGAGTTGAACCGGTTCAACCGGCCCGGTCCAACCGGCCGGTTCAACCAGTTTTTCCCGGTTCAACATCAAAACCGATTTTGTACTTTGACCGGACCGGATCACCGGCCGGTTCGCGGTTGAACCGATTGAACCGACCGGTCCGGTCCGATTTTCAAAACATTGGCTAAAACTTGTGCTCAATGATAACCTAATATCAGTAAGGGTCCTTTTCTCATTCAACTTAGCTAATCATTCATATGGGAATATGATAATTAGTCCTGATTTAATTATGTTGTGATAACAGCTCTTTCATAGGTTCAATCAGAATTGACATATATTGTTGAATTGTTTCAATCCATCCATATTTGGATTAGATGAACTCCATTCCTAGGAGAATCTTCGATTGATTGTTAATTCCTTTAGTGTTCAGCTCAGTAATTAGATTTCAGTCCATACTTATCACCCAAAATACCAAAAATAGCCACTTTAGTCTAATTCTATTTTCGCCTTCCCTATTTCACTATTTTAGTTACTTAGTTCAAGATTAGTCTAGATTAGATAGTTAGTCTTTAGCCTTCAAATCACTGTGGATACGACACTTGAGTCTTCTACATATGACCTGTGCACTTGTAGGAGAGTGAAGAGAGGAGTTTGATCACAATTTGGAAAATTTCACTTTTTCTCAAGTTTGACCCATATTTCAGCAAGTTATCACTACTCCACACAATTCACATCATTACCACATGTGGTGAGGTCATCCCCATCCTTACGAATGTTTTCCCCTAGCGCGAGGTCATCTCCATCAAAAGGTGTTACCGCCTAACGCGAGATCATCCACATTCTTACGGGTGTTACAGCCTAGAGCAAAATCATCCACATTCTTACGAGTGTTATCGCCTAGCGTGAGGTCATCTCCACTGAGGGATGTTACTGCCTAGTGTGAGGTCACCCTTCCCCTTTTAGGGGCATTCCCGTGGTACTGATCCCCCACTGACCCATGATATGGCTAGGTATTTGTACCGTGTGTATGCATGACATATTCTAGAAAAGTGAAGAGCTATTCCAACCCATGGATAAGATGAAAGATGAATGAATGAACTATGTCACATGAACATGAATATGAAAAGAAAAAGAACGAAACAATGAATATTATGGCTTTCCAATAGAAAGATGAATGAACGAACTATGTCACATGAACATGACCATGGATGATGACCTTTTTCCCATCATGATCCATGAATGAAAAGAATGAAAGATAAAGATATTACATGAAATGAATGAAATCCTCATGATGTCTTATGTTATTGTTTATGAATTGTTATCATGCTCATACTTTCTGAATCATCTTTATGGCCCATATGTTATCACATTTAGTCTTGTACTAACGGGAGGGTCCTCTTCCCTGTGTTTCCCGTAGGTACTTGATTTACTTGTCATGCTCGGTTGATGTGTGTTTGGAGACTCCTGCTCGGATGGTGTGTGTGCACATGGATATAGTAGTTGGTCTTTACTATTTTATGTCATCGATTTGTATGTGAGATGATACGATACTCAAGAACAATGCCTTGAGTGACTGGAACAATATATGATAATCAAAGAAACGAGATCAAACGAATTTTCAAGGCAACGGAATATCAACCTCAAGATTACAATGAACCAAGCAATCGATATTATAAATAGATAGATTTAACAACAAGATAGTCAACCTTGTAATTAACGGCGAAAGTTCCCGAAGAACGGGTTGCAGGAGTTCGCTCACAACAAAATCAATTAAGCCAAAATATTCATAGATTCAAAAATATCTAAAAAAACAATGAGTAGCAGTATTTATAGGCCCTAGAAATAGAATTTGGGCTGAAAGAAAATACCTTAACTTAGCCCACAAGTAATATAACTAATTTAGTAAAATAACAAACTCAATTTTCTCTTACAAATCTCAGTAGAATTTCTATGTATAATTAATTCCGAAAATTCCAAATAAATATGGTTAAATCATGATTTATTTGGCCCAATTTATGTTGACTCTTCATGCGGCCCAATTCGTAACACGTTGAGAAGTTAGATCTGATCTAACTCGATCTTGTAATTGGATCAATTGTAAATTGCAAACATTCTTGATTATCTTCAATTTCCTTATGCCTGAGATCCACACCATTATCATGATCCTCCAACTTTGTTAGAACATTCTTCTATCATCGGCTGCAATTATAGGCATTTCCTGGTTCATATCATTCTCCTCCTCTTCAAAAGGATTCGTCCTCGAATCTGCATTCACAATAAGGATAGTATATCCAAGTTCATATCATTTCCCTCCTCTTCAAAAGGATTCGTCCTCGAATCTACATTCACAATAAGGAGAATATAACCTATCACATATATGAATTTATTACATAATTTAGGACACGCATAATGGAGATATTTATACTTCCCTTTCATGTGTTAGATGACCTGTACGGTGTATCTCTATCAGGATTGCAAGTATAATTCCTCAATTATACCATCATGTTATGATCCTGCAAGTGTAAAGCAAGAATAAGATAAGTAATATGAAAAGTAATGTAACACTCATACTCACTTGGATGAAATATCTTATGCCCATGAGATGATAATATTTCAAGAAACAAATTGCGAAACTTCGGGGACCTTCCTTTGCACATAAGGATCCTGTCAAATAAAGTGTGCAGTACATTCCAAAAAACTAGAAATTCTATATGGAGGTTGTCAAGTGGTTCCAAAATAAAAATGTCAGTTCCCATGAAATAAAATGAATCCTTAATATCTGATAGTGATATATTGTAAAAAGATTCATAGTCAAGCAAATAACTCGGATGAATAATGCAAGTCCTTACAACTAATCAAAGCATCACCAAAATGATCATGCAAATCATTGTTATAAATCAAGATATCTCCAAAGAAATTAATCTCAAATCTTCGATGAGAAATGCACAAAAATCTTACTAATGCAAATGTAATGAATTTTCCAATCATGATGTGAAAATTATATGCAACTGATGCATGCAAAATACAACATATTTTAATTAATTATTTTAATTAAATTTTCTGTAATTTGATCATGACATGCATCATTTTTAGTCACTTTTAATCGTAATTCCGGATTTATCAATTTTTATTATTAAATTTTCTGAATATTTTAATTGTGGATGGATTAACTATATTTTGATAATTATTTTGCAGGAAAAATCGAGATTAAAATGGATTGTGCTATATCGGCCAAAATTTCAAAGAATTTATCATTACGGCCGAGATTAGGATGAAGAATTCATCATTACGGCCGAGATTTGGCTTTACACCCAAGTCGTTACGGCCGAGATTCAAAAGGAGTAACAAGTTTAAATTCTTTGTTACGACCGAGATTTAAAGGGGGTAAAGATAAATGAAATTTTATCTTTTGGGCGTAATGGCATGAAGATGAGATGTTACGGCCGAGATTTGGAGGGGGTAATGACAATGAAATCATCCGTTTGGCCGATATATGAAGGTGTAAAGATAAAATTGTTTGGGCGTAAAGATAAAAGGATTTTTATCTTTTGGGAGTAATGAAAAGGAGTAAAGATAAAATAATTCCTTACGGCCGAGATTTGGAGGGGGTAATGGCAATGAAATCATTCTTTTGGCCGAGTTTATCTTTGGGCGTAACAAGATATATGAAGGAGTAAAGATAAGAAAGATTTATCTTTGGGCGTAATGATAAAAGGATTTATCTTTGGCCGAGTTTAACTCATAAATTTTAAAGACAACCGTACGATGTTACGGCCGAGATCCGTCCGCACCCTATAAATACGTGAAGAATCCGTCATTTCAATTCGTGCTCTGAAGTTCAGGTTTCTTCCACGGCGAGTCGTGAGCTCTGCAGGCTACGACCAAAAGGAGAGAGGTGCGACGGCTGGAAGTTGATCGCGACCCTAATCAAGTCCGAGAGGCTGCCCGACTGTCTACCCGTGATCCGAAGCTTCGACTTTTTTCTATTTGGGTGTAATTCTTCCAATTATTATTATTTTGTTATTATCTCTCCAGAATTTCTAGGATGAACTCCATATTTTCTATTTATTTCATTTTAGGAGATTATTATTGAAGGGAAACTATTTGAACCATATATTATTTGTTTTAATCTTTTCTGATCAATTAGTTAATTGTGCTTAATGCTTTTGATTTAATTATTTGGATTTCTGAGTTGAGTACTTACCAGTTTGTGGATTATTTGATTTCAGAATTCATTAATTAAATTAATTGATTTTATGTGAAATTAATAATTGACATAAATTTGATAACTAGTGTGTGGAGAATCAAGTTTATGTGGTCTGTTAATCTAACCAGTTTGTGGAGTGATTAATAGTCTAGGATTTTCATATTAATACATCTTAATTCTAATCTTATCTGACGAATACCAGTTTGTGGGACTTTAGGTTTGATTAAATTTAAGATAGTTTGATTTACCGGATGAAATAGCAGAATTACCAGTTTGTGGACTCTGTGATGTTAATCTTGTAAATTAATAACTTGAGAAAATTCCTAATCCATCTTTAAAGATTAAATTTATTTTTTATGGTTCAAATATTTATCCTGATCTATTTTCATCCTAAGGCCTAACTTCAACACCATTATCTTATCTTTATCTTATTTTCTTTATCTTATTTCATAAAACCTCTTTCCAAAAATCCATATTTTTCCTCTCTTAAAAATTTATAAATCCAGATATTGAATTAATAATATTCCTCATGGGTTCGACACTCTCCTTTTTACTATATTACTTGAGCGACTAGTGCACTTGCTAGCAAATTTTATTGTTACAAATTTAACGCATCAGCAACATTGCAATCATCATCAGCAAAAATAATCTTAGGAAAGCACAAAGGTGGATTTAAAAAAAATGAATAAGATTCTAGGTTCATCAGAAAATCTTAAAATCATAATCAACCAATCAAAAGTACTTAGGACTAGAAAATATTCATTCCAAAATTTCAACATATGGCTCAAATAAAATGTATCAGCACTCAATGAATAACAAGGTGGAATAGAAAATTCAGATATAATATTTGCATATCATTCAATACTTCTCTCAATTAAGACCTGCAAGTTAGTCACATCAAACAAATATAAAGTTTCAAATGTGAGAGATGGACTTTTCAAACTAGTCGTGACAAAATCAATACAACATCTTTTAAATTCTTGCTTGATAAAATTTGTATCTTCATATACTCCACTCCTACATACCTGCATAGACAAATCAGAACCAAAAGACAAGAGATGATTAGTGTTAGGAGAAAATTTATTGAACTCTCTTTCTTTTGCCTCAACACTCAAGTCTTTTTGCTCATATCTCTCTGGAGATGGCCTTTCTAAACACTCAAGATGTAATCTTCTCTCATTCTCACAACTCTCATAACACTCAGCATATAGATGTTGCATCTCAATGCTTTCAGAAGGTGACATTTCTAAGCACTCAAAAGTTGTGTGGCTATCACTTTTATCACTCAAGTTGTGACACTCATATTTTTCAACTTTGTCTTCCTCACAACTCTCAGAATTGTTTGGAGTTGCTGTATAATCAGCTTCATCTTTCTTCAAGTGATGTTGTGCAACCAATTTTTTTCTCTTAACATTGTAGGCTGCTACATGCTCTTTAAGTTGCACCTGTTCTTCATATGTTTATTGAGGTGGCAATGGTGCTAAAGTGTATTTTCTCTCATCTTTGCGACATTTATAACGGTTGGTAACACCATCATGTGTCACACATCGATCATATTGCCATGGTTGCCCCAAAAGGATATGACAAGCATGCATTGATACAACATCACATAATACTTCATCAATAAATCTTCTAATTTTAAACGACACCAGCACCTGTTTAGTCACTTTGACTTATCCTCCATCGTTTATCCACTGAAGTTTGTATGGTTTTGGGTGCTTTAAGGTTGGTAGTCCCAACTTCTCCACCATGTAATGGCTAGCAAGATTGACACCGCTTTCACTATCAATAATCAGTCCACAAGTTCTGTCCAAAACATAACAATGCGCAAAGAAAACATTTTCTCGTTCATGTGTTCTTCCTCCAATCTAAACATGTCTATGCCTTCTCCAACTTATAATAGAGGCTTCAACATCTTCCTCTTCCATCTCTTCATGTTTATCATCATCAAGAGCGTGCTGTCTTTGACAATCTCTTCTTTGATTTGTTTGTATAACTTGTTGTAATTGTGCAATTTGAACATCTACCTGATCATGAAGTTCAATAATCATATGTTCAAGATGTTGAAAATATTGTGCCATGACCTCCATCATTCTTCTCTGATTAATTGCTTCTTTTCTAGGATTATGTTCTTTGTCCTTTCCTGTTGACATTGTGAGAAATTTCTGCAGCAAATGTTAACGATAAAAGCAATCTCAATACCTCACGTTGTGACACTCGTATTTTACCTCAACTCGATTTGACTTTTTTCTGAATTGTACTCATCACTTGGCATTTTTTTCTCTCTTGAACCCTCCAACAAGTTCTAAGAGAACTAATGCAAGTCATCACAAGACAATGAGCAATTAAATCAATCTAATTTATCAATATGATTGCAAGATCAAAATAAATCTTGAAACTGAAATTAGAATAGATATCCGAAAAAAAGGTTGCCAAATAAGGATAGATATGTAATGAAGTAAAAGATCACTGATTCATTATATTAAATCATTCAGAATCTCAAAAAATTCTTGTGCACCTTTCTCTCTAGAAATAAGCTTTCCTTTTTTTCTTTCTTTCATATTCCTTTTGAATCTTTCCTTTCAATTTTTTTTCTCCTTTCTCTTCAGAAATAACCTTTCCTTTTCTTTTTTTCCTTCCTCTTCCTTTTGAATCTTTCCTTTCAGTTTCTTTTTCTCAGATTTTTTTTCGAATTTTTTCTAGATATTTTCTTTTCTGTTCTTCCCTTCTCCTTTCTCACACTTTTGGATTTTTTTCTCAGTTTTTTTCCTAAAATGCAGCAAACTTTGAAGAATAGAGAGGGATGACAGCTAGGGTTTCAAGAATAAATGAGCAGAATTTTTTTCCGTGTGGTTTTTTTAAACTACAACAGAATTTGAAGAATTCAAGGATGACGGCTAAGGCTTGAAGAACAAATGAAACAAATAAGGAAGACGGCGAGGATTTGAAGAACTAATAAAACATATTTTTTTGTGGTGTTACTTTTTTCATAAACTGAAATAGGGGAGCAACAAAATAATGGAAGATAACTAGAAAATCGAATAAAAAACGCGGCTCTGATACGATACTCAAGAACAATGTCTTGAGTGACCGGAATAATATATGATAATAAAAGAAATGAGATCAAACAAATGTTCAAGGCAGCAGAATATTAACCTCAAGATTACAATGAACCAAACAATCGATATTATAAATAGATGGATTTAACAACAAGATAGTCAACCTTGTAATTAACGGTGGAAGTTCTCGAAGAACAGGTTGCAGGAGTTCCCTCACAGCAAAAGCAATTAAGCCAAATATTCATAGATTCAAAGATATCTAAAAAGACAATGAGTAGCAGTATTTATAGGCCCTAAAAACAAAATTTGGGCTGAAAGAAAATACCTTAACTTAGTCCACAAGTAACCTAACTAATTTAGTAAAATAGCAAACTCAATTTCCTCTTACAAATCTCAGCAGAATTTCTATGTATAATTAATTCCGAAAATTCCAAATAAATATGATTAAACCATGATTTATTTGGCCCAAGTTATGTTGACTCTTCATGCGGCCCAATTCGTAACACGTTGAAAAGTTGGTTCTGATCTAACTCGATCTTGTAATTGGATCAATTGTAAATTGCAAACATTCTTGATTATCTTCAATTTCCTTATGCCTGAAATCCACACCATTATCTTGATCCTCCAACTTTGCTAGAACATTTTCTATCACCGGCTGCAATTATAGGCATTTCCTGTTCCATATCATGAGACCTATGTATATTTGTATTATGGCGTGATCCATTGACCCCTTATTATGTCATGTGATGTACCTCTTATAATTACCGAGCTTTCGCACTATGTATATGTATTTATGGACTTCTACCTATTCAACTTCTGCATTTATTGTTTTAAAAGTTGTATATTTTATTTTCTATAGTATTTCGCTTATGTGAAACCCTTCTTTATATGACCGAAGGAAAGAAGAGCAAGGAAGTACCGCTCAGAGAGGAGATCTCACCACGTGGCGGGATCGAATTTTGGGGTGTTACAGGAGATACTATAAGAAACATTATCTTTGAGGAGAAATCAATTAAGATTCTCACAATTGTAATTTGACATTGATCAGGAACTTATTTTTTATATTGAGAATGTAAATTATGAGTATGATAATATTCAAGAATCTTCCATTTTGAATATTATTTTAGAGGAATAAATTGTACAACCTCAAGAACACTTGACATTAAGAAGATCCATTAAAGAATCAAGAAGCTATGTGTCTCCAAGAACATCAAGTTGATATTAATATAATGAAGGATGATCCAATCAACCTCCATTAGGTTATGCAAAGTTCTAATTCCCAAAAGTGGATGAATGTCATAAATGAAGAAATAAAATTCATCAATGATAATAATATTTAGGATCTTGTCTCGTTGTCCGAAGGTATTAAATCCTTTAATTCTAAAGGAAATTTAAAAGTAAAAGGGATTTTAAAAAAAAATAATGATAAATTAAGACATTTTATTGGGCTTTATAAAGAGAGAATTTTCAAGAGACCTTCTTTCTTGTACACTCTTCCAAGATTATAATGACATTTGGTAGGACATTTTGATTTTGAGCCAAGTTTCATGAATAACCATCTCATTTGATTTTGAGATGAACTCGATGCAGAATTGTGCATGGTATAAGTTCGGTGGGTATAAACACATTCAAGAAATCAAAAGATTTCTAATAAAGCATTTTGAAATAAAAAAAATGTTGGTGAGACATCTTTTGTATTAAAAATTCAGATATATCAAAATTGTGCTTACATATCAAGAAGTATTCTACATCTAAATGAGACAAGTTTAATCTCAATCAGTATCATAAGAATGACTTTGAGAGAATGAAAATGCAAACGATTTTTTATGGACTAATAATAGGAAGTCTTATGTATGTTCACATGTGTACATATTTGAATATTGCGTACATTACTAAGATATTAGGAGAATATTTAAGTAATTCAAATAGTTTACAAAGGACAAACAGATTAGTTGATATATTGAAAGATAGATCAAGTTGAGATTGGTATTCAAAGTTTGATTTTGTCTGACATCCAAGATAGGATGAATAAATTCAAATATTTATAGGATATGTTATATCATGGAAGAATGCCAAACAATTAATTGCTACTGATGCAAAAGTCAATAACGATATAAGATAGCGAGTGCACTAGTGCTCAAGTAATAAAATGTAAGAATAAAGGTTGTCGATCCCACGATAAATTATTTTACTAATCTATCAAATTTCAAAGGCTAATAGGAGATATCATACAATTTGGTGTAAAAATGTTCAGAAAATAAATAGGTCAATGATTACAATAATCCGTAACTTCTACAAAATTGATTGTAAATGATAAATTCAAATTCAGTCTTTAAACGAATTAGAAATGTTGAAGATATGATCTCCTTAATCGGGTAAATCAACTATCTTAAACTAATAAAAATATGAAAGTACCCCACCCAAATGTACTCTCGGTTTAATTGAAATTAAGATGCTATTTGTTGTAATTTCTAAACTACTTAATCGTCTACCCGGTAAGTGGACCACACAATTTAATATTCCACTCAATTTTATTAGACTATAATATTCATTGTTCCAATATAAAAATTAATAATCAATTCTAGCAGAAGATTATGAAATAAAAATTGATTACACTATCCAGTTAATAATCAACCCAAAGTCATTGAAATATGAAGAAAATCATTAAGCATAACAATAATGTTAATAAAACTAAATTATCTATTATTTAGAATTTGTTCCAACAATAAAACTTTTACAACTAAAGCTGAAAGATAAAATGAAAACTAATAATTCAAATTAATGGATAGAACATGAAAGTTTAAAATATCATCCCAACAATATGTAGAACAAAGTGTACTATTTCAAAAACGATGATGAATCGTTGCATAATCCTCGCCCGAGTATACCACGCTAAAATTTTCTCCTTCATTCTTTAGACGTGCTCTTTCATTCTTGGCTTGAAAACTTTGATTACATGCCCTAGCATAAGCTGTTTTTGACAGACAGACATTTCTTTTTATAAAGGCCCAGGTTTCTATGCAATATGAAGAGAAATGAAAACTTTTTCTATATAAAATATGGTAAACTCGGAGTTCAATTGATTTTGAGATTTTCTTTTCTTATAAAACTCCAAAATTTTTTGTCTAATTCATTTCCAATTAATTCATGGGACATATGGTAAGAGTTGGAGTCCTTGTGCATTAATAATTCCTCCAAAAATACATTTCCATGTCAAATTTTGCATCTATCACGCCCCGTAAAATGGTCGTCATGCCTTAATTAGAATTAGAATCGAAGTCTGCTTCATTCATCATAGGGCATGACAGGAATGTCATGGCCATGATTCGTGCACTTTTCTTTTCGGTTGCGGGGCTTAAGTAATTTCACGACCCGTAATGCAATTGTTATGACTCATGAAAGTTACTTTCTTCATTCATAAACATTCTATGATATCCGTTATGGATGTTTCATGACCCAATATGAAATAAAAATATCCCTCAACCTTTCTCTAATATCCGTGAAGACTTTGTAATGGCATGTAAGATATTTGTTCGTTGGAGGAGCCGTGAAACTGCGCGATCCATGAAGACCAGCTTTAACGGCCGTGAGAAGTATGTCATAACCCATAAAATTTCTTAGCCGAGAAGTAGATATTGCCCAGTCCATGAAATGGTGTAGTTGGTGCGTGAAACTTCGACGTCAATATTTAATGATTCCTGAAATCAAAATTCCTTGTAATCCAGCTCTGTGAGAGCTGTGAGGATCGGGTGTCGATCCATGAAATAGCCTCGTAACAAGTGTGAAGAGGTTATCACGGTCCGTAAAACTTGAACTTATATTTTTCAAAAGTCGATTTGATTTCGTTTTGTGTGATTCTTTTTTCATTCCTTTCCTTTGTCATTTTTCATCGAGAATTCCTACAAGCCCGTAAAACTTGAACTTATATTTTTCAAAAGTCGATTTGATTTCATTTTATGTGATTCTTTTTTCATTCCCTTCCTTTGTCATTTTTCATCGACAATTCCTACAACACCAGCTGAAGGTAGATTGCTACTTCAAATAATTTAAATATGCATGTTATGATCAAATTACACAAAATACGCATAAATACAAGCTTAATTATAGGTTGTAAAATGCATGCATCAGCTACCCTCTTCAACTATAGAAGTAAAAGTCATTATGTGTTATAAGGCATCTAATTAGAAAATTTGGCTGTGAAATTTTTGTCAGACTACTCATATAGTTCATCCAAATTAATTTTGGCAACAGTCTTATATTTCAATAACAATAGGAGCACGATAAAATTAAGGCACATTAAAATTAAGTTTCTTATTGTTAAAGAAAGAGTGAAAAAAATAGTAGTCTATTGATTTTAATTTTTAAAAAAAATTAAATGATTTTTACCTGATTTAAGTATTTTATATCATTTAAAATTATAAAATACAAAATAAAGTATTTTAAAAAATATTTTTGGTATTTTAAAGTACTTTATTTATATTTAAAATAAAATAGTAAATATTTTTATATTAAAATAAAAAAGAAAAAATGATGGTTGGATAACGTCGACTATCCGACCCGATCCAACTTGACCCGACTCAGGTTGGGTTGAGTTTGGGTCATGACTTAAAAAAAAAGTAAAACCCGACTCAATCTGGCTTGACTAAATTCGATCGGGTTAAATCGAATTTGTTCACGGATCGAGTCAAATCCAACCCATGAATACTCCTAATAATGAGTAAAACTTCAAATTCTTTGTGATTCTCAAACATACATAACAATTTGAATAAAATTAATTTGGCGAAAAATTTCTTCTTTGCATTTCTAATATTTGCTAAGCAGAAAGAATTTTTGTAGTGTTGTTTTGAAAGATTATTCCATTAGGCGTTTGTGAGAGAGAAAGTGCGCGCGGGAGATAGATAATTATAAGTTTTTTAATTCCGTATTTGTTCCAATCCAATTTTAGCATTTCAATTCTTTCATCGTCAAGAGAGAAAAGTTCAGCGTAAAAATTAAATACTTCAAACCCTGTAGGCTAATTAAATATTTACGTTAAATTAGATATCACTTTGAATCACTGACGCTTATAATCTAATATGTCATCTTGATTATAGTCAACAATATATATATATATATATATATATATTAGATGAGCTAGAGATTCTGGTCCTTCAAAAGAGCAGGTAACCAAGACAGGGCATGCCATGTTAGAACAGGTCGCAATATATGTGTTGGACTCCAAATTTGATCATGTCACGTTGTTGACAACAATGTTTGTTTTGGACCACCCCCACCCAACTAAAGGCTTACTAGCTAACAACCGAGGGACACCTTCCGAAGATTCATTTGCCAAGCTCTTAAGAAATTTTTAAAAGAAAAAAAAAAGAAGAATCCATGCATCATGGCCAAGTTGGATGACCATAAAATATAAATACACACAACAATCCAGATATGCATGCATGTGTATGGTCTTCATCTCTTTTGTTGCATGGAATGGAACCATTGAGGAGTCCACAATAAATAATTATAAATTAACAAGTTTATGGCTATATGTGTATATTAATATTGCTTAAAGCTTATAGTTATACTTAGATAGGTCCCCTAACGGCTCTCAACGTCCAGGATCCCCCCAATGAAATGTAACGTTTACCTGTACACGCTTCTCATTTATGTTATGTTATGTTATCACCACCATTACTTAGAGATATATAAATTAATCAAACTTGGCTACCGACTGGCTCGACAATTAATGGAGTTGCAAGATCCAACACGCATGTGAACTAGATTTTTCTTTTTAGTTGTTAATATTAGCATTTAACTAGAAGTTTGATTTATTCCATTTTGAGGGACAAATATTAAAGTAAATTAGTGATTCTTTTTTAAAATCTGTTTATGTGAATATTTTTTTATGAAAATTAATTTGTTTGGATCATTTCATTATATATATATATATATTGGCAATTTTTTTAATTAATAAATGTAATGAACTAATTAATATGGTCTTCACGACTTATAACGTGTGCGGATTTCGCTCCAAAATGCTCGATCACACCGTCAACGTGTGACTTCGTGCAGGAATGACAAAATCAATACCCAAATCGAACTTTTCAATTTTAGTTTTGTGCCATGCATCATATATATGACATATATATATATATGACATCCAATTAGTCGATGTGTTCTGACCATTGATATCTTTGGCCTCCAAAAAGTTCATTGATCTTGTTTATTAATGCTATCAACCAAACATCGTCACTTTCGATGCTGATCAGTTCAACAAGGAGGATAATAATGCAGAATCACACTCTGAAACCTCCTTCAGTTACTTCTACCTGGCGCTCCACTTGGGGTGCCTCTTTTTTAACACCGTTTTGAGCTACGTCGTCAATCATGGCATGTGGACCATCGGGTTCTCGTCAACTGCTATCTCCGCCATTTTTGGATTGATCTTGTTCCTAGTTGGAACACCAAGGTACATGCACTTCAAGTTATGTGAAATTTCCTTCTCAAGGCTCTGTCAAGTTGTAGTCGCAACCTCGAGGAAATGGAGTGTCAAGGTGCCGCCAGATGAAGATTGTTTGTTCAAGCCTAGTGACAACACTTTTCAAGAAGTCAATGGTTCTAGTAGCAACAACATAATTCTCCACACGGAAGAATTCAAGTATGTCTTGAGTACTTTATTTTTCTTGCATTTGTATGCATAAGATATATATATATATATATATATATATATATATATATAAAGCTTTCCGGTCTTAGTTTTCTTACAACAATAATAATTATTATTATTATGGTAAAAGAGGGCTAGAATATTGAAAATTCATGAGTTTTGATACTAAAAGTCACCAAAATAACGTGAGCTTAAAACCACTTGGGATCTCTCCTTAACTCGAGGTATGGATCTTTTTCTTTGGCACAAAGAGTGTCGACCCTCAAAATTGAAAAAAAAGAAGCTATATATATATATAAATAATAAGATAATAAAAGAAAACCCAAGTATTAGTCACAAAATGAATCATCCAATCGGTAAGTGCATGCTAGTTGTAACATGGCAGCTGATTACCTTGTATTTTTTTTATCGTCAATATGGCGAATAATTTTGGGGTGATCGCCTTCCCTCCGAGCCTCATCTAGAATTTGTGTAACGAACGTTTAATGCTATCTTAATGAAGGTCATTTTTTGTTAAAAAAAACAATTGGACCTGATCCAACAATTATTAGCGAGGGACTTAATATCGATTGCATTTTGTGCAATTCGATCGTTGACTTTCGCATTTCTATTTTGATCTGACCAAATGGCGAGCGTCAAGCTTTTTTCAATTTTGGAATTAAAAAGACGATGAAATTAGTAGTTCCCTAATTTAAGCTTGGAAGTAGTCATATATTTAAAGCAGATAATTTTGTGATGATTTTGTTATAAGGTGCTCAAATTTTTGTTTTACTTTATAAAAGTATCTGCATATAACAGTTTCTTTCTCTGGTAGTCAATTTTGGGAAAGCGATTATATGCACTATTCATGTATTAGATGTCAAATTCATATAATAGTTTTGATAGAAAGTAAATGTTGGTGCTTTTACAAGTTACAACCCATAAATATTTGAAACGTGAAAGAGAAGAAATTAAAACAAAGGAATCAACATGTAAGATATATTTTTTTCGATTATAAAGAAAAGTAAAATTCCAAACTTCAAATGATAGTGTGCGTCACTGCACTAAGTTCTTGCTCCAAAGGCATAAGATATTTTTAGTATTGATACTACGCGAACGGTTTTTCACCGCTTTAAGTAGATTTTCAATTTACTTTTTGTATCTGAATTTTTTTTATTATGAGGCTCATCCATCATTTCTAAATGTCGACTTGAAATCATGTGAACTAGATGAAATTTAAATTTTTTTTATCAAATTACTTTGAATAACTACGATGATAACGAAAAAAGATTTAGGCTCTTATCAAAATCTAAGGGAATATTAAAATTTTAATATGCTTTTTTTTACTTATTTTTTCCTCTCTCCTCTTTATTTTTTTATGTTAAATTAAATTAAAATTATGAAAGAAGTAAAATTCACGTCCTCGCCAACACTCGATCAATATGAATGAATATAGATTAGTACATCACTATTGTATTGGTGTTGGTGGTGTTTAGGGTTTTAATTAGTACTGGGATTAGTCAGTTAGAGTTGATGCTAAGTGCTTAAAATGTTCACATAACTTGACATCACTAAAAATAAGAAAATTTTCCTTTGTTATCAATCAATACATGCATATTACACACGTGAGAAAGAAAATGACACTTGACTAATAATATATATATATATTAAAAAATGTTGATCCACAAGTCTCCATGGCTATAAAGAGGAAAGAGAGAGTCCACATCCTTCTAATTTTGTTGCAAGTTTTTTTTTTCTTGAGTTGATTTTCCACGCGCACACACAAATTACGCACTGACTTTTTTCTTTTGGAAAAAAGTGTATAATAGTAAAAATTGATATAAATATGGATTTATGGGGTCCTCCTCCCGTAAGGGGGAAGGACCCCTCCCCCATCAGCGCCGAAGATCCGACGAGCGCGATTTTCTTTCCGATTCAACGGGTCAGTTTACTTTCGCGATGAAAAAAAGAAGCAGTTTGGCGTGGGAAAAATCGAAGAGGGGGAGCGACGGCGAGCAGAGGCAGTTGCGTCAGTAGCGAGCAACAATAGCAACGGCGGGCGGCAGTGGCGTCGTCAGCAAGCAGCGGCGGGCGGCACTGGCGTCGTCAATGAGCAGTGGCAGCAGCGGCGACGACGAGTGGCATCGGCTGCTAGCAGCGGGCAGACGATGAGCAGCGGCTTCAGTGGTGACGGCATCAGCAGCGGTAAGGGAGTTCTCCCTCGTCGCCGATCGATCTCCGCCGCCGCCAATCGGCCTCCCACGCCAGCAATAGGCCTCCTATGCCATCGCTCGTCCTCCCTTGCCGCCGATGATCGCTCGCCGTCGCGCATCATCTCTCATGACGATCGGCCCACACCACCGCCATGCGTCATCTCTCGTGATGATCGGACTGTACCGCCGCCACGATCGATGATCGACTTCCCTCGCGACGATCTTCGACGCGAGACGCGAGATCACCGCCGCCCGCTGCGAGCTAGGATGCCGCCGCCGCTTGCTACCCGCGAGCTAGGATGCAGCCGCCACCGCCGTGAGCTAGGACGTCGCCGTCGCCGCTAGGTCATCATCGTGAAGTCATCGCCGCCGCCGCAAGGAGGCTGTCGACGCTTGCCGATCGTCGCGAGGGAGGACGTGCGGCTGTGCGGATTGGACGATCGTCGCCGAGCAAAAAAAAATAAAAAAAAATTGAAAAATGAATCTGAACCGAGGAGAGGGGGTCCTCTTACATGGGAGGACCCCATTAAATCCTAAAAACATTTATGAAAAAGTATATTTTAAAAAACCTAAAAGGCTAAAACAAAAAGTGGAAATTATCTTGATAAAAATATTATGAAATTTTAATACTATTAATTGATAATATATGTTTGGTCAAACATGTATAACTGCTTATATTATAAGATTAGAAGCCGAGGAAGAGGGAGGAGAGAGAAAGCACGTCACCTTTCATTCACAGCTCTTCTGCGAAGTCTCCTCCTCCTCCTCTTCTGAACCAAAATAAATACCTTGCCACCGCTTTCGAAGCCCAAGCCTGAAAAAAACTCCATCTTTTTATTGCTTTTCTCGCGTCAGACGACTCGCTGGCCACATGAGCGACAGCATCGGACGTCGTTATACGGATACAAAGCCGCCGCCGTCGCCGCGGCCGACGACGACGGCCGCGACGGGTGGAGATGGAAGCTCCACCAGCATAGATGACCTCCACGCGGATGTGGTGGCGCGCGCCCTCCGCCTCGTGGACGGCCCGGCCCTGGCCGCCGTCAGCTGCGCCAGCGCCCGCCTCCGCTCCCTCGCATCCCAGCCCGACCTCTGGCGCCACCTCTGCTTCGCCACGTGGCCCTCCCTGCAGTCCCACCCCGGCCTCCTCCGCCTCATCTCCACCTCCTTTTCCGACTCGCACCGCTCCTTCTTCTCCGACGCCTTCCCCTGCCCTTTCGCCACCGGCGTCGGCGACGAGGGAGCCGATGGTCGCGTTTGTCCCTCCACGGAGGCGCTCATCTCAGCCGTGGACCTCTACCACAACGGCTCCCCCGTCTTCTCCCGCGTCGTGAAGACCGACGCCTCCACGCCTTGGTTCAAGGGCTCGCCCTTCCGCATCGACGCCCTCGAACGCAAGGACCCGTCGGCGCCTTCGCAGGCTCAGGCGAGGGAGCCGGCCGTATCGCCGGACGAGCTGACGCTGAGTTGGGTGGTGGTCGACCCGGCGGCGGGGCGGGCCGTCGACGTGTCGAGCAGGAGGCCCGTCGCGGTGGACCGGCACTGGTTCACGGGGGAGACGGTGGTCCGCTTCGCCACGGTGATAGGGGAAGAGGGCTGCGCGGTGACGGCGACGGTCACGTGCGGCGAGGAGACCGGCCACGTCCGCGAGGTGACCCTCACGGTGGAGGGCGTGGACGGGGTGTGCCTGAGCGGGAGGGAGTCCCTGGCGGTGCTCCACGCGGCGATGCGCGGGGGGAGGCGGCGTTGGGAGGGGGAGTCAGCGGCGAGGCGTCGGTGGGAGGAGTTCGTCGGCCGGAGACGGCGGCGAAAAGAGAGGGCCGCGCGGCGGGAGGGGGCGTTGGACTTGGCCTGCACCGCCCTGGGCGCGGCCGCGTTCCTCGCCTTCTTGGTCCTCGTCGTCTTCAAATGAACCGGCTCGGCCGCGGTTGGAACCGAACCGGGCTCAGATTCTTATACATAAGCATCTTTTCTTTTGCAAACATGTCAAAAACAGAAAAGTAATTAGTCCCACATATCCTTTTTGGACATTATGCAGTTCAAGAAATACAATTCAATTAAAGAAAAACCAGTTGAATCAAATGGCAAAAGATAACACATTGCATTAGAATTCGATTCGATTTTTATTTTTATCCCAATTGTACAAAATGATTAATGCACAAGAAAGATATGTTTCGAAGATTAATCATGTAAGCTTTTGCATATGTCTTGTCAAATGTGTCTAGTCTCTTCTCTGCTGGCAATACTTGGCATTTATGTCGTGGCAGTAAATGAAATGTTTGGTCTTTTTTTTTTCTTTGTACTTGTGGTCGAGACTGGTGATTATAGCTGAAGGATTCGTGTGTCAGAATGTGGCGATGACGAAGAACTCGGAAGTCCAATAAATGCCGTTTGTGCATACCGAATGAAGTCCCTGAGGAGTTTGGAGGAGAACTCTGAGGACGTGTTCGAAGAATTTGCTCGAAGTGGGGGTAAAAAACACATGAGAGGATAAGATTTCCTCGAAGTGAAGAATTTGCATAGAACTTAGCAGAGAACTATGCCAGTGATCTTTTTAGATTGATGTGGTCGTGTGAGCAAAACAAAAAGAACATGTGAAACAGAGAATCCTATTAGCATTTCAGGGTAATTTAGCAAATTCGTGGAAGAGCAAAAAAATTCATGAAAAATTAAATGGGAGATGAGGAATTCAGTGGCGACACAGTGATCACTCGCCACGCTGATGGCCCATCCAATCCTGCTGCTTTGGGCAAAATACATACGAAGAGCGTGTTGGAAAAAAAGACTGAACTGATAGTTACGAAATTATCTTTTTTTTCTTTTTTAATGCGCACAATAATAATGAGATGATGATAATAATATAGCGTAATTAAATCAGACCACAGACGCAAAGAATTAACGTGGAAAACTCCTCAACGTGAGAGGAAAAAATCACGGGAGCAAACAGAACTTCCACTATGAAATAATAGTAGATTACAAAGTATCTTCTCTGAACTACGCAGATGAATATAATAATATTCTCAAGAATTAATCTTGAATGCTACAGAATAAAAATCTCTCGAAACTGAGGATAGAAGTCAGAACGATCTCACCGGAATATGAGGAATAGACGAGAAGGCTGCTGAGAAGTAATGCCTAAAGTTTCTTTGAGAACGGATAAAAGCTTGTTCCCGAATCGAACCCCGAAGTTCTCTCTTCTCTTTTTCTCTCTCTCGGTGGCTTTCGTTCTGCGCGCTGTGCTGTGTACGGCACTGTGTATCCATCATAGCATGAAGGATGTTGTCCTTTTATAGCTGCTCGAGAAGACGTCTTCATCTCGGAGTAGAAGACAAACTTCAACTCGTTTTCTTTTCCTGCTTCCTATTCGACGTCAGATTGCTTCTCCTTGTCAAAATCGGGCGAGCATTAGCAAGAACCGCCCAACAAACTTCCCCTTCTTTTTTATGCGAAGGAATCCACCAAGCCTGCATGCTCCCTGCAGAACTCGATCTTCTCTCTCGATAGAGGCTTCATCATCATATCTGACGTATTCTTGTCAGTATGGATCTTTCGAAGATAAAATTTCTTCTTCTTCGTTTCGTCGCGAATCCAATGATACCGGACATCAATATGCTTGGACTTAGAGTGAAAACTAGAATGCTTACTCAAATGTATATCACTCTGATTGTCGCAGTAGATAATGTACTTCTGCTGCGTCAAACCTAAGTCCCTCAGAAACTGTCTCATTCACAGAATTTCCTTACCTACTTCAGTAGCTGCGATATATTCTGCTTCAGTCGTTGATAGTGCAACACACTTCTGTAACTTGGATTGCCATGAGACTGCTGCTCATGCGAATGTCATCAAGTAACCAAAAGTTGAGTTTCGACTATCAATGTCTCCTACCACGTCAGAGTCAGTAAATCCTTCTAACACTGGCTCAACGTTTCCGAAACATAAGCATATCTTAGACGTGCCTCGAAGATATCTGAGAATCCACTTGACTGCATCCCAATGCTCTCTACCAAGATTTGATAGGAATCGACTCACCACACCAACTGCATATGCTATGTCTGGCCTTGTGCAAACTATTGCATACATCAGACTGCTAACTGAGATGCATATGGAACGTTCTTCATCTTCTGCTTCTCGATTTTGTTCCTCGGACACTGTCTAGAACTCAACTTGAAGTGACCTGCAAGTGGCGATGCAACTGTCTTTGCGTTCTTCATGTTGAACCTCTCCAAGACTTTATCGATGTACGTTTCTTGGGATAACCATAGCTTGCGCTGCTCTCGGTCATGTGTGATCCTCATGCCGAGGATATTCTTTGCTGCGCCTAGGTCTTTCATGGAAAAGCATTGACTCAGCTCCAGTTTTAACCTGTCAATCTTGCTTTTTATCTCGACCTACAATAAGCATGTCATCAATATATAATAACAGGATAATAAAATCGTCATGTGAAAAATATTTCACGAAGACACAATGATTTGATCTGGTCTTATTGTATCCTTGCTGCGTCATGAACGACTCAAACTTCTTGTACCGCTGACGATGTGTCTGTTTGAGTCCATATAAGCTTTTTCTGTAATTTACACACCAGATTTTCTTTTCCTTTATCTTGGAAACCCTCTGGCTGTTCCATGTAAATCTCTTCTTCCAAGTCACCATGGAGAAAAGCTGTCTTGACGTCTAACTGTTGAATTTCCAAGTCCTTGGTAGCAGCCAATCTAAGAACCACTCGAATTGATGACATTTTGACCACTGGTGAGAATATCTCGTCAAAATCAATTCCTTTCTTCTGAATGAACCCCTTGACAACTAATCTTACCTTGTATATCGGGTGTGGATTATTCTCTTCACTCTTTAGTCGAAACACCCACTTGTTCTTGAGTGCCTTCTTTCCTTTAGGAAGCTTCACCAGTTTGTAAGTGTTGTTCTCATGCAGACATTGCATCTCATCCTGCATGGCTTTCATCCACTCACCATTCTGCTCATGTGACAGGACTTCTTGATAACATACTAGTTCTCCCCCTTCAGTTAATAACACGTACTCTGTCGGGGAGTACCGCTTTAACTCTTGTCTTTGTCTGTTCGACCTTCTCAACTGAGGCTCTTGCACTAGTGCATCATGCTCGACATGTGGTTCATCATCACTGTCTTGACTATCCTAAGGTATATCTGAATTATATGAGCTGCTCTCACTGCTACTGTCATCTTGATCAGCTTCAGGAGCAATGTCATCTTCTACCGGCGCATCAACTGAACTCGGTTCAGCTAGATAATCAGTGAAGGTAGTTGGCTCTTTGTCCTTCGACATATCTTCGATTGTTTGATGTTCCATGAACACTACATCCCTGCTTCTGATAACTTTCCTGTTAATAGGATCCCAAAGTCTGTAGCCAAATTCTTCACCTCCATATCCGAGGAAGATACATTCTTTCGATTTGCTATCAAGCTTTGACCGCTCATCACTTGGGATGTGAACAAATGCTCTACAACCGAACACTCTGAGATGCTTATAAGAAACATCCTTCCCTGACCAGACTTTCAGAGGTATGTCACCATCCAGAGGTACTGATGGTGAGTGGTTGATCAGTTCGATTGCAGTCATCATTGCTTCACCCCAAAATCCCTTCGATAGCTTAGCATGTAGAAGCATACATCTGACACGTTCCTCAATTGTTCTGTTCATCCTCTCAGCAATACCATTTTGCTGAGGAGCCTTGAGAACTGTCTTCTCAAGCTTGATGCCATAGGTGTTGCAGTATTCTTCAAACGGTCCTCTGTATTCGCCGTCATTGTCTGCCCGAATACACTTAAGCTTCTTGCCAGTTTCTCTTTCGACTTTGGCATGAAACTTCTTGAACTCTGCCAACACCTAATTTTTGTGTGCTATAGGAAAAGCCCAGACTCTTCTAGAATGGTCATTAATAAATGTAACAAAATAAAGAGCACCACCTAGAATTTTATTCTTCATATAGCAGACATCAGTATGCACCAAATCAAGTACGTGCGAACTTCAAGATGAAGAAGTCCTATTAAAAGTAACTCTAGTCTGCTTACCAGCCAAGCAGTGAACACATACGTCAAGTGAAGTTTCTTTCACACCTGGTAGCAGATTTCGTTGAGTTAATATTTGAAGTCCTTTCTCACCTATGTGACCAAGCCGCTTGTGCCATAACTTAGAGGATGACATCTCTTGAGTTACGTTTATCTCCTCGGTGCAGTGTTGTGCTTCAGTCTTGTAGAGTGTACCATCTTAGTTTCCTTTCGCTAGTAGGAGTGAACCTCATTTGAGTTTCCACACTCCTCCTTTGAAGTTGCTCTCATAGTCGTCGTCGTCTAATCTTCCAACTGAAATTAGGTTAAGACGAATTTCTGGTACATGCCTCACATCTTTGAGCACAATCTTGCATCCTATGTTGGTCTTCAACTGAATGTCTTCAACGCCAGCAATTTGGGACTCCGACTTGTTCTCCATCTTTACTAATCGAATGCTCCCTCTCTGTATATTGAGAATACATCTCTGCGAGGGATATCATGGAATGAAGCTGCAATGTCTAAGATCCATACTGAATCTTGACTCACAACATTGACATCATCTTCTTCCTCTTCTTGAGTAAGAAAGTATACATCATCTGATGTAGCCACCGCAATGTTGTTTCCACCATTGCTCTTCTTTTCTTTTTCAGCATCTTCAGACCCTTCATGTGACTGATCACGCTTTAATTTTCTGCACTTCTTCTTGAAGTGTCCTGGCTTGCCACAATGATAACATGTGACTTCTTTCCTGGACTTCGACTTGCCTCTTGACCTTGATCTATCGTGGCTGTGAGAGTTTCTCTATTTATTTCTCCCACGATCTTCCACGATGAACGCCTCTGAATTATTGTTGAGATTCTGCTCTTGCCTTCTCGTTTCTTCATTGAACAAACTATCTTTGATAGTTTCTAAAGATAGTTGTCCACCTAGAGCAGAGTTGTTTAGAGAGATAACGAGCGTTTTCCAACTATCAGGTAAAGAACTCAACAGTAGTAGTGCTTGGATCTCATCTTCAAACACAATCTTCACTGAGGACAACTTGTTAATTAATTCCTGAAAATTGTCAAGATGTTCTGCAATAGAATGACCATCCTTGTACTTCAGATTTCCTGGCAATGCCACTTCTCACTGCCACATACCATCCAAGAAAGCTTTTGACTTGCCTCCTGGATTTCGTCGTCCGAAAAACCTCCGCGTCTCCGAACTTGGTCCGTTCAGAAGGCCTCCGCGTCTCTGAACTTGGTCATGACTCTACCTCGAGCCGTTTTGACCACATGCTCCTCGGTGTCATCTTGTTGTCCAAAAGTTTCACCCTGCGTTAATCTTCGGTCCGTTGAAGATTGTGGGATGTAGCCACCTTGCCGTTGTCCCGGGGATGTGACCTACATGCCACCTCCCGAAGTAGGACCTCGCCGCCTACTTGTGTGTCCTTGCTGTCCGAAGGAGCACTCTGTAGTGTCTTCACTCCGCTGAAGACTTTGGGATGCGACATCCTCGTCGTTTCCCTAGGATATGACTTCCTCGCCATATGCCCGCCTCGGACTTCGGTACCTTCAAGTGTCATGGGGTCATTTTTCGCTCGATGACCCGTGCGGCGCCTAGACGTGTCCAACGTCTAGGCAAGCTCTTTTGAATGCTTTGTGAAAGCTTGCTTATGCCACTTTTCGAATGTCACAGTTTTTGGAACGCTCGGTCCCGAGCGACCGCTTCTTCGGTGGAGGCGTTCATAAATGAACGGGCACCTCGGTGGGACGCTCGATCTCTTTGGGATGCTTTGGGATGCTCTTGTGGGTTGCCACCCCATGCTCGAGACACGGTGCTAGATTTAGGGAAGCTTGAAATCTTTGTTGAATAAATAAGAATGATTACAAGGCTTCGGGGGAGGACTAGTGGGTCTTCCCTAATATACCGTAGGCTCGGGAGGCCTATGTACGACGTGTGATGTGGAGAGCAAGTTAGGGGGGTGCACTTTTGAAGAGTGCAAAAATTATAAAACTGCAACTATCACACTTGGAAATAAAACTAAGTACAAAAGTGGGTTAAAAAAGGAAAATTACATGAAGTAAGATAACTCGACGTGCCCCGAGGAAAGCCCCCGGGACATTCTCCCCCACTCAAGTCAGTGACGTACCTGGAGCTGCATCTTGGAATTCTTCAATCTTATGCTTGAACTGCCACAGGTATTCAGCTGTCTCCCAACTTGTGTCGGTGTCCGGTCTTCCGCTCCATCGAACAAGATACTCCTTCTTCCGATTCTTCGTGCGGACGGCGAGTACTTCTTCAACTTGATTAGTAAACTGCTGACGGATGACCGGCGGGACGCGGACTGAAACCCCACGCCCAGGATCTTCAGTGTCTTCAACAAAAGGCTTGAGCAGGCTGACATGAAAAATGGGGTGTTATTGCATCTGGGGCGGGAGCTCCAACTTGTAGGCCACCTTGCCTACCTTCTTCAGGATCTTGAAGGAGCCCTCGTAATGTCTAACGAGGTCCTTGTGCAGATTCTTTCCACTTAGTCGAAGATGTTGGATCAGCTTCACAAGGACCAAGTCTCCGACTTCAAAGTTGACGTCTCGTCGGGCGGTGTCCGCCCACTTCTTCATGCGCTTCGATGCCTTGTGTAAACATGCTCTCGCCATATCGTTCTGCTCATGCCATTCCCTCGCCATGCGGTGAGCGGCGGGGACTTTGCCACCATAAGATGTGGCGATGGCCTGGGGCGTCAGAGGTTGCTGCCCCGTCACTATCTCGAAGGGACTCCGATTGGTCGACTCGCTCCGCTGCAAGTTATAGGAAAATTGTGCGATGTCGAGTAGCTTCGCTCAGTCCTTCTGATTATCTCTCACATAGTACCGCAAGTAGATCTCCAAGATACAATTCACCCTCTCAGTTTGGCCGTCGGTTTGAGGATGAGGTGATGTCGAGAAATGCAGGTTGGAGCCCATCATCCTGAACAATTCCTTCCAAAAGTTGCCAACGAATCGATCATCCTGATCGCTGACAATGCTTTATGGTAGACTCCAATACTTCACTACATGCTTCATGAATAACTCCGCAGCTTCAGTAGCAGGATAACTTGCGGAGCCGACGGCGAAGATGGCATACTTGGAGAACCGATCGACGACCACCATGATGGTACCCACCCCTTCAGACTTGGGCAGACCTATGATGAAGTCCATGGAAACATCTTTCCATGGCCGCTCTGGAATAGGCAGGGGTTCCAGAAGTCTCCCGGGCGCTTGATTGAGATTTTTGTCTTGCTGGCAAACAAGGCATGTCTTCACAAAAGCTTCAACGTCATCCTCCATCCTTGGCCAGAAGTAGTTGTCTTCGATGAGGGCCAAAGTGTGACGGATGCCCGGATGTCCTGCCCACTTGGAGTCATGGCACTCCTGCATGATAGTACACCGCAAGTTATCGAACAAAGGAACGTAGATGCGACGTTCCTTGATGAAGATCAGCCCATCTTCCACCCAAAAACGGCATGTCTTTCTTTCCTTTGCTTGCTCGAACAGGTTCTTTGCCGTGGGATCCGACTTCAGTCCCTTCTTGATCCTCTCGATCATGTCGGTCTGAGAGGAGCTCATGGCCGCCAATTCCGCGCGTCAGCTGAGGGCGTCGACAACGACATTCGTCTTGCCAGGCTTGTACTCCAGAACGTAGTCGAACTCCGCCATAAAATCTTGCCACCTTGCTTGCTTCGGCGAGAGATTCTTCTGCGTCTCGAAGTAACTTGTCGCGACGTTGTCCGTCTGATATGAAATCGCGACCTGAGGAGGTAGTGCCGCCATGTCCTAAGGCAGTGGATCACCGCGGTCATCTCCTTCTTTTGAACGGCGTAGCGCCGCTCCGTGTCATTGAGTTTGCGACTCTCGAACGCCACGGGATGCCCCTCCTGCATAAGAACTCCTCCAATGGCATAGTCAAAAGCATCTGTCTGTACCTCGTAGGGCTTGGTGTGGTCTGGCAGGATGAGCACCGGTTCCTCCGTCATGGCCCTCTTGAGGGTGTCGAACGCTTCCTGGCATGTCGGCGTCCACTCCCACTTCACATTCTTCCGGAGGAGATTCGTCAAAGGAGTCGTCACATGTGAATACCCCTTGACAAACCGCCTATAGTAGTTCGTCAGGCTAAGGAACGAATGCATGTAGGGAATCCGTCTGGGCGGCTCCCACTCCATGATGGCTCGAATCTTCGCGACATCCATCTTTAGCTTGCCACATCCGATGACATGTCCCAAGAAGTGCACTTCCGGTTGAGCGAAGGCACACTTTTCCCGCTTGACATATAGCTCGTTCTGCCGCAATACCTCGAAAACTTGCCGAATGTGCTCCATATGCTCCTCCAAGGTGCGGCTGTAGATCATGATGTCATCGAGGTATAGAATCACGAATCTATCAAGGAATGGTTGCAATACATTGTTAATGAGAGTGCAGAAGGTCGCTAGGGCGTTGGTGAGGCCGAAGAGCATCACGAGAAACTCGTAGGAGCCATATCTTGTGACGCACGCCGTCTTTTGCACATCATCTTCCGCGATTCGGACTTGCCAATAGCCCGAACGAAGATCCAACTTGGTAAACCATCTTGCACCGTCAAGTTGGTCGAACAAGTCCGTCACTAAGGGAATGTGGTACTTGTTCTTCACCGTAAGCTTGTTGAGCGCCCAGTAGTAGATGCACATCCGAAGGGAACCATCATGCTTCTTCTGAAAGAGTACCGGGGCACCATATGGAGACTTCGAGGGCCGAACGTATCCTGCATCCAATAGTTCGGTGAGTTGCTTACGGAGTTCTGTGAGTTCCGGAGGGGCTAGCCGATAAGGGACTCCATGAGGAGGCTTCGATCCTGGGACCAAGTCGATGACATGGTCCACTTCACGCTTCGGAGGCAGCCGCTTTGGGAGCTCCGGGGGCATGACGTCTGCAAAGTCCTCAAGAGTTTCAAGGACTTTGGGAGGTGTTGGAGTGGAGGGCTCCGGATCTTCCAATATGGCGGTCGCCAGGAAGGTGTGCTCCTGTTTGCGTAACCCCATTCGCTACTTGCATGGCGGAGAGGGTCTTCTACTTGAGATCACCTTCCGACCTCACGGGAACGTTGTAGGGTCCCTTGGGCTCGAAGATGACCATGGACTTGGTGAGCGGGATGACACATGCAGCAATGTGTCGCAGAAAAGAGATGCCCGCCACCACTTCGTAGTCGTCCACTGGGACCACCGTCACGTCGAAGTTTCCCGACAACTTGCTGATGCGAACCTTCACTCATAGAGGAATTCTTATGGTCGAGATAGACTTCGCGTTCACCGTCTTGAACGTGGCGTTAGTCTTCTGTAGTGGCAGCTTCAACTTCTTGGCAGCCACTTCTGACACGAACAACTCCGATGCTCCCATGTCGATGAGGGCGTTGAAGACTTGCCCGTTCAACTCGATGTCCGCATAAAGTCAAGCGGCCGATGAAGGACCCTTCGAGGCATTGATGGCGCTGAGGACGTGCATCGAACTAAGGCACGCCTCCTCTTTCTCCTCCTCGTTGGGGCAATACATGACGTTGACCGTCGCCTTTTGCGGACAACCGCTTGTCCAATGTGGACCCTTGCAAATGTAACAAGGCTTCGGCGGCTTTCCGTCCCTCTTGAAATGGTCATTGTTGGGCCTCCTATCTTGGTGTCCCTTTTCTTTGTCCTGATAGTGCGGCTTGCCTCCTTGCGACTTTGGCTTCTCTCCCCCACCATAGCTCTTGCCCGAGGGCTTTGGTGATGGAGCGCTCGTTTTGGCATACTCCACGAGCGACTCAGTAGCAGCGACTAGCGAGCGAAGGTTGAGGCAATCTCGTCGCTCCAACTCCGTCCTAGCCCATGGCTTCAAACCCTTCACGAAGACCGCCAACAACATGTCTTCGTCTACCTGAGAGTTCTGTAGGCGGAGCTCGGTGAACTCTTTCACGTACTCCTTCAACGTGCCCTTTTGGCAAATGTTGAACAACGCAATCTTGGCCTCCAATCCCAATTTGGCGGGGCAGAAGTAATTCGTCAGCTGCCTCTTGAAGTCGTCCCACCTCTCAATGGGCTCGACGTTGCCACGTTCCACATCATCGCAATAGCACTGCCACCATAAACTCGCCGCATCTTGCAAGTAGAAGGATGCGGTCTTCACCATCCTCGCTTCGGACGTCACGTCCAAGGCCTCCATGTACCTTCGGACGTTTCACAGGAAGTCGCTGATCTCCTATGCCGACCGCTCACCTTTGTAGGGCCGCGGCTTCGGCACATCAATCCTTGCCTCATGCGGGGCGGGCATCTCGGGATGCCGCCCATCTCCATAGCGTCGCTTGAGTTCTTCCCGCATGGTCTTGAACTCTTGCTCCATCTCGAACCGCATGTTGGAGAGACCATTGTCCAAGGTCTCCCGCATGTCCATGATCGTCGCCTCCATGAACTCCAGCCGCGTATACAACGGCGCCATCTCGTCCCGCACCGTTGCGAGATCCACGGTCTTCTCCAACTCTCGCTCGTGCGTTGCGAGTTGGTCTTGCATCTTGCCCACGTTCAATTAGAATTGGCCGAGGCGTTGCTCGAAGGCGAGCAAAGCGTCCTTCGAGCGGGCGCGCCCTCGCTCGGAGCGGCCCTTCTCTGGTGCGACGGGTTCATTCGTCATTTCCGAATTGTCATTTCTCTATCGTCGAACGCCAACTTGAGCGGTCCCAGAAACGCTGCTCTGATACCAACTTGTCACGAGGTCATTTTTTGCTCGATGACCCGTGCGGCGCCTAGACCTGCCCAACGTCTAGGCAAGCTCTTTTGAATGCATTGCGGAAGCTTGCTTATGCCACTTTTCGAATGAAACAGTTTTTGGGACGCTCGGTCCCAAGCGGCCGCTTCTTCAGTGGAGGCGTTCGTAAACGAACGGGCACCTCGGCGGGACGCTCGATCTCTTTGGGACGCTTTGGAACGCTCTTGTGGGTTGCCACCCCATGCTCGAGGCACAGTGCTAGATTTAGGGAAGCTTGAAATCTTTGTTGAATAAATAAGAATGATTACAAGACTTCGGGGGAGGACTAACGGGTCTCCCCAAATATACCATAGGCTCGGGAGGCCTATATGCGACATGTGATGTGGAGAACAAGCTGGGAGGGGGGCACTTTTGAAGAGTGCAGAAATTACAAAACTGCCACTATCACACTTGAAAATAAAACTAAGCACAAAAGTGGATTGAAAAAGAAAAATTACATGAAGTAAGATAACTCGACGTGCCCCGGGGAAAGCCCCCGGGACACGCGCACCGGCCTGCTCGCAAAAGTTTGAGGTTTGGTGGACTGCAACCACCACTCAGGATATCACCCGCGACACCCTGACGCCAATCTTCGGTCCATTGAAGATTGTGGGACGTAGCTACCTTGCTGTTGTCCCGGGGATGTGACCTACGCATCACCTCCCAAAGTAGGGCTTCACCGCCTACTTGTGCGTCATTGCTGTCCGAAGGCGCACTCTGCAGTAGTCTTCACCCCGCTGAAGACTTTGGGATGCGACCTCCTCGTCGTTTTCCTGGGATATGACCTCCTCGCCATATGCCCGCCTCGGACTTCGGTACTTTCGCGCATCGGCCCGTTCGCAAAAAGTCTGAGGTGTGGTGGACTGCCCCCACCACTCAGGATATCACCCGCGACATCCTGACGCCAACTCATGTCGATGGCTGCTTCCCCGCGCCAACGACCTTCGAGATGACCACTGTTGGCCTTGGTCGTCCCGATCCGCTTTGCGACCTTCAGGAAGGATGACCCGGCGCCAGGTCAGCCCAAGAAGCTCCACTCCTTGACCTACGCGTCTCCTTGTCCAGAAAAGATCCTGCTACTCCAGAATCAAGCCACCTGCTCAGATTCTTTGGACCGTCTCGTCGCTGATGTGCTCCGTCACATCCGATGCACTTGCGCTTCCTGCGCTTCCGCATCCTCGTTCTGCCATCTTGCGCCCTGACCTCCGAATTGCATGATTTCAAAGGATTTGATGAGTTTGTCCCCTCATCTAACCCGTCGCCGTGCTCCTCCTGCCACGAGTTGCACTCCTCGATGGTTGAACACAGTAGAGTCCCCTCGACTTCCATGGTCGGAGATCTTTCATGGAATCCCTCCTCTACTCGCACTACCTCCCTTGCAAGTTTCTCCTTGAACTTTGCCTCCACGGAGCGCAATGCTGTTCTAAGACCTTCTTGCCTTAGAACTCGAGCCTCCAGCTCCTCGAGAGTCTTCTAGATCCGCCGGAAGTCCTCTCCTTTCACCATATTCGGGGCTGAATCCTCATCTCGATCCACCTCCGCAATCATGGCTGAGAGCCGCCTAGCACGCAGACTCTCTCTCTTCACGGGCACTTCGTGATCTGCCCCTGGAGCACCTAGATGCAACCCTTCTCGGCCCATCCTCACCTCTGGGAATAAATCCACGAACTCCATGCCCAGGACGAGTTTATGATTGTCCAAGTCGACCACGATGATGTTGAGCGTGCCTTCCCAGCCTCCCACCTTCGCGTGGACGTCTTTGGCCGTACCAAAGATTGTTGGGACTCAGCATTCACAGTCTTGATGAGCCCTGGTTCCTTGACAAACCCGATGCCAAGCCGCACTGCCTCCAGTCTCGACATGAAGTTGTGCGTAGCTCCAGTGTCCACCAGAGCAGTCGTGGTATGTCCATCTACCTCGACTTCTACGAACATCAGGCCCTTCGCGGCCTTCTTCACGTCCTTCGTCGGAATCATTGCAGCGGTCGTTGCCAAAGCCATAATAGACCCCATGTGAGCTGCACCTTGTTCATCATCTGAGGTAGACGCCATAGCGGCTAGGCCAGTCTTCTTGTCGCACTCCCTCACGTAGTGGGCCCTCCACAGACATAGCACCTCACCGGCTTCCTCGCGCCACCTTTTCCGATCTTCACCACCTTCTGGTCGCCTCGCTCGCCACCAGAGCGGGGCTTGTCCTCCGATGACAAGTCACTAACCTTGACCTGCTCGCCAAGATCCTTGTTGGCCGCATACTCCACCAGAGCTTCGGCCACGACCAACACCTCCTGCATGGTCGATACTTTCTGCCTTCTCATCTCTTGAGCCGCCCAAGGCTTGAGGCCTTGCAGAAAGAAGAATAGCCAAGTTGACTCCTCCATGATCCCGAGCATCTCCAACATAAGCGGTTGGAAATTTTTGATATATTCCTTCACGGAACCCGTTTGCTTGAGCGCCGTCAACTTGTTCATAGCCACCTCTTGTGCATTGCCATGATAGAATTGCCTCTTCAATTCTTTCTTGAAGTCCAGCCACGAGTCGATGATGACCGACCCCTTCACGACTTCCTCCTCCATGCGACGCCACCACAAGAGCGCACCATCCACGAGATAGCGCACGGCTAGGCAGATCTGATCCTTCTCGATCGAGATCTTGCTGGTCTTGAACCCCTGTTCAAGATTCCAAATGAAGTCGTCGATGGCCATTGCTTCCCGCACGCCATCGTACTTCTTCGGTTCTGGGCCTACGAACTTAGGAATAGGGGTACTCGTCTGAAGCCTACTCGCATCGCAGAGAAGCCCCTTGAGCAGCAATAGGTCCATCTCCAATGCCTTGATCCGCGTCTCCATGGCTACTCCCAGGGACGCGACCCGGGCGACCAGGTCCTGATGCGCGGTTGCACCTTCTCCTAGGGCCAAGCCATGCCCGTCCGACACATCCTCCAAGATACGAACCTTCTCGTTCATCTCTTGAAGACTTCTGCCCACTGTCTCCACATACTTCTCTATGTGGTTGACGGGATCTCTGGACATTGCTTGCATTCCCTTCCTCTTTTCCCCGACGTCCGCACCTTGGACAGCACCTCGCGTGCCGTCCTCGGTCTCCAACGAACGACCTCTTATAGAAGAACCTTCTCCGTCTCCAGACAACTCGGAACTCTGGCTCTGATACCACATTGTCACACCCTTAAGCTCCTTAACTCGAACTCAAGCATGTGGCTCGGCCAAACCCTGCTCGGTCGCCGATCAGCCCCGTTCGGACGTGTCCCGGACACGACCTGGATGCACAACGAAACACCCACCCACTCAGAGAGAAGAGAGACTTCACAAGATTAGAGAAAAATTAGAGAATATTATTGAGCAATCTCAGATTGTCCAAGATGGTCTTACAAGCCTTGATTACAAGTTCTTTTATATGGCCTTGGAGAAACAACTCCTACTCTAACTTAAGATCCTAATCCTACTAGGCATGCAAGCCCTTTCTCTAGAAAAACCTCCTTGGACTTGGAGTTGAAGTCCTAATCATAAGAGGACTGAAGAAGGGGAGAGGCCACAGGAAAACAGTCCTAGTCCTAGTAGGACTAGGACTTGTCCCGCCGGGCGCGCCCCGGACATGGCAGGGCGCCAGGAGGGCGGCCTGGCCAGTTTGACTTCAAGATGGACTTTGAAGGAGGTGCTGACCGAATTCTTCTAGGCCTCCAAGATGTTGGATTTCTACTCTTAGTCCAAGGAGGTTTTTTAGAGAAGGGGCTTGCATGCCTAGTAGGATTAGGTCCTTAAGTTAGAGTAGGAGTTGTTTCTCCAAGATCCTATAAAAGGACTTGTAATCAAGGCTTGTAAGACCATCTTGGACAATCTGAGATTGCTCAATAATATTCTCTAGTTTTCCTCTAATCTTGTGAAGTCTCTCTTCTCTCCGAGTGGGTGGGTGTTTCGTTGTGCATCCAGGTCGTGTCCGGGACACGTCCGAACGGGGATGATCGGCGACCGAGCAGGGTTTGGCCGAGCCGCACGCTTGAGTTCGAGTTAAGGAGCTTAAGGGCATGACAAAGTGGTATCAGAGCTTGAGTTCTGAGATGTCTGGAGACGGAGAATGTCCTTCTACAAGTGGTCGTTCGCTGGAGACCAAGGACGGTACGCGAGGTGCTGTCCAAGGTGCGAACGGCGGGAAAAAGAGGACGGGAACGAGAGCAAAGTCCAGAGATCGCGTCAGCCACATAGAGGAGTATGTGGAGACGCTGGGCAGAAGTCTTCAAGAGATGAGCGAGGAGGTTCGTAGCTTGGAAGATTCAGTCCCAAAGGAGAGGGTGAACCGAGGAGGGTTGCATCCGATTTCTCAGGAGGCATTGGTCGCGGCCGAAGCTCCGGTGGAGTATGCGACCAACAAGGATCTTGACGAGCAGGTCAAGGTCAGGGACTTGTCATCGGAGGACAAGCCCCGCTCTGGTGGCGAGCGAGGTGACCAGAAGGTGGTGAAGACCAAAAAAGGTGATGCGAAGAAGCTGGTGAGGTGCTGTCTATGGAGGGCCGCACTATGTGAGGGAGTGCGACAAGAAGACGGGCCTAACCGCTATGGCGTCTACCTCAGATGATGAACAAGGTGCGGCTCACATGGGGTCTATTATGGCTTTGGCTATGACCACTGCAGCGATTCCGACAAAGGACGTGAAGAAGGCCGCGAAGGGCATGATGTTCGTAGAAGTCGAGGTAGATGGACATACCACGACTGCTCTGGTGGACACTGGAGCTACGCACAACTTCATGTCGAGACTGGAGGCAGCGCGACTTGGCATCGAGTTTATCAAGGAACCAGGGCTCATCAAGACCGTGAATGTTGAGTCCCAACAATCTTTGGTACGGACAAAGACGTCCACGCGAAGGTGGGAGGCTGGGAAGGCACGCTCAAAATCATCGTGGTCGACTTGGACGATCATAAACTCGTCCTGGGCATGGAGTTCGTGGATTTATTCCCAGAGGTGAGGATGGACCGAGAAGGGTTGCATCTAGGTGCTCCGGGGGCAGATCATGAAGTGCCCGTGAAGAGAGAGAGCCTGCGTGTTAGGCGGCTCTTAGCCATGATTGCGGAGGTGGATCGAGATGAGGATTCAACCCCGAATATGGTGAAAGGAGAGGACTTTCGGCGGATCCAGAAGACTCTCGAGGAGCTGGAGGCTCGAGTTCTAAGGCAGGAAGGTCTTAGGACAGCATTGCGCTCCGTGGAGGCAAAGTTCAAGGAGAAACTTGCAAGGGAGGCAGTGCGAGTAGAGGAGGGATTCCATGAAAGATCTCCGACCATGGAAGCCGAGGGGACTCTACTGTGTTCAACCATCGAGGAGTGCAGCTCGAGGCAGGAGGAGCACGGCGATGGGTTAGATGAGGGGACAAACTCATCAAATCCTTTGAAATCATGCAGTTCGGAGGTCAGGGCGCAGGATGGCAGAACGAGGATGCGGAAGCGCAGGAAGCGCAAGTGCATCGGATGTGGCGGAGCACATCAGCGACGAGATAGTCCAGAGAATCTGAGCAGGTGGCTTGATTCTGGAGTAGCAGGATCTTTTCTGGACGAGGAGACGCGTAGGTCAAGGAGTGGAGCTCCTTGGGCTGACCTGGAGCCGAATCATCCTTCCTGAAGGTCGCAAAGCGGAGCGGGACGACCAAGGCCAACAATGGTCATCTCGAAGGTCGTTGGCGCGGGGAAGCAACCATCGACGAGAGTTGGCGTCAGGATGTCGCGGGTGATATCCTGAGTGGTGGGGGCAGTCCACCACACCTCAGACTTTTTGCGAGCAGGCCGGTGCGCGAAGGTACCGAAGTCCGAGGCGGGCATATGGCGAGGAGGTCATATCCCAGGGAAACGACAAGGAGGTCGCATCCCAAAGTCTTCAACGGGGTGAAGACTACTGCAGAGTGCGCCTTCGGACAGCAATGACACACAAGTAGGCGGTGAAGCCCTACTTTGGGAGGTGATGTGCAGGTCACATCCCCGAGACAACAGCAAGGTAGCTACGTCCCACAATCTTCAACGGACCGAAGATTGGCGTCAGAGTGTCGCGGGTGATATCCTGAGTGGTGGTTGCAGTCAACCAAACCTTAGACTACGTAAGGACGCACGCGGACTGAGTGGTGGCCATCAACCAAACCTTACTAATCAACTTGATCAGTACTGCAGGTCATATCCTAGGGAAACGATGAGGATGTCGCATCCCAAAGTTTTTAGCGGAGTGAAGACACTGCAGAGTGCTCCTTCGGACAGCAAGGACGCACAAGTAGGCGGCGAGGTCCTACTTCGGGAGGTGGCGCGCAGGTCACATCCCCGGGACAACGGCAAGGTGGCTACGTCCCACAATCTTCAACGGACTGAAGATTGACGCAGGGTGAAACCTTTGGACAGCAAGGTGACACTGAGGAGCGTGCGGTCAAAATGGCTCTAGAGTCATGACCAAGTTCAGAGACGTGAAGGTCTTCTGAACGGACCAAATTCGGAGACGCGGAGGTCTTTCTTGGATGGAGTATGTGGCAGCGAGAAGAGATATTGCCAGGGACGGCAATGGCTTGAGTAGGGGAGGATGTCACGCCTCGCCTCTGCCACGTCTCAGGACGGAGCTAGGATGAAGCGGCCGCAAGCTGGACGCGCAGGGACAGCGGGCGTCGCAAGGTGCACCGGGATGCGCGTGGCGATCCGGGGCATGGAGCCAAAGCAGGAGGCTTTGGAGGATGAGCGTCAATGTCCAAGAATACGAGGGGATCGAGGAGGAGCCTCCGAGCATACTTGGGACATGGCGGGCGGGCGACGGGCGAGGAGGCACGGCGCACTCCTACTCCTACTAGGAGTAGGACTCCTAGTCCAAATAGGAGTTGGACTAGGGCAACGGAGTGCAGAAGGCTGAGGATAGCTGCCAAGAAATCCAAGTCCGAGAAGGGACCATGCTGGCTAGGAGGATGGACGTGAGGAGGCGGCCATGCCCGGGACAAGTCCTAATGCGAGTAGGAGTTTGACGGCCATGCGGATCGAGTGGCGGGTGGAGTCTTCGGGCCGGAGCAGCTCCAAGATCTCGAAGGTCGACGAGGAGGGAGACTTCGAGAGATGCTTGGACGAGAAGTGCAGGGTCGGAAGGATTCATACTCCTAGTAGGAATAGGAGTCGGCTGATTTCCGATGTCGAGAAGGACATGGCGGATTCTTGGAAGGCCGAACTTCCTTCGGGGACCGAGGAGCACTTGGAGTTGAAGTCCTAATCATAGGAGGACTGAAGAAGGGGAGAGGCCACAGGAAAATAGCCCGAGTCCTAGTAGGACTCGGACTTGTCCTGGCGGGCGCGCCGAATTCTTCAGATGGACTTTGAAGGGGCCGAATTCTTCAGGGACTTCAAGATGCTAGATTTCTGCTCCTAGTCCAAGGAGGTTTTTCTAGAGAAGGGGCTTGCATACCTAGTAAGATTAGGTCCTTAAGTTAAAGTATGAGTTATTTCTCCAAGGCCCTATAAAAGGACTTGTAATCATGGCTTGTAAGACCATCCTGGACAATTTGAGATTGCTCAATAATATTCTCTAGTTTTCCTCTAATCTTGTGAAGTCTCTCTTCTCTCCAAGTGGGTGGGTGTTTCGTTGTGCATCCAGGTCATGCCCGGGACACGTCCGAATGGGACTGATCGGCGACCGAGCAGGGTTTGGCCAAGCCGCACGCTTGAGTTCGAGTTAAGGAGCTTAAGGGCGTGACGAAAAGGTCTTAGGGCAGCATTGCGCTCCGTGGAGGCAAAGTTCAAGGTGGAACTTGCAAGGGAGGCAGTGCGAGTAGAGGAGGGGTTCCATGAAAGATCTCCGATCATGGAAGCCGAGTGAACCCTACTGTGTTGAACCATCGAGGAGTGCAGCTCGAGGCAGGAGGTGCACGGCGACGGGTTAGATGAGGGGACAAACTCATCAAATCCTTTGACCTCACGCTGTTCGGAGGTCAAGGCGCAGGATGGCGGAACGAGGATGCGGAAGTGCAAGAAGCGCAAGTGCATCGGATGTGGCGGAGCACATCAGCGACGAGACGGTCCAGAGAATCTGAGCAGATGATGTATACTTGCTTACTCAAGAAGAGGAAGAAGATGGTGTCAATGTTGTGAGTCAAGATTCAGTGTGGATCTTAGACACTGCAGCTTCATTCCATGTTATCCCTCGCAGAGATGTATTCTCAATATACAAAGAGGGAGCGTTCGGGTTAGTAAAGATGGGGAACAAGTCGGAGTCTCAAATTGCTGGCGTTGGAGACATTCAGTTGAAGACCAACACAGGATGTAAGATTGTGCTCAAAGATGTGAGGCATGTACCAGAAATTCGTCTTAACCTAATTTCAGTTGGAAGATTAGACGACGATGGCTATGAGAGCAACTTCAAAGGAGGAGTGTGGAAACTCAAACGAGTTTCACTCCTACTGGCGAAAGGAAACAAAGATGGTACACTCTACAAAACTGAAGCACAACACTGCACCGAGGAGATAAGCGTAACTCAAGATTCTTCATCAATAGCACCTTATTCTGCGGCGATTTGCGCTCATACATTTCTTGCAATTTTTTCCACACTTCGTCGGGTTTATCGATATTTGCGATATGATGAAACACCTTGTGATCGACCCATTGTCGGATTTGTACGACTGTCTTGGTCTTAATCCTCCCTCACTTTTTATCATCCATGTCCTCGGACTTTGTAGCATCACCTTCGATTGGATCATAAAGGTCTCTGCAATTTAAGTAGTCTTTCATCCGAGGCTTCCAGATAGAATAATTTGTTCCTGTGAGCACAGGCATCCGACTGGGGGCATTATTGTCCTCCATTATAATGTGCACTTCTTGACCAGGCTCTGATACCACTGTTGGAAAAAAAAGGTTGAACTGATAGTTGCGGAATTATCTTCTTTTTCCATTTTAATGCGCACAATAATAATGGGATGATGACAATAATATAGCGTAATTAAATCAGACCAAAAACGCAGAGAATTAACGTGGAAAATCCCTCAACGTGAGAGGAAAAAACCACGGGAGCAAGCAGATCTTCCACTATGAAATAATAGTAGGTTACAAAGTATCTTTTTTGAACTACGTAGAGGAATATAATAATATTCTCAAGAATTAATCTTGGATGCCACAGAATAAAAATCTCTCGAAACTGAGGATAGAAGTCAGAACGATCTCACTGGAATATGAGGAATAGACGAGAAGACTATTGAGAAGTAATGCCTGAAGTTTTGTTGAGAACAGATAAAAGCTCATTCCCGAATCGAACCCCGAAGTTCTCTCTCTTCTCTTTTTCTCTCTCAGTGGCTTTCGTTCTGCGCGCTGTGCTGTGTACGACGCTGTGTATCCATCGTAGCATGAAGGATGTTGTCCTTTTATAGCTGCTCGAGAAGACGTCTTCATCTCGGAGTAGAAGACAAACTTCAACTGGTTTTCTTTTCCTATTTCCTATTCGACGTCAGATTGCTTCTCCTTGTCGAAGTCGGGCGAGCATTAGCAAGAACCGCCCAACAGAGCGGAAGGGCATGTAGCTGCACTGTTAGCCCTTGTTTTGTATGGTCAATCACAACGCCGCCGGGAAAATGTTCGACTGAATGCAGTTGGTCCATCGTTCTCATCAATGTTTTTAAAATCGGACCGGAGATCGAACCGGTCGGCCAACTGGGTCATGGTTCGATCTGTTCAACCGGGTTCGACCAGATTTTTATTAAAGGAATATTAATTGTATTACTTCAAAAAATATATTATAAATTAAAGTATAAAAGGTAATAAGTAATAAAATGAAAAGCATATTATCATCATTTTAAATTAATCAAATAGTAGAAAATTATTTTTTATATTTTTAAATTATATATTAGTTAATTTCATGAAATACCTTTATTTTTTTATTTGAATCTTTCTTTATACTATTTTCCCACGTTTTAGTATTATCTATTTCCTTATTCACAATCATCATATCAAATTTATTATATTATTTATGTTTCAATTTTTAATATAAATTATTTATAATGAATTAAATTTTATCATCTTATGATAATTTTCTCCTTTATTTAAATTTAACTTTATTATTACTTTCTTATCTTTTATTTTCAAATTCAAATGTAATTTCCTTATTACTAATATCTTTTTTTACATTCATTCTATAAAATCTAATCCCTTATTTTTCTCCTCCTATCAAATCTAATCCCTTATTTTTCTCCTCTTCATATTCTTCCATCATTAGTACTATAATATACTTTCCTTTTTTCTATTTATTTTCCATTATTTTAACCTTTTTTACTCTTTTTGAAAAAAACCGGATTGAACCAGTTTTCCGGTTCAACCCGGTTTTGGTCGGGTTGACCCGGTTCAATTCGGTTTTTTGACAAAATAGTTTTTAATACTAAACCAGACCGGACCGGACCGACAACCGGTTCGCGGTTGAATCGGTCGGACCGGCCGGTCCGGTTCGATTTTAAAAACAAGGGTCCTCATTCAAGTTCATCCTTTGACTAGTCTTATCAGAGACAATAATGCCTGTGAATCAGTGTTGTCATGATCAATCAGTGTTATCACGACCAAATCGGATCAATCGGTCAGACCGTTGATAGGGCGATAATCGACCTACTATGAAATCTAAAACTAGGAATCCTATTGGATCGGATCGAACCGATTAAACCGGTCAAAAATCGGATCAAATAGAAAAAATGAACCAAACCGCATTTCACATAGACCTGTTGATTAAAAAAAAGAAAAAAAACTAAAAACAAAAACCAAAAGCCCTAAAGTCCGATTCCAAACAATGTTGAGGCCGCAAAATAGTAAACATGCCTGCGAATCAGTGTTGTCACGACCAATCAGTGTTATCACAACCAAATTGGATCAATGACCGTTGATCGGACGATAATTCGGCCTACTACGAAATCTAAAACTAGGAATCCTATTGGACCGGATCGAACCGATTAAAATTGGTCAAAAACGGATCAAATAGAAAAAAAATCGAATCAAACCACATTTGACATAGACCAGCCGATTAAAAAAAAGAAAAAAACTAAAAACAAAAACCAAAAAGCCCTAAAGTCTGACTCCAAACAATGTTGAGGCTGCAAAATAGTAAACAAGGATGAAGACGGACGGCAAAATCCCCAAATCCAGCGATGCGCGACTCCGGCTGTGGCAAAGGCGAACCACGACACGAACAATCTCCGATGGCAATCGACTAGTCCTGTGGCCAACCAAAAGTAGTAAACTTTTATGTTTTCTTTTCTACTTTTCTCCATGCTTCTCATCTTCGTCGATGATCTTCGACTGGCATGGGCGTGAGCGAAAGTGAGGTGGGCGGGACTCGGCAGATCTCTGCACGGTGCATTTGTTCACGGCTGCACCTGCGCACGCGCCGCCGCGCTTGTGGTGCCGCCTGCGCTCGCAACGGCTGCAGCCTTGTCGTCGACCTATTGAGTCGCTTCGTTCGTTGGTCGAGAAGGAGGTGCTGGTGAGTGGTCAGGCATCGGTTGATCGACATGTAGGTTTGAGGTGAGAATATGGAGATGGTAGTGATGAGTTGTGATGCGTGTAGAATTGATAGCAGATGCTAACAAGTGCACTAGTCGCTCAAGTAATAAAGTGAATGAGTCGAGTTATCGTTCCTACGAGGACGGTTAATAACTTAGATTTTATTTTAATCTTGTTAATTGAGAAATTAAGAAAATAAATGATTTCAGGTGTGAATAAAAAGAAAATAATAAAAATAAAAGAAAATGATCATCTGGAGAAATAATGATTTGATGATTAAGATACCTAATTATCATCACTAAAATATAATGAATTTTCTCAACTTAGAATTAATTGAATCAATAACAAAATGAATTCCCAAAATTAGTTAACCACTATTTCAGGTTTTAACTATTATCTTATGAACAATTAGAATAAATTAATCCTTTCAATTTTTAACTTATCTAATTAATCATAAGATGCATTAAATCAGAATTAATATTAAGAGCTTTCTCAAGTCACCTTAATAATTACACAAATTAGGTCTCTTTCGATTTTTCTAATTGTGACATGCAATAAATAAGAACAATCCTATAAACTATTATGAAAATAATCACTTCTTCTCAGATAACAATCAAATCAGAAATCATGGAATCAAAGGAAAGCATTAAATATGAAATTGCAATGTTATTAAATATTCAAACTAAACTAATATTAAGAAAGACTTCAAAACATAAATAGGGTTTAACTAAGATAACCTTAATAAAGGAATAAATTGAGAATAACAACATCAAATCTAATATAAAATTGTGCACGTGCTCTCGCGAGTTTTCGGCAGAGCTTCGCTATTGTTCTCGATCTTATCCTCTTTGTAGACTTCAAATCTATGCTTCAGAGATGCTTTTTCAGACCCGCTTTTGACTCCTTTTATAGGTTTTCTCATCTTCAAAGGAAAAAAAACCAAAATTCTATCAAAAAAGTAGATAAAAATGACTTTAAAATTGTCTAGCCGACTGTCGTCATGGTCGTGAAAGGCTCTGTCACGGTCTTGACAGAAAGCTGTCAAGGTTGAAAAGTACTTAAAAAAATTTTTATGCTGGAAAATCTCTCTGTCACGGCTGTGACAGAAACGGTCACGACCATTACAATGACAGCCAATTTTCTGATTGCAACATCTTTCTGTCACGACCATGAAATGAGTTGTCATGGCTGTGACAGTCTTCTGAGCTGTTTTAGGATCTTTTCTTACCTTGATTTTGATATTTTCTCATACTCTATCATGAATAATTTACAAACTTAGGTAGAAATCAAATATAAAGGAAATTATATAAAAACAAATCAAAACTCCCATTTTTTAAACATAAAAACATTCAAAAATGCTGATCAAATGGCCTAAACTAATGCTTGATTTTTTATGCATCAAGTTTGTTCGGGAGTGTCATAATGTCATTACTATTTTTTCTAATTAATAACTATAATATTTGATCATTTCTATTTCACCGACCGATTCGATATGAAATGGAGACCTTTTCAATTCATTGTCCGGTCCAATCGTGATAACATTGCTATGAATGGTGTTTCCATATCGTCAATCCCATGCATGCATTTGATTTCCTCCTTTGTCCATGAATTCTTACCTTTTCAGTTGGTCCTCTGCAGTTCTTGAATCTTCTTGAGAATTTTTATTTGCCAATTTTGAATTTGTTCCATCATTGGTCGAACATGGAAGTCCAATCATTTTATGCACTTGCTTTTAGTTCAACATCCTTTTACTTTTGTGACTCTTTTGTTGTTTTAGATTGAACAGGGGGTCAACCTTTTTTTTAAGATAAGAAGATTATCTATTATGAAATGCTCCAAAGGAGTCCAAGTACGAAAGGCTATCCAGACTCCGAGGTGGAGTACTGTCGTTCAAAAAAAATTGGCCATTTTTATTTCTTAACAAAGAGGCCAGAAAGTTTGCATGTTGATTTGTTTCTCTAAAGCAATGCTCAATAATGGAGATGATGTCAAGTGAGAGCTGAATGTCAGATAGAATGCTATGGATCCGCCATGGCCACTTGGACCAGTCACCTAGTAACTCGATGAGGGTGGTGCAATGGCTGCAGATGCAAATGTTGGAGATAGCTTGTTCAATACAATAGGAAATGTCAAGCATAACACAAGATTTAACTTCCAAAGGTGAGTTAGCAACTCAAGAGGATGTGCCTACAGAAACAAATATTGATTACGTCTCCACATGCCTTGTCTGTTTATAGATCAAACTAGAGGACTAGCGGCCATATGGAAGCAATCAATGGAGAGTTTACTCAGGTTGCATGTACGAGAAATCATTCGGCTTCATGGAATTCCAATTTCAATTGTGTCGGCTCATGACCTCCGATCCAAATCAATGTTTTGGAAGAGCGTGTAGATTAACACTAAATTGAGCTATAGTATAACTTTTCATCCTCCGACAGATGGACAGTCCGATTCAGTTCTTGGAGGATATGCTTCTAACTTGCACCTTAGATTGACATGGTAGCTGGGACGAACACATGTCATTGATTGAATTCTCATATAATTATAGTTTTTACTCCAACATTGGCATGTCACTTTTTGAGGTGATGTATGAAAGACGTTGCTGATCTCCTGCACACTAGAACGAGGTCGGTTAGAGTCACCCGAGTTTAACGAATTGATTCACGAGTCACCCGAGTTTACTTTTATTTTCGATTATGATAAGAGTTAGCTCAATTTTGCACCGTAAACACTTAATAGTGTGACTCGCTATATTAACTTGCTAGAGACAACTGTGAAGTACATGAGTATGTAAACATATATGAAAAAAAAAGTAGGTAAGCATGTGAAATAGCAGTGGAATGACATGCTACACATTAGAACAGTTTCTGATTAAGACGTTACATTCTCATCTTATTGCAAGAAGTTGACCTCTAATAATTGGATAGTATTATCTGCAGATTATTTTACAAACTAATGACAGCATGGAAAATGATGTCAAGGTGGGTGAATAAATAGCTTGGAGGAGGAATATCCGAAGCTTGCTTGCAAAAAGTACTGGACGGAGCTTTACAATTCTTCACTATTGCAATCAGGTCTGATTATATTTAGTTGAATGGAAGATGTCCTGATTTCTTCATCCTATGTCTACAGTTAGATTAGCTTACAAAACAAAAAAAAAGCTGGATTTTAGAAGATCATTGACAAATTAGGAACATTAAGGTTTGTAACAAGATTTAAAAAAGGAAGAGATGACAACTTCATACAGAATCAAATATATCATATATATGCTAGATTCTTCAAGCAGAACGTGACCTCCTTTAAGTCAGGGCATGAAGTTAGAGATGACCCAACATTCTGGATTTGGCAGCGATAATGGGAGAACTAAAAAGAGAGAGGAACAACAGAGAATTTGATGCTTTTCTGAAAAGAAGAATTAGGAAAAAGTAAGACCAATATCATGAATAGATTTCGAGATAGAACTATATGACGTATACAAAAAGTAATTGACATGAAAACTAGATTTTGTCACAGTTCTAAGGGCATCGTGTGTACAGGAACATGCAGAAGGGTGTAACATAAGATAATTACTAATAGTCTCCATCTTCATTACATCCATGCCAACTGGAAGTACTGTATAGTGTCAAATAAACATAATAACTAGAGTGAACAACGGATTGTACTTGGCATCTTGGAAGACGTTACAAGTAAAAGAATTATCATTATCAAATACAACATATATTTCTCCCATGTTCCTAGTCAAGCATGCTTCCTCAGTGACGTTAATTTCTTCTACTGTGTTGGTAGTGGTATTACCACTTTCTAGAGTAGGAAACCGACCTACATAATCTTTTCTTTATATAAAAGAAATGAGTTACTCTTTGCATCAAGTTGATGGTAAAATTATTAAACCAAAGAAGGGTACATAATCAAAACCACAACCATAACAACTTTAACAATAAGTACATATAAATGCATTTAATTGACAAAAGTTATGAAGAACAGAAACCAATTTTCTCATTAGTATTTCATCTCACATTAGCATATTTTTTCTCTATCCACCTCATATGATCTACAATTAGAGAATTCATATTCTTTGTTAGCCTAACACATGTACATATTGGCCCTATCTAAACAGATTTTTTATTGGCTTTTATGAGCCTATACGGATATGAAATTTTCATATAGTTCAGAGCAAAGCAGACCATAATGTGATACCCGCCATATTTTTGTCTTATATCAAAACTTACTGCTATATTGTATCCACCAAGTGTGTTCAGGTCCTTCAGCTGAACAAGTGTGCAAATGGAAGATGTTGGTATCTGCAAGTTAGATTGTTAATCAACATTAGTATAGATAATGAATTAAGAAAATAAAATCATTGAAAGAAGGGAAGAAAGAAACACATGTATATCACCATTCAAAATTAAGGTTTGTAGACTCGGAACATATTGGACCTCATCCATCTTCTGACGCTCGTTCTTCCTAGAATCAACTCCACAAATAAGATGCACATAACTGGATCACTACGATTATAAACCAACAGTACTGAACCACCAATAACCGTATTTACCATGAATTATACAAAATCAAAGATGCATTTCAAGATTGGTTTTTTGTGTTCCAAAAAATAAAATGGATTTTGAATACTAACACATTTTCCTCAATGTTAGGATGAAATACCATTTGCTCAATCATTTTTGGACTTGAAAAAAAATTTAAACGAACTTATTTATTAAGATTGTAGGCAAAAATATCCTTTGCAGGCACACTAATTAAGGCTTGTCATCAACTTGGCACACTGTTCTTATTCTTCACAACAGATTGAAGATTGACGCACGGAGACAGATCCTGTCCAGAGCAAAACCGGCAACAAAGATTCAGCATTTAGCTCCAATTCAAGCAAAACGCGCTCCAAGATCCAAACCACAGAGAGCAAGCTCAAACAGCGTCAAAGAATGAAAATTGTCGTTACACCTCAAGACTTGACAGGCAATTTGAAGCTGAGAGAGACCTTCTCCAAGTTCTGGAATTTCGTCAAACATGACATCTGCAAAATCAAAACCGAACTGTTTGATAGCCTTTTTGGGTGACTCGAATCTACTTCACTGGTCTTACTACCTTTGAGACTTGAGAGAGCATGTTTGAAAAGTTGCAGCGACGAGACGCCTGCGCCATCGTCGGCATTCTCGGTCTCGTGTGCGATCTGCTCCTATCAGATTCCTTCCCGCCCAAAGAAAAAAAAAAACAACAGAAGTGTACGACCGTTCCTTTAATGGAAAATGTAATGGTCATCTTAAACTAATAAAAAAATAATTTTATTTGGATGATGTCATAACGAGATTTGTAATGACACGATGAAAAAAAAGATTTAATAAACAGAGCAAACTCAAATGCTTAATTTAGATCAACATCAACATGTTACCCTTTTATTCCTTTTTTTTCTTTTGCGTATAATATGCCATGAAGCAAAATAAAATTCATCTGTTTTGTAATTATTATGAGTATATAACTACTTTCATCTTATTTAAATAAAAAATAAAGCTAAATATGCACATTGGACATGAATTACCCTAAAAGCTAAATAAAAATAATAATAGCAATTTTTTTACTCGTTTATTAGCTAATTAATCAAATCATATCATCCCCACGGCCCACAGACCCATCACGTGACATGCACGTTCGTTTAACTTTAACTTACTCCTCCGGAACTAATTTCTAAACCGCTTCTCTTGCAGAAGCGGACAAGCAAAAATTTATCGGATCAAACGCCACTCATTTCGTGGGCCGCTCAACCGCGGAGCACCGTACCTTCGTTCTTGCGTCAAAACTTTAACTCGACTCGCCGAGGCCTCCGACGGCCCCGACCACTACGAACTCTGCGTTCCAAGACCGCTTCGCTTTCTCCGCCGTCTGCTGGGACGAGACCCCAAAGAGCTCTCTGTCCGCGCGCTCGCGCTAATGGCGGTGGGTAGGCGGAGGAGCGGCGTCGGAGGAGCCATGGTGATGGGCACGGTCTACTCTGTGCTCGCCCTGGCCCTCGTCCTCATGGCCTGCGTCGAGCTCGGCGACGCCGCTACCGCCGTCGACGTCTACCGGCTCATCCAGTACGATCTCGCCGGCGCACCATACGGATCTCGCCTCGCCGGTCTCAACCACCACGCCGGCGCTCCCCCCTTCGCTCCCGGCGCCGATCTCTCCCGCACCGTCCTCGTGGCTCCCATACGGGATTTCAATCTCAGCTTAATCCAGGGTCAGTACTAGTCTTGAATTCCCGTCTGAGGAAACTTAATGCTTTGCTGTTGCCGCAAGATTGACGGTTTGGAGCTTTGGATCGTTATGATTTCTTCCGTTCCTGTGATTAAGCACTGTGTGAAGTAGTACTTGCTAGAAAAGACGATCTCACAAATAGATGTCGCATTCAACAATAATTTCTTAATCAGATGTTTACGTATTGACTAAATATTGACAAGTGACGTAACATTAAGCTAAAGTTAACACTCGAGGGCTTTGATTTAGCTTATATCCAAGCTTAAAAATGCCTCATTTAGTGCAGTTCTTGGTTGCTAAGTGGAGTAGCACTAAATTGTTGGGCATTCCAAGAATAACACTAGCTATGGACTGATTCCAAGATAACATTAACTATGAACTGTTAATTTTCTTTTGAAGAGGCTATGAACAAGTAATTTCCTATACAATTTTGTCTCAATCATTACCAAAGTTTGGTTTTTAGGTTTACTAAAGTGTGTATTTAAAAACAAAGTCTGGCATAGATGCCCTTTTCATGACTTATCAATTTATAGAAGTAGTATGCCTTTCTGAGTTTCTTTGCCTTTTTACTGAAAAAAAATTCAGAATACATCTTTAGCAATCAGCCGCTTGGAGGCTTACTACTTTTGCTCCCTCAAAAGCTTGGTAACAAGATCAATGATGGGACTAAAGGCGGAGACTCCGGATTATTTAAAAACATATTGGTTGATCTGGAAAACTTGCTCATTCACGCCAATATACCCGTAAGTGAATTACGGTTCTCCTTTCTGCTGAACAATAAATTGGTTATATGAGCCTTTTCTTTTCTTATACTTTGTAACTCTTCTTGTTTTTGCCACTTGCATGGAGACATTTGAAGCATCTTAAATTTATAACTAGTGATATTACTCTCCATTTAAATGGCTGTTGCCTCTTACTTGGTTCATGACAATTTTTTTCAACCAAATTTCAAAGAGCCTGGTTGACTGTCTTTACATGCTACATAAAATTTTCCACGATTCATTGTAGATCTCGACACATTCATTTCATCTGGTTAGTAGAAAAGTGCCTTTATGGGTTGTACATTTGAAGATGGCCGCATGCTTTACCATGTGTGACATTTCTTGCTCTAACAAAAAGAAGGGCATCTTCTCAAGAAAAACAAAACAAAACAAAACAAAAAGGACAACTGCAATTCTAAAAATCTTCATCCATTATTTGTCTTAAATTGGGAATAACTATTATGATACACTTGTGTAATATGACAAAATATAATTTGTTCAAAAATATTAATCGGTTTTTTTGTGACATTTTTCTGACTGTGGTTACCTTGTCGAAATGAAGAAAAATAAGCACTTCCAAGTTTTCAGTTACTGTTCAACAAAATTTCTCCACTTGTTTTATAGACCATCTAGACCCATTTATACCTACATTTAATTTGTTTGAGTTGAAAAGGATGACATTGATTTGGATGACGAAAAGGATCATATTGATAAGATGAGCAGTCTACACTGCTCTTGTCAAGCGACACTAAATGTTTGCTCCTTATTTTTGTTGCATGGAGGAGTTCAACTATAATCTTCAAACACCCTTTTGTTTGAGAAATATCATTGTAATTTGATCATAATTAAGGACAATAAGGAGTAGCTACATGCATGATCAGTAATCTTGTAAAATCAATACCTTTTGAAAACCTATAGGTGGATTTTCTCGAAGATGCAAATTTCAAAGATGTTTGCTCATACTTGTCAATGTTGTATCTAATATTCTCAAAGTTTCATCCATCATAGTGAAAAGCTTAATTATAAATCCTGTAAAATATGGATATGGGTTATTGTTTATGTGTTTCTTTTTAGTTTTTTTTTTTGTTACCACAAAAAGGTTGGTCTTAGAGGTTTATCTTGTTGTATCTCAATAGATGAAATAAGAGACATTAATTATTAAGAGGTGTACTAGCATGCATTCACAGACTGTAACTGCACAAGTTCCAAACGAAACAAAAGACTTATTGGTTATCAAGAGGCATATTAGCATGCATTCACAAATTATGGTTGCATTCTGTATACACACGCTTTGAACCCTTGGATCAGTAGCACTTTTGATCTGGCAATCCAAAGCACAAAAATTGCCGAATCAAAATCATGCTGATCCGACGGCATGTATACATGGTGTATTCACAATTTATGAATGCACACTATATTTTTTTTTCTTTTTGAGGAGAAAAAGGATGACCATCAAGGCTTGTGGTTGTCATCCATGTAGGGGTGTTCATGGGTCGGGTCCAACCCGACCCGTGAACAAATTCGACCCTACCCGTGAACAAATTTGGTCGGGTCGGGTCAAGGCCCTTGGGGCAGAAGATCCGACCCAACCCAACCCGTCGGGTGGTCGGGTCACCCGGCCACCCTTTTTTTTTTTTTTTTTTAATTTTGTCTTACGTTTTTATATTTATTTTAATATAAAAAATTAATTAATAATTATTATAAAATACAAAATATGTTTTTTTTAATATTTAAGCATTATTTTAATAATTAAAATGTTTTATTTTAATAATTTTCCATTTTAAATCAACTATAGGACTAAAAATAAGTAAAAAAGTAGAAAAAAATAATAAAATTCGGATCATCGGGTCGGGTCGACTCGGGTTGGGATTTCCCAACCCGTACGGGGTTCAGGTCGGGTCGGGTTGTCGGGTTCACCGACCCGGTGAACACCCCTACATCCATGTATATATATATATATAACTATGGAATGAAAGTCATGTACAAGTGTGGGTTTTCGTAGAGAGTGACAAGAAAAGGAGATGTATATCAGCTCTCATAACCCCAAGGAGATGTGGTGTACAATATGCTCAACCTGATATCTCTTCTCCAAAAATCACCCGGTTGCGCTGGAGCCAAATGGCCCGGGTACCGGCCAAAAAGGTCGCCAACGACGCGCTCCAACTCTATCTAGCAAGACCACAAAGTGACTGCAAAATAGTCTCCTATGCGGGTGGGAAGAGGCCTGCAATACTAGTCTACTGCCGGGCATCACGAGCTACTGCGAAGAATAGGCGGGCGGTGTCCTCCGCCTCGCCACATAGGACCAATGATGTGGCGCCATCTCGATCTATACCTCATGGCGAGAGGTCGATCCCATCGCATGAGCCAATCAAAGATCTTAACTTTCATTGGCACCCAGGATCGTCATATAAGTCTACAGTGATGGTCGGAAGAAAACGGATGTAGAGGTTGCATGCTAAAAAAGACTCTGATATCCATATCCACCCATCTGTCCTGGAGTGGTCTAGGCAGAGAGGGGCAATCCTTTAATGAAGTGCCAGGAGCTCCGTGATGCGCTGACCTAAAAGAAGTGAGCTAAAGAAAGGGTTCCATGAGGTGGAGCTTGGGCCGCCAACCGCAGACCACATCTCCCCTATTGTCACGCTACAGTTGGCTGCCAAGGTCCATCGCCGAGGGAAAATCGTCGCAAGTGAACCCCAGCAGACTAGTCGTGTCACTTGAATGAGAAGTCCTCCTCATAACCAAGTGACGGAACCATGAAGGGGCGTACTCATGGGACCAGTGCCGCCACTCCCCCCTAAAAGGATGAGACTCTATGGGGCAGGACAGTCCTAGCCAAGAGAGCTCTCACCCGTAGCAAGTGAAGAAGATCGCATGCCATAGGCTGCCACCAGGCCCCATGATCCACCCCACCCATGGGGCTACAAGAGCCTAGTTGGTACAAGGAAGGTTCCGAACCCCCAATCCTATTGGGAGGTGGGTCAGCACATATTGCGCCATGTAACAAGGTGAACTCTGCCCGGGTTAGAGCTGCATCCCTGAAAAAAAATCTGCTCCTCAAGGAGCCCAAGTGCTTGAGAACTTGAGCTGAAATCAGAAATACCATCATATAGTACATCAGGAGTGTCGAGAGAACGGAGCAAAGCAGCATGAGCCTACCTCCACGGGATAATAGTCGCAAACTCTAGTCTTGAAGGTTGTGTTCCATACGCTCATGACCAGAGTATATGGAGGTCGGAGAGCGGAAGGTTGAGGTAGGTGATTGGTACGATGCTGATCGGAATGTGGAGCTCACCTGCACATTGAGTTGTCTCCTCAGGAACCATGCCAAATGGGATGAAGGCTGACTTGGCATGGTTGATATGGAGTTCGGACATCGCGCCAAAAAGCTCGACGAGGATGGCTGCCCTCTAGCCTCCTATTCGGAGTCCTCGATGAAGAATACGTCTGCATACTGCAAAAGAGGAACTAATCTCTCGGAAAAAACCTCTGAAGAGGCCAACCTCACAGGATGCCTGGGTGCATTTGGCGAGGGCATCAATTGCCAAAACGAAGAGCGAAGGCTAGATGACCCCGGTGAATCCCCTTGTACTGCTGCACCCAATCCCCCGCTCTCATCCCATTAGCCAAAACCGAGAATGGTGCAGTGGTGATGGCAACGCTTCATCCTTGCGATTTAGGTCTTTCCTCTGCCTGCACTGACACCACACCGGGAGGACCGGACATGGCAGAGGACAGATGCAAAGTTCGAAGCTGCCACACTCTGTTAGTGCTTCGTCACCGGCTGACGAAAACCATTCTCTAGTAGCCACGACCGTTCGAAGCAGAAGAGCGGGAGTATTGTGCTTGACCATCAATGGACCGCCACAAAAGGGGAGTGTGGTGAGAAAATGGTCGGTCAAGAGTTTTGGTGTTTGATGGGCCAATCCTCCATGTTCAAAGTGACATTGATGTCTCCCCCAATTACCCATCGGGTCTTTGGAAGGTGCGAGCGGGTGTCGGTGGGCTCCTCCCACAAAGTGCTGCGTAGGGAAGCCAAGCAGGGGCCATAGGCACAAGATAAGATATGCACTCCCATCCGCCTGACAATGCCAATGAGCCATCATCGACAATTTGGTCGTCCAGGAGTCCACCAGAGAAAAGAGATCCGCGTGCCAACTATTAAGCAGCCGCCCACGAGGTGCTCCGCCATGTGTGGACCCCCAATTTGGGCCCAATTCCCCAAGCTACAGTCAAACAGCTTGGTCTCCTAAAGGAGGGCCACATCAAGCTCTCACTCCTTGAGATATCGGCAGAGGATCCAGCACCATCCGGGGTGCCCAAGCCTTGCACGTGAGAATTCTGATGGGGTCACCAAGTTACTCCACTGAGTAGCCGGATCGTTGCTCAGCGTTGTGTGACCCCCTTGGGAGTGTGCAAGTAGATGTTAGAGTGGCCGGTGAAGCGCCAGTCGCCTTGCCACCTCCGGCCATGTGCGCGCCCATCGGTGCGTGTGGCGAAGGCTGGTGACGTCGGCTCCTAGGCGTGTTGATAGTGCCTTGAATCCTAAACTAGTTATAATCCTATATGACCCTTATGTTATTCAAGCACTTAAACAAAGGGGCGGCTAAGCCGTCCATCCCTTGCGGAGGACAGCAAGCCTAGGGGGGAGCTCGAGGGAGGAACCTCAACGGTTTTAGGGTTTTTGTTTTTTATTTTGTGTTGGAGTTCCCTATATAAACTTCATGATGGCTAGATTATTTTGCATCATTGTAATAATCAATATTCCATAAAGAGAGCCGCCTCGACTCGAGGACATAGCCAGTTTAGGGTGAACCTCGTAAATCTCGTGTTCTTTTGTGTGTGATTGCTCTCTCTCTCTTTTCGTAACAATGCGGACATCCTCGTCAACTCGTCCGGCAAGGAGGTGCTCCCCATCATCTGATTCGTTCAGCAGAGGCGTCCGGGCGGCGGTGGCAACCATTTCAGGCGACTGGTGCACTGTTGGCTGCTGCAGTTCAGGCGACAGGGGTAGCGCTGGTGTCAGCGGCAGCGGCGCAACAACAGGAGTGGGCCGGTGGCACTGGTAGTGTCGAGAAGGAGCCGCCTGCCCGTCCCCGGTGGATGGTGGGATTGTCTGGTGCTCCTCCGACGGTAGCCGGAGGATTACCGGGGTGCGTGAGGATGGGTGACAGTGCTGGAACAGTGGAGAGGGCGGGGTGTGGGTTGGGTTCGGTTTGTGCTCGGGTCTGTGGGCGTGGTTGGGTCTGATCCCAAGGCCAATTGGGTTTGGGTTCATGGGCTGGGAAATTGGGCGCCTGAGATGCTGGCCTTCAGGTGGGAATGAAGTAGAGCCTGAATGGGAGAGGGCTGAATTTGAGATTTATTTTAATATGTTTTTCATCTCTATAATGGGCATGTCATCTTAAATTTTTAGTTATTTGTTGATTAATGACGTTTTTTATTACATGCAGTATCCTGTTTATTTTGCTTATGATAACGAAAAGATTAATAATGTGGTAGCTGAAATTCAAAGAGGAGATGCAATTGCTCAGCCTTCTTCAGCAACAATTGGCGGGTTAGTTTATTCACTAATGGCAATTAAATCTTGTTACCTTCTTTGCATATCTCAAATTGAAACTACATTTGGTAAAATATTGTAACTAGGTTGCTAGTGGAACTAACTCATTGTATAGCCCAACTCTTCGCAAATATGCCAGCACTATAGTTTTTTATGCTTAATTTTCAGTAGAACTGTTTATGAGCATAAATAATGTTCTTGTATTTTTTTAAAAAATTTATGGCTTGTATCTAGTGAGTTATGTGGGATAAATAATTAAAGTAGTTCTTGTGTTTGCAGCTATAAGTTGGTTGTGTCATCACCAGAGCCTAAAAAAATATCATCTCCAGCAATGATAAACATTCAGGTGAGATCTCTTCCCTTTTGAGTTGTGAAATTTGGTATCCGTGGTGGAACCCCAGTGCAAACAGGATTGTTGACTGCATTTGTGACTTAGTCTCTATAAGCAGATGAATTGCTTATATGAAACTTTGGCAGTTCTCCTTTCCTTTTGGGATTAAATAAGCAGTGCTTATTCTTGCAATGTCTGCATCATATCACTTTCTTCTTAAGTTGAAGAAAACAAAATGTCAGACAGGTCCATCAACTTGTTTAGGCCCTTCTGACCGTCTTTTCAGTTAAAGTTGCTTATTGCATTTGAGAATGTTCATTATTTAGGAGTCACTTTAAGTTTTAAGGGTGATTAGAGTTTTATGCCACTCTGATGATTCAATATTAAATATTAAGTTGGTTGGGTCTTAGCCACAAGAGCACTATATGCCTGTGTGTTGTTAAATTGTGTTCTTTCTTCTGTATGTGAGTTATTTTGAGCTTCAATTCTTCAAAAGTATACCTATTTGTTTATCTCTATAGATATCTGCTTTCAAGCTTATGGGATGTCAACTTACAGGGATGGTTGCCAGGTCTGAAAAGTGAAGGTGATTCTAGTCAGTTACCTACGATTGCTGTGGTTGCTTCTTATGACACATTTGGTGCTGCGCCAGTATGTGATTATACTTGAACTGCTAGTTGATGGATCTTCATATGAGAAAACTAAAAGGTTCAACATTTTCTATTCTTGTAAGGCACTTGCTGTGGGAAGTGATAGTAATGGGAGTGGAGTGGTGGCACTCTTGGAGATAGCAAGACTTTTTTCACGACTTTATTCTAATCCAATGACCCGAGGTCGATTTAATCTTCTCTTTGGGTTAACATCTGGTGGACCCTACAACTATAATGGAACTATGAAGGTCACTTATGTTCTTATGCCCCTTCTTCTGTTCTAATAAGATAATGAATCACTTTTCTTATACCCTTGTTCTTATGTTTCATTTCAGTGGCTTAAGAGTTTTGATCAACGCATAAGAGAGAGCATTGACTATGCCATCTGCTTGAACAGTATTGGTTCTTGGAACAATGAGTTATGGTTGCATGCCTCAAAACCACCAGAAAATGTGTACATAAAACAAGTTTATGAAGTAAGTTGAATGTCAGATCAAACTGCAGCCTATAGTCTAAATTTCATATTCGAGCAATTTATTATTTATGTGTTGAATGGCAGAGTTTGTCAGAAGTTGGAAAGGAGCTGGATGTCATGATTGGAATCAAGCATAAGAAGATTAATATATCTGATCCACGAGTGAGTAAATTCCCTGAGACTTACATTTTACAACAGTCATCAAAGTTTTGCAGCGGATGCCTTCCAATCTTTCAAGAAATATTCTCGAAATTATAAGCATTCACAATAATATTTAGTATGTCCCGAAAGTTGTCTACCTCTTTAGTAAGTTCATTTCACCCAAAAAGAAGGCTTTTATCTTCAGTAGTTTATCAATCACTGGAATATTTGTCCGTACAGTAAGTCTTTTCATGTTTTATCTATATTTTACACTACACAACCACGTTTTATTCTGTTTTAGTTTCAGAATTTATGATCACTTGAGCATCTTAACTATTGGTTTGAGGGAGGATACATCTTAATTCTGATTTTCCGGAGCTAATAAGGTTGTTAATGATGCCATAGCACATAAATAATTTTATCTGTTCTTTAGCATGATTATGGTACAAAATAACATCAATAAACTAGCCTCGTTTGATGAGACATATGCTCACGCTCAGATAACCAAATTCAAGGAAAATCCTCTAACCTTTTGATCACAGTCATCTTACTTTTTTCTTATTTATTCCTCTGCTCTTTCTAGCTCGACATAATCCAATTGTGGAAGTTCTTGCGGCTGACATTGTCATCGTTTATTACCCAAAAAAAAAGAAGATAAACAGAACAATATCCTATAATGAGAATTGAACCTGACCTCTCAATTCAAAGGTGTTGTTCCCAAAACACCACAATCACACTTTCGTGGTCATTGTCATTATCTGCCTAGCTTAAATTTCAGACACTAAACAGTACTTCATAATGTATTTGCATGAACAGATAATACTAATTGCATTATGATTACTTTATGAGCTGAGGAACCATGTTCAAAAACATGCATTTCATCAGTTTATGAAAAATTTGAATGTGAATACTTCTATATTGGAGATGCATTTTCTTGAGGTTTCCTCTTAAAATCTTATTCAATTTCCACATTTAAATTATGCAATCATTAATATATTTTGACAGAAATACCATCCATGATGTAGGTGGCATGGGAACATGAACAGTTTTCAAGGTTAAGAGTAACTGCTGTGACTCTTTCTGAACTTTCTGCTCCACCAGAGTTACTACAAAGCACAGGAGGGCTTCATGATACAAGGTGAGATGCAAAAGTTCTTGTTATTTTTTAGAGTCGATTTCATCTACTTTCTGACATTAAGTTCCATCTTTGTTATAGGAGTTCTGTGGATGAGACCGCAGTTTACAGAAGTATCAAGTTGGTTGCAGAGAGTCTTGCGGTATTGTCTATTACTTCGTTTGAGTCATGATGAAGGCTTTCATTTACTATAAACGCTTCCATTTTCTAGTATATTAAAAGTTTTCTTTTGATGCAGAGACATATCTATGGATACCAAGGAAGAAACATCCAGATTTTTGCAGATAATAGCAGCTTGTCTGTAAATTCTGATTATGTAAATTCATGGTTAAATATATTGTCAAGAACACCCAGAGTAGCACCGTTTCTCTCAAAGACCGATCCAATAATCACTGCACTGAGAAAGGTTTGATTTATAAGCTTTTCTTTCTGCATTCAGAGAAATGTGTCTGAATTAACAGCTCCAAGAAAGCAAGAGTTGTAGTTTGTCAGAAATTTTTTATCTTGTTCGTTGAGTTTTTTCCTTCAAAGTGCTTTGAAAAAGCCTTTTCCTTCAATGTCCTCATCTATATCTATGTTCTTGAAACCAGACCTGAAATTGATGACAAATTGGCATTCACATCTTAAAAAGAACAAGACCTTGAGTTTGAAATAGGCAGTTCAGAACAAGACCTTGAATTTTTCTTATCAGCACATGGTATAATATACAAACCAAGCATTTGCATCATGATGGTAAATGTTTAGCATTAAAATTCCTTATGCTTTCCAATTTGATTCTCTTTCTACGTGAACGAGGTTCTACTCCTGTTACCCGTTCTTTCTTTCATGTCCTATGGCACTATACACAATTCTGGATATTTGTTTTTGAAATAATGATTTTAGATATATTGCAGGAACTCTCTGACCACACAGGCGATGTGCATGTACAACATGAGATAATCGATGGTGTGTTTGATTTCTACGACTCTACGCGAGCAACTCTAAACATATATCAGGTGCCCTGTAGTCTAATCACCCGTTAATTGTAACAATTGGCATAAATACTTTATTAAGTAAATCCAACCGTATTTTGCCTTACTGTTCGTTTGGAGATTGAAATGTTGGATGTTTTTTATACTGCAGGTTGCAAGTGTTACTTTCGACATCTTTTTACTGCTCGTTGTGGGTTCTTATCTATTTGTTCTGTTCACATTCCTCGTTATCACAACACGGGTAAGCCTTATGCCTCCCTGTCTGATCTGACTCTAGATACAATGGCTGGTGCTTTTGTTTTCAAGAACCCCTTAACAACAGTTAATTTGCACACAGGGTCTTGATGATCTTATCACCATGTTTCGCCGGCCTCCGCCGCGGAAGGTCAAGTCAGCATGAGCCGGGCAGCTTTTGTTTTGTTTTGTTTTTAAGGGAGCTTTCATTTTATTATCACGAACACTGTATCGGCAAAGATTAACATAGAAGGGAACCACTGGTAGATTACTGAATTGAGGAAGACGAGGAGTTTCGGCCTCCAAGAACATTCATTTTCCTAATGAAAAAAGAGGAAATTTTGGTTACTTTCGTGATTTCTGGTTCCTGGGTTTTCAGGTCTATTGACAAATAAAAGTTTCTGCTGGACCGGATACATTTTGTAACAAAAAGGAAATTCTTTTTGTCATTCATTCTCATTGCTCTGGTGGCCCTCTTGCAATTGGGCGAGCATCGTCGAATTGCGGTTTCTTTGCCTTGGCATTGTCGACGAATATAACGCGTCCACCGAGGATCTGTTGGAATGAGCGTGCAAAACAGAATAAAAAGAATTATATTGCCAGAAGAACTGCAACAAATAATTATATTTCCTCTCACGTCAAATACAGAATCGCATTTGTGTTCTTACCTTGCCGTTCATCTCAGCCACAGCTCTTTGGGCTTCCTCTTCCGAGGCGAAAGTGACGAACCCGAATCCTTTCGATCTCTGAGATACTTTGTCCATTATTATTTTGGCTGCAATCCAACCACCTCAAATTAGTCAGTTCAGACAAGTTTACATTTTATTCTATGGAAAGAGAATAGTTCCAGAAAAGGTAGGTACCGTCAATCACTTGACCGTATTGTGAAAAGGCTTCGGACAAGGCATCCTCTGTTGTATAAAATGAAAGTCCTGCGAGAAGTGAGTTGATTGGTTGCTCAGTATATTAATTTATTTTCCGGTCATGATCAGTATGTTAAATTAGAATTCACTGATTCGGGGAGCAGCAAAAGATATCTGGGAGAAAATGAGAATAATAAACATCATTTTTAAAGATGTTGCACAGGTTAAAATCTGATGTACCGCTTACCATTCTTTTCATTTATGTCAAACGTGAGGTATCTAACTAACGCCAGCCTACTACGAAGTCTTTAGCATACTCCTACGTGAGCCCAAGTGACATAAGCTCGATGCGATGATTATATAGGATTAATGAGATCAAGGCTGTTATACTACTACAATCAGATACCAACTTCACAATCTGATCACTATCAAGGGGAAGTCATAGGCACTTAGGTCCTTCTACTAGAGAACTGCAACTTTTTGATACGAAAAGAAAGGTAGATTAAGATGGTTGTTGTTGTTGTCAACTAGCTACTAGGAAAAACAGGCTTAAGTGGACTTATTACTCATGCATTTATCTGAACTGTAGATGCTGCTCTTTTTATACAGGCTCTGGCAGAAATAAATTATCACCCACCTAATGACTGATGCTGGAAGTGTAATGAAGAATCAGAAATCCTGAATATTTTTTTCCTTCCCCATGTGCAGAAATTTCTCTGCCAGTGTTATAAGTGCATCAACCCCCAGTTTGAAGATCTTGGATTAATCAATGCTTGATCAATCAAATATAATCTTAACATAAATATATGAAGAACTGACATAGTCTCCTCATATACCAAATTTTGGACTCCTTCCGCACTCTAGTTCCAACTCTAATATTCAACTGTCCATAGAGCTTAAGAACTTCTTTTTAGAAGGCAAAGGATGAGCTGATTCACGTTACCCTCAAATACCAAGGCTCGGACTCCTTCCAAGACCTAGTTCCAAGCTCTAATCTTCAACTCTCCATACAACTTCCATAGAACCTATCACCTTTGTTGTCTTGGCATATGATATGATCTTCCCACTTCTAAATCCCATTAACATGCTGAAAGCTACTTGCAGGAAATGATTTTGAGAACACAACAAAAACTAACATCTTCACCAATGCTACTGAAGATATAACAAGTGTCGTTTGGCTTCAAACCCACTACATTTCCCATCATTACCATTGTTTATAAACTTGATTATCATTTGTGAACAAGAGTTCAATCTGCCAAACAGTGCAACTTCCACATCTCATATGTTTGTCAGTAATTCATGAAAAATACAAGTCTGTTAATATGCTACTTGTTATATTAACTTAAAGAGGTCAATGAGAATGAAGAAGCACTTTTTTTTTATAATTTGATGAATTTAATTATTATAATTCATGAATAACTTAATCATATACTTCCGAGATGATGTAGTATATAATTATTGGACTAATTCGACAATAAAAAAAAATATCATATCATGATAAATAAATTGTGGTGGAATAGTTGAATTAATCAAATTTGTTAAAATCGTTTGATCACAAATATCTTGATCTTAATCTAATTTCACTATTTAATTAATTAATGTGAAAAATTAGTGTTCTACTACATAGACATTTTCGGTTAACTTACATTATTTTATGAGGTTGCATTTGAATATTGCACGTGCATTTTACTAATTCACCCTGCCCCATATCAACTCTAAGAGTTTGTTTGGCAAATAACTAATGGAGGGATGGGATGGGGTGGTGTGATGAGTGATGGGGTGGGGTGGTGTGGTGTGTCATTAGAAAGTTCATATTTGGATAATAAATTATATAAGATGTGGGGTGGGGTAATGAAGATTTTATTTGTATAAAAGTCATTTTTATCCTTCATTATATATTTAAAGTATTTATAATCGTTAATTAGAGGTGAGCATGAATCGGATGACCCGGTTGCCCTCGCCCGCACCGGTTCGGATTTTTTAAATTTTTTTCTAACCCGATGGATAATTGGGTCAGGACCTGATCTCATTTCTTCGACACTCGGCCGGGTCGGTTCGGGACCGAATCCGGGTTTTATGTCATGACTTGGTTGAATATATTATATTAATATTAAATTATTTTTAAATAGTATATTTATATTTATTTTGAATAAAATTTTATATTTACTAAAAAGTTTTATTTAATAAAAAATTATAGATAAATATGTATTCATATTAGAAAAAAAGATTATATATATATATATATATGAGAGAGAGAGAGGTGGTTTAATTTGGTAAGAAGAGAAATACTTTAATTTGGTAATAAAAAAAGAAAGAGATTAATTTGGTCTAAAATAATCTATCCCTCGTAAATGTGGTGTTTGAAGGGCTTAGCTATCTACCCCACCCCTCTTAACTTAAATAAAAAATGTAACCAAACATGGTGTAACTAATTTCATTCCCTCATATTCCACCCCACCCCTTTATAACTCTCAATCCAAACAGACCCTCTGCTATCAAACATGTCCAAACCACCCACTCATTCCTAATGATGATCGAAGAATAGAGCCTTAGTAGCTAGAGAAACGACTAAGAAATATCCTCATTATGGCAGCTTGATCATTCCTAACCATGCACAGGTTACACTATAGAATCAATTCGAATAAAGTTCGCAACCAATAGTGAAATGTCACCGCATGTTAGCTGTTCGATGAAATATCGACCTGCAGGAACCACCTATCATCTGCTATTCTGACGTTAAATAAACTCCAGCAATCAACAAACACAGGATCTAAAGAGAAAACAAAAAGAAAAGAAATTGGAAAGACAGTGGCATCATTCAACAGTCAAGAATCATCAGTCTCTTTGGTTACCTCCGACGAAGAGCTTCGAGGCGACTCCTCTGGAGGAGACGAGCTGCCAGGGAATAATACAAGGAGAGACGCGACTTGGGTTAAGGTTTCCGAGCATCACACTTCCATTTCTCGCCGAGGAGGAGGACGATGCAGCTGAGAAGAAGAAGAAGCGCGATAGTGCGCTGCGACCTGCCGCCATGGCTGCCGAGCGCTGCGAATTCGCGAACGAGAGCTATTAATAAGACCGTCTTAACAACATCTCAGCCGTCCGCTCAATCCATCTCAAGGCGTTCATTTATTAATTATTAAAGCGACCGCCCGCATTTACGCATGCGAGAACGTCTTCTACCATCATTCCCGCTCTAAGGCGGGGCCCGCTGAGCAAAGATGGATTCTGTGGTAGGAACTCGTGCGTAACTCTACGCTCTCAATAGACGTGTCCCTCTTTCTCCCCCTCCGGTTTTCGTAACTTTCAAGCCAAACCGAGAGATCCGCCCGATTCTTCCAGGACTTCTGCGAGGTTTCGAGCGTCCCCTCCTTCGCCGGCGGCGGACCGATCGGGCACAGCCGTCGTCTCTCTCTTTGCCGGCGGTAGTCTTCCCAGTTCGCGGGGAAATGGCGGAATTGGAAGCGGAGAAGCACGTGCAGTTCATCCTCTCGACCGAAAAGGTTCAATCTCTGTTTCTTGAATTCTCTTCTTTTGCCCCTTTTTTTCTTCGGCCAGAGCGGGTGATGAAATAAAGAAGAACAATTTTGTGTGTGTGGGAAAAAATTACCAACTGTATCAACCGTATCAGAAGAAAGATGACGACTTTGAGTCGCTGGCGATGGAACATATAAGAATGAACGGCGCTTATTGGGGGCTGACTACGCTGGATCTGCTCAACAAGCTCGGGGCGGTCAATGTCGACGAGGTCGTGTCCTGGATGATGCAATGCCAAGATGAAGATTCTGGTAAAACTTCGTATCCTCTTAGCTTCTGAGAAAAAGAGAAATTTGTGGTAGCAATTTTATGGGTCTATGATTGCTGATATTGATGTTTTCCATAAATTTTGCGATATTTAGTTCTTACTGTGGAAAGTTCTGATTTTTAACCCAAAAAAAGTCAATTTTATCCGCGATAGTAATGCTTGTTTGGGGTAATGACAGGAGGATTTGGTGGGAACATTGGGCACGATCCGCACATTCTGTATACCCTCAGCGCCGTGCAGATCTTGGCACTTTTTGACAGGATTGCTGTTCTGGATGTCGAAAAGGTCTCAGGTTGTATCCTTCTCGAATGAGTAAACTGAAACAGTTTGATGATGTCTTCTTCAAAATGCATATACTCCTTGTTTACTTCATCTTCACATATGGAAAATTGTATTGATTTGTAAACTTTTAAAGTGTTTGCTGAGTTCTATTATGCAGAAAGCCTTATCATTTTTACTTCTCCATGAAAGTAAAGTAAGAAGGTTTAAGACTAGATTTGCTTTTCAAAAGAGAGATACATGTCACAAGTAGATAAGTTGTAGTGTGTGACTCTCTAAAAGTTAGATCATAAGTTCCTCTGGTGTAGGATCAGAAGGGGAATGCCATAAATACCATTTCACTTCAAAAATTACTGGTTAATCCAGTATTATTATGTATTCTACCTAAAAGTACAAACCATAGATTCCCACAATTTTCTCTCATCCAAACTATTCTGTCAAGCTTAACATGAGTTAGATGTGGCGAGTCTACAAAATGAAGATGGGTCCTTCTCCGGTGATATATGGGGTGAGGTTGATACAAGGTATATATTATTTGCTTAGTCAGTATGTTGGATTCATATCATGACTATTTGTCCACCTTAGTAAGAACTCATATTGTAGGTTCTCTTATTGTGCAATTTGTTGCTTGTCGATTTTGCACCATCTTGAAAAGATAAACGTGGAGAAGGCCATTAATTACATTGTAAGCTGCAAGAACCTGGATGGTGGATTTGGTTGTATTCCTGGAGGGGAGTCACATGCTGGGCAAAGTATGTATTCGACCAAGTTACTCTTATAAGAGCCATTTTTCATTACCATACCTGACTGAGAGTTAACATGCAGTCTTTTGCTGTGTGGGTGCCCTTGCAATCACTGGTTCTTTGCACCATGTTGACAGAGATCTTCTAGGCTGGTGGCTTTGTGAGCGGCAATGCAAGGACGGAGGTCTGAATGGCCGACCAGAGAAGCTCGCTGATGTGTGTGATCAAGATTCTCTTCAACTTCCCTCTCGAAAAAAGAACCGTGAATTCCACTTGTGTTCTATATTTTTACTTGCATTTTGTTATTCTGTAGGTATGCTACTCTTGGTGGGTGTTGTCCAGTCTTATTATGATAGATAGGGTGCACTGGATTGACAAAGAAAAATTAGCTAGGTTCATCTTGAATTGCCAGGTTTGGAAGCATGCACAGAACACACATTTATCCATACTTTTTACAGTTATTATGTCATTTGCCCTCTCCTTTCTCTAAAATGCAGGACAGAGATAAGGGTGGCATTTCAGATAGACCAGATGATGCGGTTGATGTTTTCCATACATACTTTGGAGTTGCAGGTACCATGGCAATTTTCCTGGACACTATCAAATTACTGTTTTTGTGAACATACACTCTCTTTTCATATGGACTTGTTTGTCTGAGCATTTTCGTTGTTGACTGTTTCTGAATCTACCTGATGACACAGGACTCTCCCTCATGGAGTATCCAGGCGTGAAGCCGATAGATCCGGCCTATGCCCTGCCTGTTGATGTCGTGAATCGAATTTTCATCGGGAAATAGTGTACTTCTTTAGCATGGACGTCGAGGCTGACACCAAAAGTTGTATCATTTTGTTAAAGGGGCCAATGGATGTACAGCTCAGGTTCTGAGCAAAATACAACAATTAATATAGGTCGTTGGATTCAATGGACGGATCGATAGTCTCCAGTTTTGTCACGTCATTATAATTACTTTCTCACTATTTATGCTTTTTGTTTGTTCCGGTTATTTTCACATCTATCCCCAAATAGTTAACATTTTTAAGTTTTTCTTTTGTCTTCCTCTCATTTGATTTGGAACGAGAACATGCCGGACGTTCCTGTGACAACCCAGTTAGGAGGTGGTGGTGGAATTGGAAAGGATGACAGCGGCAGCTCCTGACAAGCAGAAGCTGTTCACATAGTATTTACTACTGCAATGCTCTGTTTTTTTTGTGTGTGTGTTTAGAAAATACTACTGAAATTGCAGTTTATGCAACTTTTTTTTTCTGAAACTTGCTCTTCAAACTATGTTTCTATGTTATCAACCTCCCTAAAAAAATTAGGGTTTTTTTCGTTGACCCCAGAACTATGAACCTTTTCCGAGTTCACGATTTTCAAATATTCCGCTGACCCCCCACACACACACACCATCTCGTTGGTGAGGTCGTAGGGAAGCGTTGCTCCCCTCCGACCTCAGCGAGGACGTAGGGGGCATCCCCCCCTCCCTCGGGACTCAACGGCAATACCCCCCATCTCGCGACTCTCCGGCGAGGTCGAGAGGAGGCCAACCACACGCCTCGATTGTCACAACGCATCTCCCCGCGGTCCGTCGCGGAGGCCGCACAAGAGTCACGCCATAGGATGATGAGGAAGTTGGAGGAGGCTGATTGTTCTATCGGGTGGCGTGATTCTCCGCGGTCCATCTTCGAGATTGTGCAAGAATCACCCGACGAAAGGAGGAGAAAGGTGGACGAAACAATTGTCCAGTTCCAGAGGCCTCGCATCTCAGCGCAATCCGTCCCGGAGGATGATCATGAACTGTGCCATGGGAGGAGGAGAGAAGAAGAAGAAGACGCCGGTCGTTTCCGCGGGTCACCGTGTCCCATCCTTGCATAGGAAGTGTGCCGCAGCACAAGGAGAGAGGCGGACGACGTTGTTCTGATCTACGGAACGCGCTTCTCACCACAATCAGTCCCGGAGGTCACACGGGAAGTACACTGCAACATGAGGAGGGAGGCAGACGACGTTGAACGGATCGCGCGCCTCGCTGCGTTCCGTCCCGAAGGTCGCACAGGAACTCCATGGCAATGTTGCGAGTGGGCAATTTGGTCATTTGATAAATCAAAAAATGTAACGGGAAAGATACCAGAGGTTGACGGATGGATTTAAGTGGAAAATGCGGTATAATTCAGGGGGATCAGCGGAATATTTGAAAGTCGTGGGTAGACGCGGAAAAAGTTCATAGTTCAGTGGATCAGCGAAAAAAATCCAAAAAATTATGAGCAAATTCTCCTTCTATAAGGTGAACCTGCAAGCTTTTCTAGTCTAACTAATGCCTAATTGTGGTTCTGTTCATGTTCCATATTATCTTTCTCATCATGGTTTTCTCGTGGTAATGAGCTGATGTGCAGTGCGGCGATGGGGAATCCTATTTTCATATAGTCCTATTTTCATATGTTAAAAAGTAATAATGGAATCGGAGACGGAGAGAATCTAGAGAAAAAGTGAATAGGAAGGAAAAAATTGAAAAGATCAAATGTAAATTTTTTTTATATAGTCCTATTTTCATATGTTAAAAAAATAGGACTATATAAAAAAACATTTTAGCCGGTCCCAAGCCCGGATAAAGGAGGGTTGTGTTAGGCCCCGATAGCCAGCGTAAAATTCTGTCGAATCTTATGAACATGAATTAAACCATGTAGCCGACCCCACCTAGTGGGATAAGGCTTTGTTGTTGTTGTATAGTCCTATTTTCATATGTTAAATAGGATAATTGCTAACAAATTATTTTAAAACATAATATAAATGGACTCTGAGATAAAGTTACATCTTTCATTTACTTCCTTAATAGGATATAATTCATTTTCATCTTTCATTTACTTCCTTAAAGAATTTAACTCACAGAGATTGTAAGTGAATAAAATACAATGATTACTGAAATAGGAAAAAATAAAAGTTAAAAATAAAATAATTGCATAAATTTGATGGAGATAATTTGCATGTCAACAAATATTATTCAACGATCCAATGATTCTATTTGGGATGATCGACGAATTTTCAAAATAGCTTTAACATATATAATTGAATTACGAGATAGCGATGATGGCCTATGGAAAAAAAATTGAGCCGTTTTATTTGTGGAATCAAGTGGTGAATGAGATAATGAAATATTTATAAGGTTGAAAAAAAAATCACACAATACATGCTTAAACAATTTTAACACATTGAATACACCATTTCAATTTTCTTACCTACTTAAAGTCCGCTAATTTTATTAATATATTTTACAGTAAGTTATCAGTTGCCGTTTTTTGCATTCACATATGAAACTTTTCCACTACTTTGCAATGAATGCATATTTTCATCTCTTTTTGCTTGAAAATGAATACACCATTTCAGGATAAATTACTTCAAATGTCCTTCCATTTTTACGTTTGTTCAGTGATACCCTCCAACTTTAATTTATAATACGAATACTTTCATCTTATAATTTATTTCACGGAATGCCCTTTTGTCCGAAAATACCTAGTTTTCTCCTCTGACGTGGCGACGCTCTCTCTCCGCCACTCAAATAGGGCATCCGATATGGCATCGCCACGCAGACTCACTAAATTATTAAAAAATAAAATGAATACAAAATAATAAAATAAGAATATATAATATATATTTTTTTTAAAAAAAAAGAAGCACTCCCTCTTTTATCTCCGACGTCCTCGCCGGCAAGGGTCACCTGAGCACCGGAGGGAGAAGAGGAAGGGGCACGCAGACTCAACAAAAGGCTGCCCCCCCCCTCCCTTTGTGTTGCGCGTCGCCGGCATATGTAGGCCAAAGGGGGGGGGGGGGGGTGTGTCACCCCCCTACGAGGAGCTCGAGTGGGGCGACCCCCCCTCCCCCTCCCCTTTTGCATTGTTGCCCCCCTCTGCGGCGTTGGCAAGCTTGTCAGAGGTTGTTTGGATTATTTTTTTATTTTTTGTAATAATGCCACGTCGGACTATTACTTAGGTGGAGAAGAAATAAAATTGCTATGTGGATGCCACATAAACAAGTGATCGGGAAACTGCCGATAATAGGTGAAGAGGATAGTTGGTGAAACAAGTTAAAAGATGGAGGGTAATCGTGTTACAAAATAAAGTTGGAAGGTAGCTATGGGAAAACGATTAAAGTTGGAATATATTTGGCATAATTTACTCTTGCTTTTGCTTGCTTCTCAGTAACAAATTATGAGTTACATTTTTGTGCATTCATACCTTAAAATTCTCCAATGATATCATTATTATATTTACCGATGGATATATGATTTCTTTTGATTTTATTTCTTTTTGGCTACCAATTAAAATAAAATTAATGTTAAAGAATGCATATGGTTTTCTTTTAATTAGTATGCATTAAATTATCTTTTGGGGGTTTTTTTTCCTCTCACCTCCCTTGAATTATGAATTTTTTTCGCGTCATGACTTTCGAATTTTCCATAGACCTTCTTTGAACTATGCCGCTTTTTCACTTAGATTCATTTGTCAACCTCTGTTATTTATGAAATGATCAAATTGTCCTCGCTCGATTCAGATAATTAAGCTCTTCCTTTTCTTCGTTGACCTAGATGCTCACTTGGAATGGTTGCTTGTGGGCGATCGAAGCGGTATGCGCCTGAGGAGGAACCTCCTTTTTTGCCATTGCTGCAGCCACCTCGCACCATAAAATAAATAATTGAGCGGGCGTAGAGAAATGGGAATCCAGGCAGTCTCGAGCAGGCAAATATGAAGTTTCTTCTTTTAAACTTTAACATTTCTCTTAGCTTCCCCCAAAACATTGATGTCTTTAGACTTTCAATCACTGACGTCCAACAATAATTGCTTTCTTATTATGATACATATTATGATGGATTAATGGGGTGTAACACCTCTTAGGTGCAACTTGGTGTAAAACCTAAATTTGTCGTTAGATTTAGTGAACGATCTAGATCATCCCCTCTCTCATGCAAGCGCTGGCCCCACCAACCTCCCATCATCTTCCTCTCCATCGGCCGGCAGACCACATCGTCCCCACCTTAGCAAGCACCGATTTGACAACTCTCATCGTCCCCACCCCCCGCGAGCATCAGAGGCCCCTCATCGTCCCTGACCCCACGCGACCTCCCCTCCTCTTCCCCTCGTCCTCCCCTCTGGCACCTTAATCGGATCATGTTAGCATCGAGCGTTGAAGATGTCGGAGATTGCAAAGATGGGGTGCCGTGGAGATCCACGATGTGTGGGCGAACAAAAAGTTCCCTGGCATCATCAGCGGTTATCTAGGTCGAACGCTCACGGGGCGGCGTTTGGGGTGCCGACACTCGCGAGGGCAAGCACTCATAGGAGGTCGTGGTCGGGAGTGGTGGCAGCGCTCAGAGGGGAGGAGGAGGTTGCAAAGTTCTCGGTGGTGATGGTGGCACTCGAAGGGGGGAGGAAGTTGCATAGGTCCCATCGGCGGCGATGACGTTCGGAGGGGACGTGGAGATCAGGAAACACGTGAGAGATGAGAGAAAATTTTGGATCGTAGATATAAAACGGACGGGTCAGATGAAGGCGCTCTATAGTGCTTCACCTAACACCCCCATTAATCCCCATTATGATACCTTTTCATATTTCAAACAGTTGAATTAATGAGAGGGGGTTACACGTGAGAAGGTCATAGGAAATTAACTGAATGAAGAGGTTATATATGGAAAGGTCAGATGTGGGAGGAAGTTATGTAAGAAGATAGAGGGGAGGTTATTAAGATATATGAATGACAAAAGAGACTAACAATAAGTTATAATTATTAAATTAAAAAATTAAGAAAAAAGATAAATGTCAATCTTGAAAGAAGAATTCACCACAACTATTAACTAAAATGTGTGTGTGTGTGTGTAAAGTGGAAGGATCATATGGTATTATCTTTAGAGTTAAAAGATATATTTTTTTTAATTGGAGTGAGTGAAGGTTGCACAACATATAAAATGAGAGTTTTAATAGGTGAGTGAGTGGATTAAATAGATGGATGAATTAAATAATTGAGGGTTACACATATTGAATATTTCATGTTAGCACATATTTCATTCTTGGCCTCTCCGGTTTAGGGTTTGGTTTACGTCTATGTCAGTGTCCTAGGCTTAAACTTTAATGCATATCCAAGTTCCATCAAATTTTTTTGCTCCAAATTCAATGACGTAGGTGCCTATATTATATGGGATCGTTCCAATTAGTTCCACTTACCAAACATGTCCTATGTGTCACCCAACAGCTATGGCTTGAACCATGAAATCAAAATAAAATGCATAAAATAAGACGTCCGTATGGCCATTATAAAAACAAAGTGTGAGTCTCAAATGTCATTTTTCTCCCATAATTTACACCGGTTGCGGGGAAAAGAAATGAACTAGTGTAATGTAGTTTTTTTTCCGGGTAAGCGTAAGATAGGTTGAACACTAGAAAATTTCGTCTATAAATCAACAAAATTGACCAAAGGGCCGATGCCAGAAGAACAAGACAACTTCACTCATCAATATAGATCATTTAAATTAACTCAGAATTTAAACGAAGATTACGCAGTAGGTTGGTACCCTCTAGACAATTCGGATTGCCCATAAATTAAAACAAAGTAAACGATGGGTTCAGATAATTTAACTTCATATTATTAATAATTTTAAAAAAAATTACTCATAGAAAAATGTCTATTTCTTCCTCGCGTCTACTTATGGGACAAGCTATTGTCTGATAGGAGAAGAAAACATGAGGAAAGAGGAGGGAATCAGGGAGGCGAGAGGTGAGGGAAGAGGAGAGAGAAAGATATGTGTTGGAATAGTGCCTTTTTGGGCACATGGGCCGGACATACGCACGGCCCATTAGGGGGGCGCATGCCTGCGTAGACACATCATCATACGCATGATGGACGCGCGTGATGTGTTCTGCCTAACTTATCGCCCAAGTCTCCCCACCTTATAAAAGGGGACCCATAGCATAGGTCCCAAACACACTTTCGTAGAGGTTCGTCCAGAGTACTTGTGCTATGGCAAAGAGTTTCGTTCCCCAAAGGTTCGGTTCCCGATCCCGAGATGCAAGTGCGTTCCTCAAGAGTTCGTGGGAAAGTCCCGACGATCCGCTTTCGCTGCAAGAGATATTCCGCAACCTCTAGAATTTATATCTGTTATAAATTCTAACATTAGTATCAGAGCTTTTTTTTAGGTTTTTCTCGAACTCGTGATTGCGCCGAAAAAATAATATTTGTTATTATTTGGGATCTGCGCACCTCAGTTGTATGACAACAACCAAGGGACAAAATAGAGTTTGTTATCACAAATATATTATGGATGAACCTAGACCATAATATATTTTTCAAATTTATTTTAATATTTTTGGTGAAATTTCGGATTTGTTTTTTGCATATGTTGCAGAAAAAACAAAATAAAACTGTTCCAGTAGGCCCACGGCCCACTGGAAGGTCCAATTTGGGTGTAAAAGAGTTGCACATGTGAGAAGTGGCAATTGGGCTAGCTGAGAGGCCCAATAAATAGTTTTTTTTCTTTTCTGATTTTCGCCAGGTTTTTAAAATAATTCGAAAATAGAAAATATCTATTATAAAATCTCGAAAAATCAGGAAAATTTTGTTATTTCCTCATAAATTTTTCTGTAATATTACATGCAATTTAATGTTATCAAAAGAAAATCATTTGTTGATTTAAAGCATTAAATTAAACTATTAGATTTGCATGTCAATAAATGTGTTATCATGCATGAAATAAATATTTTCATTTATGTATGTCATAATGATATTTATTTCTGTGATTAAGATTTTGATTATGTGTTAAAATCAAATTGGTATGTCCAATCTTGTTAAGCATGTTAATTTGCCTTGAATTTCAAATTGATTTGAAATTGCTTAAATTAAAATTAATTCCTTTTGTGAGAATTAATTAAGATGGCGATATTAATTTTGGCCATGTGTTGAAATACATGTTTCATGCAAAGCCTATGATAAAATAACTAGTTGGTCTAATTATACAAACTATAGGTAATTAAAGAATACATGAAACATATGTAGTTCTTTTGTAGGACTAAGGCACCTTGAAATTCAAATATTGTCACAATAATCAACGTCTTTCTATTGAGTGGTGCGTGATCCGAAATGTATGTCTAGAAATGTTCCGAGGAACTGACCTGATGCATAGTCAACGCAGTCTCCAGAAATAGGGTTGATGTGTGACAGTGGGAGGACAATTTTTTCCAATGTGATGTCGAGGCGAAGGATAGTGCACGGTTATTTAATTGGCACCCCTCGGGGATGAGCTCCCGTTGCACTAGTCCTGATTGTCCTGGTCATATTAGAAATAATTTGGTGCATCACACGAAATGAATTTCGGTGATTTTGAATTATAAGTTGATTCAAAATGGATAGAGTAGAAAATTTTGAATTATGTGTTGATTCAAAATTCAATCATTTAGATAAATTTTGTCGCATTATTAAAATAATGAATAATAATATTTCTTGGAGATAGTGGGAGATGAGTGGGAGTCCAACAACCTCTCGATCTCACTACTTCATTAATATTGTTATTTCATTTTTTTTATGTTGTTTGCGGACAAAATTAAAACATGCATAACACTGATTTCTCCTAATTTTTTGTGACCAAATTAGACCATGAGTTCCAAAACAATAATTGCTGACCTGAACAAGAATGAGAAGCTCAATGGCGATAATTATGATATTTGGCACCGTAAGGTCCAATATCTTCTAGAAGAACAAGAGGTCTTGGAGATCATTAACCATGTTGTCACTGAACCTGCACCCGGACACAATGCCCAACGTCGGAGGGACATGGAGGCCTATCAGGCCTAGACCAAAAAGAATCGTATTGCTCGCATTACGTTGCTGAGCACGATGAATAACTCCCTGCTGTGCGAATTCGAAGTCTATAAGACAGCATTCGAAATGTGGGCGACGCTCCGCAACAAGTATGGGGTCACTGCGACCACCAAGCGCCGGATGCTCACGGTCAAGTTTGACTCTTATCGAAAGCGACCAAATCATACGATGAGGGAGCATATCTAGGAGATGTCTAACATGATCCGTGAACTCAAAAGTGCGGGACAAGTGCTCGATGACAAGCAACAAGTGCAAGCTCTGATCCGCTCTCTTCCAAAAAGTTGGGAACATATGCGTTGTAATTTGATGCACAACGAAGTTGTCAAAACTTTTGACCAAGCTGCTCGCCACATTGAAATGGAAGATGAGGCCCTACAAGCCATGAATCAAACCTCTGAAGCATTCGTTGCTGACAATGGTGGACAAAGAGTTATTTCCCAATCCAAGAGAAAAAGGTCGCATAAGTCGCAACCAAATAATAAGAGCGGAAATGCTGGACAGAAGAAAGCCTAAGGCCACCAGCACAAACGTGGAAAACGTGGCGGTAAAGTTGACATGAATAAAGTAAAGTGCTACAATTATAGCAAACGTTGTCACTTTGCTCGTGATTGCACTGAGCCAAAGAAGGTTTGTCCTGACCACAATTCTTTTTCTTATGTCTCAAGTTGTGCCTTAATTGCTGAAACTCATCCTTCGTGGATTGCAGATTCAGGAGCCACCGACCATGTAGGGAGAGATCGCGGGGTCTTCGTGGAATTTCGTCGAATAAGTGCGGGGAGCAAATGGATTTACGTTGGAAACAATGAAAGAGTTGAAATTAAAGGCATTGGATCGTGCAAGTTAAAACTTCACAACGGCCAAATACTTTACCTTCACAACGTTCTATATGCTCTAACTTTTAGACGAAATTTACTTTCTATGTCATCATTAGACAAATTTGGTTATGTAATAAGTTTACAGAGGAAACAAATGACAATATCTTATGACAATATTCTTCTATGCAATGGTTTTCTCAATAATGGTTTCTATGTTTTAAATATAGCATCTGTTGCTAATAGTTATTTTTTTATATCATATATTGATGTGAATGATAGTGCCAACATTTGGCATGCCAGACTAAGACATGTTGGTCAAGATCGAATGAATAGACTTGCTAGAGAAGGCCTCTTGGGGTCTCTCGCAAAAGTTGATCTTCCAACATGTGAGGAATGTCTAGCTGGTAAGAAAACAAGAACACCATTTGGGATGGCAAAACGCGCTGAGTACCCATTACAATTAATCCATTCGGACATATGTGGTCCGATGAATGTTCACGCAAGACACGGTTTCTCTTATTTCATCACATTTATTGATGATTATTCACATTACGGTGTTGTATATTTGATTTCTCATAAATTTGAAGCATTGGATTGTTTTGTACGATTCATGAACATGGCAGAGAATCAAGTGGATCGCAAGATTAAAGCCTTGCGAACCGACCGTGGACGTGAATATCTCGCTGACTTATTCAAAAAGTTATGTGATGAAAAAGGTATAGTTAGGCAACTACCAGTATCGAGAACTCAACAATAAAATGGTGTTACGGAAAGACGGAATCGTACCTTATTTGATGTGGTCCGATCCATGATGGTGCAAGCTAATCTCCCAATTTCGTATTGGGGAGATATGTTATTTACTACAGTCTACATTTTAAATTGTGTACCATCGAAATCCTTTTCTACCACACCTTATGAACTTTGGACAGGTCGAAAGCCTAACCTTAGTTATTTGCGCCCTTGGGGTTGCGCAGCCTATGTTCTAAACAACTCTCATAAGTATGGGAAGTTGGGTCCTAGAGGGCAGAAATGTATCTTTATAAGATATTGTAAAACATCTAAGGGCTATGTATTCATAGGAGAAAGAGAAGATGGTATGGTAACGGAAATCGAAAGTATAGATGTGACATTCATAGAGAATGAATTTCCTAAGCAAGGCGAGATAGACAAGGGATTTCTCATAGATGTCGAGGAAGATCCTGAGTTGACGGCTCAAGCGGATCAACCAGTTGAGAAGTTAGTCTCCTCTATCCCACATCTTGATCCGAGTGGGAGAGATTCACAACGTCAACTGATGATCAACCTAAAGGTTCTCTTCGACGGAGTACTAGAAAATATGTTCCGCGCCGACATTTTGAAATCGAAGGGCTGCATGAACATGGACCACATGAAGTCAATATAGTAAGTCTGGAAGATGCACTTGATCCAAAATCTGTCAAAGAGGCTCTCTCGTCCTCTGCTAAGGAAGAATGTATTAAGGCAATGGAGGAAGATTAAGGTCCATGCAGAAAAATCAAGTCTGGGACTTGATTGATCTCCCGCCAGGCCGTAAGACAATTGGGAACAAATGGGTTCTCAAAATTAAATGTGGCGTGGATGGATCAATTGAGAGATATAAAGCCCGCCTAGTGGCGAAAGGTTTCACTCAATCTACGAGTGTTGACTATGAAAAAACCTTTGCACCAGTTGTAAGGTTTGCTTCAATTCGCCTAATATTAGTTATAGTCGCACATATGGATTTAGAATTACATCAAATGGATGTAAAAACCGCATTTCTCAATGGAGAACTAGATGAGGAAATTTACATGGAGCAACCTCAAGGCTTCATTGTAAAAGGAAAAGAGTGCAAAGTTTGCAAGCTGCGCCGGTCCATTTATGGACTCAAACAATCATCTAGACAGTGGTATCTGAAATTTCATCAATCGATCATTTCGTACGGTTTTAATATGATTGATGAATATCACTGTGTGTATGTTCATAAGTCCGAGGATAATTTTGCTATCCTGACATTATATGTCGACGACATTCTAATAACTGGGAATAATAGAGACTATGTCGTTACCATTAAGCAATGATTATCCTCCATGTTTGAGATGAAGGACATGGGTGAAGCAGCATATATACTGGGTGTGAAAATCCAACGCGACCGTTCCAAACGACTCCTTGCCTTGTCGCAGGAATTATATATAAAAAATGTTTTGGAATGATTTCGCATGGATGGCTGTAAATCCATTGACACTCTTATTATGAAAGGCGAGGTTTTAAGTTTGGACATGTGCCCAAAAACTCTAGAGGAACAAAATGAAATGTCCAATGTTCCTTATGCGAGTGTGGTCGGCATCCTGATGTACGCTATGATGTGTACTCGGCCGGACATATGTTTTGTCGTGGGTCTAGTTAGTCAATATCAGGCTAATCCGGGACGCCAACACTGGAAGGCGGTGAAGAGAATCATGAGATACCTCAAGGATACTGCAGATCTTGCACTGTGCTATCATAGAGGAAGTTTACAACTTGTTAGATTCACCGATGCCGATTGGGCTGGTGACGTTGATGAACGTAAATCCACCTCCGGATACACTTTCTTGCTCAGCAATGGTGTTGTTACTTGGAGTAGCAAGAAACAAGATTGTGTGGCACTGTCAACTATGGAGGTTGAATTCATAGCTTGTTCAGTGGCAGTACAAAAGGCCTTATGGCTTAAGAGATTCCTTCAAAACCTGAGAATTTCTGAGAATGCAATGAAGAAAATGATTCTCCACTGTGACAATCAAGCAGTCATAGCTTATGTGAATGACGAGAAATACCATTGCAAAGGAAAGCATATCGACACAAAGTACAAATTTGTACGAAATCAAGAAGTCAAAAAGGAGATTTCAGTTGAGTACATATCAACGCACAAAATGGTTGCTGATCCGTTCACAAAGCCATTGCCAAGAGAGGCATTTTTAAGACATAAATGTCTTAGGGCTGCGTAGATTATAAATGTAATGATGTACCCAAATTTTTCAATGAATAAAAGATTATTTTTCTTGATAAATTCATTGTTGTGAAGTTTGCATGTGAAAAGTATGTCGATCAGGTCTAAATTTTTTCACTCACACGAACAAATGTTTCCGGCGCTCACGAAGATAGCGAGCGGAATGAACTATGTGAGTTATAGTGTGATTTAACATGGATTTTAGTAACTCAATGTTGCCTGATTTAGAGAGAGAGAGGCCAGATGCGATATTCAAATTTGGCGCTATTGATTAGCGAGCAATTTGAAATCTTGGGTCATGTGCTAAAAGTTAGCGATTGGACTTAAGTCTGTGCGGTGTGTAATTAAACAGAGCTAGACATACGCTCCTTCAGTGGGAGTCTCCACCATAGTACTTGTGTTTAGTACCAAGTATGCAAAGTCGACCTAGAGAGACATGATGAATTGATTAGTCCAATGGTCATCATGGTGTGAGTATCTGACAAATGTTTCGTCTGCACATGCCCTTAGACTCTTGACTATGTCTTAAGGAAAGGAATTAGTGCTTGCTACTTTAGCATGATACTCAAAGGTGAAAAGTAAAGTAGCCTAACGAGTCATGTCTAGAAAAGCAGCTAGTTCACTACTAAAAGACATGAGGGCGGGAGAAAGAACTGTTATGAGCTGCATAAAACTTTCGCATACAATTGGCCAACTATTTTTTTGAAAATAGTGTATGTGAAAGATAGTTACCGCGGAGCAAGACATGCGTTGTCTTAGCTATGCTGCAAGACAGATCTAGGGCATAACGAGTTATATTATTTGAGCATTTGTTGACTCATATGTGAGCTATCATGAATCCCTAACGGGCATGACATGCGCTCTTAAGATAGTTGAGCGATTGAATCTAAATAGGTATCTTTCTAGCTCTTATAAAGAAGCGTGCTTGTACTCGTGGGTCCGACGGCACATTTACAAATTTTGGATAAACGAAAGTGCAATGCCCAATGCGGGCAAGTGGGAGATTGTTGGAATAGTGCCCTTTTGGGCACATGGGCCGCACATATGCACGGTCCATTAGGGCGGGCGCATGCCTGCGCAGACACATCATCATACGCGTGATGGACGCACGTGATGCTTTATGCCTAACTTGTCGCCCAAGTCTCCCCACTCTATAAAAGGGGACCCATAGTATAGGTCCCAAACACACTTTCGCAGAGGTTCGTCCAGAGTACTTGTGATGTGGCAAAGAGTTCCGTTCCCCAGAGGTTCGGTTCCCGATCCTGAGGTGCAAGTGCGTTCGTCAAGAGTTCGTAGGAAAGCCCCGACGATCCGCTTCCGCTGCAAGAGGTATTCCGCAAACTCTAGAATTTATATCTGTTATAAATTCCAACAATATGGTATAAAGAAAAAGGATGCACGGAGAGAAGTTCGCCGGTTAGAGAGCCGCATGGCCACGACGTCGCAAAGGGGCGGCGACGAGGACTGGCATCGGAGGTCGCGGGATGAAGGAAGTAGATTCACGTGATCGGACGACTAATGTTGTAGATCCAAATTACTCTTCGGGTCATTGTTGAACCAGAATGCAATAAATTAATGTAAAATAAAAAATATATATTAAACTAAAATATATGATAACAAATATTTGCAAAAATAGTCTATTGTCAGTTTGTTGCCTATTAGAAAATATCGCTTATAATGATTTGCTTGGCAAATCATAAAACAAAGACGCTTCTTGTCACTTGTCATCTACTCTCTTCGGAGTAAGTATAATTGATTTTGTGCAATGAATAAGGACATTATTATGATGGGAAATCTTATGTCACGTATAGACAAAAAATGCTCTCCAAATTTTGCGTGGGAGACGGAAAAAAAATGAAAAATTGTAACAGTCCCCTTTCGTTCACGCCCTAGCTCCCCTTTAATTTTCAAGAAGCTTGTATCGCTTCGAGATCCACGTGACTTTCACGTGCTTGGGATCGTCCCGGAAACGCTACTCATTTTTTTATAAAATATTTTTACGGAATAAAATCTATAAATATGAAATATAAATCATAAATGCGGAAGACTTTTCAAAAATAATAACTAATAATTCATAATAATCAAAATGCTAAAACATCCATAAGTTTACAATTCTAATAAGTGCGAAAATAATAAAACTAAATAACTAGATATAATGCCACGTGCAATATCTGTATGTCACTGAGTGTAGCCACCTACATAACCATCATATATAGCTCTCTCGCCTGCACGGATCCAAGTACAAGGGAATATCCATGAGTATAAAAATACTCATGGCGTAGGGTCTAAAAGACAATCAATATGCTCAATCGAAAATAAAATTATATAATAAATAATGAGTCAATTGAGCAATCAATACAATAACCAATTAATAATTTATAAATATAAACAATATATCAGGCTATGGTCAAAACACCAATATAAAATCAATAACAATTTTTCATTAACAATTATCAATTGCCTTATCAATAAATTAATATTCAATTAATAATTTCCAATTAAATAATCAATGACCATTGGTCAATAACAATTCGATTCAATAGAGCAATAAATTGCCAACTCAATGCCAATATATCCAAATGACCATGATTCAATTTCATTCAATTCAATTCAATTCAATTTCAATTCCATTCCATTCAGTTTACAATGTTCGAAATTATCCAATTCAATGAGGAGCACTCAGTCAATTAAGGGACACCATGCCACTTTCATGCAGATCAGTGGAGGATCAGTGCCACAGCAAGCCCGATACAATTCAATGGGTTCATGTATGGTGGGGGACGAGTGGTCGTACACGAGACAGCCATAGATTTTACACTATCTACCACATTCAATTCAATTCAATTCAATTGGTCCCGGCTTAGTGGCAATCAATAGACATGGGCCCAATAGCTTTCGGCTTTTATTTTATTTACTTAAAATGTCTATCTTTGATAAATTATCAATTAAGTTATACAAGACCTGGATAAAAAAACTAAATAGACTAACAATACAATCATCAATAAGATCAATGATTATAATAATATAATTAGGAACATTAATAATTAATTACCATCCATAAATCACAGCAAAATAATCATTATAAAATTGATAATTAAATTACTAATATCAATAACATAAATAACACTCGGTTCCTATCTATATATCCAAGACAATTAATAATTTAATCAATCAATATACTAACATTAAAGCAATAAATATGAATAATACATTACCCTCTCATGGTTTCCCTTTCTTTTCTATTTTCTCCTTTTTTTCTTATTCGTATTTCTCTCTCTTAATTCACTCCAACATCCTTTTGCTTTTTGTCTTTGGCGGCCGTGATACTTATTCTTTTTTTTTTTCTTTTTCCTCGGCCGCAAGACGTCTTCTCTTTTTTTTTCCTTACTATTCCCTCTTTTTTTTCTCCACCTTCTCTCGGCCGTAATATGCACATGTTCCTCTTTTTCCTTTTTTTCTTCCTTACGATCTCTCCTCTTGCGGGCGTAAACTCTCTTTTTTTTCCTTCCAATTCTCTGTTTTCTCTCTCCACTTTCTCTCGATCGTAATACACAGATGTTCTTTTTTTTCTTTTTACCTCTTCTATTCTCTTCATCTCTCTACCTCTTCTACGATTGTAAAACTCTTTCCTCCTTTCTTTCTCTCCTAGCGGCCGGCAGTCACATTATCGAATAGGAAATTGTGTTCGTAATAAATCTAATTTAAACCTAGAATGTGTCGTAAAACATCACAACACAATAGCAAACAGAATCCCCCTACTAACCTCTACAGATGAACATCACTTGTGCCTGCGCCTTCCCCGTTGACGCCGATGAGACACGCCCGTCGCCGCCACAAAGGACACCGCGCTCAAAGAATAATATTTTTCCCTCTTTTTTCTTCACCAGCCTTAACTCTTTTTTTATAGGATTTATAATTCTCAATTAAATTCTAACTATAATATCTAAACCCTCTCTCAAATTTAATCCTCTTTTTTTTATCTCTTTAACTAAGTCAGATTTGTTCTAGATTAAATAACTTTTGAAATTAATTAAATAATCCCATCACAAATCAAACTCCTCCCCAATTTTTATATTTTTTTCAAAATTATTAAATACATTAATATTAATAACAATATTTTCCAAAATAAAATAATAAAACATCTATTTATTAAATCCTTAAAAATCAGGGTTGTTACATCATAATCTCCTTAAAAATAAATTCGTCCTCGAATTTGAATAAAAGAAATCGCATTATCTTATCTAAATAATTCTGAAAAATCCTTTCTCATCTCATCTTCCAGTTCTTAGGTGGCATCTTCATTTCTATGGTGTGCCCAAGCCACCTTTACCATGGGTATCATTTTATTCTACATATGCTTGGTTTGGTACTCCAAAATCTCTATAGGTTGCTCAGCATATGTTAGATCTACATTTAAATTTGGTTCCTCCATATTCACCATGTTAGCATCATCATGTTGGTACTTGCGCAGCATTGACACGTAGAAGACATTATGCACGTGTCCATATGATGGCGGTAGTGCCAACCTGTAAGCTGCATCTCCAATCAATGCTAGTACCTCGAAAGGGCCAACATACCTTGGACTCAACTTACCCTTCTTGCTGAATCTCATTACCCGTTTCATCGGAGAAACCTTTATCATCACTCGATCTCCCACTTTAAAATTTTGTTATCTTCTCTTCTTGTCAGCATATGTTTTCTGTCTTGTGAATGCTGCTTTCAACCTCTCTCTAATAAGGCGAACTTTTTCAGCATCTTCCATGATTTGCTTCATTAACTCCACTGATAAGAATTGTCATCTCCCACCTCATTCCAATAGATTGGGGAGCGACAAGGCCCTCCATACATCGCTGCAAATGGTGCCATGTCTATGCTGGAGTGGTAATTGTTATTGTATACAAACTCGATCAATGGGAGCTGCATGTCCCAACTACCACTTCAATCCGATGCACATGTCTGGAGCATATCTTCTAGTGTCTGAATCGTCTGTTCAGACTGTCCATCTGTCTGAGGATGGAACGCAGTACTGAAATTCAATTTCGTTCCAAAAGCACTCTGGATGCTCCGTCAAAATTTGGCCGTAAATCGTGGATCTCTATCCGACACAATGGAGACTGACACTCCATGTAGTCGGATAACATCCTTAATATAAATGTCCATCAGGCTTTGGACGGACTGCTTCCATTTGATAGGGATGAATGGGCCGCTTTGCTAAACCGGTCCACCACCACCCATATTGCATCATGGCCTTGCTGAGTTCTTGGAAGCGTAGTGACAAAATCCATAGTCATCTTTTTTCATTTTCATTGTGGGATTCCAAGTTCTTGTAGTACACCGTAAGGTCTCTGATGTTCCACTTTCACTTATTGGCATACTAGGTATCTTGCAACGTACTCAGCCACATCCTTCTTCATATTATTCCACCAGAAGATTCGTTGCAAGTCATTGAACATCTTCGTGCTTCCAAGATGAATGGCGAGACTTGTGGCATTCATTCAACACTTGTCTTCTTAATGCTTCATACTCAGGGACCCACAATCATCCAATATCTGATCACTCCATCTGTGACCAAAAAATTTGCAAGAATTTTTTCCGCACAACTTGAGCAGATGGTTGTACTCGTTATCGTTTGGTTGTGCTTTGCTTATCTTTAATAGTAGCTAGCTCGGGCTGCATGCTGATATGTGCCATAATTTGTATATCATCGTTGTTGGTCAATGGACTGACTGGATGATGCAGTCAATCATGTTTCAGCGACTCACTCTCGGACATGCGAGTAATCCTTCCCATTTTTGTACTAAGTGCATCAGCAACTGACTTTGCCTTTCCCAAATGATAGCTGATAGCAAATCGTAATCCTTTAGAAACTCAATCCACCTACTCTGTTACCATTCATATTTGACGCCTTTCTTTGTGAGATTTGTCAATGGCAACACAATCTTGGAGAAGTCTTGTATAAATCTACGATAATATCCTACAAGTCCGAGGAAGTTCCTAATCTCCGATACCTTCTTTGGTTGCTCTTAGTTAGCAACTGCTTCTACTTTGGCATGACTGATATCCCATCCTTATTGATGATATGTCCGAGGAACATGATCTCTTCCAATCAAAACTCGCACTTCAAGAATTTGGCGTACAACTTATGCTCTCGCAGGATCTGTAGCATGACCCGTAAATGCTCCTCATGTTCCTCCTTGAATAAATGAGAATGTCGTTGATGAAATCGATTATGAACTTATCCAAGTATGGTCTGAACACCTGGTTCATCAAATCCATAAAGGCCAAATGACATCACTAGAAACTCGTAATGGCCATATCTTGTCTTGAAGGCATTCTTTGGCACATCGTCATCAGTTATCCGAAGCTGATAGTAACTGCTTCTCAAGTCGATATTGGAGAACACCTTTGCCAAACACAATTGGTCGTACAGGTCGTCGATTCTTGGTAGTGTGTACTTGTTCTTTATCATGACCTTGTTCAACATCCGATAGTCTATACAAAGTCTCATAGACCCGTCCTTCTTCTTTACGAATAGCACCGGAGTGCCCCATGGGGAGACGCACAGTCAGATGAATCTCTTATTCAATAGCTCTTGGATTTAGGTCTTCAATTCTAACATCTCTGCTGGAGCCATTCTCTATGGTGCCTTTGATATGGGTGTAGTACCCAGCATCAATTTGATGTAGAAATCGATCTCCCGCAGTGGTGGTAATCCTGAGACATCATCCGGAAATTCCTTCACTACTATGATGTTACCTCAATCTATCTCAGCCCTATTTGTCTTGATCACACTTGCCAAGAATCATCGGCATCCTTTCTTCAGTAGCTTTTGGGCTTTGATAGCTAACACTAGGACCTTGCCTTGCTCTAGTGGCGTGCTTCTGATGATGATCTAAGGTACTCTAGTGCTCCGATCGCTATTTTCTTTGCTCGGTAGTGTAGGTAGACATCGTGGTAGGACAACCAATCCATACGTAACACTACGTTGTAGTCCCTGATCGGAATAACGATCAGGTCCGCCGAAAAGTCCTTATCGTTTATCAATCCAATAACTATTCATCATCTATTGCATGATGATAATCTTTATCATTCTTAATTAATTCTTTAAAAATCATAGGGACAATATGACTTTTTGAACTATCTCTATATCATAACATTATGCATATTTGATATTCTCATAGGTAGCATTCCCAACTAAGCTAGATATCAACTTTCCAATTTGAATTCATAATATTTCCTAAATTAGGAATCCATTGAGGTTTACTTTAATTCACTATTTGATAATAGATGCCATGCTGTACTCGTTGCCTCGACCTCACTTTTATCTTAATTTATGATGCCTTAAGGATAATGTGGGGGATAACCTCCTTAGGGCTTTGGTTATTCAACCTTAGAATAACCTCCTTAGAATTTTTGTTATTCCTTTCGGAATAATCTCCTTAGGTGTTTCCTTATACCATCAATTCCATTTCCGTTATTTAAGGATTTATGTTATTCCTCACTTTATCCAAGGCTTCGCTAACCAATTTCCAATTGGCATAAATTAACTTGCGGTCGCTGCAATCCGTCTCGAGGGAGATCTGCTCAACCTCTTCCATCCATCTTTGTACGTCCTCGAAGTCGCCCTTCCTGTCAAATTGAAGGGGCAATAACGTTAGGAACCTCTATAGTGTCCCTACGATCATGCCCAAACTACCTGGATCCGTGCAGATGAGAGAGCTATACATGATGGTCCTGCAGGTGGCTACGCTCAGTGACAGACAGATGTTGCACATGGAATTAGATCTAGTTATTTAGTTTTATTATTTGCGCACTTATTAGAATTGTAAACTTATGGATGTTTTAGCATTTTAATTATTATGGATTATTAGTTATTATTTTTAAAAAGTCTTCCGCATTTATGGTTTATATTCCGCATTATAGATTTTATTCTGCAAAAATATTTTATAGAAAATTGAGTAGCATCTCTGGGATGACTCTGAGCACGTGAAAGTCATGGGTCTCGAGGTATTACAGAAGGTATCAGAGCCTAAGGAGAGGCACTTCTTAGCTGTCTCTAATAGATAGAATTGAGTCCATGTGCAACAGTCACGAGCAACCGCTTCAGCCATCCAGTAGGGTCAAGTAAATTTTCATTGCGATATCGATATTGAATTCTTACTTATTGAATCGTATCATATTATTTATTGTTGGATGAGCACAGATGTCTCTCAAGTTGATGATCTCTCATCAATTTTATCGTAGACCAAGAAGTAGATATCAACGATCCAATGCCCAAAGTGCACGGGAGGATGGTCAAGCGGCTCAAGGCCCACGTGTAAATAATGAATGGGTCAATGAACATAAAGAGGAACGATCAAGGCATGGATCATCATCATATGAATCCCATTTAATGTTTCAAGAATATAGCAACACTCAGAATCATGATGTTTCACCTCACTATGATCGAAAAGAGATTGATGGCGCCATTACGGGTGGATGGAAGTCAGAGAGAGAAAAGGGCAGAAAGAAGGAGAGGAAAATAAGAAAATAAATTAAACGAAATTAAGTGGCCGTGAAGTAAGATGAGAGAGAAAAACAAAAGAAAAAAAGAGCAATGAGGGCGTAAGTGAATAGGAGAGAGAAAATAAAATAAGAATAATTAAATTTATGAGAATTGAGAGTTCTTTTAGTAATTAATTATTTTATCAATTTTATAATAATTATCTTGTTGTTATTATTATTGAGATATAATTTATTGATTGTGCTAATCAAATTGCGATAATTCTTGATTATATTTTTAGCATATTTAATCATCATATCAGATCATATCGTCATCATATGTGATCATATTTTGTTATCATATCCAATCTTATAATTGATTATGATACTGATCCAGTAGTCTTTCTGGTTGGGTCTTGTTTCGCCTAAATTAAAATTATTAAAAGATAGACATTTTAGATAAATAAGATAAAAGTTGAAAGCTGTTGGATCTCCATATTCTCTGATTGTCTCCAAGCCTCCGGGCCATATTATTATTGAATTGAATTGAATTGAACGGGGCAGATAGTGGACTTAAAGGTTTGAGACGTCATCATCCTTTAGAGAAGCTATGGTTGTCTTGTGTTTGGTCATGGTCCCCCGTCATTCATGAATAATTGTTAGCGCTATATTATTGGGTGGTCTGCCATGGCACTGATTCCCCACTGGTCTACATGAAAGAGATATGGAGTTTTCCTTAATTAACCGAGTGCTCTTCATTGAATTGGATAACTCCGAACATTGTAAATAATTGAATTAAAATCGAATCGAATTGAATTGGATTGGATTAAAATCGAATTGAATTGAATAAATCATGGTCATTTGGATATTGGCATTGCCTTCGCCCATTGAATCGAATGGAATTGTAATTGACTAATGACCATTGCTATTGAATTGAAAATTATTAAATTGAATAGTGCCATGGTGATCAGGCATCATTAATCTTGTTAATTGTTAAATATTAATCACTGGACATTTTCCTAATCCTTCCTATTGATCTATAACTTTATTGTCATATTGAATAATCGATCAAATGTTCTATTGTTAATTGAACAATGCCATATTGATCAGGCAATTATTAATTGTTATCTCATTTGACTGGCCTTTTGACCATAGTTTGATATAATTATTCATATTGATAAACTATTATATTATTAATTGATTATTGTAATGATTGCTCAATTGATTCATCATTGATTATATTTTATTTTCGATTGAGCATATTGATTGTTTAGTAGACTCTACATACTGAGTATTTTTATACTCATGGATATTTCCCTGTACCTGAATCCGTGCAGGTGAGAGTACTTTGATAGAGGATGATGTTGTAGGTGACTATGCTCAATAACAGACAGATGTTGCACATGTTCTAGATCGAGTGGTCTAGATTTTATTATTTCCGCATTTATTAGAAATGTGAACTTATTGATATTTTAATTATTTTAAATATTATGAATTATTAACTATCATTATTGAAAAAAGTCTTCCGCGTTTATTATTTCTATTCTGCAAAAATATTTTATAAAAGATTGTGTAACGCCTCTGGGACGACTCTGAGCACGTAAAAGTCACGTGGGTCTCGGGGCGCTACAAAGCTCCTCTCCTCCTCCCATGTCTTTATCAACTTTCTCCTCACACCTCCTCGCGAGCTCTTGGGCCTCCGACCATAACGATGAAGAAGGCGTCTGTCTTCCTCTCCAAGGTGCCATCGGAGGAGGTGCAAAGGTAGGGTCAATGAAAAAGACCGATAGAGTTCGACACCGGTCCCATTGTCCGCAACCTCCTCCTCTCCGCCCGGTGCTCACTTCCTCCGGAAGGCGTGTCCACACTGGTAGGGGGTCGCCATGGGTGGAGCAATAGGTGCTGCCGCTGGTGCATGAGGACACAACTGTCATGAACAAAAACTAAGATAAATGAAATATTCATGGAAGGATCAAGGAAACATATAAGTGTTGGAAGGACTGAGTCATCAATTCACTCCAACCCTGATTGTTGTCACTCAACTAGGGTAAACAAGAATTTTTAGACTCATGATCTGATTTGATCAATTGAACTCGATCTTGATAGAATTTAACCGGTCCAGTGGTTCAAATGCCTATATGGTTCCTCTTTTAACTCATGGCATGTCTTTATAAACGAATACAAGACCCACAGACCAAGTCCATTCGAGTTTTACAACACTGACGTCAATGTTTTAACTGCTTTACAACTTCCAAATGTGACGCAAAACCATTCTATTCTAACTCTACTGGCTCTTTGTATGATTTATAGTTACACTTTCTGTTGGAATAGTGCCCTTTTGGGCACATGGGCCGCACATACACGCGGCCCACAAGGGTGAGGCGCATGCCTGTGCAGACAGATCATCAAACGCGTGATGGACGCGCGTGATGCGTTCTGTCTAACTTGTCGCCCAAGTCTCCCTACCCTATAAAAGGGAACTCATAGCATAGTTCTCAAACATATTTTCGCAGAGGTTCGTCCAGAGTACTTATGTTGTGGCAAAGAGTTCTGTTCCCTAGAGGTTCGGTTCCCAATCCTGAGGTGCAAGTGCGTTCGTCAAGAGTTCGTGGAAAAGCTCCGACGATCCGCTTCTGTTGCAAGAGGTATTACGCAACCTCTAGAATTGGTATCAGAGCTTTTTTAGGTTTTTCTCGAACTCGTGATTGCGCCAAAAAAATAATATTTGTTATTATTTGCTGCGCACCTTGGTTGTGTGACCATAACCAAGGGACAAAGTAGAATTTGTCATCACAATATATTTTTCGGATTTAGTTTAATATTTTTGGTGAAATTTTCGGATTTTTTTCTGCATATGTTGCAGCAAAAAAAGAAAAAGAAATAAAACTGTTCCAGTAAGCACACGGCTCATTAGAAGGTCCAGTTTGTGTGCAAAAGAGTTGCACATATGAAAAGTGACAATTGGGCTGGCTGACAGGCCCAATAAATAATTTTTCTTTTTCTTTTTCTGATTTTCGGTAGAATTTTAAAATAATTCGAAAATAGAAAAGATTTATTATAAAATCTCGAAAAATTAGGAAAAAAAATTTTTTCCTTAGAAATTTTTCTATAATATTGCATGCAATTTAATGTTATCAAAAAATCATTTGTTGATTTAAAGTATTAAATTAAATGATTAGATTTGCATGTCAATATCTAATATTGCCTAATTAATGTGTTATCATGCATGAAATAAATATCTTCGTTTATGTATGTCATAATAAGATATTTATTTCTGTGATTAAAATTTTGACTGTGTTAAAATCAAATTGGTATTTCCAATCTTATTAAGCATGATATTTGCCTAGAATTTCAAATTTATTTGAAATTCCTTTTGTGAGAATTAATTAAGATGGCAATATTAACTTTGGCTATGTGCTAAAATACATGTTTCATGCAAGCCTATAATAAAATAATTAGTTGGTCTAATTATACAAACTATAAGTAATTAAAGAATATATGAAACATAGGTAGTTCTTTTGTAGGACTAAGGCACCTTGAAATTTAAATATTGTCACGATAACCAATGTCTTTCTGTTGAGTGGTGTGTGATCCGAAATACATATCTAGAAAGGTTCCAAGGAATTGGCATGGTGCATGATCAACGCAGTCTCCAGAAATAGGGTTGATGTGTGACAATGAGAGCACAATTTTTTTTCTAATGTGATGTTGAGGCAAATGATAGTGCGCGATTATTTAATTGACACCCCTCGGGGAAGAGCTCCCATTGCACTAGTCCTAATTGTCCTGGTCATATTAGAAATAATTTGGTGCACCACACGAAGTGAATTTCGGTGATTTTGAATTATAAGTTGATTCAAAATACATAGAGTAGAAAATTTTGAATTATGTGTTAATTCAAAATTCAAACATTTAGATTAATTTTGTCGCATTGTTAAAATAATGAATAATAATATTTCTTGGAGATAGTGGGAGATGAGTGGGAGTCTAACAACCTCTCGATGTCACTACTTCATGAATATTGTTATTTCATTTTTTTACGTTGTTTGTGGACAAAATTGCAACATGCATAACATTGATTTCTCTTATTTTTGTGATCAAACTAGATCATGGGTTCCAAAATAATAATTGCTGACCTGAACAAGAATGAAAAGCTCAATGGTAACAATTATGATATTTGGCACTGCAAGGTCCAATATTTTTTAGAAGAACAAGAGGTCTTGGAGACAATTAACCATGTTGTCACTGAACCTGCACCTAGACATAATGCACAACACTAGAGGGACATGGAGGCATATCAGGCCTGGACCAAAAAGAATCGTATTGCTCGCATTACGTTACTGAGCACAATGAGCAATTCTCTCTTGTGCGAATTCGAAGTCTACAAGACAACATTCGAAATGTGGGCGGCGCTCCGCAATAAGTATGGGGTCACCACGACCACCAAGCGTCAGATGCTCACGGTCAAGTTTGACTCTTATCGGAAGCGACCAAATCATACGATGAGGGAGCATATTCAGGAGATGTCCAACATGATTCGTGAACTCAAAAGTGCGGGACAAGTGCTCGATGACGAGCAACAGGTGCAAGATCCGTTCTCTTCCAAAAAGTTGGAAACATATGCGTTGTAATTTGATACACAACGAATGTGTCAAAACTTTTGACCAAGCTGCTCGCCACATTGAAATGGAGGATGAGGCCCTTCAAGCCATGAATTAATCCTCTGAAGCATTAGTTGCTGACAATGGTGGACAAAGAGTTAGTTCCCAATCCAAGAGAAAAAGGTCGCAACCAAATAAAAAGAGCGGAGATGCTGGACAAAAGAAAGCCCAAGGCCACCCGCACAAACGTGGAAAACATGACGGCAAGGTAGACATGAATAAAGTAAAATGCTACAATTGTAGCAAACGTTGTCACTTTGCTCGTGATTGCACTGAGCCAAAGAAGGTTTGTCATGAGCATAACTCTTTTTCTTATGTCTCAAGTTGTGCCTTAATTGTTGAAACTCATCATTCGTGGATTGTAGATTCAGGAGCCACCGACTATGTAGCGAGAGATCACGGGGTCTTCGTGGAATTTCGCCGAATAAGTCCGGGAGCAAATGAATTTACGTTGGAAACAACGAAAGAGTTGAAGTTAAAGGCATTGGATCGTGCAAGTTAGAACTTCGCAACGGCCAAATACTTTACCTTCACGACATTCTATATGCTCCAACTTTTAGACGAAATTTACTTTCTGTGTCATCATTAGACAAACTTGGTTATGTAATAAGTTTCCAGAGGAAACAAATGACAATATCTTATGACAATGTTCTTCTATGCAATGGTTTTCTCAATAATGATTTCTATATTTTAAATATAGCATCTGTTGCTAATAGTTATTTTTTTATATCATATATTGATGTGAATGGTAGTGCCAACATTTGGCATGCCAGACTAGGACATGTTGGTCAAGATCGAACGAATAGACTTGCTAGAGAAGGCCTCTTGGGGTCTCTCGCAAAAGTTGATTTTCCAACATGTGAGGAATGTCTAGCTGGTAAGAAAACAAGAACACCATTTAGGATGGCAAAATGCGCCGAGTACCCATTACAATTAATCCATTCGGACATATGTGGTCCAATGAATGTTCACGCAAGACACAATTTTTCTTACTTCATCACATTTATTGATGATTATTCACGTTACGGTGTTGTATACTTGATTTCTCATAAGTTTGAAGTCATAGATTGTTTTGTACGATTCATGAACATGGCTGAGAATCAAGTGGATCGCAAGATTAAAGCCTTGCGAACCGATCGTGGACGTGAATATCTTTCTGTCTTATTCAAGAAGTTATGTGATGAAAAGGGTATAGTTAGGCAACTAACAATACCGAGAACTTTGCAACAAAATGGTGTTGCGGAAAGACGGAATCATACCTTATTTGATATGGTCCGATCCATGATGGCATAAGCAAATCTTCCGATTTCGTATTCGGGAGATGCGCTATTGACTGCTGCCTACATTTTAAACCGTGTACCATCGAAATCCATTTCTACCACGCCTTATGAACTTTGGACAGGCCAAAAACCTAACCTTAGTTATTTGCGCCTTTGGGGTTGTGCAGCCTATGTTCTAAACAACTCCCATAAGTATGGGAAGTTGGATCCTAGAGCGCAGAAATTTATTTTTATAAGATAATGTGAAACCTTCAAGGGCTATGTATTCATATGAGAAAGAGAAGATAGTACAGTAACGGAAATCAAAAATAGAGATGTGACATTCATAGAGAATAAGTTTCCTAAGCAAGGCGAGATTGACAAGGGACTTATCCTAGATGAAGAAGAAGATCCCGAGTTGACGGCACAAGTAGATGAACCCGTTGAGGAGTTAGTCTCCTTCATATCACAGCTTGATCCGAGTGGGAAAAATTCGCAATCGTCAACTGATGACCAACCTGAAAGTTCTCTTCGACGGACTACTAGAAAACATGTTCCGCGCCGACGATTTGAAATCGAAGGGCTGCATGAACATGTACCACATGAGGTCAACATAGTAAGTCTGGAAGATGAACTTGAGCCAAAATCTATCAAAGAGGCTCTCTCATCCCCTGGTAAGGAAGAATGGATTAAGGCACTGGAGGAAGAGTTATGGTCCATGTAGAAAAATCAAGTCTAGGACTTGGTTGATCTCCCACCAGGCCGTAAGGCAATTGGTAACAAATAGGTTCTCAAAATTAAACATGGCGTGGATGGATCAATTGAGAGATATAAAGTCTGCCTAGTGACGAAAGGTTTCACCCAAACAGCGGGTGTTGACTATGAAAAAACTTTTGCACCTGTTGTAAGGTTTGCTTCAATTCGCCTAATATTAGCTATAGTCGCACATATGGACTTGGAATTACATCAAATGGATGTAAAAACTGCCGACCCCACCTAGTGGGATAAGGCTTTGTTGTTGTTGTTGGATGTAAAAACTGCATTTCTCAATGGAGAACTAGATAAGGAAATTTACATAGAGCAACCTCAAGGCTTCGTTGTAAAAGGAGAAGAGCGCAAAGTTTGCAAGCTGCGCCGGTCCATTTATGGACTCAAACAATCATCTAGACAGTGGTATCTGGAATTTTATCAGTCAATCATTTCGTAGGGTTTTAACATGATTGATGAAGATCACTGTGTGTATGTTCATAAGTCCGAGGATAATTTTGCTATCCTGATGTTATACGTGGACAAAATTTTAATAGCTGGGAATAATATAGACTATGTCATTACCATTAAGCAATGGTTGTCCTCCATGTTTGAAATGAAAGACATGGGTGAAGCAGCATACATATTAGGTGTGAAAATCCAACGCAACCGTTCCAAATGACTCCTTGCTTTGCCGCAGGAATCGTATATAAAGAAGGTTTTGGAACGATTCCGCATGGATGGCTGCAAACCCATTGACACTCCTATTATGAAAGGCGAGGTTGTAAGTTTGGACATATGCCCTAAAACTCTAGAGGAACAAAAGGAAATGTCCAATGTTCCCTATGCGAGTGTGGTCGGCAACCTGATGTACGTTATGATGTGTACTCGGTCGGCCATATGTTTTACCGTGGGTCTAGTTAGTCGATATCAGGCTAATCCGAGATGTCAACACTGAAAGACGGTGAAGAGAATCATGAGATACCTCAAGGGTACTGCAGATCACACACTATGCTATCATGGAGGAAGTCTACGACTTGTTGGATTCACCGATGCCGATTGGGCTGGTGACGTTAATGAATGAAAATTCACTTCCGGTTACACTTTCTTGCTTAGCAATGTCGTTGTTACTTGGAGTAGCAAGAAACAAGATTGTGTGGCACTGTCAACTATGGAAGCAGAATTCATAGCTTGTTCAGTGGTAGTACAAGAGGTCTTATGGCTTAAGAGATTCATTCAAAACTTGAGGATTTCTGAGAATGCAATGAAGAAGATGATCCTTCACTGTGACAATCAAGCAGTCATAGCTTATGTGAAGGACGAGAAATACCATTGCAAAGGAAAACATAGAGTACAAATTTGTACGAAATCAAGAAGTCAAAAAGGAGATCTCAGTTGAGTACATATCAATGCATAATATGGTTGCTAATCCGTTCACCAAACCATTGCCAAGAGATTAGGGCTGCTAGATTATAAATGTAACGATGTACTCAAATTTTCAATGAATAAAAGTTTATTTTTTCATGATAAATTCATGTTGTGAAGTCTTGTTATGCATGTGAAAAGTATGTCGATCGGGTCTAAATTTGTTCACTCACACGAACAAATTTTTTCGGCGCTCATGAAAATAGTGAGCGAAATGAATTATGTGAGTCATAGTATGAGTGTTAAAACATGGGTTTATGTAACTCAATGTCGCCTGATTAAGAGAAAGAGGCCAGGTACAATATTCAGATTTGGCGCTATAAGATAGCGAGCAATTTGAAAACTCGGGTCAGGCACTAAAATGTAGCGACTGGACTTAAATCTGTGTGGTGTCTAATTAAAGAGAGCTAGACATAGGCTCCTTCGGTGGAGTCTCCACCACAGTACTTGTGTGTAGTACCAAGTATGCAAAGTCGACCTAGAGAGACATGATGAATTGATTAGTTCGATGGTCATTATGGTGTGAGTCTCTGACAAATGTTTCATCTGCACGTGCTCTTAGACTCTTGACTATGTCTTAAGGAAAGGAATTAGTGTTTACTACTTTAGCGTGGTATTCAAAGATGAAAAGTAAAGTAGCTTGACGAGTCATATCTAGGAAAGAAGCTAGTTCACTACTAAAAGACATGAGGGCAAGAGAAATAACTATTATGAGCTGCAAAGCTTTCACATACAATTGGCCAACTATTTTTTGAAAATAGTGTATGTGAAAGATAGTTACCGCGGAGCAAGACATGCGTTGTCTTAGCTATGCTGCAAGACAGATCTAGAGCATAACGAGTTACATTATTTGAGCATTTGTTGGCTCATATGTGAGCTGTCATGAATCCCTAACGGGTATGACATACGCTCTAGAGATAATTGAGCGATTGAACCTTAACATGCTTCTTTCTAGCTCCTATAAAGACGTGTGCTTGTACTCGTGGGTCGCACGGCACATTTACCAATTCTAGATAAATGAAAGTACAATGTCCAATGCGGACAAGTGAGAGATTATTGAAATAGTACCCTTTTGGGCACATGGGCCGCACATACGCGCGGCCCACAAGGGTGAGGCGCATGCATGTACAGACACATCATCATACGCGTGATGGACGCGCATGATATGTTCTGTCTAACTTGTCGCCCAAGTCTTCCTATCCTATAAAAGGGGATTCATAGCATAAGTCCCAAACATACTTTCGCAAAGGTTCGTCCAGAGTACTTGTGCTATGGCAAAAAGTTCCGTTCTCTAGAGGTTCGGTTCCCGATCTTGAGGTGCAAGTGTATTCGTCAAGAGTTTCTGAAAAAGTCGATCCGCTTCCGTTATAAAAGGTATTCCACAACCTCTAAAATTTATATCTATTATAAATTCCAACGCTTTCCAAATATTACCTCACCATTTGTCTATAAATAAATTATGTCTCATGATACCCAACCACATCTTTGAATCCCACTAACATTATTACATAAAAAGATAAAAATAAGATTAGAGGAAAAAAGGGTGTGGAGTGGATGGTCCATGTACCTCATGATAAATAAAGATTAATGGTGATTTTCTTGCTGCTGATTTTCAACTGATTAATGGTGTTTTTCCTGCTGCCGATTTTGAACTCACACACACAATATATATATATATATATTCTAATTTTGGAATGACTAAATTGCCCTTATTCCATATATTCTAATATTTTAAAATATAAAATAATATATTATAATAAAGATAAAAAGAGTGTCGAGCGCACGTCGAGGGGGGCGCCCCCCTTTCTTGTGATGTGTCTTTTAAAATATTAGAATATATAAGAGAAAGACAATTTAATTATTTCATAAATCGAAAAAATAAAAAAATAATAAAAAATTTAATAAAACTTGACATATGGACGAAAGTGAAAAAATGCAACATAATTCTTCAAAGGGTGCTGCGGTGAGTTCAAAAGTAAGACACAAAGTCGTCATGTTTGAGGAAATAACCCACAAACAAAATATGTGTACCTCGAGCATACTGCATGCCCGTTTATCCCAGAAAGAAAGTAACAAAATAGATAAACAAGGATACAAATATAATTTGGATTTGAATTTTTTCTTTTCTTTTGAACACTTTTAGACTTGGATTTGTTTAGACATGTAACATATAAACGACAAGATCATCTTTCCCTTCGTTATTTCAGCCCGCCCAATTCCAAATATCAGTCTTCACTCTGCTGCTTTCCCTTTGCGCTGGTAGCTGCCACCAGGAGTGCCACTATTGCCACCCATCTCCACAAGGTAGCAGATCATGGAATCAACATCATCCCCAAAGATGCTGTATGCTTCAATGGCCTGCATGTAGCTGAAACCCATTGCGAGGACCATCTGGATGCTGCTGGCGAGAACCGTCTCTGGCAACACCGCCTTTCGGTAACCGCTTTCTGTGATAGACTGAGATGATCCTGTTGATGCAAGTGTGTGTTCAAGCAAACATTATGTTCATAACTTTTACTTCTTTTTTGAAGGTTGATTGGACTTCAGCGTTGCCATATTAAAGAAAACAAAGACATACTTGCGCCAGAAGATGATGGCTCCGCCCTGGATGTCGAAGACTCTGTGAAAGAAGGATGCTGCTTCAACTTCTCTTGTGCTAGATATTCAGCACGTGAAGCCTCCATTACCATGCGCTCTATTTCCTTCTCCGTCAGTTCCATATCAGAGTAAAAACGTCCCTCAGCTAGAAGTGCCTGTGCACACAAGTAAACAAAATAAAGAACCTATTATAAATCAGGTTTAAACCAAGAAGCTCTCAACCCTGTATCAACAGCTTTAAACCAGCAGCCAGAACCTTCCTTCCTTAGCACATGCCCAATAAGTAAAGTGAGTGATTGATATGAAAACGATGACAAATGAACCTACTAAAAAACCATTTTTACAGGTTATGCATTATTCGGAAGGGAATATGATCTGACTTTTAAGATAACAATAAGAAATCTCCAAATGATAAAAAATTATGCATGGGCCGAGAGGCATGGGTAACCGCAGGCCAATGAGCTTCAGAGGAGACAAGGAGCCATCGGCGGTCCTTCCAGGGTTGCAAGGTGGCTCAGGACTGGCGGTTTACAGAGGAGACAATAGTCTCTTGGTTCTTGTGAGTGACTTGGTTTCTGTGCAATGTCTGCATTTTTTTCAGGGGGAAAGGCATTGTACTAATATATATGCCGATCTCCAGTGTTGGAGAGTTGGAGAATAATCCCTTATTTCACATTTATTGACTTATATAAACTTGAGGCACCCTATTCTTCATTGCTCATGGATGAATAACTTCGGATGTCTGTAACAAAGACACATCTTTTTTCATCCTAAATAAACAATAAAAAAAGAAACCTCCAAGTACACAATAGAAGAACAAATTTCAAAAAATTACTACAGTAAGAACTATGAAAAGAGTCACTTGCATTATCGATATGTTGATCTTGCTGTGCTTTGATTGCTTCTTTCACCTGGTCCTTATCAATGTTTCTCTGGTTAAGAAGAAAAATGGCAGAAATGTCAAATAGGTGAAATTAGAAGGCAAAAGCATATGAAATAATATCATCAATAATCTTGTAAGCCTGGGCCTACATAAATATAGCAGTTCTCTAACACCAAATCTAGTATCTTTCAAATCAATGAACCCCCTAACTGGTATCTGTCAAAACTAATACATGGTTATCACTTATCAGTTCCAAGTTTTGTACACATACCCCTCGAAGACTACTAAACCCGAGGCCTGCACCAATTGTCATTTGGCATGGGTCAACAAGTGAATTGTAATGATTCCCATGATGGTAACTTAGCCGAATTGGTGGAATATCCGTCATGTAATTTCCTTGGAAAATATTAATAGGTTCTGCAACAAAAGGATAAAAGGTGGTAATTGGTGATCGCTAGGCCATAGAGGACTGAAAACATTCAATTTATATAAGAACATCACCTATGCTGTAAGAATATATATGAATAGGACGATTATACATCTCAGCAAAGGCCTGAATCTCGACGTTGTTTCCATAAACCTGATATAAGATATAATAAGTTGAAGTTTCCAACCAAAAGAGGCAAAGTATAGGATGAATTTAAAAATAAAATATGTTCCAGTTAAATGTTAGAAGATCATCGTTTTTTAAGAACAAAACTCTTACTTAAAAGAAACATACTTAAACTTTCATGGGAAGCAAGCCCCATCCCCTACCCATCTTTTGAAGACCATAACCGTACATTTTTCATATACAGAACATAACATTTTATCATTTCCATGATACTTCTGAACATATAACAAAATCATATGAGTCTAATCAGGCATGCACTACAAGAGCACCCATAAAGTCTATAATTCTATAATTTTATCTCAGTTTGAGTTACTTGATTGGCTAATGTCAATTAGGCTTGAATTTGGCTCCTGTCCAGATGAAGTGAAGGCATGAACTAAAATTTGGGATAAATACTGAGCCAACTTCAAGCTGGATGCTTTAACTTTTATATAACACTAATTCATCTCAGCTCCAGCATAGTTTCATACTGCCACTCATTCAATTTGAACTTCCAACCGTGTGGGAGTAGACAGCACAAAAACACTACAACCACAAACTTGATTACAACAACAACGAAGCCTTATCCCACTAGGTGGGGTCGACTACATGGATCATACGACGCCATTTCGCTCTATTAGTAACCAAACCTTTCGGTATATTATTCACCAATAGATCTTGCTCTATTAGTTCGCCAAGTGTCCGCCTTGGCCTCCCTCTCCCTCTTTTAATCGGACTCCAGATTATTTGATCCACTCTTCTTACTGGCGCATCTAATGGTCTTCTCTGAACATGACCAAACCATCTCAAACGATTCTCTACCATTTTCTCACTAATAGGAGCCACTCCGACTCGTTCACGTATATGGTCATTCCTAATCTTATCTAATCTTGTATGACCACACATCCATCTCAACATCCTCATTTCGGCTACCCCCACTTTACGTTCATGTTGTCCCTTCATAGCCCAACATTCACTACCATATAACACTGCTGGCCTTATAGCAGTACGATAGAATTTTCCTTTAACTTTATTGGGTACTTTTCTATCACAAAGAACTCCAGTGGCTTTCCTCCACTTACACCAACCAGCTTGAATTCTATGATTAACATCGTCATCAATCTCACCATCTTGTCTTACAATTGATCCTAAATATTTAAACTTTGTCACTTGAGGAATTATATCCTCCCCTAACCTAACTTTCAAATCGTCTCTAAGTTGTTTATTTGTGAAATTGTTATGCATATATTCTGTTTTATTCCTACTTAAACGAAAACCCTTTGACTCCAACGTATTTCTCCATATTTCCAATTTTGTATTAATCTCTTCTCTTGAATCCGCTAAAAGTACTATATCATCCGCAAATAGCATGCACTTAGGTACCTCCTCTGTGATACTCTCGGTTATAGCATCGATAACTAAGTTAAATAGATACGGGCTTAAAGTTGATCCTTGATGTAGGCCAATTCCTATAGAAAATTCACTTGTCTCACCTCCGGGTGTCCTAACCCTAGTCAATGACCCATCGTACGTATCTTGTATTACCTTAAAGTAGGCAACACTCACCCTCTTCTTTTGCAAGGCTTTCCAAAGTACATCCCTTGATACCCGATCATACGCCTTCTCTAAGTCAATGAAAGCCATATGTAAGTCTCTTCTCCTACTTCGATACTTCTTCATCATCCCCCTTAGTAAATAAATCGCCTCTGTAGTGGATCTTTCTGGCATGAACCACAAACTTGATTAATTCATCATATATTAAGTGATTTCTTGGCTAGGTCTCGATACTTTTCATGCGTCTCCTTTTGCATGTGCTTATATTTTAAAACAAGGGGACTAAAATAGTGCAGCCTGGGTGAACTAGGTGTATGCATACCCTATGCTTTAAGCTATACAACATCTTCATGCTTTAACACTATGGGTACACGTACACCTAGCTACACTTTTGTGCTGTATTATTTTTACCCTACACAAAAATATTCCCGACCTGTTACGCATACTGGAAATATCCTGCGAGTGATTACAAAAGATAAATTTTTTGAACCACACACCTTGTCTCGCCTTTTCCTCCTACAGTAGGATGCAAAGCCTTCAGTGATGAACTGTGAAAAATGATCTCTCTCCCTTTCCTGAGTGTAAAAGAAAGTCAACAGTATGGAAATTTTCCTGCTGAAATGCAATATAAAATATGCACCCAAGTAAATCACATACAATATTATAGAGAGAGAAAACTATAGCCTTTTAGAACATAACTATATTCTATACTGAATGTTGGACCACAATGGACAGTAGCTGACAGTATTGCTTGCAGTTAACCAAGAAGATACAGATATAAACATTTTAGTACTTTACCAACTAGGTGCCATAAACTACTGGATCTTACCCCAACTTCTATACTTCATCCATTCATAACAAAATCCCCTTACAGTTTATATGTGAGAATCTAAGACTAGCACATAAATCACAAAATACAGGATTTCTTGCATGGCGACCTTGAATTTCACAAACTCAAATTTACTCCATTACTTTCTTCGTGACTACACATGCTACAAACTTGTGGGATTACTGACAAAAAAAAGTTGACTTCAATGACCTTGAGAAATTTAACTATGAAAGACCGATAAACAACAAGGACATGTTCACATTGAGGTGAAAGAAGGGGAGAGAAGAGGAGTGGAAAAGTTCACTTCTAGTTGGATAAACATCAGAATGGAGGTAAAGGTGAAATTTTCACTGCCATTCCCCTCGAAATGACATTTTCTTTCAACCACAATAGGTCGAAGGGAAGGAAAGCAGCATTGCCTTTTACTCCACTCTATTATCTTACCTTCCCTCCCCTTGAAAAATTTTATTCAAAGGCTCCCTAAGACAAAGTAATGCCTAGAAAGGATCACCTCATAGATATTAGATCTCTTAACAATTAGTGCCTCCAAAACAAAGAATGATAGTGTACATCGGTCAAGAACATATTAGAAGTCTAAGTCTACAACAAACAACAACAACAAAGCCTTATCCCACTAGGTGGGGTCGGCTACATGGATCATACGACGTCATTCCGCTCTATTAGTAACCAAACCTTTCGGTATATTATTCACCAATAGATCTTGCTCTATTAGTTCGCCAAGTGTCCGCCTTGGCCTCCCTCTCCCTCTTTTAATCGGACTCCAGATTATTTGATCTACTCTTCTTACTGGCGCATCTAATGGTCTTCTCTGAACATGACCAAATCATCTCAAACGATTCTCTACCATTTTCTCACTAATAGGAGCCACTCCGACTCGTTCACGTATATGGTCATTCCTAATCTTATCTAATCTTGTATGACCACACATCCATCTCAACATCCTCATTTCGGCTACCCCCACTTTACGTTCATGTTGTCCCTTCATAGCCCAACATTCACTACCATATAACACTGCTGGCCTTATAGCAGTACGATAGAATTTTCCTTTAACTTTATTGGGTACTTTTCTATCACAAAGAACTCCAGTGGCTTTCCTCCACTTACACCAACCAGCTTGAATTCTATGATTAACATCGTCATCAATCTCACCATCTTGTCTTACAATTGATCCTAAATATTTAAACTTTGTCACTTGAGGAATTATATCCTCCCCTAACCTAACTTTCAAATTGTCTCTAAGTTGTTTATTTGTGAAATTGCTATGCATATATTCTGTTTTATTCCTACTTAAACGAAAACCCTTTGACTCCAACGTATTTCTCCATATTTCCAATTTTGTATTAATCTCTTCTCTTGAATCCGCTAAAAGTACTATATCATCCGCAAATAGCATGCACTTAAGTACCTCCTATGTGATACTCTCGGTTATAGCATCGATAACTAAGTTAAATAGATACGGGCTTAAAGTTGATCCTTGACGTAGGCCAATTCCTATAGGAAATTCATTTGTCTCACCTCCGGGTGTCCTAACCCTAGTCAATGCCCCATCGTACATATCTTGTATTACCTTAATGTAGGCAACATTCACCCTCTTCTTTTGCAAGGCTTTCCAAAGTACATCCCTTGGTACCCGATCATACGCCTTCTCTAAGTCAATGAAAGCCATATGTAAGTCTCTTCTCCTACTTCGATACTTCTCCATCATCCCCCTTAGTAAATAAATCGCCTCTGTAGTGGATCTTCCTGGCATGAACCCAAATTGTCTCTCAGAAATACTAGTCTCCATTCTCAATCTATGCTCAATCACTTTTTCCCATAATTTCATAGTGTGACTCATAAGTTTAATCCCTCTATAATTTGCACAATTCTGAATATCCCCTTTATTTTTGTAAATAGGAACTAATGTACTTAATCTCCAATCATCAGGCATCTTTTTCGACCGTAAAATCTCATTAAATAGTTTACATAACCACAACACACCTTTTTCTCCTAAACATTTCCAAACTTCAATCGGTATACCATCCGGTCCAACGGCTTTACCATTCTCCATTTTCTTAAGAACTTCGTTAACCTCCGAGACTCTAATTCTACGATAAAATGACATATTAAGTTCACATTCGCTAACTGTCAAGTCCTCCAAATCACAACGCGAACCTTCACATCCATCATTAAATAGCTTATAGAAATACTCTTCACATCTGTTCTTAATATCTCCTTCAATAACTAAAACCTTGCCAACTTCATTTTTTATGCATCTTACTTGATCCAAATCTCTCGACTCCTCTTTGTTCCTTGCAATCTTGTAAATCCTTTGTTCACCCGCCTTTGTCCCCAACTCCTTATAAAACCCCTCGTATGCTTTAGCACGAGCATCACTAACTGCCTTCTTAGCCTCCCTTTTCGCCAAACGATACTTTTCCCAATTGTCAGAACTATTGTCCAAGTGTATCGCCTTGAAACAATTCTTCTTATTACGCACCTTTTCTTGGACCTCCTCATTCCACCACCAAGTCTCCTTATCTCGTGGTCCAAAACCTTTTGATTCTCCTAAAATGGCTTTAGCAACTATTTCAACCTTTTTTGCCACATTCTTCCACATGATACTAGCATCTCCTTCTAACTCCCACACACTTTCCTCTAATAACTTATTTCTAAAAGTCTCTCACTTCTCCCCCTTTAACTGCCACCACTTGATCTTTCGATCAAAAACTGTTCGGGATTTTGGTTTTATACATTTTATTTGCATATCAAGAACTAACAATCTATGTTGTGTAGTCACTCCATGCCCAGGAATTACTTTGCAATTAGTGCAACGTCTTTTATCAGTATTTCTTATCAAGAAAAAATCGATTTGAGACCTATGAGTTCCACTTTTGTATGTGATTAAATGTTCCTCTCTCTTCCTAAAACAAGTGTTGATAATCTTAAGGTCGTATGCTAAAGAAAAATCAATAATAGTTTGTCCTTCCTCATTCAACTCCCCAAAACCAAAACCACCATGAACCCTTGCATGTGGTCCTGCCTCTTTACCAACATGTCCATTAAGGTCTCTCCCAATATAAACTTTCTCGATTGTTGGTATACTTTCAATCAAACCCTCCATATCTGCCCAAAACTTCTCCTTGAGATGTGATTCTGCTCCTACTTGGGGTGCATATGCACTAATAATGTTCATAGTCTCCTTTCCAACAATTACTTTCACGGATATGATTCGATCCTCAATCCTTTTAACTTCCACAACATTCTTCCTCCATTCTGCATCCGCGATAATACCAACACCATTCCTTCCATTTACCTTACCTGTGTACCAAAGTTTGGAACCATTTAACCTAATCTCTTTACTTCCCTCTCCTACCCATCTAGTTTCTTGCAAGCATAAGATACTAATCTTACGCTGGTCCATTACTTGTGCCACCTCGAGGCGCTTCCCATTCAACGTCCCAATGTTCCAAGAACCTAATCTGACCTTAGTCTCATGAACTAGCTTCTTTAACCGCCTCCGTCCATTAGAGTGCGGTAGCCCTTGCTCATTTAACACTGCATTCAGGCGAGGATGCAGCGGCTCTTGCTCTCTTATCACTGTACCCGAGCTGTACAGCGCGTTACTTACGGGTAACGACCTAGCATTAACACAATATATTCGTTGATCCATGTTCATAAGATTCGACATGATTTTATGTTGGCTGTCGGGGCCTAACACAACCCTCCTCCTTTATCCGGGCTTGGGACCGGCTATAAAATATAGGCGGAGTTATTAGAAGTCTAAGTCTATTTTTTTTTAATTTACATTGAAAAAAATGACAGATTATACTTCATCCGAACAGGTCTCGACTATGAAATTTGCCCAATAACTTTATGTTTATCAAAATGCCAAAATATTTCTGCTAAGGTAGATCCAACGTTTAAACTACCTAGCAAGTAAATACTTCAAGACTTCGAACATACAAAGCATAGTATTATTTAAATTGAAGTTGCAGCCTAATGTTTGTAACGCATCTAAAAATTGTGCATTTTGGTTCAGACTGTCATATATGGCCACTTCATTAAATTTTGATCCATTGCTATCTTAGCAATCAATACATTAAATGAAAGCATTAACTATCTTCTAAAAGGAAAAGTATTGACCAAATCATATTAAGAATATATTGACATTGTCTACGTTTTCTGCAACATTTTAACACATCTAGATAGAAGAAATTGATTCTGGCATATTGCTTGATGGACACTAAATTAGTTCATATTAATATAGATACACATACCATATAGTCAATGCACATCTGTCTCGTCAAATCATATGCCTCTGGGTCACCATATACTTGATCAGCAACAGCACGAAACAGGCAATTCCCATCCTCCAGCATTCGTTTGACCTCCAACCCCTTTATTCGTCGTATCTCAATTTCAAATAGGCGCTCCCGATCCTAGGGAGGAAAATAAATGTCATTTTTTATATTTAAATATCAAGAATGATTACTAAAACCCCGTCGAATCTCATGAACATGGATCAACGAATGTTACTAATAGAGCGGAATGGCGTCGTATGATCCATGTAGCCGACCTCACCTAGTGGGATAAGGCTTTGTTGTTGTTGTTGTAAATATCAAGAATGATTACGAAGTTCAACCAATTTATCCTAGAATCAATATTAAAAAAAGAAACATCAAAATACCAGGATACCAGTTGCTTAGAGTAGAAATCTTATCATATGATTTTTCTTGTCAGCTCAATGGTATATATAATTATCCGAGCTTACTGAGGATCAAATAAGAGCATGTGTAATAAAAAAAGGCATAGGTATCCCATTTCATTGTAATGAACCGAGGTCTAAGTACCAGGGTATCAATTGTGCAAAACACTTCCTTCACCTATCAAGACGCATTTTAAATTTGTGCAGGCCCTAGGTCCAAAGTGAACAATATCTTGATTGGACCGGGGGTATTACATAATGGTATAAGAGCCGAACTCGCATGCAAACTTAAGGCATGTGAAAAACACGGGCCAAGGGCCAACAAGATTGCTCAACGAGGACATTGAGCCCCTTAGGAGAAGATGTAACGACTTGAGGTCTAAGGATTAGGGTGTTAATTAAATAGTCCCACGTGGGCAAAAACACGAGTTGGACGCATTTTAAATTCGTGTGGGCCCTAGGCCCAAATGATTAGACCGGGGGGAGGTGGGTGACAGAACACTTTCAGCAAGACCCTAAATTGTAAATTGTTTACCATTAAGCTATTGAAGGATTTCAAGATAATATGTAAACTGTAAAAGACATTTTTTAGGGGGTCGAAAATGGACAAATTCAATGTTGACATGGACAAAGTTTCATATGGATTCATCAGATGATAACATCTGGCATGCTAGCCAAAAAATAATATAAAATATCTTACTGCATCATAATAGGAGGATATATAACAATGGCTTTGCTCATCTGCACTGTTATATCCTTCACCTTCACCATATGATCTGGGAGAAGAAGGCCTAGAGTCTGATGGAGACCTTGATGAAATAACAGGCCAACCCAATTGCCTCCTTGAAGAGCCTATTCTCACAGCATTTGAATGCCCCAAACCTATTCTCCTCGGATTAGGATTTGTTATAGAATGCTTTGGAGGGGGGGCAGGGGGCGGTGGAGGGCAAGATCCTCCAGTAATAATCTGAGATGAGCCAATACCAGAGCTCAAAGAACCTTCTTCTTGAAATTGAAGCCCACTTATCTCTTGGATGACTTCTGCAGAGTCCAAAATATTATCATCTAAAGACTTTCCGATATTTAACAGTTCAATGGGCACACTATCAGACTGTAACCCCTTGGATGTTCCAACGCCAACATCATCATTCACATCCTCTGATTGTTCCACAAGGTCTTCGATTATGGTTTGCTCATCAAGAACCTCCTTTTCATGCTCATCTGGCTTTGAGTTAGAGGGAACCTGAGTGGCCGAGGCCTGTGGAACAGAGCTGGAGGGAGGCCGGCTGGAGCTTGAGGACGACCCTCCAGTCCCACGCTGTACGAATATCCTTGTCATTTTACTTCCGTCTTCTATTCCTTCAGCTCACAGTTTCGCCAAGTCCAATCAAAGAACTTTTCTATTGTTAGAAGCCCGGGCCATCCCTTTATCTCGAGTTCTCGCCTTGGGCACACAGAAATCAATCTGGCGGCTGATCAATTCCTTGCTCCCCAGCGCGCTCTCCTCCTCGTCCAAAGCCAATCTCTGCATCCCCCTGGCAACTCTCATCAGTCCGAAAAATCCCTCTTTTGATTTCCTACTCGGAAAACTACCGGCAAAGCAGTCCTTACCAAAAGCTCCAGCAATCCCAAGGCAGTTCTCCGAACCAAATTCGCCTGCCAAAACCCTACCTTCATTAGTAAACACTCCATAAAACCCGGAAAGAAACGACTTTTTAAACAATTCAAGCACCCAAAACTCATCCAAACACTACATTCCCCCAGACAGAAGAGATATTTGCGAAAGAGAACCGCAAAATTGTCAAAAAAAATAAAAACAAAAAAAAACGCACATAACTTCAAGAGATAATGGCGAATCGGACAAGTATCTTACCTCCCTTGCACGAAACTGGAATCGTCCGAACCCGAAGGGCAACGATGGATACGTCCGCGAAGAGAGAAGCAGATGGAGAGAAGCAGCGGCGAGCAACAGGAGGAGGAGGAAGAAGGCTACGAGGGGGAACGAACGGGGCCAAATGCGAACGCGTCGAGGGCGTCTTCCCATATATTTATATATTCACGGCGGGTGCGTGGGGAGAACCGGCGAGGCCTACCGGTACGTGTCAGTGGGCCGTGGGCCGTGAGGCGTCTCACGTGCACATCACGCGCTGGAATCGTTTGCCTGCGGCGGGGCTTGGCGCGGTGGCGCGTGGTGCCAAATGATGGCAGAGACGCAGGGTACGGAGGGAAGGGAGAGGGCAGGAGGGGAAAACTTATCCTTCCATTTTTGACGGCTTAGTGGGTTACACGTCGCTATCTCACGTTGGACTTTCGTGTCCTTCCCCTTCTGAAATTGGAATTTGGGTCTCAAAGGGGAGATGAAATTCGTACGAAGCACTAAATCACCCCAATATTTATTTCCTTTCTTTTCGTATTTAATTTTAAATTATGAATTTATAAATTTTAATTTTCAAACTTATCAAAATTTAACAAATCTTTCTATTAAATTTAATTGTAAAATGTCCTTTTTATCTTTACGTTCATATGATAATAAAAATATTTTAAAAATAAAAAATCAATACAAATAAAAAAACTACTAGTTGATAATAATATTTTTTATGTAATATTATATTTGTGTTGATGTTTAGATCTAAAACGTGTTAAGTTTTTTTTTCTAATAATTGTAAAATATCATTTTTATCCCTTAGTTTTAACATGAAAAAATAAAATAAAAAATAAAAAAATATTGACATAAATATAATATTGTATAAACAATATTATTATCAATTAGTACTTTTACTTGTATTGATTTTTTTATTTTTTTAAAAATTTTTTATTGTAATATGAGTGTAAGGGTAAAAAGGATATTTTATAATTAAATTTAACCAAATTTAGTTAAAACTTAATAGAAGGACTTTGTCAAATTTGAGTAAGTTTGGAGATTAAAATTTGTAAGTTTATAATTTAGGGTTAGATATGAAAAAAAGTTATAGTTGAGGGGGTGTTAATGGAAATAATTCTTTTCTTTTCTACAGATGATTCTTTTACTTTATTCTCCTTTTTTGCATATGAATTGCCCCCTAATTTTGCTTTATTATATTTATGTATTGATGTTACGAAAAGAGGAAGAGATTTCGCACGAACACAGAAGAACACAAAGAATAGAACAACGGCTCTCTTTGTTATGGAATAAAGATGATTACAATGATGATCTCTATATGGATCCCTATGAAGTTTATATAGGTACTCCCTTTAACAGACGATAGAAATTACATATGGATTGGGACTCTAAATTCATCTCCAAAAATAGGACACATATCTCGTGATAAGGACATAAATCAATTCCAAATTACATACAGAATACTTTTAAAATTTTTCGCTCAGGGGGCTCCACTCCCTTGCAACCCCTGTAGGGGATCTCTCCTTGATCCACAGGCTCGCTGACCGGGCAGCGAGATCTCCGTAGAAAAATTCTGCTGAAGCGTCTGACTATATAGGAGGACCATAGAAGGATTACAATTTAGTTCAAATTCAAAGCATTATCAACAAATCTCCACCTTGACTTGAATCATCCTCAGAGCACAAAATATCACGCCGCTGCCAGTCTCACCTTAGAGCTATTACCAAGTATTAATGTTAAGCAAGTTCCAACAATGCTGAAACTTTCCATGAGGAATATATTTGGTGAACATATCAACTGAATTATTTTCAGTGTCAATCTTCTTTACCTTGATCATATTCTCAGTGTGCATGAAGTGATATCTGACATCGATGTTTTGGTTCTTTCATGATGCACTTGATCCTTGGTTACACAGTGCACTATAGCTTACTCCTGATATAATCTGAGATCTCCAACTAGGCCTTTTAACCAAATGTCTTCCTTAAAAGCTTTTGTCAGTGCAATGTATTCAGCCTCTACGGTAGATAATGTAATCGATGGCTGAAATGTGGCATTCTAACTAGTAACCGAACTACCGAAGTGAAGACATAGCCTGTCATAAATAGTCTTTCATCAACATCTCTAGCATAATCTGAATCTAAGTATCCTGCAACTAAACACTATTTATCACTTTTGTAGATGATGTCAATATTAGATGTTCCTCTCAGATACCGAAAGATTCGCTTCACTACTTGCCAATGCTTTTTTCCTGAATTGCTCATGAACCTGCTAACAATACTGATTGCATGTGCAATGTCCGATCTTGTGCAAACCATGGTATACATCAAACTTCCAACTGCACTAACATATGGAACCCGAGACATGTACTCATTCTCTATTTCTGATTTAGGTGCGAACGCAACAGAAAGATGAACATTTGCAGCTGATGAAGTATTCAAAGGCTTCGCTCCATACATTCTAAACCTGGATAAAATCTTCTCAATATAACTTTTATAAGATAATAAGAGTTTACTCTGTGCGCGATCCCTTAGAATTTTCATTCCTAAAATCTTCTGTACTGCACCAAGATCCTTCATGTCGAATTCTGCACTAAGGAGCTTTTTCAAATTCTGAATGTCTATCATGTCTCTAGCAGCAATGAGCATATCATCAACATACAAGAGCAGATAGATGGCGGAGCCGTCCTTCAATTTCTTGTGATATACACAGCAATCATAGGGACTTCGGCTGAATCCCTTAAAGATCGTGAAGCTGTCGAACATCTTCTACCATTGTTTGGGAGACTGCTTTATGCCATACAAAGATTTTTTCAGTCAGCAAACTTTATTCTCCTTTCCTGAAATGGAGAATCCCTCTGGTTGACTCATAAGAATGTCCTTTTCAAATTCTTCATGGAGAAAAGCAGTCTTCACATCTAATTGCTCGAGCTTTAAATTCTGATGTACTACAAGAGCAGGTAGCACCCTGATAGAAATATGTCTGACAATAGGTGAGAATATCTCATTGTAGTCTACACCTTCTTTCTGACTATAATCTTTAGCAACCAGTCGTACTTTGTACACTACAAGAAAATCGTGATTTTTCGACGGACAATTTTCGACGGTTCTAAATCCGTCGCAATTTGCGACGGATTTTTCGAAGGTTTCATTTTCGACGGTTATGACCGTCAAAAATAATTTATATTATTATTTAATTTTTTGACGATTAGAAACGTCGATATTTACGACGGATATCCATCCGTCGCAATTTTCGACAACTTTTCCGACGGTTACGACCGTCGGAAATAAAAAAATTAAATTATGTATTTTTTATATTATTATTAAATTTTTTCGACGGATTTTCCGACGGTCACGACCATCGGAAATAAAAAAATAATTATATAATTTATTATATTATTATTTAATTTTTCGACGATTAGGAACGTCGATATTTCCGACGGATATCCATCCGTCGCAAAATTCGCCGCAATTTCTGAAGGTCGTACCGTCGGTAAATGTATAATAATATCATATAAAAAGTAATTTATGAATATAACTAGCGACGGTCCAAACCGTCGCAATTACCGACGGTTTTGACCGTCGGTAACAATTACCGACGATTCAAACCGTCGGTAAAATAAAAAATAAACATTATATTTACGTCTAAATATATTTAATATTTAACCGTATAAATATATTTTCGACGGTCACAACCGTCGCTAATTATAAAAATATTTAATATTTACGTTTTCGACGACCGAAACCGTCGGTAATTAAAATTTCGTTATCCCGCATTTTTTCCCTTTTCCCGCTTTCTTTTCACTTTTTCCCTTTATATATATTCCTCCTCCTCCCTCTTCTCTCTCTCCCTCTTCTCTCTCTCCCTCCTCCCTCCTCTCCTCTCTCTCTCCCGACCGCGAGCACCCTCTCCCGCGCCGGACGCCGGTGACCCTCTCCCGCACCGGCGACCCTCTCCCGCGCCGGCGTCTCTCTCTCTCTCTCTTTCTCTCTCCCGCTCCACGCCGGCGTCTCTCTCTCCGGCCAAAGGCCGCTGTCGGCCGGATCCGGCCGTGGCCATTCGGATCCGGCCCCCAGCGGCCGATTGGCCGACTGGTGGCTGGATAGGCCGCCAAGCGGCCGGATCCGACCTCCAGGCTGTCGGATCCGGCAGGCCGGATCCGACCTCCAGCGGCCGGATCGGCCGCCGGGGGTTTGGATCCGGCCGCCTGGCGACGGATCCGGCCTCCAGGCTGTCGAATCCGGCCTCCAGCGGCCGGATCGGCCGTCGGGCATTCGGATCCGATCCGGCTGCTAATTTTTTTATACTTAAAAAATTATTTGCGACCGTCAAAAAATCGACGGTTGCGACGTCCGTCCAAAGTTTCGACAGTTGCGACCTTCGAAAAGTTGCGATGACTCTAACCGTCGGCTTTTTCCGACGATTGCAACCGTCGAAAATTTCGACAGTTCGAACCGTCGGGGACTTTTCCGGCGGTTGCAACCGTCGGAAAATTTCGACGGTTCGAACTGCCGGGGACTGTTCCGACGGTCAGAACCGTCGATATTTTCGATGAATTTTTTTCAACCGTCGCAAATCCGTTTGCGACGAGCGTTTTTCCGACGGATCGATTTCGATGGAAAAACCATCGGTAATTGCGTTACCGATGGTTTTCGAGCTGATTACCGACGGTCCGGTGCCTTCAACTCTTGGAATTTTAGTTTTCTTCTTGAAGATCTATTTACAGCCAACGATCTTTCTATCTTTAGGTAACTTGACCAACTCACACGTCTGATTTTTATGAAAAAATTTTATATCCTCACCCATAGCAGCGATCCACTATTCAGATTCGGCTCATGTGATGGCATTCTTATAAGAGGACGACTCTAGGGACCCTTCAGCATCATCCTCAGTTGGAGTAATTTTAACCACCACTTGTTTACTAACGCTCTCTTCAGCCTCCACCTTCAACTGAAGCATTGATGATTCATCAAAGGTCACGCTTCTGTTGTGGATGACTTTGTGTTGTGAAGGAGACCATATTTTATAGCCCTTCACTCCTGCACCATATCCCATAAACACATTTTCTTTGACATTTGGCTTCAACTTTCCTTTACTGACGTGATAGTATACTGGAGAACTAAAAACTTTTAGACAAGTATAATCAACAAGATTTCCTGACCATACCTCAGTTGGAGTCTTGAGATTAATCGTAGTCGCCGGATTTTGATTCACCAAGTAGCAAGTTGTGTTAACCGCTTCAGCTCAAAACCTCCTATTCAGGCCAGCGTTAGAGAGCATGCACTTTGCCCTCTTCAGAAGTGTCTTGTTCATTCATTTTGCAACTCCATTATGTTGTGAATTATCTCTGACTGTGCGATGCCTTCATCTTTGCAAAACTGGTCGAATTCAGTAGAACAGAACTCCAAACAATTATCAGTGCGAAGACGCTTTACTTTCTTCGACGTCTAATTTTCCATCAACACCTTTCACTGCTTGAAGGTCTTGAAGGACTCATTCTTGTGTTTCATCATAAATACCCAAGTCATCCTCGAGTAGTCATCAATCACAGACAGGAAGTACCTAGCACCTCCTAATGACAGAACACGAGAGGGACCTCAACAATCGGCGTGGATGTAGTCAAGTGTCGCCTTCGTCCTGTGCACTACTTTGCCAAATTGAGACCTTAATTGTTTGTCTAACACACAATGCTTGCAGAAATTGATTTCAAATATCTTATTCTCTCGGAAGACCTCGCTTGCTTTGAATATTCATCTCGTTCCGACTCATATGCCCAAGCCGCATGTGTCACAGCTGAACTTTTCTGATTCGGATGAATTGACCACTGCAACAACATCAGAGACTGTCTTGCATTGTAATATATACAAGCACTTCTGCCTGACTCCCTTCAAAATCATAGCATCACCATTCATGACCGTGAGGATGCATCCAACAGCATTGATCTGACACCCTTTAGAGTCGAGGACTTCAAGTGTTATCAAATTCTTCTTCAGTTGCGGAACATGACGGACATCTGTTAGTGTCTTCACAAGATTATCATGAATCCTGATCTGCACAGAACCGATCCCAATTATCTAACATGACGCGTTATTGCCCACGATAACATTTCCACCGTCAGTTTTCTGATAAGTTGAGAACCATTCTTTATTCGAAATAATGTGATAGGAACACCCCGAATCAAGAACCCAATCATCCTCCAAACATCCTGATCAGAAGCAATTAGAACCAAATCATCTTCAGAATTTTCAGTTTCATGTGCCACCGCAGCGACGGGAGCCTTCTTCTTCTTCGAGCAATCATTCTTCCAACGACATGTTTCCTTGCAGTAATTACATATGTCTTTTGCAATGATTTTCTTCTTCTTTGACTTAGATTTCTTCGAATTCGAGGACTGCCCCTTCTCCGTGGTTGATATCAAACCCGTGGTGTGAGTCTCTGTAGAATTTCCAGATGCCCTATGCCGAATTCACGAGTATGGAGACTCGATCTTAGCGCGCACCTTTTACTAGTGTTTTCATTCTTCATAATTATAGACTGAACAAAATTCTCATATGATGGAGGAAGCGAAACTAACAGAATTAGGACAGCATCTTCATCATCGATCTTAACATTGATATTTCTCAATTTCATCAACAAAGAATTTAACTGATCAAGATGTTACTTCAGAGGGGTACCTTCTTGCATGTGGAGAGAGAACAAACGTTGCTTCAACAATAACTAATCGGTAAGAGACTTCGTCATATATAGACTCTCGAGTCTGAACCATAGACCAACCGTCTTTTCTTCATCTGTGACCTCGATTATCACCTCATCCGCCAGACACAACAGAATCATCGAGTGCGCCTTCTCCTCCTGTGCCGCCAAAGTAGCGAGGTCGATCTCCTTTTCTTTACCTTTCGAGTCTTCCTCCTTTGGTTTGTTCTTCGACACGTTTGACAGTGACGCCCAGACTCCTTGTTACTTTAGAAGCATATGCATCTTGATCTGCTACAATTCGAAACTGTTCCTGCCGTTGAACTTCTCCACATTCACGTTGTGCGATGCCATCTCTCTGCTTGATCACGAATCATTGACGAACCCTAAAGCTCTGATACTAGTTTATTATGAAAAGAGGGAGAGATTTTGCACGAACACAGAAGAACGCAGAGAACATAATGGTGGCTCTCTTTGTTATGGAATAAAGATGATTATAAGGATGGATCTCTATCTGAACCCCTATGGAGTTTATATAGGTACTCCCTTTGACAGATGATAGGATTATATATAGACTGGGACTCTAAATTAATCTCCTGAAAATAGGACACATATCTCATGATAAGGACCACAGAAGAGTTACAATTGGGTACAGATTCAAGGCATTATCAACAATTGACTTGGAGCAATACGTATTCGCATGCATAGTCAAGTCGCACTTCCAGTTCGCTGTTGAATTAGAAAATGATGCGTGGTAAAAGTAATTTACAGATTAAGAGGGAAAACTCGATGATCTTATGTCAAGTTTGACAAGAAACTTTAATTGAGTTTCTTTTTTTATTTTTAAAGTTTGGATATATTTTATTTTCTACAAATAAAAGAAACGTGATATGCACAAAATTTATAAATTTGATTGTAATAACCTAAAATTTCGACTGGCCCAAACACCCCCAAAAGTGAGATAGTTGGAAGAGCCCAAAGATGCAATTTCGCGCACAAGAAAATGGGTCGTGCGGTGTTATTCCGTGTCGGATCGACCATTCACACTATGGACATGACACGATCCGAGCACGGTAAACATGAATCTGCCACGACATGGCCCATTTTGACACGGTTTTTTTTCACGCACCGACACGGATTGTGCATTGCGTAAAAACACAGCCCGAGCTGAAATCGTATTATTTCGATTTGACAACACGAACACAGACGCATTAAAAAGTACAACACGGACTGTGTTTAAAATAACGTGAGAGTGTCGAACCCCCTCCCCCTTCTTCACACTTGTTCACTCTCTTTTTTCCCCTCGTCTCTCTCTCTCTCTCTCTCTCTCTCTCTCTCTCCTCTCCTTCGCCACATGGTCACATCCCTCCCTTTCTCTCTCAATCTTCTCTCATCTCACATTATGTCTCTCAATCTCAGCTTCTCTCATTAAATAATTAAGATATAAATTTCACAATAGTCGCTCTAAATTGATCTAAATAACGGCTGTTGTGGGTATGCTATCATGATTACTCGATTAGAGTTTGAAAATCTTAATTCTTACATGATTCATTATAGAATCTTATAACTTTGTTTGATGCATATACTCAAACAACAAGATCAGAAATTCATCTTGTAACTTAACTATCTATATTAGTATACTACTAATACTATAGTCTTATGCTAATTTATTGACTTAATAATTATGAATTAATGACCTAATGGCTAATTCTTAATGTATTTGAAATTTTAGCTATAGAATTATTGTATAATAATATTGTAATAATTAAAGTAGTCACTAAAAGTCATATGTTGTAGATTATAGAATAATACTAAAAAGTAAATTAAAAATTAGAAGGTTTGAACTTTAAAAGGCACCTTTGAATTTAACTTTAGTACCAATTTAAAATTTGAACTTTAAAGGATACTTTTGATTTGATTCTAACTTTAGTACTAATTAATTAGTTATAACTTAGTATACAGTAAATTACTATATAAGTTATAACTAAGTTAAAGATATTTAAGTACTGATTTACTTAGTATAACTTCGTTTAGCTATAACTTAGTGTATACTATATAGTAACTTAATTATAAGATAGTTAAATACTAATTTACTTAGTATAACCTTGTTATAACTTAGTATATAGTAAATTAGTACTTAACTATCTATACTACTATACTACTAATATATATTTATTAGATACTTACCAATTAATTTTATGTATAAGGTTATAACCTATAACTTATTAGTTATTGGTTATTATTCAATTATTCATTTTACAAATTTATTTACTTAATAATTATGAATCATTGACTTAATGTATTTGAAAATTCAACTATATAATTATTATATAATAATAATTAAAGTAGTCACTACTCACTAAGTCATACATTATAGAATAATTAATAATACTAATTATATTATATAATAATTTAATAAGTAAATTAAAATCTGTAAAAGTTCAAATTGAAAGGTAAACAATTTAAAAAAATAGATTGTCTGACTCGGCCCAGCTGGTCGAGACTGTGTCAGGGTAAAAAATGAATCGTGTGGCACAACATGGCCCATTTTCAAAATGGACCATGTCGATGCAACAAGGGTCAAACATGGTTTGATCAGCTTGAGCATGGCACGATACGACCCATTTGTCCATCTTTAGAAGAGTTGTTTGAACTTTTGAAAAAAAGGACAGAGAATCACTCTAAAATTCTTTCTTCTTTCTCTCCTTTTTTTCTCATTCGAGAGTTTCCTTCTACTTAGTGCACCAGGAGCTCACCTAGTGGAAGAGGAAGTGTGAGGGCGGCTAACAACGAGGGCAAGCTCCATTGGAGAGGAAAGAAGGTTAGAAGGAGAAGGCAACAACACTAATCTTATTTAGGGCACAAGGTATATAAAAAAGGAAATCCATTTTCCTATGCATTCATCTTTTGGATTGAAGTTCTTTGATCGATTTTGGATGAATTTAGTGGAGATTTGTGTTCATATGTTTCTTTAGGCTTGAATGTATTGATCCCTTATGATTGATTCCTCCTTTGCTATAGAATGTTCATGCCTTCTGGTTTTATGGATGCTAAGATGATGAGAAACTTATATGGTAATAGCATTTCGTTATGTGTCGCATGGCACCAAATTGTAGATGAAAAAGTGTGACCAAAACAAGGGACACTGTCCAAAATTTCCTATCACAAGGTCGTGACCCATGTAGCCTCATCATAAAAAAAATTGCTAAGTACCCCTCCCGAGAATGATCGTGATGCGGATAATCACGGGTGTGATAGAAGGGTAAGCGGCCGAAAAAATGGCTCCTCTAGTCGTGACGCGTATGCGGAACGACAGTGACATACACTTGTATTAGGGCGTGAATGTCCAATTGTTGGAATGGCTATCAAGGGAGGCCTTCCCACCCGTTACAGAGGATGGTAGAAATTGTGTTGGGTGCCTTGCTAGGATGACCATGACACTTCCATGACACGGTCATTTCCAACACTTGGTTTTATCAAAATGTGGACGACCAATGCCAAAGTCCCCTAAACCTTTTTTTTGTTGAATTATGATATGATTTCATCCATTATGAATTATCTACTGATTGTAAATGATTATTCATCAATTTCCATGATCATATGCATGGATGAATATGTTCTTTACTAGAAGGCAAGTTTTGACTCTCATCGTGCTAAAAAATGAAAGATTGTTTTGGATATGTTTGCTCTTGCTATTGAATGATGCACTTAGACTCCAAATACACATGCTCAATTGTAAGAGCAAAATGAACGTGTATTGAATACGTATATCATTGGTTAAACTTTGACCTCGGTGAAATTGTATGTTATTATAAACTCGAATGCAAGTAATTGAATCTATTTGGTCCAATAAGTGATCGGGGGCTTGACCAGCCATTATGGGTAACATGGATTCTCGAATACCAACAATATATGGAATGCACACTAAATTGAATATGAAATGTTTGAAAACCTTAAAATCCATAAGAAGATTTATGGACCGATATGGTTAGAATTGTTTATAAAACATTAAATGTTTAATGCAATAGTGTATTGACTAGTCATTGATTTGTATCATATTAGGAATTATGGAGTTAATGCAATTGTATTATTTTTTGGAATGGAATGAATTTCATATAATTGGTCTTTAATGATATGTTTTATGAGACTTGAATTATGGATTCTTTTCATCGTTTTGTTTTAAGTCATTATTTCATTTTGTTCTTACATACAACTAATAGGAGATAAGCTTTTCCTGCATTTGAATTCGTGCAGGGTACTAAGGAATGAGATGAGCCCATGGCAGATTCGTGACGAAGTTGCACAAACAAGAGTCCTTGTGTTATATATTGTCGCTTAGTATAATTATGTATTTGTGGTCATCATGTGCCTACTCATATCGAACTATACTTTTTAAAATGTTATTATGTTGCATCAAGTATTATCGTCTCGTGGTTGAATTTCGAAGGCGTTACACCGATATACCAAATTAAAGGAACAATTGAATAATACAAATAAAATTTATGGAATATTACAATGCTAAGATAACTGATAGTTTGGTTTACCTGCTTATTAACATTGAGTTCAACATTTGGCGAGAAAGAGAGAACTTTAGGCTCCCATCACACAGGCAAAGGTAGAATAATTAAAGAGTTTATGTTGAATAGCACAAGCCCAAACCTGACATAACTCATCATGGCATGAGAAATATGAATAGTACACTTTTAACAAGCTAAAAAAACTACCTCAAAATGCTGGTTATTTCATAGAGATGTAAGGTAATGCAAACAACAAAACTGTAGACTGGTTACACAAAAAAACCGGGTAATCTGACTCGAAGGACCAATCTCCAGGCCTACGGTGGAGGACAAAAGAAAAAAATACATAAGAATTTTTTATTATATTTGTTTCTCAAGCTGATTCAGCAGAAAAGACTCATCTGGATTTAATCACAAACGGGTGAAGCTATTACAATGCAACCGCATAGAGTACAACCCCGAAATGGGTTCAATGCACAAGTTTCGGAGTCACATGATATAACCCTAGAAAAAAGCAAAAAAAGAAAAAGGAAAAGAGGCTTTAAATGGAGCCATAGCTCATCACACTGTAGATATATGAAATCATGCAAAAAGATTTTTTTTCCCTGTATGTGAGGCTGCTGTCATCTTATTTTGTACCTCTGAAGAATATCAAGAAACAAAGAACCGAACACAGATCTGAATGACTGTGAGCAGCTCGAAGTATGATTTTCTCGTACAATCCTTCCTAACGACCCAGTGACCAACCTTTCTCTGCAAGCACTTCACGAACCCGTGCAGCTGCTTCAGCAGTGTCATTGAGTGGTGGATAGCTCCAACTACTGGAAATCTAAACACAATGATAAATTCAAGATTATTCAGTTGCTTTAGGACCACAAAAATATGCATATAATTAACTTCCAAACCATTATTAACAAAGGATTCATTGTTAACTTTAATACTCATATTGTCAACATTTCACCAATGAGGCTATATTTTCACATCAACAAGTATGTGCAATGGCTCGAGCAGGATTACTTCAAAGTTCTCTCATAACCCCCTCACATAACTTCATAGTTTAGCATATTGCATTTGGTCATACTAAACAACAACAACAACAACAACAACAAAGCCTTATCCCACTAGGTGGGGTCGGTTGCATGGATCATACGACGCCTTGGTCATACTAAGCATTTGAAGAAAAAACAAACTGCACAACTAAGGAATGACTAGAACTTACATCCTCTAATCCTGTGAATGGTCGAACTACACCTCTCTCACGCAAGGATTTGTGAAATTCGGAGAATTTCCACCTACACCGCTCACTTCCGATTACATAAACAGGCTTCCTGCAAATTGTTCACACAAACAGTTAAAGATCACCACCTGAATATATATGATAATATGAGCAACTTTACAACATACCCCGTACTGCATGCCTCACTCAACATACTAACGGAATCTGCAGTTATGACAAATGCATCAGCCCAAGCAAGATGACCCATGTGAGGGTTTGGATCTGAAAATTACCACATAAAACATATGTAAGCAAAAAGTTTCCTCAAAATAGTGATTACGAAGAACATCTAGAAACTGAGACAACAGCCATCCATAGCGCATTAAATTATGGGTTTGGAGAGTTTATCATACCTTCACCATCCCAAATATATATCTTCGGATGATCACCGAGTTCTTGCAATATAATTTCAGAAACCTGCCAACATTATTGAGTATTTTCAACACAATCATAGACCAGCAGGAAATAGAAAGATTAAAGTTCTCCTTCAATTACTTTCTTTGGAGTCCTCCTTGAAAATGAAATTCTAACGCTTCCACAGCTTGCTAGCACATTCTGCAGTGTACCAACTAACTGTGTGGCAAGATCCGCACCATATCTACAATGTCCTGAAAATAAACAGTCAGTGAAAACCAAGATTTATGACCAAAAAAATACTTCATATGCTACCATTGCACTATATGATTCCGGACAGAACTGAATTGTTTAGGGGCAACTTTTAGAATAAAGCAAGTATAACAACTAAACTTGAACAAGAATACCATTCAAGTACTAAGCACAAATGAACATCAGAGACCATAAAAGAAAGTGCGATGTCAACTTCATACAGCCATGTGACATCACCCTTCTATTAACACATCAGAAATTATGTCAAATTTTGGCGCAAGCAAACTTAAACCATAACAGTAAAAACTCTCCTCTCAAGACAATGCATATCCTTCATTTGGACTCGCTGTTAAAACATGATAGTCCTGTTGGAAACATTTTTTTCCTTTTGAAGAAGATAATTTCTAGAGAGAGGGAGGGAGAGGATAACAATGACAAGCCAGAACCTATTATTTTTGTTCATATAAAGGGAATGTGCAAAGAGATGGTATATCAAGCCAAAAATCAACCAGCAAGGTATCAATAGGTTAGTAGGTAGATTTTATTTCTGTTACAGGTTAAATTTAATTAGTAAGAGAAGTAAACAAATCATGCTGGTGTCAATAGGTTAGAGGGGTGAGAAGACATTATTTCTTGAGTTGTATTTACTGTTTCATGCATTGAATGATATTAAACTTACAGCCTTTTTCAGTTGTCATTTTATAATTATTTCACCCTATATTGAATCTGTGGTGTTGGGTTAATTTGGGTTATTTTGCCTTTTTCCATTTTTACTAGTAACTGCTCAATGGCCCCCTCAAGAAAAAAAAGGATTGCATATCGATTGGTTTCTCAGATTATAGGTTATTCTTACTTCAGATTAGGGAACGTCAAATGCATTCGAGGCTTGATGGAAAGGAAAAATAAATCTTAAATTGAAAGTAAATGAAATTACTCATAGGCCCTCCGACATTTACTATGAGCAATGGTTTTGGAAGAGGAGCCAATTCATCATGCCAAGCATTAGCAGCAATTCGCAGCGCAGCAGAATCTGCCTGATGAAGTGCTCCAACAGTGAGGACCTGAAGTTGAAATATTATAAATTATAAGATACCATATAAGAAAACAATTATTGCTAGGTGATATGTTTTGTAATACAATATTAAACTTCACTGTTTCAAAGAAATCTTATATAGTTATTATGTTACAACTTACCACATTCCTACTAGGTGCTTCTTGGGGAGTAATCCATCGTCGCAAAAAGCGAGGGATTTCTTGTTGTCCACTTGCAGTTAAAGAGTAGTAATCATGGCGAGGAGTCACTACCAAATCGAACCTTTCAAGGTGTGATCTTGGATGTTGAATCTAAAACAAAGACAACACAAGCATAAGGCATTGTAAATTCAAACAACTGCAGACTGTATGGAGCTACTTCGTGTTCCAAACCTGAATGACAAAAACTCTGTCTGCAGCTAGCCGTCTTATTGAACTGGCTACTGAAATTGTGTCTCGACCAGATGCAACAACCAAAAGGGGACCTTCTCTGAAAGAAAATCATCTTATGATCCACAGTTCAGAATAAGTAAGAATGGAGACAATTAAATGAGAAACCAGTATTTCTTCTTTTTTTTAAGAGCATGTTCTTTTCCTTGTTTTTTAGAAGAGTTAGTCATCTCATGCATATTTAAAAGAGGAATTAATCCCATGCATATATGGTTAAAAGCCCATAAACAAAATGTACTAGAGTATATGACACATATTGAGGTTCAAACCAATCTTAAAACAGATGACTAACAAGAATAATGCACTTTACAAACTCAAGCAGTAGTTAATATCCTTCAACTCTAGAGGAAACAAGAGTTTGAACGTTAAATGAGACCAGCAATATAGTACGATCAGTGGATCCTTCAAAAGAGAGATTTTCTTCTGCAAATTTCTATAACAAAGTGAACTAAGGAAATGAACAGTTGTAATACCTTCTGAATATTGATCTCAAACAATTGTAGCAAAAGGCATGTTACTAATTTCATAAGACCATTTTACAGGTGTAAAGAACATAAGAGAATACAACTCCTCTTGTAATGATTGAAAGAAATGCAAGTGAAAACTCTGGAAACTAATAGAAAAGATTCATGCAGGTGACTCTTGGCAGTTGGCACAATGGCGGGTGACTAAGACTTTGACAGAGCAGAAGGAAGGCTGTGCACATATACATTCCCCCTCCTTACATCTGTTATACGGAACGTTTTACATTTTCCTTCTATTTAATTAAATGATGACACCTAAATGTAGAAGTACAAAAAATGTAGGCAGTTTCGAGGACAGATTGCCTTACTTCTCAAAAGTTTCATGAGCAAAGGCTGCAATCTTCTTGGGATCAGCTTCTAAAATGGATGATAGACCAAAGTTCCTACCATTTTGAGCAGGAAATGGCACCAATTTTTTTCCTCGTAGCATCATGGAAAAACTTGAATTGCCAAATATGTGTTTGATTAAAGTGTCCAATGCTTTGTGAAAAGGGACAGGGAGCCAACGGAGCAACTCATTCACGCCCCCTCGTGGCCTAGTAACACGCTGCATGTTCATCCAGAATACTAGTTATTATTGCAAGAATCATATATCAGAGAAGATCTATTAACAAACAAATGAAAATAAATGAATATCAGAGAAGGAACATGTGATAATTGGACAAGAAATAGTTAACCCCTGGATAAAAAATTTCTAAAAAACTGTAGATGCACCTTCACTATATATTTTTTTTTTTTGAGGGGAAAAGGATGACCACTGAAGGTTGTGGGTGTCATCCACATATATATATATATATATCATCGTAAAAGGATCACCATGTACAAGTAAGTACTCTCCAGAGGAGAGCAGTAATAAAAGGATCACTATATTAGAGTTTCCAAGTTAAAAGGAAGCAAGCATTCCTTAGAATATTTCTTTTGAACAAATTCTTTAGAATATTTTCTCTCCTGGAAGTAGTAGTCTTTAGAATATGTCTTGAAAGGAGACAGCATAAAAGTCAGAAAGTGAGGTGTCATCATTGCTAAAAACCCTAAGGCTGTGTTTGGATTGAGGAACCAAAGTTCTTCAAAGTTCTCAAAAAGTTCTGATGTGAAATGAAAGTTTTTGCGTGGCGTTTGGATAAAATTCTTGTGCAAGTAGAACTTGGAGCGGTTGAAAATCAGCAGGAGTCCATGGCAGGCAACGGGAAATGGACGACGCCCGGCGACCTTCTTTTCTTGGACTCCCTTTCTCCAGTTTCAACAAGAACTTTCCTTTTCATCTTCATCATCTTCGCCCCACTCCAGCGAACCTACAACCAGCGAATCTCAAAAACATTCTGACAAAATCGCCGGAATTCCTTGAACCGCCGTCGAACTCGGTTCATCCGTATGCTGCCAACAGAAAAAAACGATTCGAGCCGCGTCAACAGAAATTGATGGTACCCAGACATTTCTATCAATCTGGCCAACAGATTGCAGCGTTCGAACGCTACCGCTGACCATTGTATCATCGGAATCAAAGCTCCCCTAATCATCGGTTGTTTCTTCTTTTTGACGGCATTGTAGCAACAACAGCACGAAAAGCCCTCGCAAGGGCCGTCGAACAACGAACCGGTGTCGGTGATAGATCTGGCACCAGTCGTGGCGACGCAGCGCCCCTACCTCCGACGGTTCTGCCCGTGCCTGTCTCGAAGCGACCGTCTCGATAAGCCTCACGGGGAAGATGAAGGTGGGCAGCAAGAAGGAACGGCAGGGGAAGGGGTCCTTGGTGGCGTGGTAATCAGGAGAGGTGCAAGGTGGGCAGCGATGACGACCACGACGAGGTGACAGTGTTCGACGAGAACGGCAACCCCCCAGCGGCACAACACAGTCCCGGGACGCATCACGGGCGAACTCGTTCCACAAAGTTCTCACATCTTGCTAGAACTTTTTGACAGGAAGAAAGTTCTCCCCGCTATCACGTGACTGGAATTTGAAAATTTCCTTTTATAAAGGCTGTTTGGAAGAACTTGGGCAAGTTCTTGCCCAAGTTCTGCATCCAAACACAGCCTAAGTATTCAACAAGCATGTAATATTGGTAAAGTCAATAGGAACTCTAGATGGAACAATATTACCATTTGTGGACACGCTTAGTGAGAAAAATTAATAGGAATTCTAGGGATTCTAGACAGGACAGTGAATCCAAACCCATGAGTTGATATTTCTATGCAGCAGCATCCTGACTCTATCAATGCATATGTCAAAGATTGTGCTCAAAAGCGGAAAAAAATAATTGCAGGCTACGAGAACTCGGTGACAATTGATGTTCCTATTGTTGCTCGCAGGGTAATCTAAATGTGCGTCATGGTATCATAGTTTGCAACATAATCATTCAAAGAAACCCCAGAAGATGTCAACTTGCGAAATCTAAACTTAATGTGTAAATAGAACAATGCAATTAAGAGCAGGCGGTAATGCGAACGATCTCTTTGTACCGAAATTACTAGCATTAGCGGTCGAATTCGAATACTACAGAAATCGAAGGACTCACGTATATGGTCTGATTGCCTGCGAGACCGAGCGCGCGAACCAAGCCCAAACTCTGGTTCTCGGCGCCGGGGAAGCCGTTTCCGATGACGACTGCCCGTCGGACGACGTTGACCCCGCCTTCGAATATCTCCGGCATGCCCATGGTGCCGCTGGGCGGCTCCGGGAGCCTGATGGGCCGCATCTCCGACCACCAATCCGATCCCCTAGCGATCGCAAGACGGATCGCGGAGCATGCACAGGGGTTTTCCTTTCGCTATTTTCCAATCTCCCTTTTTTTCTTCGACGAGATTTCGAACACTTTCTAGGGTTTGCTTTGCTTCTCACTCCAAATGCCACCTCAGACTGCTTTTGTTTTCCCTTCTGTTGTCGCTGCTCGATGGCTTTCGGCTTTTGCTTGCGCAAGAGGAAAAGTGGTGGTGGTTTAGAATTTGATACGACTAAAACAAAAAAACAAATATTAAAAATATTCTTACTGCCGAAAATAAAGATAATGTTACAGCCTTACAGGCATCCCGAAAAAAGAGAGAATATTACAGGGAATTGAATTTTTACATATTTATTTGGTATTCTTTCCCTTAATAAATATAATGATTTCCGTAACCATTGTTATAAATTTGGTTTTTTTAATCCCCAAACTTAAATGCATAAAAGGTAATTTTCTTATGATCATCCTATCATATTAAACTTACTTGTATTTCTTGTAACTAAAAAGGCATTAAGCCTTTCTTGTTTTCATAACTGAGAAAATAAAAAGCGCTATGAACAAAATGTTTTATTTTCCAATGTATACATTAAAGTGTCGATAAATAATTTAATAGTTGAAATTAATTTTAAAAAATAGATATTTACGTATTTAGTAATAAAAAAACTTATAAGATATTATTTTAGTTAAATAATAATAGAAAATTTAATATTATAATTTATGAAATACGTGAAGAAAATTTATATATTTTAAAGATAAAATAGTATATCTATTGATTAATTGATCATTTTTCACATTATAAATTAAAAAAATTTCTGACTTATAAGTAAGTAAAATAAGTACCTATCAATTCTTTTTTTTAATTATTTTAAAATTACTTTGATTGACTTATAAGATTAGTTAAACACCTTCTTATCACTTAACTATTATTCTATTATGAAGTGAATTTGATCATAAAGAATACTATGATTAATGTGATCATGAAGAATGTGTGTACCACAAATTTGTGATAATTGAGCTATTAAGATTTTCTTTTCTTCGGTGGTCAGTCAATCCAATTTGTGCCATGTTAACTGAGCGCATTATTCTTTGTGTGTTTTATATTTGAATTCGAGATTAAGCGAGAAAAAAATGCTTATCACTCTAAAAAAATTTGAATTTGTTATTTAACTTAGAAAAAAGTGACCGGATTCCTTCCCTGTTCTGAGCTCTCTGACGAGAACAAAGTGCGCAGAAGCCTAGCGAAATAAAGGTTCCGCGGAAGAGGCGGCAGCAAGACGACGATGGAGACTGCGTCGGCAATGGCGACGACGGGAGCTGTTCGATGCCAGAGGATTGGCTGCGATGCCATGTTTACTGAGGAGGACAATTCTGAAGGCTCCTGCCACTACCACGACTCTGTAAAAAAAACAAACCCTCTTTTTTCCAGTCGATCGTCCATTCTGATTTCATTTGACTGATGATTCGCATGATTCTCCTCTCGTTGGACTCGTTTTGGTTCACTTTCTGCTGTAGATGCTGCAGTTTGTTGGTGCTCTTCCCATAGCTGGTTCCTGCAACTGTTGCTGTGTCATATGTTGGTTCTATATTTCTTGCTTTACTTCATGTATTATTTCTGTCATGTCAAATTATTGTGGTATTTCGTCAATTAGCTTCTCGTGCTTAATATCTGTCTCATCGTGTAAAGGATTCTGTTTATTTTCTGAACCTTTCTGTGTCCACCTTGTTTGAAGTTCATGGTTGTTGCTGATAGAATTTGCAGGTCTCTACTTTTTTTTTCTATATTCACTGTTTGGATTGTGCCAAGTTCTTGCTACGTTAGCCATTTATTCTCTTTGCTTGATCAATTATCTGACAGCTGTGGATTTTCATGGGACTTTCTGAGTTAAGATTCAACTGGGCTTTCTTCATCATTCTTCAACTTGAGATGTTCGCAAAATAATTATTCAACATTGGATTTTGGAAGTAGCGGGTGGAGATAACTGGTTATCACCACTTTGTATCTTCGGCATGCGTTTTTCCAATGCCGACAAGGTCTTTGGCCTTAATTCAATTCCATCTATTGTATATGATGATCCTACATATCTAAGAAATTGGTCAATGTCAGCCAATGCTAGAAGATGTGCATGTGATAGAATATCGAAGACATGCCATCTAACAAATATATGCAGGGTTACTGAATTTTCATATGGGTGCAGGAGGCTTTAACTTTTTTGCGCACTTTTAGAAAATAGGGAATGAAGTGTGTATGATTTTACAGAGGCTTTCTTATCCTTTTTCGCACCGGGTTCAGGTTTTGACAAAAGTTTCTCTATCCAATATTTACACTTTGCCTACAGGTTCCGGTTCCATAAAGCATGGATTAATGGAAATTCAACATTTTCCATCAACATATCTACTTTCTTCAAATCTTTGGAGAAACTGTTCCTGAAAAGCCATCAGCTTTAGAATCTCACAAAGTTGTTTAGAAATGGCATCCTCATAGCAGATTGGAAATCCATCTGCCTGCTGTCCCTCAAAATCACCAGGCCAAATTTTCCAGTGGGATCTCCTAAAAAAGTTATTATAGGATATTCAACTTTTTTGGTGCTTATGTTGTGTGATTTATTGTCTATGAACACTTGTTCATGCTGCGTAGTCCTCTTTGGTTCAAAGCATTTCCATCATGATTATTTGTTCAGTGTTGCACATGGAGGTTAACGAATAACATCGCATTGCACAACTTGGAGTGTATAGGAAGAACCACATGCTCAGGATGTACAATGTAGATATTGTAGAAATATGCTTGGAAGGACATTACCGACCCTTTCATGGCCTATAAGTGAAATTTAGATAAAAGGATTGGTTATTATTTTTTTTGTTCTTTTTTCTAGTATTAATTTCAGCACGGAGAAACAAAATTTTCTATAAAATTATCGCATGTTTTCTTTCCATATCAAAGCAATTAGTATTTGGTTAAAAAAGTTAGTTTTTCAAAACATTGTCGTGAACATCGACATATGTTATTGAAAATCCTCATTTTGTGAGGGATCCTCATCTTCACTTTATCAATGATTATTGCAACTGGCTGTAGTTTTCTCAACGTTTTATTCCTTTTATGATGTGTACTAGATTAGTTGGCAACCTCTTGCTGATTATTTGCTATTGTATCAAGCCGTCAGAATTGTTTTTTTTTTTTTCATTGTTCTTTTTATCTATGTAAAATGCACCAGGACTTCTCTTAGCAGTGTCACTTTTGCACTTGCATACTGAAAGAAAGCTCATCTCTCATGTGTTAGAGTTGGTGAATACTTCAGGGCCCCTTATTTCTCACATCGGGTTCGTCCACGTGAGCTTAGGGGAATCTGAGTATTACCCAATTAACAGTATTGCTGGCGTACGAACGAAAGGGGGGTTCGGGGGGCCCCGCCCCCCAACGGTGCCCCGGAAACCTAGACGGGTTTTGGGCTTTTGTTTAGTCGGCCCGTGTGTTTCGGATTAGGTTTTTTCTCTGTTTGTTTGGGTTTTAAACCCGGTTTGGAGAGGCTATTAATAGCCTAATTTCTGATGTAATTTTGGGTGGCGGTTGTAAACCTAAACGATATAGTGGAACCTCTTTGCAGGACGTAGCCCTCATCTCAAGGGTGAACTTGGGTAAATTTCGTGTGTCTCCTTTATTTTTCTGCAATCTCTCTGTGATCTTCTCTACTTGTTCTCGGATTTTTCCATCATCGTGGTGGTGGTGCTGCTTTTCTTCTCAGGGGGTAAGTTACTTCTGATATCTGATGTGTGTTATTTCTGGAAAATTTCAACACAGTCCTAATATAGGCTCTCTTTATTTTGCAGCCTATATTTCATGATGGTATGTAGATTCTTTTGGCAGGGATGCAGATCTGATAGACGAGGGGTTCATCTTATTGCATGGAGCAGTGTCTGTCGCCCCACCTTTCAGGGTGGGCTGGGAGTCTGTGATCTCCGCTGCACCAACTGGACTCTCCTTACTCGGTGGGTCAGGCGGAGGTCCTGAGGACAGCTTATGGCGCTTGATTTTCTTCACATGTTACGGGCATGATCTATCTTGGGGGACGAGACCGATAGTGCCCCATGGGGCTTCATCCTTCTGGAGGGGAGTGGCAACTCTATTTCCACGGGTGCGCCCGCTCATGACACCATCTCTCGGCACAGGAGAGCTCTTCTCGTTTTGGAGACACAGTTGGTTCCCAGGGATTCCCCTCGCAGAGGCTTTCCCCCGGCTATATGCTCTGGCAGCACATCCTGATGCGACAGTGGCGGAGACATGGTCTGAGGCTGATGATGTCGGCTCTGGATCCTGGACCCCTCTCTTTAGATCAGCCCTCACGGACTAGCGCATCATTGAGCTTTTAGAGCTTCATAGGAGGATAGCCCCCTACTGTCCTGATCATTCCAAACTCGACGGATGGGTATGGCTATCGGAGGCATGGTCAGCACGCAGCATATACATCAGGTTCCTTCCAGACTTGGCGTCAGAGGAGTTTTCGACAGATTGTAGACTCATTTGACGATCGCAGATACCGCTGAAAGTCAAGATCTTCGCTTGGCTTATGCGGCGGGGTTGGCTTCTCATCAGGACATACAGGGCACGCTGGGCACCCCACACGGACATGTCTTACGTTTTGTGTGGCGAGGCAGAGGAGGACGTGGACCATCTATTTTTCGAGTGCCCGACAGCACGAGGCATCTGACAATGAATGGCCATTGGGGGTCTTTTCCCCAGACTCTCAGGCCCTATGGCAGCCATTTCGAGCATTGACACGGTAGAGACAGAGATGGAGAGCGCCACTAGCATCTTTTTTGGCCGGTTCCTGGGCCTTATGGCTCCAACACAACCAAGTGATTTTTTGTGGGGAGCGATGTCACATTGAGAGTATTGTACACAACATCTCATTCCTTCTTCGAGAGGGGTTTTGGATAGCTGATATACTTTTGATTTTGCTCTGCTTTCACTTTGAGAGCTTACACTTGTATATCATTTTCATCTCATAGTTATATACACACCGGATGACAACCACCTAACTTGGCGGTCATCCTTTTTTCCCTCAAAAAAAAAAGAGTGGAGTTGCTGCAAGCAAAGAAGCTACAGGTGACAAAAACGCTCAACCAGTAAAACTTTTACTTCGTTCATGCTATTGAAGATGCAAAGCAGGTAAACATACTACTGAAAAGCCAGTAACCAAGATTGTGTCTACAAATCCCTCAAAACCCGCAGCAGTTCATTTTTCGCTCAAAGTAAGAAATCTGAAGATTCTTGTTCGAGTTGCTGCCAAGGATTCTTCTGCGCTGATCATGGTACGCCTCTTCACAAAGTGATATTCCAATTGACATGCAAAAAAACATACGAGCAGTATATTCCTTGCTTAGAACCTCTTATTTTCTCTGGATCTAGAGACCTGCCGTGTTGGTCAATAAGTGAAATATTGACAAGTTATCCTGGCCAGGTTCACAAGGGGGACCTTCGAAATCAGCCATGGTCGCTCGTGCAGCAAAGAACAGTTTCAAAATTCTCCTGCTCCACCGAAGAGAGTCGGTCTGGATGATCCGCAGACGTGTCGAAACAACGGATGCAGCAAAACCTTCAAGGAGAGGGATAATCACGAGACTGCTTGTGAATTCCACCCTGGCCCTGTAATTTTTCACGACAGGATGAGAGGGTAAATTACATCAAATGCTCTCCAACTTTAAAGTTTGCTCAGCGAGACCTTCCAACTTCACTTTGTAACACAAATGCCCTTCATCTTTTAACACGTTTCACCCGATGCTCTCTTTACCTGAGATAGTCAGTTTTTCGATTTTTCGTGGATGTAGCGTCCACGTGGCTATCTCATCTCTCCTCCACGCAAATAATCGTCCGACGTGGCATGCTCTGACGTGGCACATAAAATTACATCAATGCCCTCCAACTTTAAGGTTTGCTCAACAATACCCTCCAACTTCACTTTGTAACACAAATGCTCTTCATCTTTTAATACATTTCACCCGATGCACTCTTTACTTGGCACAGTCGATTTTTCGATTTTTCGTCGATGTGGTGTCCACATGGCCATTTTTTCTCTCTTCCATGCAAATAGTCGTCCAACGTGGTATGCTCCGACGTTGCACCACATATTAAACCATCTTACTTATCGTAAATTGACACACTCACTATTAAATTATTTTCTTATTTTTCTCTTTGTTATCATTCGCGTGAAACTTTCGTCGTTCGCTCTCCTTCATCGTTCACCTTTCACGTTCGTCGTCCGCTATCTTTGCCCAAATTGGTGTAATTTTTACGTGCATTTGGTGAACAAACTTTAAAGTTTGAGGATATTTGATGTAATTTTATGTGTCATATAGGAGCATGCTACGTCGGAAGACTATTTGCGTGGAGGAGAGATGAGATGGCCACGTGGACGCCACATCGACGAAAAATCGAGAAACCGTCTGTCTCAGGTAAAGAGGACATCGGGTGAAACGTATTAAAAGATGAAGGGCATTTGTGTTACAAAGTAAAGTTGGAGGGTATCGCTGAGCCAATCTTAAAGTTGGAGGGCATTGGTGTAATTTTATATACCACGTCGAACGACTATTTGCGTGGAGGAGAGAGGAGATGGTCATGTGGACGCCACGTCGACGAAAAATTGAAAAATCGACTATTCTAGATAAAGAGGGCATCGGATGAAACACATTAAAAAATGAAAGACATTTGTGTTTCAAAGTGAAGTTGAAGGATATCACTAAGCAAACTTTAAAGTTGAGGGCGTTTGATGGAATTTACCCCAGGATCAGAGGGGTAAACTTTCATATTGTCTTCTCAGTCAATCTGCTTTATTGTATTATGATTGAATTCCTAACGAGTTCTTTTGCCCCCTGACATTTTTGTCAAGGAATTCGACGAGTTCATGGCTATACCGCCATGCACAAAGGGATGGCACAACGCCAACGCGGAATGATTTCTCATGATCTTGCTTGTATTCCCAATCGGCTTGTATACTGACAGCAACCGAACGAGATCCCATCGTTTGGTGTTTACTCCGGGATAATAAGTTAAGAAGCCTTTTCATTTTTCTAGTTTCTGGCTGCACGAATAATGCAAAAAAGAAAAATCTTTTTGAAAATTCTGATGTATTTTTCGTTGTTCTAATTTGGAAAGGTTCCATCTCCTGGTGTTTCTTTGTCTATCATTTGACCAATTTGCTTTAGTTAATGAATCAACGTTAAATATGCAAGCTTTGATTGAAGACTATTTTCGGTGCTACAAGCCCCAAGACTCAATCGGGAGGCGGTTCAATTCGGTTTTCTAAAAAAAATAAAAAAAAAGTTGAATATAGATGGAAAAATAGAAAATAAGAAAAGTATATCATAGCAGGGAATATGGACACAATAAAACTGATGATGATTTGAAGAGAATATTATAATATATTGAAATTAATAGAATGAAGGTAAAAAAATATAGTAATAATAAGGGTATTTGAATTTGAAAATAAAAAGTGAAAAAAAATAATAAAGATAAATTTAAGGAAAAGAGAAAATGACGATGAACTTAAATAACAAGATAATAAAATTTCAGATAATAGATATTTAAAATATAAATATATTATTAGATTTTATAGGATGAATTTAAAAAAGGAAACAAATGATATGGGAAGAAAAAAGACAATTCAAAATTTAATAAGATAGTAATAAGAAAAATCCAAATAAAAAAGAAAAATACTCATATAGAAAATGATAAAATTAAATTATTATAAATAAACAAATATTCCAAAAATGTAAAAAATAATTTATTAGAATTTGATTAATTTGAAATAATGATTAATATGCTTTTATTTTCTTTTTTTTACTTTTAATGCTTTTATTTATAATATATTTTTTAAAGTATTAAAAATATTATTTTAATAAAGATTAGGTTCATTGAACCTAATCTTTTCCGATTTGGAAAAACTGTTTATAACATGAAATAAAAAAAGAAGATAATTTATTATAAAATAAAATTCATCGATGAGAGATTTAAAGAAACGCAAATCATCATAAAAATATCCACACAGGCCAAATAAGATTTGCCGGCCGCATCACCTCCCCTCCAAGTCCACACGTGTACCTCATGCCACGTGGCGATATTGTGGAAGATTAAGCTCCTCATTTTAGAACTTTCGCGCTCTCCCGACGCCACCCGATGTCCGGTGACGTGGACAGAGAGCTCATAGATTCGGAGGCCCTCTCTTATGTGGGGCCCCACCGGCGGATCCACTCTCGCCCAACCGTCTGCGCCCCGCGGTCAAAAACTTCCCGCACGGAACCCACGGGATCGGCAGCGCCGCACCGCACACCGAACTCGCGAGGGCCGCCCGCACTCGACGTGGCCCCCTTCCTCGTCCTTCGCTCGCCATTGACGGCAGCCGACGCCACGTGGACCCGCCGTACGGCCCAACCAGGGGCGCACGCGTGGTGACCCGACATTGCCCCACGCCCTCCGGGATACTGCATGCCTCCTCCGGGCCCCGGCGCCCACCGCGTGTCCCCGCCGCCGACGTGGAGTCAACTCCAGGTGGGACTGCGGGGGGAGGACGTGGCGCGCCGCGGGAGGATCCAAACGGATCCGACGGTTGTCCTTCTCTAGGGGGGGTGGGGTGGGTGGGTGGGGGCGGCAACTCGTATATTTTGAAGGGCCCAACAGCGGCACGCTGCGGACGGGGTGGTAAAGAAGCGGTTCTGGTTTCGGTCATGGCGACCTCGCTCGAAGGTGCGGAGGGCGGCGGCCGGAGTTTTCCGTCGTCCTCGTCGTCGTCGCGAGAGCAATGCGGCGTGAAGCGGGCGATGGTGGACGTGGAGCTCGACGCGGCGCTGGCCCTCGCGGACCTGGCGGGGATGGCGGTGCCTCCGGTGATGGGGGACGAGAGCGCCGACAGCAGCAACGGGGAGAGGGAGTACTGCGAGAGCTCGGATTCGAAGTCCAGGAAGCGGAGCAAGAGCGAGTCCCCTGTTAGAGCTCATGACAGGAGCCCACAAGACCCGAACAGCTCTAAATCGGAGGTAATACCAAGTTGTAGCTGCTCTTTCTTGCAATTGTAGGCTTGTAAGTTGTTCATAGTTCATACGGAGCATGCAACAGTAGGGGTTGATTTGTAGAACAGTTCAGCAGCAGAGAGTGGGGTGGTATTCCCTTCATCCCTTGTAATTTTCGTAGCTGAAAGTGATGTACTTGCAGCAGTCTTATTAGATAATGATCCGAAGAGCGTTAGATTTTTGTAAGATCTTGGATCTTATACTTGTATGACCACGTCGAGTCGACTGAAAAAAGGAAGAAGTTGAACAAAAAAGAACCTAAATGGGATGCAGTTCTCCTGTCTCAACTCCATGAACCTTCACCTTCAGCCTTTTTATATGGCGATTTTGTTTGCATGTTTGCTGCAGGGCTCACGTTTGAATGCTCGTGTCCGTGAACATGAAGGCTTCGTAGATTCCCAAGGTAAAATCGAAGGAGTACAGCTGAGGAGGCAGCATAATCCCGAAGCCATCAACTTAAACGTCTGTTGTCCGGCCAGTAACAGTTCGGGCGCCGGGGGTAGAGCGAAGCACAACATGACTGAGGTAACACTTTCAATCTCTCAAACCATGATTGGGATCTTAGATTCATTGCTAGATATGGTCGTTAGCAGGCCGAGAAAGAGGCGAGAAGATTGCGCAGGATCTTGGCTAATAGGGAATCAGCTCGGCAGACCATCCGCAGGCGTCAGGTACATTACATATAATGCGTGGCGTGGACATATAAATTTTGTTTGGCCAACTTTCAATGATATATCAAGCGAGCTTACAAAGGTCCTTTTAACTGTTTTAGGCGCATCGTGAGGAGCTGACCAGAAGGGTGGCTGATTTGTCGATACAAAACGAGAATATGAAGATGGTACGGCCTGACCATTCCCCAAGTTTGTTTTATCATACAGCTTGCTGCAGGTATTTTAAACATGATATCATGGACGAATGCAGGAGAAGGAACAAGTTCTAAAAGAGTATCTTTCACTGAGGGACAAAAATGAGCAGTTGAAGGAGCAGGTATGATTCCCGTGGTTCAATGGTACATTGAGATCGCACTCTTCACTGTGTCCCAGTAATATCTTCTCGTTGTCAATTCTGATATTGTAGCAAGTGACGCTTTTGAGAGGGTTTGTTTACTTGCGCAGATAGCCAAAACAGAGAAAACAGTGTGTGTTTCAACTGCAGAGGCAGAGACGTCGCCATCTTCCCCGGGCACTCCACCGTTCGTCATGTATGCGAAGTCGCCCTTCGTCCCACACATCGTTCCTTCTTGGGTTTCAACCTCGCCAGACGCCTCGGCTCTATGTGAGCATGGCAACCCCAGCAATTCTTCTGGTGCAGCTGTCTCGCTCTACGTGCCGCCCTGCGCGTGGTATTACCCTTTCGTACATGAACTTCCAGGGACGCAGAGTCCTCTTGCAGCCGGAGATCGGAACGTCGATGATAGTGATAGAAGGCAAGCGATGCTTCACCCTTATCTCCCAATAGGAGGCGATGATAAATCGCGTACGAGCGACAGGAAACCTGAGACCCTATTCACAGCATTTGGCAGTCGACATGAAAACTGTGCCTCGAGCAGCAAAGGTGCGTCCGAGAGGTTGCAGAAGGAGGTTGTCACATCTTCTTCAGAAGAGAACGACATGCTATCTATGACCATCGGCCTCTCGCTGGAAGATAAGGGTGAGACCCGTCATGCTACCGGCGTGGAGGAGAAGCTTCAGAGTGCTTGCACTCGACCTCCGGAGAAGTTTGCGAGTGCAGCTGCAGCAGCAGAGGCCAGGAAGAGGAGGAAAGAGCTGACCAAGCTTAAACACCTCAATGGAAGGTAAACTTGGTCCGAAGGGAAAACACGAACGAACCACTCCTGCCATTGCTACATCTGCGTGTTTGTGTTAATGAGATTCTTCGCCATGCCTAAGAAGCACGCGGCCCTCCGTGAGCATGGCAATTAAGACGACCAAAATTTATGTCTTGTTTCTTTGTCTACCGTACGTAGAGCCAGCCTTCCTCTGTTTCTCCCTTTGTAGCAACTGTAACAATTGATAGAAGAACGAGTCCGTTCCTTGCGCAGCGGTCACCGTAGGTCGACCGTCGACGAAGAGTAGGTGGTGATTTATTCAACGCATCTTTCTGTTTGCATTGTATGAGGCTAAGAAGTACTAAGAACACTTTACATTTATCTCAGTTGATGTAATGGAATTGTTAAAGAGGTAAAGTTTTAATTTTTTTTTTATTGATTTCGTCTTCTCGTCATCACGTCCTTGTGCCATGTAGTCGAATCTGGTGCGAGCTTTACTGAACAGAGTACTCTTGTTTCCGACGTGTCTCCCTCCAGCGCGTCGGGCAGATGTGGGAGTTGCCTTTGAGGCAAACAGGTCATCAGACGCCTATTTAAGTTACTTGTAACCCTTAGTCGGGCTCAATGGGCTGCGAACAGCTCGTCTCATTTTTTTCAGTCTTTATTTTTTTTTTATTTGTATTGAAGTTTTTTTATATCGGAGATTTTTATAAATTCCATCATGATTGAATTATTATCATTGTATTTATCAATATTTTATAACAAAAACGTATGTGAACTCCGTAATCTCCGTGTTTTTTTATTTTTTTTTGCGTGCGCAATTTTTCTCCCTTATAACACTGTTTTCTGAATTGTTTCAAACTGGGACACACAGACTGTGTAACGACCAGCAAAGAAAAAACAAGAAGAGAACGAAGTCTCGGTCGAATAGAAGTAAAAATAAGAACCAAAGCCAATTAGAATTGGACTCAAGGAATTTGATTATGTCCACAGATATTTGGGGAGATAAAAATCTTATCTTATTTATTTGATTAGAGGGAGATTAGGAGGAGAGATAAAAACAAAAATCCTTCATTAAACTAAGTAAGGCTGATCTCACGAAAGAAAGGCTCTCTTTTTTTAATTCCTGCGGGCACGCTGCCACGCCCAGAAAGTAAGCCGTCGGAGACCAATCGTCTCCGGCCTCCCCTAGTTGCAATCACCTGATCCACACACCCCGTTCTTCAACCCTCTTCGTGAATTGCAAGCACTGATTGGTCGAGATAATCGAGAGGGAAACACGGGCAGATTCAAGCAGATTTTTAATGAATCAAGGGTAGGATCCATCGCGACCAGGTGGGTGAATCGAAATCACCTTGTATGACCTCTGAATTGTCCCAAATTCATGCCCTAATCGTTATGAAAAGAAAAGATCAAATCTAGGGTTCAAGTTATCGTTTTAATTGATTGATTCCTTGTATTCTTTGATTGATTGAATTGCATGAATAATTCACTTCTTATTGTTCTGTTGTTGTGTGATTGATTTGCTAGGAGATAGGAACTAGGTTAGGATGAGATTGCATTGGAAAAACGATGAAATTCGAAAGTTTCGTAACTTTCTGGACGCCGACCGGTCGACTGGTCCGCAGGTATTGTGGCAACCGGTCGACCGATAACCTGCCTATCGTCGTATTTCTGCACATGTCAATCGGTCGACCGATTCCTGTCACCGGTCGATCGATCCTTGCACATTGGTCGACCGTTCAACCGAACGGATCGACCGAACCAATTAAACCCGACTTGACCTACCGATCTTAACAGACCGGTCGACCGATCAACAGACTACCGGTCGACCATTCCCCCGAACCGGTCGGCCGATTCCCCAGAAATTTTTTTATTATATTTATTAATTATTTTCCTTTTATCCGGATATTATATATATATGATTGATCCTATTGTCTGACCCCACAGAGATCCCTAACTGATTTGCATGATTTATTCTGTTATTGATTTATTTCACATTGATCCTATCGTATCGGTTGAATCAAGAACAAAGAGCTACAAGTTATTAAAAACGATTAATAAGTTCAGATGAAAGATTAATGATGGGTTGCCAGTCCAAGTCAAGTGCATCAAGATAATGGTCGCTCCCTTGGTCATGGTTTGATCACTCATTGACCCGCACAAGGCCGTATCGTTTGCTGGGCATACCCCAAGAATTAAAGGCACCTAAAGTCACCCTGATTGCTAATTAATAACCAAGATGAAGAAGCAAGTTCAAGTCAAGTCAAGTATGCCATGATTCCAAGTTTAATATATATTATTGATCCTCATGATTCATGATATCTACTGATCTTATTCTCATTATGATCCATGATACTGATATGTTATCTTTCACGTTCAAGTTAAGCATGATTATTTACCGCTGATTATTATATTCATGTCATGCATTGTATATCATGTGGTTCCCCACTAGGCTATAAAGTTTACGGGAGGAACTCCTCCCCTGTGTCTGATTTCCACAAGATCAGGTCAGTGACGTGGTGGAGTAGGCGTGTGGTGATGAAGTTCTGACGATAAGACGACACATGAACCATAGGGCTTTTAGAGTGTTATTTAGTTTTCATTTATCTTCTGCATTTTAAATTCATGATGTAGAACCTATTTTATTTTCTTAGCAATGATATAGCCACTTTTAGACTTCCGCATAATTATGTTATCTTCTTTTATTTTATTATCTTTCCGCTGACGTGTCTCAGTTTTTGACTGAGATATGGTCAATAATATGATCAAGTTATAGCATGCCGTAGCGTCTCCATATTGGTATTCGCCACGTGGCGGGGGTCGATTTGGGGGCGTTATAGACTGGTTCATGGCATTGCATTTTACCTCTGAAATCAATGCCTAAGTATCCTTGTTTTCCTTTCGAGTTGGACTCGACATGCAGGAAGAAAACTGGTATTCATGTGACCAACGTCTTTACCACAGCATGTTTTACGTCTTTACAACAGCATGCTTTGATATCACCTTCCATCTCCCTGGATCCTTTCAAACTAAGTAACCTACGAACATAACAAGATCACACAATCTACATCGCAGTTAAGATAACGTGTGTCAAGAATGCCTTAAACGACTCTGTCCACCCGTCAAATTATCTTATTTTTCCTTTAAACTTCAATCCACTTTTGTAAGTTCGGATTAACCTCGCTCGTCAATCTTGTAATTCTGAATGCAAAAGAAGTGTGTTCGTGAAGTTTCTCCTCCACATCACACGTCGTCAATTTACCATGCTTATCAATCCACTTTTCTAAGTTAGGATTAACCTCGCACGTGATGTCAATCTTGTAATTCTGAATTCAAAAGAAGTGTGCTATTGAAGTTTTTCCTCCACATCACACGTCGTCAATTTACTACCCCTATCTCCCGTTATTAGGGGAGAGGAGCTAGTCCTCCCCAATCAAGAATCATATCCTCAATAAAGACTTCAAAGCTTTCGTAAACCTAACGTCGAGTCTTAAGCGTGCATCTGGCAACCCGCATAACAGAACATCTCGACTACGCGTTCTGTCTGAGGCATCTGTTTCCTTATAAACATCTCCATTCAAGCATTCACTTTGGACAAGCGCCCCATAAATCATGATATTTGGCAAGCCATAAAGTAAAATTCAACAAAATGCAATTAAAATAACTTATCTAGACCATCAGCATGTTTTCTCGAATGAGAGCAATTTGTTGAATTTCCCATGACAAGTTGGTATGAGAGCAATTTTTCTCGGACGACAAAACGACATGTTTGACGTGAATGAGAAAATGGCATCGAACTCTAAGATGATTCAAGAGCAAGTTGCACAGAAGAAAGGTCGCCCAGAACGAGGGTATAACGCCCCCAAAATCAGCCCTCTTGCCAGTAGGCAGTCAAGTTGACCCTAAGGACGCGACGCTGTATGCTATACTCTTGATCTTGACACGTCAACAAATGTGATACGTGGCAACAAAAATAATAATAAAATAAGTGATAACATTATTGCGGAAGAGAAAAATATCGGAAGATCGAAGGACACCAATATTTAATGAAATTAATCAGGAAGAAGGAAAAGATTGCATACTCCAACAAGTTCGAGCGAATGACCACATGTTCAATTCCAAAAGAGAGAATCGTAATATCTTTCTAATACAAGGACCAATTGTTCGATTAATGCAATAAAAGAGTTGAAAGCTATTAAATTTGACAAGTCATGTGAAGTTGTCCTCGAGCTCTACGCCCTCCATCACCTCACTAGGCAAGATTCTCACCTGCAAAATCCCAATGCAGAGGCATAGAATACCCGTGAGCAAAAAGCCCAATACAATAGAAACATAAGTGATAAAATGATAATTAGATTATGATTAAAATAATAATGGGTAAGCAATAAAATAACCTGCTTTAATAAATGGTTTCAATGCTTTGATTACAATCGGCAATGGATAATACTTACTCATATTTATGCTTTGTTCTTTACCATATTCGTACTCTGTCCTTTAATATAACAATATCATGTTCTGTACTTTACATACTATACATTACTACACTTTACTTTACCATGTGTTGTACTATATCTTTTACATTACTATGTTGTCATTGAAGTTTATTGTCTTATGCGAGCTCGACTTGATTAAGTTGGAAAGCCAGAGATGTCTCTATGCATCTGTGAAGTCAAGAATGTCCACTTTAGAGAAGGTGTGATGTCATTGCATACTCTTTTCAAAATATAGGTGGGAGAGGACATGTACTTCAGGAACAATGGTCATTAAAGACCCGTACGATCGCTGTCTCCTCAGCTAAGTTACATGTCCCTTTGGCGATATAATATGTGATCCATATGATACCTACTTTGGGGAAGGGAAGATGTCAATACATCACCCTTTTTTGAATACAAGTGAGAAAGGACCTGTACCCTAAGAGCAGAGGCCTTTAAGGACTTGTAGGTTCATTATCTCCTCAGTTCAGCTACATGTCCCTCTTCCCTACTATACTATGATCTTTACTCTGTACTTTTTGGCGACACATAGCAATCCTATAGTTTCATCTTTTCTTTACTCATCTTATTAGCATATGTGGGGTTTAAAAATCATATATCAGAGAAAGGTTGAAGTCGGATCCCTCATCTCTGAGGCAATGACATTATGTCATGTTGCTTTGTTCTTTGTGTTAAGTCATAATCGTCCTTCAGGGATGAAAAGGGTTCATTAGGGTCTTTACACTGGACATGATCTCAAGTGGGCCTATTGAGGTTGGACCCAACTATGAAAATTCGAACCCATCCAAGAGGGTATTTACGTCTTTTGCAAGCTAATCTGGACCGAATGAGTGAAACCCAGGTCCAGCCTTCTGGCTAGGTCCATGCGCTTGACCCGGGCCGAGTCAGGGTTCGACTCGGGCCGGGTCAACGCTCGCACGTGGGAGTCAGCCCAAAATTTAGTGTCACTGTCATGCCCTCTCATGGCACAGTCGTGCCATCATTGTTCGGCCATTCCTACTCTGAGACGTCTGTGCCATCGTCACGGCCGTGCCACTTCCTAGCATGCCAGTGTCGAGGTTACGATCGTGTCATGCAATGGTACGACCGTGCCACCATCATGGCTATGTCGATCTCTGGCACGCCCATGCCCTGTCCATCGAATCACTAAGGTTTAAATTGGTCGATCATTTGCCTGAATTGATCGGTCAACCATTTGCCTGAATTGATCGGTCGTTCTTATGAGAGGCACGATCGTAACTCTTAGAAGGCATGCCCGTGTCGTAACTCAGCCAATGTCATCGCGCTCGGGCATGCTAATGCCACTTAACTGGCACGGCCATGCCGTCGCAGTCGGAAACATGGCGCAGATTTGCACCCGACTAACTCTTCATCTCCGGCCGACTTTCGGCCGTCAAAATACGATGGTCATAATATGAAAAGTAAAGTTCATCAACTCTAGGGAATGACAGTATCATCATATGCATCGTATGACTAACAGTTTATCACCTATGGGGTTTAGATGTCTAAGGTACCTTTCGATCGCTTTTCGATTCGTTGGCGGCGCTCACTGTCACCTTCTTCGATGTCGACCAGTCCTTATCGGTGAGGAGGGTGCGGCCGACCTCCGAGCGTGTCGATGGAGTGCTGCCACGTGCTGATCATCCGTCGGATCGCCCCTGCTCTGTGCGTCGCTTGTGCGTCGTTCGTCGGAGAGAAAGAAGGAGAGACAGAGGAAGAGTGTAACGGTCGAGAGGGGTCTAAGGGGGCGCGAGGGCTCCTCCTCGTGCCCTATTAAAGCCCTTTGCCGCCCCCACTCGGAGGCGAAGTGGGGGGGGGGGGGGGGGGAGAATCGGTGGAGGAGGTTACTCCCCTGCTGTTCGTTTCTTTTTTTCGAATTCAAATTTGAATTCTTTTTCTTGTTGGGTTGTTTGTGCCGATTGTTACATTATTACCTCTTAAAAGAAAATTCGTCCTTGAATTTTAATTAGGTCAGGACTTACCGAACAATCTGAGGAACTTTTCGCGTATCTCTGACTTTACTTCCCATGTTGCTTTTTTTTCAAGGTGGTGCTTCCATGCTACTCTGACCAATGCTACTTTCTTCTTTCCTCTCTGATACTCCTGATACTCTAAGATTTCTATGGGCTTCTCCTCATATGTTAAAACATTCTTGAGATTTGGTTCCTCAATTTGGATCACATTGACATAGTCATACTTGTATTTTCGGAGCAATGAGACATGAAAGACATTATGTACTCTGGCGTACATCGGGGGTAAAGCCAATTTGCACGCTGAATCTCCGACCATATCTAAAATTTCGAAAGGACCCACACACCTTGGGCTCAACTTACTTTTCTTGCTAAATTGCATCACGCTTTTAGTCGGTGAGACTTTGAGTAGGACTTGCTCACCAACCTTAAAAGTATGTTCTCGTCGCCATGAGTTTGCGTAGGCCTTTCGATGATCCTGGATTGACTTCATCCTTTTCTTGATCAGTTCAATACGGTCAGTGTACTCCTGAGTCTGTTTACGCAGCTCTGCGCTTAATATCTTTCTTTTGCCCACTTCTTCCCAACATGTCGGGGAGCGGAATGGTCGGCCATATAATGCTTCAAACGGAGACATCTCTATACTTGCATGGTAAATTATAGTAGGAGAATTCGATAAGGGAAAGATGATTGTCCCAATTGTCATGCCAATACAAAGCGCATGCTCGAAACATATCTTCTAGCATTTGGATCGTCCTCTTTGATTGACCATCTGTCTGTAGGTGAAAGACAGTTCTATATTGGAGCCGTGTCCCAAAAGCATTTTGGAGACTTTTCTAAAACCTTGCAGTGAACCTGGGGTCCCTATCGAACACAATGATTGATGGTATTCCGTGGAGTCTAACGATCTCCTACACGTAAAGATCCATTAGGCTTTCAAGCGACTACTTTACCTTGAGGGGTAAGAAGTGGGTCAATTTAGTGAGTCAGTCAACTATTACTCAGATGGCGACGTGCCCTTTTTGAGTCCGCGGAAGCATTGGGTCAAAGTTTTAATGTCATATCAAATCATATTTTGATGATACAAACTTCGAATGAATAAATTTAAAATATTGAAAAAGTTTAAAGAAAAATGGATTACTTTATGCACTACGCTTTGATTAAATAATTGGCACTGATCTCATTAGTTTTGGATGAATATTGAACATCAAATTGTAGAAAATTCTGTTAGCTTTCCATAAACTATAAGATCATCTAATTTGGATAACTGTGCAAAAAATTATGCTAGGTCAACCTGTAGGTCGAAGCTATGAAGGCCGATCGAGATAGTCCGGTCGACCAATTGGAGATACTGGTAGACCGGTCAATACATAAACTGCTCAAATCCATGTCAAGACTACACCGATCGGCAGACCGATCGATGCACCGGCCGACTGATCAACTCAACAGACGAAAATCAAAACTGCGAGGCTATGTCGGTCGACTGACCGGTGATAGTCCGGTCGACCGACCAATTACGGAAATTGGAGAAATCAGCGCCAATGTTATCAAGATAGCTTTTCGGATCGTACGATCCTACGATCCAAAATTTGACAACCGATCTCGATCCCATGATGGAGATCGAAAACTTAGGATCGGTACTGGATCGATCGTCGACTCGTAGGATCGGTTAGATTGGTGCGATCCGACCGATCCCACATATATTTTTTTCATTTTCTAAACTATTTATAAAAAAAATAAATGACATCTTGCAAAAGCCCGTTCGACTTCTCCCAATTCCTAAACGCTTGTAGCCGGCTGCCCTAATATTTTCGCAGTCTCGATTCTCAAATCCTCACTGAATGTTGATCGTCGATCGATAGGAGTTGGGACGTCGGATGCCGGTTCAATTTCTACTGGAGTGGCAGGAGCACCCGAAGTCAACGCAGCACTGCTCACGGCTCCATTGTTCAGGCCCAGGACATTCAAGCACTCACCATTCGACTTCTCTCTTGTAATACTCGAAGATCATCGTTCGCCTCCGGTCACTCCACACTCGTCGGTAGCCCGGCGGTCAGTCCACTTTTACATCTTGTTGTTCCTCTGTCTGTGCTCGCCTCTCCCCGCTCGGTGCTCGATAGTCAACATCCTCTGCTCCATGTCCGCTAGAGTCGGACCTCAAGGCTGATAGGCAGCAGGCAACAGGCTCTTATTGATGTAAGTCTCTCTCTCTCTCTCTCTCTCTCTCTCTCTCTCTCTCTCTCTCTCTCTCTCTCTCTCTCTCTCTCTCTCTCTCTCTCTCTCTCTCTCTCTCTCGTGTCAACTGATCTTAGGATCATAGGGACTTAGGCTATGAAAATTTGACAATCAAACCATGTGTTCTGCTGATGCTTTGCGATAGGAATCTAGTCGACTTCATGATATGTTGATGCTCTACGAATTTGCCTCATGATTTGTTCAATAATTTCCATTGACATGTCGATGTTAATTATGTGTTCAAGTTCAAGTTCAATGAAAGTGAACCAGTCATTTGTTTCTTCTTGAATTCTAAGTAAACTTGATTTGTGAATTATGATGCCTATTGCCTAATGCTGAAAATTGTAGCTCTTATTTGTTAAATGTGAACTGAATTGATTTGTGCTAATTAACTACATTTGTTGTAGCTCTAAATATGAATTGTAGCACTGAATTTTGATTTATTAATTGATTTGATTTGTGAATTGACACAATGCCTTGCCTTCATTTGATGTAGCTCTAAGCTCATATCCCTTATTAGCCATGGCCTCTGGAAGTGGAAGTGGAAATGGAAGTGATACTGGTATTGGTAGTAATGCACCTGGTGGCACTGGAACAAAAACTGGATCAGCTAACACTAGTGGAACAGCAACTAAGACTAGGTTTAGAAAAAATTCTACAGGAAATAGAAGTGATGCAGGATGGTCTCATGGCTTTGAAGTTCCAGGAGAAGGAAGAAAGGTTAAATGCAAATATTGTGATAAGATAGTAACTGGAGGAGTATATCGGTTTAAACATCATTTGGCTTGTACTAAGATCAATGTTGCACCTTGTGGTGCTATTCCTGATGATGTGAAGAAACATATATTGGCCATTTTAACAAATTTAGAAGAAATTGCAGCAAAGAAGAATCAAAGCAATACTTGCGGAGTGGAAAATGATGATGATGTTAGCATGGAAGATGCAGGGACAGATTCAAATGCTAAGAGGAAAGGAAAAGAAGTGATAGGAGGGATTTCTAATTTTCTCAAAAAACGAACTGGAAACATTCCAAGCAAGCAGCAAACAATTAATCAATCTTTGAGGAAAGAATTGAGGGAGGAAGTTTGTATGCAAATTGTTCATTTTTTCTATACTAGTGCCATTCATTTTAACTGTGTAAAGAATCCTGAATTTGAGAAGATGTGTCAGTTGATTGGCAAATTTGGAATTGGGTTGAAGCCACCCTCTTACCATGAGATAAGAGAAAAGTACCTGAAAAAATAAGTTGATAATACTATGTCAATACTTGAGGAGCATAAAGCTGAATGGAGAAAATTGGTATGTTCTATCATGTCAGATGGTTGGACCGATAAAAAGAGGAGGACCATATGCAATTTTCTTGTTAATAGCCCTAAGGGTACAGTTTTTTTAACTTCACTTGATACATCAGACATCTCAAAGACTGCAGATAAAGTTTTTTATATGTTGGATGAGATAGTGGAGCAAGTTGGCGAGGAAAATGTTGTACAAGTTATCATAGATAATGCTGCTGCTTACAAGTTGGCTGGTGAAATGTTGATGCAAAAACGAAAGAAGCTATTTTGGACTCCTTGTGCAGCTCATTGCATAGACTTAATTCTTGAGGATTTTGAGAAGAAAATTAAACTTCATGAGGTGACAATAAAAAGGGGCAAAAAGATAACAAGTTTCATTTATGCAAGAACACTTCTTGTTAGTATGCTGAAGCACTTCACTAAAGGAAAAGATTTGATAAGACCTGTGACTCGCTTTGCCACTTCCTATTTGACTTTAGGATGCTTGTTTGATAACAAGAATGCATTGTGGACTATGTTTGTATCCAATCAATGGAAAGGCAGCCGATATGCAGCAATGAAAGAAGGGAAAAATGTTGAGCACATTGTAATGGATAGCAGATTTTGGACTAATGTTAATAATTGTTTAAAGGCAGCATATCCTCTTATTAAAGTTCTTCGCATGGTAGATTCAGAAGAAAAGCCAGCTATGGGCTTTATCTTTGATGAGATGGACAGGGCTAAAGAGAAAATAAAAGTTAACTTCAAAGCTGATAAGAAAAGGTAATTGACTAAGTTACTAACTATATTTTAAAGTCTTATTACATTGCTTTAAATGTATGAAAATTTGGATATTCAATCTTCTTTTTAGTCTTATAATGTCTCATCCATTTTTTTTGTAGTTATGAACCTATTTGGAGGGTTATTGATGATAGATGGGAGGTTCAACTCCATAGACCTTTACATGCAGCTGCTTATTATCTTAATCCTCAATTTCATTACTCCCCTGACTTTGAAGTCCTTCGTGGTTTATATAAAGTTATGGATAGGATGTTAACTGATGAAGAAAGGGATACTGTTGATATGCAACTTGAGGAATTCAAACATGAAAGAGGGTTGTTTGGATTCACAGCTGCTAAGTCTATGAGGCAAAAGAAGACACCAACAGATTGGTGGATATCCTATAGTGCTGATACACCAGAATTACAACGATTTGCTATAAGGATTTTAAGCTTAACTTGTAGTTCTACGGGATGTGAACGTAACTGGAGTGCTTTTGAGATAGTATATTTTTTTAATTTTTGCAACATTTTCTTTATAATTTTAAATATCAGTCAAACATTTTAACTCAATATTTGAATTACTCCTCAGGTGCACACAAAGAGAAGAAACCAATTGCTACAAAAGAATATGAATGACTTGGTTTTTGTAATGTACAACTTAAAGTTGAAGAACAAGAAAGTTAGGAAGCAAGTCGATCTCTATGTTGATGATTTCTCTTCAGATGATGAATGGTTTATATAAGAGGAAAGTGAAGGTTCTCCTAGATCTAATATGAATCTTAGTGTTCTTCAAGGTGGAAATCATCATGATAATGAAGATGAAGCTATTGCTATAGGTGATGAAAATGTGGAGAATGTTATTGCCTCAGTCGACGATTTGGAGCTTCCTGAAGACACTGAATGTGATCATTTTGATGATGAAGAACATGAATATGAAGATGATGATCTTCATTATGACCTAGAATTAAATGGCATGGCAAACCTTTTGTAGGCTTGTAGCTTTAAATCTTTTACTCTTGCGGATTGTGATCTTACTTTTTATGTTCTTTAGTTGTAAACTTTTTTAATGATGACTTGTTGAATTCCTATGAATGATGCCTTGTAGCTTTAAGCCTTTAAGTCCTATGTTCAATTCCTGAACCACACTTGTACAAGTTTTAGAAGGTGAGCAATTCTTACCATCTGATTTCATTGCTTTGCTAGTGGGTGTAATTGCAGAAAAGTATATGCCTATATTTTGTGTTCATATGCCTATTTTTGGTGTTCTATTAACCATACTGAGAGTTGTTGGCTGACACTTTTTTTTTACTTTACAGGCTAGTAGGTATATGATTATGATGTATTTGGAAGTTGTCACTTGTCAGTTATCACATTGGAAGACAATAAATTTTGCATCACAAAACCACAAAAGGCAACAAGTTTAAGAAAGGTATGAAAAATTTGTCTAACATTTCTTTAGTATTTGAGCAACTGTGTTGAAAAAGTAATTGTCCACAGGTTTTCATAAAATTCTAGATTAATTATAAGAAATTAAGCAACTCGTCCTTATGGCGATGAAAATGTTGAGTCTTAGGCTCTAGGTACATAATAAGCTCATCCTTATGGCTAGTCCATCTCTTTTATTAATTTCTTCTATGCAGAAGTAAAATATTAAGCTTCAATGAACTTGTGCATTGGTTTTAACTCTTATCACCATTGCTTTGCAGACTAACATTTGAGTATAATTGTGTTGTATTTACTATTTAGTATTTAGTTTATATAGATGTGATGTGTCATGTTTGAAATGTTCATACTTCATAACTTCATATAAATGTGATGTGTTATAGACTTATAGTTATTAAAAATGTGATGTTTCAAATTTACTTTACAACTTTACATGAAAATGATGGAGTAATATGTTTGTTCTCTAACTTTGTGACTTGTGAAATATATACTATTTTAAGAAAATATTTTTTTATTCTTAGGAGTAGGATCTTACGATCCTCGATCCGATCCTACGATCCTCGATCCTTCGGACCTCTTCCGATCCTACCTCGGAAAGCGATCCTGACAACCTTGATTAGCGCAATAGTCATATAAATCGGTCGACCGGTCCATAAATGCGATCGACCGATCTATTACTAAAATGAACAGTAATGACTACATTTCAAAGAGAAAAATGTGGAATTAATTCTGGACGAATTTTCCACATGCCAGAACCTATAAAAGGAGTGCCAATGCCAGAAGTAAAAGCACCCATCCAAGAAAAAGTCAGATTTCCGACGGTTCATTTTCGATGGTCAGACACCCGTCTGAAATACCAACGGTTTTCCGGCGGATCTTCTAAATTGTCAAAATTATCTTCGGGTATTTTTCGACGATTTTAGCCGTCTAAACTTTCGACGGTTAAGAATTCGTTGAAAGCTTCCGTCGAAAATATTGCCACTTCGACGGTTCAGACCGTCGAAAGTTTCGACGGTTTACCTAACCTTCGAAACTTCCAGCGGTTTGAACCGTCGCAATATTTCAATGTTGGTACCGTACAATTATTGAACTTATCGACGGTTTTGACCGTCGAAATTTACGTCGTTCGACGCAACCGTCGATATTTCGACGATCATACCCGTCGAAACTTTATTCAATAAAATATTCTAGCTTAATTATTTTCGACGGTCTCAACCATCGAAAATGGAAATTTATAAATTTATAATTTACGTTTATCTTGGAAATTTATTATTATATATATTGACGGTTAAAACTGTCAATATTTCGACGGTTTGAAGAACCGTCGAAACTTTTGACGGTTTTTCCAGCGGATTCGAGCCGTCGAAACTCGAATTAATATAATATTATATTTTCCTATTTTACGATGGTTTCGACCGTCGAAAAGTGGCTATATAAATACCCGACCCCACACTCACTTTCTTTGTTTTCAACGTTCATCCGCCGATACGTCCGGCTGCCGTTTCGTCCGCAATTCATCCGGCCGTCGGCCACCTCCCGCGTTCGCCACCGCCCAAAGCTTTCGCCGTCGACTGGAATCTCCGGCGCAGGTAGGTCCGATCCCCGCCCTCCTTGTTCTCTCCGGCGGCCAGATCCGGCCGCCCTCCGTGCGGCAGCCAAATCCGGCCGGCCTCCGCGCGCGGCTGCCAGATCCGGTCGCCCTTCGATCCGCGCGCGGCGGCCAGATCCGGCCGCCCTCCATCGAACGGCGGGATCCAAGAGCAGAAGACTCAAGTGTGCCGTTGGATCCAAGAGCTGAGAATGCCGGATGGTTATGCATCAAATCTGACCCGATGTGTGGACATAAATAACTTGCATTTGTTTGACATGAAAAGCCACGACTGCCACATATTCATGGAAACTTTACTTCCTACTATTTTTTCTTCACTCCCGGACAAGATTTGGAAGCCGATAACGGAGTTGAATCAATTCTTCAAAGAATTGTGTTCTACAACATTAATGGTGAAAAATATGACCCAATTGGAACGTAATATTTCAATAATATTATGTAAGTTGGAATGAATATTTCCACCGGAGTTCTTTGATTCCATGGAGCACTTACCTATTCATCTACCATATGAGGCAAGGGTAGGTGGACCCGTTTCAATCAGTTAGGATGACATTTTGGGAAGCCAAGGAGTAGATGGCTAAGTGATGCAGAATTCAAGTCTGCCATGAATCATGTACTCCTAAACACGCAGGAAGTGCAAGGCTACATTAAGTAAGTTTAATTTCCATGCGTTCTTTTCTTTAACGTCTTCTGACATCAACATTTTGATTTAGCCATAACTTTATATGTAGTGTTTTCTTGCAATACTACAATGTCCCTGAACAACATGTACAAGATAGAATCGAGAATGATTTCACACTGTGATTTAAGGAACAGGTAATTCTTACAATATTCTATACAATTTGACGTCTTCAGCGTCTACTCTAATCATTCATTTTCATATTAGGTTCTTAGTACCGGCACGACGTCTGGTCTCCAAAATTTGGCATGGGAACCGGCTCGAGAGGTGAAAAGTTGGCCGGTGTATTTTGTGAATGGTTATAAGTTTCACACTGAAACTTGGTCGATCGGGAAGAAAACAGTGAACAGTAGAGTATGTGTCGTGGGATCCACGAACGAAGAAAATGAGCGTGACTACTACGGTGTTCTCAAAGACATTATTCAGCTACAATACACTGGAGGTAACTACGTCACATTATTTGAGTGTAATTGGTTTGATCCAAAGGAAAGGAGAGGGATGCGAGTTCACAAAGATTTAAAAATAGTTGAAACATGTCACAATCGGCGTTATGATCATTTTGATCCTTTCATTATTCCAGCTTCTACAAGACAAGTATATTATGTGCCATATCCGAAGAAGACCAAGGACAAAGCATAATGGTGGATTGTAATAAAGACGAAGACAAGAAGCAGGATAGAAGTTGATGGTGCATTGCAATGTGCCTATCAAGATGACTCAAATACTTCTGTGAACCCTATTGTCGACACCGAATTAGTTGGCGATCTACAGGATTCGGAACACATATTTGAAGACTTCGATAACGTCGACATACAAATTGATGAAAATGGCTCGGACGAAGATGAATTTGAAACTACGTCGACTTCTGATGATGATGATGATGATGATGATGATGATGATGATGATGATGATGATGATGATGGGTACCAGTCATGTGGTAACTCAGATGATGAGTAATGATATTGTAATTTAATTCGGAACGATCATATTGTATTTTTATCTTACGTCTAAGATCTTTTATTAAGAATGTTGTCATCTTATGGATTGTTCATTTACGATTCATTTTCAGGTTGTTTCATAACGGTTTATTCAAATTATCATCTCGCAATAGTTTGTTTGATGCGTTAGCGATGCATGTGTTGTTTTGATAGTTACATTTTGTTTGAATTATGTGATGACTTCAACTCTTTCATGTTTGATTTATTTTATGTGATCTGTGATGTTATCTGAGATGTTGTGAATGATCTGTGATATGTTGTAAATGTTGTTTGAAATGTTGTAAATGATCTGTTTGGACATTTAAAATTCAGCATTTTTTTAATTTTTTTTGTTTCCGATGGTCCTGATCGTCGAAAATAGTCATGACCGTCGGAAATAGCTGAAATACGGCAATGTCGATAACAGATTTTTCCGATACCTACCGACGGTTAAAACCGTCCGTGCAGAATTATCGACGGTCAAAGTCGTCAAAAATTAATCGTGGGGTCGACGGGTGAAACCGTCTAACCAAGTGTGTCGACGGTTTAAACCGTCGATAATATCGACGGTTGAAGCCGCCGATATATATCGACGGTCAAAACCGTCGATAGTATCGAAGGTTCAAGCCGCCGATAAATATCGACGGCACGAACCATCGATAGTATCGACGGTTCAAACCGCCGATAAATATCGACAGCATGAATCGTCGATACTATCGACGGTTTTGACCATCGATATATATCGGCGGCTTCAATCGTCGATATATATCGGCGGCTTCAACCGTCGATATTATCGACGGTTCGTGCCGTCGATATTCCTCGTTCGACTGTCGCGCCCGCCCCCTAGACCGTCTGTAATACCGACGGTTTATAAAAAATTGTCGTAAATTGTTTGCGACGACCCTTTTTCACACGGACATTGTCTGTCGAAAGAACCATCGGAAAATGTCATTTTCGACAAATCTGGCCGTTATACCGACGGTTTGGACCGTCTGTAACAGGCATTTTTCTTGTAGTGTTCTTTCTCTTTTCCACTCTTGTGAACCTGAGAGCTTCTGTGTAAAAGAGGTTCAAATCTTACCTCTTGAGCGAGAGAAAAGATCAGCTTCCTAAGAGGAGAGGTTGCCTTGCCTCTCGAAGCGGAGAAAAGGTGATTGTGTAAAAGGCTTTCTTTCTTGCCCCATATGGAACAAAAGAAGTGCTAGTAGAATCTCCGACGGTCTCGAGGTCGAGAAGTCGGAGCGGAGACGTAGGCCAAGGTATGGCCGAACCTCATCAACAACCATCCGTGTTCATTGCGTTCTATTTCTCTTACTCTCTCTCCCTCTAATATTGTGTTTATAATCTGAATTGCAAAGGTTTTAAGAATTAGTTTTGTGCTTCCGCGACGAATTCCGTAAAATCGATATTTTCGATTAAACACCAATTCATCCCTCCCCCCTCTTGATGTCCTTTGGGGTCCTACAATTGATATCAGAACAAGGTCGCTCTTATTTTGATCTTTTGAATCATTTCGTTTTTAGATCTAATTGTTTTATATTTAATCATTTTTAAGATTCAATCGTCTTTTTTAAGATTTAACAATCTTAAGAGCTGTGGCATCAAGTTGATTTGTTTTTGCCGAATGACAATCAATTAGTCGTCCTCCTCTTTTAAATGCATCAAATTTTGCATATTGAAAAATTAGAATTCAAGCCTACATATGTTCTATTGTTATAAACTTATGGGATATTGTTGAAAAAATGCTACTATTGACATGAAAAATTACCTTCCGAACACGACGAAAGACAAAAAAATTTTTGAAATTGGATTGGAAAGCAAAGAATATTTTCTATTGTGCTTGGGATTCAACGGATTTCTAATTGTGAAAGTGCAATCGAAATTTGAAAAAAACTTATTACTACTTTGAAGGAACGGATAAAGTCAAAGAATCTAGATTAAATATTTTGAATCATCAATATGATTCCTTCAAGATGCATGAAAATGAATCTATAAATGATATGATTGCTCGATTTAATGATATTATGAATGCCTTAGCCTCTTTGGACGAGCCGAGAACTAATCTCCAAAAAGTGAAAAAAATTCTGAGGTCTCTCTCCTCCCAATGGCATAAAAAAGGACGGTGATGGAAGAAAATGATCTGAATAAATTAGATTTTGATGATCTTATTAGTTCACTTCTAACCTATGAGATCGGAATCCGAGAAGAAGAAGAATCAAATACTCTCAAAAACAAAATATTGGCTTTGAAAGCAAGCAAAAGTGAAGATGACTCGAGTGAAGAAGAAGTAGACGAAAAGATACTCACCCTTTACACAAAAAACTCGATAAGTATCTTAAATTGGTGAAAAAGAAAAAAAAATGTGAAGCCTACCTGAAGATCATACAAAAATCACAAAGAAGAGACACTGTGTCTAATGAAACACTTATCCAATAACTCCTGAATCTGAGTCTTTAATTCTTTTATCTCTGTCAGAGCCATGCGGTATGGAGCTTTGGAAATCGACGCTATATCGGGTACCAATTCGATATGAAAGTCCATATTTCTCTTTGGCGGTACTCCATTAACATCTTCTGAAAATACATTAGGAAAATCCCTCACAATTTCTATGTATTGTGGGATCTTGGTAGGTACTTCGGCCTTGATCGTACTTGCGAGATATCTTCTGCATCCATGTTTAAGAAGCTTATGGGACTTGATAGCGGATACCATGATCTTCGGTTCCTTCTGATTTATACCTTTTACCGTGACTTTTTTTTATCGTGTACTCCTATAACAACCTTCTTTTGATTGCACAAGATAGAAGCATCATTACAAGTTAACCAATCCATGTACAGTATAGCATCATAATCTTTCATAATATAATGATCAAGTTTGCAGGAAAGTTCTTTCTGTCTATTTCTACCGATACATCAGGTAGGTATCTAGTAGTCTGTAGGGTTCTTTGTGGTGTAAGTATTGTCATACTGTGGTCTAAGTTCATAAAAGTTGACCCTAAGATAATAGCGCACTCCTTTGAGTGGCTCCAAAATCAAATAAAATAGTAATAGTAGGCTCGGTTACAAGGAGCATATCTCGAATGACTTCGGCGTCATTCTGTGGAGTGTCTTCCTCCAGGTTGAAGAGCCTTCCTTGTACTAATTATCTGTGCCATGTATACGCCTCATTTCTTTATAGTGGAAGCATGCTCCTATTTTTAGGCGACATTCGCCTGCGTGAGTCCTGCCGCAAGTATTGCATAAGACCCGGTCACCAAGTGCAGGTGGTGCCTGAGGGGTCTGGGTGACTGTTGTCTCTGTTGTTGTGATGGCCGCCTTGGTGGCTGCTGAGGGAGCCACTGATCCTGGCGCTGTTGGTGCTACTGTGGTGGGGCTTGTTGAGGGGGACGTAGTGGTGGTGGTTATCGGGGCAACTGTTCATAACGAGGTCGGTCATATTATTGTGGTGCTTGGTATGTACGAGGTCGGTTATCCCGTCGTTGGTCCCGTCATTGTTGGTGAGAGTCATTCCTACAGAATTGTTGCTGCTATGAGCCTTGCCCCACATTCAATTGTTCTCTTCTGTCCATTTGCATTTCTTGATGGTCTCTTCCATCATAATGGCCAAACGAACTGCCTGGTTCAGTGTTTGGTAGTTGCCAGGCCATGTTTTGGTTCTCAGGCCTGAGTTCAATCCCTCCACGAAGCGGTTGGTCTTGGCCAGTTCATCCATATTTAGCTTTGAATATTTTCTCAGACGGATAAATTTGGTCAGGTATTAGGACACTGTCATAGTCCGCTGCTTCAGGCTAAAAAATTCTGGCTATTATAGATCCCTTTGATGGGCAAGGAAGTACCGTTCCTCAAATTATTTACGAAAATCTACGATGATCCTAACATCTGGAAATTTAGTTGCCTTCATTGTCTTCCACCAGTCTTTGGCATCTTTCGTGAGGGTGCCGACAGCGAACAACAACTTCTTGCTCTTAATACAGTCCAAGAGCTCAAATTTTTCTTCGATGGTTTCTATCCATCGTTCAGCCGTTTCAATATCTTCTACTCCGTTATAGGTCGACGACTTCAACTTACAAAACTCCTATACTGTGCACGGGGGAGGGATTGTCGTTCTTGTTGCTCTTGTCGTTCTTGTTGTGGCAGAGGGTGGTGAATTCCCACATCATTATGACCCTTGACCTCATTGTCAGATATATGCATTCGTCTGCGGGGAGGCATCTATGGAAATCCATGCAATTAATGAGAAGCTGCGAGGGATGATATTTCCTAAATAAAAATGGAATTTAATCAAATGTATTATTCGCAGCCCTATGAGCAATAATATTCGCCATAACCATGCTAAACTAATTATAATAAGGTTTTGATCGTAAAATAAAACATCCAACTAAGACCAATAACTAAATGACTTTGATGTTTTGGCTCTAAGTCATCATATGCTACTTATTACGCCGAGAAGTTTCTCCGAACGTCCTCCCTTGAGGCGCCTCAACTTTCGGCAGAATCCGAGCAATCCCAAAAGAAATGCCCAAATTGTCCGCAATCGATACAATAACTAGGCCTGTCTGACAGCAAACAAGCAGGGTTGCTTGCGCAGGATGACGCACTCCCTGGCTCTAAGTCGGGTGCATCATTTTCTTGCAGGATATCTTCAGGAAGATTTGTTGGTGGAAGAGACATCACTGGTTGGTTGCTTCTCACGCTCTCCTGATCGGAGTGCTCTTACTCTTCTGGTACTGCGGGGGGTAGGATGTCGCGTCCACGCCCTCGACCACGGACCTAGCTGTGTGCTTGCATTTGTTCCTAGGCTTAGGGAGTTGGGGCCCGAACTTGTGCTTCTACCACATAAGATATCCTTCTTCCTCTACGGACAACTCGTGACGTTATGCGTCCAGAAGGCGCCTATAGAAACGATGTGACTAAATAACATAGAAGGAATCTATATAATGAATTTATTCAGTACTTACTTGAGGAGTGGAGTTGCAGTTGCTCAGAATGCTTGCACATGACTTTACATTTGATTCAATAAGACCCTATGAACAATAATGATAATGCATTGACCTATACTTTACTATGATCAATGGGGAGCCAAGAACTTGGCTTTGATATCAAACCATAACAACCCCAAAATCAACCCTCCTGCCATGTAGGCAGTCAAGTTGACCCTAAGGACGCTACACTGCATGCTATACTCTTGACTTGACCAGTCAACAAATATAATACATGGCAGCGAAAATAATAATAAAATAAGTTGGATTATTGCGGAAGAGGAAAACATTGGATGATTGAAGGACACCAGTATTTAATGAAATCAATTAGGAAGAAGGAAAAGATTACATACTCCAATAAGTTCTAGAGAATGACCACATGTTCAATTCCAAAAGAGAGAACTGTAATATCTTTATAATACAAGGACCAATTGTTCAATTAATGCAACAAAAGAGTTGAAAGCTATTAAGTTTGACAAGTCATGTACAACTGTCTTCGAGCTTTGCGCCCTCCATCACCTCACTAGGCAGGATTCTCATCTGTAAAATTCCAATGTAGGTGCATAAAATACCCGTGAGCGAAACGCCTAGTACATAGAAACATAGGCGATAAAATGGTAATTAGATTATAATTAAAACAATAATGGGTAAGCAATAAAATAACCTGCTTTAATAAATGCTCTCAATGCTCTCAATTGACAATGAATAATACTTAGTCATATCTATGCTTTGTTCTTTACCATATCCGTACTCTATCCTTTACTATAACAATATCATGTTCTGTATTTTACCATGCTATACAATACTACACTTTACTTTGCGATGTGTTGTACTACATTTTTTACATTACTATGTGTTCTTTTACATTACTATGTGGTCCTTGATTAAGTTGAAAAGTCAGAGGTGCCTCTATGCATCTGAGAAGCCAGAAATGCCCACTTTGGGGAAGGTGTGATGCCATTGCATACCCTTTTCAGAATACAAGTGGGAGATGACCTGTATTCTAGGAATAGTAGTCATTAAAGATCCATAAGTTTGCTGTCTCCTCAGATAAGTTATATGTCCCTTTAACGTTATAACATGTGATCCATATGGTGCCCTATTTGAGGAAGAGAAGATGTCAATGCATCACCCTTTTTAGAATACAAGTGAGAGAGGACATCACTATAAGAAAACACATGAGAAGAAAAATCTAGTCGTTAATAATCAAAATTCGATCGTTATTGGTCATTAGCGATCAACATTTCCCGTCGTCACCAGTCGTTATAGATGCCACCGTTAAAAGTCAATAACGACGGCTTAAAAATGTCGACTGTTAAAAGTCATCAACGATCGAAAAATCCGATCGTTAAATCCAAATAAGGACCATTTAGTTGGTCGTCGAATACATTATTGGCGAAAAATATCTTTATCATTAAAAATCGTCAACGGCTACTAATCCCGTCATTAAAAGTCATCAATGTCCAGAAAAAATTCATATGTTAAAATCATATAAGGACCATTTAGTTGGTCGTCGAATACATTAATGGCGAAAAATATCTTTGTCGCTAATAATCTTGAACGGCTAGTAATCCCGTCGTTAAAAATCATCAATGATCAGAAAAAAATAATCAATAACGGTCTTTAAAGTTATATAATGACCATGAACTTTATCAAAACATGATTTACAACGCACTTTCTCAGCAATCATTCAACTAAAAACAAACTCACAAACTATAATACAAAAGTTAAATTAATTTACCAAAATGAATTGTTCATATAACTTCAAAAAAGAATAATTATCCATGCCAACAAATGTTCATTGTAGTCAAGATCAATAACATTTAGCATTCAAAATTTTTAACTCATCAATCTTCTTCCTTCCCTTTAAAAAATGCTTACACTATCCTAAAAGCAAAATAACTTGTTTGAGCTTTGAATTGTATCTCTTTGTTTCCATATCTTCAAAGTCTGTAAAGTTCACAAAATACATAAGAAATTTTAATAAATGTCCAATGACTATTGAATTAACAACGAAATGAAAAATAATAACTTATAAAGAAATAAGGCAATTTAAGAGAGAACATAAAACAAACCATTTAGTTTTCATTGTTCGATCCCTGTGTTGCTGGACTTTGCGCATTAGATTGTCCAAAGCAATATATTTCCACTGAAAATGTATTTCCAAAGTGCCATCGGCATCAACAGTAGCAATAAAATTTTTATTTGAGAAGAGTAGCAATAAAATTGTTAACAAGCTCCTTCCTTGTTCCATTGGCTTCTTTTGCGATATTGAAATCTCTCAAGTTACTTTTTTAACTCAGAATTCAGTAATAATTTTGTTTTAGGAGTTTCTGCCAACATAATTCAATGAAGTGTGCAATAATTAAAGGAAACATCAAACAAGCGTCTTCTGTTGCTAGTGAATGTTTTGTCGTTAGTGAACATAATCTCAACAAAGTGCAAGTCAACAGAGTAGTCTCCCTTTTGTAAGCAGAAGCCGTAGTATTTGAGCGTCTGGGGTTGAGTCGAGACTCCATGTACAACTCTGAATTGTTCATTCTTAGTACTGAGATATTGCTAGCAATATATGATACCGACTCGTCTCCAACAATATACCCCATGCTGCTGCACCCCCACTTCCCATTTTTTTGCTTCATAATAGTTTGATGGACCTAGTGGATCTTTATTAGTTTCATAAACATCACCACCAATGTTCACCTCACCACCACCACAATTTATGAACATATTGGAGTCTGCAACAGCGAACAGTATATATGCAATAACGAATTTCTATTTAAGCTTTATCTTATAGTGAACAAGGATCATCTGCAAAGTTTCTGTACGCATTGTTTGCTTTCCCGGAGCAGGGTAGATTCCTTCTTAGGCATGTCGGTAGACATATGTAAACGTGACACTAGGACACAATATAGAGATAGCTATTGAAGCTTAAATTAGATTATAGTTATCTGCACTACTACAAAATGTTAAGAGATACAATTCAGTATAGAAACGATAAAAAGGCATGATACAGGAACTCACAAATTACTGTTGTTTGCTGTTGAGAAGCTGGAAACCATATTGCTGCAAGCAAGGCCGCACATCAGTTAAATAGTGATTGTTAGAAGTACAAGAGGAAATAAATAACTTGGGTTCTTACGTTCCATGGACGCAACTAGTTAGTGTAGCTTCTGTAAACGAGTTGTAAGAAATATCGCTGCAGAATGAAATATAGTTAATTTGAAACCGGCGAAAATTGCAGCTAGTTGAAGTAAGAATTTGAGGTTACAGTCACATACAAGTTCTTTTTGCCACTGTTTGAAAACCATTCTGGTATGCTGCCATTGAGCTTGTTACTTGTAAGATACCTATATGGAAAGGCAGATGTCAATAGTGAGGACTTGTGTAAATTCTATAGGCATTTGGATTAGTGTACAATAGGAAATTTCTCACATGAACTTCAGTTTTCTTAATTCATAGAAGACATCAGTCATCTGTGCCAGAAAATCAGGAATCACACCAGATATGGACAAGTTTCTCAGGACCCTGCATGCATATGACTTCAACAGTTTCAAATTTATCTTTCTGAAACAAAGAGTTGATCCTAGTCCATATAACTACACTTCCTCTGCATGGCCTTAAAACTCACAGTTCTTTCATGCTTGTCAAGCCGGCTATCGCAGGGAACTTCCCATCCCCTTCTTTCCAGTCAGTCACTCTCCTGTAGCAATGATGTTTTAAGAATGTGATAGAACGACAAAAAAATGAATCATTTTATACTTTGAAGAAATTAGCGACCAGGATGCTAGTGCGCTGGGGCCGGGGGAGGATGGCAGGTGCTCGCGCGCGGGGGGAGGAGGGACAAGGTGGACTGGCGCGCGGCGAGCGGGGGGCTGTGGGGGGCGCTGTCCGGCGGCAGATCCGGTAGGATCCTCGCCAGGGAAGGGGGGAGCGGGAGGCATGATCCTCATGGCGGGCGGGGCACTGTTGGGCGGCGGCAGGGGGGGACTAGGATGCTGGCGCGCGGGGTGACGGAGAAGGACGCTGGTGCGTCCCCCGTCGGAGGAGAAGGTCGACAGGCGTGCGCGCGACGAGGGAGGGCTTTGCAGTGGGGGGAGGGGGGGCTCTCCCGCGGCGAGTCGGAGGAAGAAGCTTAGGGATTTTTTTGTTCAATTTTATAACATATTTTTTGAGAAATATTATTAAATTTTATAATAATTTTTTTTCTGTCTATTGAATTTTATCACGTGTAATTAAGTTAATTAACTAATTTATTTTTTAAAATTGATGTTACCTAAGAAATTAATAGAGGACAATATTTAGTTCCTGCCAAATAAAGTATTAATTGCACGCGTCTTAATTTATAAATAGTTAATGATGATAAAAATAATGGTCATTAATAATTACTTTTAACGATCAGAATTTATATTTTTGAGATGAGCAATTTTCTCGTTCGCTAATAATGTGTTTAATAATGTCCATATTTTTTTCTTGCCACTATTGACTAGTTTTAATGACTATTTTTTTATCTCGACATTAATAGTTGGTCGTTAAAGATCTCTTTTCTTGCATGTATCACAGGAGCATGGCCTTTAAGGACCTGTAGGTTCACTGTCTCCTCAGTTCAGTTATCTATCTCTTTTTTATACTATACCATGATCTTTACTCTGTACTTTTGGGCGGCACGTAGCAATCTCATAATTTCATTTTTTCTTTGCTCATCTTATTACCATTTGTGGGGTTTAGAAATCATATATCAAAGAAAGTATGAAGTCGGATCCCTTATCTCTGAGGCAATGACATTATGTCATGTTGCTCTATTCTTTGTGTTAAGTCATAATCGTCCTTCAGGTTGAGAATAGTTCATTAGGGTCATTATAGTACTGGAGATGACCTCAAGTGGGATTGTCGAGGTTGGATCCAACTATGAAAGTTCGGGCCCATCCAAGAGGGTATTTACATCTTTTGCAACCTAACCCGAACCGAATGAGGGAAATTCGAGTCGGGTCTTCTGTCTAGGGTCCATGCGCTTGACTCGGGCCAAGTCGGGATTTGACTCGGACCGGATCAGCGCTCGCACGTGGGAGTCGACCTGAAATGTAACGTCACGGCCATGCCCTCTCATGGCACGGTCGTGCCATCATCGTTCGACCGTTCCTACCCTGGCATGTCCGTGCCATCGTCACGGCCGTGCCACTTTCTGACATGCCCATGTCGAGGTCACGGCCTTGTCACGCAATGGTACGACCATGCCGCCGTCACGGCCATGCCGATCTCTAGCACGATCATGCCCTGGCCATCGAATCACTAAAGTTTAAATCGGTCGATCGTTCACCTGAATCGGTCGACCGTTCTTATGGAAGGCACAATCGTACCTCTTAGAAGGCACGCCCGTGCCGTGACTCAGCCAATGTCATCGTGCTCAGGCACGCTCGTGGCGCTTAACCGGAACGACCGTGCCATCACGGCTGGAAACAAGGCACAGATTTGCGCCCAGCTTCCTCTTCATCTTCGACCAACTTTCGATCGTCAAAATACGATGGTCATAATATGAAAAGTAAAGTTCATCGACTCTAGGGCATGATAGTATCATCATATGCATAGTATGATTAACAGTTTATTGCCTATGGGGTTTAGACGTCTAAGGTACCTTTTGATCACTTTTTTATTCGTCAGCAGCACTCACTGTCGCCTTCTTCGATGCCGATCAGTCCTTGCCGGCAAGGAGGGTGCGGCCGACCTCCGAGCGTGTCGATGGAGTGCTGCCATGCGTGGAACGTCCATCGGATCGCCCCTGCTATGTGCACCGCTTGCGCGTCATTTGTCGGAGAGAAAGAAGGAGAGATAGAGGAAGAGTGCGGCGGCTGAGAGGGGGTCTAAGGGGGCGCGAGGGCTCCTCCTCATGCCCTCTTAAAGCCCTTTGTCACCTCCACTCGGAGGCGAAGTCGGAGGCGAGGTTACTCCCTCGATTCTCTATTTGTTTCATTTTTTTCGAATTCAAATTGGAATTATTTTTCTTGTTGGGTTGTTTGTGCCGGTTGTTACAAAGGATGTGCCAGATTGAAGGACATCATGCCTCCGAACAACATCTACGCCAGTTTCAACTGGATGTAGGCGAGATTGAAGACCAGCTTGCAACACATGAGTGAGCGCTAAAAAATTCAATGGACATCACAAAGGCATGGAAAGAGATCGCATCGTTGTATGTGCGATTTAATTCGATGGAGGCAAAGATCATGGACATGAGGGAGTCCATGACCAACAAGCTACAGAACATAAAGCATGTTCTAAATAATAAGATCAAAGCCTTCTAAGAAGAGTTTAGACGATGCTCAGGGAACGAGCGATGTCAAGAAACATTCGCCTCGCATGAATAAAGAATCGATGTGCCAAAGTTGAAATTGTATAGGGGTGAGAGGTCTGCAAAGGAGATTAATGACTTTCTCTGAAATGTTTAACGATGTATGAAGGTCTTGGATGTGACCTCAAAAGTAAGAATGGTGAAGACCGTGTCTTTCTACCTATAAGACACAGCGAGCTTATGGTGGTAATGCCACTACCTACGACAAGAAACATGAAAACGTTGATCCCATTGTGACGTGGAAAGATTTCAGATGACAGCTTATCAACTATTTCTATCCTGTCAAGTCGAGATTGGAGGCTAAGGTCATTTTGTTCAACATCAACAAGAAGGACACGTTGAAAGACTTCATCGAGCTCCTCCTACAGAACTCCTAGGTGGACGAAGACACATTATTGGAAGTTTTCATCAAGGGTTTGAAGCCTTGGATTAGGACGAAAATGCTCCAACATCTGTTCGCTAGCTAGTCGTTGTTGTTGAATTGCTCATGGAGTATTCCAAGACAAGTGTCACACCACCAAAGCCATCGAGCAAGGGTCGTGGTGGGGGAGAGAAATTCAAATTGTAAGGAGGCAAACCAAATTATCAACACCAAAACAAGGGCAAGGTTCATTAAATAAAAGTTTGGATAGTGGAAAATTCAAGAGGGATGAGAAGCTACCAAAATCATGCTACATTTGCAAGGGTTCTCATTTGATAAGTGATTGCCCGCAGAAGGTGACACTATGTATTGCCCTGGCGAGACGAAGAAGGAGGGGGTATGTCTTAACTCGATGCATTCCATCAGTGCCATCAACACCTCGAAAGGATCAGCATTGGTCACTCAACTCTATGAGAACATTGCATTGAACGGGCAAGTCTTCAACGCCCTTATCTACATGGGAGTATCAAAGTTGTTCATGTAAGAAATCATTGACACGGGAGCATCAAATTGTTCGTGTCATACTATGAAGTTGAAGCTATCACTACAGAAGATCTTGATCATGTTCAAGATAGTTAACGTAGTATAACAACCGTTAAAAAAAAGAAAAGATAGAATCAAACAAAACAAGGTGAAACGGGCAACTGATAAGATTTGCATTATTGAGGGGATAATAGCTGAAATTTCGGATCTCAAGGATTAATAAAGAAGCAAAAGGGATTATGCCAATTCTCTCTATCCCATATTCTCCCCCCTTTTCCCATTACAGTCGGCCTCCTGTGCACACGCCGTGAGAAGAAAATTCCTCTCGCTGCTAATCCCAAAAGCAAGGGTACCAACCTCTTTTGTCCTACTGCATCCTCTAATTGCTACACCTACTCCTCACCCTTATTCGACTCAGATCACTTTGTAGGTAGTGATCAACCAGAGGAGGAAGGGGCTTCGATAGGACAAGGAGGACGCGACCGTTGAGAAGGACGATTCGACAAGATGAACCAAGCACGAATAGAGGTGGGTGAAACTTGAAATCACCTTGCATAAGTTCGGATAGATCAAATCCTCCATGTTAAGGGCGGATCATGTTAGACGATTGAAAAGTTATGAAGGTTTCACGAAAGGAATCTGATTGCTCTATTTTCTGCTTGATTGTATAATTGCTTAATTGATTTCTTGTAGGAAATTGATTATTATTGTTATTGATTTGCTTGGATGATTGCTAGGATGTAGAAATTAATCTATGGTGAAATTCTCTTAATGATTTAAGTGATTTTCGTATTGAAATCGGCTAGAACCCCGCCGTCACGATCGTGCCACCCATCTGGCACGCTCGTGCCACCCATCTGGCACGCTCGTGCCATCGCTTGACCAAACTCATCGGCCCATTAAATTGGTCGATCGACCTCCATTGTCGTCACAGTCGTGCCATCTTTCTGGCATGTTCGTACCATCACCTAGCCGCATGAACCTGATAGTACCATAAATCGGTCGTGTCAATCGATCCACCGAATCGGTCGACCATCCTTACGCTCAGGCACGCTCGTGCCACTAGTCTGTCACGGCCGTGCCAAGCTACAGAGCAGTGACCCACCATTGCATTCATACATTACCCTTTATTTTGATCTGAATATTGTATGTTTCCCTTTATGATTGATCCTTGTTACAATTGAAGTAATTACATGTTCTCACTGAAATCCATTTCCAATAAATATATGAATTCTTTTACTGATTTACTCTCATATTGACTCAATTGCTTCTATTGCATGAAGAATAATGAACAATAAGTTTCTAAAGTGATTAATAAGCAAGATGGAATATGGAAGATGAATAATGGGTTGTCGGTCCATACCAAATGCCTCAAGATAAGGGTCGCTCTCTTGATCATGGCTTGATCACTCATTGACCCGCACAAGATTGTATCATTTTGCTCGCCATACCCCAAGAATATAAAGGCACATAAAGTCATCAAGTTCTAAGCATTATTCAATATCAAGAAGTATGTACAAGTAAAGCAAGTATGAATAAGTCAAGCTATCACCATTATTTATTTCATGATTATCAAGTATGATACTGATTTTAAGTTCATCATATCATTTGTTTTCATTGACTATGACATATATTGATCTTCCACATTATGATTCATGATAATCTTATGTTTCTCTTTTCTGTCCAAGATAAATTAAGTTATTATTTTTTATTTATTTTATTCCAAATTATGCATTGTTTACTGTTCCTCACTAGGCTGTAAAGCTTACGAGATGACCTCATTCCCTGTGTTTGATTTTCACAAGGCCAGGTCAGTGATGACGTTGAGTAGGTGTGCTGTGACAAAGCTCTGATGACTAGAAAGCACATGAACTACAAGGCCCAATTAGATATTTATTTTCTTTCGCATTTATGAACTCATGATGTAGACTTTATGACATTTATTTAGAGATGATGTAGCCATTTGAATTTTCATAATTAATGTTATCCTTCTTTAATTTATTCTTTCTTCCACTGACTGTCTCGGTCTTGACCGAGACTTAGTCAATATGATGGTCAATGTCATAGCGTTTGTAGCGTCTCTAGGTTGGTCTTTACCACCTGGCGTGAGTCGATTTGGGGGCGTTACACATAAAGTATTTCTTAATCATAAAAATATCTTTGAGAGTGAAGGTCCCTCGTTGAAAAATGATCGAAAGGCTTCAACGTGACGATGATATTCATGGATATGACTATGAAGTGGTGGTTGATATTTCTTTCTTACGACACATTGTAGCATACGTCATCCTGCTCACCAACTGTTGATCATCTTCAACCTTATAACATTCTTGTCAAGTCAAACATATATCTAAAGCAAAAGGCTCTCTCAACCATGCAAATATTGAAGTAATTGAGAAAGATATCAGCCATGCAAGTAGTGAAGGAATTGAGAAAGATAAGAGTGCATCTTCCTAGAGACAGTCATCTTGAAAGATCCAGGTCCCTCCATTCTAACACCTCCAAAGTTCTTGATACTCACAAGAGTTTTGCGGATGTCATGCTCCCAGAGCTGCCAAACCGTGCATCATCAATGACATGATGGATCATTGGACGAATGCATGATTAACACAGTCTGTGTGGCATCAACATGGTCCATATGAAGAAAATGATGATCAAAATGATATGACAGTATTGATAGAAAGACACCTGAGACTATCACATGTCATAAAAGCCACATCATGCGCGGAGTAAGCACGACACACTATCATTTAAAATGATTCTCTAAACGTTGTGTGGTCAATTCAAACTTCTATCATTTAAATGGCTCTCGCTGAAGGTACATGACTCATGTCTTATTTGAACAAAATTATCGTCATGGGTTTTCATGTGACAACACAAAGACACACATGGTACGAACCTTGTTTAAACAATGGATTTTGTTTTGTTATTGCATGCCAATTTTTTTATTTCTTTCCCTACAAAATACCCTCCCCTTCGTTTTCTTCATGAATACCCTCAACCTCTCACTCCCTCTCTCAATACTCTCTCTCTATTTCTCAAATCTAAATACTCTCATTCTTATATTCAATTGCATCATATATATTATTATATTTATTTAAAGAGCCTTTTAATTTTTGAATTATTTTTATTATTATTTGAAATCAATTACAATGAATTTGTATCATTTATATGATGATTATGTTATTTATTCACCTTATAAACCACCGACATATCCATATGGTACACCACATGTTATTAATAATGATGGTGATTCCAATTTTTTTCAGCACCTGACATGTGAATCATCTGGTTATACGAAAACTACGAAACTATCAACTAACTAGTGAAGACTGAAGACCCTCGCGCGTTGCGCAATTAATAATAAGTTTAATATTTTTATAATTAAATTTGAATAATTTTTTATAATACTTAAATATATATTTAACAGATGTAATTATTAAAAAACATATTTCATAACAACACGAACTTCAAATTATGCTAATAATTTATTTTAAAAGATAAGAATAATTTTTAAGTTATATGTTTTGATTAGAAATAATATTATGATTAAATTATCCATTTTTATATAATTATGTACATGTACGCAAATGAATAATTTTGTTGTAATTGCTTTTTTCAATGTCTCTTAATTTATTCTTGGGCATTACATATGTTTAATTTTAATTCAATTGAGAATGATGTAGAATTATTTAATTATAATTGTATAAATTTGTATGCAAGAAAATGATTATATAAAAGAATTATTTTGGTTATTTTGTATGCACATAAGATTTTTGTTCTTCTTAAGCTTTTGGTTATTTTGTGTTGCATACGTTAAAATGAACCTATTGATATGAAAGTTAGAAAAAGCGAACATAGACAAATTAAAAAAAACTTTATTTGGTTGAATATCATCCTTATTATCAGAAAGTAAGTCATTGCAAGATAGATGAAATAGAAAGTCCAAATTAAAAATTACATGTCGTTGATGAAGTCAAAAGTATGATAAATTTGAAGAATTAAATGTACGCATTAAAAAGTTCTCTCCTCCCAAAATTAGAAATTGTGTAATCACCTAAAAAGAAATATTTCCATGACTATAGTGGATATATGCGTGAATTAAAATCATAACATGCAACTAAAATAAATATCATAAAATAAGATAATTTAAAAATTACAATAAAAGATAAAAAAGATGGAGAAATAGCAAAATCTTAGTTAACTACAATTTGGTATAGAAACTATTTAACATATTATAGTAGTAATGATTATTTTGCACAAACAAATAAATATATAGAATCAATAAGAAATGTCATTATAAAGGAATTCTTAATAATTAATATTTTACTATAACTTTATATGGATTTGGTAGGTGATAACTCTCATAGATAAAAAAACTAAAAAGGAATAATTTGAAAATGAGATATTAGACTAAGTATAAATGACATTTATTCTTAGATAATATTTAATTGTATATTATAAATAATAGTCTTTCATATGATATTTAAATTAAAAAATGGTTTAAAAAAATTCATACATTTTATAGGAAATCAATAAAGATACAACATACATATATGTTAAAATTTATTTTGACGTATAAATAGACGGAAATGCATGTCATTAAAAATAAAAAAGATAAATAAAATTATATCTTACCAAACAAAGACATAAGGAGATGACGTCAAATTATAAGCTACTTGAAATTTGCAATTTGCTGGACCAGAATTAAGAATAAAGTATTAGTTAATAATGCAAAAGATAGTATAATATTAATAATACAATATGAAATAAATTAGACTTTATATTTACCTTGCTATGTATGTGTTGAATTTAACACATTATGAAAGATCTCTTTGTGGACAATATTCTTTACTAGATGTGGATTTATTGCTTCCTTGTCTATATTTAAAATGTTCAATCCTTCTTTTCTTGTAACACGAGATGTAGCGACATATAATTGATCATGTGTGAAAACCTGCTTTGGGAGAAATATTTCGACATGCTTAAAAGATTGTCTTTAACTTCTATTGATTGTCATAGAAAAACATGGAAGTTGTCGTCACTTTAGCTTGAATGGCCACTTTGATTCATTTTGTGACATGATAATTCTTGGAATTGTAACTCTTGTTCCAACATGTGTACCTAAAATGATATCTGCATTCAGTGACCATTTACCCAAGTGAGTAATTATTAATCTTGTATCATTACACAAACCTTCCGATTGATTGAGATTTCTAAGAAGCATCACTGGAGCACTCTCTTTTAACCGTATGTCATGATTTGGAACACCAAAAAATTTCAAACTATTGAGAAATTATGATGGATATAGAATTTCTTCATCATTTGTATTAATACTTGCTTTGCAAATATTGTCTGAACTGAAATACACTTTGCACTCTCATGGTATTAAATTCATCATTGTTTTCATTTAGCTCATGAACCATGTCATTTTTTTATGTTAGAATTGTCCTTTCTTTTAAATATGCACGATCTTTGTAGTTTCTTAACAGTGATGGATAAATTGTTTCAATAATGCTTTTCATAGGATCTCCAACTGGTTGGAGAGAAATATTTGAAGGAAGATATATGAGTTCGTTAAGTGGATCTTCAAAAAGAGTACCTTCACCTAATTGAAGCATCCATTTATCAAAAGAGATTATTTCATCAGCATTTGAATTTGTAACTTGTCCATGTAGAAGCCTCATATTCTCTCGAAGTTCATAAATAGTAAAGTGCGGCCAAAGGTACGAAGAATTGAGAGAAGCATTAATAATATCTGCTCACCCACCTTTCGGTATGACAGGTAGTATTTGATGAAAATCTCCTCCACAAACAATTGTAAGACCTCCAAATGGTAGACTTTTGTTATTATGATATATACTTTTAAGTATATCTCTTAAACTCTTATCCAAAGCTTCAAAACAATATTTATTTTCCATTGGAGCTTCATCCCAAATAATTAATGAAGTTTTGCAAAGAAGTTCAGCCAATTATGTTCCATGTCGAATTTCATAAGTGGATTCTGATGTGACATCCAAGGGAATATGAAATCGAGAATGCGTTGTTCTACCATTTGGTAGTAACAATGCAGCTATATAGAAGTCGCAATTGGCAAAACTATTTTTTATTCTGGTCTAAGCTTGCATATTATTGTCTTCCATAGAAAAGTCTTACTAGTGTCTTCATGGCCATTGATAAAAAATAATTTACCTTTGTCATTGTCAATAGACTGGAGTATTGCATCATATGCTTTTCTTTGATCACTATTAAAAAATGTGAATAATTCTTGATGCATAAAATGTAAATTAGAATGATCATACTGAAATTCTTCATTGATTAAATGATTTCCCAAATCCCTTAACAAAGATGCATCGGGCAAAGACATTCCTGATATTTCTTTCAAACTTATACCCATTTTTGAAAGAATACTCTCAATTTCAAACAATGTATATGTTTCAATTTGCTCATTTGTTAATTATAAATTATCATAATTGAACTTCTTTCTTTGCAAAGAGCAAATATCCTCAAATAAAATATGAAAAATTGATTTCCAAACCTCATATGCATCACTAACTTCACAATGTATAATCTTACAAACAAATGTCTAAGTTCATTACCTGTAGCCTACAAAGATGCTTCGATAAGATAGTCATTCCATTCTTTGACATCATCTAGCAAGTCCAAAGCATAACATGCAGCTTTGAACGTAGGATGTCTAACTCCATCAATTGTTCTAATATTTTCATAGGATGTGCTTCCCTTTATAATGTTAAGCAACATTCTCAAATAAAATCTTTCTCCGCTTAAAGGATGTGCAAAATAAACTCTTCCAATGCATTTGCCATTTTTTCTTTTAGTCCAAATTTTTTCTTTTGCATTCCATACCCAATACATAGGGAAATCAGAATATGTCAATTCCCGTGCATCAGCATATAATTTATTTGCTTCAAATCATTATATGAATTTTGTCTTCTCCACACCTGGACGATTTAGCACATTTTCTATTGACATATCTTTTGAAAAAGTAAATGTATTTTGTCCAGGTAAGTGAAAATGTAATATTTCAATAGAAGGTTCTCTGTGATTGATATCAAACTGAAAGATTCTCCAACATGCTTCTGTGACTAATATATATCTACAATCCAAATATGTTTTGATTTCATCCACTTCTGTCATGATGTCAATGGATTCGACTGTAGGTAAGTGTTGTTCTATCGGATCCTTTATGTACATATTTGAATAAATATTTGACTGATCTTGAATAATTGCAAAGCTCAACATTTATATGGACATCAAATTTTACCAACAAATTTCTATTGTAAGGAACAACAAACTGATTATCTAATAATACGCCCTTCTTTTCAACTTCAATGCATGCCTTCCTTCTTCTATAAATTGGAAAGCCATTTGCATCAATTGTTGTTTGATCAACATATCATTTTGGGAAATGTTTTGTACATCTGGCCTGCACCATGCACGGTGATTTCATATTTGACAATCTACATGTCCATGCATCATGAACTTCTTAACAACATTATAACCATCAAAGTCAACATGTGGATCCGGAATCTCTGCACTTATTATTTTATCAATTTGTTTCGAAGAAGGAGATTTCATTGATTGATGTAAGAATAATATTATATGAGCATGTGACAAGCCTCTTTTTTGGAATTCAATTGTATACAAACCTATAGTATAGAAAAAATCAATGTAACTAATAATAAAAAGTTTTGGATTCCATAATGACAATAAAAAATTCATATGATAAGCTAGATTAAATATAGAAGAAACTTACTTATATGCAATAATTTTTTTTGAAAGGTTAATATTTCTTTAAGTCTTGTATCAATTGTAGCAATTTTATTTGAAATACCCTGCATATGATATCAACTCGTCTATCATCATCCTTTTGATTTATCAAATAAAGCATGTAATTTATTTGGGGCCACTTGGGGTTACAAGTAAAAGTAATGAATATATCAGGATATCCAGCCCATCTACAAATGGCCATGGCATCTTGATAATTTTGCACTTTGTATCTTGATCCTCTAGTGTGAGATGAAGGTAGTATTATTGTCTTTCTGATCTCTGAAGCGTCAGGTATCACCATGATGAATAGCATCCATTAGTTCATAAAAGAGATCAGCTCTGAGTTTTGGTTGATTATATCGAATACATCTGAATCTTTCTTCTTCAATTGCCATGTAAGAGTCAAGAATATATTGCTTAAAAAGTCTACCAGATTGAAGTAAAGTCTTGTTGTAATCTTTGTTGAATTTTGAAACAATAATATTGTCTCATAATTAATTTCTTCCTTTTGTAAGATTTACTAGATTTTGGACATAAAGGTATGTCCAACTTATATCCATCTTCACCATAAGGATGTATCAAGGGATGTGTCATAGGCATGAAAGTTGGATGCAAATTTGAGATTAGTTGGAGACCTTTTGTCTTATGTTCAACTATGACATCTCTTTCAAAATTTTCACCATCTATATCACCAACTATTAAGGTTGCAACTTCAGAGGTTGTGGGCAAATTATATTGCCGACCATCTTGTATTCTATTGGCACAAAGTCGTAGATGAAAAATTAATTCAGGATTTTCTTTATATCGATCTTTGGCCATTCTAAAATATTTTACTAAAATGTTATTGTCTTCTAACATTTTAGATAAGTCTTCAACAATTTGAGTATTTATATCACTGTGCATAATTTTTTTTTTTTTTTTTGCATAGATGCAATACTATTTGTAACCTCATGATCAGTGTCATAAATATAAAGTTGTGCAAAATTTAGCTTTTTTCCAACCACCGGTAATAAACAATCAATGTGATGATAATTTTGTCCAGTCATTCTAAATATAGAAGGTCCTATCCCTTGATTTTGAGGAATATCAATTTTTCCACCCATTGATGTCAAAGCAAACATAGAGTTGTATATTCGTATATTTTTTTTGAAATTTCATTCCACTAATTCCAGAATCTTGACTAAGGAGATGTTTTAACAATGGAGGAGGATCTTTATTTAAAGGTATTTGCACATGACCTTCTAGACAACATAATGAGAATTTTGGATTTGATACATTTATGCTTTTACATGTTCTTTCTTCATACTACAATAGAGCACCACAATATTGGCATGTGTATGTAGGGGGTCCAAAATTCCAAACCATTTTAAGAGTATCTATACAAACATAAATATTTTTATTTAATGAATGTGTCCTACTTAATATATATAATAAATTCCTCAAACTTATACTTTTGAAGAAAAAATTATAAAATAACTTTTTTAGAATAGTATGCCACCTGACACTTGACTTATTTGGTTTTCCTCCTGAACATTATGCATCGTGTTTGAGGAAGATTGTGCTTTGCCATGTCCTTAATTAGAAAAAAAATACTTATGTCATGAACCATACAACCTTTATATATAACATAATCTTAAGCAATATATAATGATTTTTAAAGGAGGGAATAAATCGTATATTATGTTATGAAAGATACCTGCATTATTCACTTCTTTGTTTCTTTTTCTAAATGTCTCATTATTTCTTAAAGTTTTCCCATTGTTTGTCAGATTTACCCCTTCTCCTTCTTGCTGAAAATTATATTCACCTAAACAACAACAAAAATACAATTAAGAATTAAGAATTTATATGAGATGGTAAATAAATGAGGAATTGTGTTCCTACATAAGTGAGTTAAAAATAACAAAGACAATGTGGGCAATTTATAGTTAATTTTCATTTGGAATATTACTAATAGTAATGAATAATAAAATATGTATTAAAAATAATATTTGTGATATCATTATGTAGTTGAAAGTAATTATATTTATGATAAATAAAAATATAGTACACCCTATTTTATATAAAATGTCCTTATGTCATGAAATATATTATATATACTATAATTAACGAAAGGAATGACTCATATTGTATTAAGACAAATATGTATATATGTGGATTTAATATCATAAAAAATAAGAGAAATTCAATTATATATAGCTACACAAAATTCATATCAATTTATTTTAATACTCGCGTTTAAGGAATATAAAAATAAAAAATAACATCAAAACTAAATTATAAAACCAAGAAAGAACTCTAGATTGATTGAAATTTTTGTGTAAAGCAAAATACAGATTTCAACTGAAAAGTAAGAGGTGGCTTACCATGCGGGGGCATTGACTTGTTTATTATGCACTTGTCATTAAAATTTAGTGATTGTCTTGATTTTTTTTATGCATTGTTGTATAAGCAAATGCATTTTATTTGCATCGTCTCCATATTTCTTTTGTATTCTTGCAATCCTTCCTTTAATATAGTAAAAGTGCATATTTCTGCCTTCAAAAGTAAAGCTTCATGAGAATTTAGACCTTGTTGAATAAGATAATATCTATGTAGCTTCCTCTTAATATATCTTTCTCGTCGACAGATAGCTGTAATTTCTTTATTAAAGCTTGAATATTTAGGATGAATATCTGCATATCCCACCAAATTTTTTATTAAATCATATATGACACTCATTGTGTTGTTCGAGCTATGCCCAAATAATATAGCAGTGAAGAGTATCGATTTCCTGCAACAAATTAAAAGCATTAAAAAATGGTAAGAAATAAAAGAAATGATGATAAAATGACTTAAATAATGACCTTCAAAACTAATAAGCTATGCATTTATTATTATTATAAATATATTTATTTTCTAACATATAATAAGTTTATATTAGTTAGATGACTTTTTCTTACTTCATGTGATGTCCTATTTTGGAAGGAGAAAAAGAAGCATAATATTTTTTTTTCAAATTTGTTAAAAAATATTTATATTTCTAGTTAAATAAATAAATCAAAAAAATATTAAACATAAATAAATGTTATTTCCTCTCGTATTATACAAGAAAAATAAAAAATGGTAAATATTGTTATATAAATATATTTATTTTCCAACATATTAGAAGTTTACAGTAGTTTTTTGACTTTTTATTAATTCACGTAATGCCATATTTTGCAGGGAGAAAAAAGAAGCATAATATAATGTTATAAAATTTGATAATATATATTTATCTTGGAAGGTAATTAAATAAAATAAAATGTGTTAATATTAGAAGTTTACGTTATTTATTTTACTTTTTATTAATTCATGTAATGACCTATTTTGGAGGGAGAAAAAGAAGCATAATATAATGTTATAAAATATGATAATAAATATTTATCTTGGGAGGTAATGAAATAAAATGAAAAATGTTAATATTAGAAGTTACATTAGTTGTCCTCAAAGGACAGGTATTTGATAATTCTAACACCAATAGACTTTTGAGAAAATTTTTCGACCAAAGAAATTATATAATCAGTTTTTATGTTGACATAAACTTTAGAAGCTGTTATAGAAGAAAACCTTACAGCACCTACTTTGTGCAAAAAAACATAATACTTATAAAATTTTGATTAGTAAGAGTATAATAGAAAAAATATTCTAATAAATAAGAAAATTTAATTACCTCTAAATGTTTTCACCAATACAGGAGTGATTACCACAATAAAAGGTCCATTTTCATTCTTATACAAGCTTGGATCATTTAATTACCTCGAAATATTTTCACCAATACAGAAGTGACTATCACAATAAAAGGTCCATTTTCATTCTTATACAAGTTTGGATCAAAAGTGTCAATTAAGTCTCCCCACAAAGTAATTTTTGCTGGAACATATTGTACAATGAATTAGAAATATATAATTGTTAAGTTGCAATAACAATGAATAAAATATCCAAAAAATAGCACATATGTTATAAATGATAAACTCACTAATTTGTGATAATTTGAATATCTATTTTTTTATGTTCAGCTCTGAAGACTTAAATTTCTGCAAATCCTAAGAGGCATCCAATAATATCTACAAAGAACAAAAGGGAAATAAAATGGATTAGAAAATGATAAAAGAAAAAAATACAATTATGTTAAATCAAACATGATAGTATTTTATTATTGTTAATACGTGCTTCAGCTAATTCCTTTGTTATAAAATTGAATGCATTGATAGAAATATGTGAATGATCATATAGTTTCTTCACTACGATTTTTGACAAAAATAATTCTTTTATCATTTTCTACTATTTGAAACTCTGTCAAGGTAGGGGCAACTTGAAATGATGTAATAAAAAATATATTTTCTTCAATCAATGGGTGCCCAAACCGCCTAAACCGCCCAACTTGATTCTTACGGATTGAAGCATGCATCATATTTTTTTCTGTAATAAGATTGAAAAAGAAGACATGTTAATAATAAACACATAAAAAAATATATGATAAATAAAAATGGAGTAAGAAATTACCTTCTCATCAACTAAAATTATATCTCTTCATCTTTTTTCAAATTTTTCGCTTTCCAAATTCTACAAATCCTAATTATAACTGACTAGTCATCTTTAACATTGCTAATATCACCAAGTAGTGAGTGCATTTTGAGATGAAAATGTGAGAGAATAAATTTGTAGAAAGAAGGAATTATGTGAAATCAGTTAAATGTCTATAAATGAAATGTTTTTTTAAGAAATTTTTTATTACCATTGGGTAGTGAGGTAGTTGGCTTGTTAACATGAGTATGTATGAAAGTTATCAAATGTATTATTTATTATGAAATATATAATAGAATATAATGGAGAATTAATATAAGGTGCGGAGGGAGTAAAAAGAGAATAAGGTGATGAGGGAAAAAAATAAGAAGATAATTAGTGGGAAGTTAGTTACATAATGGGATGTGAATATCATCATGTATACCAATGGTCTATACGTTAGTTTTTTGAACTTGTTATAATTGAAAAATAAAGAAATGATACTAATTAAATGGGCCTCAAATATGGGCCTTACTTGTACTGGGTCCCTGGCTCCCAAAGCAGTTTCTCTAGTAAAAGGAACGGGAAAGTTCGAAGCGTTCGAATCGTGTTCTCGGTCTTCTCCGTCGCGGGGCGGAGAGAAATGGCGATGACCGTCGAAGGTATTAATTTTAACAATCTCTTGATCGGATGAGCGGTCACAAATTGGATCGATTTTTCTTCTATTTTTTTCCCCTTTCGTTCGGGATTGTTTAGGGTGATGACGAGTTGGAACGCTCGGAGGTCAGCTTAGGGTTTACTTTTGTGTGTGTTGGTTTCCTCTCTTTTTGAACGATGAAACTGATGATTAAATTTTGGTTTTTAGTTATTTTGCCACCAGAGTTCCTTTCTTTTCTGTTCATCGATGTTATCTGAATTATGTGGTTAAGGAGAAGAACTAGTGCTGGGAAGAATTGCCATGGATTCAAGGAGAGGGGAGAGACATGTGTTAGCATTACTTTGAAAATTGGTTGATTTGAACCTTCCTCAGTGGTATCCAGTCTCACCGTTGTACTCTTCTTTCGATTTTCTTCTGGATTTCGATGTCCTTTATTTGCAAAAAAAAAAAAAAAAATTTGAGTTGTACAAAGAACACACTTTTTATTAAACAAATACTACAATGGTTATTATATTTAGCCACGTCTGTTTTGCTTGCGAAGTTTCTTTTCATGTCCAATGTTCCCCCAAAGGATTGTTCTGACTGATCAGCTTATTGTTTTGCTATTTGCCGTCGTCGCTTATGTGGGCTCTTTCTATCATTGAACTTGGATCATCTCCTGCAGTGTAAGTTCACACTTCAGAATGCATAATCTGGTTGTTGTGATACATGAATCTTATCATGCATATCTGTTTTGTCTTGCAGGCTAGCTGGACTTGCTTTTATGTTTTCATCCAGCATTCTATTGCAAATCCTGGTAAGGTTCTCTTTATTTGATCTGGATTTAACATTTTTTGATTTGTTTGTCTGCAATTTTTTTTGTGGGAAAACTCACATTTAAAATTTACGAAGCAATCCTTCTAAAAAAATATTTCTCAACAATTAGGTCTTTTAGTTATGTTGCAATTATCAATTTCGCTCAATTGTATATCAGGTGTCAATTTTCTGGGTAAATTTTCGTTTGTCCTCGAACTTTTTCTTTCCCAATTCTGTCCTTAAATTTTATTTTGTAATGGGATTGTTCTTCAACTTTCAACTTATTTCACTAAATGTTACTTTGCACAGGTATGGTCGGTTTATCAGTATTGTTGCTTACGTGGCACATCATTAAAATATGAAAGTAATATAAAAGAATAAAATAATATAAAACTAATAAAAAAAAGTATAAAAAGAGAGGGGGCGCTGTCCCCTCCCCTCCCTCCGGCTTCTGATGAGAGAAGAGGCCTCCAGAGAGAGAGAGAGAGAGAGGGGGAGAGTGGGGCAGAACCCCTCTTTTTTTTTCTAAATTTATTATTAGTTTTTATATTATTTTATTATTATTATAATCAATCATGTTATTTTATTATTTTCTATTTCTTTTATGTTTTAATGTTGTGTCACATAGGCAACAATATCGGTAAACCGGTAATACCGGCAAAAGGGCCTTTTAGTTAATAAATTAAAAATTAAAAAGTTGGAGGACTGGCTCGTTACGAAGTAAAGCTTGAGTGAAAACAGTGACGGTGATCTGAATAGCTGAGGTATTATGATGGTGCACAAATTGTGTAAGCAGACTGTTGTGGTTTCTTCTGCATATTGGAGTATCTGTTTCAGTGTCACAGTGCTGAAATTTCTATTTTTTAGAATGATAAACTTATATAACTGTGAGGGATTGCACTGATATCCTCTATGTCGAATTTTAATATTTTTCTGGAAAGTTTATATGTGCTGGTTGGCTTTTTAGATCTATATTACTGTGAACATCAAGTTTAAGCTTCCTCTGGATAAAATATCCTTACAGTGGCAAATGTTTTGTTAATTTTTCAAAATATTTATAATGGTGATTGTATGCAGGCGTGTGCGTTATATAATAATTGGTGGCCCATGTTATCAGGTATACAAGTTAAAAAACATGGTTAGTATGTCTAGTTTTTCGCTGATGTTTTTGTTGGAATAATATATCTTTATTTCCGCAGCACTCATGTACGTGTTAGTTCCAATGCCATGTCTATTCTTTGGGGATGGATCTACTCGTTTCTTGACAAGCAGGGAAGGTGGTGGGTGAGTTTAACTATGAACTGCACCTTTGTGTATATGTTGAATGTCTGAAACTTGCAACTTTGTCTCTAAGCAAAATAATCAATTTTAAGCAATGAAGAATCACAAGTTATACTTTGTTTTTCTTTCTATTATCTGTAAAGAAGGAAATCCTTAGATGACAGCTCTCTCCTCTTTTCAGTTGGATAAGTGCTGCGAAATTTCTGACTGGTGCATCAGCTGTGGGGAGCATTGCAATTCCAGTAATACTAAAGCATGCCCATCTGATTGAGACAGGTGCAATGCTGATAGAATTTACGTCCTTCTTTATCCTTGTTTGCACGGTTCTTTGTTATCACCGAGTTAGTCTTGATGAAGACTGGTGAAAATGTTCGGTAGCACGAAAGGTTTGCCTGAATTAACTAAGCTTGTAACTTTAATTGCCTTTGTATAGTCATTGCAGAATATTTATCCCCTGGAAGAAGTGATCCCAATATTTCTATCACGTGGTTCCATTGTGAACAAGTTTTACTTTTTGCAACCCTCCTCTATCAGCTCCCCTTGTCATAAATTTTCAGTAAAATCTATTAGTTTTTTTCTCCCTTTGTTTGCCGAAGTAACAATTTGTTAGATATTGTTTCTAGCTTTTATGGGTTTCCGGGTAAGCGGAGTCATGAACTGGAAGCTCATTTCTTCCGGATGATGCTTATGAATTTTGAGTTCTCATTGGAGGAGGGCCTTCTAGCTCCATGTCAGCCATTGGTAAGTATCTGTGCCAGCAAAGTAGGAACTAGCCTTTTGTTCCTAACTTTTTATCCAAGCACCACCATTTTACACAATGTGTGTGACCGGCTTCTAATCATTGCGAGAACAAGATAAAGTAGAGATAAAAATGTACGCCTCCCTTGGAACCTTTTTGCCCCTATCTTGTTTCTACCATAGGAATATTTTGGGGGCAAAATTTTTTGTTCCAGGAACAAAAGTGTGGCACCCAAACAGGTGGTGATGCTGGAATTGCAACAGCGAGCGTTGTAAATCAGATTCAACCCACGGAGAAAAGGGGGAAAAAACACAAAAAAGGGTTTCGTCACATTGGCGGAATCGTGTCAGGAACGATGGCATGGTGAAACCGTGCCAGGAACTAAAGGTGAAAATCACTTCCCACCATTTGGTTCGGTCTTTTATTTTTTTAAATTTTTTTAACATGACACTTTTTTTCAGTTTCATTTTTTCTTTCCTTATTTTTTTCACTCTGACATTACTCTTATAAAATAATTTATTTATTAAATATAAAATATTTATTATAAAAGATTAATATAATATTATTTCTTGTTATTTCATCAAAAGATTTAGTATTTCATTAAATATAATTTATTAAAGTTTTTTTTTATATTAAATTTATATATTTTTTAACAAAATTTTTAATATTTTTTAGATTTGTACTTTTATTTCTATTAATTAATAAAATTATATTTTTGTTCAAATATTTTTTTTAAATTAATTATCACATCTATTTTTTGATATTCCACTTTATTTAAACACATTCTGAATTAATTTGTCAATTTAATTATTCACGTGGAATTTTGCGGAATTAAAATCGCCAAACGCAGTTAAAAGATAATGCAATATCTAGGCATATTCCATAATGGCGCATAAATATTTAAATAGAAAATGAAACGAATGATGGAAGGAGTTATGAGAAGAAAATGAAAAAAATAGAATATGCATTAATAGTATATATAAAATTATTATATTGGCAGTATACTTTAGCAAATTAAATGACTGTTTTGAAGTTTGAACTATTACTTATTGATTACAGATTAATCGAAATACTTCCATTTTCTCGAATTAGAATAAATGATATTATTGTTTAAAAAACTGATTGAATCGGCTCAAGTTAAATCAAGATGTAATGAGCCAGGGGCGGATTTGGAACACAAACACAGGGAAGGCCAAGTTAAGAAGGAAAAAAAAGTTGATAGGGAGGAAAATTAAGAATGGCAATTAAACTCAAACGCTTGAGTTATCAAATGATCATAATGCATGACAATCACCGTACCAAGACCAATCTTATGATACTTTTTACATTCAATATTATTTAAGGGGGGTTGGAACTCATATTTAATCCTAAAATTTGTATATTAACATATGTACTTAGTATAATTTTTAAAAAAATTGAGGTGGGAGGGGGTTTGGTGCAGGGCCCCTCATGATATACTTAGGTCCGCCCCTCTTCAACAAATCCAACTTTTTTGTGTGATGTTGGTGAGTGCTCTCCATGACCTTTCTGAACTTTGGATTGACTTGGTTCTTTGAATTGTAGAATATTGAAGTAACTAATAATTTCGTTGATCATGAATTAGTATTTAACGACCTTTACCCAATAATTTTAATTTGTTTACAAAGCATATAAAAACTATGTAAGACGCTACAAAAATATCTATGGTATATCAAATTTGTTGAACCAATGGCTCAACTAGTAGCAGAGCTCATTGAGTGCTAGTAGTCACATGTTCGAATAATAGAATCATTATCTTGGTCTGCTCTATCTTTTCGTCTTCGAATTAGTCGAGTGCTAGTAGTCTCGAGAATCGAAGATCTCCCATAGATTATGGCCGACATCCAAAAAAATATTAAACCATTTAATTGATTTTAAAATTCTAAAACTATGTCATCTTAATTTCTATGTGATTTGTCAAATTTATAATATTTTAAATTATTATCTCAATATTCTCTTAATTTGTCCTACCATTTAATTTTTTTGCACTCACATAATAATTGACATTCTAATTTATTTTTTTATTAAAATTTTTAAATCATAATTATATTTTAACAATTTAGTTTCTTTATATTTCATTATTAGAGTTCTCATTCATAATAAAGAATAATCATATATCAGTGTGAAAAATAATCATAGATTTTCATAAATTAAATTTAACTATATAAATTCCTTTTTGTTTAGAATAAAAATATCAGATTTTAAAAAAAATGTGTAATCCAATCAACATTTGATCTTCATATCTATATAATAAAATTTAAATTTAAATAAAAGATGTAATATAATGAAAATTCTCTTCTATTTTTAATATTTTTGCTGTATTATTTGAAAAAAAATACATTTCTGATTGAAATTGTTAAAATTTGAGAATAAAAATGCATAATTAATATATATTATTTTTTAGCATCATGACTAACTGTTCAGAAATTACAAATTGATTCATTATATGGAATATATTTTTTGTTCATGGCAAAAATATTATAGTTTTAATTCGATGTAAAAGTTTAAATTAATGGACATTATGTTTTCATATTTTAATGATTGTATTGTTTCAAATAAATAAAATTTTTTGTAATGGTGGATATAAAATTTCCATGACGATTAAAAACTATAGTTCTACATTTCTCGAAGCAACTATGATGTTTTCATTTTTATATTACATACTTTTTTATTTTATTATAAACGACATATATAAATAGAAAGTGCAATTTAAAGGACTCGACTTCGACTTGTTTTTTGTTTTTTCCTATTTATTTTATACAAAATATGTAATTGCAGTAATTGCAGGTAAAAAATGATTCAAAACTATTTTCTTAAAATATGATGGCAGACTTATTTTTTTTAATAATAACAAAAGTTAGAACAGTTTAAAAGTTGGGCAAAACGCAAGATAATTCACTATTTTGGCAAAAACTTGGGCCCGTTAAGGAACCGAAACGGTCCGAGAGCAAGAAAAGGGTTATATCGGTAAATTGCGTTTGAAATAAAAGCCCTCAAGGCCTTAACCCACGACAAGTATAAAAAATCCCGCAGATGACGCGGCCAACTTAGGGGTTTTGCCAATCTTTCAGCTCGCGCCGCCGCCGCCGCCTTCGACGTCGCCGTCCTTAGCAATCTTCCATTACTTGCTCCTCCAACCATGGTGAGCGTTCCGAATCCACATTACTCGTTCTTCTTCCACTTTGATTCGTGGCAAGTTCCTTTTTTTCAATGTTCTTTTAGATCTTGGTTAAATGATTTATCCTTCTCTGCGGAGTGGATGATCTTTTTGATGGAATTACGATTTCATTGGAAAGAAGATTTTTAGAGCGTTACGTAGATGTATTCCTATGGTAATGCGTAGCTTTAGCCTTTAGTAGAATGCTGATATTGTCTGAGATTATTTGAACATCTTTTTGCCTTAAGTAATTGAATTTATCTGGAAGTCCAATTTGTTTTTCGTATGACAACGACTAGGATGCATTCGTTGATTCGGGAGATATTAAATGATAATTGAATCAAAATGCTTCCTTTTGTTCCTCAGTCTGGGCGTAAGAAGACCAGAGAGCCCAAGGAAGAGAACGTGACTCTTGGTCCTACTGTTAGGGAAGGAGAGCACGTTTTTGGTGTTGCTCACATCTTTGCCTCCTTCAACGATACTTTTATTGTAAGTTCAACATATAAACATGCACGTTTGCTGATGGAAATATTTGTTGACAATCTTGTTTTCTAATAGTTTGTTCTTTTTTTTTTAACTCCAGCATGTCACAGATTTGTCTGGGAGGGAAACACTTGTCCGAATCACAGGTTTTTATCAAATATCACTACATCTCAGTTTCACGATTGAATTATACTTTTGCTTTCCATTTAATGCTGTTCACTTGAGAATGTGCTCTTTTTAAGTATATCATTGTATGCGAAGACTACACTTTTAATTTTGTCATTATAAGTATCTTATACACATTTCTTTGAAAGTATTCTGACAGCAGGAAACCAAGAAGAATGGCCATTTTTGGATGTGTTTTCATTCACTTAGCACATACTAAGTTCACACATATTGTTGAATTCATTTAGTGCTATTCTGCTTTCTGCTATCCTTGGCTTTGTGTTTTATCACTTAATTGTTAATGTGTACTTAAGACTAGGCATGGCCCTTAAGATCGCCTTCCTTTTATGTTGTGGAAGCGTGTCGAGTCATAGCCATGCTATACTGATTTATGGTCCCCAAAGAGTGTTTCTTTGGTTCCTTCCTGATTCCTATTATTGTGTGGCATCATCTGTCAGCATTTGATTTTCCTCAGATGCTACAGCTATGTATGAGTTTAGCTTTCCATGCTGCCCATTCATAGTCTTTCATTTGTTGGAACTCTTGTTGATAAGCTTATGTGCCTAACTTCTGGAATAGGAAAACATTTCCTTTCACTATCTTTAGAATCCTAAACTTTTCAAGTTGAATTTTCCTCCAAAATGCTATACCATAGTTCTTTTGTTCTTGCTGATTAATAGGTTTGTTTCCTCAGCTTGACATGTGTTATTGTATTAAATTTTGAATGACTTATCAGTTATGCTGCTTTTGGATGATTCTCTCATATGCAACAATCTGGAGGTTTTACAAACTTTCAATTTTAATGACTATATTTGTCTTGATCACTGTGACTTTAATGTATGTGTTACATTGTTAGTGGCAATTTTCTATTTCACAACTGTGTACTACCTTCAGGTGGCATGAAGGTCAAGGCTGACAGGGATGAGTCATCTCCCTATGCAGCTATGCTTGCAGCACAAGATGTGGCTCAGAGATGCAAGGTCCAAACTTTTTTTAAAATGATTATGAATTGTACTACTTTCAATATGTCTATAATTCTGATTTCTATGTACTATTATCTGTTATGTAGGAGCTTGGTATTACTGCTCTTCACATTAAGCTGAGAGCTACTGGTGGAAACAAAACTAAGACCCCTGGTCCTGGTGCCCAGTCAGCTCTGAGAGCGCTAGCTCGTTCTGGAATGAAAATTGGCCGTATTGGTAGGTTGAGTGGTCTGATTTGTTTCCAGTCAATCTGTTATCTTATGGTTACACTAATTGATGCAATGAAGCTGATGTGTTTCATTATTTTGATGTATATTAGTATATTCTTTTCACTCTTTTAATGACTTTGGTTTGTTGTTGCAGAGGATGTGACTCCGATTCCCACAGACAGCACTCGCAGAAAGGGTGGAAGAAGAGGAAGGAGGCTGTAGTCGGTTTCTGTCCCATGTCCTTTCCATGTTGAGTTTGTCTTTGATGGTTTTGTAGCTTCACTATTCACATGCTTGACTTGGTCAATGTAATTGATAAATGTTTGCAAATTGCTATGCAATGTCCTTTATGCTACATTTATGGACATTCTACATGTGTTGCTCATGAACTATAGTAAATTTGCCAAGCGTTCAATCTTATGGTCGTGTTTGCCCTGTATCAGTTGTGATCTCTCAGTGTTCATTTTAACTCATCATCGTAAAGGATTGACGGATATGTTACAATACATAAATTCTCCAAGTTTTAAATTGAGCAATTCACCCTAAGTTCCCACTTCTGTTTCTTTTCCAGATATTTCTCGTTTGTTGGTACCCGATGATAGTTTTCTAAGCATCTTTAGTTATAATAGCCATGTGTTTTGGGGGTAAGTTATGGTCATTTTGCAGATTTTATCATTGTTAGGCATTGTTTTTAAAACTCGGACCGAACTTGCCGGTCTGATTGGTCGAAAAATTGAGTTGAATTGAAAAATTAGTTTAATTCATTTTTTTTTCCAAAAGAAAGTAAAAACATTTGAATTAATAGAAAATAAATAGAAAAAAGGAAAGTATATTATAGTATTAATGGTTGAAGAATAGGAAGAGAAAAATAAGGAATAATATATTATAGTATTAATGGTGGAAGAATAAGAAGAGGAGAAAAATAAGGCATTAGTAATAAGGAAATTAATTGTGAATTTAAAAATAAAAGGTAAGAAGATAATAATAAAGTCAAATTTAAATAAAAGAGAAAATTATCATGATTTTATATAAGATGATAAAATTTAAAAATTATAAATAATTGATATTAAAAATAAAACAAAAATAATATAATAAAATTTATAGGATGAATATGAAAAAGGAAATATATAATATGCAGAAAAATTTGAAATTATATAACAAAATGTGGGAAGATAGTAATAAAGAAAGATTTATACAGATGATAAAGTTTAAAGAAAATTACATAAATTTACTCTTAAATAAAATAAAGATAAAAGTTAAGGCATATGGTTAATTAATATGATATTCATCAAAGTAATCTCGGATATTTAAGTCTTAGTCTAATAAGTTTTGTGCCTTTTGTCATGAAATTATTAAAAAAATAAAATTATTAAAATATGTTTTAAAAATATATTTTCATCGAAGCAGCTGGCCTTCTGCGTTGCTTATGTTCTATATACGCTGCTCAGCTCTAATATGGCTTGCTACAAGTTAAATTCAAATACAACTAAGGAAACAATTCAACTTCGGATTCAAAAAAAAAAAAAAAGAGAGCAAAATGAAACTCCCAATCGGGGGAGAAGATTCCTCCCCCGATTGTGCCTCGGACTCGGCCGGCCAAAGGGGCAGCCGAGGCTATAAGAGGGCACGAGAGAAAACCGTCGCGCCCCCTTGGAAACCCCATGACCGGCCCTTGCCCATCCCCTTCTTCTCCTCCTTTTTTTCCGACGAACGACGAGCGAGCGGCGCACGAACAGAGCAGGGATGATCCGATGCTCCTCCAACACACAGCGACCCTCCCTCGACGCATTCGTGAAGGCTGCATCCCTCGGCAGTAGGAACGACCGGAAGCGGAGAGAGCGACGATAGCGGCTCCGACGAACTCAAAATGATTGAAAAAGGTACTCTAGACGTTCGATCCCCTTAGACGACGGAATGTTGATCATTTGATGCACGCAAAGATTCCATATTGATCTTGAACATTTGAGCATCATTTTTTGTATTGTAACTATGGTGATTTGATGGCCGGAGGTCGACCGGAGATGGAGAAGAAGACGTGCACCGACTCACACTCTGTTCTGGTCGCGATGGCACGGTCGTGCCAGTTAAGTGGCACAGGCATGCCGATTAGGAGGATGACGACCGATCCATATAACGACCGTGCCAGAGATGCGGCACGAGCGTGCCGTATCAAGGGAACGACCGCTTTGAGCCTTAGCAGTGCGATTATCAGAATACGGGCGTGCCGAAGAGTGGCATGGTTGTTCCGGCCGAGCAAAGATGATACCACCGTGCTAGAGGAAGGAATGACCATGACATCGGAGTAGGCCTTCAAAGTATGAACGCTGATCCGGCCCGAGTCGAACCCCGACTCGGTCCGGGTCACGCACATGAGCCCAGACGGAAGACCTGACCCGGGTTTCCCTCGACCCAGTCCGAGTCTTGTTGCAAAAGACGTAAATGCTCTTTTGGGCTTGAATTTTCATAGTTGGACCGTAACCTCGACAGGCCCACTTGATGTCATGTCTAATACTCTAAATACATTAATGAACCCTTCCCTCCCTGCAGGATGGATCATGACATTGCATAATGTATGAGTAATATGACATAATGTTATTGCCTCAGAGATAAGGGATCCGACTTCAACTTTTCTCTGACCTATGATTCTAAAATCCATAAATGATGAACAAGATATGTAAAGTAAAGATGAAACTAAGGAATTACCATGTGCCGCCCAAAGTATAGAGTAAATATCATAGTATAGTACACAGGAAGGGGCATGTAGCTGAATTGATGAGATAGTGAACATACATGTCCTTAAAGACCACTGCTCTTGGGGTATAAGTCTTCTCCCACTTGTATTTCAAAAAGGGCGATGCATTGACATCTTCCCTTCTCCAAGGAGGGCATCATATGGATCACATGTTATAGTGCCAGAGGGATAGGTAGCGTAGCTGAGGAGACAGCGAACCTATGGGTCTTCGATGACTACTCCTGGGGTACGAGTCCTCTCCCACCTGTATCCTGAAAAGAGTATGCATTGACATTACACCTTCTCAACAATGGGCATCCTTGGCTTCACAGATGTATAGAGGCACTTCTGATTCCCAACTTAATAAATAACGAACCCCAATGACATCATAATAATATAAAAGATGTAGAACAACTCACAACAAAGCAAAGTACAGTAAAGTAAAGCATGGTAAAGTACAGAACATAACATGGTAAAGATAAAATATTGTTCAGTAAAGTACAGAGCATGGTAAAGTAAAAAAAATGCATAATTATAGTAAAGGACAGAGTATAGATATAGTAAGAAACGAAGCATTGATATGATGAAGCATAACTCATTTCTTATTGCAATCAAAGTATAGAGACCATGTGTTAAAACATGTTATTGCACTGATTACCCATCATTGGTCTAAATAATACATGATTATCATTTTTATTGCCTACGTTTCTACTGTACTAAGCGTTTTCGCTCACGAGTATTTTATTCACCTGTATTGGGATTTTGCAGGTGAGAATCCAATATAGAGAGGTGATGGAGGACGCAGAGCTTGGAGAATGTTACACATGACTTATCTATCTTCAAAACATCTAGTTCTCTTAATTGCATTAGTCGAATAATTAGTCCTTGCATTAGAAAGATATTATGATGTTTTCTTTTGGAATTGAACTTAAGGTTATTTGCTTGAAGGAGATGGTGGCCATTTCCTTCTTCGTTAGGAATTGTATTAAGTATTAGTGTCCTTTGATATTCAGACGTTCACTTTTCCGCAATAAAGTTCTTAGCTATTTTATTATTATAATTGATGCCACGTGTTACATTTGTTGAATGGTCAAGGTCATAATATGATCAATAGTGTAGTAAATATCGTACCTGGGGTCACATGGCAGGAGGGCCGATTTTGGAGGCGTTACAATATTATTATAAGTTGGATGGAAATTCATGTACGGTGAATGGTACGTCCTGTTTTTCATTTTAATGTACTGCTAAATATTTGTTCTCATGCAGCAAATTTCTAGGTTGTGTTTGGATGGAAATTCCGATGGTCCAACTGGCCGATCTGGTCTGGGCGCGACAACACTGGGTAGTCTGTCAGCTCCTATGGTTGCACAATCTTGATATTCTTTTTATTAAAAATGGCAAGGCAGTTCAATTTTTTTCAAAAAAAAGAGGAGTTCAAAATATTCACAGGTCAGGAGGATATGTGATCCATTTGAGTTGTTCTTCCTTCAGATCAAATTAGGTAGGCCTCATTTTCAGTTTTGCCAATTGGAGGAGTTGGATTTACTCCATCTTTCATCTGTTTCACACAACACTCCGTTCTAATTGGACTGAAATATGAGGAAATCCATGATTTTATTCTCTCAGTAGAACCCTCTCCAGCACATCCCAAAAGAATGAAAGATGAAAGTGGAAGGTACTGTAAGGTCATGGTCCACTCCCTGCGTGGCTCATTATAATTATAGGCGTGCTGTTCCTACTCTGAAATGACATTTAGATGGTCCTCCCTTTTTGTTTTGTCTGAATCTTCAGAAATCCATTGGAGAATGGACGTAGGAAGGATACCATCTACAATAAGACATACAAACAAGGTAAGACAAATTGATGGGTATTCACCAGCAGTAAGTGCTTTGGAACAGAAGATTAAGCCTCAGCTGGCATGTCCTTGATCACTGCACAAGGTCAGTGGACTGTCTAGAAAAAATCATTCCAGAGCCATCACTTGGCACTCAATAATTTAGTGCATCAAAACGGATTGCAGTGGTTCATGATTAAGATGAAAAGGATGAACACCACCTCCACTGCTACAAGTTGGTGGAATTTTAATTGATTGTGATGATTGGACCCCCAGCTCTTTTCCTTTTGCATGAATGTGATGCAAACGGTGTGACAATTTTATTGTTTCCTTTTCCTGTGCAGTATTCAGAACTCCAACCTCTCTGACTGATTCAGAACCTCTCAAAGCATGATGATTTTTCACGAACCAATCTCACTGATCGGGAAACGAAACTTAACACGCTTGTTTTATTTTCTGAATCAATGGTGTTCCAGTTTTTATTCAATTTATGCTCGTTCACAGTTGTCGACAACAACCATGGCCTTCGTGAGATGACAAGAAAAAAGATTGAATACAAACGTGTGGCTACAAACTAATCCTACATCAGTCATATATTAAGCTCCATTCATGAGAGGTCTTCTCATCTCCCATGCATTAAGTTCTGAAACCTTCAAATCCGTTGCCCCGTTGTTGAAGACGAACAGGTGAGCTTCTTTTCCTACGGCCTTCGTGGGGTAAACTCTGGACGTGATGCAGGTCTTGCCACCTTCCCCGAAGCTCTCCACCACGGAATGATCGATCTGTAGTCATCAACACAAAACAAGCATGTGCACGAAGGTGAGATAGATCATATAGATCCACAAATAAATCAAGAGATGAACTCAATTACCAAGCTCCTCAGTGATATCTTCCCGGTCTTTGCTACGTCAGAGTCCACGAATCCTGCAAAAGTCGGTTTATAAATCTCTGGCCTCGTGGTCGATCTGTTCATAGAGCATAAGACAAAGCCATCAGAACACACTTGAATCATCAGATATGATGCAATATGTCTATGACAAAAAAAAAAGGATTACGAGATATATCTTAAGCGAACTGTACCTGGTCGGATCAGTGCACATCAACACGACGTGTTTGCCCTGCGCTTTGAAGATTCTGAAGAAGACGGCAGTTTTCTCTGACAAGTCTGCTGAAGCCAAAACATAGAGCCCGAAGGGTCCAACGCCACCCTTGACGTCTGCTCCCTTCTGGCCGCAGAGCTTTTGTGCATCCGTGCTCCATGAAGGGTCGAAGGGCTCCGCCTTCTCGAGACTGGCCACGTCAAAGGTCAGCTCCACATCCGCCTGTAGACCGGACAGTCGACTCCATGAGAATAGCTTGACATCAGAAGAATGGTGAATAGTTTCAGGTTTCAGAGAACGACCTGCGCAGCGGTGATTCCTGTAACCTCAAAGTGTTGTCCACTGGAAAGCTTCTTGCCCTTGTAAGAAACTTCCTTGCCTCTGAGAGTCTCGAGCTCCTCGATCGGCCATTGCACGAGTTGCCGGCCATTACTGTGAAGCCAGATAGCTCTTGGAATTGCCTATGATCAGTGAATGCGGAAAAACTTATGTCAAACTGAATCGAAGATGAGATTGTGACGAAAGATAAATAGAATCTAAAATATTATGTAGCGAAAGAAAACAGGATCAAGACTGACCTGAATGCCTGCCCAACCTTTAGCCGTGTCATTGTCTTTAGTATCGGACTCATTTGCCCACCCCCACAAGATCCTGCGATTCTTCGCCGGATCGAAGAACGTCTTCGACGCGTAGAAGTTGCCATAGTCGTACCTCAAGCCGGTGCGGTCGTCCGCCGACGTGCCGTCCGGCACGTACTTATCTTTGCTAAGGTCATACGACCCGACCGTGTAGTACTCGTACCTCGTCTCGTCCAGGCTCACCTTCAACACATACTTGACTCCGTTGCTGAACAGAGTCGTGTCCAGTCCGTGCTTGCCGTCCACCGGCACGGGGTAGAAGTCCGGGCACTCCCACATTCCGGTTTTCGCGGACGAGTGCAGTGAGTGCTTGGCCTTGACCCAGTGCACGAAGTCCTTGCTCCTGTACAGGATGGCCTTGCCCATCCTGTCCCACTTGCTGCCCACGACCAGCATCCAGTGCTTGTTCGGCCCGCGCCACGCCGTCGTCGGATCCCGGAAGGAGCTGGCGTTGATCCCCTCCTTCGGTTCCATCACCGGATTGTAGTCGGGCTTGATCCATTCCCGGAGGTAAGGATCAGACAGGTTCTTGGGGTACGCCACGTTCTGCACTTGTCTGTTCTGCGGGTCAATGCCCGTGTACATGATCACCGGCTTGTTGCCCGGAAGTATGGTCGCAGACCCGGACCAGCAGCCATTGATGTCGAAAACTTTGGAAGGGTAGATTGCAGGATCCAATGCTTCCCAGTTGATTAGATCTCTCGACACAGAGTGAGCCCAGACAATGTTGCCCCACACTGCGCCCTTGGGGTTGTACTGGTAGAAAAGGTGGTAGAACCCTTTGTAGTACATTGGCCCTGTGAACCATTCAAACCAAATAATTACTTGGATCAATCTTTTCATTTATTCTTTCCAAGAACAAAAATGTTTACAGGTTACATGTATCAGTTTGCTGCCCTGTTTATGGATAAAACACATCAAAATGAGCTATATAAATTTATGGATGGAATTATATGCATCAAAACAGTGGGGGGAGAGAGAGAGGACATACCATTAGGATCTGTTCTCGGGGTCGTTGTTTTAGTAGATTATGTTATATACATGGAATGAAGAAAACACAGAAGTTAGCTTTCTGCATCAATAGAAAAAGGGATGACCAGAAAAATGAAATGCTAATTAAGGTAAATGTCAGATTTATAATAGGCTTAGTTTTCTAATATGACTTGTCCATCATTTAACTTGATGCTATAATTGTGACATAAATATGGATAATCAGATGAACAGAAACCAATTTTTCACTGACCCAAATTTTTTTTATCATTTTGTACTTTGAGTTGTTCAATCGATTGGAGTGCACATCAGATTCATTCAATCCCCAATCCCTTTCTTATTATATGAACAGTAGATGCAATAAATGCATCCAAAGACTCAACCACATCTCTTGAAATATATATATACATGTGAATAAAAAGTAAGAATGGTCTGATGAACTAAGAAAGCTTAGTTAGCTTAAAGAAGAGTAATTACAGAAATCAACATCATGATGACCAATATTTTCATTCATGAATAACATCTCTTTCTCAGAACAACAGGGACAGCAAAACGAGTCAGATAACAAAGGAAAAAGAAAAAATATACATATGAAGAAACACATGGACACATCAGACGGTCAATCACGTTACCATGACATAGCTAAAGTCCACTTTGAGTTGTCAAAAAATAAATAAATGTCCTGCTTCTGTTGCTGGAGGCCAGGAATAAACTTAGGAAAGATCTTTGATTTGATTTGATTTGATTCCACAGCTCATTTCTGTGCAATGAACACATTTTTAAGTTACGTAGGAGAACGGCCTTTGATTGTTCAAATTCAACCCACGTTAACATCATCTTTGGATACAACTTTTTTTTTTTACAAGTTCTCTTTGCATTATATATATGTGGGGTGCAGACCATTCAAATTTAACATCATTATCTTGACAGCTTGTACTCTTGACAAAGGAGATGATATAATAAATCATCCGTGGGGCACGAGACAGATTCTTGGTTTTAGTCTGAGCAAATGGCCAATCTAAACGTACGAACATATATGATCCAAAATAGGACAAACTTATATCTGTCTCCGACTCATAAATCAGAAGATTTTTAGTCTTTTTGAAGAAGAAGAAGAAGAAGAAGAAGAAGAAGAAGAAGAAGAAGAAGAAGAGCGTACCGTTGATCCAATGCTTAGGGGGTTGGAAGTGGTAGCCTGTCCGCTGTTCGCCGGAGACGTCGCCGGCGGAAACGGATTGGAGCTCTCTGTACACGGCGTGAGATGCCGCTACATGTCCCACCTTCATGAAACAGAAGAGGCCAAGCATGATGAACAGCATTGGCCATGGCCTCCCTTCTCTGTCCATATTCCCCATCTTCCTCTACCGAAACAGGAGGGAGGGAGGGAGGGAGGGGCGGGGGGGGGGGGGGGGGGGGGGGGGTGGGGGGGGGGAGGGAGAGAGAGAGAGATAGAGATAGAGGGATGCAGAAGAAGGAGAATGGCTTCGAGAGGTACTTATAGAAGGCAGACGAGTAAGAGGGTGGGAAATCTGGCTCTATGCTGTTCACATACTCAAGTCAAATAATCTCTCTCTCTCTCTCTTAGGGAACATTATATTGTTTAAGCAAACTCTCTCTCTCTCTTATATGATATCATGTAAGGAAACATTATATTGTTCTCGAATGCCAACATCATCTTTTTGATTCTATAGTTAAGCCTTATCTTCTTATGGGAAATCTCTATATATTAATTTATTTCCTTAATTAATGGATTGCAGGATATCATATCGTTTTTTTTAATGAACCTTTGTATATAAACTTGATTCGACGAAACGCAGATGCACCGCATTAATTTGGGCAGATTTATTTACTATTTTCGTTTTCAAAAACAATTTGCTAGAATTTCGATCCACGCCGAATAATATATAATATATATTTATACGACAACAATTGGCTCATTGACCATTACCTAATTCATGCCTTAATTTATTAAGAATAAAAAGGAAGTGGGATGAGCAACTGTAATATCCCAGATTTTACACTAGGGATAAATTAATCTTTTGGCTCAAACCTTGATCTCTTTTCTATTTAAAGATTTCAAATTCCTTTGTTAATATTTTTTATCCAATTTCTCACATGAAGACTAGGACTTGAGGAAGGAGAACAAGAGGAAGGAGAAATAAGATGAAGAAGAAGAAAATGATTCAAGATGAATGTATGTAAAAGGGAGTTAGACCTTTTCTTTCCCCTCCCAATAGTTTGATTATTTGTTTGAGAGTGATAGGATACCTACCATATTAGGGATTTGATGAGAATCTCTATATGTTTCATGAAATCCGAGACACTCTTTATATGATTCATGTTTAGATTTGTCATGGTTAGATCTACATGTTAGAGTTTTTCTTGAAGAAAATCATATTTCATGTTTAAGGGCAAGAAGAACCCTAGATCTGATGGAATAATCATTTTACCATGATTTCATGTGTTTTTCATATGCCTGAATGCCTAAGAATCATGCTTAAATGTTTAAAAACGTTGCATATGAATTCCTACATGTTTCTGCATCAAAATCTATGAAAAATCGAGCTGGACGTCGATTTTCAAGACGCTTCATGGCCGTGACGACTCTCGTCACGCTCGTGAGCGCGAGACTATGCTGGCAAATAAGGTCTCGCACACAATCGTGGTAGACACTACGATCGTGACGTCCCTCGTCATGACCGTGAGCACATGGGGAAAATGGGCGAGCTAAAATCGCTCACACATGATCGTATTACTTAAGACACGGACGTGACATGATTGTGACATCACAGGCATGACCGTGGCCGAGTGGAACAACGTTCTAAGTTACGATCACGGGTGTGACTACCACGTCACAACTGTGGTCATCTTGAATGTTGAGTATATAATATTTAAAAGTTATTTTTGAAGTATCAATAGTATGTATTGATTTTTGTTGATTGGATAAGAACCTAGATATAGTATATGCATGTTTTTCACACAACTAGGTTAGAATATGAAGATTGAGCAACATAATTAATTGTTGATTGAAAGGCATAATGAATCAAGTTGTGAATGATGTTACATGTCACCCCTCAATGGTCTTTATCAGATTGTCAGGAATGATTGTTATACTCATTGGCAATGGTGCGTGCATTCCTAAGTGGCATTCGTGCGAGAGTTTTCGGAATGATCGTTATACACATCGACAACGGTGTGTGCATTTCTATATCGCCTTTGGGCGAGAGGGGAGCATTTTCTCTAAGGCTTAACTAGCCTATTACGAGGGCAACGACATAAATTCCTACTATCGAAAGACATAATCTTAAAAAGGGTCAATGATCGAATGAATAGAATGAAGCCCACAAAAGTGGTAGTTTGAAAGGGTTATGAAGCAACCCGAGAAAAGTTATTGAGGCAATGGTTAAGGTAACACTACGAGAAATATGAGTATTACAGACGATTTCGATCGTCTATAATTTCTCCAAAAATCATCGGAAACATCATTTTCGACGATTTTTTTGACGGAATCGATTTGTCCGAAAAATGGTCGTCGAAAATCAATTTCCGACGGTTGAAAAAAAAATGCCAGAAATTTCGACAGAAGTCCGACGGTCACGACCGCCGATATTTGCGGCGGTCGACAAAACCGTCGAAACTTTGACGGTCATGACCGCCGATATTTACGGCGGTCGATGAAACCGTCGAAACTTTGGCAGTTGCGACCGTCGAAACTTTCGACGGTCACGACGATCGCCGCAAATTTTGGCGGTTGCAATCGTCGAAAATTTCGGCGATCGTCGCGCGACCGCCGAAACTTTTGGCGATCACAACCATTGGAAAGAATTTTTATAATATAAAAAAATAGCCGCGGCGGCCAGCGACCAGATTCGGCCGCCAGGCGGCCAATCCAAAGGCCAGCGGCCAAGATCCGATCGACGACGATCGAGCGGCCGGATCGGCCGCCCAAGGATGGATCCGGCCGCCTGACGATCTGGGCCAGAGAGAGAGAGAGAAGGGGAGAGAATGCCGGCGGGAGAGGGTTGCCGGCGATCGACGCTTGACATCCGGTCGGGAGGCTCGCCGACAGGGAGAGAGAGGGAGAGGGAGAGAGAGAGGAGAGGGGGAAGAAATAAAGGGAATGGGTATATATATTATATTATATAAAGATGAGAAAGCAGAAAAACGGAAAAAAATGAAATAATAAAATTTTAATTACCGACGGCTCTGACCGTCAGAAAAGAAAATATTAATTATTTTTAAAGTTACTGACAGTTGTGACCGTTAAAAATTATTTAATTATAAAAATAAAATACAATATTTAGTTATATATAATATTTATTTTTTATTTTACCGATGGTTTGAACGGTCACTAATTATTACCGATGGTTTGAACCGTCGGACTGGATTGCCGCTAATTATATTAATAAAATACTCATCATATTATATTATTATACATTTACCGATGGTTACGATCGTCGGAAATATCAACGTCCCTAATCGTCGAAAAATAAAATAATAATATAACAAATTACATAATTTATTATTTTCATTTTCGACGGTTGTAGCCGTCTGAAATTCTGTCGAAAATTACGACGGATGGATTTTCGTCGAAAATATCGACGTTCCTAATCGTCAAAAATAAAATAATAATATAACAAATAACATAATTTATTATTTTCATTTCCGACGGTTGAAACCGTCGGTAATTCCGTCGAAAATTGCGACGGATGGGTATCTGTCGGAAATATCGACGTTCCTAATCATCAAAAAATAAAATAATAATATAAATTATTTTCATTTCTGACGGTTACAACCGTCGGTAATTCCATCGGAAACTTTTCCATCGTGAAATCCATCGCAAATTACGACGGATTTCTATCCGTCGAAAATTGCCCGTCGGAAAATGGCAATTTTCTTGTAGTGTAAGTGCAAGTCACTTATATGCCTATGGACCAAATTGATGATTGCTATGAATGTTCCATACTAGATGTGTGATGATGAAATGATACATGTCTTCCATGCTATTATTCTATTAATGCATAATGATAGATGTTTTAATTGAATGACATGTAGTTCATATGTTAAGTACATGACAACATATTATTTCTTTCTTATTTTATGAAGATGATCACGTACGTCATGTAGTATTCTGTTTAGAATCATGGCATCTCATTGCATGACCTTTATATACTCTAACTGGGGAAGTCACTGCACCCTGGATCTGTGTAGGTAACAAGTGAATGGATGGATGGCAACTCAACCCATAACAAGTTGTTGCACAATTGATATGGACTTGTTAAAGTTATTAGTCTTCGAGTCTATTACCGTGTTTTTCAAAAGATGTTTTTAAAGACAATTATTAGTGATGCTTATAATTCTATAATATTACTTTGATATTTTAACAAAGTTTTTCTCTTTAATTGAAAGATTATTTTATCTTGTTTGATGGTTTATGTTTCTGCTACATTAATAGAAAATCATATTTTATTATGATGATATGATGGTGGCTAAAATAACCGAATGACCTAATTGCCCTTGGAAATTGGAGATAAAATTTTGGGGTGTTATAGTTTGATATTAGAGCATGCTTATGACCTATGCTAAGTGTTATAGAATTCTTAAATGTCTAGGTCCATGTGTAATCGTCATGAGTAGCCATCCAAATTAGTTAAGAGTATGTAAGTATTATGTCATATGATTGTATTATTTAAATTAACCAACTAATGTTTGGTTGATTATTGTTATGTGAAGAATGGAATAAGGTGGTCCCTCAAATACTTCGGGAGATCAAAGAGAGCTCATTGAGAGCATGACTCGCATGGCATGGGAAATGGAAAGGAACACGAACTTGGGCCATTCTAGCAGGTCGAGTTTAAGAATCGAGAAATTCCTGAAGCTACATCCCTCTACTTTCAATGGGGATAGAGGCATGGATGTGATCACAGAAAAGTTTAGGGTGATGGATTGCTCTGAGAGGCATAGAGTCACTTGGCCACTCACCAACTGGTTGACCAAGCCTGTCACATGTACAATAATCACTTGGAGAGACTTTAAAAAGGCATTCAGGAACCATTACCTTCCCCCACATGTATAGGGGAAGAAGGCAGTAAAATTCATGAATCTGCAGCAAGGAATTATGATTATTGAAGAGTACCTTAACAAGTTCCTGGAGCTTGAAAGGTACAATTCTCTGAAAAGAAGATGAGAAGATCAGAGTTGACCACTTTTTGAAGGGATTAAATCCTCGCCTGAGGATAAATGTGAAGTGTGGGGCCCTAAGACCATGGCAAAGATGATCTTCCTGGCAACCAGCTTAGCACAGGGATTGACATGCAAAAGAAGTTCGAATAAGGAAAAGAATACAAGAAGGACCATATGAAGGATAAGGGTAAGAAGTATAAAAACTCTAAATCCTACTCTGGAAGTGATGGATGAAGTTAGGGCCGCAAAGCCTATTCTTTTTGCCATAAGTTCTATCCTGGTGAGTGCAGGATGAAGTTAGGAGTATGTCTGAGCTGTGGCAAGATGGACCACTTTGCAAGAGAGTGCACTGAGAAGAAGCATGAGCACCAAGACAAGGATAAAGACAAAGCTGAGAACTAACAGATGGCACCTGAAAGGGTCTACATTATGCAAGTGGATGAGGCGTAGAAGTTCAATGATGTGATTCAAGGTCACCTTTTTATTGCCGATCACTATGCAAACATATTATTTAACTCGGGTGCTACTCATTCTTTCATATCATCAGCATTTGCTAAAATGTTGAGAGAGTGAATATGAGGTGGTAGTTAGATATAGCAACACCACTTGGGAGGGTCTCCACCAAGTAGTACCTCCAAGAGATACGAATTATGATTGAAGGAATGAACTACTCTAGTGACCTCATAGTGCTACCTGTAGTACTAGGCATAGATTGATTATCTTACCATGATGCATACTTGATGTGCCGAAAAAAGAAGATAATGATAGGCAAGAAATATGATAGTTCAGTGCTTTTTCACGAAATTCCATCAAGAGAGAAGAAGATGACGATCTTCTTAGTGAAGGCAACCAAGATGTTGAATAAGGACTGCCAAGGATTTCTAGCAAGCATCGTCAAGAGTGATTTCCAACCCAAGCTCCTACAAGAACTTGAAGTGATTAGAGACTTTCCTAATGTATTCCCAAATGAGTTCCCGAGATTACCTCCGGAAATGGAGATCAACTTTCATATTGAGCTTATGCTAGGATGACTCCTATCCCAAAACATTCATACATAATGACATCAAAATGAAGGAGTTGAAGACTCAACTGCAAGAATTGTTGAACAGAGGATTCATCAGGTCAAGTGTGTCCCCATGAGGTGCACCTGTCCTATTTGTGAAAAAGAAAGATGGGTCATTAATACTATGCATAGATTACATGATGCTGAATAAAGTGACCATCAAGAACAAATATTCTCTACCCAGGATTGATGATCTATTCGACTAGTTATCAACAACATCAATCTTCTCAAAGATCGATTTGAAATGTGAATACCATCAGCTCAAGGTAGGACATTGCTAAGACGACATTTAGGTCAATGTATGGACACTATAAATTTTTTTTATTATGCCTTTTGGACTAACAAATGTTCATACACTATTTATGGATATGATGAACAAGATATTCAAGCATCATCTCAACATATTTGTTATCGTGTTCGTGGATGATATCTTTGTAGGATCTCAAAGCCACCAAGAGAGGGTGGGTGGGGGTGAATTGGTGTTTAAAACCGAAAATGCTGATTTCACTAAAGTCGTTACAAAAACTTAAAATCGACTCTTTAAATCTTTTGAATCAACGCAATTCATATCATAAACATAATATGAGAACGAGAGAGTGAGAGAGAAATCAAACACAATGAATAGATAGTTGTTGACGAGGTTCGACCACACCTTGGCCTACGTCCCCACTCCGACTTTTCGACCTCGAGACCGTCGGAGATTCCACTAAGACACTTTCTTCGTTCCAAATTGGGCAAGGAAGAAAAGCCCTTTACATCAACCACATTTTCTTCACTTCGAGAGATAACACAACCTCTCCTCATAGGAAGCTTATCTTTTCTTTCGCCCAAGAGGTAAGATATAGAACATCTTTTACACAGAAGCTCTCTAATTTTTCTAAACAATTGTTTCTCTCTTTTACAATACTATGCCCGGAAGAAGAGAAGAGAGAAAGAAGAGAAAAACTTTAAGAAAAATGTCTTCTTTTGATAACTTGAAGTTTTTCTTCAATACTTGAATTGATGCCTTTGCTTCAGGTTTTGGCACTCGTTTTATAGGCTTCAATGTGTGGAAAATTCATTCAGAATTTTTTTCACAATTTTCTCATTCAAAAATAGTCGTTACTGTTCATTTGATCCGAAGGTCGACCGACTGCACATCAAGACTGATCGACTGGTCTATGTGATCGTTGCACGATTTCTTCAGCTCTACGCTTGATCAGTCGATCAGACTATCAACCGGTCAGTCGACTGGTATAGTTTTGACATTTTTTATTTCGCCCGTTGAGCTGATCGGTCGGCTGGTGCATCGACCAGTATAGTCTCGATGTAGAATTGGGCATGCCATGCATTGATCAGTCGACCGACATCTCCGATCGGTCGACCGGCATCTCCGATCGATCGACCGACCTTCTTTGCTTCGATCGACAGGTTAACCAACCTGTACTATTTTGAGCACAACTTTTTGCACAATTATTTAAATTAAATAATCTTAGATTCTATGGATAGCTAACAAGATTATTTACAATATTCATCATTCATCCATAATCTAATAAAATCATAGTCAATTATTTAATCAAAGTTTAGGGCCTAAAGTTGTCCCCTTTTTATTTAATTTTTTTTAGCATTTAACTTTAATCTTTCGAGGTTTTTATCATCAAAATATATTTTTATATGGTATTAACTTTGCTTTTGGCACAAGACTGCACTATAATACTGCTTTCTACCCTTAGAGTGATGGACAGAGTGAAAGGACTATTTAGACATTGTAGGACATGTTGAGAGCATGTGTTATAGTTTAGCAAGGTAGCTAGGACGATCACCTTGCTCTAGCTGAGATTTACTTATAACAATAATTATCATTCATCCATTAAGATGGCACCATTCAAGGCACTGTATGGAAGACCTTGCAGGTCTCCCACATGTTGGAGTGTTGTTAGAGAAGAAAAACTGCTAAGACTAGTAGAAAAATATGCTGAGAAAGTAGATTTGATAAAAGAAAGAATGATTGCAACTCAGGACCGCCAGAAAAGCAATGCTGATAAAAAGAGAAAGGAACAAATCTATCAAGTTGGAGATCATGTGTTGCTGAAGGTATCTCCTACTACATGAGTCATGAGGTTTAGGAGAAAAGGCAAGCTGACTACTAGGTACATAGTCCGGTTTGAGATTCTGTAAAAGGTGGGAGAATGAGTATACAAATTATCGTTACCTCCCTCATATGCCAAAATACATAATGTCTTCCATATGTCAATACTTCGCAAGTACACATATGACAACTCCCATGTAGTTGTAATTGAAGAACCCACCATCAAGAAAAATTTTACCTATAAAGAATACAGAATATGGTGAGCATTGTCTAAGAAACAAGATAGTAAAAGATGGTAAAAGAGACATGAAAACATCATAATGAAAATGAAGCAACATAGGAACTTGAAGATGAAATGAAAGAATAATTTCCATGATTATTTGTTAAGTATTCTATGCATGTTTAAAATTTGAAGACGATATTTTTTAAGGAGGGGAGGATGTAATATCCCATATTTACACTAAGGATAAATTAATCTTTTGGCTGAAACCCTGATCTCTCCCCTATTTAAAGACCCCAAATCCCCTTGTTAATCTCTTTTACTCAATTTCTCACTTTGCGGCTGGGCCTTGAGGAAGGAGAACAAGGAGGCGGAAGAAGAGAAAGAAAGAGGAGAATGATTCAAGATCAAGATATGTAAAGGGGATCCAGACCTCTCCTTTCCCCTCTCAATAGTTTAACGATTTGATTGAGAGTGATAGGATACCCTACCCTATTAGGGATTTGATGAGGATCTCTTTATGTTTCATGAAATATGAGACACTCTTCATATGATCTATGTTTAGATTTGTCATGGTTAGATCTACATGTTAGAGTTTTTCTTGAAGAAAATCATGTTTCATGTTTAAGGGCAAGAAGAACCATAGATTTAAGGGCAAGAAGAACCATAGACGGGTTTTGGACTTTTGTTTAGCCGGCCCGTGTGATTCGGATTAGGTTTTTTCTCTGTTTGTTTGGGTTTTAAACCCGATTTGGAGAGGCTATTAATAGCCTAATTTTCTAGTGTAATCTGTGTGGCGGCTGTAAACCTAAACATATAGTGGAACCTCTTTGCAGGACGTAGCCCTCATCTCAAGGGTGAACCTGGGTAAATTTCGTGTGTCTCCTCTATTTTTCTGCAATCTCTCTGCGATCTTCTCTCCTTGTTCTCGAATTTTCCCATCAATTGGTATCAGAGCACAGGTTGTTCGAGGAATTAGGGTTTATTCGAGATGTCAGGAGGATCGCGGATTGAGATAGAAAAATTTGATGGAACGCGATTTGATCTCTGGAAGATGAAGATGGAGGATCTTCTCTGTGATCGAGATCTTTGGACGGCAATCGAGAAGGAGAGGCCAGGCAAAGAAGCGGCGACGGCTGCAGATGCGGCGAAGGCTTCAGATACGGCTTCCTCCAGTCAGGCAGATCCAAAGATGACCGAAGAGTGTGATCGGATTGATAGAAAGGCGAAGGGTTTGATTCGGCTTTGTCTCGCGGATTCAATTCTTACGAATGTGATGAGCGAACCTACAGCCAGAGATCTGTGGAGGAAGTTGGAATCCCTATATCAAAGTAAGTCGTTAGTTAACCAGTTATTTCTGAGGAAGAAATTGTACAATCTTCGGATGTAGGAGGGTGACTCATTTTCTACTCATCTTTATAACTTTAACACGGTGATCAGTCAACTTGTATCAATCCGTGTTAAGTTTCAAGATGATGATAAGGCAATAACATTGCTATGTTCGCTGCCGAATTCATGGGACAATCTGATTGTCGTGATTGGTGGCGGAGATAAAGAACTTTCGTATGAAAGTGTATGTGCTGCCTTGTTATCAGAGGAAATACGGAGAAAGGGATCGGCAAGTTCTGGTAAAGAGGCGCTGACAGCCAGAGGAAGGCAACCAGAAAGGAATCAAAATCAGAGAGGGAGATCCAAATCTCGTGGGCGTTCGAAAAGTAAAGATAAGAAGGTGCAATGCTGGAGATGTCAAGAGTGGGGCCATCTGAAGCGAGATTGCAAAAATAAGCCGGTCCATAAGAAAGAAGCTGAGTCAACCTCGGACAAAAAAGAGGCTGAGGCAGGAGATATGTATGTGGCTTCTGCATATATGGTACAGTCAGATAAGGATGTCTGGCTCATCGACACTGGTGCTTCATACCACATGACACCTCATAGACACTGATTTTGTGAATATGAGGAGTATAATGATGGGGATGTCATGCTCGGAGATGACACTGCGGTTCAGATTATTGGACGTGGCAGGGTGAAGCTGAAGATGAATGATGGCATGGTGAAGACTCTACCAAATGTGATGCATATACCACTTATGAGCAGGAGTTTATTATCTGTTGGTACAGTGGCAGATTCGGGTGTTATATTCAGTTGCGACAAGGATTCGTGTAAGATGGTCAGAGGGTCTATTGTGATTGCGCGAGGGGTTCGCTATGGCACGTTGTACAAGTTGCTCGGAGAGACTATATCTGTGGGCTGCGGATTTATTTCTGAAGAGGCCAAAGAAGATGAAGACAACACATCTATGCTGTGGCATCAGAGATTAGGCCATATCAGTGAGAAAGAACTTTCTACCATAGCATCAAGTCAGATGGTAGAAGGAGTTCCGGATTGTTCTGTGGGCTTCGGGTTCTGTGAACATTGCCTTCATGAAAAATAGAACCGAGTCAGTTTTCAACACACAGGTTCAAGAGCAACGAAAATTCTCGAACTGATCCATAGTGATGTCTTTGGACCAACTCCGACTCCATCTATTGGAGGGTCCAGGTACTATGTTTCTTTTAAAGATGATATTTCGAAATACAGTTGGATTTATTTTATTAAGAATAAATCAGATGTATTCGATAAGTTTCGAGAATTTAAAGTTTTGGTGGAAAACCAATTGAGCTGCAAGATCAAGATCCTTCGTACAGATAATGGAGGTAAATTTTGTTCAGATAAATTTGAGCAGTTCTGCGTGGACAATGGTATTGCAAGGCAGAAGACAACTCCATATACACCTGAGCAGAATGGAGTAGCTGAAAGGTTAAATCGGTCACTCATAGAGAAGGTCAGATGTATGCTGAGTTGGGCTGAATTGGGGCAAGAATTCTGGGCAGAAGCTGTAGCCACAGCAAACTACCTGAAGAACCGCTCACCGACCTCATCAGTGAAGGATAAGACGTCTTATGAGGCAATGTTAGGGAAGAAGCCAAATTTGTCTCATGTTCGGGTGTTCGAATGTGACGCATATGTTCATATACCCAAGGAAAAGCGGGGTAAGCTTGACAGTAAATCTGAGAAGAACATATTTGTCGGATATAAGGAATGGGTCAAGGGCTACAAACTGTGGAATCCAAAGTCAAGGACTATTATTTACAGCAGGGATGTTGTTTTTCGTGAATCACGTTCCCAAGTTGAAATTCAAAAAGGTGATGAACCTAAGAAAGTGGTAGTGCTCGAAGAAGATCCTAATTCTGAAACTTCAGAGGTGGATGCAAAGATACTTCAGTTGAGTCTATTACAGAACCGGATCAAGAGGACTTGGTTAATGAAGTTAAAGATGCAGATTCAGATGAAGACCCAGATATTGGTACTACCATACCAATTCTCAGGAGATCGACATGAGAAAGAAGAGCACTTTTGAGATACTCTCTTAGCGCTCTGAGTTCGTTTCATGCTTTGAGCATCATCGGAGAAGAACCTAGTTCTGTAAAAAATGCAAGGTCTATGGATGATGCAAATCAGTGGGAGCTTGCTATGGTAGATGAGATGCAGTCACTGGATAAGAATGAAACATGGAGCTTGTGTAAATTGCCTAATGATAGAAAGGCAATTGGTTGCAAATGGGTGTTCAAGCGAAAGCTGAAACCGGATGGGTCTGTAGAGAAGTACAAGGCGAGACTGATAGCTAAAGGGTACTCTCAGGTTGAGGGAGTCGACTATGATGAGATTTTTTTTCCCGTGGCGAAAATAACTTCAATCAGATTTGTTCTATCTCTGGCAGCAGCATATAATCTTGAGGTAGAGCAGATGGATGTGAAGACGGCATTCCTTCATGGGGACTTGGAGGAAGAGATATATATGAGACAATCAGAAGGCTTTGAGGTTCAAGGTAAAGAGAAGTTGGTGTGCAAATTGAAGAAGTCTCTGTATGGATTGAAGCAGTCGCCAAGGATGTGGTACCAGAAGTTTGATACGTACATGCTCGAACTCAAGTTTGTACGTTCAGATTCAGATCATTGTGTTTATGTGAAGAGAGTTAGAGATCAGTTTGTCATTCTTACACTGTATGTGGATGACATGTTGCTGATTGGAAACAGTATGAAGATGGTGAATTCAGTGAAGGGTTTGTTGGCCAAGAAGTTTGAGATGAAAGACTTGGGGCCAGCGAATTTTATTTTGGGTATGCAGATTAGAAGGGATCGTCAGAAGAGAAAGTTGTGGCTAGGACAAGAGAAGTACATAAAAGAAGTGTTGAAGAAATTTAACATGTCAGACTGCAAGCCAGTGGGTACTCCTATGTCTCTAGGAACCAAACTTTCTGCAGAGCAATGTCCGAAGACGGATGAAGAAGCCGAAGAGATGGACCGTGTGCCATATGCAAGTGCAGTGGACAGCTTGATGTACGCCATGGTTTGCACACGTCCAAATATAACCCAAGCAGTGGGAGTCTTGAGTCGGTATATGTTAACCCAGGCAGGGAACATTGGAATGCTATCAAGAGAGTTTTCAGGTACCTTCGTGGAACTTCAGATTTTGCTTTGTGCTTTGAAGGTGCGGGAAAAGGAAAGATGCTTGATATTGTGGGCCATGCAGATGCTGATTGGGGTGGAGACATTGATAGTAGACGGTCCACTAGCGGATATGTTTTTACATTATTTGTGGCTGCATTAAGTTGGATGAGCAAGAGACAAAGCGTGGTAGCACTTTCTTCTACAGAAGCTGAATATATGGCTCTTACTCATGCTGCAAAGGAGGCCATATGGCTACGACGATTGTGCTTGGAGCTCGAATTTGAGCAAGGTGCCATAGAGGTGAGATGTGATAATCAAGGTGCTATTCAGTTAGCTAAGAATCCTGCATTTCACTCACGCACAAAGCATATTGACATCCAATACCATTTTATTCGGGATAAGGTGGAAAAGAAAGAGGTTCAGCTTGAAAAGGTTGATACAACAGAGAATAGTTCTGATTTTCTGACTAAAGCAGTTACAGGTGTAAAGTTTGAGTGGTGCTATACTGCTGTCGGATTGAAGAAAAATGTTGCTGGCAAGACTCTAATTGGTGTGAAGTATCCACCAAGTGGGAGAATGTTGGAGTTATTGAATACTTCAGGGCCCCTTGTTTCTCACACCGGGTTCGCCCACGTGAGCAGGCGGGGGTTCGGGGGCAGCGCTCCCGAAACTTAGACGGATTTTGGGCTTTTGTTTAGCCGGCCCGTGTGGTTCGGATTATGTTTTTTCTCTATTTGTTTGGGTTTTAAACCCGGTTTGGAGAGGCTATTAATAGCCTAATTTTCTGGTGTAATCTGTGTGGTGGCTATAAACCTAAACATATAGTGAAATCTCTTTGCAGGATGTAGCGTTCATCTCAAGGGTGAACCTGAGTAAATTTCGTGTGTCTCCTCTATTTTTCTGCAATCTCTTTGCGATCTTCTCTCCTTGTTCTCGAATTTTTCCATTAGAATCGTCGATATAGGGGGAGCACCCACCCCTTTAAAATAGGGTGGTCGCCCGTTAATCCAAATATTATTTCATACCTTTTAGTCGTGCACTATCAATTAATAATAAATGGGAGTCCAACATTTTAATAATTGGACTGAATGGGCCAACTGTCAGATTAATTTCTAATTAGTTAAATTTAAATTTTAATCCATAATATATTGAGAAATCAAATATAATAAAGTAATAATAAATAATAATTCAATAGTTATTAATCCATCGATAATGTAATTTTATAATAACATTTTTATTTACTGTAGTAATAAGTTTAGTTTACCTTTTACTTGTATCACAACAATATCTTTCCCACTCTTCCCCTCCCCTTCTGTTTTTTTTTCATTTTTTCTTTTGCTTTGTCTACAGGAGAAGTAACACCCTGATACTTATTTGACGTGCTCAGAAGTCATCTCATATATAATATGATTTTTTTTATAAAATATTTTTTCAGAATAAATAATAATAACTGATAATCATAATAATTGAAATAAAATATCTATAACTTTGATGTGGAATAATAAAAAAAACAATGTACTCGTGATTGAGTCATGTCATATGCAAGACTATCAGTCATGGAGCTAAATCACTTTTCAGATCATCCTATATTATTCTGGCTTACTTGCACGAATCCAAGTACAAAAAAATAATTTATGACTATAACAAAGATAATATATGTTCAATCAAAATAACATAATATCAATTGGACAATCAATATAATAAATAAAAAATCAAGACAACAATTTAACAACAATGAATCAGATGATAAACAATGAATCAATATATAATAATTCACAATTTATCAATTTTCAATGGCTTGATTAATAAATAATTAACAATTCTCAGTAATCTATAACCATCATCAATTTGATATTCAATTCAATGACAATTATTAATTTTATATCAATTTGATTCTATGGTAATGATTAATTCGATAATATTCTATTCAATGTAGAAGTGAATTTTTTTTATCTTATCTAATTCAATAGGAGAGCTCTTAGTAATTAAGAGAAAATACTGTCACTTTTATATAGACTAGCAAGAGATCAATGCTACGATAGTCTCAATATGAGATAAAATAATTAGCAATTCAATTCAATAAATTTATTGTACGATAGAGGCACAATAGGACAATCATAATTTTTTGTCAGAGGTTGAGATATCAAACTCATAATTACATGATCGGTTCCATGCAATTCAATTCAATTAACATCAATCCTAGTGACAATAAGTAGACATGGTGATTTATCAGCTTTTGTCTTTATATTTTATTTATTTAGAACATTTTTTTATATCATTTTTTCAATTAGGTATAACAAAACCCTATCTGAAAGTGCTAGGTATACAATCAACAATAGGATCATTATGATAATACAGTAATCAAGAACAACCATTGATAATAAATAAAACAATTAACTATAAATAAATATTTAAAAGAGGTTTTCAACTCTCAAAATCTTGGTTCCCAAATTACCAATTTACTCTCGATCGAGAGAACTAGGCTATGGACGAAGGGTACCTGGATCAAATTGGTTCGATTCACTTCTAATCAATCTAGATCGATGAAACTTGAGCCAAATTTACCAAAATTTGATTACATTGGGCTTACCTAAAGTTGTCACACTTGAGTTGTCGGAGCCTAGGCTGTATCAGGCCTAATCAATCTCGAAATCCAAGCCAAATTTATGAAAATTTGATCGAATTGGCCTTACCTAAAGTTGTCATGCTCGATCAGAATATGGCCCCATGCACCATGAAATTCGGGTTGAGTTTGGACAACTCGGTTTAGATCATATTTGAATCTCACCCGGACTTAAAGGAATCCAAGCCGGGCACTACAAAACTCTGACCAGATTCTATAGACCATGCAAAGTCATGTGTTTCTTGCCCGACTTTTTGACCGTATTTAGATGTGGTAATATATGAACTTCTATATCCAAATTTAACCAAAGTACTCTTCATATATATGACGAGAGTTTATGATTCTATATTGACAAAGAATCTCTAAAGGCCATTCTAATATTTGAGTGATGCGTGGATGTTGTACAAAATTCCTTTTCTCAAATCAATATCCTACATGCAAAATGAAATATAAGGGAAAACATTTTATCACACAATTTGCTATAAGAAAAAAGAAACACGCATTAATCAACTTTGAATGGCTTTACTTACCTTTGAGAATATTATACGCCGCCCTCAAAACACATATTTCTTATGGAAAAGGGAAATGCCCACTTGACTTTTTTTTTCTTCAAAATAATAACTCACGTCAATAAGAAGGGCACAATAAAAAATTCTTTGTTTCTAATTCAAATTAATTTTTTTCTTAACTACATACTAGTATAATTTTACATTTCGTTTAGCCTATTAAATTTGTTGATTCAAACAATTGAGAAACCCAAACAATCATAATTTACTAAAGACCATTATTGATTTATTTTCAAATTGTTCCCTTTTTGCATGCAAACAACATGACATGCCATCAATGCAATGAATGAATTAACGGGTTGGTAACTAGAATTTTGAAGTCACACCAGATTGATTGGATCAAGGCTCACTTGAAACCCGTGGGCCATTTTAATTGGTTTAAATTCGATAAACACTTGAGTTGAATTGGTCTATTCCACCAATTTGAATGATTGAATTAGAGAAAATAAAGATATAAAAGAATTAATAATTTCCTTTAGAAGATCATTTACATATATTTCTATTAAAATTTTATATTTTATATTACTCACATAAAATTTCTTCTAGAGGTAAAAGTAGAAGGGAACTTTGGGTCCAAAAAAATCTTCGTTATTTTTATGATCATTTTTTTAAAATTGATCCCTGATGAGTTGTTAGTTGGGTAAATTACAATAAATGCCCTCCAATTTTAAGGTTTACTCAGCGATACTCTCAAACTTCACTTTGTAATACAAATGTCCTTCATCTTTTAACATATTTCACCCGATGCCCTCTTTACCTGAGATAGCCGATTTTTCGATTTCTCGTCGACGTGGCGTCCACGTGGCCATCTCCTCTCTCCTCCATGCAAATAGTCGTCTGACGTGACATGCTTCGACGTGGCACATAAAATTACACCAATGCCCTCAAACTTTAAGGTTGGCTTAGCGATACTCTCCAACTTTACTTTGTAACACAAATGCCTTTTATGTTTTAACACGTTTCACCCGATGCCCTCTTTATCTGGGACAGTCAGTTTTCCAATTTTTCGTTGACGTGGCGTCCACATGGCCATCCCCTCTCTTCTCCATGCAAATAGTCGTCCAACGTGACACCACATATTAAACCATCTTACTTACCGTAAGTTGACCTACTCACTGTTACATTATTTCCTTATTTTCCTCTTTGTCATCGTTCGCATGAAATCTCCTTCGCCGTTCGCACTCCTTCATCGATCGCTCTCCTTCGTCGTTCGCCTCCTTCATCGTTCACCTTTCGCGTTCGTCGGTCGCTATCTTTGCTCAAATTGGTGTAATTTTATGTGCATTTGGTGAGCAAACTTTAAAGTTGAAGGACATTTGATGTAATTTTATGTGCCACGTAGGAGCATGCCACGTCGGAGACTATTTGCGTGGATGAGAGATGACATGGCCACGTGGATGCCACGTCGACGAAAAATCAAGAAACCATATGTCTCAGGTAAAGAGGGCATCAGGTGAAACGTGTTAAAAGATGAAGGACATTTATGTTACAAAGTAAAGTTGGAGGATATCGCTGAGCCAACCTTAAAGTTGGAGGGCATTGGTGTAATTTTATGTGACACGTCGGAGCATGTCGTGTCAGACGACTATTTGCGTGGAGGAGAGAGAAAATTGTCACATGGACGCCACGTCGATGAAAAACCGGAAAATCGGCTATTCCAGGTAAAGAGGGCATGGGTGAAATGCGTTACAAAGTAAAGTTGGAGGGTATTGTTAGTTAGATGTAATTTCCTTTAATCAAAGTGTATAGTATACTGCATTTGAAACTTAAAATTTTTATTTTACTTTATATTATTATATACTTTATATTGTTAATTTATTTGTTATGCATTATATACTTTATATATCCAGTATCTCTTTCGTGACTTATGCATGTGTGACTAATCCAATGCATGTGTAACATTTTTTATCAGCGTGTGATATTAATGCGTCACCCGATATTAGAGTTGCACAATGGCTCATTGCCCCTTGAAGCATCTATACTCGTCATAATATTGTTCGCTTCACCCTTGAACTCATGATTTTCTAGCGCGTTACACTTGATCAAAGATATATTCTTATATATACTCAGCGTCTCTCTCGTAACTTTTGCATGTGGGACTAATTCAAGATATGCCTCATGCATCATAACATTGGCATAATGGACATTACCGTGACATTGATATAACTTTATGTATGTAAAAGGAATCCAACCGCTTTCTCCTCTCTTAATGGGTTGCATATAATGGATTGAGAGTTTGATAACAACTTGTTCTTATGTTGGATTAAGATTGAGGGCTATACAAATCTTACATATGGATTCATATGTTTATATTGTAACAAACCTAAATTTTAACTAAAGGTAATTAAGTAAATTGAAGGAAACCCTAGGCTAAACTCTATAATGAGGTGATAAAAATTTTAGACATTTAATGCATATATTAGAAGAAGGGATTCTATCTGGTTATTAAAAAGTTTTTATTAATTATATTTTTTAAAAAATTTTAAAATTATTTATGACTAAATGATGTACGAAAAAGTCTTTTAGGGTGTGTTTATCCAAACAATATATGTGACAGAAACTTTGAAAAATTCTCGTCACGTTTGACTAAAAGTTCGGCAAGAACTTCTTGTTATTATTTTTTGGCTTTCGATCTTTTCAAATGTGATCCTTTCACTTTTTTTCTTTTTTTTTTCAACTCCCTGACTCGGACAAGAACTTCTTATTATTTTTTGTCTTTCTGTCTTTTCAGTCGTGATCTTTTCACTTTTTTTCCCTCTCCCTAACTTCATCTACTTTTTAAGTTATTTTGTAATGTAAGTATATATTAGTTAGTTATTTATTAATATATTATTAGTCATCTTATAAAATAATTTATTAAATGTTATTAAATAAAAATTATAAAATATTTTGTTCTAATAATTAATAAATATTTTATTAATCAAACTGTTCAATTACTTTTATAAAAATATATTATATTTGGATTTTAATATTTATGTAAATGATAATATTAATAACATTTAAAAGATTTAATTAAAATAAAGAAAAAATATCAATAAAATTTATTCAAATATCTAGTAAAATTTATCTATCAAATTAACTTTTTAAATGATCATCATTATATTTTTTTCGTCCAAATACCAATTCAAACATTTCTATCAAATCGATTCGTTCTCGAAAATTAAATTTCTTTCAAAATTCCTGTACCAAATACACCATTAGAATTAATTCGGGATGGTTACAAGTTCTTCTAATCTATTTTATTATTTTATGTTAAATTATTAGTATTATGTTATTTGTTCCTATTCGATTTGACGGGTTGGGTCTCCCTAACATCGGTAACGTCGACTATATTTTGAGAAAATATTTAGATCTTTCATGTATAGATATACTACGTGCGCCAAGATTCGTACCGCCGCATGGTCATTCCTTTTTTTTTTTTTCTCTTTTCCCCACGGAGGTCAACATTCCAACTTGATATTTATTAAAGAAACTTCAAATTTAAGATACCTTTCTTTTCTTGGCGTGTTAAATGCCCCCAACTTGATATTTGTATACGATAAATTATAAATACTTAATATAAGTTCTTGTGGGGGTGCCACTCTGCCTCATATGATACACATCAGGCGGAAGGAAGGAAGGAAGGAAAGATGGATGCTGAACTTATGAGACGAATTTGCAGATACAATAACAATAACAAAGCCTTATCCTACTAGGTAATGGAATTAAAAAGGGTGAAAAGGAGGCAATGGAATTGAAAAGCCTCAGAAGGGAACGCAAAGATCAGTTCTCAGAATCAGAACCAACTCTCAAGAGATATCTGGAAAGATCGCAATGGTCCTTGTTCTCTCATGTCCACAGAATGGAGCTTTGGTGAATATTAATTTGTGCATTATGGTGATGAAATCATTTGGAGAAAAGTGAGGCACCTTTCGGCCTGAGTGATAGATCATAATTTATTTCTGTGTATCAAGCAAACACTACGTGTAAAGCTTGCAGAAAACTCTCTAAAAGATAATTTATGCTTACATGGCCTACCTAATAATGATATAACATCCTGAATTAAATTAAGTTCTGTTCGTGTGTTTAAAGAGAATAGGAACAAACAAGTGAACTTCAAATCTTTGTAGATTTAATGATCGAGACTTTTATTTGTTGAGATTTTATTTGTCTTTTTAGGAGTTATAGTACATGCATCCACACTATTCTTATAATAAATATGCTAATAAGGACGAGGAGAAAACTCTTTTCCCTTTGTAAAAGCTCATCAATCAAGAAGTGTTCAATCTGTATATTTTCAGCAAAATTTAGTGCTCATGCTTCAACATTTACTTCATACATTTGCTTGTGAATTTTCAGAGAGGCCCATTGTGCTTGGATTGAAGTGATAATAAGTGTTCTAGCGGTTTGGGATTGATAAGTCCTCTAAGTTCACTTTTGGTGTTTAGATAGACGATCAGTACTAATATTTTTATTGTAGAGTAAATTACACTAAATGTTCTCTAACTTTAACGTCTGCTCAGCGATACTTTTCAATCTTACTTTGTAACACGAATGCCCTGCATCTTATAGTTTGTTTGACGGAACGCCCTTTTGATCGGGAATACCAGGTTTCTTGATCGATCAACTGACGTGACGATGCTCTCTCTCCACCATGCAGGAGATCATACGACGTGGCATCACCACACAGACTCCACATTAGTAAATTAATAAAAAAAACGTAAAATGCAAAACAATAATTAAAAAAATGCAGGTGGAGAGTGAGCCAACCCCCCCCCCCCCCCCCCCCCCCCCCCCACCCACCCCCACTTGTGTAAGTAAGAATGATATAAGAAAATTTTGGTGGGCTCCTAAAATTTGATTAATTTGCCAGACAAATAAGCTAATGACAACCTTAAGAAACTTTTAATCTACTGACTACTGCCGCATTAACAGTGCCACTAGAATTTGGCTTGTTAAATTCTGCCTGTCATGGAGTCAAATACTTATCTGAACTTTGGCTATGTTTGTTTGCATAAACATGACTACTGCTCGACAGAATTGTGATCATGGAAGTTTCATGGATCCATAGACATCAGATCATATATATACATGTTGGAGAAGAAGCATTAGAATGATTCAATTGCTCTGCGCTTTTAACTTTTAAGCACGTGAGAAGTGTTGATGACTGCTAGCTCTTCAAAAGAAAGGGTATTCTTGAGATCAACTCAATATACATCTGTATAATTATTTCGTTAGGTAATAAAGCTGTCTTTTATATATATATATTCCAATAGGTTTTCAAGGATGATGTGCATGGATTAGCTTTCTTTCCCATCATCAGACCCCCATTAGACACAAAATTGGTCGTTAAATATTGTAAGATGCTTTACCCTCTACTCATTCCTTAGGTCATTAGATTGTGACCATTGGAGCCATTTGTTTCTTTGTGGTCAGAACTCAGCAACATCCCAATACCACAATCTTTATACCAATATTTTCCATGACGTGCAACATGTATCTGTCTTCTAACAAGAATCCTGCTTGTTAATCTCCTCCAAATAGAGTCATTCTACAGATCCACCTCTTCAACAATTTATCCGAGCTTTGGCCATGTCTCATGCTTTGAGCTTTGGCCATGTCCATTGAATATGCCTGTCACGCTGTTATTAGTGGTGGAGCCACCAATATTTTGAGTGGTTCACATTTTCGAATTCGTTTCCTTTCTTATATAAATTTTGATTTATATATATTAATTTTAGGATCCAAATAATAAAACATAATAATAATTTGTAATATTATTTATAACACTACATTTAAAAAAAGATCACGTGTATATCATGATACAATTTCTCTTAATTTATTAAAAAATAACTTTAACACAACAAATAATTCGTAAATATAATAATATAGTAAACATAAATATTTAATTATACTAATATATTAACAAAATAATATACATTATTATTTATGTATATCAATTGTATATAATAATTATAAATCAAATGAGCATACGTAATATCATAATTACCTAATTATACAATGATTAAAGGTAATATATAAATAGAAATAATTTAAATTAAAAAATATAAAATAGTAAAACATAATTGTTTAAAGAGAAAGAATGAGTTGATTGGATGCAAAATAGAGAAAAAAATATTATAATAAAATTATAAAATTTGGAAGACCAACTATAAAAAATAAGTGGTAAAAAATGATGTACTTGGACCACTTAATTAAGAAATTGATTATCGGCAAGATACAAATACAAATATTAAATATAATGTCTAGAAGAGAAAAAATGAATTGATTGGATAAAAATAAAAGACAAAAATATTATAAGACAAATTTGAAAAATTTGGTTCAAAATTCATTAAGGGAAAGGAAAGGTAAAGATTGGGAGAGGGAAATGACGGGAAGGGAATGTAACAGAATGAATGTGAATAGTTACCCTTGTTTAGTTGATATCGTTAAAGGGAAGGGAAGAAAATGAATATTAAGTGATTAATTTATTTAGACGATTTTATCATTTGCATATATAGTTATATGTTTAGTTTATTTGATAAAAATGAAAATACATACTAAATATATCTTTCCTCTCTTCTCCACCCAGATTTGAAGGGGAAAGAAAGGAGGGAACTTTTCTCTTCATTCTCCTTCAACTTAAACTCAGCCAAACGAGAGGAATGAATTCTTCGCATTTCACCCCCAACCAAACAAACCCTAGATATTTTTCTGTTGAGTGATGAGTGACCCGAAATGTATGTCTAAAAAGGTTTCGAGGAACTGGCCCGATGCATGGTCGACGTAGTCTCCAGAAATAGAGTCGATGTGTGACAATGGCAGCACAATTTTTCATGATGTGATGTCAAAGCGAATGATAGTGCGTGGTTATTTAATTGGCACCCCAAAAAATTGCACTAGTACTGATTGTCCTAGTCATATTAAAAATTTGGTGCATTACACGAAATGAATTTCAATGATTTTGAATTATAAGTTGACTTAAAATGTATAGAGTAGAAAATTTTGAATTATGATGTTAATTCAAAATTCAAACATTTTAGATTAATTTTGTTGTATTGTTAAAATAATGAATGATAATATTTCTTGAAGATAGTGAGAGATGAGTGGGAGTATAACAATCTCTCAATGTCACTACTTCATGAGTATTGTTAACACTGATTTCTCCTATTTTCGTGATCAAACTAGACCATGGCTTTCAAAATAATAATTGTCGATTTGAATAAGAATGAAAAACTCAATGATGATAATTATGATATTTGACATCGCAAGATCCAATATCTCTTAGAAAAATAAGATGTCTTTGAGACCATCAACCATGTTGTCAATGAACATGCACCTGAAAATAATGTCCAACGCCAAAGAGACATGAAGGAATATCAGGCCTAGACAAAAAAGAATCGTATTGCTCGCATTATATTGCTAAGCACGATGAACAATTCCCTCTTGTGCGAACTTGAAGTCTATAAGACAACATTCGAAATATGGGTAACGCTCTACAATAAGTACAAGTCACCATGACCACTAAGCGTAGGATGAATGAGCATATACAAAAGATGTCTAACATGATCCGTTAACTCAAGAATGTGGGACAAGTGCTCAATGATGAGCAACAGGTGCAGGCTCTGATCCGCTCTCTTTTTAAAAGTTGGGAACATATGCGTTGTAACTTGATACACAACGAAAATGTCAAAACATTTGTCCAAGTTGCTCGCCACATTGAAATGAAGGATGAGACCCTTCAAGTCATGAATCAATCATCTGAAGCATTAGTTGCCATGAAGAAAGAGCTAGTTCTCAATCCAAAAGAAAACGTTCGTATAAGTTGCAACTAAATAAAAGGAGCGGAGATGCTGGACAAAAGAAAGTCTAAGGCCACCAGCGCAAATGTGGAAAACGTGGCGGCAAATTAGACATAAATAAAGTAAAATGCTACGATTGTAACAAACGTTGTCACTTCGTTCGTGATTGCACTGACCCTATGTCCTAACCACGATTCTTTTGCTTATGTATCTGGTTGTGCATTAATTGTTGAAACTCATCTTTCGTGGATTGTAAATTCAGGAGCCACCGACCATATAGTAAGAAATTGCAGGGTCTTCGTGAAATTTTGTCGAATAAGTGCGGTGAGCAAATGAATTTACATTGGAAACAATGAAAGAGTTGAAGTTAAAGAAATTGGAACGTGCAAGTTAAAACTTCGCAACGGTCAAATTCTTTATCTTCGCGACGTTCTATATGCTCCAACTTTTAGGAGAAATTTACTTTCTGTTTTAGCATTGGACAAGATTGGTTATGTAATAAATTTTCAAAGGAAACAAATGAAGATATGTTTTGACAATGTTCTTCTATGCAATGGTCTTCTTAATAATGGTTTCTACATTTTAAATATAGCATCTGTTGCTCATAATTATTTTTTTATGTCATTTGTTGATGTGAGTGAAAGTGCCAACATTTGACATGCTAGACTTGGACACACTGGTCAAGATCGAATGAATAGACTTCTAGAGAACATCTTGGGGACTTTGGCAAAAATTAATCTTTCAACTCATGAGGAATGTCTAGCTGACAAAAAAATAAGAACACCATTTGGAAAGGGAAAACACTTAGAGTATCCGTTACAATTAATCCATTCAGACATATGCAGTTCGATGAATGTTCACGCATGACACGGTTCTTCTTACAATTATTCACGTTACAGTGTTATATACTTGATTTCACATAAGTCCGAAGCTTTGAATTATTTTGTATGATTCATGAACATGCAAAGAATCAAATGGATTCCAATAGTAAAGCCTTGCGAACTGACCGTGGACGCAAATATCTCTCTAAGTAATTCAAAAAGTTGTGTGAAGAAAAAGGCATAGTTAGGCAACTAACGGTATCAAAAACTCCGCAACAAAATGATGTTGTAGAAAGACGGAATCTTACCTTATTTGATATGATTCGATCTATTATGACACAAGCTAATCTTCCAATTTCTTATTAGGGAGATGCACTATTGACTGCAACCTACATTTTAAATCGTATATCATCAAATCTATTCCTACCACTCCTTATGAACTCGGGATAGGTCGAAAGTCTAATCTTAGTCATTTACGCCCTTAGGATTGCGCAGTCTATGTTTTAAACAATTTTTATAAGTATTGGAAGTTGGGTTCAAGAGGGCAGAAATGTATCTTTATATGATATTGTGAACAACGAAAATTGAAAGTAGAGATGTGACATTCATAGAGAATGAATTTTCTATGCAAGATGAGATAAACAAGGGGTTTCTTCTAAATGAAGAAGATACTGAGTTGATGACACAGGTGGATCAATCCATTGAGGAGTTGACGGCACAACTTGATCCGAGTGGGAGAGGTTCGCAATTGCCAACTGAGCAACCTGAAAGTTCCTTTCAATAGACTAATAGAAAATATGCTCGCACTGACGATTTTAAATCGAAGGGCTGCATGAACATGGGACACATGAAGCCCACAAAGTAAGTTTGAAAAATGAACTTGAGCCCAAATTTGTCAAAACGCTCTCGTCCCCTATTAAGAAAGAATGGATTAAGACAATGGAAAAAACATTAGGGTACATGTAGAAAAACCAAGTACGGGACTTGGTTCATTTCCTGCTAGGCCATAAGGCAATTGAGAACAAGTGGATTCTCAAAATTAAACATAACATTGATGGATCAATTGAAAGATACAAAGCCACTAAAGGTTTCACCCAAACAATGGGTGTTGACTATGAGTAAATTTTTGCACCTGTTGTAAGGTTTACTTCAATTCACCTAATATTATCTATAGTCAAACAAATGAATTTAGAATTACATGAAATGAATGTAAAAATCGCATTTGTCAATTGAGAACTAGATGAGAAAATTTACATGAAGCAACATCAAGGCTTTGTTGTAAAAGAAGAAGAGCGCAAAATTTGCAGACTGCACCGGTCCTTTTATGGACTCAAACAATCATCTAGACAGTGGTACATTAAATTTCATCAATCAATCATTTCGTACGATTTTAATATAATTGATGAAAACCACCATGTGTATGTTTATACATTTGAGGATAATTTTGCTATCCTAACATTATACATGGACGATACTCTAATAGCCGAAAATAATAAAGATTTTGACATTCTAGCAACCTTCATACTGGGTGTGAAAATCTAACGTGATCATTTTAGATGACTCCTTGCTTTGTCGTAGGAATCATAAAATAATTTCAGATGGATGATTGCAAATCCATTGACACTCCTATTATCAAAGGTGAGATTTTAAGTTTAGATATGTGCCCTAAAACTCTAGAGAAAAATGTTCAATATTCCCTATGCAAGTGTGATCGATCGACAACTTGATGTATGCTATGATGTGTACTCGGCTAGAAATATGTTTTGCCATGGATCTAGTTAGTCGATATCAAGCTAATCTAGTACGTCAATACTAAAAGACGGTGAAGAGAATCATAAGATACCTCAAGGATACTGTAGACTTTGCACTGTGATATTATGGAGGAAGTCTACGACTTGCTGG